>OZ018326.1:75572199-76899699 GCA_963969495.1 Ceratothoa steindachneri | reverse complement strand
ATATATATTTATAAATATATATATATATATATATATATATATATATATATATATATATATATATATATATATATATATATATATATACATAGAGAGAGAGAGAGAGAGAGAGAGAGTAACAAGGAGTAACAAGGAAAGAGAGTAACCTAGAAGACCTTACGGTACATTCAAAGAGGGTACCTTTGGACTAGCAATCGAGCGGGCACATGGCTGCTCAATTGTTTTGCGTCCCTAAACGGCCACTTTTCAAGACTTTGTCTAGTCTTGACTTGAACTGGTCAACAGATTCACTGTTGACAACTTCCACTCGATGTGTGTCCCACTTACCGCAGATTCTGTAAGTGAAACAATTTCCACACAGATTATGGTTGTAACGCTTCAGTTCAAGTTTGAAGCCGTGATTGCGCGTTATGTTCTCACTGAGTGTGAAAATATCCCGATATTCAACATTGTCGAACCCTCAAAGTATTTTGAAAACTTCGATGAGCTGACCAAGCAGTCTACGGGTTTCCAGCGAGAACAAATATAATTCCCTTAGTCTATCCTCATAACTTTTATGTCGGATAGAGGGAATCAGCATGGTTGCCCTGGCTTGTATGCGTTCCAACCTTGCAATATCCTTTTGAAACGAAGGACCCAAAATTGTACGGCATACTCCAGGTGCGGCCGAACGAGGGAGTTGTACAAACAAATTACTATATCCTTGTTACAGTATCTAAACTAGCGCTTTATGTAGCCTAACATCCTTTGGGCTTTCTTCTCTGCCTTGATGCACTGTTTCGAGAACTTGAGGTCGCTAGTGATAGTTACACCCAAGTCCTTCTCAGTGTCATTTGATTTAAGAGCAGTGCTCTTAAGGATGTACTGAGATTTGGGGTTTCGGTGGTCGATATGCATTACTTTGCATTTCCCCACGTTGAAAGGCATTTGCCACGTGTCCGACCACTCCCCAATCCTTTGAAGGTCCTCCTGGAGGCGGGCAGTATTTCCATCCTTTGCAACGTTCATACCAATCTTGGTAACGTCGGCAAATTTGAAAATCTTGGCAACCATGTCTCCGTCCATGTCGTTGACATAGATAATAAACAGTAGTGGTCCCAGGACGGAACCTTGAGGGACACCGCTAGATACGGGCGCCCATTCAGAGGCCCGTCCATTCACCACTTCTCGTTGCCGTCTGTCACTTAGCCAGCTCTCTACCTAACCTGCTACCTAGCCCTCTATGCCCTGCGCACGCACTTTCCGGAGGAGGCCGCGGTGTGGTACCTTGTCAAAGGCCTTTTGACAGAGATAGAGAGAGAGAAAGAGAGAGAGAGAGAGAGAGTGCTCGCGCGCGCGCGTGCTACGAGCTAGAAGGAGCTACAAGGAAAATAAGTACCCTAGAAATCCTTACGGTCCATACAAAGAAGGTACTTTTGGCGTAATCTTCGAAGGTGTCCGTTGGCAACCACCTCGAGGATCACTCTCGAGGATCTTAACGGCGATTTCGCAAGACTTGATTTAGTCTTGACTTGAACTGGTCAACAGATTCACTGTTGACAACTTCCGTCGGATGTGAGTTCCAACTACCGCAGATACTGTAAGGGAAGAATTTCCCATACAGATCATGGTGGTATCGCTTAAGTTCAAGTTTAAAGCCATGATTTCTTGTTCTCCCCTCGCTGAGCTTGAAAATATCCCAGTAGTCTAGTCTCCTGAAGCCGGGAAGTATTTTAAACACTTCAAGAAGCTCACCACGTATTCTCCGGGTCTCCAGCGAGAACATATCTAATTCCTTTAATCTATCTTCATAACTTTTATGTCTGATAGAGGGAATCAGTTTGGTTGCCCTGGCTTGCACGCGTTCCAATCTCGCAATGTCCTTTGGAAATGGAGAACTCCAAAATTGTAGGGCATACTCCAGGTGTGGTCGGACGAGGAAGTTGTACAAACACAGTACTATCTCCTTGTTCCGATATCCAAACTGTCGCTTTATATACCCAAACATCCTTTGGGCTTTCTTTTCCACCTCAATACACTGTTTCGAGAACTTGAGGTCACTCGTGATAGTTACACCCAAGTCCTTATCAGTGTCAGTGGATTCAAGAGCAGTGCCCTTAAGGATATAGGGTGATTGAGAATTTCGGTGGCCGATATGCATCACTTTGCATTTGTTCACGTTGAAAGGCATTTGCCACGTATCAGACCACTCCCCAATCTTTCGAAGATCATCTTGCAGGTGGGTAGTGTTTCCATCCTTTGCAACGCTCATACCAAGCTTGGTATCTTCGGCATATTGAGAAATCTTGTCAACTATGTCACCGCCCATGTCGTTGGAGTAGATGATGAATAGTAGTGGTCCTAGGACAGAACCTTGAGGCACTCCGCTAGTAACGGGCACTCACTCAGAAGCCTGTCCATTCACCACCAACCGTTGCCGTCTGCAACTTAGCCAGTTCTCGATCCAGCCGGCTACTTTTCCGTTTATGCCCAGCGCTCGCATTTTCCGGAGAAGGCGGCGGTGTGGTATCTTATCAACGGCTTTATGAAAGTCTAAGTAGACCAGATCCACCAACTTGTCCCGATCGTGCTCACTGAAGACAAAGTGGAAGAATTCCACAAGGTTCGTCAGGCATGACCGTTGCCTTCGGAAGCCGTGCTGGGAACTCCTCAGTAGCAGCTTTGACTCTAAATGTGACGTCATTTTTTTCACCATGATGCTTTCCATGAGTTTAACGAAAACCGAGGTCAGACTGATAGGTCGGTAGTTAGACGGTTGGCTAAGGTCTCCTTTCTTGAAGATAGGAGTAACCTCCACTTCACGCCAGTCTCTAGGAACGCATTCGGTCCGGATTGACATGTTGAAGATTGTGCTCAGGTGTCGTGACACTTGATCGCGCACTTCTTTCAACACTTTAGGTAGAAAACCAACCGGGCCAGGTGACTTGGTCGTCATTAGGTCACTGATCTTCTTTTTTATTTCTCCTTCGGTGAAGTCCAAATCCTCCAGATTTTCCCCCCGAGTAGGAATCCGTCGGCTGAGGGATGGGACCACACTCTTCAGTAAACACTGAAGAGAAGTAGTCGTTTAGGAGGTTAGCATTTACTGCATCTGAATGCTTTAATGTACCCTCCTCATTCCTCAAAGGGCCAATCGTTCGATTTACATATCCAAAGAACTCCTTGGGATTCTCTTTACAGAGTCTCGCCACTCGGAGTTCCTCAGACCGCATAGCCACCCTTATGTTGGACTTCACTCTCCTAGCTAGCCTTCGGTATTCGTCAAAGTCACCCGAGATCTTCGATTGCCGGTACACATTTCTCTTCTCCCTAAGCAGTTGCCCGATTTCTCGATTAAGCTACTTTGGTTGAACAGAAGACCAATGGGGAAATTATAGAGGGATGAAACGCGATTAAAGACTCATGAATGTGGTTTTGAAACTGTTACACAAGTCTTCAACAGCCTCGCACTCTTCTAGCCTCGCGTCAGTCAGTCCAGCGCGTAGACCTGCAAAGTCTGCTCTTCTCATATCAAGTTTCCTCGATTTACTAGTTGCAGGATCTGCCTTGGGGACTTTGACTACAAGTCTAATTACTCGGTTGTCACTTCCACCGAGCTCTTCGCCAACAGAGAGGTCCTCAACGATGTCATCCTTAGAGGTGAAAACCAAGTCGAGGATATTGTCTCCTCTCGTTGGCTCTCTCACCCATTGAGTCAGGAACTCGTTGTTCGCGAACTCCCGGAGTAGTGAGCTCTCACCACAGTGTTCTCTGGTTTCCCAGTCAAATTGTGTATTAAAATCCCGATGACTATACACACTCTGTCTTCGACAAGTTCTCCTAGTAGCTGGTACAGATCTCTGTCCTTTTCAACGAGTTGGGCAGGAGGTCTATAAAGCACCAGGGTCCTGTATTTGGCAGGACCTATCTTTAGGTCTAGCCTAGTAGTTTATGGTCGGATACGAATTTGCAATCCGTCGAGTTGAGAGTACCTTTGACATACAACATCACACCGCCACCCTCTCTGTCTGGCCTATCTTTCAGGAAGAGGTGGTAACCGGGAATTGTGAATTCACCTTCAAAATCTCGGCTTAAGATTTTAATCCACGAATCCGTTGTGGCCACCATCTCAGGTTCCTCTGTTGCTATGATGCCACGGAGCTCAAGAAACTTATTCCTGATTGACCTCGCATTGAACAGAAGAACTTTGAGGGAGTCCCCCAGTGTAGGACTCCATACGCTCTTCCGTTTCCCGGTTTCTTTTGTGTGGCAGTACCCCTCTTTGACACATCTAAGAACGTCGTTCCAGGAGTAACACGGGCATACTGTCTTACGTCCACCTTCACTCTGTGTCGGACGCTCCTCTGCGTCCGCTCTACGACATCCTGGATTAAGTTACAGAGTACAGCCTTTCGCTTGAATGAAAGGTGCACTCCGTCCCTTTGGTAGAGGTCGTTTTGACCGTAAAAGGTGCGGTAAGGGTCCAGAAAGAAGACCCCCTCCGCCGTACAGAGGTCATACAGGCGCTAGTTCAAGGTCACGTTCCTTGAGTGAGCTGTCCGACTAGAACTCTTCTTGGGAGCAACCCTACAACGACCCGTTTGCGAGTTCTTAATCCACAGTCGTCCACGGCCGTCATGACCGTGCTGAGAATTTTCTCGCTGAGAATTTTCTCGCTGGGGCCTACTTTGCCTCTTCGGAGGTAGAGGTCATTTCCACTCACCATCAGGGCAACGACTGAATTCTCGGAGATCTGAGATTTCTCAGCCTCTACCCTGATGTGGTGGTTTTCCCGTCCTGGCTGGCACCATACCTTCACACTAGTGCGAAGGCGAGCCACTAGCAGGGGCTGCAAACCTTGTGCTTGGGAATCGCCCACAAGGGTAACCCTCAGACATTTCCGTGCGGAGGTTTGGGGCTTTCCTTCCGGAAGCGAACTCTCGGTTCCCTCTTTCTTCTACATCTTATTTTTCTTGTTCTTTTTTTCTTTTTCTTATTCATTTTTCCCCCTATCTTCCTTTGTTATATAATGTTCTGTTTTTATATTTTCTTCTTCTGCTTCTTCTTTATCTTCTGCTTCAACTTTCTCTTCTTCTGCTTCTACTTTATGTTCTGTTTCAACTTTTTTGTGAGGGAACCCCACGTGGAATATCTTGAGCAGATGGAACTTCCACGTGCTGCAGAAGGCTCAGTTAGGCTTAAATTGGTAAGCCTAACCCCCCCCCCCCCTCTTCCACAAGCATTAGTCTTGAACCGCGTCCCCCACGATTCACCTTTACGCGGACTAGAATGGCCTCTGCAAGAAGATTCAAGGCCATTCGAGAGTAGAGCTGTTTCCTGCTAACCCCCCTCGGGAAGAGCCTCGAACATAAATAGAGTTCGACTCCCATGAGGAGACACAGAGTTGAGAAGTCTCGCTTAGAACCTAGAAGATTTCCCCATGGTTCCAATTCAAGTGCTAGCAACAAAGCAAAGTGACAGCTGCACTATTTTGTGTATTTGGAATTAGCCCCAGCCACGAGGTAATTCCACTGAACGATCGCCCCAAGTAATTTTCCCGACTTCTCTCATCAACTCCTGTCAAAGCCCTCCTTATTTCGGGTAGCCGAAATACTCTCCCCTAGACCGGAAGTTACCCCCCCCCCCTTGCCTTTGGAGAACCGTCATCACTCCAACCTCCCTCTTTGAAGTCCGAGCGGCCTCACCTCAAGTGCAGAAGACATCCGTAAGCCAACCCCTCTCCCCCTTTTAGTAATCCAATTGAGTAAATCCCCCCCCCCCATCATTTGAATAGTCTGCTCCGGGAATACCTTAAGCTCTAACTTCATAGCCTGATTTATAACTACAATTTCCCCTTTCATTTACTGATGTGATTTTGCCCGTTAATTCTCTGAGGTGATTTTACCCATCAATTCTCTCATTATTTTTGTGTAAATAAAATTATATTTTTGTTTATGTCTCTTTAAATAACCTTTGAGCTTTGCCATTGTCTATAATTTATCGGACCTCGTTGCACTCTCTCGCTACTCAGCCCGTCTGAACTCGTGGTTTTCCGTCCCTTTTGTCAGGTCGCTTTCAAGTTATTGGTCCCTCCCTGATAGATATAATATGGTATTGATATAATGTAATGTCATACCACGACATTTTTCTTCTTCCTGTTTCTTTCCCTTCTTTTTCTTTTTCTTTGAGGGTTTATCCGTAGCATGCGGACCTAGCTCTGGAGGTAATACTGCAGATGCAGTGTTTACTACAGGGCTAGACGTTAGCTCTGCTATTCTGACCTCTAGCCGGTGAATTAGTCCGGCGTGTTTCAATTCCAGGCTGTTTATTTTCTCCTCCAACTTCTTAAACCTTTCCTCGGAAGCCCTGCATGTTTCTTTTAGCTCCTTGATTTGGCCGTTTAGAATACCATCGGTGCAGGAACTGGCCGGGTGGCATTTTGAATAACACCCCTCGGAAAGTCCACGCACCACTTATCTATCTGGCATATTGCGCACGTGTATTTGAGTGCTCCTGGTCCTTTCTTGCCAGTCATTTTGAACATTTTCTCTCTCCCAAAACTTTGCGACCAATCAATAGTAAAAAAGGGAGAGAGAGAGAGAGAGAGCTTGGTGACACTGGTTCAAATCCAACTTCTTTATTCATTTTCATTTAACGGTTAAAATAGTTTGCCCTCTCTTTCAGTTTCTATATCTCCCATTTTCATTGGTTCAATGTAATTTTCTCCTTTGGCGTTTTTCCGGGTTCTGTTACCAATTTTTATTTCTTTGGGCCTTTATATATATATATATATATATATATATATATATATATATATATATATATATATATATATATATATATATGCGGTTAAAAAGGCAATGTTGTAGCTAACTAAACTCTTCATCAATTCCTCGGAAAAGGCTCTTCTCACACTCACGAGAAGATTTCGTATAAGCCAGCCTTTCTAAAGCAAACCAAAAAATTTGCCTATAAACAGGTATTTTAAGTGTTATCCCTGCTTTTGAAGAGAAGGTAAAATTTTCTTTAGCTATTCTAGCTCAGCCTTATAAATCGAAGATTATTCTCAATGTCGCTTTGCCTTTTAAACAGTTTCTTCTACAATATCTGATAGGCGCCTCTTTTTATTCTTTAACTGTCCTATAGCTTCCCTGGTTGGCTTTCTGCTATTTACGTAAGCATAAACTCGCTTTGAGTCTGTTTTAGAGCTATCGGCTCTTTCTCATTCATAGTCCCTCTCCGCTTTTCTAATAGTTATCTTTACCAGCCTTCTATATATAATGTAACTCGCTCTATTTGACTCTATAACGTTGTTTTTTTTTGTATTGATATCGTTGATTTCGATCCGTATCGACCTTTTTTCTTACATTTTTAACTAATTTAGAATCTACCGTTATCCCTACTTTCTGTAACTCTGACTACATATCCTGTACGTTTCCATTTAAAAATGAGTTATCCTAATCATGACAAAACAAGTCAAAGTTACATTTTTCGAACAATGGGTCAAATTGGTAGCCTTTATTTATGGTTACACTTGCCTTTATATCGAATCAAATCGTATAATCTTAGCGTTGCTTCTCTCTCATTCAACTACAAGAATTTCCGTTTTCTTATCCTCATTATTTCTGTCCACCATACTTATGTTTTTATCCCCCTTCGCATAAGGTAAGACCCTCCTCCACTCTTGCTCGTTTTCTATCTCGATTGTAGAATCTATAACCCTCTAGATCAAATTCTCCAATAAAATCCCTTTGAGAGGTATTAATCCAGGTATCTGTGATCTGAATAATATCATAGTCTTCCGATCTGACTAACGCTTTAAATTCGAGAAATAAATTTCGTATGCTTCTTGCGTTTGTGTAGAAGCAATTAAATTTATTTCTTAAGTTTGCAACACCATTACTCGGGCACCCTGATCATTTCCCCGACTCTATTCTCACGCGTAATAGGGTTCGAGGGATTTATTACAGTTGCTTCTGCCGAGCTTCGGGGGCAAATGCTTTCCGGGGCATAAAGATCTGCAGAAGAATAATTTTATCAATGATTCTTCACAATCGTGAATATCCTACTTCGTTAAAATGAATGACAACTTTATGAAACAGGGTTGGTTGATCTTGAAAATCGTTCCAGACAAAACGTACTTGACATAAACGTTTTATGCATTAATTAGTATAAACCAACTTTTTATCCTCAGAGTGACATTTTAATTGGGCAAAGATCCCAATTACCCATAATTTATTCGCTTTAGTTTTAGCCGTGCAGATTATATCTCTGGTTCGATATACAACTCCGTTTGGGGTTCTGATTAATCGGTGAATGTCATTAAAATTGTCGATCTCTCGTATTACGTTGTTGACATGACCGCCGCAAAGACGGACTTTCCTACGCTTGCTCGGGTTACGAGCTCTAAATTCGGTATCCTGACTATTTATTAATGCATCCCCGTTTAGGGTGCTTTCGGTTTCCCCCTCAATGGGGTTAACAATACGAAAAGGTTTGAATAGGTAACAGCATAATGCTCGGTATGCCTCGCTGATCGAGCTCCGTTATGACAGGCCTATATTGCGATTCAGAACGTGCAGATGAATTCAGGATGCCCGTTTGTTTACTAATTACCTCTTGAGTAGCATTGCTCTTTATATGGCCGGATTTCCATCTTTTAACGCGAATTTCCCTCCTCCGCAGCTTACCAACCCTTCATCGAAATCCGTTTTTCATATCTTTTATCTCCCGCGTTGAGGCGGCAAAGTCTCTCAATACTCCGCGTAACTCGGCCTTAATATCATCTATCGCGTTTGCAATTTTTATTTCTAAGGCCTAATTTAGTAGGTAGAACAACCCTTGTAGTGTTACCATGGCAAATAAGTTTATAAATTTCTTTGTTCAAAGAAGACCCACAATTAACACAAACAAATTTAATGACAGACGTGGTAGTTCGCGAGATTTTACGATGTCACTGAGGAAATAAGAGTTTTTGGGCGCGACGAAAGTGAATGACAGTATCAAGGATTGTAATTATATTAATCTGAATCTAGGCGCTTTCTTATCTTGTACTACATGAGAGCTTATGGGCACATACAAAAGAAAGATACTTATATTCTATCCATATATGAAAAATAAAAAAGCGAAATTCGTTGGAAGCACAGAAATGTCCCGTGTTAGCAGTAGAGTGGTTAGCTATGGAATAAAGAAACACTTGATCTTGGAATAGCAATTGAGAAGAGGGGATGATGTAATCGAAAACCGCGATGAAATGCCCCTCCCAAAGAATTTTGGCAGAACATTAGAATACTTAAGGAAACCTCATACAAAACGAAGAAAATAGTAATCGAAATAGGAAATTGAGATACAAAAACAGAGGAAGAAGACATAAAAGACAGATTCCATGAATAAAGGAAAAGTATATTTAATATAGCGGATAAGTAAAATGAGAATTATGATATAGAGTTTTGACACGAAGTAATGAACGAGCTAAATACATAGGGCGCACCCACATCACCAGCTAAAATAACATCAGAAGAACTACTAGGCGACCTCTGTATATTCCGTCAGAAAGCCCCAAAGACAATCTAGGCTAATTAAAATAAACTATGAAAGGGTACAATTGAACATCATAGAAAGAAGGAGGAGGATATTTAATGCTTATCTTAATACACGATACTTCCCCGATGCTTTCAAGATGAATAAAATGATCTTTACACACAAATAAGGGAAGCCAAAAGCGAGAAGGAGAGCTACGGCCCAATTTCGTTATTAAATTTGGCGGAAACCTTTTCTAAAAAAAATATTAAATCGAAGTTTAGGTACCAACCTGGAAACGAACTCTCTATACAACCTATACCAATTCTACCTCATGTAGAAATAAATACGAAGATGGCAATCACGTCATTGCAGAGAAGCTTGCGCAAGCAAAAAGTTAAGGGAGTTAAGTGGACATTGTATGTTGGTGTCTATCAAAGGCATTAGAAAAAGTGTAGCAAAGAGGAAGGCAGTATAATATCATAAACCTAGAACTAAGTGAAAACTTAGAGAGAACTAATTCTGTGACTTTATTGTGGAAATAAAGGTGTACGTCAGTATAGAACTAGTGGAAGAACCAATGTTCGACCTAAGATCAGGACCTCATGTCGTTGGCTTGAATCCAACCCAGTACTAAGCAACCCTACTTGCCTCAACATTCATTTCGCGGAAAATATGAGCCAGATAATACATGTAGAGTGCCATTACCGTAACGCGCCTATGCAAGCTCGCGTTACTGCTGCAGAAATAGAAAGACTTAACTATTGCAAAGCCAAATGGAAAGTAAGAACAAATCAGAATAGTTCAGGGTGGTACGATTAGAAGAACACTACTACCAGATGTCAAGGTGGGGAATAGACGCTATCCCTACTCCACAGAGTGCAATGGACTCATGATGAATATTACTTCAAACGAGTACAGGAAGCAGGTCTCATACAGAACTCTATATACATTCCGAAACATCAGAGAAAGGCATTTAAAGATCTCCAGTAAGAGCCACATTCTTGTAAACTGACTCCAAACTCTTCTGTGTTTTAAAAACACAATAAAAAACTACAGACAGTGCAGAATAGATGTTTTTTGCCTAATATCAGGTACACGCAGAAGAGAAAGGAAAATACAAGAACTGCACAAGACACATGATTAAAACTCATAACTAAAATCATGGAAGATAATAAAAAGAAAATGGTTAAAAAAATATTAGAAGAATTGAATGAAGAAATGATAGAAATAATCAACAATAATAGAAGAGCAAGAAGATAGGCAAGATTCTCGAGCTCCGTGAACCTTATAAAAATGGAGAAGACCACCATTTTATGCATAAAAAGGGTGAAAAAACCGATGAAGACAGCCTCCGAACTTGAAAACCAAACATAGGATTAAGACCAAAACCCGATAATGAAAAAATAATCCTGATAACAACCAATAAAACTTTCAATTACGAAAACCGGATTAAGAAAAAATGAAAAAAAACGAAACACAGACCTACAACAAATAAAAAACACAGAAAAACTAATCATCAATAAATAAATAACAATTATCACAAAACAATAACAAATGCAGACATAACATCAAGGCTTGAACGCCATTTAACTCAAAAAACCTTATCAATAACAAAAACTAAAGATTATACATTGCCTCTAAGTTAATGAAGAACACCAAGAAAAAGTTTATATCAATCAAAACAAAGAAAGAAATAATAAAAAAGCATGAGGTATGTGCTTAAGTGAATTTTTTGTGTAAACAAATAAATGGCTAGTTCAATAGTGTGTTCATTTTTTTAACATAAATAAACAGATACAATCATCGAATAGCAGCGAAATTTTATTATGGAAATGGAAAAATTATTGCTTATCTGTATCAAAATCGTTTATATGTTGCGAACGTTCAAAAGATATTTATGAAGATATGGGTATGCAAACTTCAACTAAAACAACTTTTTTCAAATACAAAATGGTTAATTTTATTAAAAAGAGATCACAATTAAGGAATGATTTTATCAAGTAGTGATGTTGAAAGAGCTGAAAATGGAACGGTTGAAAAATTCAAACTAGAATTTCTCAATTAGTTGAGGAGGAAGTCTATCTTCCTCAGAAACTCTTTAATGTGTGAGAGACTGGTCTTTTGGTTGCAAGGACCTCCAAAAATGTCCTACATACATTAGTAAAGATGAAGTTACAATGCCAGGGCGCAAACCCATGAACGATCATTTGATTTATGCCTTGGGAATAATACATCTGGTATCTTTAAGTTAAAACCACTCTTAGTCTACCATTCAGAAACGCCAAGAATGTTCAAACAAAAAAAGTTAAAAAGGAGCTTGGTGTGACTTTAAATCAAACATACAGGCTTTGGAGATTATTTTCATCTTAAATGAGTAGTCTTAAGACTTAAGGGCTAGTATTCCTAAGCATTAAAGCCTAACGTTCAGGCAAATAAACTCCTTTAAAAGCGTTATTGATTTTACTAGATAGTGTCTCAGGTTATGATTCCCTCTTAGCTAACTCCATTAGTTGAACAGTTTGACATACTGAAAAGTATATTTTTGCAACCATACTCTACAAGTATCTAACAACATTTGGACCAACAAGTAATTGCTGTGTTACAAACAAAAGTACCTAAGCACATGTTTATAAAATGATTTGATACTACTTGTAAAAAGAACAAAATTCCACTAAATCAGTCCTAGAATACAAATTTTACCCCGTTTGATATTGCTTGTGTCATTGTTGCTTAATGGGCCAAAGGTTTCCAGCATGTTTTTTCAAAGCTTGTTTGGAGAAAATTGTGGCCAGATATTGCCAATGCCTGAATGCTTTCAATGTGCGGCTGTAGTAGAAAATATCGGTGCAACAAGCCAAACAATTAGTTTATACCTTAACTCAAAAATGTTGAAGAGCCTTTAGATGAACACACAGACACAGAAAGTATAGCTGATCTTAAAGCCTCCCAAGAAACGGATTAATTTGGCAGTGGAAAGAAAAAATGAGGCAGATGCTACAATCTTCACAGCAATTTTAGAACTTTGTCAGTGCTAATTTGGGGAGAAGATTATGACTTAATTTAAAAAGATGAATGATAAAAGACCACCATTGACTCCTTTAGTAAAAAACCTATGTGTAATTAGAGATGATTTTGGACGGAGAATGATGTGAATGGCGCATAAACTTTTAATCACAGAGCTTCCACTTTCTAACAATAACTTCCCCTTCCCAACCACCCACTACCACCCTTACCTGTATACCATCTAGATGCTAAGATAGGAGAATAAAGAATTTGTTTTATTTTATTATTTTTTTTCTAATTACTTAATGTACCTACCGCATTATTCTTATGGATTTAAAAAACTAAAAACCACTTTACTTTTGTGCATTTATTAATTAGGGTGATTTATTGCTTCTTTATATACTTTTCAGCGTTCCTTTCCACTCATCTATTTGAAAAACAGCGTAGAAACTACTAAAGAAATGACATTTGATGATTTTATGGATAAAAGTAATGTCATAAATACGGCTAGAAACCAATATCCAACATCCGTAAAAAAGATCACCTTCCTTTCAAGAAAGAAAAGAAAAATCATCTTTATTAATTCGAAAGATAGAATTAGAATGAACTTATGGAATGGAAATTGGTTCTATAGATGCATTTTTCTGGCTATCTTTCGACACTTTGAGAATTTTAAAATATGGCCGAATGTAGAATAAAAGCGATTGCACTTAAATGAACTAGTGATATCCATAATATATTCAAATTTAGGTAATTTAATCATTCAAAGTTCAGTAATATAGCTAATACTTGTGAACGAAATCTTAAAGTAATAATAGAAATTTAATCAAAATAATTGCCGTCGATCGAGATCGAGGCCTCTCCTTGAGATAAACGTTCTCTTTCGCCAAGATCGGGCCCAGCCATGCTTAAAATAACCAATTAATAACAATGACATAGAAATCTAGGGACAAATAAGCTGCTATTACTAGTACGCAAATAGGAAAAAAATGATGCGTATTGATTCAACAAGTTTGTCGTCTGGTTTATTCAATTAAACGAAATTAATCGAAATAAAGGCTACGATATTTACTTGGTATTTTAGTTATTTTGGGTAGGTTTTTATTATCGATTTATGCCGTTTGATATTTATCTCAGTTGGTGAACTACAGTTCAACGTGAGATTCGAAATCCGCGGTCAGTACAGCAAACAACAACCACCGCAACATCCACCCGAAACAGGATTCTAGAGGGAAACTAACACTAACCAATCAGTCTCGACTTCGCTTAAAATAAAAGTGGTTTCTACTGAATGAGCCTGTTAGCACTTACTGGGGTATGACACTACAAGATAATTTACTTGATATTTTCAATAATCAATAAAAAGGAATAGCTTTCAATTGGGTATTTAAACTGACTTGAACCCCCAAAATGCGTTGTAACTAAATTAGAAAAGAAAGAACAATTATGCGGGTGACGTCTCCTCATTTTATATCGTAAGCGCATCTATGAATAATGAAAATTTCAGTCTAGGTAAAGGAAGTGGATACGTAGTGTCCACTCTATTTAAGAGGAAAAGTGACCAAAGCCTTCCGAAACTCACAAAATGATTTCTTCAGTTCGCTTATTTTTCCCTCTCTCCCCTCCGGGGCAAGTGTTCCCACTTTTACGCGTAAGAAATCTTGCGATGGTAGAGCGAGTGGTTTACAATAATGTACAATCTTTAAGAAAATATATTCCTCACCTTAATAATCACACTTGTCAGCGAAGTGAATTTATTTTATGCATATCTATAGATATTCTGGGAGAAAATACTTTATATTCCCTTACTTTAGTAACCTAAACTAGTTTCGGAACTATTCTGCTTCCATTATAATGATAGTGCCGTAACTAGTCTCGGTGAAGCTTTCCAGGCAAAGGCATCTTTTCTTCAAGTAGTGTAAAGTTCGTCACTGAATTAATGTTTCTATGGATATTCGATTTTCATAAGTTTAAAAATAGTAAATAGAAAGATTAAGATCATAATCACTTTTGCATAAAATATTCCTACTTTCTTATGTTTTTTTATGGTGCTATAAATGAATCTGACCATAATTTCCGTCGTAAATGAAGCACTCAAGATAGAGACCTAACATGAACTAACCAAAGTCCCCTAACCTAACTAACCCTTATATAAATAACTAGTAGCCTAACAACCTAAACTAACCAACCAAACCTTAAACTATACTGAAAGTACTTCAAAATAACGAAACATACCTGATTATTCTTGCCTTTCAAATCCGATTCAGTGTCCTTATCTAATAAACAAGGAAGGTTAAATTATGCGGTCGTGCGACCGCATTATGCGTTGGCTGGCCCATTAAAAAAAGAAAACAATGAAATTCCTGATTTCCTGAAGCCTTTAGGATTTAGTAACGCGCTAGATATTGTAGAAGTAATTTAGATCTAATTCCAAGCTTTTTAACCAACTCTCTCAAATCCCTCAAAACTATTTCTATATTCTGAGTGTGAACGTGCTGCATATGAGGTTCAACTAAGTTTGCCCTATGATGGATGCATTAATATTTCTATCCTTTGTGAGAAAAAGAAGAATGGACCGACGAACAATCACTAATAATAATAGAACGTTGTTTACTGGAGTTCTTGATCAACTGCACAAATCATATCCTTATTACGTGCTTGTGGCACAATATTTACTTCGATTAATGGCCGACTAATTTTATTTTTTAAAACTCGTTCAATGCCGCTAAATGGCTACGTGTGTCCAAGTTTCCTTTTTATCTTTTATTTTCGAAGCCAAAATTCACAAAATTCAGAACAAAAACTGTGCCAACCAATATTACTGTGTCTTGAAATTTGTGAATTGCGCATTACAGTTTCATGGTCAAGATTGTTTTGTAACTCACTAATAAAATAAAAACACATTACTCCCCAGTGTTTAATTCGCGCACTATCCCAAAATGAGCCATAAAAATACGAAATCAAAAAGTTCAGAAACGGCTTTTTTTTTTACTATTTTGGACTGAATAACAACTGCCTGCGCATCGCCAAAGATGTTTTTCTTTCCAGTAAACACACTCAATTTTTAAAATTTTAGCAAAAAAGTTTAATTGTCAAGGAGCCATATGCTCTCAAGAAAACAAGACTTTTCTCGTCATTTTCAAAACAGTTCGAAAAACAAGGTCTGGTGACCAAAGTCGCGTGCTCTCACTTATTCTGATTTATGGCTTTACGACCTTTAAAACTTTCAATAATTTCCGGTCTAAACTTGAGAGGACCTTCGCAATTATATCATTCGAAAGAGAATGATATAATTTAAAATTTCGTTAGAATCGGCCGAATAATTATGATGTTATTGCCAAATAATTCCCCAGCTAACCTTGGGATGACTTTTGCAATTATATCAAACGAAAGAAAATGTAAAACAACATAAGAGTTTCAAATTTTGTAGGATCAGCCGAATAATTATGGTGTTATTACCACGCGACTAAAAATGCGAGCTGAAGGTGTAAGAGAGTGAGTACACAATTCGATTGGTTTAACTGAAATATCACAAGTGAACGAAGTCGATGACTTCAAAAGTGAACAAAAATGCGAACTAAAGGGAGCCTAAAGGATTGCGCCCAATACAGGGAAATGAGCGACTATAACGTTATTGTTCATGTAAAAAAAAAAATAGAAACAGCGAATTTGCGCGATTTCCGCGTGGGAAATCTTATTCCCCGTTTCCTGTTAGAGTTAAACTTTAACTTTTACAAAAGGCTTCTTGAAATTTCTCTTTTTACCTAAAAGGATGGTTGTTTAGTCGTATATGTAACGCTACGAAAGAGGGATGAGGAACTCCAGGCGGCTTTTCTAGCGGATTAAGGAATTCTTATTATTACCCTTATCTAATCGCTTTGACTTGAACGTTATTTTTCATATATCAAAAAATTTAAAATGGCAAAGATCCGCGAGCAAATTCTCATTCCCCGTTTTCTGTTAAAGTTAAACGTTAGATTATATAAAAATCTTCTTGAAATTTCTCTTTTTACAGAAATGGATGGTTGCCTAGTCGTATATGTAACGCTCCTGAAGAAGATTGAGGAAGTCGAGGAGACTTTTCTAGTGGATTAAGGAGTTCTTATTATTTATTACCCTTACCTAACCCCATTGACTAGAACTTTAGTGTTCACTTATCAAAAAAGTTAGAAAGGGCGAAGTTCCGCGGGTAAATTCACTTTCCCCGTTTCCTCTTAAAGTTAAACGTTAGATTTTACAAAAGGCTTCTTGAAATTTATCATTTTAGAGAAATGGATGGTTATCTAGTCGTATATCTAACGCTCCTGAAGAAGGTTGAGGAACTCTAATGAGACTTTTCTAGTGGATTAAGAAATTCTATGAACAATAACGCTATAGTCAATGCAGTTAGGTAAGAGAGAGAATAAGAATTCCTCAATCAGGTAGAAAAGTCTCCTGGAGTTCCTCAAGCCTCTTCAAGAGCGTTACATGTACCACTAGGCCATAATGATTTGGCACTTAGGTTTCCATCACAAACTTACCGTACCTTCAAATCAAATAATAGTATGTAATGCATGATAAATTACACATGTAATCTAAGCATGGCTATAAGTTGTGCATGTACATTGTACATGTTAGGATGAATTAGACTGAAATTTATGTGCAAAAGAGCTTTTTTATTCCCAATAAATGATGGTTAAAATTATCCGGACGGCGTAATTCTATTAATTCTTTCTATCTTTGAGACAACCAACTAATTTGGGGTAGCAACTTACTTCCATTAATTCGTAGCATAACTGAAAGGATTAAACGCCTACAAAGTGTCGTACATAATATTATATTACGTTACGATATCAGTGGAATTTCTGTGGTAGGCCTACGAAAACCTCAAAGAGAGATCACCAAGCCATCGTCCGTATCTCAAAAAATGACCGATACTAGAGAGCAACAAGGATTTCCCGAGAAGTAAATAAAACTATGGGCATTAATGTTTCTAGATAGATAGTATTACGCCCCCTGACTGAAAAATCATGGCTTGACCAGGGTCAACCCTTTGATCAACCCTAATAACAAAAGAGCTAGATTATCCTTCGCCATTAAGAACGTTATATGGACAGAAGACCAATGATCCAAAGTACAATGAGCGATAAATCTTAGTACAATGTGTTTGGTTCAGGTGGCAGGAGGTTCTTGCGTCGAAGCCCTGGCGGAAGATTATCCATGAGCTGCGTACAAAACAGCGTCAAGCTTAGTGTAGCAAGCCTTATGGTATGGGGCATAATTTCGGCAGAAGGTACTGGTCAACTTGTCTGGTTGCAGGGCGAATGAATGTTCGATTGCTTAAAGAACTTTTGCAAGCACATGCTGTTCTGTACCCTATATGGCAGCCGCCTCTGCCTAACCTGCCATTTTTATGCAGCATAATGCACCTTGCCACACGGTAAAGTTAGTGAAGAATTTAGTTAATAGATCGGGAGGGAGTAAGTGACATGGGCTGGCTTGTTTAGAGCCCGGGTCTCAAACTGAATGAGAAGGTGGGGAAGACGCTAGGAGAAAGAAGTAAGGAGGGAAACTCAAGCTCCATGGAAGAAATTGGTGAAATACCTATTACAAGGAGGAATAGAAGGAAATAACACCAAAAGAATACCTTCGGTTAGTGCGTTACTGATAGTAAAGGTCTGCATACCAAGTAGTAGTATATTGTAACAACCAAAAACTATTTGTTGAGTAACTTAAATCATTGTACCTCTTCTCATCTAGGTCTGTTGTGTTATCTGTCTCGATCAATTTGACGACCATATCTTTTGAATAAAAATGCTTTTTGCTCGTAATTTGCAGCTTCATTCATCCTAACATGTATAAAGTACATGTACATCATATACCATTATTTGGTTTGAAGATACTATAATATTTGTGATGGTAATCTAGGTGCCTGAATCATTATGCCCAGGGCTGGACTTATGTACCTATATGCCAATTACCGCATGGCGTAGAGCCCCAACCACTGAGGGGTCTACAAAACCTGCTATATCCGACCCATAATTGGCCCACACATTATTGAAATGGCTGTAGCCTTATAATTGTCAAGTTTCCACTTACTACAATTATAATATTGTGTTTTTAAATGCTAATAAAGCTGTAACTTCTGATAATCTCTCCTACTATAACTCCACTACTATCACTAAACTCTAATATATCATTTCATACTTTTTTCTCTGGGGAAGCCAGTCTCGAGGCAAGAGTGACGGGACCATTAGTCACCTCAGAAAGAAGAAATATTTATTGTGTTCCAGTCAACAGCTTGGATTTGTATCTTAAAAGTTTTAAAATATTTGTACTATTGAGGATTCCCAAATGAATAGTTGTTTTATGATATTATTGTTTTTAGCCTATTTGTTTAATGGATAACACTTCATAACTTCGTATTACGCCCTTCTTTATTTTGTATTTATTTATTGCTTTTACCCCCGCGGAAGGTTTTATTAATTATACCCTAGGAAAGTGAGGAAACCTAAGCTAGGATTGGGTTGTCTAGGTTTCTTCAACACTTAATTTACCTAGACTAATTTAAAGTTAGGTTAGGTTAAAACAAGGAAATATGTTAATTTTAAAAGAAGGGACTATAAGTCATCATTTTTTGTACAGTCACGCTACTAATTGTTGTTCCAGACAATCCACACTGTACTTACACTATTTAAGGAACAGAGTTAAATATGAAAGTATTTTATACAAAGAGCCAAATTATTAGAAATAAAAAATAGAACTCTCATCTTATATAACTGTGGAGAGTTTAGATATTGTTTGTATTACTGACACGTGGGCGAGTCAGTTTAATAAGGATAATATTAAGGAGTTTGAAATTAATGGATATAATTTATTCACCAAAATTTGATGTTATATCCTTAAGTAGATATGTCTTAACCACATGGATAGCGACAGATTATTGTCAGAAGATATTTGTAGCCCTATTTTGCGGTTGGAAAACCAATTAATTTGTCCGCATGGATGATGTGAAACCTTGATGTTGGTGTAGTAAATTTTGTTTAAGAGTGATTTCGTATGTACTAGTATTTTGGACTTCTGACATTGAAAAATTTCAAACCCAACCAAGTATGTCTTTTTCCATCTCACACGAGACAAATTCGTCTGAGATTGATTTGAGGGTAAGGCGTGTGCCTAAACTATCCAAATTGAGATAATATAATAGTTGAAGATTAGCTTAACACGTTGACGCTCATGGAGGCTATAACCGATATGCACTTCTTATTTATGCTAGGAGGTGGGGGCACGGGAGAGAGAATTTGGGGGAGAAATTATTAGTGATATACTGCCTTCAGATGCACAAATTATGGATGAATAAGTTCCAAATGACGCATATTACTTTGAAAGCTTGGTACACCATGTATCATTTTAAGGATTTTAGTGATGACGGTTATAGACGTCATGGACATTTGTCCCACATTAGGAAAATGATAGAATGCGACGAAGATGGTAGAGCAATCTTATTAACCTGAAGCTGTGTGGAAGCGTTCTCTTGTAGATCTGTCAATTGCACATCGGTCAACTAACAGTTGTCAAAGATTTCATAGTCAATAATAGTGAAAAAAAGAGTGGTTAAGTTAATAAAATGAGATGAAGAGATTAGAGTGCCTTATTGTAACGTAGATAGTGGTTGTAGTAGAATGAGGTCCAATGGCGGCCACGTGCCCTCCTGTACCCACGTGGGTCTGGAGATCACCTCATGGAGCTGTTTGTGAAAGCATGAGATCCTAGGCAAGGAGGCGGCAGACGCTGTTATCACTCGCCCCAGCTGTATTTGCCTAAGGACCAATGTCATCTCCTTCTTCTCTCTCGCGGCCACCTCGCCGCGAGCATGCGGGCGCCTCTGCACAAAGATTGGAATCCGTTGAACATTCCAATCAGGCTTATCAAGAATTCCCCCTTCTCCCGAAGGAGTCACTGACTTTTCACTCAAGATCGCGCGCGCGCCTCTTCGGCGCATATATAACGCGTCGTTCGAGTTCTCAATTCCCAATTGAAAACAAAACCAAAACGATAAAAAGAGGCGAAGTGTCCAAATAAAAGGGACAGACTAAAACTCAGAACTTATGAGATTCAGCATAAGAGATACCTTTGAAAGGCTCGAATGCTTCGACGGAAAATACAACTGATCAAATGCATATATATATATATATATATATATATATATATATATATATATATATATATATATATATATATATATATATATATATATATATATATATATATATATATATATATATTATATATAAATATATATATATATATATATTTATATATATATATATATATATATATATATATATATATATATATATATATATATATATTATAATGGAGGAAACTGGCTGTCAACGACAGTCAGCAACTTTAATGACTGAGGAAATTTTTAATATTAAGAAACAGAATTGAGAAGAATGCTAGTGATGCCCTAAAACCAGAGCAAACTAGAAATCATTTTCACACCTTTATACCTACCACACAACTTCATCACTTAAACCTAATTTGAATTTGAATTTGAATTTTGAAGGTAGCACTGTCAGACTGCTCTGGATGCCTTAGCAAGTTTGACTTCCGCTTTGACAGCAAATTCGGAATTTTTATAAAGTGAATTTTTAGCGTGAATAGTGAACAGAGTGACTCGTCTTGATTGTGATAGCTAGATCGTTCGGAAGTGGACCACTGGCCTTCTTCGTGGAAGACGGCACGGATGAATCTTCACTCCTCCGTGGAAAGTATTTTGAAGTAAAGTGGTTATTTTTTGTTCTTGGACATTGACCCTTTGATCTCCTCCTCCTTTTTCTCTCTCTTACCACACTTTTACACCAGTGTTTTTTTTGTTTTTTTAATGATTTGTAACCATCCAGTGTGCGATAAGATGTATACAAAAGGAAAGAAACTCTTCGAATCACTCTTTGGGTCCTCTCGGAGGGCCCGAAACCGGACCGAGGAAAGGTTATCGAACAAATATACGGAAACTTAAAGATTGCCTAGGTACGATTCATTGACATGCAAAATGGATACTCTGCTATTTGTGCGAGGGAGGCCGATTGTTAAGTCTTGACCTCAAGAAAAACCTGGAGACTGTGAACCTAAAACCCCACACAACACCTCAAATCAAAACGCACCGTAGTGTCATCTGCAGGCGCCTCAACTCTTGGGTCGGGAGCCACTCGGCAGAAGATATTAAAAACGAAGTTGAAAGGAACCACCCTTGGGCGAAAGTTGCAGAGGTAATTAAATTTAAAACCTACACTCACGTATTCAAGGTTGTGTTCAAGGATACGGCGATGACGCAAAAGGCTAATGATCTTGGATTGCTTCTATTTAGTGTGAGTGTCTGCCCAGAGCAGATTGAAAAGGAAGAGTTTGTCGACTTGCAAATGTGCTTTCAGTGCTACAAGTACGGCAAACACACCACCTCAAGCTGCCCTGAAAATAAAGACCTCACACTATGCTCGGTATGTGCCAGTCGCAACCATTTTTGGCGCAACTGCAAAAGTACCTCCCTAAAGTGTCGGAACTGCGAAGGCCCCCACCGGACTATGTTTATGGCATGCCCGATCAGGAAGACAGAAATCCAAAAACAAACCCAGCTACGACGCGAGACGGAGGAAAAGAAGGTTAATTCAACCTATGCAAGTTGCCAAATCCGCGATTGCCGAGACGAACAACCAGAAGACTTGCCTCCACATCGAAAATGAACACTCCACCAAAATTATGTGCTGCATTTATTATGCACACATAGCCAACATTACTCTTCCTGGAACTTTCGCAACCGAGGTCAACCGTATGCTCGTAAAGAACGGCCTAGAGGAGATGTGGTTCCCCGACAACTCTCCTTCAGAGGAGGTTATGCGCATAAGCGTAGCCCTTCAGTGCCCAGAACCGTGCAAAAAAGTACCTGCACCCCTAAACACAGCCACCGCACGCGACCCACGTCTAAACAAACCAAAACAAACTCCACAAACAGAAAAACAAGTGCCGCTCACCCCACAAAAAACTAACACAGAAACACCAAAAACACAAACACACACAAAGACACCAAACAAGGAAGCAGTATGACCAAAAGAGCCCAGGTCTCCACGGTCAAAAAAACTCTCAAAAACACGTGGCCCAAGGTCAATCTCTTCATCTCGAGGCAGGGAGACTCAACTCAAGTATCATGCGAGAGGCTTCGATCTCAAGCTGTATGCCCCCGAATCGGCGCCCTTCCCAACCGAAATCGATTCCCATGAAGTATCTGAGGGTCTCAGGACTGGAAGATACAAGTGGGAATGCTCTGATGAGGTTCCGGAACGGCAAGTTGAGGAGGCTCTCTCCAAAAACATGATCAAATTGCCCACCGACTGCTTTCTCACAATCACGGACACTGAATTCAGAAAAAAAACCCGAAACGGCAGGGTGCGCATCCCGCTCAGTACACCACATGGAGCTAAAGTGGATCGTGAATAAGCGTTCACTTTAATCCCACACACAAAAGCCTCAACATTACACAAAATGACCAATAGACTTACAATTGTACAAATAAATGTCGATGGATGGGACGGAAAAGGTTCCATCTATGGCAATATTTTGCGACAAAATGACCCTGACATCATACTTATTAATGAACACGGACTGACCGCGCAAAAGGAGTTTAAAATATTTCAATACGACGTCATTAATAAAAATCATAGCCAGAAACGGTATGACGGCTGCGCAATAGCCGTCAAAAAAGGACTAAAATATAAAAAACTTCCCGACTTAGATGAATCTTACCTTGCCATTGAGGTATGCACTACCCTGGAGGGTCTGGTCGTGGCCACGGGGTATCAACCCCCAAGACGCGGCTATGTACCCTTGCACAACCTTCTACAGATCTTCAGCCATAAGAAAAACGTAATCTTTGCTGGAGATCTGAATGCAAGATGTGCAGCATCAGGGTATACCTCCTACAACAATGCAGGTAGAAACATCGAAGTATTACTTGACAGACAATACGTGACAAGGATCGGACCAGAATTCCCGACATACATTACCGGAAATGCAGCAATGAAACCTGATATTGTTTTATCCAGTATCAGGTTTCCCTACAACTACTACATTGAACCGGGCCCCATAATTCCGAGTGACCACCAGGCTATTAAAATTACAGTAGGTGTAAATCCCATCCAAATTGCAACCCCAGAACGCAAAAGCTACAAGCAGGCGAACTGGGAAAGCTACCGAAATTATCTTCTAAATTATATCCCTGACCCTTTACTCGATGCCAATTTAGAAGAGATAGATAAAGAGCTAGATAAAATCACTGACCTCCTAATTATAGCCGATGAAAATAGTGTTCCTCATATTAAATATAAAACCCTTCCAGTTCCCCATTGGACCCCTCCCATGAAAGCTCTGGCCCAGGAATATAAGGACCTGTCCAATGTAGTAGCGCTGACAGGCCCCAACCGCAATGCCCACAGAAGACTGAGAAAAATTAAAGACGAACTCCAGATACTAATTACGGACCAACAGATACTCACATGGGACAGACTAATAGAAAGACTCGACATTGAAAGAGACTCGCACACCTTCTGGCTAACCGTTAAACGGTTAAAAGGAAGAGCTCCCCCCAAAAGAATAACACTTAGAAATCGACGAGCCTGAAGAGTTCGAGTAAATTTTTAGGATTTTCTGGTCATCAATCTTCACAATTACCCCAGAAGAAAATGACAATTACGACCTCGAATTCAATACTGACATAATCGATCAAGTAAGCACACAAATACACAGAACCTCCCCTCATCATTGTGTATCGCAGGAAAGAGTGATGGAGGGCTATGGGAGTAAAATAACTGCCCAAGAGCTCTCCGTTGCACTAAAATCCTTTCGTTAAAGAGCAAGGGGTACCACGGGGCTCACCAGGGAGAATTTCATCAAGGCTCCGCCTAATGTTCTGAGTGGGCTTCTTAACATCATGAATGCCGCTCTGAACACGGGCTACTTTCCCGATCAGTGGAAGGTGGCCAAGATGATCTTTATTCCCAAATTAGGAAAGCCCCTGGACTGCCCTGCCAGCTTTCGGCCGATATCTCTCTTAGAATTTGCTGGCAAAGTCTTTGAGAAGATATTAGCCAACAGAGTCAACTCTTTTATCGACGAAGACAACCTGCATAACGAGCAACAGCATGGCTTTAGAAGGAAAAGAGGGACTGATACGGCTCTAGCCGTTATCACAAAAAAGCTCGTCAAGACCAAGGCAGAAAAAAGGCATGCCTACCTGGTGCTCCGAGATGTCAAAAAAGCTTTTGATAAGGTTTGTAAGAGAGGCCTACAATTTAAGGTCCTTTAAATAGGTCTCGACCCCATCCTTGAGAAGATTCTTTCCGACTGCATAATGTAGAGGAGAGCATACATACACATCAGAGGATACAAAGGCCCCGAATTCGGGCTCGAATCATGGGTCCCACAAGGGGGCTGTCTCAGTCCCCTTCTATACAACATATATACACGTGACCTACCACAACCTCTATCCGAAGGTATGATATACGTTCAGTTCGCTGACGATATATAGAAAATTTGTACAGCCGCTTACGTTCACAGGGAATTGATGGCGATAAATACGGCTAGGGAGATTTCCAACATCAACTCTTTCGAGAGGAGATGGAAGATATCGACCAATGCCCCAAAATTCAAAATAATTCCATTTTTCGCAAGACCTTCAATGATATACGGGTAGAAGAGGAGAGAATCCCCTACTGCCTGGAAGGGACGGTTCTAGGGCTCAAAATCACCACAGGGGGCTACAAGAGTCATATCGGGCAGACAGTCACGAATAGCAAGAGTTAGTTAGTTGTGTATATAGAAAGAACAGAGAGGGACCGCTGTATGTGATACAGGCGGTCAGGTAGTCAGAGAGGAGAGTTGCGGAAAACATTTAAGAAAAGACAGCGAAAGTTGATAGGTCGGTCGCTATACACCTATGCGTTGTGTTGTTGTGGGAACGTTGGTTATGTCGTTTTGGACTGGACGAGGGTTGGAGGCAGGTCAGGAGGGCGAGGCTGACTGCTCAGTTGGAAACGCGTTATTCATGATGCCTAGTGGTTTATGCAAAGAACGGTACGGGCAGCGGGTGTTCGCGGGCCGCGGGATATCGCGGCGCTATCGCGTACCTTCTTACGTGTAGCGAGGTGTATAGTGGGTCTGTGGTGAGTTTGTCGAGTTGTTTTGTGAGTCTGGTGTGAGCGCAAGTGTTGAGAGGAGCTAGTTTATTGTTGTTATGTAGTGCGTCCATTCTCGAGTACCGCGGCGAACGGCAAACGTGCCTCAGAGCAGAGTTCTGAATGCACTGAACCTTACGATTCCACGTGTCGCTCGCAGCTACGAGCGACAGTGGGGCGTACGTGAGAATAGTACGCACGAGTGCTTTGTATATGTGTAGTTTTAGTTTTTTGCTCCCAGGGTAGAACCTATCCAGTGATGTGTTTCTACGTGAGGCTCTTGCTTGTATTATGTTTTGGTGTAAGTTGAACCTAAGGGTCTTGTCAAAAGTTACCCCCAGGATTTTAGTGCATTGAGTGTATTCGAGCCTTGTTGGGTTTTAGTGGTTCATGTCTGGTGTGTGTGAGTAGATTTGTAGGTTGTGCATGAAGTGGTCTCTAGCACCGTAGAGTGTCATCTGTGTCTTCTGAGGAATCGTGGCAATCAGCCATTTATCCTCATAATCTGTCTTCACGTCTAGTATTCTTTGTGCGTGGAGCGCGATTTCTTCTGGGGCCCGGCCGCTGACGAGAGTGGTCTCGTCATCGGCGTAGGCCACTATGTAAGTGTAAACTCAGTTTTCTGGTGGGTGTGAGGAGCTTCTGGTGCAAAGAGGTAACTCCGTGTTGTTGGCGAGTTTCCAACGGAGTCCCTCCTGCCACACCTTGTCGAAGGCCTTCTCCACGTCCTTACTGACGGAGAGAGTCTTTTGGTGTATCTGTCGTTTCTTTTTTATTCTGTCGTGAACGATGGTCACGGCCGCCTGAGTGGACCTGCCTCTCCTGAACCCGTATTGATGGGGGGAGAACCAGTCCCTCTCTTTTAGGAACTCCCGTAGGCGGCAGTTGACCATACGTTCAAGTATTTTGCCTAGGTGCTCTAATAGAGCAATAGGCCTGTAGTTGGTTGAGTTCTTCTTTGATTTCTTTACTTCGTTGCATTGAGTTCCTGATGTTGATTTCATGCAAGAATTTTATGGTACTTTACTCGGATTTAGGGATACAAGCCCTATCTGCGTTGATGGGATTGATGCTGAGGTCGTCGAGTGCCTCGTTGATCTCGTCGAAAATTGCCTCGTCCAAGTTGGGCGGATCGTAGGCCTCGAGAAGGCGCGCGTACCGTGTCCAGTCTACTATTCTGTAGTTCTTTCTGACTACGGTTGGAACTTGTATAGGGTTCCTATTGATAGTGAGTAGGATCTCTATACGGTCACTACATGGTACCTGGACTGGTTTCATGTAGTAATTGAACGGCAGATCACGATTCGCCAGACAGATGTCTGGTTTTGTGGCACTTTCTGTTCTTACAAATGTGGGGAAGTCGTTTCCTATTCGCTTGGCAATATTTCTGTCCAGCAATAGATCCAGACTTCTTACTATACCGTTGAATGTTCTTTAACCTGATTCTCAGCATCTGGCTTTCCGATCCCCAATTAATATAGTAAGGGCTCTTCTGCCAAATAGGCCAGTGAGAGTGTGAATTGGTAACACGTCTCTCCTTGGTGGTTGATATCCGGTAGCAATGACCAACTTTCCTATGTCGAGTTCGACCTCAATCGCAAAGTAAGATTCTTCTAGATTTCTTATTTGTTTGTATTTAATCCCTTTCTTCATTGCAATAGCGGCACCGTCGAACCGCTCCTGCGAATAATTCGTGATCAACACATCGTAGTTCCAGATTTTCATTTCTCCACTACGCGTGTCGATCCCGTGTTCCGAAATTAAGATGATGTCTGCATCAATTTTTCAGAATACATTTCCGTAAAGAGTTCTTTTCGTCGTTCAGTCGTTGGTATTAATTTCCAGTGTCTTCAGTATGTTCCGTAACATGATGAATTGTTTTTACCTATGCTTCTTCTTATTCTTCTTTTTCCTCTTCTGGGCTGGCTGGGTGGTTTTACTGTGCCCAGGATTTCCTTCTTCGGAGGGCAAGAAAAGAGTGGGACCGCTGGCTTATATACGCATGTTACTAAACATTACTCTGATCATCATCTGAGCTCGTTGCTGATTAGTCATCTTCCTGATAAGTCCAGACCAGTGTGGAGGCAGTCAAGTGCCGAGAAGTTGTTCCTATGTATCTATTCCACGGTAAAGGTGGCTATAAATGCAGCTTCCAATGTATTCCACCTCCTTTTGTTGTATGCATACGCGACTGCTCTCGCTTTCCTCCAGCTGATGTGGTGGTTAGTATTTCGCAGGTGTTCGGTGAGGGCGTTGCTGAACCGCCCTGCCTGAATATCCTGGTTGTGCTCCTTAACTCTGTTTTCTACGCCCCTGGGTTTCTCAAGTAGGCCTGGGGACTCTATTTGTTGTCAAAGACTCCAATCAATGTATATATATATATATATAAGTATATATATATATATATATATATATATATATATATATATATATATATATATAGTACAAGAGAGAGAAATTTGACGCGTATGAGCAATGAGACAAGCCCTGTGGCGGTTGTTACCACCCGCATAACTTGTATTTGCTCTTTCTTTGTATGCGACATAGATAATAAGCCTTTAAATTGTGAGCGGGTAAGAAGATGTGGTATAAAAATTCCTTGGAGGTTCCTAGCTTAGGGAGATACTGGCTTTGATGGGGTAACGCTTTCGGCAATGTAAAGTCACTGTGCCTGGGAGCTTAACGGTAGAGCATTTGACCGGCAATCAGCAGACCCGGGTTCGAGTTCTGGCCAGGATTTTCAAACATTTTTCCCCAGGCATTATTTCTGTGTTCTCAGTAATGGATTGCCTTCATTGTGCCGCCCTCTTCTTTCTTTGATCTTAGAGTTCTTTTAATGTCCCCTTCTCTTACCTTTAAAAAAACTCGTTTCTTGTCTCATTGCTCATTCGCATCAAATTTCTCTCTCTTGTACTATATTGTTATACAGTCTGCATTACAAGGTTTCTGCATCTTTCTTTCTCTCTTCAAAATTGTTTTGAAAGGCAGAAAATAAATATGGCAAAAGCCTTGTGGTGGTTTTATCACCCGCAGAACTTGTATTTGCTCTTTCTCTCTCTCTCTCTCTCTCTCTCTCTCTCTCTCTCTCTCTCTCTCTCTCTCTCTCTCTTCAATATATATATATATATATATATATATATATATATATATATATATATATATATATATATATATATATATATATATATATAAATATTTTATGTATTTAAAAAATAAAAGTGCTTATAACAGCGCACCATCGCTTTGCGAGTCTTGTCCTAATATTCACTAATGCAATAGAAATTTTGCAAAATCTTCCATACAGTGTCATATTCTGATCTTCGATGGCTACCCAAACTGTTACATATTGTCCCCATAGTTTCACCAAATTGTATATTTTTTCAGGATTTGCTGAAGGTCAAAGTCCTTTTTTTCCATTTGACATCGCTTCCGTACAGGAAAAAAAAACACCATTTGCTGACTAAACTGATAAAATTATCCATCAATCCGAGATCAATGTGCAAAGAATAAGTAAGATTCTTCTGCTGATTTACAACAGCAGATAACAAAATAAAACCAATGTGACAACCAGGCTCCAGGCCAGTTTCGGCCAATCTTTTTGTATGCAAGGCTGTTTGAATGTTTAACACAGCCACAAAAAGAGTAAAGAGTATAGTCGCTATAACCACAGCACTGCAAATATAAAAGAATAGTAAATTAGAATAAGGGATGCCAATATTAAGTACCGGGTGTCCCAAAATTGACTGCGTATTTAGATGAAATTGCAAACCTTTAGGAAAAATTCTTGTTGAATTATGTTCATCATGTTCAAATTGTGCTCTGCACAAAATTATAGTGTTCCATGTATAGTGTGTCCCAAAATTTTAATTTGTTTTCAATCCTTTTCAGAACCCTTTAATAATGAATACAGAAAAGCGGATTTTTGTTTTGATAGCTCGTCTCAGAGGAGCAAACTTTAATGAAGCACGAGAAAAGTTCCAGAGAAAGTTTAGAAAACCTGGACCTACAAGCAATGCGATCCGTTCACTTGTGAACAAATTAAAAAGAACCGGATTCGTACATGAGGAGAAAGGAAGAGGACGGAAAAAGATTACCCCCCAACAAAACTGAACAAATTCAACAATTGATTGAAAATGAACAAAAAACTTTGGTAAGAAAGGTCAGTCAGAAACTTGATATGCCCAAGACAACAGTAAAAAAAACTACTTATTTATAATTTCGTTAAAACTCTCCGTAATATACATATAATGACAAAATGCAAAAAAACCTGTGAAGTTACAATTTAAGAAACCATTCTTTCTAAAATGGCTGCCAGAGAGAGAGAGAAGGTTACCTCCTCCCCTCCTAGAACCAAACGTTTACCTATGACGCGTGAGAAGATAGACCTGCACGGCCAGACAGCCCCAAGGGAGCCGCGAGATTTTCGCGGGACCGCATGATCCGTTTGGGTTCCATTTCTCGTCGTTGCACTATCTCATTGGGGTCAGGCGAACCGCGCCAAGGACCTTTGCGCAAAGCTGTGAGGCCGCCGAGACTACCCCCCCCCCCTACACACACACACACCAAGTCTAATAAGATCCCCGTACCCGGCGACCCGCTTTTGCCGAGGCAGTATAAATACTTCTAGAAAAGATTTGAGAAAGAGTACCATACAGCCCGTCTTGGTTAGCAGCCACGTACAGTCTCGTACACCCTGCTTCGCTCCCAATGGCTTTCAGCTATGAACGCGACGCGTCATCTCTACCTGGCCTTACTCGTACCTAAGGCCAGAGTTCCCGCCGACAGACGATAGCTACGGACAGGCATCAATCACTCGGTTATCGACTTCGTTCTCGCCGGAGTACTCCCTCGTTCATTTCTCAGCGCGGTTAAAGAAGAAGGAATCTTGCAAGTGGAACTTTTCAGTACCCAATTTACTCATCGTATTCAAACCAACAGTCAATTAGGCTTTACGTGAGTCTCCCCAATAGATGCACTGACCCATTTTCTCTGGAAGCAATCAACGTGCATCCTCTCCTGGACTATCGTACTCGTCGAGTTATTTATATCTCCCCCCCCCCCCCGCGGTTTGGTACCCCAGGGCTAGTTTTATTTATTGTTATTTATTTACTTGTGATATTAATATTTTCTTTGGATATAGTAAAGTTATATATATTTTTCTACCATTAGTTTCTCTAATCCCAGAACTTCTAAGAATTGATATTTAGGCCAACCGCACTCGATTTTGTTTATTTAACCCTGGCACTGGGATCTGCATCCCAATTTTTCTGGCGTGCCCTCTTCACGGTCACCCTGCGACATCTAAATATATTGTATTCTGGCGTCAGATTTTTAGGGTTACCGAGTTAAATTCAGACATGCCCACCTTCAGCTAGGCCAAACATGCCGTCAGTTTGGGTACACCCTCTAGCGTCACCTCAACTTTTGGTTCAATGCTTCCAAAATCCCGCATGAAAACGATGCCCTCGTTGACTTCGTCCTGAGGTACCAGTTGTTGGCTGCACTTCCGGCTGAAGTCGGATCTTTCGTAAAAGACCGGCGGTGCCTCACATTCAAGGAGTGCACAAAAGAGGACGACATTTATTCATCAAGCCACAACTATTATCTGAAAGAAGGGAAGAAAACTGCCCCCCCCCCCCTTTCCTCAAAACCTAAGCCAAGCAAAAGAAACTTCATCCCGCAAAATAGAAACAAGTTTGCCAAAGTAACTGGACCGTCGAAGCCGAAACCACTCTTTTCGCCCGAACACCGGGATGTAAAACCGTTCTCTTCAGGCCCTCCTACGTCATCTTTCCCCAGGAGATCCATCATTTGTTTTTCCTGTGGTGTTGAGGGTCACGTGAAAACGAACTGCTCCCAAAACTCTCAGTTCAGGAATAACTCTTTTCACCAGGTACACCACGTCTTCGCCTCCGTCAACACCATCGGAATCTTCTCATCACCCGAGCACCTCAAGTCTCGGTGGCTACCAGGTAAACTTCTTGTTTGATAAGAATACCCCTGGAGGCCTTAAGTTCGAATCCGGAACGATTAATGGCTGCCGTGTCTCCACTCTTGTGAGAGATACCGGGTGCACCTGCATAGTGGTGTCGGACAAGCTGCTTCCGCAGTATCCCCGGACCATAATAAATTCGCCGTCGTGCACAACTACTTGTGGCGTGCCAATCGATTCCCCATCATTAAGTGCTACATCGATTGTGCGTACTTCATTAGCTGGGCAGAAGTAGTAGCAGCCCCTATTCAATTCTGCTCCGTCCTCATTGGCCAGTGCCCACGGGTCTCCCCCAACTCTGTGGCCCAACACGTGGTTACTCGTTCGCAAGTGGTAAAATATTCGAAGGTGCCCTCGCCCCTAGAATCCTCAGGTATATATAAAGGGTTCCGAAAATTGCCTGGCGGACAGCTCAAGCATAGATCCTCTGGATTCGTCTCCAGATTAATTTCCCATTAATTGTAATGTTAAATGGCCCACTTTTGTAGATATTCCTGAATAATTCTTGTAGTTTTGTGTAATTCCTTATAAGAATATGTGCCATTATTTCTTTTTTATTATTGTGTTTTTATTTTTGATGAGTTACCCTGTTCGTATGTACCTTTTTAGTGTATTGTGGGACTTTTTCTTTTTTTAATATCCTTGTATGTAAGCCCCTGGTCACCGTTACTATGTTGACCCCGGCTATTAATAACTATTCCTGTTTGTCTTATTGTATTATTACTATTATTATTTTATTTTTATGTTGTTCGGTAATGGGAATACCGAGCATTTCCCGAGTCCTCTTTATTTGACTTATTTTTGTGCAGAGTACTCGGTACCATCCCTTTTGTAATTGTGTCTTTATGGGAAACTTAGCCGTGTAATTACCCTATATTAGTCTGATGTCACTTCCTTCGGAAGCTCCATTTTAGGATGGAAGGAGATGTCAGGGAGAGAGAAAAGGTTACTTCCACGCATCTTCGTTTATTCAAGTTTCAATTATCCATATTTTCAATTTATAATGAAAAATTCACCACTTCTTTAAATTTGACATCCAGTCTTAAATAATATAATTTACTTGGATTAACAATGAGTGGCATTATGAATTTTGGTATGCATAAATTATAAGTGACCGCTCCTTCACTCCAAAATTGACTTTATAAAAGACCTAATTTATTTATTTTTTAATTATAAGCATTGTAAAGGTAATATTCATTCAGGTGACGATTCGACCCGGTGTTTTTTATCTCAAAAATGGCAGCAATATGGAAATTTTCCATTAAGTATAATGCCAATGAATAATACATTTATTTGAGTTTCATCTTTTACATAATTAGGGACTAATTCATTATAGAGAATGAAAAATTTTGCCTAAGGTTTCTGGATCTATCATTTTTGTCATTAATTAGCCTTGTTTTGGTGTATGAGAAGAGAGGGGAGTTTGGCGCTTATGATCGGTCATTTAATTGCACACGGAAAGAGCATAAGATAGGACCAAACAGAGGAGGAAAAGGTTGGAAAGGAGAGTAGAAATGAAAATAAGCAAAGTTTATACGTCATTGAGGAAATGGGATAAAAGGAAACGATTCTTAAGGTGGTCACTCTGTCGTCTCTTCTAAACAGAAAAATAAATAATTTAGGACGATATGTTTCACCTGTACCATCGATTCACCTCTTCTCAGTCTCCCTTGAATTAATGACACGACCTGAACTGGCTTCCAAATATAGATTTCACTGCCTTTACTCAAGGGTCGGTGGCATTCAAATAGCGTCATTAGTGTGAGGGAAATTGAGGGGAGGATTGAAGTGTAAAAAATTGACAATAATAACAAGGGAACAGGTAGCAGGAGCAAACAATTCAAAAAGTAAACAATATATGCAAATACAAAGAAGAGTTGTCTATTAGAAACTTCTCAAATAGAATTGACCAACTGTCGATTGCGTGTGTGTGTTGTATGCGGAGGTTGAAGTTAAATTACCCTTTTATAAAGGAGGAAAAACGACACGCATAAACAAGGGAAAACTGTTACTAGGGAGAAGGAATAACGAATAAACAGAGAGGGCAGGAATAGCGAACAGGATCAGGTAGAAACCCCTTCTAGAGCGAGTCCCACCGATCCAAAATGAAGTAAGTCGTGGGGCCGCCAATTAGCTTGATGAAAAGGAAACAACTGAAATCAATTAGGGAATCTCTGTGATAAATCATTTAAATAAGGTTAAATAAAATGTACTATGGTTATGGGAAGTTAAAATCTGTGGAAAGTTCCGATAATAGGAAGAGGAATAAAAATCAATGTCTGCTGGCCAAAAGTAGCGTGCTCTCACTTAACCTAATTTATGACCTTACGACCTTCAAAACTTTGAATAATTCCAGAACTAAACTTGGGAGGACTTTGATAATTATATCATTCGAAATAGATTGTGAAACATCATAAGGGTTTCAAGTTCCATTAGAATCAATTGAATAGTTATGATGCTATTGCCAAAACAAAATCATTCCCGGGCTAAGCTTAGGAGGACCTTGGTAATTTATCATTCGAAAGAGAATGTAAAACAACATAAGGGTTCCAAACTTCCTTAGAATCAGACAAATAGTTACAATGTTATTACTAAAGCAAAAAAAATCAAAACTGGGGCCGACCGATATAGTGAGATGTAGAGTCGCCCGCGACTAAAAAGAGGAAATAGAAAAGATATTAGAAATAAAATAGTTTGGGTGAAAATGAGAGAAAGAGAGAATGAAAGTGGACACAGCTTTTACGACATGTTCGCACTGTCTAAAGTCTATGACTCTATTCACAAAAAGCTAAGCATGTAATCCAAATCATGCATGGGTCACTACAGCATATGGCAGTCACTGTAGAGTTGACCCGAAACGTAATACCCACCTGTAGATTAAATATAATCAATTTGGCTTACCTAGTTAAACCCTTGAATCGGTGCTCCCACTCGGCTAGTTAGTACCCTCCCCCATCCACCACCACACACACAGAAGGAAATATTATGCGAAAATGGCAAAAGATTTTCAGTAATTTAGTGCCGATAAAAAGGTACTTAGTACCCATATGACGACCCCTGTCATCACTATGTGATAAAGTAAGCCTCGCGTAGTTATGGCGTAGCCATAACAAGGTCTCACCTAGTTTGAGGCAGGGATCCTGTCGAAGTCTTGGGTGCAGTTGCAGACAGCCGTATAGAAATCTCTGGCAAACCTCCCGAAGCAAATGAGGTGAAGAGGAAGAAAAAGAGAAAGAGAAAAGGGAACGCGTGGTTAGCAGCTGTAACAGGAGTAACTGGAAGGAACACTGAATTGGGTGGTTCGAACGAGGTGAAAGCACTAGTGGCAGACACAGAAGGTAATAATGGTGGAATACCTGATAAGGAGTTTGGGGGGTAGGGATGAGACGAAGAAAGCTGCCACCGGAGTAACAAAAGAACCAGAGACTATCCTAAATCGCTTTGCCCACCTCTCGACGGGGGAGGTGCAATATTGGTGGAAGACTCCAAGGTCCTAGGCCTGGAGAACCGGCTTGGCGAAGGCCAGGGCCACTGGTGGGAGATCCGATGCCTCATGAGTCGGGGCAATGAAGCACTTGGGAAAGAGTTAAAAAGGGTGATGAGTTTCTCCAGGAACTCTGTCCTAGTCTCGATGGTGAGTGGAAACTATCTCTTCCTCCAAGGAGGAAATATCAGACACACTAGTCGGATGACCTTGGCGCAAAGACCAATAAGAGTTTGTTAGTAGGCATGTTACCCTGAAAGTTCACTAGTTCGCATGCACTTAGTAAACTTACGGTTATTAATGAGTGGTTAGCACACCTATGTGCCTTGACATTAGTGAAATTTCTGGACCTTTTCTGCCGGTTCTTTGGATGCTAATGAGATGCATGCAGAGGATGGTGTCCACTTCAACGTTATGTCTTATAAGGGCAGCATGGGCCTAATCCCTCAGGCACTCGGGGCGTACACTTAAGGTCAGAGTATAGGCAAATAGCGGGAGGAAATGAGATGGCTCCGACAAGAGAGGGAAGCGTGACACGTAGCAATGCGAGCGTTGATAGGCGACTGGCGGACGAGTCAAGACCACCCGCCGCCAAGACGATGCCTGTTTTGCAGCGTGGAGAGGTAAATGTGGGGAATTTGTAGTCGGTAAACGCACAGTACCTCGTTTCAAGTGGAATACGTAGCCCTCTGCCGCCAAAGAGAACCCTACAGCTCTGATGACGCTCGAGATGATGTGCCCCCTTCATGAGAGAAAGCCCAGACAAAGCTGCCGGCAAGCGCATTAGGATAGCGAAAGTGCGGAATATCCCTCGTTCCTTTAAAGTCTTATTCTTCAACGCCAGGTAGATATGGAACAAGTGGGACGAACTTGTGGCCGTGTTAGCCAGTGATACTCGCATGGTTATTGTAGCCATCGTGGAGGCCTGGCTTCATAAAAACACTCGATTACCGATGAGCTAACTTCGACGGCATTGAGAGCGCGATAGATCGACTGAAACCTTTAGTTGGTCCTGGAGACAGGGCCAACTGTTTTCAGTTTAAAGACCGATCGTGTCTCACAAATCTACTCGAATTCTTCCATAGTATTTTGAGTAAGTACGATCGACTTCAGGCTGTGGTCATCTTATACCTAGACTTTAAAAAAAACCTTCGATAAGGTGCCCGACTGCAGGTTAATGAGCAAACTCAGCACCGTCGGCATTCCCGGAAAGGCAGCCGATTGGATTGAGAACTGGTTGACGAACCGTAGGCAAAAGATAAAAGTCAGAGGGGCAGCCTCGAGGTGGGCCCCAGTGACCAGCGAGGAGCCCCAGGGCTCCGTCCTCGGTAAACTGCGTTCATTGTCTACATCAATGATATAGATAAAGGACTGCGATGAACAATAGCTAAGTTCGCGGACGATACCAAACTAGGAGGCTGGATTAACTCGCATAAAGTTGTAGACCGCTTGAGAGAAAGCTTTCTCAACTTAGGTAAATGGTCCGAAATGAAGCAGATACCGTTTAACCTAAACAAGTGCAAGGTGATGAACATCGGTCACGCTTAGGGTCGATTAGGCGGGAAAATCAGGAGCGACCTGAAGTTCTCTAGGTAGTGCGCCTAGATATAAAAAAGGGCCAAGAAACTGTTGTGGTATATTAAGAGACAATTTCGTTTCCTAAACAAGGAGATTGTGCTCCGTACAGCGTACCTTGATTGCGCTGTAAAATTCTGGTCAGCATTGCTGCGCAAATACATTGCCGCCAAAAGAATCGGGGTTGTTCTGCCTGGAGAAGTGCCGTATACGTGACCAGCTCATTTAAACGTATAAAATATTAGTGGGGTATAAAACGTGGACTACAGTAAGTTGTTTACTATGAACATGAATCCCACGCATAACCAGGGTTACAAGTTAAATTTACCCAAATTTAGGACAAGCGTTTTCCGGAACTTTTACTCGTACATTATATGTGAAAGATCTAATCAGCTTTCAGCGGAGGTGCTGGACAGTTGAACATTTTGAACAGTTCAAGTCTCGGCTGGACAGAGTACTGCATGATTTAGAATAGACAATTGAAAACTTAAAAACATTCTAGCTATTCTGTCAAAATTACTAGTTATATTCTTTTTCAACATGCCTAGTTCGTTCATTAATTTCCTTTCCACAATATTAGGGTGGGGAGAGTTGGGCAGAGAGAGCCTTCATTTTTTTTGTTGTGGGAGGGTATAATTTCCCATATAATTATGTTAAGCCTTCATATACGGTGCCTCCTCGGTATGATTCGCAAGGACTTATGAGGTACTGTTTTTCCTTGTAACACTTTTGGCAGAGACACCAAAAGGAAAAAATAAAAAAAAGACGAAAAAGGGAAAGAAGAAAGAGGAAGAGAGAGAAATAGAAGAAGAAAAGGTAGAAGAAGTTAATGAAAAGGATGACAAGGGAGAAAAGATGATAGAGAAGAAGAAGAAGAATAAGAGGAAGAAGAAAAAAGAAAAGCCTGAAAAGACCATGACGGGGAAGAAAGAGGAATCGGAGAGCTTGCCTCCGAAAATAAAGAATCCGAGATCAGCAGGCAAATGTGCCAGGGTCATCCTTGTGGGCGATTCCCAGGCACGGGACCTGCAGCCCCTGCTAGCGGCCCGCATTCGCACAAGCGTTAAGGTAAGCTGCCTGCCAGGATGTGGTAACCACCACATCAGAGTAGAGGCTGAGAAATCACAGATTTCTGAGAGCTCAGTCGTTGCTCTGATGGTCAGTGGAAACGACCTCTACCAGAGAGAAGGTAGGGTAGGCCCTACAGATAAAATCCTCCACGCGGTCATGGGTGCCGTGGACGACTGTGGGCTGAAAACCCCCAAGCGCGTGGTAGTCGGGATGCTCCCGAGGAGAGGTCCAACACGGTCCGCTCACTCGATGAATGTCTCTTTAAACCGGCGCCTGGCAGATTTGTGTACGGCAGAGGGGGTCTTTTTTGTGGACCCGTACCGCACCTTTTATGGTAGAAAGGATCTCTACCAAAGGGATGGGGTACATCTTTCCTTTAAAGGAAAGGCCTTTCTGTCGAACATCATCCAGGATGTCGTAGAGAGGACCCAAAGGAGTATCCGGCCCAGAGTGAGGGCGGACGTACGCCAGTACGCCCGTGTCACTCCAGGAACGACCTTCTCAGAGGTCGCAAAAAGGGGTGCCTTGCCAACAAACAAGCCGGGAAACGGAAGAGCTTAGGGAGTTCTACAGTCGGGGACTCCCTGAAAGTTCTTCTGTTCAATGCGAGGTCAATCAGGAACAAGTTTCCTGAGCTCCGTGGCCTCGTAGCGACGGAAGAACCCCAAATGGTAGCAATAACAGAATCGTGGATAAAAACCTTAAACCGAGACTTTGAAGGCGAATTCACGGTCCCTGGCTACCAACTCTTCCACAAAGATAGGCCAGACAGAGAGGGTGGCGATGTAATGTTGTATATCAAGGATACAATCAAATCTACGAACTCCAACATTATATCCGATCACGAGCTCCTAGGCGTTGACCTAGAGATAGGTCCTGTCAGATACAGGACCCTGGTGCTTTACAGACCCCCTTCCCAACCCGTTGAGAAGGACAGGGAACTGTACCAGCTGCTGGGTGAGCTTGTTCAAGGCAAAGTGTGCATCGTTATGGGCGACTTCAACAGACAAGTTGACTGGGAAACCAGAGCAGCCTGTGGCGAGAGCACGCTACTCCTGGAGTTCGCCAACAACGAGTTCCTCACTCAATGGGTCAGAGAACCGATGAGAGGAGACAATATCCTCGACTTGGTCTTCACCTCTGAGGATGACATCGTTGAGGATGTCTCTGTAGGCGAAGAGCTCGGTGGTAGTGATCACCAGCTAGTTAGATTTACCGTCAAGATCCCGAAGGTAAGGTGTGTTGCCAGTCAATCAAGGAAACTTGACTTGAGAAGAGCAGACTTTGCAAGCCTTCGTGCTGGGCTGACTGATGTAAGGCTAGTAGTATGCGAAGAGGTAGAGGATTCGTGGAACAATTTCAAAAATAAGTTCATGAGTCTTCAATCTAGTTGCATCCCTTTAAAATGCCTTCATCGGTCTTCTGTTCAACCAAAGTGGTTTAATCGAGAAATCGGCCAACTGCTTAGGGAGAAGAGAAATGCGTACCGGCGATCGAAGATCTCGGGTGCCTTTGACGAGTACCGGAGGCTAGCCAGGAGAGTGAAGTCCAGCATAAGGGCGGCTAAGCGGTCTGAGGAACTCCGAGTGGCGAGACTCTGCAAGGAGAATCCCAAGGAGTTCTTCGGCTATGTAAATAGCCGTAAACCAATCTATCGTAGGATTAAGCCCGTGGTGGACGAGGAGGGTGCATTACCTCACTCAGATGCAGAAAATGCTAACCTTCTTAATGACTACTTCTCCTCAGTGTTTACTAAAGAGTGTGGTCCCATCCCCCAGCCCACGTATTCCTACTCGGGGGAAAAGCTGGAGGCAATGGACTTCACCGAAGGAGAAACAAAGAAAAAGATCGCTGACCTAAAGACGAATAAGTCCCCTGAACCGGACAGGTTTCTACCCAAGGTGTTGAAGAAAGTGTGCGATGAAGTATCACGACATCTGTGCGCTATCTTTAACATGTGAATCCGGACCGGATGCGTTCCTAGATACTGGCGTGAGGTGGAGGTGACTCCGATCTTCAAGAAAGGAGACCCCAGCCATCCGTCAAACTACCGACCTATCAGTCTGACTTCGATAGTCGGTAAACTCATGGAAAGCATGATGGTGGACAAAATGACGTCGTATTTGGAGTCAAACCTGCTACTGAGGAATTCCCAGCACGGTTTCCGAAGGCAACGGTCATGCCTGACGAACCTTGTAGAATTCTTCCACTTCGTTTTCAGTGAGCACGATCGGGACAAGGCAGTGGATGTGGTTTACTTAGACTTTCAGAAAGCTTTTGATAAGGTACCACACCGCCGCCTCCTCCGGAAAGTGCGACCGCTGGGCATAGACGGAAAGGTAGCCGGCTGGATCGAGAACTGGCTAAGTGGCAGACGGCAACGGGTGGTGGTAAATGGACAGGCTTCTGAGTGGGTGCCCGTTACTAGCGGGGTGCCTCAAGGTCCTGGGACCACTACTATTCATCATCTACGCCAACGACATGGACGGTGACATGATTGCCAAGATTTACAAATTTGCCGACGAAACCAAGCTTGGTATGAACGTTGCAAAGGATGGAAATACTGCCCGCCTGCAGGAAGATCTTGTGAAGATTGGGGAGTGGTCGGACACGTGGCAAATGCCGTTTAACGTGAACAAATGCAAAGTAATGCATATCGGCCACAGGAACCCCCAATCTCATTATATCCATAAGGGCACTGCTCTTGAATCGAGGGACACGGAGAAGGACTTGGGTGTTACTATCACTAGTGACCTCAAGTTCTCGGAACAGTGCATCGAGGCAGAGAAGAAAGCCCAAAGGATGTTGGGCTACATAAAGCGCCAGTTTGGATACCGTAACAAAGAGATAGTACTTTGTCTGTACAACTCCCTCGTTCGGCCGCACCTGGACTATGCCGTACAATTTTGGAGTCTTTCGTTTCGAAAGGACATCGCAAGGTTGGAACGCGTACAAGCTAGGGCAACCAAACTGATTCCCTCTATCCGACATAAAAGTTATGAGGATAGACTTGGGGAATTAGATCTGTTCTCGCTGGAAACCCGTAGACTGCGTGGTCAGTTCATCGAAGTTTTCAAAATACTTCGAGGGTTCGACAATGTTGACTACCGGGATATTTTCACACTTAGTGAGAACAGAACGTGCAATCACGGCTTCAAACTTGAACTGAAGCGTTACAACCGCAATCTGTGTGGGAATTTTTTCACCTACAGTATCTGCGGTAAGTGGAACGCACTTCCAGTGGAAGTTTTCAACAGTGAATCTGTTGACCAGTTCAAGTCAAGACTGGACAAGTTCTTGAAAAGTGGCCGTTTCGGGACGCAAAACAATTGAGCAGTCATGTGCCTGCTCGGAAGTGACGATTTAGAAAAGGAACAGTGCGCTTTTTTTTCTTAATTTAACAGCTCTCTTCTTGCGAATGTTTGTAGGGACATAGACGGCAGAATTAGTCTATTCTATATTCAAGTTATTTTAAATTTTAAAAATTAAAAACAAAACAAGAAGAAATAAAAGGTAAGACAAAAAATATAAAATAAGCTTAGGTTCCAGAGGGAGGTGAGCTTCCTCAGGGGCACGAGCATGCACTCAACCCTTCCAAAACTATATATAATGAAAGAGACCCACCTTCTTTAAAAAAATCAACAACAGCACAATCTCGTTTGCACAAATTTGTCTAGGTATTGGGACGGGGGACAGAGAGGTCAATGGCGCGAATCTTTAGATTTTAATCAATATTCTCCCATCTTCTTTGCAATGATACTCGAAGGTCCCTCGTGACTCGTGTCAAGTAATCGGAGTAGAGAAGAGCCAAGCGCAGGTTGTCGCACCGTTCTTGCAGTCTGTTTTTGGCGCTTATCAGCCCGTCCATTTCCTGCAATGCCTACATATTCAGGATCTCACCAAAAGAAACTAGTGAAATCCTTCCGGCTCGATGTAGCCTTGGGGTCATAGATAAGACAAACCAGTAGGTGCAGAGATTCCAATGCCTCGGAGCATTCATTGCGCTCTCTGAGTGGCTAAAAATCAAATCCGGTCTCCGAATTTGGCACGGCGTGTAATTTCCCGTACCGATCTCTGTATTGAAACCTACTTGGCCGTATTGACAGACGCATTGCCCGGAAGAGCATCACCAGATTCAAATAAGGGGCTTGATGCTTAAAAGCTGATCCTTTGTTCAAATATAGTGTTATCCGAATACACTAGTACGGCTCCTGCGTCACACGGTGTTTGCTCTAAGAAATTTGAACGAATTACTCCCGGTGCTGTAAAAACTTTGGTAGCAGATGCGTGGTGACAAACGTTTAGAAGTAATACTTTCCAGAGTGGTGTCCTGGGCAAAACGGGAGCCTCTATCGTCACAAGAGCCTCATCGAACTCTTGAAGTAGTTACCTTACTTAAAATCTAAATAGCTTAGGGCATGATTGGCGTAAAACGGCAGCATATACACCATCGAAAAGAGAACGGTTGGCAAACTAAGGAAGAGATGGATTCGTGCGCCCAAGTGCATAGTGAACTGTATATAGCGTTAAATGAGATGGATCTGCCCCGCTTTGACAAGAAGGCTCTCTAAAAAGATAAAGAGGAAGGCATAGCGAAAAGTGCGGTTCAGAGCATCTTTGTGTCGACGCTCCAGGGTAGGCATCTGTGAAGCACCAAAAAATAAAATGGTCATCTAGGTATAGTGTGTCAAGAACATCTTCCAGCAGCACCGAAATGATGCCGTTTATGTTCAAGGTAAAGGAAGTTACCCAGAAGACACTATCCTGGGGAAGTTCCTATTCCTATCATATTGGTCCAAAGAGGGTTCCTTCATTCATATACGGAATTGACAATCTCGTTAGAACTAACAAAATATGTGGGAGATCTCATCCTCCCCATCGTGTGAATATTTTCCATGATACGGTTTCGCCGTGCGGTATGTATGCCTTCTTCAGGTTAAATAAAACCGTGTTCAAGTGCTGTCTACAAAGGAAGGTCTTGCGGATACCATTTTTCAACCGTAGCAGAGCCACCAACGTGGAGTAGAACTTGCAAAAGCAGCCCTGCGCGGTAGACAGGTGGCATCGCTGTCCAAGAAATAAACTAACCAAACATTAACGATTCCTCCAACAACTTTCACACCCATAAAGATAGAAACACTGGGCGAAAACCGGCCCTCGTATATCAATCTCTCACAGGCTTGTGACAACCAAGCGTACGGTAGCCAACTCAAATGCTAAAGCATGTCATATGGGGTATATTCCGGACCAGGGACATTATCTGTGCATGAAGCTAAAGTGGAGCTCAAATCGTTAGCGTATAGGTTATTGAAGGGTTCCTCGCCTCTGGAGGTGAATTCTAGTCGGCGGCCTTCAGAAAGCCCGCGACATACTTAAATTGTTAGCGGAGTAGCATCTGTCTAGGTAATGGGGAGAAAGCTTTTGCAAAGAATTCAGCCACAGAACCTGGTTCTGGTTCTACGAAGTTCACCTACAGGGAAATTATCGAGGAAGGTATAACGCTTGTAGCTATATTGCTTCACTCTGAGGAGTCTCACTCTCGGCCGACTGCCAAAGAAGCGAACGAAGTTCAAAACTGCCAGACAGTCGGGGAATGTTAGTCATGCTCACAGTGAAGAGGGTGCCGGAGGGAAAACAACTTCATCATCAACCGAACTAAACTCCTTGACTGAGGTTGAGAAAGCTGTCATTTCGTACAATGCGGGCCACCGCGCCCATTCCAAGCAGCGGTAGGGTGGTTTCTTAGGCGGCAGCGCAGCGGAAATTTATATATCGTTTGGAGATTTATTACTACAGTTAGGTTCATTGAACACTACCCAACCAAATCATGCTGTATTTCTGGAGAGCATAGGGATAGATCGAAGCCATAACAGGGAGCGGTTCTCAGACAATGAATTCATTTACATCCAGGACATCAATTTTCAGCTCTTAGCTCGGATTCGCAAGCACATGGACACTAGGATTGATTGTTTAGTGCTTCCAGATGGAGTTCCTATTGTTCAAAACATAGAGGAGAAGAAAGGACCTCGACAACCTTGAGACGGCGCGGCAGAACTTTACCACATCTAGGTCAATTGACGTTGTAATATACATTGAAAGAACATTATATATCCTAACCAGGTGTAGATGCAATGACATTGCCTGAAAGGAGGTGTTTAAATCAAGAAAGAAACCAGAAACATCATATTAGGTTTAGATTGCGCATCTACCTGCTCAGTTCCCATCCCATGGAAGCGAAGTTGCAAACCCCTATACACCGGGAGGGTGAGCAGGTGACACCGTTCAATAGTCTCTTGAAGATAAACAGCTAAATTAGAACGTAAAGACACGAACTTACGCAGTTCCTTCTAATTAGAAGGAGTTCATGGGCATTGTAATGAGAGAAATACGTCACATGCCTGGATAGAAAGGGATGCAGTGACCCTCTTTAAAGATAATTTTCTCATAGAAATGGGCGTAGCCTTCAAGGATGTACTGGAGAAGGCTACCTCTCCTCCCGAATTATCAAAGCTTCAGGCACGAGAGAGGGAGCAGAAGCTTCCTCAATGCTATCCTCATTTCTTTGGGAAAATGGGACCCCAGTGGATAACTTAACGCCCGCCTTCTGGGGATTTACCTTTGGTGAGTTTAAAGGTTTGTTTGAGGCACCCAAGTGCTATGCATTTGGCTAACGGATCGTGTGGATGGGAAGGGAGCCTGTTTTGACGACAGCTTCAGCAGGATGGCGCCCAGGAGATTTAAAATCCACAGAATCGTTTCGACTGCGCGGTATTTAATTTATTCCTAAGTCTAGACGAGCCCTGACCAGAGGTCACGGAAGGGTGCTAATTCCTTGGCCTCTCAGAAAGAGGCTGATGGAACATTTCTTTCAAAGGCTTGTTTCCAGCATTAAAGCAAATTATTAGACATCGTTTGTAGCCAGCGGGCTCGAAGACACAGAACAATCGCTCGATTAGGGGCCCCTGAACCACTTAAACTCCTCTCCCTTCTACTTGCACTTCATCTACATATACATTTGACACTCCCTGATCAATCTCGTTCAAATTTTCAACAAGCTTCTCAACTTCGTCCATCAATCCTTCACATTCTCTCATAGTATTCCTTGAATCTTTCTCCAATTGTACACTTATCACATTTATACTCACTAACATAGATTCAGACTCATTCAATGGAAACTTATAAATAGTAAACATATGTTATATCACATACTCTATCTCGATCTTGCAAAAATCTTGAAAATTCCCCCACCTAACTCTCACTAAACAGTTCCTTCCATCCATTCCTTCTCAACCGCTTCCTCTTACTCTTCCCCTCACATGCTTAACTAACACTAACTTCTTCCCTTCTAAAGCAATAGCTATATTATTCACTCCCTCACAGTCTTCCATGTTTTTCAACAGACAGTCATTCGCCGGATGTTGCAACAAATATTGAGGAGGTTCACGCCACTTTCTTAACTGAGACTGATGCGGTTTACGTTCATCTAAACTTCCATCCTCTCTTTTGCTCACTATCACATAACTTACCTCATTCGACCAAACCTTTTTCAACAAAAACGAACTATTCAGCTTCTTTTTCAATTCATCCACATTCAGTTTGCCTTTTCTTTCAATCTCTTTCTGAATTTCATTCCAATAGAAAACCTTTCGAATCTTATATTTCATTTTCTCCATAACTCACGGTCACTTTCACTAAGTTGCATACGTGGCCTAACCATTTTCTCTAAATTCATCAAATATTTACATGGTGACACTCCCTCCCGTCGCCGTATGCACCATTACATTGTACAATTAAAGTACTTTTCCCAAACATATATCCAATTTTCTTCTATTTTCCACATTAATCGTAACATCTCACTCAATGTTCGTATAGTTCTTTCAGCCAAACCACTCGTCGCGCTATGTACATTCAGCATCATTCGCACATGATCAATCCCTCATTCACTCAACATCTCCTCAAAAGCACGCTCCACAAACTCAGGTCCATTGTCACTCAACATTCGCGCAGGCTTACATGCACAACATTCTTACTCAAATAATACATATTCGTCACAAGGGTGGCATGGATAAATTTACTAGGGTGATCCACCATCACGACCATTTCTACATGCTCTCTCGCAGACGTCGGAAGAGAAACACAATCAATGGCTAACATTTCAAAAGGTTCATTCTCACTTAGCTTCTTACTTATGTGGCAGCATACATCTTCTGATACTTTTCATTCTAGGACACTTTACATGTAGTCGCAACATCCACGCAAATCTTTCTCAAAAATAGACTAAAAGCACTCCCTTTGATACACTCCCACAAATTATTCTTACCCATATTTCCGAACCTGTCATCGACAACTTGATCATTCCAATCGTACCAGTGATAGAGTATAGGAATATTTAAATCCTCATCATCTATACATTGCACAAAATACACTAGCACATTGCATACTACAAATTTTCTAGCAAATCTTCTAAACTTTCTCTGTATATGCCACTACATTGATTAACAAGAACACTGGTTATCACACTATCTTTCAATTCATGCGCTATCGAGCATGACTCTTGCATCCTTTTTATATATTCATCAGTCAGCAGCTATTCACTCAGGTCACCCCCTGCAAGTCTCACAAATTCAGTTAAACCTATAAAGTTACTCAGCAAATTTCCAACTGCTACACCATCTTCCATTAAACATTCATTATCTACATCCACCGAAATCTTATTCTTACACATAAAAATCGACAACCAGAAAACAATACGGTAACTCATTCTCATTTAACACAACTTATTCAAGCAATACGTCATTCAACTTCTCCATGCTTACAGACAAACTCACTTTCTTTCATGCTATAATACGTCCACTTATCTAAAGTGTAATACCTCTTCTAGCAACATTCCAACTCATACTGTCAGCATCACGCACCACTTTCGTATTCACCAAAGAAATCTGACTACTTGTATCAATCATTCTACAATATCTTTTTCCATTCGTAGTCAAGATGACATGCACTGTTTCTTCGATCACGTGCTCGCACATCACGTTCAATACTTTTGTACTTTCACAAACAATTTTGCAGCATCCCAACCATTATCTTCACTAATGAGAACAATCTCTTCGCAGACGTCATCTTTCGTCCTTCTTACATAATTCTTCTTTTCAATCAACCAATTACAATGCACTCCACTCAGACACTGAAGATGCAATTCCCACCCACTCTCTCTGCCTACACCTTTAACACGATACATCAAGGGCTTCTCTACACCATAATGCAAGTACACTCTCTCACCAAAAAGGATATTCACTATCACTAACAATTCCTGAAACATTATCACTCCTAGAATACACATACTTCTCAACTCTTTCCTTAACCTACTCGAATTTTCCATTCCTAATTGCTCTGATCTTTTACACGATTCCTCCATAACCACCTTTCCTAATACGATCAAACTTTCTGGCACCTTCTCAAGCAACCCATCTTTTATCAAGTCTTTTACACCATACAACACACTTTTGAACATAAAATCACCTCCACCTTTACATTTCCTTCCCGCAACTACACCTGGTGGCAAATACACAGGATTTATACTTACCGTTTCACTCTCATTTAAACTTTCGGGCAAACGTGACATCAAATCAGCAATCACATTCCTTCCACCTTGCAAATACTACAAAATAAAAGTCACTCAAAATCTTCCACCGTCCTCACAAGTCTACTATCTACCAACCTCATATGTTGTAAATACACAAATGGCTGGTGATCCATTCTCACAACAAATTGTACCCCATACAAAAATGGCCGTAATGACTTGAGAGAAAAACGTAACGCATCCAACTCTCTTTCAATCGTCGAATACTCACGCTCTGCCACATTAGATGCCTTTGAAACATACACAATTACTCGTTTCCTTTCAAACCTATCCACAACCTGATCTTTCATCAAGCATCCACCCATCGAATGACCACTTGCTTCCATATGCTCGTATACTTTAAGCATTCTCGTATTCGGTCCATACACCGGATACGCAAGTTCCACATCTCTTGCAACTTCAGCTTTTAACTTCTAAAACGCTGCATCCATCGAGTCATTCCACTTAAATCCGTACTCTTCTTTTTCCCAAGCCATACACTCAACTCTTTCATCACACCTGAACAATTTTTCATAAACTTTCTTCCAAACTCAACCAAACCAAGACATCCACGCACCTCCCTCAACTGTGGTAGACTTAGCAAAATTTCTGACCTTTCCCACCCTACCGCTGCTTGGAATGGGCGCGGTGGCCCGCATTGTACGAAATGACAGCTTTCTCAACCTCAGTCGAGGAGTTTAGTTCGGTTGATGATGAAGTTGTTTTCCCTCCGGCACCCTCTTCACCGTGAGCATGACTAACATTCCCCGACTGTCTGGCAGTTTTGCACTTCGTTCGCTTCTTTGGCAGTCGGCCGAGAGTGAGACTCCTCAGAGTGAAGCAATATAGCTACAAGCGTTATACCTTCCTCCAGCCACACTCACCTTATGACCAAAAACGCTACTTCGCTAGCAAACCATACACATTTAGACAACTTCACATTCACACCAACCTCTTCCAACCTTTTCAAAACATCATTCACTAAAGTCATATGTTCTTTTATATTCTCGCTCATCACCAAAATATCATCAAAAAACACTCGTACATTCTTACACGCAAAGCCACTCAACTCCACATTCATTGTACGCTGAAAAGCATCCAGGCTTGCTCTCTTGAGCTGCAGTCATTTGATAGTAACCAGGTACCAAATCTGTCTTTGTAAATACTTTCATTCCACTCAAGGGAAACCTTTCTTTCAACGTTTGTTCATTCACGCTTCTAATTATAATCAATACACAGTCGCAAACTTCTATCTGGCTTTCGCACATTAACAATTCCAACCACTCCCATTTGGCTCAATTACACCAATTCCTTCCAATTCTTCACACTGTTCCTTGATCTCTTGAGCCACGGGAAGAGGGAAATGACGAGGCCTTTGATCAATTGGTATTTCGTCACTCAACACAATCTTAAACTCAGTCAAGCGAGTGTTGCCGAAGTCCTCATCCCCTAGACTCAAGGTACCTCTTCTATTCCACAACATCTTATAAACTTCTTCCTTCTCCCACTTACTCAATCTTTCCTTCAATTTCACCTTCTCAATAAAATCTTCCTACTTCCAACCATTCGACTTCACACTCACAGAAAGTACACTTGCATTCGCCACACGATATCATTCTCCATATTCACCACTGTATTTAATATGCCCAATTAATCTCCTCCATGTATTATTATCAGCCTTTTATTTCGTAAACCAGGTCAAACTTGGATGCACACACGCGGACTTTTCATATCAATTATGCTATCAAACACATGCACAACTCGCCTCAGTTGATAGTTCGCAGCACTGCCATCGAATACATACATATTCGCATCATCTTCACTTATCTCAACATTCGAATTCCATCCAATTCTAACAGTTAATGTTTTATTCTGCTTCAAGGGCACACTATCTAAAGGATATACATCCACCCATTATATGATATTCAATTTCACAATTCTATCTGCATCCACATACCATTGACACTTCAAACTTTCATTCTTCTTACATTCAATCATTTCTATATCAGGGTGCATCACGATACCATTTGTTCTCAAAAACATGTAACCTAATAACATATCATACTTCTTGTTCGTACCATCTACTATGCAAAATTTATCCTCATTCATTTGACCATCCGCTACCAACACACTCTCTAAACGTCGCAGCAATTAAAACATTTTATTCTTCTAATCCACTCAAATGATATCCTCTATCCGTAACTTCACTTACTTTCATTCTTTCAACGCTTCATAATACACCACATTTACTTTACATCTTGTATCAATCAGCGTACTTACTTCTAATGCTCCACAATTAACTTTAACGCGCATACACCGATTCACTTCCTGACCCCAATTCACTCCGCGACTCGACAATATCTCTCTCTCTCTCTCTCTCTCTCTCTCTCTCTCTCTCTCTCTCTCTCTCTCTCTCTCTCTCTCTCTTCAAAGAATGTAGAGGGAGAGGTGACGCCCCCTTGTCGCGGGAAGAGAGCTTGTGTGTACCTTTGACTTTTCGAGCTATGTCGGCGGGGGTACCTCTTCTGGGTACCCCTGGTAGGGCTTCCCTTGTCGATTTGGTCGAAAACGAGATTCCAGACTAAGTGCGTCATTCCTTCCTTTTTTTTTACTCTATCCTTCTCTTTTTTTACTTTTATTCTATCTCTCCCACTTATACAAAAAGAAAAAAAACAAAAAAAGCCTACTCCTATCATGTCCCTGTTTCTCTTTTCTTCCTCTATCTACATATAAGGACCTGGCAGCTACCTCATGCGTCAGAAGAGAGGCTTTGGAACCTCTATAAACAACGCCAATCGACGCTCACTGGTTGCGAGAGACTAGGACTAGAGGTGTCCTAGGCGTTGGGGCACGATGAATGGGATGAGGGTAGTGCCCCGTTAACCCCTTCCCTGGCGCGTAATTATTGACCGTTCCCAGTGCCCGTTGACGGGTGCCTCTGGTAGCATTGGTCCGAGGTGACGGCCCTTTGTTCCCAGGTTGGTTGCCAGGCCAATAAAAAGCCTTGGGTCGAGTCTCTTGGTGGGGCGGGATATCCATTGAACGCTGCTCCGAGATCCTGGCCGTTGTGAAGGGAACTAGTAGGAGTTTAGTAAGGGGCGTGCTTCGTTGTTGTTCACCTGGTGACAAATCGATGGCCCCTTCGGGGACCGTCTGTGCTGCTTGGTTGGGAGCCACGGCACGCCGAGGCTTGACGACTCGGTCGGACGAACAGCAGCACATGGAGCGTGCCTTCTGAAAGATCCGAAACGTCTCCGATCGATAGGCGGGAGCGACTCACGCGGGGAGAACTCACCAACCCCCTTTTTTCTATTGATTGGTCACAAAGTTTTGAAAGAGAGAAAGTGTTTAAAATGACAGGGAAAAAAGGTCCAGCTGCACTTAAATATACATGTGCGATATGCCAGAAGGATAAGTGGTGCGTGGACTTCCCGGAAGGATGTTTTTCGAAATGCCACCCGGGAAGTATATGCACTGATTGCATCCTTAAAGGAGAGATCTGAGAGGCAGTGGCATGCTGCAATGAACTCAAGGATCTCTTCACAGCCTCTGAAGAAAAATCTAGGGCGCTGGAAAATAAACTGCAGACCCTAGAAACGCAGCACGCGCTTCAGATTCGGCGTCTCGAGGAAAAGATCCTAGAGCTAGCCTCTAAACTAGAGGCCCAGTCGGCTCAAGCTCGAGACGAAAGTCCCACTGACTTGGGTGGTTCCGCCGATGAGACTCCAGCCCAAGGAGGTGAAACTGCATTGGCAGTCCCACTTCTGCCATGCGGAGCCAATGAGAAGAAGAAAAAGAAAAAGAAGAAAAAGGACCATAATGCAGCTCACCCCAGTGTAGAGGATTCGAGCGCTACTGGTGCGCATGGGAAAGTGGAAAGAGAAGAAGAGAAAAGAGAAACGGAAGAAGAGAAAAGAGAAACGGAAGAAGAGAAAACAAATGAAGAGAAGAAAAATAAGATGAGGAAGAAAAAAAGAAAAATGCAGAGATACAAGAGGAAAGCGGCAAGTCGCTTCCGAGAGGAAAGAATAAGTCGCCTGCTGACAAATGTGCAAGAGTCACCCTTATTGGTGATTCTCAAGCACGGGGCTTGCAGTCCCTGCTAGCGGCCCGCCTTCGCACTAGTGTGAAGGTAAGCTGCCTGCCAGGATGTGGTAACCACCACATCAGAGTAGAGGCTGAGAAATCACAGATTTCTGAGAGCTCAGTCGTTGCTCTGATGGTCAGTGGAAACGACCTGTACCTGAGAGGAGGTAGAGTAGGCCCTACAGATAAAATCCTCCACACGGTCATGGGTGCCGTGGACGACTGTGGGCTGAAAACCCGCAAGCGTGTGGTAGTCGGGATGCTGCCGAGGAGAGGTCCAACACGGACCGCTCACTCGATGAATGTGTCTCTAAACCGGCGCCTGGCAGATTTGTGTACGGCAGAGGGGGTCTTTTTTGTGGACCCGTACCGCACCTTTTATGGTAGAAATGATCTCTACCAAAGGGATGGGGTACATCTTTCCTTTAAAGGAAAGGCCTTTCTGTCGAACATGATCCAGAATGTCGTAGAGAGGACCGAAAGGAGTATCCGGCCCAGAGTGAGGGCGGACGTACGCCAGTACGCCCGTGTCACTCCAGGAACGACCTTCTCAGAGGTCGCAAAAAGGGGTGCCTCGCCAACAAAGAAGCCGGGAAACGGAAGAGCATAGGGAGTCCTACAGTCGGGGACTCCCTGAAAGTTCTTCTGTTCAATGCGAGGTCAATCAGGAACAAGTTTCCTGAGCTCCGTGGCCTCGTAGCGACGGAAGAACCCGAAATGGTAGCCATAACAGAATCGTGGATAAAAACCTCAAACCGAGACTTTGAAGGCGAATTCACGGTTCCTGGCTACCAACTCTTCCACAAAGATAGGCCAGACAGAGAGGGTGGCGGTGTAATGTTGTATGTCAAGGATACAATCAAATCTACGAACTCCAACATTATATCCGATCACGAGCTCCTAGGCGTTGACCTAGAGATAGGTCCTGTCAGATACAGGACCCTGGTGCTTTACAGACCCCCTTCCCAACCCGTTGAGAAGGACAGGGAACTGTACCAGCTGCTGGGTGAGCTTGTTCAAGGCAGAGTGTGCATCGTTATGGGCGACTTCAACAGACAAGTTGACTGGGAAACCAGAGCAGCCTGTGGCGATAGCGCGCTACTCCTGGAGTTCGCCAACAACGAGTTCCTCACTCAATGGGTCAGAGAACCGATGAGAGGAGACAATATCCTCGACTTGGTCTTCACCTCTGAGGATGATATCGTTGAGGATGTCTCTGTAGGCGAAGAGCTCGGTGGCAGTGATCACCAGCTAGTTAGATTTACCGTCAAGATCCCGAAGGTAAGGTCTGTTGCCAGTCAATCAAGGAAACTTGACTTGAGAAGAGTAGGCTTTGCACGCCTTCGTGCTGGGCTGACTGATGTAAGGCTAGCGGTATGCGAAGAGGTTGAGGATTCGTGGAACAATTTCAAAAATAAATTCATGAGTCTTCAATCAAGTTGCATCCCTCTAAAATGCCTCCGTCGGTCTTCTGTTCAACCAAAGTGGTTTAATCGAGAAATCGGCCAACTGCTTAGGGAGAAGAGAAATGCGTACCGGCGATCGAAGATCTCGGGTGCCTTTGACGAGTACCGGAGGCTAGCCAGGAGAGTAAAGTCCAGCATAAGGGCGGCTAAGCGTACTGAGGAACTCCGAGTGGCGAGACTCTGCAAGGAGAATCCCAAGGAGTTCTTCGGCTATGTAAATAGCCGTAAACCAATCCATCGTAGGATTGGGCCCCTAGTGGACGAGGAGGGTGCATTAACTCAGTCAGATGCAGAAAATGCTAACCTTCTCAATGACTACTTCTCCTCAGTGTTTACTAAAGAGTGTGGTCCCATCCCCCAGCCCACGGATTCCTACTCGGGGGAAAAGCTGGAGGCAATGGACTTCACCGAAGGAGAAATAAAGAAAAAGATCGCTGACCTAAAGACGAATAAGTCCCCTGGACCGGACGGGTTTCTACCCAAGGTGTTGAAGGAAGTGTGCGATGAAGTATCACGACATCTGTGCGCTATCTTTAACATGTGAATCCGGACCGGATGCGTTCCTAGAGACTGGCGTGAGGCGGAGGTGACTCCGATCTTCAAAAAAGGATCCTCCAGCCATCCGTCAAACTACCGACCTATCAGTCTGACTTCGATAGTCGGTAAACTCATGGAAAGCATGATGGTGGAGAAAATAACGTCGTATTTAGAGTCAAACCTGCTACTGAGGAGTTCCCAGCACGGCTTCCGAAGGCAACGGTCATGCCTGACGAACCTTGTGGAGTTCTTCCACCTTGTGTTCAGTGAGCACGATCGGGACAAGGCGGTGGATGTGGTTTACTTAGACTTTCAGAAAGCCTTTGATAAGGTACCACACCGCCGCCTTCTCCGGAAAGTGCGAGCGTTGGGCATAGACGGAAAAGTAGCCGGCTGGATCGAGAACTGGCTAAGTGGCAGACGGCAACGGGTGGTGGTGAATGGACAGGCTTCTGAGTGGGTGCCCGTTACTAGCGGAGTGCCTCAAGGTTCTGTCCTGGGACCACTACTATTCATCATCTACGTCAACGACATGGACGGTGACATGGTTGCCAAGATTTCCAAATTTGCCGACGATACCAAGCTTGGTATGAACGTTGCAAAGGATGGAAATACTGCCCGCCTGCAGGAAGACCTTGGGAAGATTGGGGAGTGGTCGGACACGTGGCAAATGCCGTTCAACGTGAACAAGTGCAAAGTAATGCATATCGGCCACAGAAATCCCCAATCTCATTATATCCTTAAGGGCACTGCTCTCGAATCGAGTGACACTGAGAAGGACTTGGGTGTTACTGTCACTAGCGACCTCAAGTTCTCGAAACAGTGCATTGAGGCAGAGAAGAAAGCCCAAAGGATGTTAGGCTACATAAAGCGCCAGTTTGGATACCGTAACAGGGAGATAGTACTTTGTCTGTACAACTCCCTAGTTCGGCCGCACCTGGAGTATGCCGTACAATTTTGGAGTCCTTCGTTTCGAAAGGACATCGCAAGGTTGGAACGCGTACAAGCCAGGGCAACCAAACTGATTCCCTCTATCCGACATAAAAGTTATGAGGATAGACTAAGGGAATTAGATCTGTTCTCGTTGGAAACCCGTAGACTGCGTGGTCAGCTCATCGAAGTTTTCAAAATACTTCGAGGGTTCGACAATGTTGACTACCGGGATATTTTCACACTTAGTGAGAACAGAACGTGCAATCACGGCTTCAAACTTGAACTGAAGCGTTACAACCGCAATCTGTGTGGAAACTTTTTCACCTACAGTATCTGCGGTAAGTGGAACGCACTTCCAGTGGAAGTTGTCAACAGTGAATCTGTTGACCAGTTCAAGTCAAGACTAGACAAAGTCTTGAAAAGTGGCCGTTTATGGACGCAAAACAATTGAGCAGCCATGTGCCCGCTCGATTGCTAGTCCCAAGGTACCCTCTTTGAATGAACCGTAAGGTCTCCTAGGGTACCTTCTTTCCTTGTAACTCCTTGTAACTCTCTCTCTCTCTCTCTCTCTCTCTCTCTCTCTCTCTCTCTCTCTCTCTCTCTCTCTCTATACTATACTATTTCTATGACGAGTAGATTGAATAGCAATATTAAATGAGTACCTCCTCGGTATGGACTAACTTAGTCTTCTGAGGTACTATCTTTCCTTGTAACTCCTTGTAACTCTCTCTCTCTCTCTCTCTCTCTCTCTCTCTCTCTCTCTCATATTCATTATCTTGAGAATTCAGTTTCCCTGAGTCATACTCTCTCTGTTACTTACACTATTCCCATTCACTCTCTCATTCCCAGACCTTTCTCCAGCTCTACAAAACCTTGCCCATTACCAATCCTGCCACATTTGACACAGGTATTCCTGGTGCTGCCAAACATCCTTGCATAGTGCCCTATTTGACCACAATTTCCACATAATCCAGTCCTACTCTTATTACTTTATCCACCTTCTATGTAATCCCGTACCAAGCACCCCTTTCTTTCACATCTGTAACGCGCTCTTTCTCTCACAGAATTACAACCCTTTATCATGCGCCCAGATTTCCCACAGCCGAAACAATACCCAAGCGACCAACGATATTCAGCCCTCATGTGCCCAACTCTTACATCACAGACTCCTAGTCTCATTCTCTCTGTACACGCTACTATTCCTTCCATTCATGCGACTACCCCCCTGACTATTCCAAATCATACTACAACTATTCCGACCTAGATTCCTACTTCTATGCTCACTGTGCTCGCAGCCAACATACAGCCTTTGTCGTTCTTCCTGATCATAGTAGTTCTACACAAACCTGGACATCACCTCGACAGGTTTCTCCAACTTTGCATCCATGTATAACCAGAACTGGAGCAACGTACTTTTACTTGGGTTGCGTCTTATGTGTATGGATGCTTCCTCCCTTCCATAATCCTCAAACCCACCCTCCTCCACTTTTCCAGCACATCCTCCCACAACAGTCTCTCTCATGCCCACCTCATCTTATCTTTTTTTTATAAGTCACACACTCATACACTTCATTAGGAGTTTTTCCCTAAACTTCATACACGGCTTCTTATTATCATTTATTCCTTCATCTCACAACCTCGTTCTCGCCAACGACTCCATTCCGTGCGCAAACAAATCAACTTTTTCTTTCTTCCCCATTCGTGTTTCTTCAAATCCTTTCACTTCCTATATTTCACACTTTTCGTCATTCCCTTGCATTACTCTATTATTCATTTTCACTATTTCCCATCTGGATTTACCCACACTGGTAATTGTCTTAAGGAAATCTTTAATTCTACCTTCCAATTTTTTCCCAGAAAAGCTAGTATTCTCTTCTAATTTCTCCTTACAATAACTTCAATACACTTTCAAAAACACTCTAACTTCCTTTGATTCTTCCATTCTAAGCTTACTCATCTTTGGCAAATCTCTTATGAGTATGCCTCTATATACTTCAACCTCAGTTTCCCCCTCACTCACTTCTCCCTCACAATCAGCCCTACTCTCATTCAAGCTAAATACAGGGAGTCGATGCTCCTCATTAATTTTGCCTTTTTGTGTCCTTCCTGGCATCCGGTCTTGGTACTTTTCTTCTTGCGTTTCTTCTCTTTCAGGGATTGATCATTTTCAGCACTTTCTTTCTCTCGGTCAACTCGACACTAGTGTCTAACGGAGTAGATAGAAGCTGTACCCCCAACAATTGTACCTTGCTAATCTATCCCCTCATTAATTATTTTCACTAGCCTCTCACCCATTCGTACCTCACTATCGATAATTCTTTCTTCCATCCGCACTTCCATTTATCTCATTTTTTTCTCTTTGAGCATTTTTTCTATCCTTTTGTCGGAACAACTTTCTCAACCTTCTTAATTCCACGTCTAAAGTCCAATTCTGTTCTTTCTTAATGTTAAAAACACAAGTCACTCCTCTCCTCCCTCAACCCACCACCCGTTCCCTGATCGAGTGCCAACAATACGTGGCGGCAGGCTCAGGATTTCCTACAGACACATTGCCTGCCGCGTCATGTAGAGCCGCCTGGGTGTTTGAAGGAAAAATGAGAGGGGACCAACTCTGACTTTATTTTTAAAAATGACAAAACCAAAAACAACCACATTATATATATATATATATATATATATATATATATATATATATATATATATATATATATATATACGAAAGCAGACAAATCCGGTGACGTTGAATTATGGACAAAGTGAACTATATTGAAAAAATCAACTTATTATTAGATGAATCTACTTAGGATGTCCTACAAAAAGACCCTACATTAACTACTAACAGTGAATTTCATAAAAATTTTCGATCCCTTTTAAACAAATTTCCCGATTTAATTACTAAATTTAAATCTAGCAACGCCTCTGTTCCATATATGTACGGTTTGGTAAAAACTCACAAACCCAATAATCCTATGCGCCCCATTATAAGTTCGTTAGGCTCTGCTCCATATTCCTTATCAAAATGGCTTGTGAATCACTTAACCCCGCTTGTGGGGTCCTTCTCCCAATCTCATATTAAAAATAGTTGGGAACTTATAGAGAAGCTTAATACAATACCTTACTCCAACAATTTCATTCTTGTCAGCTTCGATGTTTGTTCTTTGTCTACTAAAGTTCCTTTAGACGATCTTCTTCCTCTCTATTACTATAAATTATATAATTTAGATCTCCCTGTACCGGTCAATACTTTCCTAAGGCTTATTTCTCTTTGTGCTAAGAATTGTAAATTTTCATTCGAATACAAATTTTACCTTCAAAATTCGGTCTTCCGATGGGGGGTTGTCTATCTCTAATCCTCTTTAATTTATACAGGGAATTCTTTGAAACGTTATTCTTGCCACAAATCCTTGATTTTCCTATTGGATGGTACCGTTAGATTGATGATATTATATGCCTTTGGACTTCCTCAAAAGATATTCACAATTTTCTATGTAATCTCAATTCTCTAGTCCCTTCTATTAAATTTACCCTTGAAATTGAGGAAAATGGGACTCTTCTTTTTCTTGACCTTTTTATACATACAAAGGGCGGTCAATAAGTTTTGCAATTCGAAAATAAGGAATCGAGATATGAGGAAAAGTGTTTTATTATTTTTCAATATAACTACCCTCGACTTCAATGCACTTGTGCCACTTGTCCCTGAGGCTTCGAATTCCCGACAACCAGAAATATCCCGACTGCTGTTCAATCCACTCCTGGACGCTGAGTTGGACATCTTCATCGTTCCCAAACCGGCGTCCACGCAGTGCAGCCTTGAGCTGGCGGAATAAAAAGTAGTCACTAGGGGCCAGATCTGGACTGTAGGGGGATGGTTGAGCTCCTCGAATCCGCACTCGCGCAGGGCAGCTTGTGCAACTATGGCCTTGTGGACTTTGACGACGTTGAAGTCGATCATGGGGCGTGAGGTTTCTAGGGACCCAACATGCAAAGACCTTGGTCATGGCCAAATTGTCGTGGATGATGTTCATAACACTTACATGTGATATTCCAAGTTCTCGCTCAATTTCTTCGACCTTCACCCGTCGATTTTCGAGGATCCTCCTCTCCACACGGGCCACATTGTCCTCGTTGGTCACGTCTGACCGGCGTCCTGGACGGGGGTCATCTCCAAGGGACTCACGACCATGGCGGAACTCCCTATTCCAGCGAGCAATGGTTGCATAGGAAGGAGCGGTGTCGTTGTACACTGCAACCATGCGTTCATGGATCTCTTTTGCATTCTTGCCTTCCTTGGTTAAAAATTTAATCACTGTGCGGTACTTAACCTTCTCCATTGTTGAAAAAATTGTGACTGACGATCTGCGATCAGCTACTGCTTCTTAAATAGACGAGGCAGAAGCGTGCGGCTGCAGGTCCTAACTTGTCATAACTTGCCCTACCGATTCGCAAAACTTATTGACCGCCCCTCGTAGGATGCCGTCAGGTGTTAAATCCTCTGTTTATCGCAAACCGTCCAACTCCAGTTCATATACTCACTTTTATTCTTATCACAGTGTTAAAATTAAACGATCTGTATTCATTTCTATGTTTCTGCGTGCATTACACCTTATTAGTCCGGAACTTTTGGATAAGGAATTTTCCAATATCTTTGAAATAGTTAAAAAACTTTGTTACCATCGTCAATTTTTGCATACTTCATTAAACTTTGCTAAGAGAAATTTTATAGAACTGATAACTCACCGGTTTTCAATTACAAAAATTGTCTTATCTTGCCATAATTTGAACCATTTTTTTGTCTCACCCGTATTTTTAAGCAACTTAATATCTCTGTAAATTTTAGATATGAATCCACTTTATATAAAATGTTAGTCCACAATAATACAGGGAAAAAAGGTGGAGTATATTCTATAGAATGTTCTATTTGAAATTCACCTTACTTCGGGCAAACTGGTAAATCTATATCTACTAGAATTTACCAACAAGTATAATATTAGAAGAGATGAACTAAACAGCGCTTTATTTTTACATTTATCCGAAAATAACCACCCCATTGACTGGAACTCTGCAAAATTCCTTTATCATTCCGCTTATTTCACAAAAAGACCTATTGTCGAGTGTTCATTAATTGTCATCTTACCTAATATAAATATTTCCCCTGGCTTATTTAAACTCGACCCTGTTTTAAAAAAACTTGTACTAAATGAAATAACTTCATAATGCAGCCTGTTGTCACTCTTTATTAGTGTAGTATCATTCGCATTGCCTCCCCCCCACCCACGTGTCTCTGCTATGATCGTGGATTAACTCTTAGCCCTAAATGTTTTCGTTCTAATGATAATAATCCTTTGAAATGGTTTTTGTTTTTTCCCCCATCATTTCCATTCATATACACGGCGTTGTTGTGTGTATATAGTTTTAGGGGTGCATATGTCTGTTATTAGTTGCCTATTGTTCTTTTTATTGGTATTTTTCTGTCTTGTTTTTGTGTTTTTTCATTGGTTTGTACTATGTGATGGGTGTTCCCTTCGTATCTTTGTACCTTATATAAGGTTGTCTTCTCCATTTTGATGCTATTCCTTGAAAATGAACTTGCAAATATAGTTCGAAAGTGCTTGGATTCATCTTTTCATTTTCCTATGGGTTAATTTTCATTTTTCATATATATATATATATATATATATATATATATATATATATATATATATATATATATATATATATATATATATACAGAATTTCGGTCAACGCAAAAAATATAAATTTTCCCACCAAACTGCCAAAACATTAAACAACCAAATATATATCCCAATTCTAACTTACTATTTAATATGCTGTGCATATAATACATAAATTAATTTAAACACAACAACTGACCAGCATATAAACCGGTAGGCCCGCTTTCTTTCATTGTCGTGCCGTACGTTTCCGGGGTCTCGGTTGTATCAGTTGTAGCGTCACGAGTCCGTTCCTCGTCCTTAAGTTCAGCCGTCAGAGCCTCAACTGTCTAACGTAGAGGAAAATTTACAACAAAGCCACGTAAGACTCGACTATATCACTTGCCCCAATTAAGGTAGACCTAAGCCAAGAATAAAGCCTACAAAGCACCATTTTCCTTTCGAGTCCTTCCTTTAACCCAGTGATAACCAAGTTACCTCTCAAACCCAGCCTATAAACGGATTTCCCGTTAGAACTTTGGGAGTCAGAGCAAACTCGACGGTGAGACCTCGAACGCCTTTGTCCCCCCTTCACCCCGGGTAACCTTGCCTGACGAATAAAATCCTCCATTAACTGGTGACTCTACCAACTGCCCGGTTCCGATTTAAATAGTGTATCAGTGCTACATGGAGGAATTACGCGCCCTCCTGGCCCCAATGTGTCTTCTCAGCCCCCAAACCCCTAAAAGATATGTGCCTATTATGTATATCTTCGACACATTTCCACTTTTTTATCTTCATTTTCTCTACAGATATTTCAAAACAAACTTTCTTCGGGATAAGCCATCGTCGGTTTTCGCTTTAAATTTAATTAAAAATGGCCATATCATATATACCTACAATCGTGTCCAATGGTTATGTAAAGCCTCTAGGAGTCCCTATATGTACTTCTCTATGACAAGAAACGGATGTTCGAAATAACTGGAATACTACTCACTTGCCGCCATTCCTCTTTCAATAGATTTCTGTACCACGCGCTAATCAGTTATTCAGATACTTCCAATGATGTCCTTTGGGTTGTGAGGACGGTTTTAGACATCGAGACAATCTATAAATCAAGAGGCGCCGAAACTTAGAAATTCAAAACGAAACAAACGAAATGCGACGTGTAACCTTGAATTTTTTTTTTTATTATTAAATTCGCAATAATGAAGAATTCTTTGGGGCTAAATCATTAATGTACATTCATCTTTTACCACTTATTTTATGAGTCACAACGAAGTACAATTAAAAATAATGATTAACTATGCAAATCGGGCAATGGTGAATACTGATTATAATCAAGGTGCGTTTCACTCGAACTTCCGTTCATATTCCCTAAAGTTAAACATATGTATATAAATTTATATGACACATTAATGAGAATCATTTTTCAATTCGGAGATTTTGGCTTTTACTCTAAGCAAATTTTAATTCACTTTTCCGCTTGTTTCATTTAAGAACGGCCCAATTAATTGGAAGGAGAATCATCCGATCACTTCATGACTAAACGCAGCACTGCTCTATCAGCCCACGTCATGATTGCGCTTTTTTCGTGAGGAAATATCTCACCTTGGTTCGCGAATCACCTCGACGAGTTATGAGCCTCAGAATGATGAACGAAGACTGTTGAGTAAATATGGACGGAGACTTGTTTACACATTAAAGAAATCCCGAGATGGGGGTTTAAGATCAAACTTTGGACTGCCGTCGTCACTCTGTGTACGAATCTGATCGAAAGTTCTTCACACGTACTCGTCAGTTAATCTCTGTTACATTGAGGATTATTTCTTATAACTCTATGTTTAATTATTATGTTTGTTGATAATTAGAATTAAATATATATGCAAAAGTTTAATGTATGACTTAATGGAAATCACTTTTCTATTTTCAGATTTTGGCATTTACTATCCGCGAATTTCAAAGCACTTTTCCCTTTGTTTCAATTAACAACGGTCAATTAATTAGAAGGAAAGTTACCTGATCACTTCATGTGGTACATTTGAGTAGGCAATTATAAGAAATTTAGTATTCTGGAGAAAACATTTATCGAATTATGGGAAGTATAATTTCTCTGTCATTTGCCTCTTTGAATCACATCGTACGACACCCAGATGACATCAGTAGAAATGGAATTTGCTCACTTGTTTCTTCTGGGATGATGATTATGGAGAGAGGAGGTTAGAAATATTGTTTATAAAATATAAACATGGTTTTATCTTCCCAAAAATATTTCTGACATGTTGAGCAAGATCTAATGTTCCCTACCGCGGGCGTTTAGTTATGTGTCTCATCTGACGAGTGGACATCCTAGCGTGATTAAGGGGGTAAATGAGGCGAAGGGCCAAGATAACAGATAAAAAGCATGCGATGAGTCAGCATGAGGTGAAGTGGGAACATAAACCAGTACGACAGAAGGTCCAAAGTCGAAATTATTCTGCTTCAGGGGCGGAAGTTGTTGATACGTGTAGTCTCAAGTCCACTCTTCTTTCTATGAACATCATTAACAACCTTTGAATTCACTAGGCAAGATGGTAATTATTATATCCTAGAAACTACTTCAGATAAACAATAAACTCATAACATATATTCTCCTGATCTGTCCATGTTTTTCTTGTTTTTTTTTTACTTTTAAATGATAATTTGATTATTTTTTTCTTTTTTCTTTCTCCCATTTTTTCTTAGACCTAACTAGACCCGAATAAGAATAGAAGCTGATGTTAAACCATTTAAAAAATCCGTAATTTTTCTATCTTTTAATCTTTATTTGGGGGAATGTATATATGTACAGTTGTGTTCAAAAGTTTTGGCAGAGACAGCATATTCAACCTCACTATTCATAGGTTTCTGGAGCAATTAAAAAGATAATTATTCCTTTCATAGGATTTATGATCCCTGGCGCAAAAGACATGGAAATGGATGACTTCCTAGATATGTTCTGGCTAAGTCTCAACTTCAGGAGCAAATTCTGAGTGATAGCTGCTGTCCACCCGTTGCTTAACAACGGTGGGAGGTTGTCACAACTTGCTAGCTTCCGCTTCTCGAGCCGTCTCGATAGGGGATTACCCACAGGGGTTTGATCAGATATTGAGGGAGTGTCTAGGTCATGAACTCATATGTGGGGTGGTGATGGCGCGAGAGCCACTTCCTTACTTGTGCCCGATGACGCCTAGCTCTTTAACACGCTGTAAAACGCATGTATAATGAACAAAATTCTTATGGATTATTCGTATTTGCTTATACAGGTGTTCTTTTAACGAAATTTGCCTTGGCCAGAAACTTTAATCATGACTGTAATTCCTTTGGCGAAACCTTTAACAGAATTGCTTCTCTTTATTGTTATGGTGCGGACACTAGTATCTCATTTTCTACTGTACACTGGTGGAACTTCTAAAAATCTTTCTAGCTCAATAGAAATACATAGATGGTAATTATTATATCCTAGAAACATAGCTCCATGCGTCGCCCATTTAGCCATTACCTCCTGTCAAAATTCTTGATGCTTATTGTTTATAAAGTTATCAGATGTTTTCTCCGAGAAATCTACAACAGATAGATTTTCCGGCCACGGTGAGGGATTTGAAATAACCATGCATCCTCTTTCAACTGTTGTACTCATTATTGCCCTATTTGTTTAATTTTTTAAAGTAATTTAGGACTTTATACACACACAGTCTGGTCTCTCTCGAAAAGGAAAAAGGAAAAACTTGCATAAAAGTAACAATAAAAGGCGGAAAACCCGTAAAAAATGGAATGAAATATATGGAGGATGAAACACATCACACCTAAATGCGAGATGGAACATTAAAAGCCTCCATATACAAATTCGTACAAAGAAAACGTGGCATTTACCACTTTGAATTTGATCTCCTTTACAAAGTAACAATATTTCCTGCCTCCGTTATTAGTCCCTTCCAGCTTTTCCAAATATTTTCTCACCCGTCGCTCTTTTCAACGCAGTCGATGCTCACACAAGGCCCATAGAATTTGAGCTCCATTGAATTGTGATTAAATTTCACATCGAAATTGAACTCTTATTTCACCAGGCATTGCGTCAAGTCAATTGTACCAAACATACTTTCAATCTAAACGAGTGTTTCCCAACCTGGGACCATATGGCCCCCTTGGGCCTCAGAAAAATAATAAGGTTCCTAAGGAGGCCATAAGCCAAAACTAGTTGGGGACCAATGATCTAAACGACTGTAACAGGGGGCAAATTACTCAATAATAGTTTTCATCACTTCTTGGCGCCATTCTTCATTCATCTTCTTTCTTTACACCAGTTTATTAAGCGCTCTTCGAGGGCTCTTTTGCATAAAGTCCTCATTGAGTTCAATTTTATTAAATTACATACTAAAAATATGATATTTTCAGCAGCATAACTTTTATGTAAATAGCCATTCATAGTATATTAGAAGGAATAAACCATGCAGTTCGATGGCTCCCCAAAATATCACAGATTCGTAAGGTAAATAACATCATATATCGAAGACGATGCAAATAACCGTCCTGGGTTTCGAACCATTGACCGCCAAAGTAGAAAAGGAATTACCATTTATAGCGTGACCGAAATCACACAGCTACACAGACCTTGTTTTTCATGAACAGAATCGGAAACCCGTTCATAGGGACGAGGCCATAAGAAGTACCACTTAACAAATTCCTTGGTTACGATGCTCAGATTTATCGTCTGATATTCTAAGGCATACATCTGGCGACTACCATTAAAGGCATAGTCGCTGTAGTTAACAATTCGGCTTATTATTAGGTTATTTTAATAAAAAAACAGCAAAATAAAATACCTCAAAATCAAAACCAAATAAGGAATAAAACAAAAACATCGCGTGGGACAAAGGATATAAATTACCTGCAGGAAAAATAAAATAAGATTCCAAGCACTTTATCCTTTATAAGGCCTGTGTAACAAAGGTAAAAGCACGTTGAATATAAATTCTCCTACAATTAGCCAAGAGGAAAGACCGCAGCTCAATTCAACGTTAGATGTGTTTGGTTGTAAAGATATTCAGGCAACCATAACCAAAATATTAATAATAATAATGATTAGAATTTTTGTATGGAGCTCTTTAAGAACATGGGTCTTCACAAAGCACCCGTCTATAGACTAAGGAAAAACGAGAGAGAAGCAGAGGGTCGCCAAGGCACGCTTGAAGTCACTGTGGGAGAGGGAAGGGCGTATCGTGGCAGGCAGGTCAGTACACATTCTAAAATAAATACCTTGGGTATACTGCTACAGCTGGAAGCTGGAGGAGCGGGATGTCCTCCCGTCCCGAACACCCACAATTTAACACCTTTTAGCACTGCTCACGGGCACAGTGCCTGAGGGTGTGCACTTTCCCTGCTCCACTTGTTTACAGGACATGGAGCTATATATCTTCTACTAATTTCACACTGCTTACATTCACTACTTTCCTTTCTGATCTTTCATTACTAACTTCTGACCAGCAGGGGAATCAGTACCGTGTAGAATAATACATCTCGTACCTGGAGGAACGGCATGTCCCCCTGTCCTGGGTGACCATAGAGAAAGCCTGGCTCACAGAGTTGACTTCAATATTTGAAAGGGTATGGGGAATCTGTTACGTTCCTTCTCTGCCTCTATGCACCCTTTTTCCTATCTAGGTTTAAAGACCTGACCAGCTACCTCTTGCCCCGCAACCAGAGAGGCTTTGGAACCTCTATTTCCCCAATAACCCCGTACCTACGTTTAATGGGGTAACGCCCTACCCACGGCCGTTCTCAGGGGCATAAGACTGTACTGCATATGGGGGTGGGCATTATCGCATAATTGGCTGCCTGGCCAACTAAAGATCTCAGATCCCGTCTCTGGGTCTGCCACGTGACAGAACTTCAGATCCTGATCGTCTTGTCGACAAATAATACGGCTGAATAAAGGATCCACTAGTTGCACTTACCTCTCTGGTTACTCAGTTTCGAGTTGCAGCTTTTAAGCAATTTCCGGGTGCGGCTGGACGCGGGATGCAACTTTATATATTGGTCACAACTTTGCGAATTTTCGCGTGTGTTATTAAACTAAAAGAAAAATTTAGACTATATCCCTCTTAGTGAATCCTCACCCAACCATAGTGCTTGGTGTGGGCAAGAAAAACGACAACACATCTACAACTGGTGGAGGGGTTCCCTTTCCTCAACTTTCCATTAGCAAAGAGGTTTCCATTTTACCACTTCTGGAACCCACCTTCGGACAGATCCACCTCCTAAAAGGTGCCGTGTTCATTTTGCCCTCTTAGGGGCCTTTCCAATCTTCTCTTCACTGAGAGAGTTCTATCTTCTCTCCTGTGTCTACCAATGATGTTTTTATAAATTAATTCTTTCCTCAGTCTCTCCCCGCTAAGTATACTAACGGTGGCTTTCCCTTCTCTTTCCTAGGGGCCTGTCAAGGCCAAGAAGACGAGGAAGCAGCGTTTCAAGGACGCCCTTTCCAGATAGGCATATCAGGACAAGGGAACTCGCCCCTTGATAGGTTAGGAGGAGCGACATCTATTGGGAAGTGGCCTCTTTCGTTGATCCGTGACTTTTAACCCTGTTGGTGCCCGTGTTCCTGCTCCCAATTTTCATTTGATGTAGGTCGGTTTGTCGGCCCACACGTCTCATTACAGTTGCAACACCTAATGAGTTTACGGACAGGATTGCCGGCACTTTGGATGTATGGCCAGATGGAGGCCCCTTTCGAGGTGTGCAACGAGCCGAAAGAGCCCCAGCATTAAACAGTAGGTTCTTTTTCCGGGATCGAACACTGACTTATTGGGAGACACCAACAAGCCTGATTAATCTCTTGAGCAAGATCCTTACCCGATAGTACGGGCCCTCAACGGAGCTAGATATTTCTCTGTTTCGATGAAAGATTGGGCTGTGTCGCTCATGCTGCCTCGATACCCATTTAAGGGAGAAGGTGAGAAGAGGGTGTATTACCTGTCCACCTCACCTAAAATTAAAATTAAAAAAATAATAAAAAAAGAAGGGATTTCTCTCCTTCCAGGGGTGTTCTGGAGACGAAAGAGTGTCTTGCCGAGTCGGGATATGACCAGGCGAAGGATTACGCGTCTGACCTTACGACGCAATTTGGTGCAGAGGACCCCTCAGAGGGAGATTATTTTTGAGCCTGCGTGTTTTAAACTCTTCCTCATTATTCTATCTAATGATGGGAGCATGCTGTCCAATAGACACATGCTCCATCAGCTGTAGGCACACGCCAGGAGGATTCACTGAAGAGAACATGAGATTTCCCTTTTCCCGCATATATATATATATATATATATATATATATATATATATATATATATATATATATATATATATATATATATATATATGCAACAAAGCCCACAAGGAAAATTAATACGAAGATTCCAAGTACTTTCGAACTTTATTTCAAGTTCTTTATCAAGGAATAACAAAGGTATTGAAAATTGTAATATTTATAAGGATGATACGGAGGGGAGGGAACGCCCACAAAAAAAGCAAAAAACCAATCAATTCATTTTTTTATTGGTTTTTGCTTTTTTTGTGGGCGTTTCCTCTCCTTAGTATCATCCTTATAAATATTACAATTTTCAATACTTTTGTTATTCCTTGATAAAGAACTCGAAATAAAGTTCAAAAGTACTTGGAATCCTCGTATTAATTTTCCCTGTGGGTTTTGTTGCATTTATTGCTTACTCAGGCGATACTTTGTTAGTTTTCCATATATAAAACCACTGTATAGGAGCCAAAAGTTTAATCTACGAGACTAGTTTCAGTATGTAGTTTATCTTACCCTCTTCAGTCGTATACTGAGAATGCAATTGTTACAAAAGTCTATAAATAGCGTACAGATCTGAAAAAAAAACAAAAAGGAAAAACACAAGGAAAAAAAAATGGGGGAAAAAGGTCATTAATCAGGGGGTGTAAGTCTAAGATCCTTAACTAAGCTGTTTACGATGAGGTTACGGGAATGGGGGCTGCATTTCAATTGCCCATCTGACAAATAAAAATTGGGAATTTCTCCTATTAATATAGATTCTACTATTTTTCTTTTACGGAAATCTTTAAAATTATATATGATTTGTGCCTTTGAATAGTCGATTTGGCGGTTGAAATTGCTAATATGATTAAAAATACTGAATGTGGTACTGCCTCGTCTAACATCACCTTTATGTTCATAAATTCGTTTTGTTAAGGTTCTTCCGGTCTCTCCTATGTAAAATGAGGGACAGTTTGTAGAGCTACACGGGATTAAATATACACCTGCTTCATTTGGCTGATCCACGGGCTTGGTCGAAGGCAAAGATTAAAGGATATAAAAAGGATAATTTAAATGTGTGTCGTAGAATTGCTCATAGTCTGGTCCAATAATCATTCTAGTCCTTGATCTGGACACACCGCTTTTGTTTAAGTCGGTGGTATTGACCCTATTACTCAATCCTACGATCATATATATATATATATATATATATATATATATATATATATATATATATATATATATATATATATATATATATATATATATATATATATATATATATATATATATATATATATATATATATATATATATATATATATATATATATATATATATATATATATATATATATATATATATATATATATATATATATATATATATATATATATATATATATATATATATATATATATATATATATATATATATATATATATATATATATATATATATATATATATATATAGTTAGGCTTTAATTCCTACTGAACGTGTGAAAGCTGGTTAGAGGCGTGTTGTGCCGTAGCCAGGATTCTCACTATAAAAGTCCCACTTATTACTGGGGAGAGGTTTGTGATTGTTGAATTCTAAGAGTGCAAAATACAGGTTGAATGAATTAGCCGAAGGGATGCTTAATTAAAGTCTTGCCAAGGGTACGTCAAAAGGGAGGAGCCACAAATAAACACACGTACACAAAATAAACTTTACTTTACACAAATATAATAATTAGCAATGGTTAAGAGACACAGACAAAATTAAAGATTAAATATTAAACACTGACGTTAAGCGTCTAGATTTATAATGAATCAATGGGAGTATCAATCACGGTTAATTAAATAGGTAATTTAAGAATAGAGGGACACTGGGTTTACAGAATACCATTAATTGTGATGGATTGGAGAGACGAGTACTCAGGTCCAGAAGGGGGCGGGTGGCGTTAACACGAGTTCTCGGGGAGAGGTGGGGGGATAAGACGACGGGTTCGGGGCTGCTGGCTGCAGTTCCGGTTAGTTCACTCCTAACTGGATGTGACACTAACAAATAGTAACTTCCAGTAACTATTTGGCTGTTCCTTTTCTTACTCAAGTTACGTTGAGCAACAGAGCGTACTCTTCTAGTCACAGACTCTGCGGGGCGGGATTTACTTCCAGGAACAATTTAGAGACAGTGACGAAGTTGACTCGTCGGCGCGTTGGTAGTCGATACGTTACGGCAACGACTCTCATTTAACGTGAGGATTACGCGAGTAGAATTAGGACACTGCTGTAGAGAGATGGATGGCGATATTATTTATACCGAGGATTGTGGGAAATCAAGAGAGAGATTTCATTCACGACAATTCGCTTATCGCAGCGCCTTCTGGACAATCTCCATGCTATCATAAGGAATGTAAATCAGATTTAAGCTTCTTTGGGAGATAGGCGTTCTTTCGTTCAACTTCCTCTCACCAGTTGTGGGAAGGGTGGGGGGGGGAAGAGAGAGGAGACGAAGGTCAACTTAAACGACAAATTTCTTTCGTTCCCACGATTGTCTGGCGGCATGTGAGTATGTACGTTCCATACCCTCCCAATGTGGTTAGGCCTGGAGAAATAACTTTGTTCACTCTTTTGAGGAAGGGAGAAAAAGTGAGGGATAGACACTTCGTATTACAAAATTTGCTTTCAGCCTTGGGACAGTAATGAGTAGATTTTGCTTTAGATAAACTTTTATTGATCACGTGGAGGGGATAATTTAATTCAATGAAACTGCAGGTTGTATATGTAATCTCGTCTTCTAGAAAGCAAGGGTCACATATCCTAAGTGCTCTCAAAAACATACCTGATGCAACGGCTCGCTTAATGTTAATATCATGATGAGAAACTAAATTGATATAAGAGTTCGAATGGATTGGTTTTCTGTACACAGTGAAGCTAATTTTTTCAATGACTCTAACAATTTCAGATCAAGAAAGGATACACAACTATCTTTTTCCCACTCTACTTTAGAATTGATAGTGGATGGAGGTCGTTAAGATTTTTAAGGATATTGTCAAATAAGTTTAAACTATTTATAGGCCAAATCGATATGACATCATCTACATACCTATACCATACAAAATTATGATAGGGAATCACAGAAGGGAGTAATGATACTTTGAAATGCTCTATGAAAAGGTTACATAATATGGGCGATAAAGGAATACCCATGCTAAGACCCTTAGACAGCCTGTTCACTAATGTCTCAGTTAACGAAGCTCTTGATGTTCTATCTAAGGTATTAAATAATCAAAAATTAAACCTCCCCCTAGGCAAATATATTTATCAGCGATATGGTTTTTTTCTGTCAGAAATTTGGTAGCTTGATTCAAACCAATAGACTCCGCGTCACCGAGAAGAATTGACAAGTGCCCTAGACCGCTTTGCCATCCTGTTGCTATAAAAAGAGCTAATTTCACACCCATTTAGAGGCCACTCGCTTTCGCACTCGCCACTCTACACTCACTTTATCTACTCTGCGCACACCAACCATCATTCTCAAATTGCCAATTTGCAATGCGCTCATTCGACATATTTCTTTCTCATTCTATACGATAGTCTCACTCCCATCAACTTTGGTACCAGCATACTCCCGTGTAGCTTCTTGGCCTCTCGGGTTTTCTTTGTAAGCATACCTTTTTGGTTTAGGTCCATTTCTTATGTATCACTACCATTCACGATGCATAATAGTAATTCATTCAAGATATTTTGTTATAGAGTCTGAGTAAGGTATTCTCTCTCTGTAGTTTTGTAGACTGGGTTAGGTGATCGTTGTTTCCTTTAAAGGTAAATGAAATTTGGAGCAGGATTCAACTAAGGCAGGAGCGTAGACGTGTATACAAGTGGTGAACAGGAAATATAACTTTTATTCTTGAATAATAATAACTTTTCTGACTATCTCTTTTACACAAAAGTACACCTAAATAAATAATTATTTCATCTACTCATAACACTACAAAAATTAAACCAATCAGGAATGATATATATTTAATAGTGATTCTTACGTTTATTTTTGGAATAACAGCCTTAGCGTTGACAAATTGACCAATCAGCTTTTAGACATAAGCACTGTAATAATTGTCCAATTAGCGCCATGATAGATTTAAAAGGTTACTAACGCTCAAACCGTTTGCACATAAACACGGCTGAAATCCATTGAGAGATCAAGACTGATCTGGTTCCCGGAAATAAGTCGCATGCTCTTACACTGGTGAAAAGTTTAACTTAGATAAAGTCAAAGCGAGTTAGTGTCTTTGGACTCGTGAGTGAAGTGCTTTCATACGCTAAAGTTTTAGCAAGTGGCAAGTGAGATTTTCGTCCTTTTACGAATTGTGGTAAATACGTGAATATTTTCGCCCGCTTTTTGAACCCGTTGGCGGGGATTGAACTCGCTTCGCTTATCCCCCCCCCCCCCGCCCCCCAATTTTCAACGCGTCACCATCAGATTCGGATGAACTCTAACCTGGGACGGACTTTCAAAAAGCGCCTCCGGTTAAGGTAAAGTGTCTGTTGGGGGTAAAAAAAATTAGGGGCAGTGGTCGAGACATTCACTCTAAGAAAAAAAATTTATTTTTCTATTTTAAAACCCTGGTGATAGACTTACATACACACACATAGCCATCACACACATGCTAACTCTGGGGGGCTCCCTGTTCAACTTATATTTTCCATGTGTCAAAATTAGCACAGATGGAGAATAAATGATAGAGATCCATCGTAATACACTAAAGACCCTCTCCGATGGCCCCAAGCCTGATCGTGGGAGGGTTTTTGCCAAAATCTATGCGGATTTAAATATCGCGCTGGTGAGGCTCATCGACATTCACAATGGCTATGCAGCTATCTGCCCAAAGGAGGATGATTGAGAAGCACTCACATCCATAAAAGCAGCAGAGTGCTTAAAAACCATAAACCGAAAAACCGAACACTCAACCACAAATTAAAAGCCATCGTAGCGTTATCCTTCGCGGTCTCGATACCTGGGTTGGGGGGCACTCCGCGGAAGAAATTCACGCGGAGTTGGAGAAAAACCACACTTGGGCTAAGGTTGCTGAAATTATAAAATTCAAAGATTATACTCATGTCTCTAAGATTATCTTTTGCGACACGGCAATTGGGAACGAGGCTGCAGAGGGAAGTATGCTCCTCTTCAACGTCCGAATCTGCCCTGAACAGATCGAACATGAAGATTTTATCGACCTCCAGATGTTCTTCAAGTGCTATAAGTACGATGAGCACACCACAGCTCCTGCCCCAGGAGTAACGCTCTTATATGTTCCATCTGTTCTTCGGATACACATTCATGGAGGGATTGTAATAGTACCTCCTTGAAGTGTCTGAACTGTGCAGGAGCACATAAGACTCTATCCATGGCTTGCCCAGTTAAAAAATAAATGATTAGGAAAAATAAATTAATAAAAAACAGGATGAAGAAGCTAAAGCAAACACCACCTATGCCAAGGCTGCGAAAGATGCGATTGCGGAGTCTGGGGAAAGCAAGACATACCTGCACGTCGAAAATGAAAACTCGACGAAAATTATGCGTTGCATTTATTATGCTTACATCGAGAATCTCTCCTCCCACGGGACCTTTGCGAAGGAGCTTAATAGAATGCTGACAAATAATGGCGTGCAGGAAATGCGGTTCCCCAAAACCCACAGTCCGAGGAGGTTCTAAAGATTAGTCTCAATCCCCGGTGCGAGACTAGTTGCCAGAAACTCCCCACCCCCAGCAGCGTTCCTACTCCTTCCAGACACCCCAGGATTCAGGCTCAGGAAGCGCGAGATGCAAGGCGACGTACTGAGAAAACGAACAACGCACAAAACAAACAAACAAAGCAAACGAACACACAAACACAAGCGGAAATGGAAGTTTCGATGATTGAGACTGCGAGACCCATGGGAAGAAGCCGTTTCGCCCCTCTCCTGGAAAAGCTCGCAGCCACAAAGACGTCCGAGCTCGTTCTCTTCTTGTAAGAGGGAATCTAGGCACGTATACCAGTCAAGAAAAATAAACTTGAAGGTCTACGCTTCCGAAAGGTCCCATTTCCCAAAGGAGATGGATGTCCTTGATGTATCAGAAGAAGTAATATCCGGAAGATACAAATGGGAATTTTCCTCGGACGATTGCAGTGAAAAACAAGTCGAAGAGGCTTTACTCCAAGGCTTAATCCAAATTGCTCCCGAAACCTTCACTACCCTCACAGACGGGAAATACAGGAAAAAACGCAATGGAAAAACGATTACGCCACCAAACTCCCACAAGGGCCCAAGCTCGTTAGAGAATAAGCTCTAGCAATAACACATATACAGGAATCTTACGTAAATAAGACAATGGACCAAATAAAAATAATATATCAAATTCAAACGGTTGGACCGAGAAAAGACTGATTTATGGTAAAATAATACGATAAATAGTTCCAGAGTTTGTAATTATCTCAGAACATGCGGTAAATACAGACAGAAACCCAATACAAAATTTTCCGTACAAAGTCATAACCAGAAATCACAGCGGAGAAAGATTTGACGGTTGTGCAAAGGCTGTGAAAAAAGGTATTGATTACAGAGAAATAAGTGGACTCAATGAATCTTATTTAGCTTTGGAGGTGTGTACAGCAGTGGGGACCCTGGTCCTGGCAACAGGGTACCAGCCTCCAATGAGAGGGTATTTACCCCTCCACAACTTCCTGCAGCCTTGTGGTCACGGCAGAACCGTTATTTTTGCCGGCGATCTCAATGTGAGGAGTGATGCCTCAAACTATACGTCGATCAACCCAGCAGGCAGGAATCTCGAGACACTTATTGACAGAAAAATAATGACAAGAATTGGACCAAATTTTCCCACATACATCACGGAGAGATCAGCCACAAAACCGGATATAGTGCTCACAAGTACTACGCTCCCATTTAATTAATTTATTGAACCGGGCCCTCCCGTCCCCAGCGCCCACCGGGCTATCCTTATGAAAGTCCCAAAGCCCCTATTCAAATCCCTGCTACGCTCGCGCCAACTGGGATACGTATAAACAACCCATCGAAAGCTACATCCCCGACCCCTTAATTGATTCAAATTTAGAAGAAATCGACGAGGAGTTGGACAAAATCACCAATCAATTAATAAATATAAAACACTCCCGGCCCCTACTTGGACCCCTAGAATGAGATCTCTTGCGGAGGAATACGGGGAACGGAGCAATGAAGTGAACCTCACCGGCCCAACATCACTACACACAGACGAACACGACAAATACGCGACGAACTAATGACACTCATTAGAGAACAGCAGAATGTACTTTGGGACAATTTAATAGGCCGACTTGACTTAGAAAGCGACTCGCGTACATTCTGGCATACTCTGAAAAGGCTAAAAGGAGGATATACACAGACGTCAATAAAAATCACACGAGACAACAGGGAAATTACTGAGACAGACAAAATCGAGGAAGAATTCAGACTCTTTTAGACTTTGAAGAAAGAATCATTGACGAACTAAACGACCAGATCCACAGAACCTATCCTTATCATTACATGACGCAAAAGGGGAATATGGAGGGATACGACGGTAAAATTACTGCCGAGGAACTCTCGAAAAAATTTAAAATCCTTTCGTCAACGGGCACCAGGGCGTACAGGACTGACAAGGGAAAATTTTATTCAAGCCCCGCCTATCATGAATGCGTGCCTGAATCTGGGTTACTTCCCTGAGTACTGTAAGGTAGCGAAAATGATATTCATTCCCAAACCCGGTAAGTCACCGGACAGTCCGGCTAACTTCAGGCCTATATCTCTCTTAGAATTTGCAGGGAAAGTCTTGGAGAAGATATTGGCTAACATGTTGGGGGAATGCATTCCTCGAAGAAAAATAATTTTCATAACCACCCACAGTATGGCTTCCGGAGGAAGCGAGAAACGCACACGGCGCTAGCCGTAATCCCCGAGAAGTTAGCAAAAATAAAAGCAGAACAACGTCACGCAAATCTGGTGCTCCAGGACGTCAAAAAGACCTTTAACAAAGTGTGGAGAAGAGGTCTACAATATAAGATCTTACACATGGGCCTCGACCCCATGCTTGAAAGGATACTTTGCAATTACGTGATGGAGGGGGGTGGCATATGTGCACGTAAAAGACTTCAATAGCCCTGAATTTAAACTCGAGGTGGGGGTGCCACAAGGTGGGTGTAAAAGTCCCCTGCTCTATAATATATACACAAACGACTTTCCCCAACCTTAAACATAAGGCTCGTTCTACGTCCAATTTGCGGACGACGTATCAATGATCTGTACGACGCCTTATCGGAATGTGAATTATATGGCACAGAGTACGGCGGTAGAAATCGAAAACATCAACTCTTTCGAGAGGAGATGGAAGATATCTACCGATGCCCAAAAGTTCCAGATAATCCTACTATTCCGACGAACCCTCGCAGATATCTGTGTGGGGGGCGTACGCATCCCTTACCACACGGAGGGCACGGTTCTAGGACTCCGGATTACGAGTAGTGGGTATGAGAGTCATGTGATGTGAACAGGATCTCGGCAAAATGCACGGAGGGACTTGGGTGAATTTTTCCGATTCAAAAACCTAAGAACCTCCAACAAATTTAAAATCTATAATGCGTGCATCCAACCCAAACTCCTGTAGCATCCGGTAGCCATAAACGCGAGTCCCAAGACCCAGATCCCTAAACTGCAAAGGGTTCAGAATAAGGCTGTCTTACTTATAACGGGAACCCGAAGGAGAGAGATGAGAAGGCAGAGTGAGCTCCATGGCGAACTAGGGTTGATCCTCATAAACTTGGAGCTTTACAATAGAGCAATAAAGATCTAGGACGCCGTACACGGGCACCTCCCTCATGAGTTTGTGCTCGATCACATGGACTTTAATGACGCAAGACATAGAAGATTATTTACAAGTAGCAGACTGCTCATCAACAACTACATAAACCCAACGTTCGCGTGAAATTCCATTCACAAATCAAACACAAACAAAGCCAATCAAGTTAAAACAATCTTTATTATATATATATTTCCCCTGAATAAGTAAAAACTCTAATTACCCAAAATAAAAACATAACAACCGCAAAAACACAAGAATAAACGCAAAATCAGGAATTAAAAACCCAGATACAAAAACTCTTCACCAGCAGTAAAGGCCAAAAACCCCTCTGCTACAAAGGCTTGAATGCCTTTCGTATGCGTATATATATATATATATATATATATATATATATATATATATATATACACTCAATATAAAAAAAACGCAAAGAAAGCCAGAGCTACCCTTTCACCATGGACCTGTCTTTCATTCTACTTTCATTTCTCAGGAGTGCGAACGCACTCCTGAGAGCCTCGCTCGGACCACCAGTGGAAGAATTTGATCTTTTTCTTACCACAGCAGCACATCATGAGTTCAGATAACTTTTCTGCTATCCAAGGTCTGTAGAAACCGCCTGTCTTCTGACGTGTCTGAACCCCCGAAGGAAGCCCTATGGGGGGCGCGAAGGTGGTGACCCCAGTCTGGGGTGGAGTAGTCAGGACAGGTAGTTGTACCCTGTTAGACACAATTATAGGTAGAGCAGATAAAGGAGAACTCAGTGAATAGTATTAGGTTAACGCTCAGCAATAAGGGCCTGATAGGTTCGCAGAGGAAACCACCGCCATATGGCCGTCATGGACGAGCCCTATGGCGAAAAGCGCATTCCCCTCAGGGTGATTTAGCGCTGTCAGAAGCCTACAAGGAAAAAATTCACTGAACTTGCATTTTCAAAACTGGGAATTGCACTTTGCCGAGTCAAAGAACAGACGTATGGTTACCTAGCCATATGCGACACGTCCCAGTATATTGACAAGATACTGAGTATCAAGTCAAAAGAAGAATTCGAGAGATCGGCCTCGCTCCTAAGGTGCCCCCTCAAAGTTGCAGCTCAGCGATCGATCGTTTATCGACGCATAGACTCTTACGACGGTTCGCACTCTATTCAGAAAATGCAAGATGAAATTGAGTCCAAGCAAGTTTGGGCCAAAATCGAAGAAGTGTACAAATTTAAAAACTGCGAAGGAGCAGAGTATAGTCACGTTTTTAAAGTGACATTCAAAACAACCGAAATGGCGAACAAATCTTGCGAAAATAGACTAGTGATGTTCAATTCCAAAGTGAGGTGTTCGTTCCGGTTTAAGTGTGCTTCTCGTGTTACGCCCTAGAGAAACACTCTACAAAGGAGTGACCCTTCGAGGTTAAATTATGTTCTGAATGCACCGGTAAAGATCATACATGAAAAGAATGCAAGAGCCTTCAGAAAAAAATGTATAAACTGTGGAAACCAAAACCGTACCCTATACATGTCCTCTTCGCTGAGGAAATCCATAGTTGCAGACAAGAAAAAGCAGGCTATAGAGGACAGAAATAAGAAGGCTACCACAACCTACGGATAAGCAGCTAAAACGGGCAAACAAAATAAGACACTCTTGAACATAGACCCGCAAATAAGACCTGATTTAGTAATGTGCATCCTTCACACGCACTTTGCAAATGTAATCAAACCAGGTAGTTACGCTACCGAATTAAACAAAATGTTGATTCACAAGGGGCTCAAACCAATGTGTTTTCCGGACAATCCTCCGCCAGGGGAGTTGTTCCAGGTCCAACTCAAAACAATTAAAGACGCTACCCCAACAGCTCGCTATTCATCTAGAGACCCCCGCCTCAATAGACCTAAAAGACAGACACCTAGTGCCACCCAGATGGAATCATGCTCCACTAATGAAGAAGGAATCGTCACTGCTTCAATGCAAATTGAAAATAAAGACGAGACTGTCCCAATCGACAATACTGCAGCATCAAAAACCTACAAAACAACTGATAAAATAGGCATGAGGATATATGGCTCGTCGTCTGCACTATTACCTAAAATCTTGAAATCAGTTGACATCATCTCAGGAATCATGTAAGGGAAGTATAAGTATGACTATGAAGCGGACATAAATGAGGATAACTTGTTGGCGGCTCTGAAACAAGGAATAATTGTGATAACCGAGGAATCCTGCTTTACTCTCGCACACAAGATTTTCAAGAAGAAGAGGAACGTGATGAAAAGATCTCCAGCAAAATAAAACGGCAATAGACTTAAACAACCACATAAGAATTAAAAATCATGGACAGCCAAATAAGATACATCATAAAATTGAAAATCTTTTCCTTCAATGTTAACGGATGGACAAATAATAAAAGAAGAATATACAATGAGATTATAAGGAACCTGGACCCAGACATCATCCTCATTTCCGAGCATGGCGTCGATATGCGAACAGATTATATTAAAATATACAATTATGAGGTGCCCCTGGCCAACCACTCTAATGAGAGTTTCGATGGCGTCGCAATTGCAGTCAGGAAAGGCATAAAATTCCAAGGAATTTAAGGTTTGGAAGAGTCTTACCTGGCTGGAAGATCAAGATGACCTATGATGACATTGTGGTGGCAGTCGGTTATCAACCACCTAGACGCTCATATTTTCCAGTTCCCAATATCATCCGCCTATTCCGTAGAAACGCCTCAACAATTTTGATTGGAGACCTTAATGTCCGCTCCAGAGAGGCAGGATATACTACGGCTTTTAATGGAGCGGGGAACTCACTGAGCCTTCTAATTAGGAGAAACATAGTGCAAAGAGTAGGTCCAGATTTTGCCACATTCTTAACAGAAAGATCTTTTACAACACCTGACGTTGTATTGACTAAAGCCAACTTTACCCTGAATTAAGTGGCAGTGCCGGGTACTTACATACCATCAGACCATATCAGCATGGTAACTACGTTGTTAACTTCACCAATACAGGTCCAAATACCCGAACGGAGATGACTGAAAAGGGCTAATTGGGAAGCTTATAAAGAGCACTTGAGCACCATACTGGTAAAGAGACTGAAAGGCACCTCGATTGAGGAGATATACCATCATCTTAACAATATAATGGTGAAATTCAAAGAGGCCGACCGTCAAGCTATCCCATGGATTGGATTTAAAACTCTTCCTGCCCCGAGGTGGGATAGAGAAATTACAGAAAGAATGGACGGATTAGATCTCCTTATCAATGAGATAAACCTGTACGGTAACACAACCAAACGTTATACAGAGCTACGAGAACTAAGAGAAACAATCAAATTTCTCATCATGCAGAAATCCAAGGAGATATGGGACAACATAATTAGTAACCAAGACACAAACGGATCCGAAAAAATTGGGGGGTCAAATTAAAAGATTAATAGGAACCTCTTCAAGGGAAAGAATAAATATGATGATCAACAGGGTTGAAATTAACAGAGATGAGGACGTGAAGCGTGACTTCAGAGACTATTGGAAGAAAAGATTTAGTATCAGCAAAGCGGAAAATGCAGAATTTGATGGGGTCTACGAAGATGAAGTTGAGACAAGGTTGAGAGGGCTGGGTGAAGAACTCACACCTCATCTTCTGGTTGACCGTACTCGCCGTGCTCAGGAGGAGGGTAGGCCATTCGCATACGAAGAATACGAAACTGCAATGAAAAGTTTCAAACAAAAGGCTCCAGGGTTGACCGGAATTACGAAGACTGACCTAATAAAAGCCCCCCCCCCCCCCATACACACACTACCAACGTAAAGCAAGCAGTTTTAAACATCCCCAACTCTTACATGAATATTGGCCACTTTCCAGATTCATCGAGAAAGGCAAAAATGATATTTTTGTTGAAGCCCGAGAAGCCTATTGGAGTTCATCGGTAAATTATTTGAAAAGCTCTTGAACACAAGACTTACAAGCTATTTAGAGAATAACAGCCTGTACAGCGATCAACAACATGGCTTTAGAAAAAAAACTCTGAACCGACCGAAACCGCATTAGCCCTCTGTCGTAGGATGCCCCCTTTTTAATCACCCCCAAACCTGACACCACTTTTGTATAGGAGAATGCACCCTTTTTATCACCCCACACCTGACACCACTTGTGTCGTGGTATACCTTGTGGAACGTGAAATACTTCTTTGATGAAGTAGGCTTTGTTCTAAGAGTGCTAATATTTGTTTTTTTTAAAGAAGGGCCGTTTCAAACACGTAAGGATATAGAAAAACGCACAATAATTCCCAAAATAAACTTATATTTTAAATTTAACAATTGAATACACTAAACTAAACATTAACCACAGAAATACTCCGAATATTAGAATACACAATAATGACTTTAATTAGCTTGCCCCTCTAAAATTAGCTAAATTCGCTACGCACTTCAATATACAATATTTAGGCTTATTGACTCTACTGGAGTTTAAATACCTCAGGAATGTTATTGTCTCCACGACGCGTGCCGACTGGCCAGATGGAGGTGGTCGAGATCGCGAGGTTTTTTCGGTGAGGGTAGCAGATAGAGATCCACACGGTATTCAATGAGGGGGTCTTCAATCACGAGAACAATCACGGTGCTTTAGGCGGCACCAAGGTAGGCGGGGTCTCTCTGGCGAGAGTAAGTCGAACTTGGTTCTTAAACCAAGTTAACTTAGAGTTCGGTATGATAACCGGGTAACGGGCTCGAGGAGGAGCTTTTCTCCTTCGTTACTTAATTCTTCATGAGCGAGGACTGTACTCGAGGAGGGTCTTCTTCAAGGGCGAGGATCGAGGAGGGAGGTTTCTCTGACGAGAATAAGTTAAACTTGAATAAGTTAATTAAAGGTCGGTTTGGTAACCAGGAACTAGCTCGAGGATAAGCTTCTTCTTAGTTCTAGTCTTCCTCAAGGACGAGGATAACGAAGGAGGGGTTTCTCTGACGAGAATAAGTTGAACTTGGTTCCTCAACCAAGTTAACTTATGAGTTTGGTGTGGCCACCAGGTAACGGGCTTGAGGGGGAAACTTTTCTTTCTTCTTTTCTTAATTCCTCAAGGACGAGGAATACCCCTGGTGTTTAAGATGCACCAAGATATGAGGAGTCTCTCTGACGAGAGTAAGTTGAACTTAACCAAGTTAACTTAACGTTGGGTTTGATAACCAGGGACTAGCTCGAGGATAAGCTGCTTCTTAGCCCATCAGGTAGCACTGCCTCTCTTGCAGGGTTCTTCGTAGTCTGACGACCCAAGTATTCTACCTGTCCAGTCTCGGTAACCCGATCTTAATCCGGGGACTTCGTCACCTGGAGACTGACGTATTCTACCTCAATTTTCCTAAGTGTTTCTTATTTATACCTCGTCACCCCACTGGGGGAGGGGTAAGAGGGGGGTGGGCTTGTAGACGGGCCCATAAGGGTTCTTATTCCAAACGGTTTTTCTCACACCAAGTCTTACCTCGGCTCCCGTTAGCCTTCGAGCTTGAGAGAAACGCGTCTCCAATTTCTTACTTGAGGTGAAATTGAATATCACTCTCGTAGGGGAGATCTTGTATTTTAACCTTTAGGCCTTTCATAGCGACGAGCGGCGAGGCGCTGTGGTTACGAGTTTGACCCCACAGTGCCGAGGCCGGATGTTTTTACGGTAACCATCTCGGGTCTCCACTGAGAGAGAACGGGTGGGTGACGATTTCCCTACACCCTCATAACAAAGAAGATCGCTCTTGGCAATAATGTAGATGTCGTACTTAGAGACGTGGAGTCTGCCTTTGACAAGTTCTGGGTGCCGGGCTTGAAAAATAAAATCTACGACCTTAGAATGGAGGACTGCATGACAAAGATCCTGTGCAGCTACCTTGATAATTGTAAGGCCATGTCAGCATTAACGACATCGAAGGAAAGCTCTTTAACCTAGAAGCAGGAGTGCCACAGGGTGGATGTTTGAGCCCCACGTTATACGCGATATTTACCAGTGACCTTTCACATCCTGCCTACGATTTTGCCCAATACATTCAACTGGCAGACTATGTCACACAGATCGTGACGAGCGACTACCCTAATCCAAAAGATGTTGCAAACGGGACAGGGGGATAAATTGCTATAGTCAACAACTATTAAAGGAGGAATAAAATTAAGACGAACATCGGAAAGTTCAAAATGATTCTGATGGGACGCAGACGTACGATGGAAGTTTTTACAGAGGGTGTGCGTTACCAGTACTCCACAGACGGCAAGGTACTAGGTCTAAAAATAACAACAAGTGGTTATAAATCACATCTTAATGAGAAGATTGCCAGATCCAAAAGGCGCCCCGATCTCTCTTCCGTTTTAGCTTAATATCACCATTCAACAAAAGGAAATTATATCTAGCACTCGTGAAACCGCTGCTCCTGTACCCCGTCATCTCAACAGACACCATGAGTGATACATCGCTAAGGGAAGCTCAGAGGGTACAGAACAAGACACTGAGATTCATATCAAATTTACTCTTTGGGACCGTCTCCCCTCGGCATTGCTATATGAAATAAACGATATAGACCCGATTAATGTGACTTTACAAAAGCGAGCAATCAATCTATGGGATAAAATATATCGAATTATACCAGAGGAAATTATGAACCAATTAAGACTACCTGATGATGAATACTTGAACATGTACTTTAAGCAGGCGTTCAAAAGTAGCCAGCTAAAGATTCTAACAGATATAAGACCAATTTATAACTAAGAAATAATAAAAAGGAAGAAAAACCAAAATTTAACTAGACAATAATGAAAAAGAAAAAACAAGACAAATATAACTCGAGAAAATATCCGAAATGGACATCTTTTAATTAAAAAAAACACAAAATAAAAAATATAATACATAATAAATAATTAAAAAGAATTAAATTACAAAGTTAGAACAACTAAAAAAAAAAATATTAAAAGATCCGAAGTCAACACAATAAGTTATTTAAATAATCACTAACATAAATATGAAGAATCAAGAAGAATAACTGCATTGGCAATTATCCAAGATTAATCAAACAACTAGAACATAAAGGAAAACAAAGGCTTAAACGCTAAAACATTTTTCATCGCAAGAATCAATATAAATATTTAGAAATACTGAGCTTGCCAGACGACCTGAGCACATATAACTCTCTCTTTCTTAATTACACATACTTCTATCTTTTCTCTAATTATCCCCACACAATTTTTCTCTTTAAACATCATAGAAGTGACTGGATATACTCAGTCTGTACGCTTGCTCTCTCGCTGCGAACTGGTAAAGGCCATCACAGGTAAAGAAGGAAAATGTTTAGGAACGAGCTAAAAAAAACGCTTTCTCAAGAAAACTTCTAAGAAGAAATATATGCTCTCCTGGGGCTGATTGAAGATTCCTCCTGTTCCTCTTGAGCGAAGTAGCCCCATCTCCCAAAGGGGTTGCTCTTCCTTATTCTAAATTATTGACTCTTTTTTCATACTTTTTACCTCAAACTTACTTCTCACTAGCACTATATAATTTGGTCACCGGCAAGGTCTGAGCTGCAGTTGGTAGTAAGGTATAGTGAATCCCTGCAGGAGACCCTCTTAGAGGGCCAGAAAAGGGGGGCCGATTCTCGGTCACGAGCTAGAACCCAACTGTGGACCGCTGTTAGGGCTAGACCTAGATAGGTAGGGTTGACCAAGGAGAGTGCGAAAATTAGAAGGTAGGCGAGATAGAACTAAGACAGATAGAGGGGCTCCTCCCACTTGTGGAGACTGGTTAAGACTCCACAGCTGAAGATCGACAGAAGAACCCCTCTCCTCGGAGAGGGGATGACTCCCGGGATGATGGACCCACCGGACTTCAAAAAGCCTCCCCTGAAAATCATACCCAACGGAAGGAAAAGATCACCACAAGAAGTAGTGCAATGCATATTTATAGATTTCGAGATACTACTAATCAAATGCATTGAAACACCATCTGGATTCACAGTTATTTTCCCAGAAAACAAAGACGTAGAGCAGCTACTGTCATCTGCGGGGAGCATTATGCTAAGGAAGTTGGACTTGGAAGCTAGAGTACCACCACAAATCACGGCTAACAGAAGTGTCATCTGCCGAAAAATCGAGTCCTGGGTAGGAGAGCACTCATGCCAAGAAATAAGAGAAAAACTTCAGGAGAGACAGAAATGGCTCAAAATTGCAGAGGTGGTCAAATTTAAAGATCACACTCACGTTTTCAAGGTCATTTGTGAATCTACCGAAATGGCTTCAAGGATCATGGAAGAGGGACTTCTCGCTTTTAACATGAGGATCCCATCCGCCAACATACAAAGAGACGTCTTCACAAGTATACAGATATGTTTCAGATGTTATGCGTTGGAAGAACATACGACGCAAAATTGCCCCCCAAAAGACCTTATAAACTGTTCTGAATGCGGAACTGAAGGCCATTCTTAGCGATACTGCAACAACACAATTAAAAGATGCATTAACTGCCAAGGGGGACACAGACTATGGCCATGATTTGTCCTAAAAGAAGAGAAATTATAAAGAGAAAAGAAACAGTCAAACAGAAATAATACGAACGTAAATAAAAACTCATACGCAGCAATGGCAAAAAGTGACCAACAAGGACCGGCAACTCAGATTAATTTAGATGGTGCACTAAACGTAAAAATACTTACTTGTATATTATGTACATGCCTACGTGATGAATATAGCTAACCCTGGAAGTTATGCAAAAACAGTCAACAGCATGTTACAGGAAAACGGGCTCGAACCGATGAAATTCCCCAAAGAAGTCGACTGATCGGCCATTTTCAGAATCAAAGTCACAGAAAAGACAGAACGTGAGTTAATCGAAGAGGCAAAGGAAATCAACATGCAGAAGAATCAGAAGAGGACACAATCAGCGAAGACTCAGAGACTGAAAACTCCGACGACGACACAGAGCAAGAGTGCACACGGATTACTTGCAGGAAAGTCCAAAGAAAGGACAGATCTAAATCCGCAAGTAAAAGGGGTCCATCACCCAGATATGAACTATCAGAGGGACCCGCGAATGCAGTCAGCAGAGGAAGAACCCAGGAGAAACGAAAGAAGAACCAGAAAAAGAAGAAACACCGATAACTTAACAGATAGGACAAACTAAACTGAAAACGAATAAACGAACGGAAATGGACAATTGGATTATGGGTATTAAGATATTAAAAATACTAAAAACACATGCGGATGAAAAGACAAGGAAATTATGTACGGAAACTTATTCAGAAAGATTGACCCAGATGTTGTACTAATATCAGAATAAGGAAAAAACACAGAAAACGAGAAATTGAAGATATGGAACTAGAATGTTATTAACACAAATCCTTCAGGAGAAACACACGACGGAGTGGCAATAGACGTCAAGCAAAGATTGGAGTACAAAACAATACAAGGATTGGTAGATGCATATTTAACTATAGAAATTATAAAGGAATTAAGCAACATCATTGTCACAACTGGATACCAGCCACCCAGGCACCCCCAATTACAGGTACAAAACTTTAGTGAACTCTTCAACTATAGGATACCGGTCATTTTTATGGGCGATTTAAAGACCTATTGCGGGTCTTCTGGGTACAGAAATACAAACAGAGTCGGAAAACAACTTAACACGCTTATCAATAGATGTATACTGCAAAGACTGGGGCCCAATTTTCCTACATACTTACGAAGAGATCACGCAACAAAACCGGACATTTGCCTGGCTAACTTCAATCTGCCCTTAAATTATTTTATGGAACCAGTGGATGTTCCTTGTAGTGACCACACTGCGACTCTAATGTACATAAACAAGAATCCTATCCAAATCCCTTCGAAGAAATAGGTTGGGATTAGTACAGAGAATTACTTCAGACGTACGTGCCCAGCCCGCTCGGGAAAGCCACTCTAGAGGAAATCAACGTGGAGTTGGATAGGATTAGAGAAGAAATTAAAAGGGTAGAGAAGGGGACCGTCCCCATTAACTCGTTCCAAACCATTAAACAATTTAGGTGGACAGCAGAAATGGTGGCTTTGAGCAAGGAGATTGGCCGGGCGGCAGAACATATAAGAAGATTCAGGACATCAAGGGAAGCATACAACCACTCGGGAGACAGAAAAGAGAACTAAGCACACTAATTTATGAAAAACAGAAAGAGAAATGGGATCAGCACATCGAGAAAATAGATGTAGATACATTACCAATGAAATTTTGGAAACATATCAACAGATTAAAAACTCGGACAACAAGGGATAAAATGAAAATTAAGGATGCAGGGAAAAACATTTTAGAAGATGAGGAAGAAATAGAGGCATTATTTAGAGAGCACTGGAGAAATGTATTCAAAATTAGAAAAGAAGAGAATGAGGACTATGACATTGATTTCAAACATCAGATCCTGCACGAACTCAATGGAGAGATCAAAAAGACATACCCCTTCCACTTTGTCGAGGACAGGAGAAACAACAATAATGGAATAGACGCAATCATTACATCTGAGGAATTAAAAGAAACCATAAAGAACTTCTGACTGAGAGCCCAGGCAGATTGGGACTGACCAGATTAAATTATCTCGAAGAACCCCCGAACATACTGGAGGGAGTGAGAAACGTATTCAATGCGTGTTTGAACACAGGATACTTTCCTGATGAATTGAAAGTGGCAAAGATGATATTCATACCCAAGGCGGGAAAACACCCAGATCAAGTGGGTAACTACCACCCCGTCTCGTTGCTAGATTTCATCGGTAGGGTATTGGAAAAAATAAATAACAGACTGTCCAAATTCCTCGATGATAATGGCTGAAGAAACAGCTGCCAATTTGTCTTCAGGAAAAACAGAAGCATGGAGATGGCCCTTTGAGTCATCCTTGAAAAGATAGCGAAAGCGAAGAGAGAAAAAATTAGTGTAGACATCGTATGCCGGGACGTTTCCAAGGCATTCGACAAAGTATGGCAGAGGGGTATACAACTCAAGATACTCAAATTAGGAATGAACAACAAAATCGAAGGGATTTTATGTGATTATGTAATGGAGAGACGTGCTTATGTGGAAATAGGACGACATCAGGGTGAAATATTCAAGCTCGCTGCGGGTTTTCCCCAAATCGGATGCCTGAGTCCGTCTCTTTATTCAATCTACACAGCAGATATACCACCAACAAGAAATGAGGGCCGCTTGAACATTCAATTTGCCGACGAAGTCACTCAAATCATAGTTTGCCGCTACAGGAACGGCCCAATGCAAGCTAGGATGACTGCAGAAGAGATAAGAAGCATTAATAGTTACGAAGAAAAATGGAAAATTAAAACCAACAGGGATAAATTTAAAATAGTACCCGTGTACAGGAGGAGCATCTGAGATGTATATGTAGAAGGACAGCGCTGCAGATACGACAAAGAATGTAAGGTGCTTGGACTAACCATTACGAAATCAGGTTATAAAAATCACGTAACTGAGAGGGTAAATCGAGGGAACAGCGGCCTGGCATTACTGTACAAGTTAGTTAATCTAAGCACAAAAAAACAATAGAAAAATTTATCAAGCCATAGTACAGTCCGCGATTATTTATCCAACCATCGCGATGTACACGATCTCGAGAAGTAACCTATTGACTCCAAAAAGTCCAAAACAAAGCTATCTACTTAATAACAAATACCAGAAGAGGAGAAATAAGAAGACTACGAGACCTGAATAGGGAGGCAAGGATAAAGCCACTAAACAGAATAATTGCAAAAAGAGCAAGGAAAGTCTTAGAAAAGACACAGAATGAAGTAGGAGTTGAATTAACCAACCAAATTGCCCAGAGAGAAGGATGGAGATCACACAGATTATTATCAAGTTTCCCAAGGATAGATGATGGAGGAGAAGAAGACGATGAAGAAATCTACACCTAGAGAAAGAGATTAATACTCGACGACGACTAAGATTATTTAATTAACCAAAGCAAACCAGAGAATAGCATATAGTCAATTATAACTAGGATAGGAATAGGACAGAATAGATAGAGAGATAGAAACCTACACCAGTTCTTAGTAAGAATATTTACTAATAACGGTTTGAACGCCTCATTAATACAATACTACTTTCTAAATTTATCACGCTAGCTATACTACTTAAATAGACAGAGATAAGCCTGACCTCCAGGCAATTAGCATCTCTTTGCAAACCTCTTACTTCCTCTAGCTTTCTGCATCTATTCGTTTTTTACTATCATATTCGCCCACGGGACTCACAGTGATACGTGGGACAGGGGTCACTATAAACTGTTATACTTATAGTTAGAGATAAGCGACAAATCGTGGTTCGGATTCCACGTTAAGCTATAGGTTCCATGACTAACTAAGTCCACTTTTGTCTCTCCCTATTTTCTTCGCTGTCCTATCCTAAAACCTTCTTCTTCACTCCTAACCACCGTACTCACAGTGCTTAGAGCCTATTTTGGCTCTAGATAGTGTGACTAGGGGGGTTTATAAAGGAGTACCAGTCCTCATCCCCTCCCTCCTTGGCCATTCCATGAGCACCAAGGGGGGGCGTGAGAAGGGTCGGAAAAGCTGTTCTTTGTCTCCCACCTATCTTTTAACTTCATTTCATTTCATTTCCGAAGCTGACTTAGAAGAAATCTTCAAGAATATTACGCTCAACGAAAAGTTCACAGCCAGCAGAGGAAAAGGAGAGGGCAAGTCACCTCAAAAAATCGTCAACAATTTTTACTTTTTCTATACAGGGACTACAAGAGATATTTTGTACGTAGACACGTATAACCAACCCATTTCTAGCTAAGTCCCACCGCAGCCCCCGCCCCTCCCCTGGGGCAGGTGGACTGAAGTGAACTGAACTGCTATTCATCTAGTCTCGCCCCAACTATGTCGTTCCACTTAGATAGACATAATTGGAGACGTAAAGGAAAGCAGTTGAAAAACCAATCATGGGCCAAGGTTACAGAAATAATTAAATTTTGGATCCCGCTGCGCACCAGCAGTGGAAGCAGCAGGCCCAGCCGAGAGAAGGTCTTTGAAGTGGTCTTCGGGAAACTGAAGATTGCTATGCTTCGTTTTCTCGAGGTCCCCACATGCTATGTGGCGATCTGCGAGAAAGAAAAAGATGTGGAGGGAATAACGAAGGAAGAGGCAGTAGAGACACTCCGTGAAATTGTTCTCCAAACAGCAATCCCGCCGCATATACAGATGCACAGGAGCGTCGTATGCAGGAGGCTAGATCCTTGGATTAGGGAACACTTCAAGGATCAAATAAAGGAGGAAGTAGTGAAAAACCAACCATGGGCCAAGGTTACAGAAATAATTAAATTTTGGAACAAAAAATAATATATAGAGTACGCACACGTAATCAAGCTTATCTTTGCAGACACAACGATGTCTTAAAATGCCAAAGAAATGGACTCCTATTACGCAATGCCAAAATCAGCGGGGAGAAGGTAGAACGGGAAGAGTTTACTCCCATACAATTCTGTTTCTACTGCTATAAGATGAAAAGCCACGTGACAAAAGATTGCTCCGAACCATAGGAGATCTGCTCAAAGTAGAGTGAGGCGGGGCACCATTGGAAGAATTGTAGTAGTCCGAGGGAGAAGTGCGCCAACTGCGGCCAAGGACACCGCTCCATGGCTATGGCCTGCCCTCTAAAAAGGAACTAATTAAGAAGAAAGTCCAACAAAAGTAAGAAGAGCAGACCAGAATACAAAACACCACATATGCTCAAGCAGCGAAGGTAGTCCTTACGGAGACGGAGGCCAAAAAAACCTACTTAAGGCTAGAAAATAAAAATTTTAGGAAAATCCTGACATGCATCTTGTATGCACATGTCAGAAACCGTACAAGCCCGGGAACTTTTGCAAAGGAGGTCAACCGGATGCTCGCTAAAAAACGGGATGAGCGAGATGTGTTTTCCGGATAGTCCACCATCCGGAGAGGTCCTCTAATTGCAAATGGTTCCCAAACAAATGACGTGTAAAAGCCAGGAGACGCAAAAAGAAAAGCAATAATGAAGTCAAACAGCCAGATCCAAGGGTTGTAGCCAAACAAAAGAGAGAGGCGGCCGCAAAAGCGGCACACTCAACCAACCCAAAGGATGAGGAAAAAGAAGAAATAGAATCCTCGGAGAGTACAGACACTTCGGACTTAGAGAATACAAAAAAAGAAGTACGCTGTAAAAAAAAGAAAGAGGGGAACCAAGAAAAAGGTAGATGCTGACCAAATTAACCTCTACATCTACCCGACCGAATAATTCCCCTACCCGAAGGATTGGGGCGCAAAGAAAATTTGCGTGAGAATAAAGAAAGTGTACTATAAATGGGACTTCGACGCTCAATGTGAGGAAGAATCGGTTGAGGAGGCCCTGTACAACCAAAACATCGCCTTCTACCGGGAAACATTTATTGAACTCTCCCCAGTAGAGTTCAAAAAGAAGAGGAACGGGAAACGTAAATCTACTACTCGCAATCACTAAGACAAAAAAAAAAACAGAACAGAGAATGGAAAACCAGAAAAACAGGTTAAAGATCTTGACCCTCAACGTGAATGGATGGGAGGGAAAAGCTACGGCATACGGAAACATATTCCGTGTGCTTGATCCCGACATCATACTAATCACCGAGCATGTATCGATACGACCACCAGGCAGTTAGAGATACTAAGCAAAATAATGGTCTCGAAAAACCATTCTCAGGAGAGGTACGACGGTGGTCCCGTTGCCGTCAGAAGGAATCTCTTGTTTAGAAAATTTCCAGAACTGGACGAGTCCTTCGTAGAGGTAGAGCTGCACACTCTAGTAGGCCAGCTTCGTTATTGCGGCGGCATACCAACCACCTCGACGAAGGTACCTTCCTCTCAAAAGCTTCTACACCCTGTTTGGCCACGGCAGAATGGTATTCCTTTGGGGCGACCTCAATGTCAGATGCCGAACGACTGGCTATGGTAACACGAATGAAAGAGGCCATAACTTGGAAATGATTATGCGAAGACAAAACATCCAGCGGATAGGTCCGGATTTTCCGACCTATATCACCGCTCGGGCAGCAACAAAGCCCGACATAGTCATGACAAGCGATGGCTTCCCCTTCAACAGTCCCCAGCCACCACATAACGATCTTGACGACCATTTCTCTCGCGCCAATCCAGCTTCCAGTCTCTCTTCGCAAAAACTACGCTTTGGCCAACTGGGAACGCTGCAAGGAAATCTTTGTTAGATATGAACCAGCGGACCTAAACGGAGCAAGGCTAAAGAGGATCGACGAGGAGCTGGGGAAGATAACTGCCCACATCATCGACGCAGATCGCGAGAGTGTACCCATGAAAAGGTACAAAACTCTCTCACAACTCAGATGGACCGAGGAAAGGAGAGAGATAACTAGAGTAGGGTACAAATCGCAAAAGAAGCTTGCTGCTACGACGCCTGAGTGAAGAACTAAAGCAGGCTATCCCTCCTGGAGATTATAGGCAAAGTCTAAGAAAAGCTTCTAGCCAACAGGTTACAAGACCAGCTGAGCGAGCTGGAAGCTCACAGTCCTCAGCAACACGGGTCCTGCAAGAGAAGGGGGATTGACACAGCCCTTGCCCTTCTCACGGAAAAGCTCGCCCGCTGTAAAGCTGAGAGGAAATACGTAGACGTGGTGATGCGAGATGTACAAAAGGCCTTCGATAAGGTTTATCTAAGAGGTCTACAATACAAGGTCTTAGGCCTCCAGCTAAATCCAATCCTGGAAAGGGTCCTCTGTGACTACATCATGAACAAAAAAGCCCAAATTTCGATCGAGGGCTACAGAAGACCCGAGTTCGAACTTGTGTCGGGTGTTCAACAAGGTAGCTGTCTGAGTCCGCTGTTTTACCTTGTGAACACACTGGACTTACTTGATCCAGTAGGGGAGGATGTGATGTACCTGCAGTTTTCAGATGATATCACATAGATCATCCTCAGTTACTGCAAACATGCTAGATTTTAAGCAAGGCAGACAGCGATCTAAATCGACAACATCAGTCGATATGAAAAGAAGTGGAAAATCAAGACCAACCGTCGAAAGTTCCATATCCTTCCAATAAACCGCCAAAAACGTGTTGATGTCTTAGTGGATGGCGAAGTGTACCCGTACGGAAATGAAAACAAAGTTCTAGGCCTGGGTTTAACATCAAAAGGATACAAAGCGCACATAAACAGCAGAATCTCCCTTGCCAAAATACAGCTCTGAAAACTGTATAGATTTGAAAGCATCAGCTCCAAAAATATTAAGAAGCTATACACTGCTCTGGGACGCTCGACCTTACGTGTACCCGGCAATGGTCATGCAGGCTGCGAGTTCCACCTCTCTCAGACAAATGTAGAAAGTACAGAACAAAGCAGCCCTACTTATAGCTGGAGCACAAAGGATGGACTATATTCAACAAACAGATCTGCACGCAAGAGCAGGTCTGAATCCACTGAATATGGAACTCCAAAGGCTAGGGAGTAAGACCTGGGATAAGATCGAAGAAGAGATACTCCCGAACAAGAACCTCGACCTAGACATTCTGAGAGAAGTTAGGGGACGCGCCACCAGGCAAACCCTATTCCCGAGTGGAAGAAACTGCTCCAGAGAAAACTAAATTGGAATCTATACTTAAACAAGAATAACACAACCATCTAATTGTAATAAAAATTTAAGAAAAAGAGGCGAAGTGCCCACAACTAAAACAAACCGAACAAGAAAGAAATGATATCCTAATCACCGGCAAAGTAAAAAATATAAATTAATGGTAAAAAAACAAAGAAATGTATATATATATATATATATATATATATATATATATATATATATATATATATATATATATATATATATATATATATATATATATATATATCTAAAAAAAAAACTTGAAAGGCTTGAATCCCGCGACGGAGGAAAGATAAAAAATTTATTTATTTATTTAGTAAAAAAAAAAGTATATATATGTGTATATCCTTGAGGAATATATATATATATATATATATATATATATATATATATATATATATATATATATATATATACATATATATATATATATATATATATATATATATATATATATATATATATATGTAAAAAAAATTACCAAAAATAACATGGAAGGAAGAAAAGATCTAATACAAGAAAAGACCTGAGAGATGCCCTCTACACCAGGACAAAACTCATCTTCTTTTTATTTTTATATACCTACCACACTTTTTCTTTCTTATTACATCAAATTTAAATTCAAAATTTCTTAAATATTAGGACTAATGGTAGGCGTAAATGGTTCATCACTCCCTCGGTCGAGTTTTTCGTTGGAGTTTTGTTATTACCGAGGTAGACTGGCCTACTTTGATCCTTTCCTCGTCTCGAATTCCTCTCCTATCTTTCAGTATGACTTCGGCCGAATCCCGCTTTTAGAGCCTTATGCAGGTGTTTCCTGCTCTTTCACTTCCTACTTTAAAGGGTAAGTCCGACTAAATACACTGTGTTTCACCAAGAGAGGAAACGGAAACACTTGTTTTCGCTCGTTCTACATATCTAGCCTTAGGTTTAATTTCTGGAAAGCGGCAAGAATTTGAATATATAATAGATGCTGGCATTTAGCATTGCCGATCTATCACTGTTTCCTTGTGCCCCTCCACTCTAGGTTGTGCAGAAGTCTACACCTAGTAACTTCAGGGCTCTGGGCGACTACACGGCTTTGAACTCTCGTACTTTCCCGTATTGGTACCCCTTACCCTACCTATCTCTTTCTCTGCGTTTCAATCTGCTTCTTGCTTTCAACCAGCTTCCGGTTCATCCAGAGGATTTTCTAGGATTTCGTTCCTCACTCCCTTTGGTTCTTTCTATATACTTCTATTGCATTATGGTCTTCGTGATAGTAATCAGACACCCTAACATTTCAATATCAGGATTTGAAAGGTCTTCCCTTCATCTTTTACAATATAAAATAGAGGAGGTCCTGATAGTCTTAATCTCTCGAAAAGCATCATTCTTACTTTCGTCAGGTCTTTTCACGTCTTGAAGAGTGTTTTATCGTGTTCAATAGTTCTGAGTGTCTCTTCGATGTTTTGCCTCTCTTCTTTCGGACACCATGATGTTTTACGGTGTAATATGACCTCTCGAAGAAAATTTGCAGCAATTTGTAATTTTTTGCTCCACTCTTTGGTCAAATCGCTTCAACGTTGCTGTGGTATGGTCAATTTCGAAAAAAAAATAGGGCCTATTAAATATGAAGGGGTTTTGAAAGAATCTGATGAGGAAATAGTAGAGGTCCTTAATGATCATTTTGCTTCAGTATTCACAGAAGAGAAACCAGTTAGATTAATTGATGATAATTCTAGGTCAAGGGAAGTAGTGATAAATTCTATTAATATAGACAGGGAAGAAATTAAAGGGCTTATAATGCAGTTAAATACTAGTAAGGCATCTTGCCCTGACAACATTCATTCTAGGATACTCAAAGAAGGTGTAGAAAGTATTGCAGTAGCTCTTGAGAAGATACTTATTAGATCACTAGAGTCTGGAGAAATACCAAATGATTGGAAATTTGCAAATGTAGTGCCAATTTTTAAAAAGGGAAGCAAAGAGGACCCAAATAACTTTAGACTGGTAAGCTTAACTTCTATAGTCTGTAAAATTCTTGAGAAGATGGTTAAGAAGGAAATTTCTGATCATCTAGAGAGTAGCAGGTTAATTAATGATGCTCAGCATGGTTTTAGAAAAGGTAGATCGTGTTTAAATAATTTACTGGATTTTATGGATTATGTAACTAAAGAATTAGATAGGGAGGAGAAAGGTGATGTGATCTACTTAGATTTCAGCAAAGCTTTTGATAAGGTTCCACATAGAAGACTAGTTCATAAATTAAAGCTGCATGGGATATGTGGGGAGGTTTTAAATTGGATAACTGAATGGCTGAAAAATAGGAAACAGAGAGTTGTACTGAATGGAGTGAGGTCAGATTGGAGGAATGTTATTAGTGACCTACCTCAGGGATCAGTTTTAGGCCCTTTATTATTTATAATCTATGTAAATGATCTTGGGCAAGGTGTAAATAGCAAAGTGTCAATTTTTGGTGATGACACTAAATTGGCAGCTGTAGTCAAAGAGGTTGAGGGTAGCTTTAAAGTGCAGGGTGACTTAAATAAGTTGTTAGCTTAGGCTCAGAAGTGGCAGATGACTTTTAACCTTAATAAATGCAAAGTTATCAACATGGGGAGAGATAATAGGGAATTTAGCTATGAGATGGATGGGTATTGGCTTAATTCAGTTGACGATGAGAAGGACTTAGGAGTAGTAGTAGATAGGTCACTGAAATTTTCAAAGCAGTGTATTGAGGCAAAAAATAGAGCAAATAGGGTGCTAAGTTACATTAAAAGAAATGTTAGCTACAAGAGTAAGAAGGTCATCCTTAAACTATACAACTCTTATGTCAGGCCACATTTAGAATACTGTATACAGGCATGGTCACCACATTTTAGATATGATATAAACTTATTAGAGTCAGTACAAAGGAGGGCAACAAAAATAATACCATCCCTTAAGCACCTTGAATATGAAGATAGACTGAGGGTATTAAATATGTTTTCATTTGAAAGGTGTGTGAGGGGAGATATGATTGAGCATTTTAAAATCTTTTCTGGGATAAATAAATTGGATTTAAGCAAGTTATTTGAGTTAGAAGGTAGTAATAGAACTAGAGGCCACCACTTAAAGATTAAAAAACAGAGGTGCAGACTGGATGTTAGAAAATATTTTTTCACTAACAGAGTGGTGGATTATTGGAATAGTTTGCCACCTGAGACTGTAGACAGCCCAAACTTGAATGTTTTCAAGTGCAGATTGGATGATTATATTTGAGATGGAGGGTTAATTTCTTACTTTTTGGTATATGGATATGTTTCTTGACTAATTCCTGTGGATGCAGTTTCTTTTTATTGTATATTTTGGGGGACTTTGATTTTGTTTTTGACAGACTCCTATGGGGGCTTTAAATTATATATTGTAGATGCATGGTTGGACATTCCTATGGATTGTTAAATTGTATATTGTAGATGCATGATCTGACAAAATCCTATGTATGCATTATGTGGGTGGGATTTGATGGATACAGATGACCTTTGATAGGCCCTTGTGGCTTTTGTCATCCGTGAAATTATGTTATGTTATGTTATGTTATGTTATAACTATAACTTGGCTATTCACTAATTTTCACTGTCCGCCAATCTGAAACTTAATCATTTTAAGCTTTTACATATGAAATTGTGTTTTCATTTATAAAATGCATTTTTAAAGGTAGAAAATTTTTATTAATACCCCCAAATATTTTTAAAATACAGTTAGAATTGAAAATTAATAGAAATACAAATACACAATCATTCAATTTGGTTTCACTACTTCTCTACTTCTTGGAGTCCATTCTCACAGGGAGATGTTCGTTCGCCTTCATAAACATCAACATTTTGAAGTTCTCATCATACAGCTTGGACCTCTTGGCGCTGATGATGTCGTTTCCCAGGGAAAACAGGCGCTTCCCTGTAACCCCAGAAGCGACAGATGTGTTTAAGTTTTGATTGATTAAAATTATACATTGTGTGTGAATAAAATATTTAATAATAACAAGCCAAACCTGATGAACAACTCTACGAAAGCCTTCTCATGCATGAAATTCGCATCATGCAAGCTGTCTACCAACTTGCCACTCAGCCCCTTTTTTTACCAGGTCCTGGGCCCTATTCGTCTCCAACCTTTTAGCTGCCCTGGCATCGCTGAAGTTACCCTCACTAGCCACATCAGGTTCTTAAGAGTCCAATCTGTTCTAGCCGACTCCAGTCTCACTTACAGACAACTGAGACAATGGGATCGATAGCTCTTGAAATGTACTTGATTGAGACGCTATGGCTATGATGAGTCTATGATCACTCCCCAGTCCAGTGATCTTCTGGTTTCGAGTCAATATTGCACTATCGATCTGACTACTTAAATGACGATTTAAAAAGTTTCTGATCTAAAGTGACTTTTCACAAAAACAAGTTACGGATTAAAGGAAATCTTGACGGAAGTTAACGATATGTTAACTTAAAAAAATAACGGATTAGCACGTTAACAATAAAATAGCTCCGTTATTAACGGATTAACGAGTTAATACCTACCACTGCATATTACTTTCCGTTTTAACTTATGCACCAACTGAAAATGCAGTGATATAGTTGTTTTAAAGTACTAATAAACCTTACTTATTTTTTTCTTCAAATTAAAGAAATTAAATAAATAGCAAAAGAATATAACAAAAGTTTCAAATAACGTATCGATTCCACTAAAAAAAATGTTAACAGCTTGTTAAAATTGGCAAAGGCTATCTTAGTCGGCTATTAAATCATAATAGGTAACTAACTTGAGCATGGTAAAGGATCGCTACACAGTTGCTGTTGTGATTATCATTGTTGCAAATATTTTAACTACGAGTACCTCATACATTATTGGAAATAAAAGATGGCCATTGTTTTCTTTGAGAAAATTGAAGGGGTATCTTAGATCATTTGGAGGCAGTAAGTAGGATGCATGAAATATCCTCAATTGTGTCAACGTTTTTCCTACCCTTCTTTAAAGGCGTAGAGCTTGTACAAAGTGTTTAGACCGTTAACAAGTGGAACTTCTTTATTTGTTGCTAATTTCCGACCTGTCTTCTAATATATTGGCACATTTAGGCTATGGAACGATTTTCGGATTTTTCCTGCATTAATATATCATTCCTGTCTTTAAACCTCTTCTTAATATTTTGCACAAGTATAGCCAGAAATTCTAATATACTTACACATGATATAACTCCAGCAAACTCTGTAAAAGTTGGTCTGTTGTTACAGACAGAGTTATAATTGAACCTCACTGATACTTTTATGGGTCTGCTCTAACCAAGAATTTTCTCTGGAACCTCAATACTTGCATATTGTTCTTGGTGATTTAACTTTTGATATATTACTTTAGATTTTTATTCATTCCTCAACTCATTAAATCTCTTCAGCAACTTTTAATTCCAGGTTTTGCTTTTGAAGAACAGTTGATGTAATAATTGACTCCATGAATAGTGGTGTTGCAATTTGCAGATAAAGTAGCTGAAAATTAAGTATTAGTAACGTGTTTTCTATAAAAATATATTTTTGAATTTTGAAAAGGTAACTGAGGATATTAAGAATAAGAGTTGGAAACCAAGCACCCATAGCTCCCTCACACTGCCTGTACACGTGCCTGCTTAGTAGGCCTATTTTGGTACACTATTATTTGCCTCACTCTCTTCGTCCTCTTATTTATTTCGCCTATCGTAAGCATGTCTTCGAGCAGATTTGAGGTATTTCGCATAAGTATTCTAGCTACTCAAAAATCTATCATACGTCTATTTTTGTGGACTAGAACCAAAACATAGGTGTAAAAATGAACTCTTGCATGCCTTTCATTCCAGCGCGCTGAAGTCCAGTGTCGAAAGTCATCTGACTTCTTTTATCTTAACTTCGTTGCGTTTTGACGCAATCCATATCGATATGGTTTTTAGGTTACCTTACTCTCGTGGTTGCAACTATATCATGCAATGATTGGTCGTTTTACGTGTGTCCAGATGTTATGCCGATTTCTAACATTCAAGCATTGACTATAGTTCAAACCTTCCTCTCAGGTTTGGTTTATCATCAAAGTAAATGGAACACTATTTACCTTCATGAATGATCGTGGGAGCCAATTCGAATCCCATCAATGACAATAGCTCATGTGGGTTATTGGTGCTTTCCAGCTCCGTACCAGTAGCTATCATGCTCAGAGTTAGGGAGCTATCGAACAATTCTACCGTCAACTCAAGGTGCCTTTCCGCTCCATTGACTCGTCTATAACCTGTGTGGATAAGTTACCGCTGGTCTAGAATGCAATTCACCTCACTTGAAACAAGATATGTCTTAATCTGTCCCAGAGTTAGTCTATGGTACACACCTTCATCTTACCAGGTAAATACTTTTCTTCTTTTGACGTTATTTACCTTGAACTCTCGACCATGCTTACTTCGTATATAATTTGTACGAGCGTTGCTGGATATTGCCAAATAACCATAAAGGTGTCTGCTAATTAAGCTACCTTTGTGTTAAAGAAATGGATATATTTTCGGCATGTCATGGTCCACTGTGACTAATCACACTCTCCGTTTCAGGGGGTGTATTTCGAACCACTCCTCGATCTTTCCAAAGGAAAAAGCTTTCTGTCTTACAGTTTCACACCAAGCAGGATACTCTCCCTTTGAACCACCTGAAACCTCACTTTCTCGACGCTGTTTACCCTAAACAGCGTCTGCCTCCTCTTACTCTGTCTAGTAATTTTAATGCTCAAGAGATCCAGGAAGAACATATGCTTCTTAAACCTCCTTCTACTGACCTTAATCATGCATCCCAAATGCTAACGCCGGATCTTTTCTTTCAGGGCCCTTCAGTGCCAGGAATAGTTAGCAAGGAGTAATTCTAGTTTTCGTCAGTCGTCCCGTTATCGAAGAGCCAGTTTCAGCAAGCTTCTGTCTTGCCAGCCATCGGGCCGACGACCACATCAAATCAACATCGATCCCACCATTTCTAAATCTGATCTCTTTCGACATGCTATGAACGGAATATACGAAGCCCTAGTCGTTTCATGGAGTAGAATATGTATCCTTTTATCGGAAGAGTACGTAACTATCTTAGGGGGAGGGATATTGCTATAAGGCATGTCGGCCTGTTTACAAATATACTTAGAAAACGTTTGATCTAATGGAAAAAATAATATTTGACTCCGATAACAATATCTAGAAGTGAAAGACAGGAACTACATTTTTCCGTTCATTCAAACGTCTCAGCCCGACAGCGCCTGGCTAAATGTGCAGCCGTCACTGTGAGTGAGATTTCTTTCTATTCTCAAGGTCCTCATACGTTCCCAGCTTTGCGCACCAATTTTATAACAAGGTACAAAATAAATGATTTTACGCTGTTATAAATAAGAATGAATGTTGAAGAATTCAGAAAGATGAATGATAAATAAATAAAAAAACGAATTTTTTCAGATAACACGAGGCATAAGGAAAGGTGAATCAAAGTCCAAATAACAATTGAAAAAATGACTTTAACAATATGTAGAATATACCAACTTACTTTACTTACTTAATTCACAGTCTTCTAACTCAACTGAGAGGTGGGCGACTCCTAGGAAGGTAACCACGTCCCCAGAATGAACCCACAGGTGCTTTAGATGGGAAATGTTTTAGGTGTCGCGTCCATGTCTGAGGATCGGGCAGTCAAGGAGATGTTTGGTGTTGTTATTCTGTCGGTTACATGTTTATTCTGTATTTGGGATGTTGGAGTAATATGGAATGACCTGACATTAGGTGCGGCAGGATGAGTCTCTGTTTCCGGCAGAGTGATTTCTCTGATCTTTTTATTTGGGCTGATGAAGACATACAGCCCCATACCATGATAGAACCACCTCCATGTCTCCCATAAGGGCTGAAAATCTGCCAAATTGTTACCATAAAAGTTACATTTTTAAATAATTTTCTTCCAAGATATATTCAAATGGGATCACGTAAATTACATGTAAAAGCAACAATACAAGTCTTTCTTACATTGTAATTAATTTCATTTAACCATATAACTTTAGACCATTATTCATCTGTCCAAATTTCGTGATCTTTGGCCAACTAAGGGCGATTTTTTTCTATCGACATTAGCCTTGCATTCTTTTAGCCCTCGATTTTTTTAAATTAAAGCATAATTTTGATTTACTCTTTTTTATTTACTCTTAGTCTCCCTTGTTTGTGTGCTCGCTCTCTGAACAGGTGTTTTCAGAGAGAGCTTGCGTGATCTGCCTGAGTTAAGCTAGCTAAGCTGGGGGACTTTTAGTCCGGTAATGTCACCCATGCCAGTAAGGTAGCTGTAGTAGGATTCAGACTAATGGTTGTCAAACTCCTCTACCACTTCTTTGATGCGTCTCCTTGCATCCCCCTACCAACCTCTTCGATTCTGTTATTACTAAGTTTCACCAACTCTCTTCAACTGTCAGAAACTCAAAACAAAATCCCGATAACAAAAAAAAACCTTCATCTCTATTACACATCAGTTGTTTATTAATAAGGGCCTCACCAGCTTCCTTATGCCGCGTGAGAAGAGAGGCTTTGGAACCTCTTTAAATAACGCCTTGGAGCACTCATAGGTTACAAGAGACTGAGATTGAAGGGATCTCAAGCGTTTGGGGTACGATTAATGTAGAAATGCTAGGTACCCCTTAGAAGCTTTCTCCTAACATGTAATTGCCTGACCAGCTGCCTGTGACCGCTACTTGGTGAATAAAGGCTCAACTGATCTTTGGTGAGAGAGCTTTTGTGCCTTGCTGGTTGCCAGATCAGCTAAAGATCTCGGATGAAGTCGTGGGCACTTAGCTTTACTATTTGCCTCAAGTCTGGCCGTTTTTAGTTGATTCGTAGGGCTGAGTAGGAAGACAGTTACACCTTAAGCACCCCTGTCAAAAAATCAGAGAACCAGTTCACTGGGGCTCTCGTGTTGCTCAGTTGGGAGCTGCGGCACGATTGGAGACGTCCGGCCCAGGGAAGACCTTAGGGTTGGTGTGCTTGGTCAAAGGGTTTGTGTTCGCTGAACGACCGAAAACCTCCTGGAAATAGGCGGATGTGATTAGTGCGAGAGAAAATCACAACCAAAAAACCATTTTTCAATGAGTATGGTCCGAGATTTTTGTAAGATGGCGAAGAAGAATGGTCCTCCGTTTCGAAAGCTAACCTGCAAAATATGCAAAGTCTACAGATGGAGTGAAGACTTCGGGGGCAGAAGTTGCAAGGAGCTCACAAATGCCGTCAGTGTCTGCGACTTCTGCGAACTCGAGAAGCGCCTGGACGAGAGCATCGCTCAACTGAGAGAGGAGAACTCCATCCTTAAAAGGGAAGTTCAACTCTTAAAAACAGAGAGATGCAGATGCTCAGGCGAGAAGGCTCCCGACGTCCAACAGCCGATTTCTTCTGCTGAAGAGCTTCCTCAAGAGCCAAAAAGAAGAAAAGAAAGAAGAAAGAAGAGAAAGTAGAAATAGAAGAAGAGAAAGTAGAAAGAGAAGAAGAGAAAGTAGAAAGAGAAGAAAAGAAAGTGGAAACAGAGGACGAGAAAGTAGAAGCAGAAGAAGAGAAACGGGAAACAAAAGAAGAGATAACAAAGGAAGACAAGAAGAAGAATAAGAGGAAGAAGAAGAAAAATTTAGAGATACAAGAGGAAAGCGGCAAGTCGCCTCCGAAAGAAAAGACTAAGTCGTCCGCAGACAAATGTGCAAGAGTCACCCTTATTGGTGATTCTCAAGCACGGGGTCTGAAGCCCCTGCTAGCGGCCCGCCTTCGCGCAAGCGTTAAGGTGAGCTGCCTCCCAGGCTGTGGGAATAAGCAGGTGAGAGCTGAGGCCGAGAAGTCTCAGATTTCAGAGACTTCAGTCGTTGCCCTTATGGTAAGTGGCAACGACCTCTACCTCAGAGGAGGTAGGGTAGGCCCAACAGGTGGGATTATGAGGACAGTTATGGGCGCTGTCGACGACTGTGGATTGAAAACCCGCAGACGCGTCGTAGTGGGGATGCTCCCGAGGTGGGATCCAAGCCGGACTGCCCACTTAAGGAACATGTCGCGAAACAGGCGCCTTGCAGACCTCTGTACGGTGGAGGGTGTCTTTTTTGTCGATCCGTACGCCGTATTCTATGGTAGAAAAGACCTCTACCAAAGGGACGGGGTGCACCTCTCCTTTAAGGGCAAGGCGTTTCTAGCCAACCTCATCCAGGATGTCGTGGAGCGCACCCAAAGGAGTGTCCAGCCCATTGGGAAGGCGGACGTACGCCAGTACGCCCGAGTCACTCCCCAAATAATCTTCTCGGATGTTGTAAAAAATGGTGCCACCGCGACAAACAAGAAGCCGGGAAACGGAAGAGTATAGGGGGTCCTACATTAGGGGACTCCCTGAAAGTTCTTATGTTCAATGCGAGGTCAATCAGGAACAAGTTTGCTGAGCTCCGTGGCCTCGTAGCGACGGAAGAACCAAAAATGGTAGCCATAACAGAATCGTGGATAAAAACCTCAAACCGAGACTTTGAAGGTGAATTCACAGTTCCTGGCTACCAACTCTTCCACAAAGATAGAGCAGGCAGAGAGGGTGGCGGTGTAATGTTGTACGTCAAGGATACAATCAAATCTACGAACTCCAACGTTATATCCGACCACGAACTCCTAGGCGTTGACCTAGAGATCGGTCCTGTAAGATACAGGACCCTGGTGCTTTACAGACCCCCTTCCCAACCCGTTGAGAAGGACAGGGAACTGTACCAGCTGCTGGGTGAGCTGGTTCAAGGCAGAGTGTGCATCGTTATGGGCGATTTCAACAGACAAGTTGACTGGGAAACCAGAGCAGCCTATGGTGAGAGCGCGCTACTCTTGGAGTTCGCCAACAACGAGGTCCTCACTCAATGGGTCAGAAAACCGACGAGAGGAGACAATATCCTCGACTTGGTCTTCACCTCTAAGGATGATATCATTGAGGGTCTCTCTGTAGGCGAAGAGCTCGGTGGCAGTGATCACCAGCTAGATAGATTTACCGTCAAGATACCGAAGGTAAGGTCTGTTGCCAGTCAATCAAGAAAACTTGACTTAAGAAGAGCAGACTTTGCAAGCCTTCGTGCTGGACTGACTGACATGAAACTAGAAGTGTGCGATGCTGTTGAAGACTCGTGGAATAGTTTCAAAACCACATTCATGAGTCTTCAATCGCGTTTCATCCCTCTCAAATGCCCCTGTCTGTCTTTTATTCAACCTAAGTGGTTTAATCAAGAAATCGGCCAACTGCTTAGGAAGAAGAGAACTGTGTACCGGCAATCGAAGATCTCGGGTGACTTTGACGAATACCGGAGGCTAGCCAGGAGAGTGAAGTCCAGCATAAGGGCGGCTAAGCGGTCTGAAGAACTCCGAGTGGCGAGACTCTGTAAAGAGAATCCCAAGGAGTTCTTTGGATATGTAAACAGCCGTAAACCAATCCGTCGAACGATTGGCCCTTTGAGGAATGAGGACGGGACATTAAAGCATTCAGATGCAGAAAATGCTAACCTCCTCAACGACTACTTCTCTTCAGCATTTACTGAAGAATGTGGTCCCATCCCCCAGCCAATGGATTCCTACTCGGGGAAAAAGCTGGAGGATATGGACTTCGCCGAAGGAGAAATAAAGAAAAAGATCGCTGACCTAAAGACGAATAAGTCCCCTGGACCGGACGGGTTTCTACCTAAAGTGTAGAAGGAAGTGTGCGATGAAGTATCACGACATCTGTGCGCTATCTTTAACATGTTAATCCGGACCAAATGCGTTCCTAGAGACTGGCGTGAGGCAGCGGTGACTCCAAACTTCAAGAAAGGAGACCGTAACCAACCGTCGAACTACCGACCTATCAGTCTGACTTCAATAGTCGGTAAACTCATGGAAAGCAGCATGATGGACAAAGTGTCGTCGTATTTAGAGTCAAACCTGCTACTGAGGAGTTCCCAGCATGGCTTCCGAAGGCAACGGTCATGCCTAACGAACCTTGTGGAATTCTTCCACTTCGTTTTTAGTAAGCACGATCGGGACAAGGCGGTGAATGTGGTCTACCTAGACTTTCAGAAAGCATTTGATAAGGTACCACACTGCCGCCTTCTCCGGAAAGTGCGAGCGCTGGGCATAGACGGAAAGGTAGCCGGCTGGATCGAGAACTGGCTAAGTGGCAGACGGCAACGGGTGGTGGTAAATGGACAGTCTTCTGAGTGGGTGCCCGTTACTAGCGTGGTGCCTCAAGGTTCTGTCCTGGGACCACTACTATTCATCATCTACGTCAACGACATGGACGATGACATGGTTGCCAAGATTTCAAATTTTGCTGACGATACCAAGCTTGGTATGAACGTTGCAAAGGATGGAAATACTGCCCGCCTGCAGGAAGATCTTGGGAAGATTGGGGAGTGGTCGGACACGTGGCAAATGCCTTTTAACGTGAACAAATGCAAAGTGATGCATATCGGCCACAGAAACCCCCAATCTCAGTATATCCTTAAGGGCACTGCTATTGAATCCACCGACACTGAGAAGGACTTGGGTGTAACAATCACCAGTGACCTCAAGTTCTCGAAACAGTGCATTGAGGCGGAGAAAAAGGCCCAAAGGATGCTAGGCTATATTAAGCGCAAGTTTGGTTATCGGAACCAGGAGATTGTACTGTGCCTGTACAACTCACTTGTCCGACCGCACCTAGAGCATGCCGTACAATTTTGGAGTCCTTCATTGCGAAAGGACATCGCGAGATTGGAACGCGTACAAGCCACGGCAACCAAGCTGATTCCCTCTATCCGACATAAAAGTTATGAGGATAGACTAAGGGAATTAGATCTGTTCTCGCTGGAAACCCGTGGACTGCGTGGTCAGCTCATCGAAGTTTTCAAAATACTTCGAGGGTTCAACAATGTTGACTACCGGGATATTTTTACACTGAGTGAGAACAGAACGCGCAATCACGGCTTTAAACTTGAACTGAAGCGCTACAACCGCAATCTGTGTGAAAAAATTTTCACTTACAGTATCTGCGGTATGTGGAACGCACTTCGAGTGGAAGTTGTCAACAGTGAATCTGTTGACCAGTTCAAGTCAAGACTAGACAAGGTCTTGAAAAGTGGCCGTTTAGGGACGCAAAACAATTGAGCAGCCATGTGCCTGCTAGATTGCTAGTCCAAAGGTACCCTCCTTGAATGGACCGTAAGGTCTTCTAGGGTACCTTCTTTCCTTGTTGTTACTCCTTGTTGTTCTCCCTCCTCTTTGGATTCTTCCGAGCAGAGCGCTTCTACTGTTACCTCCATTTCTGTTTTTCTGAATGTGAGTGCTTGAATGCTCCGAGCTCCCACGGTCGGTTGGCATAACCACTGTTGGAAACTTGTTCGCCTTCCACACAGAGTTAAACACTTCAGTGTAGCAACCATGCTGCTTGACTGCGTTTGCTACATTTGAATGAGTGATGCATCTGAGGATGCGGGGATTCAGATCGCTGGTGATCCTTGTTTCTGCCAGAAATGCCCTGGATAGTTGCATCTCCTCACTTTTCTTCTTGACGCTTGCGTGCGTAGCGTGTGTGCTGCACCTTCCACCTTCCTCTACTTTCATTTTTATTATCTCCTTTCGTTTTGGGCGGCTCAGACCATAGAATTGACGCACTTCCTATGTGCGTTTTATAGCTATCAAATCTGTGGCCTTCACTGGCACATTCGCTGCACCATAGGGTCTCTTTTGGGGGGCAGCTGGTAGATCTGTCTTCTTCTAGTTTATAGCATACAAGGCACATACGAGGGGCGGTCAATAAGTTTTGCGAATCAGTAGGGCAAAACAGAGAAAGGGGGATGGCTGTTTGTGGGGGTGTTATGACAAGTAATGATAAGTCAGGACCTGCAGCCGCACGCTACTGCCTCGTCTATTTAGGAAGCAGTAGCTGATCGCAGATCGTCAGTCACAAATTTTTCAACAATGGAGAAGGTTGAGCACCGCGCAGTGATCAAATTTTGACTAAGAAAGGCAAGAATGCACAAGAGATCCACGAACGCATGGTTGCAGTGTACACCGACACTGCCCCTTCCTATGCAACCATTGCTTGCTGGAATAGGGAGTTCCGCCATGGTCGTGAGTCCATTGAAGATGACCCCCATCCAGGACGCCCGTCAGACGTGACCAACGAGGATAATGTGGCCCGTGTGGAGATGATGATCCTCAAAATCGACGGGTGAAGGTCGAATAAATCAAGCGAGAACTTGAAATATCACATGGAAGTGTTATCCACGACAATTTGGCCATGACCAAGGTCTCTGCCCGTTGGGTCCTTAGAAACCTCACGCCCCATGATCGACTTCAACGTCGTCAAAGTCCACAAGGCCAGAGTTGCACAAGCTACCCTGCGCGAGTGCGGATTCGACGAGCTCAACCATCCTCCTTACAGTCCAGATCTGGCCCTTAGCGACTACTTTTTATTCCGCCAGCTCAAGGCTGCACTGCCTGGACGCCGGTTTGGGGACGATGAAGATGTCCAGCTCGCCGTCCAGGAGTGGATTGAACAGCAGTCGGGAGATTTCTGGTTGTCGGGAATTCGAAGCCTCAGGGACAAGTGGCGCAAGTGCATTGAAGTCGAGGGTAGTTATATTGAAACATAATAAAACACTTATCCTCATATATCGTTTCCTTATATTTGAATTGCAAAACTTATTGACCGCCCCTCGTATATACATTAATTGAAAACCACATGAAACGTGATATATAACACTGGTCAACAAAGTTTTTGTTGCATTGATATCAAACACTTGGTATTACTTAATTTCTTGCGCTGATTTCAGATCTGAAGTTAGTTTTTTTCCTCAGTGCTCTACATTTTTTGCAATCAGGGTATTTGAAAATCTCAAAATTTCGTCATTGACGTCGTAGTCTATCAGGAAAAATATGTGATGAAATATGTTATAAAACTCATTAATATAGCTAGGTAATAAAAAGAAAAGGCAAGACAGTATAAATCTATTCAAGATCACGATTTGAAACACTTTCCCAAATAAACAATAGTTATCATCATCATCATCATCACTAACTCTATAATTTAAGAAGGGGATTTTTTTTTGTATTTGAATAATAATTTCATCTTAGTTTGTTCACTTCTGTTTTTTTTTATCAAGGTTATTTCTAATAATTCTTTTATAATATCAAAACACAAAATGGTGAAGTTCAGAAATAAATATAAGTATAGAAATTTTGTGAAGTTTTAAAAACCCAAAGAATTACAAATGGTGAAGTTTAGAAAATTTATTTTTTTATATCTTCTTTTTCTTCTTCTATAACTATATTTTAGCAACGTGATATTTTGAAAAATTTATGAAAATTTAACCATAGCTGCTCTTTTTTAGATTTTAAATTTTAATCTGAATAGCGAAGCGCAAGCTCCCCACGTAGAGGGTAGTGGCGAAGCCATTGCCTGATAGTTTATATAAAACTAATTGGTAGATAAGACATTTGCTACTATGAGGAGGCAAAGTTCAATTGCAGTCTACTCAGGCATGAATTTGCGCATGTAGCTCTTGCGTTTGTGGACTGTCTCAGGGCATTCTCGTTTAATGCTCCAGCAGTAATCTGCCATCATATGTTTGTCCCATCTCCCTCAGTAATGCTCTTCCATGATCTTGAGGTCCTGATGGAACCACTCGCCTTGCTCGTCACTGACTGCTCCTAGGTTATCAGGGAATTTATCAAGATAACTGTACAGGTTAGGGAGTTTGACACTCATGTTATATCCAAGATCGCGAAAAGCTGACAACATATTAGCTACGAAAGTTTCATAGTTGTCAGCCTTTTTATTACCGAGTTTGCCATCACCGCCACAAATGAAAGCCATTCAGTCCTTTCCTTTTCTTTCATCTTCCTGGCAAATTCTTGATCACGTCCAAGTGCACGAATCTGTGATCCATCAAAAACACCTTTCTTGATCTTCTCGAAGGATAAACTAAGGAGGACAGAATATATGTGTTGGAAGCATTCACCGTCAGTATTCAAAGCCTTGACAAACTGTTTCATCAAACCCAGCTTGATATGGAGGGGAAGAAAAATTATCTTTTCTCCACTGACAATTGGATCGTTGCCAATATTTGGCATACCTGCTTCCAGACTCTCACGTATGGGCCACTCTTTCTGGTTCCAGTGCTTTCCTCGAGCTCGGCTGTCCCACATGCAAAGATAGCAGGGATGCTTTGTAAATCCTCATTGGTGACCTAGGAAGAAATTAACCACTTTGAGCTCCACGCAAATTGCCCAGTTGTGCTGGGGGTATTTTCATAGGTCAATCACAGTTTTAATGTCATTATGTTCCTCTCGAAAATACACAGAATATCCAATTGGAACAGCTGCATAGACATTGCCATTATGAAGTAGAACACATTTCAAACTGTGCTTAGAACTATCTAGAAATAAACGCCAGTCATTTGGATTGTATACTGACATCCCTAATTCCTGGAGAAGACCTGAGATATTGTGACAATAAACAAAGTTATTCTCCTCTGTGAAAAAATGGTACAAAAACCTGCTCCCGATTTCGGAAGTATGAAACTTTAGTTGTATGGCTCAGCTGATTCTTTTCTTGCAACCTGGAGGCTAACACATCGGCGGCCTTTTTGGAGAGAGACAAATCACGCACAAGGTCATTCAGCTCTGGCTGGCTAAACTGTTACAACAAGGAGTAACAACAAGGAAAGAAGGTACCCTAGGAGACCTTACGGTCCATTCAAAGAGGGTACCTTTGGACTAGCAATTGAGCGGGCACAAGGCTGCTCAATTGTTTTGCGTCCCTAAACAGCCACTTTTCAAGACTTTGTCTAGTCTTGACTTGAACTGGTCAACAGATTCACTGTTGACAACTTCCACTCGAAGTGCGTTCCACATACCACAGATACTGTAAGTGAAAAATTTTTCCCACAGATTGCGGTTGTAACGCTTCAGTTCAGGTTTGAAGCCGTGATTGCGCGTTCTGTTCTCACTCAGTGTGAACATATCCCGGTAGTCAACATTGTCGAACCCTCGAAGTATTTTGAAAACTTCGATGAGCTGACCACGCAGTCTACGGGTTTCCAGCGAGAACAGATCTAATTCCCTTAGTCTATCCTCATAACTTTTATGTCGGATAGAGGGAATCAGCTTGGTTGCCGTGGCTTGTACGCGTTCCAATCTCGCGATGTCCTTTCGCAATAAAGGACTCCAAAATTGTACGGCATACTCTAGGTGCGGTCGGACAAGTGAGTTGTACAGGCACAGTACAATCTCCTGGTTCCGATAACCAAACTGGCGCTTAATATAGCCTAGCATCCTTTGGGCCTTTTTCTCCGCCTCAATGCACTGTTTCGAGAACTTGAGGAGTTGAGGAGTTAATGACTCTGGGGTCTCATAAGAAGGATCGCCGGATTCAAAAAGTATTTCTTGACTTTCATTAGCAGTCTCTTGTTCTTGGTCACTACCCACATCTTCAGATAGAGAAAATCCTTTGAAAACTGAGATTGGAAGCTGATCAGAGTGCAGAGTAGGTCGGATTGCTGAGGGGATACTAAGATATGAGATTTTGTGTCTGTTTTTCTTGCCAATGCCCTTTGTATTTACTAGACAAAAATAGCAGTCAGTTGTGTGGTCCGTTGATTCTCGCCTGGTCATGGGAATTTTTAAAAGTAAACCCTCACGTTTTCCTTTTCTCCAGTCACGCAGCATTTCCTCGTAGTTATGACACACAGTATGTGGGGCCCATTTCTTTCCTTGGTCCCCAAGAGTAAGTCCAAAGTACACTTTATAAGCACGCCTCACACATAGTGTTATATTACGCCTTTGACGAATAAGCGTGAAGCATCAACAAATATGACAGAAAGAGTCCGGCTTGTTCGCACATTGACATCTCCTTGTAGCCATGATCATATCTGAAAGAAAAACAAAACAATTTTAATATCTTTGTTAATAACATAAACGTGTAAGTAAGTAATTTGACCACAAATGGCTAGAATGAAAAACATTTAAATTGCATGAAAACTAGAGCATGTAGAGCTGAGCCATTTTCAGATTTGAATTTAGCAGGTCAAAAACAGTAAGAATAAGTTAAGAAAACTTATGCAACTGAGATTTTCAAAAAAATATGGACCAGTGTAATAGATGTATTTAAAGGCCCAAAGAAATGAAAACTGGTATCACACCCCTGTAAAACGCTAAGGAAAATATTATGAGAACCAGTGAAGGCCTAAAAAAGAAAATGGGAGATATAGAAACGGAGAAAAATAGGGAAAACTATTTGGATTCGAACCTGTGTCATCAAGCGCTCATCGCTATTTTGACCACCACGCTCATCGACTGAGCTACCCTCCTGGGATTGCCGCCCCCTCCTCCTTGACGACCCTAGACGCTGTGGCCAACGAGATGTTCTTCTTCCTGGATCAATTTTGAATGTTTTTATCACAACCAAACAGTTGACAACTTGAGGTCTGATTAGCGAGGTCGATCTTTAAGGTCGTGCGACTCTTTGGATGGTCATGCTGCTGAAATTAGGCCGCTTGGCCATCTGAGTTATTGTGGCCCGCGCACAGGAGAGCAGAGATCTTGATTCTTTTCACTTTCACCTCGACACAGTAGTACACAATGGAAAAGACGTTTTAATGACACGTACTGGAAAAGTAGAACTTAAATTCTGTTTGACGATTTTTTTTTTTCATACACGTAAATCTCTCGAAAGTTATAAAAAAACCCGGTTGTAATAAAACTTTTGCAAAGCTAGGTATATATATATATATATAATATATATATATATATATATATATATATATATATATATATATATATATATATATATATATATATATATATATATATATAAGGAACTTAATAAAGTTCAAAAGTACTTCGAAACACCTTTTCATTTTTTCCTGCGGGACATTGCATTCATTTGCTACCCTCACGTGATACTTTGTGAGTTATATATATATATATATATATATATATATATATATATATATATATATAAAGCGCCCGAAATAACTTTATCTAATTCTGTTCACCTTAAATTTGGCACCATTCTAAGCTCTTAGGTGCCAGGAGAGAACCATGCGCTTTTGCTTCACACGTCATTTCCGCTCAACAAGTAGGGTGATTAAATTTTTTTATTTTTTTAATCCATAAATAGCTAACTTATTAAACCTCGAACTTTTCTCTTTTATTTTCTTATAATATATTCAACCTTTTTCCTTCTCATTCGATTAGTGGTGACAATCTAACAATCTGAAAGCAATTAGATTTCCCTATGGATGTGAGACGATTTCTCTTTCTTGTCGCTTGGTAGGCTGGGTAACCAGTGCGATCGTTGCTTCCTTTAAAGGTGAAGGAAAATTTTAAGCTGGTTTCACTAAGGCTTTATTCTGGTAAGAGCGTGGATTGGTCTTGATGTATTTACAGGAAAATAACTCCTTTCAATAGTGGAATGTGATATAATTAGTAGTAGAAGATAGATGATAAAAGGGGTAGGAAGGGTTTGCCCTAGTTTGAGGGACATCGCAGGCATTTGATTACTTTTGATTACTGATTTATCCTTTTTTGTTCGTTTTATTCTGTTATTGTTGATTTTTTTGCTTGTTTTTGTGTGTGTTCTTCTTTATATTCTTCTGTGCATCTGTCTCCTTGATTTGTCCATTTAGTCTTCGTGCATTCTTGAGCTTTCGAGCCTTTATTAGTGTTCTGATTTAGTGTTTCACCTCGTGTTTGCTCCTGGTTGTTTTTGTTTGTTTTTCATTAGTTGTGATTATAAATGCTTACATTTGTTGTTTCGTTACTCTATCTTGTCTATGTGTAAGGTGGTGTAGTGTTTTCCTCGGTCCAGAGTTTAGTGCTTGGGAAAAGTCGTTTTGGGGGGAATTCTCACGCAATCTGGCAGGGATATTTAAGTTCCCACCTGTTCTTCTTAGCTCTGGGATGATATCATTGGCCAATGTTAACCAGACCTTTTCGGCCAGTTTCTGTGTTGTGACATTAATGGGCTCCAGACGTTGTCTGCGGTGCAAGTCCCTTTGCCGAAGATACTCTCTTCGTCTGGTTTTGTTTATGCAGAGGGATTCAGAATTCTGCACTCGCTGGAGCCTCCTCATAGTGGTCTACTGGCCGCTTGAGTCACTACTGCAGGGTAGATGAGCTTAGCCCGGATGAACATCAGGTATATTTTCCTGATATTAACCGAGCTAAGGTTTCTAAACCTATATAACTTAGAGATTTCTCTCTTCGCCATATTCTGCCTCTCCTTGTAGTGTCTCGAGTATCCGTGGTCGGAGATTTTTAGGCCTAGGATGGTGCCTTCGGTGGAGTAGCTGTATCTTTTCCCATCTATTACAACGAGCCACGTCGACTTGCGACTCAGCGGGTGGATCTTAAATTTACCCCTGTTGGTCCGAATTTTCTACCTTCTCTCATATTGGTTGATGTTAGAGATTTCTGCTATAGTGTCGATCACCTGTGCCCTTGCTTTCCTCACTTTACTGGGGACGAGCCACGTGACGTCATCTGCGAACTTTATATACATCATGTCCCTGTGTATTGGACTAGGGAGGTCAATTGTGAAGACCAGGTAAAGCAGAGGGCTCAGGCAGCTCCTCTGAGGAACGCCTGCTTTGAGTTCGAACTTTGGTCCTTTGTGTTCTTCGATCATGATACGCTCCCTTCTGTCCATGACGAAGTCACAAAGGATTCTTCCCAGGACTGGCTCTAGCTGGAGGCCTAGGATCTTGTATTGGAGTCATTTCAGCCAAACCATGTCGAAGGCCTTCTGCACGTTCCTCAGCACGGTGTCTACATAGTGACCCTTTTTTCGACATGTGCGATCTTTTCTGCTAGAAACGCTAGGGCCGCTTCTGTGCCGCCCTCAGAACGAAACCCATTCTGTTGCGGGTTATGCGCTCCTAGCTCGTCGAGTTAAGATTGTAGCCTGTCGGCTATAATTTTCTCAAATATCTTGCCAGGTATTTCGAGGAGAGAGATTGGGCGATAGTTAGCCACTTGGTCTCGAGGCTTGTTCCCTTTCGGGATGAATATGATTTTAGCCATCTTATACCCGTTTAAGAAATAGCCTGTATTCAAAGATGCGCTCATGATGTTCAGCATGCCCTGAATAATTTGCCGTGGGGCATTTACTCGTTTGTTCTTCGTGAGCCCAGACCAGCCGGTTGCACTTTGTTTGAAAGAACTTATGGTGTTCATGGTTTCTTCATTGGTGATAGGGTGCCTGTGGTTAACCATTTCTCTTTCTCTAGATACTTGCGAGTGTGGGTGAGTCCTATGTATCATCGCTCCGAGGTCTTCGAGCAGCTGGTCTTTGAACTCCTGATCTAAATCATTGTCTCCTCAGGTAATATTGCAAAGATCTCTTTCCAATGTCTTCTTAATCTTCTTTCGAGAGATTCCGGATCTTCTATGATGCTGTCGCCTTGTTTTATTTGTGCCCTGGGCCTGGGAGGCAATCATCTAAGTTTTCGGATGTTATTCCAAAAATTTACAGGATTTCTTTCCCTGTCTAGTCTGCCTATAATATCGTCCCAGATTTCTTTTTGCTTCTTTGCCCTTTCCTGGTTTTAACCTGTCATACCAACTTCTTCGTAGATCTCCCTGTGTTCCCTAGTGATCTCCCTCATTGTGTCCATCCACTTAGGATGTGGAAGCATTTTGTACGAGATTCTGGGGACGAATCTTTCGTCTGTTTGAGGGAGGAGATTAGTGATCTTATCTATCTCCTCATCAATTTCTTCGAGATTTGCGTCACCCAGGTCAGCTGGCTGATAGTTGCTGAGCATTTCTCTGTATTGCTACCAGGTAGCTTTTGCGTAGCTTTTTCTAAGTGTGACGGGCTTGAGCATTGGCGCAAGCGATATGGTGGTGATGATGGGGATATAATCGCTCGGGACCACTGGGCCTGGTAGGTTGACGATGTTGAAGTAAAATTCTGGACTTGCCAACACAATGTCCGGTTTTGTCGCTGAAGAGTGCGTTTGGTAGGTTGGGAAGTCTGGTCCGACACTCTGGAGCCTATTCTTTTCGAATAGTAATTCAAGGTTCCTTCCCCTTAGGTCGACGCACCTGTAGCCAGATGCACGGCATCTAGCGTTTAAGTCTCCTCCTAGAAACGCTAGCCTTCTGTGCCCGAAGAGGGTGAAGAAGTTGTTGATCAGTAGGTATTGGTGCCTAGGCAGCTGGTAGGCTGTCAGCACAGTTAGGCCTCCAACCATGGTCGAGATCTTGACAGCTACGAATGATTCGTGTAAGTTCGGTAGCATTTTGAATTTTAAGTTGTATTTTTTTATCACGATGGCTGCGCCATCTCTGCACCCTCATGTTCTAATATGAGGGGGATGTCCGGGCCCACTTTAGAAAAGATGTTACCGTAAGGAATGGACTTTCCTTTCCATCCATCCACATTCAGTGTGAGTATCTTTAATGTGTGTTTAATGTTCTCCATTATTTTCCTGCTCTCGAGTGTCTTTGTTCTTTTGGTGAGTCTTAGTAACTGTTGTGGACTTTGCCGTTCCGGGTCTTTTTGTATACTGCATCACTTAGGGTGATGCAAGAGTCGTTGTGTACTTTCACTTTTCCTTTGTGGATAGCTTGTTCAATATCTGATTCTGTTTCTGTTACTGAGTAGGTCCATTTGTACCTTTTATCCCGAATGCCCTGATATATCTCCTTAGGGAAGAGTTTTTCTGTTGGGGGAATCTGCTCAGTCGTAATTATCGTGAGGATGATCTCCTCTCCATCGTACTTGTAAATACACGTCGAGGTCTTCGACCTACTCCTTGAAGTTACGAGGCTCTTTGTAGCCTTGTTTTCGACCTCTTCAGCATCAGATTTTGAGGACGATGAGCTCGTGAGATTGCCCTCTGCCTGCTTAATCCTTCTTGCTGCTTTCTTCTCCTTATTCTTTCTATGCCTTTGTGTCTCCAATCCTGGATCTTCCCTGGTGGTCCTATTGTGTCCAGTCGTGGCCTTCGCTGCTTTCTCAGTGCCTGTGGATTTTTCCTCTGGTAGAAATGGTGTCGCCTCTGTCTCTGGTGTATCCTTTGATGGGTCGTCCTGGAACCATATCTCCGACATACCAGTTTTTTCCAGGATGAGATTGAGGGTTTTTGAGAATGTTTCCGGTTTTGTGAGATTGTTGACATGTGGAAATAGGATACACGTAAGAATCTTTGCGGAATTCTCGTTCTCCAGCTTTAGATATGTTTTTGGCTGTTGTTGTTAGAGAGTTCTGGCTGGGGCTGTTTTCGTCCCTTGGGCGTAGGAGGTATTAGCTGTCCTCATTTCCTCAGCTTTCTTTTCATTGTTTTTCCTTTTGATAATCTCATTGGGGGGGGACAGGACAAGGTCATCGCCCCGTGGTTCAGCCCGCAGTTGGGGCACCTCTCTGTCCGTGCCGAGCATTCTTGCAATCTGTGGCTCTTCCCGCTGCACCTAGAACATGTTATAACTTGTTCTTTGCACTCTTTTGTGGGGTGGTGTTCCATCTTGAAACAGCGGAAGCATACTGGATGGGGGTGAACTCTTCCCTCTCAATTTTCTTGCCGTTGATCTTTTCATTAAAGAGTAGCAGTCCTCTTTCTTTGGCATTTTGGACCATTTGTGTCTCGCTGAAGATTAGTTTAAAGACGTGTTGGTACTCTGTGTTGTCCCGTTTGTTCCAGAACTTCACCACCTTCCACGACTTTAGCCCACGACTCGTTTCTGCCTATCTCTTCCATAATTTATTATTTAGTATGTTGCCCAATCCAGGGGTCGAGCTGCCTAAATATCACTTAAGTTATGCAAAATAAACAGACTTTTTACAACAAATTTATGTTTAATTTATTCTCACGACCATAGGCGTTACGTTAGCTGATTCTCTAATACTAAATTGACCAATCAGCGTTGAGACGAATTTTAAAGGAACATTTACGTTTAATTTATTCTACCAGACATTAGCGTTACGTTGGTTAATTTTTAAAACATAAACGGTAACAAAATACCCAATCATAGTCACATAAAATCATAGTGCAGATAATGTTCTACCCGATTATATAATTTCATAATACATACAAAAGTTCATCTATGAGGTATATTTTCAGTCACTTTACTTTAGCAAATTTGATCAATTCTTACATAAAGTAATACATACATAACAATACAATAAACTAATATACCTAAGCCGTCTATTTTTTAATTATAATATAAAACAAGTATGTACATTTTGTAAACTGAGCTTCCTTCACAACATTTATTAATTTACCATTTTATGGAATGTACCTTGATTTACTGTGAATCAATTATAGAGTTTTATAAGATTTCAAAAGGCTCATCTTTGAGGTGGTTTGAGTCAGATGCGATTTGATAATGTGGTTCTAGCACCACACCCCAAAATATTCACATTTCCTTCACCTTCTTTACCAACATTATACGATTCGTTAAAGTACTCTCTCCATCAACTTTTGACATACCTATTGCTGATAGTACCTTTCCATTCCTACTGTGGAAGTTCAACTATTCTTCACTTAGTTCCTTCCCTTCCAGAATAGCTTCCCGTTATTTGCTGACTTCCCAGAATAGCGTACGAGAAGTGTGGGCGAGCGGCTTAAAAGCTTAGTTTGAATGAGTCTTTTTGAGACTCTGGATAGCCGAGTGGATTCGCCGCTGGCTAACAATGCTCCAGTGACGCGAAAAGCTGTTCGCAACTCGCTTGCGCTATTATTTTTTTATTTTCCCCTTTTCCTACTCCCCTCTATCTATACCAGGTTAATCATTGTTTCTCTAACCTCCGTTGTATGCAATGACTTGCAACTATCTGACATTCTCATCTGTTAGTATGTACATCTCCCTTTTGCTCTCCACTGAACGTTCCATATAGTCATTCTATGTTCTGTATTTCCGATTGTAGCCCACCCACACCAGCAGTGGTACTACACACTCTCACTTTCTTAAATCTGTTCACATTTTGTATATTCCCATGACCTACTCCTTCTCATCTATACTAGAGCATTCTTGCTCTTTCTTTCCTGTGATTCAAAAGCCTCTCTTGATTCTTATTTCATTGAAACCTCCTTCACGTCCACACACCAAATATATTTGATCTGTACACACAACAATTATGAAGGCCGGATATATATTCGCATCTTGAGATTTCACATCGAATACCTGTTGGAGCAAGTCGCCCTTTTGTAATTTTTGGTACACAAACACGCAGTTTTAGCCTTGCAAATCTCAAGTTCTTGAGCTCACTCCCACCCATGTATCCTTACAAAGAAGCATTGCCACCGCATCATTACCAGTACTTTAATCACCCTCTTTTAAAGACATTTAATATTTTTACCGCATTACATATCTTACAATTTACTCGATTCACACACAAAAAATATTTAAGCCACCTTGGGGCTTGGATTTAAAAGGTTTGCTTTGATACCAACTTTTAATTTCCCTCATTCGCTTTCCAGAAAATGAGATTCAAATTCGGAATTTTGACTTGTGCCCTTTGCGTAAACTTGTCGGCCTATTAAAAGAGTCTTAATGGTTCCAGAACTCGGGGTGTCTTTCTCTAACTTAGTGACTATATCGTGAGATTTTCTAACGCCGAGGTAACGAGTTCAACATCGACTACGGAAGCAAAACTTCAACGTCAGGAGGTGGCCAACTATTGGTGGATGTTCTACTTAACTTTGCAAAACATCAGGAACTTCGCCAATCACGAGAGTGCTTCATCAAAAAAAAATATATGGTCTTTCTTTTTCCTCCGTTCCGGAGCATTGATGATAGGGTACTCATATACAGATACCCTGACGTACCCCCCTCCCCCCCTACTGTTGTTACGAAGGGTTCCTCGATCGCTCCTATTTTGTCTCTGAGGCCTTTTCTGTTTCAGGGGTTGGGCCCAGAGAGGCTCTGGCCTTCTCGTGGCGAAGGGAGGGCAGCCCTGCGACCATTTAGGGTCCCCTGGGGCTGCAGCAAGAGTTTTACTACACTTGCTTTTTCCCCTTCCCGAATAATGATGGTTCCGGCGTAGCCGTTGCCGAAGGAGTAAGTCATGATGGCTTCACTCCTGTCAGAAGGAGAGCCCATAGACCAAGAGAGGTTTTAATACCGGCGCCAGTCTCAATATCTAATAGATTTGTTGCCCTGGATTCGGGCCGGGAGTCTCCAATCGTTATCGGAGACTCTCAAGTGAGGGGCCTGACGAATCGGCCAAACACGGTGCGCAAGGAAATGTGGCGCTTACGTAGCCTACCAGGTAAGGAGACGCGAGAAATCCTGAAAGAAGTTAAAAAAATAAGACTAGGGCATCAAGATACGCCGATAGTGGCCCAAGCCAGTGGAAACAACCTGTTTCTACGGGGAGGCTCTGCAGGCTTTACTCAGCGGATCATCGAAGATGTCAGAAGTTTAGCAGCCTCGTTGAAAGAAAAATCGTCAAAACAAATCGTCGTTGGAATCATACCGAGACGCTCCGGGGGTGCCTTGGCCAACCAAAAGGCTCTGAGCATAAATTGGAGGCTAGGTGAAATCCTATCAGGAATGGGCGTATGTTTCGTCAACCCCTTCGACGAATTCTACGGTCAGTCAGGGCTGTTTAGTGAGGATGGCACTCACCTGTCTGTCCGTGGAAGAGGTGTGCTGCGTGAGCTCATCCGCTGCGGTTTATATTGGGTAAAGACGTCCGATGCAGGGGAAAGGATGACTGAGACCAGAGTGGGAAAATCCCACGGAGTAGCGCCCTCGGCAGCCGAGGTTGAGCACCCAGCACTTTATCCTTCCGTCGATACAGAGGAGGGGGTGGAAGTGGTTGATTGGTCAGCCTCCGAATCTAGCTTCAGAGGGGAGAATGCACGACGAACCGTCGGGAAACGGAGAAGTCAAGGGGGCTGTATTGCTAGCGGATGCCCCCTAAGAGTTCTTCTATTAAATGCCCCCTAAATAAGGAACAAGTTTTGCGAGCTTAGAGCACTGATGTCACTAGAGAAGCTTGACATAGTGGCCGTCACGGAGTCGTAGATTCGTGCAGGCACCAGGGACTTCATAGGTGAGTTTGGAGTACCCGGTTACGCCACCTTCCATAACAATCGCGCTGACCGGGAAGGTGGTGGAGTTCTGGTGTATGTACGGGTCCATCTATCTCCCATCGAATTCAGAACTGTCCCAGAGCGTAAGGTGGTAGGAGTCGACATCAAGGTCAACAATACAATGTACAGGTTCATAGTAGCCTATCGATCTCCTCATCGGACGGTAGAGGTTGATATAGACCTGTACCAAAAACTTTCCAGTCTCTTAGACGGCCCTCCCTCGCTGCTGGTAGGGGACTTCGATTGCAGAGTCGACTGGAGTGACCGAAAGGGTGACGGAGAGGCATCTCGGCTTGTAGACTTTGCTGACAGCAACTTTCTGACTCAGTGGGTCGGTGAGCCTACGCGAGGGGGCAACGTTCTAGAGCTAGTATTTACCACTGAAGATGACCTCGTTCTGACCTGCCAGTGGATGAATGCCTAGGTGATAGTGACCATAACATGGTGAGGTTTGGAGTACGTGCTCCCTGTACGCAAGGTACTAATGAACGAGCACGTAAATTGGATCTCAGACGTGCAGACTTCGATGAACTTCGGGGGGCACTTGGCTAGATGCAACCAACTAACGAAGGTGGCATGAATTCCAAATGCAACGACTTCAAGAATCGTTTTATGAAGCGTCAGGCCAAGTGCGTTCCCACGAAGGCTGTCAGACTAGCGAGCATTCAGCCTAGGCGGTTTTCTCAAGAAATCGCTAGTGCTATTAAAACTAGAAAGACAGCGCACAGAACATGGAAGAGGAATAGTAGTGCGTTGCACCATGAAGCCTATGTGACCCACAGTAGAACAGTTAAGGCACTAATGCGCAAGCTAAGCGTAACGAAGAAATTCGTGTAGCCTCTCTCTCCAAAGAGAGACCCAAGGAGTTCTTCGCGTACTTGAACAGCCGAAAACCAGTACGCCAACGCATCGGACCCCTGAGGAACGCGGACGGCGTTCTCCAGAATTCAGATGAGGAAATAGCTGGCATACTCAACGACTACTTCTCCTCGGTTTTCACGAGGAAAAGGTGGGAGAGATACCCAGACCGCCGATAGTGATAGATCATGAGTTAGAATCACTAGAAGCAATAACTACAACTTCCGAAGAGGTTGCTAGGAGGCTAGGTCAGTTAAATGCGTATAAATCTCCAGGTCCTGACGACTTCCTGCCAAGAGTGCTGCGTGAGGTGAAAGATCAGATGAGCCCTCATCTTTCTGAGATCTTCAACTCATCGCTCTACAGTGGTGAAGTACCTGCAGACTGGCGTATAGCCAATGTCACTCCGATCCACAAAAAGCGGGACCGTTGCACCGCAGGAAACTACCGACCAATAAATCTCACTTCAATCGTGGGCAAAGTACTGGAAGGCATCATAGGGGATAGGATAATGAATCATTTAGAGTCTCACGACCTGTTGAGAGACACCCAGCATGGCTTCCGAAGAAAGCACTCGTGCCTCACGAACTTGCTTGAATTCTTCCACGGGATAATGAGTGAGTTTGACAGAAGTCGAGCGGTGGACATACTTTATTCAGATTTCCAAAAGGCTTTCGATAAAGTCCCCCACCGCCGATTGATGGCGAAAGTACGTGCCCTGGGAATAAGAGGAAAGGCCGCAAAATGGTAGAAAGTTGGTTGTCGGACAGGCGACAGAGGGTTACCATCGGAGGCCACACCTCTCGGTGGTCGTCAGTAACGAGCGGAGTCCCTCAGGGTTCCGTGCTAGGCCCTCTATTATTCATCATCTACATTAACGATATAGATGAAGGACTGGTGAGTCGTCTAGCGAAATTGGCCGACGACACAAAACTTGGAGCTTACGTAGCGAATCCCGAAAACATCGAGTTGTTTTGGGGTGACCTACGCATGATCGGCGAGTGGGCTGACAAGTGGCAGATGCCTTTCAACTTAGATAAGTGAAAGGTGATGCACATCGGGTATGCGAACCCCCGGTCAGGCTACGAGCTACAAGGTATGCGTCTTATGTCTACTGATGTCGAGAAGGACTTAGGTGTGCTGATTAGCAGCGATCTCAAATTCTCGAAGCAGTGCTTACAGGTGGAGGAAAATGCTCATCGCCTGTTGGGTTTCATCAAGAGGCAATTCAGCTTTCGAACAAAAGAGGTGTTTTGCCTTTGTACATCTCGCTGGTGAGGCCTCACCTAGAGTACGCTGTTCAGTGCTGGTCTCCTCATTATCGAAAAGACATCGATCGTCTGGAAAAGGTACAAGCGAGGGCCACGAAACTGATCCCATCGCTAAGGAACAAGTCATACCAAGGAAGATTGCAAGAGGTCGATCTCTATTCGTTAGAGACTCGAAGACTGCGCGGTCGTCTAATAGAGACTTTTAAAATCTTGAAAGAATTCAAAAATGTCGACTCCACCAAGTTCTTTACCCTCAACCGGAATATGACTCGAAATCACGTATGGAAGGTGGAGCTGCCCAGATTCAATACCATTCCGGTGGGTAAGTCATTCACATATGACATTTGCGACACATGGAATAAACTACCAGTGGGAGTTGTTGAGAGTAGCAGTTTCGAACAGTTCAAGAGTAGACTTGACAAATTATATTTGAAAACTTGATGATTTCATAGCAAGTAATTATTAGTACGTGCTAAGAATCGAAACTGAAAAAAGTTCTTCCTCGACATGGGCGCAAGGCCTTTGAGGTACTTCTTTTCCTTGTAACTCTCTTCCTTTTCCTATATGTTAACTCTAACGGTTACATGACCTTTGATTGTTTTTTTGGACTGATTCTGGATTTTTCTTTCATGAAGGTCTGAGGCTAGGCATCTCCGTCGCCTTCGTCTTCCGATGCCCAAGGCGAAACCCATCAGTGGTCTTTTGAATCCACGCGTAGAACTCGTCAGCTTCTTTAGCCCATAAAAATTGTTTGGTGGATCCGTATCCATTCTCTGAGAGAACATACCGGGCGAAACCGAGTCAAGAGTTTTAGTAGCACTGGGCCGTTGTAAGACTCCGTGGTGGAGAGTTCCGAGGGAGAATGTGATATTGATTTTATTTGTTATTGCTTCTCTTAAACCTAAACTTTTCCCTTCTTGTAAGAGTTCCGCTGCCAAACGTTCCTCAGTTCCCTTTTGAGCCTTCCCTCGCTCATTGGATCCAAATGCCAACGATGTGGATCCAGACCTAGATTATCCACGTTTTTGGTCTTATGTTCGTCGTCTGAAACCCCGCTTGCAAAAGTGGACGTGTTTGACCTTAATGAATCGCTCGAGTCCTGTTATGGTGATGCTCGCCGGATGTGGTCAAGAGGTAGTGGTGATATTATTGTTGAGGTGTCCTCACACTCTCATCACAACCTTGTCCTAAATCTGTCTTCGATTGTCGAAGTTCCCTAACCGTATCGTCTCACCTATGTCTGAATTACGTCAAAGGTATCGTTAGTTTGAATGAATTTAGGGACTACGATCTCTCCCGTCTCAAGAGTAAGCTTGGTGGCAACGCGTCTCACATGTACACATAGTGTGACTACAACTGTAGGCTCTGCTCGAGTCCTACCTGTCACATTGATTTTAAAGATTGAAAGCCAGGAACTGCCCTAGTTTATTAAAGTTAGGTTCATTCGTTTCCTGGTAAGTCCCTACGTGCAACTGCCCAGGCATTTCTTCGAATGCAACCAATTTGGACATGTTGGTGGTAGATGTCAGCACTCAGGTTCCTGTGTGAGTTGTTGTTCTGATTACCATGGCCCTAAATGCACCAAATACGGTAGTGGTCACAGCACTGCGTCAAAAACCTGCAAAATCTTATTATACGAAAAGAAGGTCTTCGCTTTGAGCGACACTCTGTCTAGATGTGAAAGAGGATCGCGAATGTACTCGAGTGCAAAGTTCGCTTTCAGGTTATCTTTTCTGATTTTTAGTGCGATGCTGGACGATACCGACCATCCCGTTCGACTTCCGACGCACCTGTATCATCTCATCGTCCATATTCTACCGCTAACACCTGTAGTATACCTGATATACCTTCAAATCATCGCTCTAACACAGAGATACCTAGCGTTGCTGCCCACTTCCCGGTGGTTCCAGTCAGGACTGCCACTCAGAAGGAGGCCCTTAATGACATTAGACGTCATTTGAAGGAATCATATGTATCGACTAGCGATGGTTCTTCTCTCCGGGCCCGTGGTAAGTGGAAGGATTCCTGCCCTGGCTCGTCGGCCACCAATAAACGAGCTGACTCGTCTGAGCCTCGAGAGTCTTCAATGGACTCTTTTCCTTCTGTTCAATATTCTTTGTCGTCAAACCCGTCCCGTTCTTCACAAGACGTAGGCTCCTTACCGGTCCAAACGGTTGCCGAAATCCATCAAGTGTCTCGTACTTTGCCTCGGAATCCTGCTCCATCCACTCAACCTCCCAGTCATTCCAACATTGCCAGACGCAGTTGTTGGATCAACCCTTCAGGCATCGAAAGTGTCCTCGTCACGATTTAAGATCTACAGTCCGAAAATTTCTTCTCAACTTTCTGTTTCCACCGGACCGTGGGCCCCAGTTACAGCAGGGGCCTCTGTCGGTTCCTTGGGACCTAGGAAATATCTCTTCCGCTGCTACAGCAGCCTCTTCAAAATCTGCTCCCCGTCTCCTAGCTCTTTAGGACACTCTTCAACTAAACGTCAGCAACAATGGAGAAAAGGATATTTATTGTGGTATCTACCCATCCAAAATAATATCTTCAATTTTACAATGCAATTGTAAAGATATTCTTCTCAAATGAAAGAACTCAAGGTGCTTCTGATGACTCTAAAAGAGGATTAACAAGGTCCGGGATCGTTATTACGGCCATAAAAGACCCACCGTCAATTTGCAGGGATACATAGTGAATAACAGCCTGGTGGTGAGCAACGCTTTGGCTAACTATTTCCGTGCCGCCAGCAGTGTCAGCCGTTACCATAAGGCTTTTCTAGTCTATAAATCAAGCGAAGAGTCTCGTTCCCTCAATTTTGCGACAAGCTCCAACCTTCCGTATAATGACTTGGTCTCCATCCGAGTTGCTTGCTGCATTGTTCCTTTATAAGTCTACTTCTGGCCTTGACGGGATCCATTATATGATATAATTCGGTACCTTCATCCATATTCTGCCTAGTTCTTACTTGACTTATAAAATCCTATGTAGGTGAAGGGTTCTTACCCATCATCATGGTGCGTTGCGATTGTCCTTCCCTTCGTTAAACAGAGCAAGGCCGGGTTGGACGCAGATCACTGTTGCCCTATAGCTCTTACCAGCTGTCTCCATTTCAGTGCGGTGTTCGCAGGGGTCATAGCACTATAGCGTACGAGAAGTGCAGGCGAGCGGCTTAAAAGCCTCGTTTGAATGAGTCTTTTTTGTGACTCAGGATGGCAGAGTGGATTCGCCGCTGGCTAACAGTGGTCCAGCGACGCGGGAAACTGTTCGCAACTCGCCTACGCTAGCCCTTAGATAACATTTCCAAACGTGCTCTCTTCATTTCTTGAAAATACGCTCCACTTATAGGAGGGGTTGTATAGCGTACGAGAAGTGCAGGCGAGCGGCTTAAAAGCTTCGTTTGAATGAGTCTTTTTTGAGACTCAGGATGGCAGAGTGGATTCGCCGCTGGCTAACAGTGGTCCAGCGACGCAAGAAGCTGTTCGCAACTCGCCTACGCTATTATTTTTTCTTTGCCCCTTTTCCTACTTCCCTCTATCTACAATGGTGCCCAGAACCAGGAGAGGGAGCGTTAGCCCTTGGATAACATTTCCAAACGGGCTCTCTTCATTTCTTCAAAATACGCTCCACTTCTAGGAGAGTGGTTTTATAGCGTACGAGAAGTGCAGGTGAGTGGCTTAAAAGCTTCGTTTGAATAAGTCATTTTGAGACTCAGGATGGCGGAGTGGATTCGCCGCTGGCTAACAGTGGTCCAGCGACGCGGGAAGCTGTTCGCAACTCGCCTACGCTATTATTTTTTCTTTGCCCCTTTTCCTACTTCCCTCTATCTACAGCACTCTTGACTTGTTAATATGTTTGGGGGCATCGTTTGGTAAAGCTTTCTCGTTAAATCACCGGGTCTTGGCGGTATTTTTGAAGATTGAGAAAGTCTACGAAATTACTTGGAGATGAGGCGCCTTAAGGCAGCTACACGATTGGAGTATGAAAAGTCTTTTACCGTCATTATTCAGTTTCTTAAAATCCCAATCCTTTACTGCTAGCAGTTGGAGACACCTATTCTGACCTTCAACCCTAAGGGAAGAGAATTCCTCATGTCAGGGTGTTAAGTGTTTCATGTTTTGTAATTGCGATCAATGATATTATATGTGTGTAAGGGTGTGACCTGTTTATAGGAAAACGGGGTGATCCAATTTATTGGTAGGAGAGGCTAAGGCGGCGGTCCTGTAGAATTTAATCTAACTCCAAATGTCTGTTTTGTTATCCATTTGTCGGCTGGGTTACGTTAACCAGATATATTACTTGGCAGACGGAGTGAGTCGAAAGAAAAATGGCGGTTTTGTAGGCTTTGAATCTTGGCTTAGGGCTACCTCAGTTCGGGCAAGTGAAATATGTGTGGGATTGTCTGACTCTTGGTGGTTGACTTAATTGTGATCCTACTAATGTTGACTACCGATTACTCCTTACTGTTCCGTTGTGTGTTTTGCAGGCCTATTTATTCTACCCCCGCAATTTTAGGGGCATGTTTCCGCTTGTCCAACCCGAGCGCGGGGAGGAGCTTATCTGATTAGAGGGTATGTGCGTGTGCTTGTAGTTATCGGATTCAATAGCCCCAGCGAAAACCTCCACAAAATGGACGCGCGGTGGACTTATTAAACCCAGCATACTCCACATATATAAAATAATATGTCTGAAAATAGAATTTTGAAATGGCAATTTATAGATTAATTTGCATCTATGGATTTGAATACAAAAAACAAAGAATGTACAGATATTTGTTAATGTATATATGTATAGAAGGAGTGACCGTTGGAAGTGAGCGCGTGACACACGATGTACGAACGCGCGAAAGGTCAGAAACACCTGTGTCAATAAGACCGCGTAAACAAACATTTCGCGTCTCAGAATAGATTTATCGAAAGTCGGAATTCTACGAAGCACACACGTTAACCAAAATGAATACCATCACAAAGGTGCGACAAGCGTATCCTTTTATATTGATACAACTTGGGATATGCAAGTGATTCGACTTACACCGCTTTCGGTAGCTCTGCCTTTGGGGTGGAGCACAATGATTCTAGGCCACGCCCTCTAGAAAATAAGCATATATACATATATATTAGGAGCAGATCAGTTAGGAGGATTATAGTATTATTAAGATTATTGGAGTACTGTCGTCGATAAGATTATCTCGCTCACGTTCCCCCTTTTAAATTCACCAAGGCTTGTCGTGTCGCCCACATAGTAACTTCGTGACGTGCCGCTTGCCCCGTTAATAGGCATATATTAGAGTAAAGTATATTTTTGCAACGTCCTTCTTTACCTCGATTACCCTGGAACCTTCTGTAAGCCCAGCCAAAATAAGAACACAGTGAATAAATCTTTGGAAGCAGATACTTAATTCCTCTTCACCATATAATGGTACTTCCGATAAACTGGTACCAAGGGATCCCGCGATAAATTGGCAATTCTCTTCCAACCCTCCTGGGTGCTCTCCGATCCGACCTCCGGGCGGAGCTTGTTCAATCAGAGGGTGTGTGCATGTTCAGTGTAGGCACGCGTGCAACAAGAAGTACTTGAATTTGGAAAAACTGCCCTGGCTTATCAAGCCACCATCCGTAGCAAGATTGATTTCGTCTTTCGCGGGTTCAAGTTAAAGGTGATGGGTCAGGCTCCCTCTCTTGTCAGATTCCGCTCAATGTATCTCTGTGGCCAGACCGTCGGCTTACATCTGTTTCCTAATGTGTGTATGGTTGTATATTCGCGTGGGAACACAACGATTTCACTTGAATTTTTACAAAATATTCTGTTTTGCATTGATACATAGATTATTAAATTGCGATTTAACATTATTTACAAGTATTTGTTTTTTTTACATTAATTAATTGTTACAAGATGGCATATTATTTCAATGTTCGATTTATATGCCCAATTTCAAGATTTCATAGGGTCAACGGGGTGCTCATTTGTGAGGTTCCTTGTTGGCTCTACTTCACCTTGCAATTGAGCGCTACAATATGATGTCTTGTCTCTAAGTAGTATCGGCGATACTGTTCGTCGATGATTGGGCACTCTGCTGTTACCCACCTCGCCTTCCCTCAGCAGTTAGCAGGTGATGCGGGTTCGAAATGTGCACAACTTTTGAGGATTTTACTTTTCCATGAGCTAGACGAAAGCTATATACTTCCACAGGGGTAGGTGGGCTCTTGTTTCATCATCTGCCTTCCAGCAAGGTGTAGAGATCGAATTCGTCCCTTAGTTTCGGTTGTGTGTAACTATTGATCCCAAGTTATCCTGGTTACCACACCTACGTCGTCTTTGAAAGGACTATCTAGGGAGTCTAAACATTTTAAATATCCTCCCCTACACTCTGACTTTGTCCAACCCAAATTAAAAAATCGGTGCCAAATTTACTCTTCGGCTTGACCAGTTAAAATACTGAACCTGCTTCGCAACCTCGGAGTTCGTCTTTCCAGTGGAGCCTTCCGCACCTTTCCTGTGACAGGCTGCCGTCTTTGCCTCACCCCTAGTTGGCGAGCTCTACCTGACAGTTTACATTAGCATGTGGAGCTAGGAAAAGTCCAGTGGACTCTTGCTTTCTTAATTACCTGATACTCGACCACGCGACCTCACATACATAACATTGCCCCATATACACAAACGGCACCAAGTGAGGTTTTAACTTGGTCTTTGTCGCCTGCGGTATCTATTTTGACCGCTGCTTTTGGCCCATTCTTTTAGACATTCAACTGATCTAAATTTTGCCCTTTAGAGGTTTTAGTATTATCTCACTCTCGGGAGTTTTACAAGCAATTTTCTCCTTTAGTGTTTCCCACCCCATAGTTGGAGAAATTTGCGAATGGCTGGCCCAGAATACGTCACGTTGTAGTAGAGTATTGTTGTCCGCCTCCCCTTCCCTCCCCCGTCTCTAATCCCATTCTTTTTCAGGGCGTGTGGGTGTTGGGTTACATAATCATCGGTGTGTGAGGGGACCCGATAGACTTCTATCGTGCCCCTCCCCGCTCATTCATCTCGATTTTCCTTCTAGGCGTATTCTTTCAGCTCTATAATCTATTAAATTGAGTGAAGCTTTATAATTGAATTCCCTAAGCAATAAAAGAGGAAGAGCCGCCTGCACGGAAAATAGGCGAGTTACTCCGGCGTGAAAGTGGTAGATATAAGAGTGATTGAGTGTGGCAGGGGTAGGTGACTGACAATGCCTTCTCTTTTCCAGCTATGTGGTACCAATAAGTTGATCGACATCTGGCTTTTTGGAGACGGTGAAGCCAGTCCTGACCTTCCACGTGCGCATACCTTAGAGGGGCACCTTCTATAAGTGTGGGTCTTAGAAAGAGCCTCCCAGTCTCCAGGCAGTAATTGGAGCTAGCGCCCGACTCCCAACACAATGGTTGTAACTGTGTGTCTCCCAGGTCCCTGAAGCGGGACACTTGGCAGAGTCCAGGACATCACGCATCCCTCCGAAAGGGGGCCGCCTCCACTTACCCTTCCATTCCTCCCGCTTCTCGAAGGGTCATAACTGTTAGGAGTCTTTTAAAGCTTTTTTTTTTTAATTTATCTCAGTGGTCTTTTTCCTTTTTATTTGCCCCTATTTGTTTGTGTTGACATCTAGAATCCACTGGGATTGGGCAGCTTTCCATTTTGTTCCTTCCTTAAATCTACAATTGCTGGTTGGTACCCAAACAATACTACCCATACCAACATCTGCCTTCAGACTCACCAGCTCATTATCCGATGGGGTTTTTTGTTTTTTTTAGGGGCTATCTGGCGACTATTATCCGATGGGAGGATCTCGTCCACCAGCAAGGGACAAATATGAAGCAACAGTTCTAGTAGTAGTACTACTTGCCAATCAGATCAGATGTAGTTTCACGTTTTTGTCTCGGCATTCCCAAATCCTCCTTTTCCGGTACGTTCAAGTTTTAAATATGAGACTTTTTCATATTTCTACTTTACTCATCTGAAATAATTTATCCGGTGATATCTCCTACTGTAATATCGACACTGCGAAATTAGTTAAGGTGTAGGGATAGCCCGTTCTAGCTTTGGTAGACTTGACCCCGTAAGAGTACAGCTAATCTACAGTCAGCGAAAAGAAAACATTTAAAGATGAAGAGAAATAATCCCCCTTGTAGGTAAATGGCTGCTGATGGAGTTTGAATAGGTACCCGTGTGAGGGATATTTCTTGGTAGAATGCCGTTTAGGTGGGCTAGAACTCAAGAGATTGGATGCCCGGTTGTGCTGTTTGTTTAGATTGCTTCGTGTGCAATGGGAGTATGACTTTGAGACCCTAGGTGAAGTAACGTATCATTGGCTGATTACAAGTGCATAAATTACTCGAAACTGAGTGGAGGTGAATTATATACTTGTAGAAAAACCTCGATTCGGTGTCCGTATGAGAAGCCAAATTCAAACGGTGAAGGTTAATGAGTATCAAGAGCTAAATTTAGATTTAGCTGGGACGAATACCAAAGCAAACCCCGATTATACTTGAATTATATGAAAAGGATAGGAGAATGATTAAGAAAAAAGGGCACGAATATCCCAAGAGTATGTAAAAAAAAGCATTTATTACTAATTTAACAAAAATCCTTATTATTTAAAGGGCGAAGAGATTACCGCATTGAATTCGCGAGTTTTTATAACAAAATTTTTGAATAGAAAATCGGTGTAGAAAATGACAAATAAAATTAGCAAAATACGAAACTCGCCAAAGTCGATATGAGGATGCACAAGATCTAATCCAAGACGTCTTCTAATTCGGACTTTTGTGCTTCTTAGTCAGCAAAGTCAGGAAAATAATGAACCAAGAAATGATAAACCCAATTATTAAACTCATAAAAAGAGCATAATGATCCCCGTCGGTTTTTTATTGTAAAATGAATTAAAAATTGCTTAAGACATGAGTGAGTGGACAAGAAAATTAGGACGTTCCTTGACGAAACTCATAACCTTTTGAGTGCTCTCTTCTTCTCCTTTAGCACTTTTTTCTTCTCCAGTATTTTCTTGTCAGTGGCGTGTTTCTTTAACTGGGGTCCCCCCTCTTCTCCAGTGTCCGTCTTGTTCGTCTTGACCCCTTTGGGAGCCTGTCAAGTAGTGTCAAGTGAACCTTACGGCAGCGAAAATCGTTACAAAACTATTTGGTGGTTATGGAAATGAAAACTCGATATTCTGGTAAAATGTGGAGGGGTCGAGGTGTGTAAATAAGGGGCACAGCCAACAATAGAGATCGAATGGACGAAAATCTTCATCACCATTTTTTTTTTTAGGAGCCCATCTGGTGACTGCCTACTAGGGCAGAAGTCACCGTACTCATAACACAGCTTACTACTAGGCTATTTAAAAAAAACAAAACAAATAACTATGTAATTAAGAAGGAACAATGCTCCAGCATCAGGGGTAGGCCCACCTCATCCCCCATCCCCCGGCGCAGGAACATGCGACACACAGCAGTTAAATTAAGTGGAGCGGCCTCCTCCAAAAGGTCGTAAAGTCCACAGGTCAGTGTGCACGAATCCGTCCCGAGTACAAGAGGCGAAGATCGCCCAGACTGGGACATTCGACAAGAATGTGCCGAACAGTCTGGGGAGACAATGCAGTCTTCGCAATAAGGCGCAGGCGAGAGCTCCATCAAATGGCGGTGCATCCTGCGAGTGTGTCCTATTCGGAGATGACAAAAAGCAGCCTGAAGCCGTCGCGGCATTGGAGGGTAGGTCCATGGGAACAGTCCCGGTGCAATGGCCTGCAACTTTAAGTTCCCCTCAACCGTCTCCCATCTTCTTTGCCAAGCAGCCCGGAGAGCTGCCCGTATTCTTGCCATGTAATCGGTGTGAGGAAGAGCGAAACGCTGGTCCGATCGCCCAGTCCTCGCGGACTCTGGCGCCCTCATTCCCCGCAATTCCTACATGTTCAGGAACCCAGGAGATAATTTCGACATCCGCACGGCTTGCCAAAACCGTGTCTCCGAACCGGGCACGTCGCGTTATCTCCCGTACCGAGCGGTGTATTGCAATCAACTCAGCCGTGAAGGCAGACGCAGCGCTTGGCAGAGCCCCTCTGACTTCAAATAGAGGAAATACGGCGTGGAAGCCGACCCCCTCTTGGGACTTGGAGCCATCCGTATAAACTGGCACGGCTCCAACGTGATACGACGTGTGCTCCATTTAGGCCGAACGCAATACTCTCGGCGCTGTACAAGCTTTGAGAGCAGAGGCGTGGCGACAAATAGTCAAAGGTGGTACCCTCCAGGGTGGCGTCCTGGGCAGAACCAGGGGCGCCACCGGCCAGAGAGCTGCTATACCTAGTTCTCGAATGAGTTTCCTAGCCCTAAACACAAAGATCCTAGGGTACAATTGGCGTCTGTAGGCGGCATAGGCACCGTCAGGATTAGCTGAGGATGCATGAGAGCTGTTGGCGACTGAGGGAGTGGCCGGGCTCGCGCGTACAGGCGAAAGCGAGTGGCATCTCCCCAGCATCGACCAGTAGGCTCTCAATTATTTTTTTATTGCCAAAAAACCATTCCTAAGCTAACCTTCGGAGGATTTTGGCAATTATATCATTCGAAAGAGAATATAAAACAACATAAGGGTTTCAAATTTCATTAGAATCGACCGACATAGTGAGATGTAGAGTCGCCCGCGACTAAAAATATAGCTAATGGGAAAGAGAAGAGACATGTATCAACAGTTGCTCCAGGTTGGCCCGGAGCCTGCGACAATACCATTCAAGAAATAAACCTTCATGCTTAGATCGATGAGATGCAGGGGGCCCTCTTCGAAGAGAAGGCCGTACGCTTCCCGACGGGAGAACTAAGGGCGCAATGGGACGAACAAAGGGCTATCGCCTTCGAGGACTTATCGGGGAAGGTTGAGCTCGCTATGCGTCTCTTCCTCTTTCAAGCTCGAAACCTTGTCGGCTTCGGTGGCGGGATCCCTCCATCGGAGAATCCACCGAGCCATCCAGTACAGCCTTGGGGGTGGTGTATGAGCCTAAGCTCCTTTGGTGCCGTCCTCCTTTCCGTGGGTAGCTTTAGGAACAAATAAAGACGGCCTCACGACAACCTTCAGGAGTGTTGCTCCTTGTGAGTCTAACAAGTCGGTGGATGGGGAAAGGAGCCCTGGTTTTAGCCGAGGCTGGGTATGAGTCCTTTGTGCCGCCAGCTCTACCAGGGAAGAGCCTGTAGGGATAGAACCGGTAGAAGGGTTCCGAATGGGCGCAGAAACAACCGCGCTCGTAGTCCTGGATGCCAGGATCAGAGGGTGCCCTTTTTTAAAAAAAATGAGGCATAAGACGTCCCACGAAGCGCCGGGCGCGCCAGGACCAAGTTTTTAGACTCGCGAGATGAGAGACGATCTTTAGCCAGCTTGAACGGCTAGGATATACGCACGACATAGCTTCGAAGCATGTTGCGGCTCACCGCAATTTACCATACACAATAGGGGCTTATCGTGTACAGCAGTGGTTTTTCAAGCTTTTTATCATAGTGGCACCCTAATTACTATCGAAAAGCAACCGTGGCACTCCAATATAAAATAATTTACATATAAATACATAATTACGTGGAAAGCACTTCAAAATTAACCACAATTGACATTTAACCTAATTTAATCGAAATAAGACAAAAATTTGAAAATAAATAAATCTTACATTTAAAATTTGATGGGAAATTTGAGCTTGATGAGTATCACATAATTCTATAATATTGGGACATATAATTGACAAGACAACTCTCATTTCTCAATTCAGTGTCTGCAATTATTCTCTTTTCGTTGTTTTTATGTTGCATAATGCAGGGAAGCTAGTTCCAAGATACTTTCAAGTGTCGTCAGATTTTTTATAAATGTTTGAATTAGATTTTTTAGGGGGCAATTGAGGCATTTAAAAATTTGAGGGGGTTGATCTTCCTGCAGCACCCTTGGTTGGCTTTCGTGGCACCACAGTTGAGAACCACTGGTGTTCGGTTTTGGAGCAAATTACACACTTCGGGTAAACCCGACTCTGCATGTCTACACGACCGATTTGTATAGCCAAAGCGGTGGCAGTAGTAGCAACTCTGCGGCAGTGGCACGAATGCCTTGACAAGGTAGGACTACCAACCGGCAGGCACCGACTCTGCGAGCCTGTCACGGTCAAACACGATAGGGGTAGGTCTCGAGGCTCATCCCTGTTTTCTCATCATACGTTCGACCTTCAGCTCTAAAGAGATGTCTTCTAAGGAGGCTCTGCTCAGCGCATATGCGACTTTGGTCTTTGTCTAGGGCACATCAGGGCCCTACGGGACGATCTTGGCCTGGTCGCTTGCCCGAAAGGGAGCGGACCCGACTGTCCTCGGCGTCCCCCTACGGAGGGAGAGCAACCCCTCCACTTCCTAGTCTTTTTCTTATTTCTTTTCCTTTTAGGAGAGGATGGTGGGTAATGAACCCGCTTCTCTCCACCCAAGGAAAGGGGCCCCTAGACCAGACGCAACAAGACCCTTCTTCGAAATGGAGGTCTTAACTGTCAAAAGGGGACCACCCGAGGGAGGAGGTCCCTCCTCTCCTAGAGTCGTCAGGGTACAGAGCACATGGGTGGATTCAGGTTCGGTGTTTGGCATCAAGCCCAGATTCGCCATCCATGGCTGGGTTACCTCCAGGATTATGACCATCTAAGGAGGGGCCATCCATGTGCAATCCCCGAGTCTTCACAGATCATATTCGTGGTACCTTCAGTCACTGTCCACTCTGGCCGTTGAACCAACCTCTATCGGGGGAGAGAGAAAGCAGACACTCCAGCCTTCTGCAAGTTGCCTATGGTTACTGCCAGATGATAGGGGGTACAGCCCGACGGCCTCTGCTATGCCTTACCCCTCTAAGTGGGAAGAAGATATCGAGCCGATCCCGCGGGGAGCAGTCAATTTTGGGCCGCCTGCCTAATCTCATGGCAGTCCTCTGTGATAGGAAAGGGGAGACTGCCGTTGTTACTAAGATGGAGTCACCCAAGGGAGGCTCCAAAGAAGGGGGTAAGGGGGAAACCCGAAAACCCTTTAAGAAAAGAGAGGAAGAAACACCCTCTCTGCTGGTAGAAGTTTGGAGGGGAAAGGGGCACCTTTTCAGAGGTGGAGCTGAAGATGGCAAAGGGGGTCCCCTCCACAGGTCTAAGTTATCCCTCGTTTTACTTCGTTTCCGCAACATGGGGAAAGGTCACGCTTGGAGGCGGCTCTCCATGCACCTGCGGTCACCCAATATTTCTTTCACTTTCGCCATACTAACATTTATGGAAGATAAAAAACTGAACGGAAATAGATACTATGACCTCCCAAAATGCTTTGGGAGTTTTAGAAAAAAGTCTCGATAGCATCACAAAGTTCCAGAACATGATCATTTACACATAATTCTCCTCGAGCTTTAACCATAAAGGATAGTGCTAAAGTAGCCACCTTATATGTGTATGGAACGAGGTGCACAGAGTTGACGGCCAAGCACAACCCCTGTCTAATACTTGCTTTAGTCAAGCGAGGAGCTTTCAGTCTTCGCAGTGTACACAGACACTCGACTAAGGCGCATAAGAGGACGAAAGTGCGACTGGCAGCCAGAATATCTGAATAGAAGAGCAAGTTTGAAAAGAGGCAGGTGGGTATGTAATAAAGATAAGTAGAGATAGGCGGGTCCTCTAACGAGCAGGGTGGGTGATCACTTATTATTATCATACCCTGGTGCTAGGTGATCCCAGGATGGCATGCAGTCCACCAAGGCACAATAATGTGTCTAGCGGACAGAACTCTGTCCATGAGAACAGTTCCTCCTGGTACGAAGTGAGGGAAGGCGAAAGGTTGAAGGGGGATAGCAGTAGTAATAATAAATAATGATACTAATAATAAAAGATAAAGTAGCGCTGAGAAGTGAGGAGGAAGTGCACCAAACTCTGTCCCAGGCCAAAACAGAGTTCATTTTAATCCAGTAATAAGGCTTCCCTCATTAACACTCAGGCCGTGAGGATGAGCAGCTCCTCTGGTTACCAGGTGTAAACAGGCTGCACAGGGCACCCTTTGCGGGGTGATGGCAAAACAGTCTACCTATAGACATAGGAGGGCCCTCCGGCTCTCCACTAGGTTGGATGGAGCCCAGGTGAAGCACGGGGAGGATGGGGGGGGCGTCCTCCTCAGAGGTTTAGTTGGCCGAAGATGGCAAAGGGAAAGCCCCTTACCTACACAAAAAGGGTTCGTGGAGGAGGGCCCCTCCACCGGTCAGATTGGTGCTGTTGTGATTCACCTCACTAACCCAAACGAGGTCAGGCTGTTTGGTTTGTAGTCGCAAAATTTAGGGAAAAATTGCCAACACACTAAAATACCTCAGCTTGTGAGCAATAAAAGAATAAGAAGAGGGCGGTGGGCTATACGGCGCGTCCAAATCGTCGACGCCTATCTCCCATCTCTGGTTTGGGGTCTTTTCAGGGGTCCACCACCCTGGGTGTGTTAATGAATCATGTTCGGACCTGTGCAGCGACCACTTTCCCAGTGAAGCGGTCAACACCAAGGACCGCAGTTCAGAAGTAGGGCAACAGGGTGAGTTTCCTTACTAGGTTTATTGTGGCAGACCGAAAGAGGCCACAAGACCTTTCGTGGGCCTGATGACAGACAACACTCGCCATAAGGAGTACATCCTTCTGCCCAAGAATGGCCGCAGGTAGGTGGCCAGACCAATACATGCAGGAAAGGGGTTACTGGGGCAAAACAGATTTTTTTTATTAATCTCACCCCAACACAGAGGCCCCCTCAATTCCAGGTCTCCTGCCACCAGTAGACGTTAAAAGGCGTTGTTTATAGAGATTCAAAAACCTCTTCTGACACGACATGAGTTAGCAGATCGGGTCCTTGGGTCTGGACAAAGGGTTGAGGGAATAGTCATTGAAAAAAAGGCAATGCTGAGGGAACGAGAGGGGAAGCACAATTTACTACGGCCCCGTCAGAGTTCAAGTCAACCCAGTGACGGGGCTTCTCTAATTTGTACACAGGGCGGGAGGTGCGGCTCCTCCACGTACTAAGTGCAACAGGCTACACAGGGGACCCTCATGCTATGAGGGAGATGAAGAGAGTTGGTAAATAAAGTAGATGTTAGCGGAAGGAGAAGAGGCTAGGCTGGGGCGGGACGCGGCGCTGTCTTGTCCGCACAGCACAGATAAAATGGTCTACATTGAATATTGGATGTAGGAAGAAGTATTGTTAGCCCCCGTGAGCAAGATCATAGAAAGAGCGCATTCCATCAAAGTCAGAACTTATCTCCATTGTTGAGAAGTGGGGAAGAAGGGAGGGGGGGGTGACATTAATAGCAAAAATGGCATCAATGCACGACTCACCTGAGCATGGATTTCAGTCATCATCTTGGCCCGGGAAAAATAATCGTCGTAGGCTTCTAATAATAATTTGCCGGCTTCCTCATTCAAAGCCGACTCAGGATTTGGCACAATGAGGAGACATTTAATGACCTGACAGAGAGATAAATTTGAATAAATGAGATAAATGAAAACATAATACTTCAGCCAGTTTCCCACAAAGTGGTGTTGGCACAATTTGACGCCGATAAAAACGATTCCTTACCCATTATGTCCTATTAAACAAATGGCCACCCATCATATTTTTCACGACAGATTTGCCCTTCTCAGCGATGGTGGTGCTGTGATGTAGTATTCTGTCAGGTCAGGATTCAACTTTGCGCAATTGGGAAAAGGGGAAACCTATGGCACAGCAGGCCAGTCCCAATGGACTGGCGGCGATTGAGCCAAAAAAGGACCATGAACTCGAATCAGTTGACACAATAAAAAAATAAAATGACAAAAACTGGTGTAGAATTACACAAGGCAGGATTCCAGACTAAGATAATAAAACCAAAAGGGAGGAAGCACGAATAGACTCCTCCTTAAGTCGGATGGGACGAGGTATATTTGATAAAAACGGGAACCATGATGTACAGAGACGCATGGGAGGGTCAGTCTAGTAATATCTGGGCGACAGTATAATTTAGATATGGGCACTTTGGAATGGCAAAGAGACCCTCGCCGGAGGTCAGATACCGATGGGTCAGTGGAGAAAGACTAATTTGTAAGCGACAAAAAGCAAAGTCCAAGGATCAGAACCTTGGGGTACAGGATGTTCAGTACTGTAGCGAACCAACTTAATATTCCATAGTTTAAATTTGATGTTGTCCCAATCTCTTGGTCAGTTTATTCTTTTAGGAATTCCAAGGTGGCTTGAGGTCCAACAAAAGGTGCTTTCATACTTTGCTAGAGGGTTCTGGTTAAGTGAAGACATGTATGCGCACCAGGAAGAGTGGCGGGCATGCTTCGAAACATACGGGTATATAGCTCAAGGTCGACGAAATTCACCGAGTGAAATTGTTCAAGAGGTGCTTATAGCGCATGTAGGCATAACGCTTCTGTTTGAGGGCCTTCTCATTCGGCTGACCACCACGGAAACGGTCGGCATGCAAAACGGCCAGACGTTCTAGGGGTTCAAGCCAGACCCAGAGCAATGGTTATCGAGGAAGACCTCGACGAGCTCATCCACCAACCTACACTCAAATGGAACAGTAAAATTAGATATTTCTTGAAATTCAAACCACCGCGCCCGTGCCAAGAACCACCCGGGGAGGGGAGGGGCTCAGGCAGCCGCGGTCCAGAAAATGATATTTGAATGGGAAAGTAACCAGTACCAAGGAGGTCATCAACTACCTCTCCGGACAGCACAAGGATAGATCAAGACGGGTAAATGAAGCGGTTCTTAGGCAGTGATGCGTAAACTAATCAACATTTTGGACCCCAATCTCTAGCTCGTCGATCAGGTCGGCAAGGACCGACTGCTGGGATTGATCGAGTAGTCTCCCCAGAGGGAGTGTCTACCGTTCAGATCCCCGAGCAGTAGAAAGGGCCTCGGAAACCGTGGCACGGTGTGCGGAAACCTCTATGTCAAAGTCGGCTGACGGTGGAATGTAAGCAGAAATAACACACCTACCTCTTATCAGGTGCTCTACTGCTACTGCCTGAAATGAGGAATTTAAAGCAAAGATAAGAACGATGACGTCATGACGGGCGTAAATGGCGCATCCTCATACCCTGCCCCCATTCTGTACTGGTGGGGTCGAGAAACCCTTATACCCCGGGAGGGTGGGCAGGGGGCACGAGCCCAGCATGCTCTTCTGCAAAAAGAATGCTAATGGAGAACGGGAAGAGACAAGCCTCCGCAGGTTGGCTTCGGAGGCAGGGACCCACCACCTCCGCGCTACCCAGCCTCGCCTTGGATGTGGGCGGAGGAGCCGAAGGTCCTTTGAGGCTGTTCTCCTTTCAGGGGGCAGCTTAAGAAACCCAACCCGGGAAGATGGCCTCGCAACAACCTTCAGGGGTGTTGCCTCCTGTAAGTCTAACGACTCGGGAGGCCCGCAGGAGGGGGGGGGACCACTGTGCGTAGGCCTGGAGAAGACAAGAGATGTTTGGGAGGGGGGGAGGGGTAATTGAGCCATTAGGCGTCCTACGCAGCGCCGGGCACGCCAAGAGCAAGTCTTTAGCCTGAATGGCCAGGATTTCCTTCTCCAGGATATACATACAGCATAGCTTCGAACAAGCGTGCTGCGCCTATCCGTAATTTACCATACACAATAGGGGCTTATCGTATACGGCCTTGAGCAACTTACACATACGACGTGTAATCACACGTCTACCGGGGCGATTTGTATGGTCGAAGTGGTTGCAGTAGTAGCACCTCTGCGGCAGTGTCACAAATGATTCACACGGTAACGATAGCAAACGGCACGAAGACTCAGGAAGCCCGTCACGGTCAAATGTGATCAAGAGTGTAGGTGTGGGTTTCAGGGTGCCTCCGTTTTATTGTTTTCGTATCACACGTTCGACCGACAGCTCCATGGTCGGCCAGCTCTTAGGTGATGTTATCTATGTAGTAGTTCACGAATTCCATCGCGTAGAACACTCCTTTTACGAAGATCATGGTAGAGTGCGGCTTCGCACTCAACGAAATGCAATTAAGTGCCCAAAGGGCACTAATTGTTTTGGAAGCATCTAAAGCAATCGCCAGAAGGCTAAAGTTCGAGAAACGGGACACCTTCGGCTCTCTAACATTTTTTTTTAAATTTTAAGTCCATCTGGCGACTGCCTACTAGGGCAAAAGTCGCTGTAATCACGCTACAACCTAATACTAGGCTAGATTAAAAAACAAATAACGTAGATGGAAAGATATAAAGAATAAGAAACAAGCTAAAAAAAAGCAAAAAGCATCAAGGAAGAGTGCTCCGGCGTCGGGGGTAAGCACGCCTAGCTGGTTGCAATCCACTGCTTGGTACGGGATATAACGCGACCTGCCCGTTTCGTAGAACGTATTGTGATTTATAGCGACTCATAAAGCCCCCTGATTTCTCTCGAGGCATTGGAATCTCCGCATCTCCTGGTTCGCGATATTCGTGACGCCACGGTTTTGGCGAGCTAGGCGAATAACGAGATTATCTTCTGCTGGGTTCCTGGACATGTAGAAATTGCGGGGAATGAACGTGCCGATGAAGTCACTTTTCCTCACACCATTACATGGCAGGAATACGGGCTTCCGTCCGGGCGGCTTGGCAAAGAAGATGGGAGACGGTCGAGGAGTAAAAGTTACACGCCATTGCGCTGCGACTGTTCCCATGGATTTACCTCCCAATGCCGCCACGGCTTCAGGTTGCTTTCTGTCGTCTCCGAATTTGACACAATCGCGGGACGCAACGCCACTTGATGGAGCTCTCGCATGCACCTTATTACGACGAGTGCGGAAGGCCGAGAACTAGACCTAACCTTGAGAGGTCTGACAAACCTTCAATGACGGGTTTACATTGAGTGAGTTGCGTTCCACTCCTGCTTTGCGCGCGTACAACGGCCCTGGCCGTACGGTCTCGTATCGACAGCTGGGTGAGCGAGGCATGACCTTTATGTTAGATTTGCTCAATAGAATCTGGGTAGAGGGTATCCTCCCAGACTCCTGGCAAAGCTCCTCTGACTTCAAACAGAGGGGATACTGCGTGGAAACCGACCCTCTCTTGGGACTTAACTATCTGTATACAATGGCACACTTCCAGCGTGACACAAGTGTGCTCCAAAAAGGCTGAACGCAATACTCCCAGCGCTGTACAAGCTTTGGGAGCAGAGGCAAGGCGATAAATAGTCAAAGGTGGTACCCTCCAGGGAGGCGTCGTGGTAGAACCAGGGGTGCCACAGGCACGAGAGCTATACCGAGCTCTCGAACGAGTTTCCTAGTCTTAAACCCAAAGGGCTTAGGGTACGACTGGCGTCTCTCGGCGGCATAGGCACCGTAGAGATCAGCTGCGGATGCACTAAGACCTGTTAGCGAATGAAAGAGGCGGCGGGCTCGCGCGTACAGGCGAATAATGCACTGTGCACGGCGCAGAGCGAGTGGCATCTCCCCAGCATCGACAAGTAGGCTCTCAGTGGGGGAAGTGAGGAAGGCATCTACCGAACTAAACTCCTAGACTGAAACAGAGAAATCAGTAGTTTCCTATAATTCGGACCACCGCACCCAAACCAAGCACCACGGGGGCGGGCTCTGGGGCAGCAGTGGCCCAGGAAATTATATTTGAATGGGAAAGTGATCACTACCATGGAGGTCATCGACTACCCCACACCTCAAATCAGGCTGTGCATCTGGACAGCACAAAGATAGATCAAGGCAGGAAAAGGAAGCGGTTCTCGGGCAGTGATGCGTAAACTCATTTAAATTTACGACACCTATCTCCAGCTAATCCATCAGGTCGGAAAGGCCTTGACCCCCTGGGATTAATCAAGTAGTCTCCCCAGAGGGGGTGTCTACCGTTCAGATCTCCGAGCAAGAGAAAGGGCCTCGGTAACCGTGCAACAACGCGGCGGAAGACCCTGCGTCGAAATAATGTACACAGAAATAACGATATACCTCCGATTCAGGTTGAGCTGCACAGCTACTGCCTGAAAGGAGGTATTTAGAGGAAAGAGAAGAACGGAGAAATCATGCCGCCGGGTGTAAATCGCGCATCCTCCTGCCCAGCCCGCAGCCCATGATATTGGAGTCACCACGAGCAGAGGGTGTCTTTCTTAGCATTGAGGCGTCAGACGTCCCAGGCAGAGCCGGGCGCGCCAGGACCAAGTTCTTAGCCTCGCGGAATGAGAGACGATCCTGGGCCTGAACGGCCAGGATTTCTTTCTCAAGGAGATATGCACCACATTGCTTCGAAGAAGCAGGGTGGGGCTCCGCAATTGACACACTTGGCCACACACACTATTTGGACTTATCGTGTGCGGCCTTGGAGCAACTTACAGACTTCGGGTAACATCGACTATGCGTGTCTACAGGAGCGATTCATATGGTCTAAGAGGTGGCAGTAGTAACACGTCCGTGGCAGTGGCACGAATGCCTTGACAGAGAGCTTGTCACAGTCGAACGTGACGAAGTGTTGGGGTGGGTTTCGAAGCCACTCCGTTTTCTCATCACATGCTTGACCTTGACCGCTACATTGGCGACAAACTCTAAGGTGATGTCATCTATGGAGTAGTCCACGAGTTCCCTTGCATAATCTACCCCTTTCCAAGGAATTCATGGTAGAGAGCAGCGTCACACTACGGCGGGCCATCGTGTCCGAAGGAATTCGCCAGAAGGCTCCCGTCCGAGAAACGGGACACCTTCGGCTCTCTAACAATCACAATAGTTAGAGCTCTCCTCTGATGGAACATGTTGCCCTTAGCCAACATGCTGCCATCAGTGGAGCGAATAGCGAGGAAGCGTTTGAAGGAAGCCAGGGGGCTCGAAAACTCATGGTAACCTCTGAATGAAGAGACCCGACGTAATCGAGGCTCGGCTCTCCATACTTTGGGTCTTAGCCTCGGACTCCCCATTCGGGGGAGCACCGGAGCCGGACGTGCCGATCTTGGCTTGATCGCATACCGAAACAGCAGCCCCCTCAGTCCCCGCCGCTTCCATGGAGGGAGAGGTTTTTTTGGGGGGGGTTTTAGAGTTAACTGGCGACTGCCTACTTGGGCATTAGTCGCCGTATTAAAACTGGCCTAGTTCTAGGCTACTTTAAAATAAAATTAAAGAGAAAAAAAACATCCCAAAAGGGATAAAGGAAGCAAGCTGGTGCGTCGGGGAGAGGGGCTCCCGGCGCAGGAGCGTGCAACTAAAGGAAAAAACAAACCAAAAACAAAACAAAACAAAAAAAACAAACCTTGCTTAAATAATAGGGAGAAGGCCGGCCTTCCCCAAGAAGTAAACAAGTCCACAAGTCAATGTGCACGAATCTGTCCCGAGTACGAGGGACAGGCGGTAGCGACCCCGCCCATCCCGGTACTGGGACAGGTATCGTGCGCGAAGATCACCCAGACTGGGACATTCGACAAGAATGTGCCGAACAGTCTGGGGGACGACGCAGTCGTTGCAATAGGGCGCAGGCGAGCGCTCCATCAAATAGCGATGCGTCACACGAGTGTGTCCGATTCGGAGACGACAGAAAGCCGCCGCGGCATTGGGGGATAGGTCCATGGGAACAGTCGCGGCACAATGGCACGCAACTTTAAGTTCCCATCGACCGTCTCCCATCTTCTTTGCCAAGCAGTCCGAAGAGCTGCCCGTATTCCTGCCATGTAGTCGGTGTGAGGAAGAGCGAAACGCTGGTCCGGTCGCAGAGTCCTCGCGGACTCTTTGGCGCCCTCATCGGCGCGCTCATTCCCCGCAATTCCTACATGTCCAGGAACCCAGCAGAAGATAATCTCGACATCTGCCCGGCTCGCCAAAACCGTGGCGTCACGGATATCGCAAACCAGGGAATGCGGAGATTCCAATGCCCCGAGAGCACTCAGGGCACTTTGTGAGTCGCTATAGATCACAATCCGGTCTCCGAACAGGGCACGTCGCGTAATCTCCCGTACCGAGTGGTGTAGTGCCACCAGCTCGGCCGTGAAGACAGACGCAGCGCATGGTAGAGCCCCGCTGACTTCAAACAGAGGGGATACGGCGTGGAAGCCGACCCCCTATTGGGACTTGGAGCCATCCGTATACACTGGCACGGTTCCAGAGTGACACGATGTGTGCTCCAAAAAGGTCGAACGCAATACTCCCGGCGCAGTACAAGCTTTGGGAGCAGAGGCGTGGCGACAAATAGCCAAATGTGGTACCCTCCAGGGTGGCGTCCTGGGCAGAACCAGGGGCGCCACCAGCCCGAGAGCTATATCTACCTCTCGAAGGAGTTTCCTGGCCCTAAACCCAAAGGGCTTAGGGTATGACTGGCGTCTCTAGGCGGCATAGGCACCATCGAGATCAGCTGCGGATGCAGTGAGAGCTGTTGGCGACTGAGGGAGGCGCCGGGCTCGCGCGTACAGGCGAGTGATGCACTGCACGCGGCGCAGAGCGAGTGGCATCTCCCCAGCATCGACCAACAGGCTCTCAATGGGGAAAGGGCAAAAGGCACCGGTCGCAAGGCGAAGGCCGGTGTGGTGGATCGAGTCCCCCTTCCGCAATAAACGCTCGGTTGCGGATGCATAAAACTCGCATCCGTAGTCGAGCTTTGAACGAACAAAGGATCGATAAAAAAGTAGGGCAGTAGCCCTATCAGCGCCCCAAGCGCTGAACGTCACGGAACGGAGAATGTCCATGGCGCGGGTACAAGAGACCCTAAGGCTGCGAATATGAGCCTCCCAGGTGAGCCGTCGGTCGAATACAAGACCAAGGAAACGGTGCAACTCAACCACATCCAGGCGCACCTCATTAAGAAACAAATATAGATCGGGGTGAAGCCGTGGATGGCGGCAGAAGTGCACCACCTTAGTCTTGGCTAAAGAAAACGGAAACCTGTGCGCTTCGGCATAGCGAGAGACGCGGTTCAATGCTTGTTGGAGTCGACGCTCCAGAGTTGGCATCTGGGCCGCGCCAAAAGAGATCGAAAGGTCGTCGACGTAGAGCGTAGCGAGAACATCTTCCGGCAGCACCGAGGTGATGCCGTTGATGCTCAGGGCAAAGAGTGTGACACTGAGGACACTTCCCTGCGGGACACCCTCTTCCTGCTCCTTTGGGCTGGAGAGGGCTCCCCCCACCCGTACGCGGAATCGACGATCTCGCAAAAATTCAGATATAAACATTGGGAGGCGTCCCATCGCCCCCATCGTGTGGAGTCTCCATGATACCGTATCGCCATGCGGTATCATAGGCCTTCTCCAGATCGAAAAACACCGTGGCGTAGTGCTGTCTACGAAGGAAAGCCTCGCAGACGGCATTTTCCAGTCGGAGCAGAGCATCCGACGTGGAGTGGACCTTGCGGAAATAGCAACGGTGCGGAAGACAGATGGCCTCCGCTGTCCAGGAAAAAGGCTAATCTAACATTTACCAATTTCTCCATCAACTTGCACACGCAAGAGGTTAGAAAAATTGGGCGGAAACCGGTCGGAGTAGACTGATCTCTCCCCGGTTTGCGAAAGGCGAGCACATAGCGATTCGCCAGGAGTCTGGGAGAAGACCTTCCACCCAGATCCTGTTGAACAAATCTAACAGAAAGGCCATGCCTCGCTCGCCCAGGTGTCGAAGCATGGCGTACGGGACATCGTCCGGACCATGGGCGGTGTCCGCGCACGAAGCGAAAGCGAAACGCAACTCACTCACAGTAAACTTGTCGTTGAAGGGTTCTCCGCTTCTGGAGGTAAAGTCCAGCCGGCGGCCTTCCGCGATATCACGACGTGCATTGAATGCTGGCGGAGCAGCACCTCGGCTAGAGAATGCGGAAAAAGCGGTCGCTAAGGATTCCCCCACGGACGCGGGGTCCGAGATTGCGGTCCCATTCTTCTGGAGAACGGGAGGGGGGTCCTGCGAGAACTTGCCCCGAATCCTTTTGACTCGCTTCCACACCTCAGCTAAAGGGGTCTTCCCGTTAAGTGAAGACACGTATGCCCGCCAAGAAGAGCGGCGGGCGTGCTTCCAAATATACCGGAACCTAGCCCTAGCCCGACGAAATTCAGCGACAGTGAAATCGTTCGGGCGGCGCTTATAGCGCATGTAGGCATAACGCTTCTGTTTGAGGGCCGTCTCACACTCGGGAAAGTGATCACTACCATGGAGGTCATTAACCCGCTCCCACTCAAAGTCAGGCTGTGCATCCAGAGAGCAAAGAGTTAGATCAAAACAGGAAATTGAAGCAGTTCTCCGACAGTAATACATAAACTTATCCACTTTCAGGGCACCCTTCTCCAGTTCGGCAAGGACCTGATCACTGGAATTTATCGAGTAGTCCCTCCAGAAGGGGGGTCTTCCATTCAAATATCCGAGCAGTAGAAAGGGCCTCATCAACAGTGCCTTGATGCGGCGGAAGTCTCATATATGAATGTCAGCTGATGGTGGAATATAAGCAGGTACTCTACTGCTAGTGCCTGAAAGTAGGTATTTGAAGCAAAGACAAGAACGGAGACATCATGACAGGTGTAAATAGCACATCCTCCTTGCCTGGCCCCAATCTCACTGGTGGGGTCACAAAACTCATTTTCCGGGAGAGTGGGTAAGGGGCACGTACCCAGCCAGCATGGTCTCCTGCAAAAAGATTGCTAATGAGGAAAGGTAGGAGACAAGCCACCGCACCTCTTCCCAGATAGCCTGAAGACAGGGAGACCAGTAATTCCATTGAAGGAATATGCCATCTAGCCAAAGCTCAGAGAAGATGCTGGGGTCCTCTTCCAAAAGAAGACTCTCACAGGAATGACTGTACGCTTGCCGAAGGAAGAACTCCAAGTGCTATTGGCCAAACGTCTTTTCCTCCTTTTGCCTCGAAACCCTCGGCAAGCAGGACGGCTTGCAAGACGGAGAGTGCCTCTTATATGATCCACAGTCTCCGAAGAAGACAGTCCATCCTCCATGGGTAGCTTTCAGAACCCCAGAAGACAGCCTCCCAACCACCTTGAAGGGTGTTGAATCCTGAGTCTAATGACTCGGTGGAGGCGTGCAGCCATTTCGCCTTATGGGAAATTGTCACACTGGGAAAGGGGCGGTGGAGCCCTAGTTTTAGCCGATGCTGCATCTGAACCCTTTGTGCAGCTAGCTCTACCAGTGGAGTGCCTAGGGTGAGTAGAAATCGCAGAAGGGTTCCGAATGGGCGCAGAAAGACCATGCTTGTAGGCCTGGAGGAGCCGATGGTATATATATATATTTTTTTAATTGAGGCATAGAATGTCATGGCAGAGGTGAGCGAGACATTAACAAGTTTTAGCCTTGCGAAATAATTGACAAACTTGGCCACTAACAAAAAGGACTTATTGTGTAAGGCCTGGGAGCAATTTACACAGAGTTCGGGGAACCCTGACTTTGCACATCTACACAAGTAATTTGTATGACCGAAGCAGTTGTAGTAGTACCACCTCCACAGCAGTAGCACGAAAGCCTTCACTTTTTAGCGATATCAAAGTGCACGCACTGAATCAGGGAGCGTGTCACAGTTAAACATGATGAACCATGAAGGAGTGTGTCTGGAGGCTCCTCCCTGTTTTAGCCCCATGATCGGTTAGCTCTAAAGTGATGTCTTCTAGGAAGTAGTCCAAGAGTTCCCTCGCGAACCAATAACTGTCTGAAGAGCACTAATCATGGCTGTCTCGGAAGGGATATGACGCATTCGCCAGAAGGCTCCACTTTGAGAAAAGGGTCACCTTCAAGTCTCTACCAATCAAGCTAGCTAATGCTCTCTGATGGATTATGTTGCCTTTGCCCAACATGCCATAAGTGGAGCGAATAGCCAGAAAATGCCAGATAGGCTCTTAATGAGGAGCCCCAATGTAATTGAGGCTCCACTCAACGCACATGCGACTTTGTTCTTTGTCTGGGCCCTCCCACCCGAGGGCGCCTCGGAGCTGGACGTGACGATCTTGGCCTGGTCTCTTGCCATACAGCAGCAGACCCATCCGTCCCCGGAGCCTCTGCGGCAGAGAAGAGCCTTTAAGGTGAGGAATGAATCAGCTTCTTTATACTGCCAAACTGAGCCCCTAGGCCAGACAGATCAACCTCAGCGCAAGATCCTACTACAGGATGGAAGTAGGTCCCTCCTCTCCTTGTGAGTCCTCAGGGGCCGAAGCAGCCTGAGAAGAAGCTTGCACAGGTTTGGTGAGCCTGGATTTGAACCTGTGGAAGATCCTGCTGTCTGGGGCTGAGTCATCTCTGGGACCATGTCCATCTCAAGAGGGTCCTCATGTGGCCCCTCCCCCTCCCTGAGGCATCACAGATTCCAAACAAGGAATCTGTCATTTCCATGTTCATCTTCGGGAAAGAGAGGCGAGCTGGCACACGGACACCTTGCAAACTGTCAATGCACACTTACAGGGCTCCAGGCAGCATGGCTGGGTTATCCCATGCCCCCTTAATTAAGGGTGTTGGCCCCATCAAGTCACTCCCACCAGGAGTAGTCAATTTTAGACTGTCTGCATGCTCTCTTGGCACTCACTCCCCTGTGAAAATAAAGGAGAGACTGCCAATTGAGTCACCAGAGGGCGCCTCCAAAGAAGGGGGTGAGGGGGAATCCACCACACCTGTAGGCCTTGAAGACAAGTAAACCTTTCCAGTAATGAAGGTTGAAAGGGCCCCTGAAAAAGGACAGGGGAGGAGGGCACCTACTTTGCAGAGGTAGAGCTGCCCGAGGGCAGGTGCAAAGATGGCAAAGCCTCCCTCCACTCTAACCTAGTCCCTCAGGACAGTCTCAACTGGTCAGAGGGCTTCTTATTACTGAGTAGTGGCAGGGTTGTTCTGAGGGTGAAGTATGGCTGGGTGTTATTTGTCCTTATAGAGAATTAGACACCACCAAGACACTAAACATCCTACAACACTAACAGTTTATGCACCAAACAAATGGAGCAAGGAATTCCTCATCAACCAGAACAATACAACATATCTAGCCTTCATCCAGGAATCAAAACAACTCATGCTCACATAATGAATCTACCATTTCACACTAAATCAGACAAGACAAAGAATTGAGGGAGGCAAAAGCCTAATCACATATATCAGACAAAATCCCTTTCAGCTTCCATTCCACAATGGGAAAACAAAACATCCAAGTAGGCATCAATAAAACATACACTACCACTAATCTCTACATACTTCCCACTGGATCCTCTCCATCAAACGAGCCTGCACTCAAATACCAAGAAAAACAACAAAATAAAACCATTGCTGACTTAAATGCTAACAACAACCACCTGGCTAGAGTCCTAAGACAAACCACCTATTCATCATGAACAACCCTTCTAATCCACATGCAAACCTTTCAATACCCACTCCCAAAGAGACCAACCTGGTCATCAACCTATGCTCGTGTGACCTTGCCACTAAAACAACTTGGAAACCCCATACATTATCCCTCAAATACCCCTACAATCATCATACAAATAGCTCAAGAGAAACCCATACATCCTCCAATCCCACAACTACAACAAAGCTGACTGGGACCTTGTCACCAACTCTCTGGAATTAAAATTCCTGGGTTTCTCAGTCATCCAGTTCAGTAACATAAACAAGGCTTACACACAGTTTTCCAACATTCAACAGTAAGCACAAAACATCCTACTGGGTAACATAAGCTTCTATAATTCAAACTTATCCAATCAGAGAACAAACACAAACCAAGAATAGCCTAAAAAATGACCAAACCCAAAGGACATAGACATTAAAATCATGAAACATCCAAACCAGTTCCAACAACAGACAACACTTCCGATCACTTCCTGAGCAATTTAAACCTCAAAACACAGAGCAAAAATTTTTCTGTGCAAACTATTAGGTAACTTGCAAACTCAAACAGCAGTGAACAACTTACCAGAGAAGAAAAGACCAAAAATCCGCAACAGAACTTCAGACCTCTTTCACAACCACAAATACCTACACTCACTATCAATTGACTATGACATACCCAGACATTTGCAAAATGAATGACCCACTTACCCTACCACACCGCCGCCTTCTCCGGAAAGGTAGCCGGCTGGATCGAGAACTGGCTAAGTGGCAGACGGCAACGGGTGGTGGTAAATGGACAGTCTTCTGAGTGGGTGCCCGTTACTAGCGGGGTGCCTCAAGGTTCTGTCCTGGGACCACTACTATTCATCATCTACGTCAACGACATGGACGGTGACATGGTTGCCAAGATTTCCAAATTTGCCGATGATACCAAGCTTGGTATGAACGTTGCAAAGGATGGAAATACTGCCCGCCTGCAGGAAGATCTTGGGAAGATTGGGGAGTGGTCGGACACATGGCAAATGCCTTTTAACGTGGGGAAATGCAGTGATGCATATCGGCCACAGAAACCCCCAATCTCAGTATATCCTTAAGGGCACTGCTATGGAATCCACCGACACTGAGAAGGACTTGGGTGTAACAATCACTAGTGATCTCAAGTTCTCGAAACAGTGCATTGAGGCGGAGAAAAAGGCCCAAAGGATGCTAGGCTATATTAAGCGCCAGTTTGGTTATCGGAACCAGGAGATTGTACTGTGCCTGTACAACTCACTTGTCCGACCGCACCTAGAGCATGCCATACAATTTTGGAGTCCTTCATTGTGAAAGGACATCGCGAGATTGGAACGCGTACAAGCCAGGGCAACCAAGCTGATTCCCTCTATCCGACATAAAAGTTATGAGGATAGACTAAGGGAATTAGATCTGTTCTCGCTGGAAACCCGTAGACTGCGTGGTCAGCTCATCGAAGTTTTCAAAATACTTCGAGGGTTCGACAATGTTGACTACCGGGATATTTTCACACTGAGTGAGAACAGAACGCGCAATCACGGCTTCAAACTTGAACTGAAGCGTTACAACCGCAATCTGTGTGGAAATTTTTTCACCTCCTACAGTATCTGTGGTAAGTGGAACGCACTTCCAGTGGAAGTTGTCAACAGTGAATCTGTTGACCAGTTCAAGTCAAGACTAGACAAGGTCTTGAAAAGTGGCCGTTTAGGGACGCAAAACAATTGAGCAGCCTTGTGCCCGCTCGATTGCAAGTCCAATGGTACCCTCTTTGAATGGACCGTAAGGTCTCCTAGGGTACCTTCTTTCCTTGTTGTTCCTTGTTGTTACTCTCCATACCCAATTCTATAACTCTTCAAAAATCATGTGATGTCTCATACCAAACAAAATAAACCAGTACATCTGACTAGATGGCTCCCAACATTTCCTCCATTACACTTAACATCCACTATATCAATAAACCCAGACCCACACTCACGACAGTAAGGGCAACAATCGACAGAAGCAAAGCCTTTAAAAAGGTTGCCTGACACACTCAAACAAAATACTAAATAATCCAAATATAAAAAAAGGTTTTTTCAGACAACATACTGCAGCAAGTTATCACACACAAAATGTAGTCCTGCATGGATTTGTACCTTTCCTCACACATTCCTTGCATGACACCCCCCTCTCCTACCCCCAACATAACAAATAAAATCAGCATGTTTGCACAACACCCAAATCACAACCAATCACTCTGCAATCTACATGGCAAAACTCAAATGGTGGCTGCAAGAGACCAAATGATACACACTGCAAAATCTTGTTACTCGCTTCACACCCTACAAATGCAAGTATGACAAACACCACCACATCTCTTTAGCAAACACATCAATCCGCACAAGAAACAGCAAACAAAGCTAACACAATCTGAGCTATCAGAGGAACCACATTTGGGCAATCCAAGGAATACATCACCCAAAAACACAAGCATATTAGTCCCTCAGTTGCCCATGGTTTTTCAGCTTGGGCAGCAAACCCACCCCACTTATCTAAGCACACTATACAAGAGATAAAAACCACTCCGTTGAGCAATAGGTCCCTCTCCCCTCCATCATTGATTAACCTAAACCATGAAACAAAGGTTGTGCCACTGATCTTGACATCTAGAAAATTTCTCCATAGTATAAGAAATGTAAAGCACAACATGCAAAACCTTTATCACACTCAAAGTGATATATGCAAAACTCCAAGGACATATTAATCAAGAGCACTCCCAGACGTACCTTGATGCTAAAACCAGCCCCCCCCCATCACAAAAAAAAATATGCGTATGCACAGCAAAGCATACAATCCTTAAAAAAAATTCCCTCCCAATGAAACAAATGGGTGGCCTTGGCAAGGTTTTAGTGCACTCACAACCAAAGACTAAACACAAACAAATAATACATGTTGAGAGGTCATGTATCAAAGTATTGTGGGGAATTTGGTGAGTGAGAGCATGTTGGTGATTGCGATTTTAATCTGTGAGAGGGGAAGAAAGTTATGCAAGATTATTGTACATTTAAGAAGGGTAAAATGAAAATACCTAGAAGGAACAATGTTATACTAACTGCATACCACAGCAAAACACACTGCAGTTTACCAGGGATGATCAGAAAGTAATGACAGTCGGACTCATGGCAGAAAGACCATGAGTGAAGGGAGGGAGGGGAGCGCGGGGCATCAAGTGTTGCCCGTCATAATGTGTTTGAACAGTGTTGCCGCTTGGCAGAGTTACATTTTCTATTTGCACTGTGTGATTGTGGCATTGTTGGTTTCGCCATATAAATGGAAATGTGATTTCTCAAAAGAAGGTTGCAGGTTCTACATGTTCACTAGGTGGAAACTCAGGGAGGAAAAAGCAACGGAGATCAAAGGGAAATTATTACAAGTTTTTCCTGAATCTACTCCATCACTGGAAACGGTTTCTCGCTGGATTCGCGCTCTTGCTTGAATCCATCATTCACGATGAACCAACTGTTACTCTTCGATTATTATCTTTTGAGCTTGGTGTCAGTTATGGGAGTGCACATGACATTGTTCATGAACACTTAGGACTGAGGAAGAAATGTGCTTGATGGTTACCCCATTTGCTAACAGAAGAAAAGAACAAATGGGTGCGGTCTTGTCATCTCTGACTGGCTGAATTGAAACCAAATGGTCCGAAACAGTTCTCAGATGTTGCTACTGGAGATGAGTGTTGGATCAAAATGGTTCCAGATGTTGCTACTAGAGATGAGTGTTGGATTTCTTTTTTTACCACCGGACAAGCAGACAAGCATAGTGTGGTTTAGTGATGAACAGCCTCGCCCTCAGACTTTGAAGGAAGGATTTCACAACAGGAAGTGTCTTTTCCCCATCTTCTTAAATTCTCAAGGACCAATGTGTGTGGATGTAGTGCCTCAACAGTCTACTATCACAGCCAAGTACTACACTAACCAAGTCTACACCAAACCACCGCCCATTGTGCATTTTGCTGCACTGCACAAAGCGTGCCTGACTGCAATTCCTGGAGCAGCAGGGGATCACACTTGTTGCCCACCCACCCTACTCACCTGACCTTGCTCTCTGATTTTTGTTTCCAAAGATCAAGGATGCGATTACACAGAAGCAATTTCATCTATCCACAACCTGGCAAAAACAGTCAAATCAGTGCTATGAGGTATACCAACTTATGAGTATTGTGACTGCTTCATGAAGTGGCAAAGGAAAATGGAATGCTGCATACAGGCAAGTACTTTGAAAGAATGTAGACTACTGTTTGGATTTACCTCTGTTCTACCAAAATATAGGATCTCTGTCATTACTTTCTCATGACCCCTCGTATCTCACAAATGTGGAATAAAAATGAAGGTTGACCGTGTACCAATGACAAAAGATAAAATATAGATTTATAGAATACAGATTTTACCTCATTCCAGTATGAATGCGCCTATATTTGTGGGAGGGGGCTTTTCTTTAGAAGAAAATAAAGTTCTTTTTTGCATGTATATATAATAGTTCCTAAAACTATATTAAAATCAAATCCACAGATTGTTAACATCTGTAGATTTGATTTTAAGATCACTCTGGTATTAATGATTCCAAATATTTTCAAATTAAAACTAGAAAGTAATTAAAACAAATCATATAAGGACAAAGAATTAACAAATGAGAACACTTTTTTAAAGAATTGGAAGGAGCATAAAATTACTCTTTAGTGATAAAATTACTTGAGGAAAAAGAATCACAACTTGATTATTGGTACTCCAACTAAAATACTTACCAAAAATATGTGCCTAATACCTAAATCTGGCTTCCAATCTTTTTTTAATGTATTGACACATATTTCCCCATTGGAGGCAACATTTGGGTGGAAAATTTTGGTTATAAAGTAACCCTTGGGAGGCGAAGCTGGGAAATCTTTTCCCAAGGCCAATTTCACCTTAAACTGCCCACCAGCGTAAGGAGTTCCAGCTGAAAGAAATATAAAGATCAGAATCAGGGGAAGTCCATTAGATCCTTAAACCATTTGCTGCTAAAGCTGAGAAAATAGGCATATTTGTTGTATTTCAGTGAGGCATATCTTTGACCAGTCTTTAACAAGGTTGAGAAAACTGGTCTCAGTTTAAAATGTGGGTAAAAAAAAAATCTTAAATATATGGGGATATTTTAATAAGAAACTTGTCTTCATTTATCAAGGAACTAAAAATTGAGATGAAAATTTAAATATAAAATAACTTTTTAGATACCTGCCACTATTTTTTTTAGTGTGCATCTTACAACTGCCTCCAAGGGCACAAATTGTAGTAATTATTTAGCAGCCTAATGCTTGGCTAAATTTGCCCCCCCCCCCCCAAAGCAGGAAGCACATTCCACCATTGGAGGGACATCCGCCACCCACCAAGTGCAAGAGCATGCAACCAAGATCAGTCAAATAAAATGGGGGCCAGCCTCCTCTAAGAAGTCAGAGTCCCAGTTAGTGTGCATAAATCAGGCTCAGGAACAAGTGGTAGCTACTCCACTCATCCTGGTACCATGAGAGATAACATGCACAAAGATCCACCAGACTTGGACATTCAACAAGAATGTGCTGAACAGTATTGGGGACAAAACAGTTGTTGCAGTAATGTGCAGGAGAGCACTCCAACAAAGGGCAGTGCATCCCATGATTGTGACCAATTAAAAAATGACAGAAAGCAGCCTGAAGACACCAAGGCATTGGGGGATAGGTCCAAGGAAACAGTTATGACATAATCGCACACAATTTTAAGTTTCCATCTCCCATGTTTATTTACTAGGCAGCTTAGAAGGCTGACTTAATTCCCTTTATTTTTTGTACCCCTGACTTCCTGAACCAAGAAGAAGAGCATCACTGAAGAACTCCTTAACAGGATCTGTCAGAAACTTGCTCCCACAACCACTACTACTATTACACTTGTCTAAGGAGAACACCCCACTACACACCCTAGTGGAGCCAGTCTATGACGGGAAGATGTCCTACCCTTTTCATTCATCACACCTCCCCTTTTTGTGTAACTGAAGTTATTTGTTTGATGGAGGTTGTTGTTTTGTAAGGCTAATGTGTAACAAGAACTTTATTTTTCTACATACCCTTGTTCGCCATATTTTGTAAATATACTTTTGTATTGGGTGGGGGGTATAATAAATAAATGATTATAGTGCTACCTACAAGACTTTTTTATATCATCCTGTCCAACCACAACTCTTAATAAGTTTTGCGAATCGGCAGGACAAAACAGAGGAAGGGGGATGGCTGTTTGTGGGGGTCTTAGGACAAGTTATGACAAGTCAGGACCTGCAGCCGCACGCTCCTGCCTCGTCCATTTAAGAAGCAGTAGCTGATTGCAGATCATCAGTCACAAATTTTTCAACAATGGAGAAGGTTGAGCACAGCGCGATGATCAAATTTTTGACCAAGGAAGGCAAGAATGCAAAAGAGATCCATGAACGCATGGTTGCAGTGTACACTGACACCGCCCCTTCCTATGCAACCATTGCTCGCTAGAATAGGAAGTTTCACCATGGTTGTGAGTCCCTTGAAGATGACACCCGTCAGAAGTGACCAACGAGGACAATGTGGCCCATATGGAGAGGATGATCCTCGAAAATCGACAGGTGAAGGTCAAAGAAATCGAGCGAGAACTTCGAATATCACATGGAAGTGTTATCAACATTATCCACGACAATTTGGCCATGTCCAAGATCTCTGCCCGTTGGGTCCCTAGAAACCTCACGCCCCCTGATCAACTTCAACGTTGTCAAAGTTCGGAGGAGCTGCTGCTCCTGTACAACCAAGACCCGGCAGGATTCGAGTCACGCATAGTGGCAGGTGATGAAACGTGGGTCCATCACTGGGATCCCGAGACCAAGCTCGAAAGCATGGCCTGGAAGCACAGGGGCTCTCCGACCCCCATCAAGTTCCAGACCCAACCCTCACTCAGCCGGGAAGATCATGGCCACCATCTTCTGGGATTCTGAGGGAGTGTTGGTGGTGGACTATGCACCTGATGGAAGGACCATCACAGGCCAATATTACGCCGACGAACTGGCTGGGTTGAAGAAGTGCATCCGTCAGAAGCAGCGTGGCAAGTTGACACGCGGTGTCTTGCTCCTCCATGACAATGCCACTGTCCACAAGGCCAGAGTTGCACAAGCTGCCCTGCGCGAGTGCAGATTTGAGGAGCTCAACCATCCCCCCTACAGTCCAGATCTGGCCCCTAGCAACTACTTTTTATTCTGCCAGCTCAAGGCTGCACTGCGTGGATGCCGGTTTGGGGATGATGAAGATGTCCAGCTCGCCGTCCAGGAGTGGATTGAACAGCAGTCAGGAGATCCCTGGTTGTCAGGAATTCAAAGCCTCAGAGGACAAGTGGCGCAAGTGCATGGAAGTCGAGGGTAGTTATATTGAAACATAATAAAACACTTTTCCTCATAACTCGTTTCCTTATATCCGAATTGCAAAACTTATTGACCGCTCATCGTATATCACTATTTTCCTTTTTCATCCGACTAACCAGTTTAAACACCCTTTTCCTGCCCTCAGCACCATTGAGGCTCTCAAGAAGAGTTTTTTAGGCCTCTGACTTAGCCCTATATACTTCCTGACTTGCCCTTCTTTTCGCTGAAAAGTATACTCCCTTACTCCCACCCTGCTTTCATGCCATAAACAATCTTTTCTCCTTCACTGCAGCCTCAACTTCCTCATTCGACCAATAAGATGCCTTGTGTCTAGATGGACATCTTGACCATCCACAAACCTGTTCAGTGGCTTTTAGAAGGTTATCTTTCAGTCTCCTGTACTCCTCACTCACACTTCCATCAATCACTCTATTCTCCACCATTAGTGTATCGAACTCCTCCTAAAAAGCCGCCCTCACTTCTGGATTTTTTAGCTTCCACACCTTCCTCCCAAGTTCAAACACCCACCTCCTGGCCTGCAATTTCCCTAACCAAAGGTCACATACCAGAAACTTATGTTGCTGTACACACTCTTCACTGGGATTCACCTTAACATCTTTCACTAATTTTCTCTCTATTCTTCTAACCATAAAATAGTCTATCTGACTACTTCTGTCTCCAGATGTATATGTGACCAGTTTGCTTCTCTTTTCTGAACAGGGTGTTACAAACGATCATGTCCATTCCTTCCCCAAATTCCAGATGGGGTGGGGACAGGTCAATACTCTGCAGAAGTGTTGGGTTCCAATCATGTCTAGATATATTTTCTTTCAGCATGCAGGAGGGGTGGGTGTGCTGCATGCGAGATCAACCAGAAAAATTGCAAAATAACACCCTCATCTCTCAGATTTTGCTGAAATTTGGTTTATAGGAAGTTTTGGGGCCCTAAAGCCATTTATGAAGTTTTAAGATCAATCCGACCAATGGTTTGGGAGATATAACCTCGGGCATTTTGAAGTCACTAACATTTGGCGACCCATAACTAGGGTAATAATGGTCATAATTATATAAAAGTATATATATTTAGAATCAGAAAAAGACAAGGAATCCAAATATATGAGTTTTAGAACTAGGTTGAAAAAATTTTTAAATCATACTTTTGCTAAAATTTGAGGTCATTAAAATTGAAAAAGTTTTAGGAGAAAAATGAAGGCATATACTTTGGCTATTAGAATCACTAAAAAAACGTTTGTTTATACTAGTATTTTTCAAGTAATTAACACATAAGTGAGCACTATATTTTTAAGTTGTCCGTCAATTCTACATATTTTCACACAAGCTCTTAAATTGATTATAGAAATTGAAATTATAATTTTTCTTGCATATGAAAAACAGTCAATCTAAAAGAGTTGTTTATCGTATTACTTTTCATATAACTAACTTATGTTAACACCATTTTTATAAATTACAGGTCAATTTAGGAATTTATTTTAGCTATCAGTTTGACTTGACCTAAATTTCCAAGAATAAAAAAAATATTTCACTGATAAAATAATTACAATAATGATAGGGAAGACCTGTTAACCTAATACAATTTTGGCATATTCGATACTTTCATCAATTTCTTTCTGAGGAAAAATATATTTAATTTTGCTGCCTCTTTTAGTGTAGGACAACTCATGACAGTTAATACTTGTATATGATGTCCTGGCACTGCACATGAATCCTTATTTGATGGATAATGATATGCAGTTGCTCCTGATGACCCAGATGGATTGAAAATGTTCACTGTGTAATTATTAAACTCCTCACAATATTCATCCGCAATTCCATACCAAACTTGCAACTAACATACTCTCCTGGTTTGATACATTTTAGGTTATCAACCATTGCAGGTTCATTAGTAATATGACTTTTCATTCTTCGTTTCTTTTCTCCAATGCCACTTGAAATGAGATACACCATCAGTTCTTCCTTGTTTATTGGAACAAATCTATGATATTTCTGAGTTACCAGAATAACCCTACTGTCCTTGAATCTATGTTCTAACCATTGTCCTGCATCTTTCAAATCAGATGTAGTTACAAAGAAGAGCTTTATTGTATTGCTCAAGTTTTCTTCACAAAACTGAAACATATCCTCTGTGTAAGAATTTGCTTATCTGTAGTTCTCTGCAAACTGGCACAAGCAGTAGCTCTCTTCACTGTTTCCCCAATCCCATCACATGCATTTTTGTTATGGTATGTAGCAAAGAAGTGCCATTCACAAGACAAACCAAAATCCTCATCATGGTAGCAGATTTGTGAAGTATCTGTTCTTATATTGGCCAGCACAGCACATCCATCCGAAAAATAGTACACCTTCTTCAGTTGTGGGCATCTGAATTTAGCAGTTCATAAACTTTATTATAAATGAGTAAACCATTATACTGTTGTGTTTTAGTGATGGTCTGCAGATGATCTATAACACTAGGGAACATTGTATTTGGTGAATTGACAAAAGTACATTTTCCTACCTAATTCGAGCATACTGAATTCAAATCTGAAATCAGATTCCCTCTAAATGCCACAGATTTTTCATAATATCAATAACTAATATTATACAATAATTTTCATACTTTTGTGTTATTTATAGTAAAGCAGGTTTTTTTTGTGCAAACATTTTATTGCATATGAGAAGAAACTTGAATTACACATTAGGATTACAAATACTGTAATCAAATAGATGCTAATTTATTAATGACCGTACATCAGGCTGGAGGACTTCTTCTTGATTTCAATCAGGCAATAATTTGCGTTTGTAACTCTTTCTCTTGTAAGTCTTATCTGGCTGATCTTTTCTAATCGTCCAGCAGTAGTCCACCATCATGTGTCTATCTCAGTAACCTTGGTAGCACTATTCCATCGTCATCAAATCCTGATGGAAGCATTCCCCTTGTTCGTCGCTCACAGCTCCCAGATTCTCTGGGAATCGGTTGAGGTGAGTATTTAGGAAATGCAGCTTCACACTCATGTTGCATCCCAGTTATACGCTTTTTTTGTTTCTCAAGAAGTTACAAACAACGGCAGAAAATGAGAGTCAGGATGCCTTCTCTTTTTCATTCATGGTGTTCATGAATCTAGAATCACTCAGAAGTCTTCGGATTTGGGGACCATCAAATACTCCTGCTTTTATTTTTTCGTATGACTCAGCAGGAAAAGCTGATACTATGTACTGAAAACAATCATTGTCAGTGCTCAACACCTTGACATACTGCTTCATCAACCCCAGTTTGAGATGAAGTGGAGGGAAAACGATCTTCTCTCGACTTACGATTGGCTCATTAACAATGTTAGGCATACCTGCTTCCAAAGTTTCCCGAACTGGCCAATCTTTTGGGGACCAGTGTATGTCACAGGCTCGACTGTCCCACATACAAATATAGCATGGAAACTTTGTATATCTGCTGGCCAAGGAGGAAGTTGATCATCTTAAGGTCTACACATATGATCCAATTGTGTTCATAGTACTTAAATATATCCATGACCATTCTTATGTTATTGTGAATTTCTCGCAGATGGACAGAGTAACCAAGAGGAACTGCACAAAAGTCATTGCCATTATAGTAAAGGACACACTTGAGGCTAAGCTTGGAGCTATCCAAAAACAGTCTCCACTCACAGGGCTATAGGTGCCAAGTCCCAACTCGGTAAACAGACCAGGAACATCGTGGCAGTATACAAATTGTTTTGTCCTCAGAGAAATACTTAACAAATGTACTCTCCCTTGTTCGGTAATGAGACCCATACTAACCTGTCTAGCATATGTCTTTCACTCAACCTGGAGGCTAAAAGTTCTGCAGCTTTCTTGGACAAGGGGGTGAGGGGGGAGTCCGCTACACCTGTAAGCAAAGAAGAGGAGTAAGCCTCCTCTCCGGTTAGAGAGATATGCAGAGTCCCCTGCAAGAGCACAGGGAAGTAACCTCCATTTTTTCTGTGGAGCTGCCCGAGGGCGGCTCTGATTATGAACAAGGGGAAATTGAGGGAAGATTTTAAATTTTCTCATCATTGGGCATGGTGACCTTATTTTTCTTTACGAGAAGCAAACGCTAATCACCCTGTTGCAGTGGCCCGCTCTGCAAGGGTTGTGTATGGGTCTGGCAGAGCCAGGTGCCGCCATTTATGGCCACCCCTCCTGCCTGGCGACCTGGGAGCCCTTCGGCACGGCAGCTCCACCTTAGGCACGGCATAAAAAAAAGGTAGTGAAATGAGAAGGAAAAGGGATGTGAGGAAGGTATGGGTGGGGATGAAGCAGGTTGTTAAAAACCCACCATCCCAAACCGGAGCTCAGTAGTTAGGGAACATTGTCCCCTACCCCCTCAGCCCCGATCCAGGATAGTTGGCTGAGAAGGTCAGCATCTACCCTTTGAAAATAGAGGCCGACCAGAGAAAGTTATGGGAGAGGTTGTAGGGGAAGTGAGGAAATAGTGATGAAATACAGGCTGTCTGAAAGAGGCTAAGCTGGGGCTGTACAGGGCGCTGAGTCCTGTCAGCAGGGCAGCCAGGAAGGCAAATCGTCGCGCCCCTTACAGGGTGTTTAGTACCATCTGTCATAATTATATCTTATACATGTTAATGTTGGGGGAAGTTTTGTGTGAGACAGTGTTCTAGTGTTTATATGCTGTAGGGAGTGTCTTTCCTGCTTGCTGCTATGATTGAGGTGTTATAACATAACATAACATAACATAATTACACGGATGACAAAAGCCACAAGGGCCTATCAAAGGTCATCCGCCTCCGTCAAAACCCACCCACAAAAAGCACCATCACCAGGGGAAGACAAAATCAAAGTCCCCCACAATATAATATAACAGATGACAAAAGCCACAAGGGCTCATCATAGGTCATCCGAGTCAAACGGCCTCTTTTTTAAGGCACCCACACTCCCAGGAAAACTACATCCAGAGGATTGCATCCAGAAACAAGGGTATCACCAATCAAGGCTTGTCAAGAACTAAATCATGCAGCTATAGATATATACAAACAATATTAATATATACAAAACTTAGGAACCATCACAACCTTCCCTTCCCATAAACTCATCCAACTACTCTTAAATACATTTAGATTTGGACTACCTACTACCCTCTGCGGCAATTTGTTCCAGAAGTCTACCACTCTATTGGTGTAAAAATATTTTCTTAAATCCAACCTACATCCTTGCTTTTTAATTTTCAAGTGGTGACCTCTAGTCCGATTTCCATCATCTAACTCAAAAAACTTGCTAACATCCAATTTATCTATCCCGGAAAAAATTTTAAAGAGTCAATCATATCCCCTCTCACACACCTCCTTTCGAACGAGAACATATTTAATACCCTCAGTCTATCTTCATATTCAAGGTGCCTCAGGGAAGGAATAATCTTTGTTGCCCTCCGTTGCACTGACTCAAGAAGGTTAATATCGTGTCTAAAATGTGGGGACCATGCCTGTATACAGTACTCTAGATGTGGCCTAACATAAGAGTTATAGAGTTTAAGAATAACCTCCTTACTTTTGTAACTGACATTTCTCTTAATAAAACCCAGCACTCTATTTGCCCTATTTCTTGCTTCAATACACTGCTTAGAAAACCGTAATGACTTATCTATTACTACTCCTAGATCTTTCTCATCCTCTACTGAGCTCAGCCAATGCCCATCCATTTCATAGTTAAATTCTCTATTATCTTTTCCCATGTTAATAACTTTGCACTTATCAAGGTTGAAAGTCATTTGCCACTTATGTGCCCAGGATAACAATTTATTAAGTCCCCCTGCACTTTAAAATTATCATCAATATCTTTAACTACAGCTGCTAATTTGGTATCATCCGCAAAAATTGACACTTTATTATTAACTGCCTCCCCAAGATCGTTTATATAGATGACAAATAATAATGGACCGAGAACTGATCCCTGAGGCACCCCACTGATAACATCCCTCCACTCTGACTTTACACCATTTAAAAACTACCCTTTGCTTCCTGTCTTTCAGCCACTCAGCTATCCAATTTGAAACACCCCTACATATCCCAATCATTTTTAATTTATGAACTAGTCTCCTGTGTGGTACCTTATCAAATGCTTTACTAAAATCTAAGTAAATTATATCTACATTCTCTCCCTTATCTACTTGATCTGTTACAAACTCCAGAAAGTCTAGTAAGTTAGTCAAACATGATCTACCTGATCTAAACCCATGCTGAGCATCGCTGATTAACCCCTCCCTCTCTAGATGTTGGCAAATCCCTTTTTTAACTATTTTCTCAAGAACTTTACAGACTACAGGAGTTAGGCTAACCGGTCTAAAGTTATTTGGATCCTCTTTACTACCCTTCTTGAAAATGGGGACTACATTCGCTCTCTTCCAATCATCGGGTATTTCTCCATATTCCAATGACCTAGTATATAACTTGTCCAGAGCTATTGAGATACTTTCTATCCCTTCTTTAAGTATCCTAGAATGAATATTATCAGGGCCGGAGACCTTGGTAGTATCTAAATCACCTATTAGTCCTTTTATCATCCTCCGATCCACACTAATGTTAGTAAACACCTCTTTTCCTGACCCATGAGTACTATACATAGGACTATTTAGTTTCTCCTTTGTAAATACTGATGCAAAATAACCATTTAGTACCTCAACTATTTCCTCATCAATTTCTCTCACAACCCCTTCATATTTGTTAAGTCCTATTTTAACTCTGCAAGACTTGTTATTAATTTTATAGTAACTAAAAAACTTTCTAGGATCTTTGTTGCTATCCTGAGCTAATTTAATTTCTGACACCCTTTTGTTCTTCTTTATAATCTTATTTAACTCATTCCTAGCCATTCTATAATCACTTAAATTTTGAATATTATTTTCTACCTGTAATTTTTTGTATGCCCTTTTCTTCTCTGAAATTTTTCTAGCTATCTCCTGATTCCACCATAATGGTTTCCTACTTTTGTTCCTAATGGCCTTCATTGGGATATATTGTTCTTGGACTACATTTATTATATGCTTGAAAGTATCCCACATCCCATAAGCATTTTTACCTCTGAATTCTACATCCCAGTCTACAAAATTTAGCAAGCTTCGGAGTTTTACATAATCTCCCTTATGAAAATTTGGAACTTTTACAGCATTCTCGGTTATTTTACCCTTCTCAATTCCCAAGTTAAAACGAACTATCTGATGGTCACTATTTCCCAATGCTTCCCCAACAGTCAATTCTTGAACTAAATGATCACTGTTAGAAAGTACTAAATCTAATATATTGTCCCCCCTCGTTGGCTCATTAACAAATTGATTCAAAAAATTATCCTCAAAGCATTCTATGAACCTGCCACTTGTTCTATCCCTACCTATCATATTTTCCCAGTCCACAGAGTTTAAGTTGAAGTCCCCAATAATAACTGCATCTGTTTCACATCCCTTACTTATTTCCCTTATCATTAGTTCATCCATATCATCAGTCTGCCCAGGTGGCCTGTAAAAAGCTCCCAAATGCACCATTCTATTTTTACTGAACCTAATATCTATCCAAAGTGACTCAACTCCATCCTGCTTTATTGAAGTATTTAAACTTGAAACAATGTTGTTTTTTATATAGATAATTATTCCTCCACCAATCCTACCTGTCCTTTGACTAATGTACATATTATAGCCCTGTAAATCAAATTCACTTATAGTGTCACTAAATTCTATTTCATTAACCCATGATTCAGTAACGCATAATATATCTATATCCTCATTGCTAATATAACTAAATAGCTCATCCTTCTTGTTTCTAAGACTACGAGCATTTGTATAGAAACAATTTAACCCCCCTATCCCTGAAGCACCTCTTGAAACTTGAATGACCTCACCTCTATCGCCTTGGAACCTATTTCTGTTATCTGCCAAGTCCATTCTACTTTCACTACTATAATGCCCTCTCATAATTCCCTGACCACTATTAGTATCTAGTTTCCCGCCCGCAAAGACCTAATAACACGATCATACTCCTCCCACAACACATCTACCCTCCTCCTACTCAAATGCAGTCCATCCATCGCATACATTTATTTCATTCCAACAAACCTATCCCACACATCGACAAACATGACACCTTCCATCTCACACATCCTCCTCACATAATCATTCAGCCCAATTGCATGAGACATCCATTCTACCCCAACATCCATTCTTGGAAGCACACCTGTCACAACACCTTTCATTCTACTTTCTTTCACCTTTTCAATCAACCTCTTGTACCTCTCACGTAACTCACATGCACCCACTTTCTTCACATCATTCACTCCTACATGTGTAATCACAACCGCATCCCTTGCACAGCCAGACACCAGCTCCTCATACCTATCAGACAGATCTCTCACTCCAGCACCCGGCAAACACACCCTCAAACCATTCAATCTACTTGCATTCAACTTCCTATATAAATATCTAACTCGCGAATCACCCATCACAAGCACTTCAGTCAGACTCCTATTCCTAACCCCCACAGACCTAACTCCATCCCCATTCCTATTCTCATTCAAACTACCAGTCACTCGAACTCCACCCCCACCCCCATCAGTCATATCACTTCCAGTTACTTCCTCTCTTAGGGCACTGAATCTATTAGTCAAGCTAATAGGTTCTGTGTCCCTCTGACTCACACACCTATTCTTCCCCTGGCTAACAACCTCAACAGAGGCAACCCTATTCTCACAAAGAACAGGAGAAGCCTCCCTAGCTTCATGTTTCCTAACCACTCTCCCCCATCCTCACTAGGCCTATTTCTAACTAATCTAAGGGGGCTAACTTCACTATCACTAGAACTATCATATCCTACCTCCTCCACCGGCCCTCTACCTTCACCTGAAACATCTAACTGGCCTACCTCACCACCTAACCTATTCCCAAATCTAGGCCTAACACTAAGTTCCCTCCTGAGCTCAGCAACTAACCCCTCCAGCCTACATATCCTGTCTAAATCCTGCCTTATCATCCCCTCTAAATCTACAATGCATTCACGCAGCCCACATACAACACATGTATACCCCTCACCTAATACACCACAACCAATGCATACATTCCGACACTCATGCTCACTTTCATCCCCAAACTCCATCACTTATTCAAACAAAGAAAGAACTTAAGTAGCAATAAAAAAAAAAGAAGAGCAACTTAACTTTCGCTGATTGTGGTGAGAAAAAAACAAAAAACAAACAAACTATAGAAAAATCTGAAAAATAGATCAACAGACTGAGAGCTCTATGAAACACGTGCTACCTGATTGAGATGTTATCTGCAGTGTTGATTAATGGAGTTTGTGGTTGTGGGATGCCATGTGTGAATAGGTTACAAATAGACAAATCTCTACAAAGGACAAGGTAATTCTTCAAAAATACACCAAAATCACACCCAAAATGAAGTTTCTTACCAGGACCAGTAATTGTAGCGTGAATATCAGTAACATCTTGGTCATTTAGAAAAACTTTAATATCTTCTGGAGGACTCTTAACTAAACTTGTCATTTCTTTTAAGACACCTCTGAGGGTTTGTGGAGACAAATTCTCAACATTGCTTGTCTGTAGGATGAGAAATGAATAAGTGGGTTGGAACATGAAAGACTGGTAAAAAGGTACAAAAGTTATTTCAAGATATGAAGGAGTTCTAAAAAAGGACCCTCACATAGGTCTTAAAACCTTTAATCCTTATATATAGACAAAACTGAAATAATATTGTCAGCAGTAAAATATACCTATATTATTGACATCCAGAAAAAAAGTTGATATCAAAACTCTAAGACACTCAAAAATATGAACTTGAACAATATACAAGCATCACTAAAACCAGCTAAGTGCCCTACCTAATTTACCAGCTCATGGAGCAATTAAGAAGCTCATTACATGTGCAACAAAACAAATGAGTGAAATAGTACATGTGTAAGATAAAAAAAAATTAGAAAATTTAAATTAAGTTTTGGTTTAATGGAACTCGAAATGGCCCAACGAAAATGTAGAGCATCTACAAATGACTTTGCAATAGGGCTTTGTTAAATGCATATTGCATTGAATATGTACTATGCAATGCTATGATTTTACAGAGAATAGAAAAATTAAATTAAGACAGCATTTAACTGTAATAAGCTAAGGAATTTGAAAATTCCAGACTTAAGAGGGGAGAGAGAAAAGAAGACAAAAGTTAATTGCTCCCAAGAAAGAACAAAATAATAAGGAAGTAAGCAACATGAGTGACAAGAAAACATCATAAAAAGGACTAGTTCTAGTAAATCATTACTAACTAATAGTATTTTAGATTTAAATAGTATTAAGATATTGCATACTGTGACAACATTTTGCTTTAATTGACTCAAAAATAAAGAAAGAAAAAACAAATTACAATAAGGCAAGAAGCAGAATACAGCCTGCAAGGAATTTAGATATCACAGGAATGACATTTGTATCAAAGAGAGAACATGTGCTATAGTGTAGGTGACATTTGAATTAAGAGCAAGGGGCTTGTTTCATATAACAATTAGTATTATATAAGATATTTTATATAATTTCTGAAAAAATAGATAGAGAATGAGTACAAACCATTCTAAATAGGACATATATAATGAGCATCACAATGAATCAGCATCAAGGGATTATGTAGCGCTTGATGGGTCTTCAAATGCATTCAGAGCAACAAGGAAAGCCTTTAAAGTCAGGAACCTCAGAAGTGGGCTCAATTCGTACAAAGAGAAGCAGAGTTAAAGGTTTCCCCAGGATTCAGGACTCAAGTTTTTCGGCAATTCAGTTTTTGTCATCTGGTGGGCAGATCTCATGATACTGGTCATCTGAGGTAAAGATCACTATATTGTCACTCTCTGGGCCTTCTTATCATTTGTTCCATGCTCTCTTTCTCCAGCTGGGGCATGGTTGCAGACAGCGACAGTATCCTCATGACCCTTGGGAAAATGAATGTAGGTGTATCGAGGGATAGCCTTGAATAGGTCCACCTCCAAACACCAAGGGTTTGTCCTTGCAGCAGATATGCCTCTGGAAGAGAATTTAACTGAGAAGAAAGCCAAATAGGTATACTGTCTGGGCAAATTTCTCTGTGGGTAGGAAAATAGTCTCTCATGAGGAGTGGCATTGGTCAAAATGCAAAGAGAGCAAAAAATATGATAAGCTTCAGGTAACACCAACTCACGGGCTGAAATGAGGAGTTTTCTACAGTCACTGCTTTCCAAATCATGTCCATATAGTAGGTACTCAAATTAACCATTTCCAGCCAGGTTGTAAGGAGTAGTGTGACTCATAGTCTCCCCTTTTCATGAAGGAAGGATCTACATTCCAAGGAAATAAAGCATGTTCCTTGGTCTAAGTGGAAATATGCTGCCGCTCCAAATATGGGGAATGAGTTAGCCAAGCATGAGGGATAAATAAGCAAAAGGGAAACGAAAATACTCAATAGCAAACCAATCAAATGGGCTGAAAGCTCAAACGAGCTCTTGCTTTTCAAAACGATAGAACCAGAATTATTTGATTAAAATCATGATTTTAAACAAGATTTTTTTTTAAATCATGACCTTACATTTATTTGAAAATTGAAAAATTAAACAAATGACTTTCCTCAATTCAAAGTTAATTATTCTAACTCAAGATTGGATATCAGATTCTCTACATCAGGATCATTAATTTCCCTGTTTACTTCACAGATCTTCATGATTCACTTCTCCTAACAGATTCTGACTCTACTATTTTCTTAGGTACTGTTATTTTCAGAGACCAGGGAGCCATATTACTCTTTCAAGTTGTGTTTTTAATTCACAGAAGTAATCTAATTCTTTTTGGTTATAAATATGCTAAAACAATATGCTGTAGCAGTTATTTCAGGTTTAATTTCTATGATATGTCAGTAATTTAAGTTGAATTTCTCAAGTGATTATAAAAATAAATAATAATTTTCTTGTTTAATAACTGCAGATGTAATTAGATAGCCATAATACAAGGTGACCACAAAAACGCTCCTTAATTTCAAATATATATTATAGCAAAAGTTAAATGAATATTCTTACAATTCTGGTGCTTGCAGTTGCATAAACTAATAAACTTTCATGTGGTATTGGTTGATATCATGGACACTCGATGTGTGCCCATCTTGTTGCTCAGCAAACATCAAGGTGATAATCAAGCTCAGTCCAAACTCTTTGCAGCATATCTGGTATAATTGCATGTAGGGCTTCAGTGATGCGTTCCTGCAGTTCATCTATGGTCGCAAGTAATGGAGGTATATAAACTTTGTTCTTGACATGTCCCCAAAGGAAAAAATCACAAACAGTTAGGTCTGCTGATCTCGGGGGGCCATTTGCAAAACACCTGGTCATTTTGTCTAACACGGCCAATCTGTTTGGTAGGTTCGCATTGAGGAATGTGCGGACAGCGAGAGACCAGTGTGGCAGTGTGCCGTCCTGCTGAAAAATCTAGTCACCACCTTTGGCAAATAGTCTTGGAATCAATCATTTGGTTAACATTTCCAGGTAGGTTTACCCAGTAATGGATGGTCCTTCAAAGAAAAACGGTGCATACACAGACCGCTCTGTTACTGCACAAAACATGCAGAATCTGAGTACCCAACATTCTCACATTGTGCTTATTGACCTTTCCACTTAAGTGGAAGGTTGCTTCATCACTGAAAATGATCTTCGACAGCAGATCAGGAACATTTCCATTAATGCCTGGAGATTGCTGCAGAATTCAAAGCACATTTCATTGTCTTGCAGGTATAACTTTTGGACCAGTTGCAGCTTGTAAGGGGTAAACCTCAAGTGTTTGTGTAAGATCTTGCTTACTGTGCTTTGTGGGACTCATAAATCTCGGCTACATCTGTGCATCCACTTCTTATGGCTGCAAAGAAAAGTTTCTCTGACCCAATCGACAACTTCCTCTGACACCAATGGATGGCCTGAATTTCCCTTTCTCTGGTCACAGATGCATCCTTTCTCACTGAAATCACTGTACCACTTCAAAATAGATTTGTTATTAGCTGGATTCCCATGATGAATGCATTTAAAAGCATGCTGTACATTTGTAACACTATTTGTTTCAGCAAATTCCAACACACACTAGCTACGTTGTTGTGGAGTGAACACCATCTTGGATTACACTGCCATCTAGCGCATCAAATAGAATCTGCAAATGAGGAAGGAAACTTTATTAGTTTATGCAACTGTAGGCACCAAAATTGTAATAATATTCATTTAACTTTTGCTATAATATATATTTGAATATACAATAAATGAACTCTACTTGAATACAAATGGTTAAACTAAATTTGAGAAACAAGTAATCCAAACAGAAATTAAAAATTGCCCAAAATTTAAGCATAATCATGACCATGAGGGATGTGTCTATTCACACATATTTTATTATATTAACCACATACTCTTTTACATTATCAATCTCTAGGTCATGAGCAAGTAGATTTCAAGGTGTGCTGCACATCCATAGGCAAGGATGTTTTGTTGAGTAGATTCATCCAACAGTCTTCGCACCTTGGTGACATTTTCTGCATTGTGTGGCAAGATACTTCCAACACAACCTGCAAAATCTATTTCAGACTTCCTTTTCTCCCTGAAGGGTTCACACACACAGTAAACATCTTTATTTTCTTTGTGACTCCTTAACAGTAACTGACTGAGAGGCCTAAGGGCTAGTGCTCACTGGTAGAGCCCCAAACAGGTTTCAACAGGATGAAGCAGGCTTACAGAGGGTAAGCCTGTTACAAGTTATACCTATATATTTTTAATTCACATATTCTAATTCTCTTGAGTTATAAATATGCTAAGCAATATTAGATCTATAAAACAAATAAAAATAATCAACATAAAATTACTAAAAAACAAACAAAACTGATTTAAATAAAAAAATCAATAACCCTGGATAGAACCGAGACTTAAGTCTGTGGCAGGTGTTGCATACCAATACAATGCTGCTAACTTCTTTGATAGAGTAGTGCAAATTTCTTGTCTGCCTAAAATGCATTAGTCGTGTAACACCTAAATAGCAGAGAGACTGATTTAACTCAGCAACAATTTGCAACAGTAGGAATGACATAGGAGCAAAACCCAGGTGAAAGGGTGCCAACAGCGAGTTCTCAGATCCAGGCTTATATAAAGCCTTGTATTGGAAAGGCTTAAGTTCCAAATACCACCCGGAAATTTTCTCATTCTTGATTTTTCTCCTATGCTGGGTGTCGAACATATAGGAGACTGAATGTTGATTGTGATTAGAGTAAACTCTCATCCAAGAAGGTAGTACAACTGATTCAATGATTGCATATGCTTCTTACTCGGTTCCACAGTACCTCCTCTCAAATGAAGTGAGTTTGAGAGAGGAATGCAACAGGCTGGCCACTCTGATTGAGAATAGCTCCAATTGCTGAGTCAGTGGAATCGGTTAACAGTGAATGGTTCTTTTTCACCAACCTACACTCTGACTGCTGAGATAATAGCAATCTTCATGTCCTCAATGGTAGCTTTAGCCTCGTCTAACAAGAGGAATGAAGTGTCAACTAAGTGTCCTATTCTTAGGGAGAACTGTGGGACCGATTGGACATAGTATGCAAAGAGGCTGAGCAGCCATGAAAAACTATCAGATGGTACTGGTGTGTCAGGGGGTGAAGCAAGTAAGGTTTGGTCTGAGCTCCTTGTGGCACACCAGATACCCCAGTTGGTTGACAGTGCCAGTGGAGAACTTACATTTTTCTTTGTTCATTATTAAGTTGTAGGTGCATGCATGCAGGTGGCTTCAAGGAAACAGCCTAGAGAGTCCTGCTCTTCTAAGATACACCCACAAATCATTACTTCATCCAAGTAAGCAAAGCTGGCCTTAAGCTGGTTGGCAAGGATTCTTTTGAAATAAGCTACCTCATTTATGAGTGCAAAGATTAGGCGCCTTACCTGGAAGTCATCCATCGACCTCAAAAGCAGTATAGATGTTATACTCTGGGTGCAAGTCAACTGTGCTAAAGAACTTGTGGCGCAAAACCTCATTGACAAAATCATCATGGTTGTGCATCCGGGTAATTAAACATATTGATAGTTTGAGTAGTCAATGACCAAACTTTTTTTCCCCCCTATAATTCATGTCATAATCTCCATGGCAAATCTGATGGCTCGATGATCCCTTCTTTGAGCATGTGAGAAATCTCAGATTGGATGAACTTGTGACTGGACTCTCTGAACTGCCAGGACTTGGCAGCAATAGTATGACAATTGGGAGATAACTGGAAGAAGATACTCAGAGGGGAACTATTGACATTACTACCAAAGATTTTTATAATTTTATGAGCCCATCTGGCAACTGCCTACTCGGACAAAAGTCGCTGTAATCACACTACAGCCTAATATTAGACTAGATAAAAAAAATAAACATGCAAAAAACAAAGGCTAAGAAACACATAACAAAAAAACTACTAAAGTAACGAGAAGGAAGCGTGCCCAAAGACAGGGGTAGGCACACCTCCCTCAGGGTCAGGAATATGCAATCTACAAGTAACAATAAGGTCCAGGCAAGCACTCCATCAAAGGGCAGTGCAATGGCACGCAACTTTAAGTTCCACTTGACAGTCTCCCATCTTCTTTGCCAAGCAGCCCTCTAGGTTCCTGCCATCAAATTAGTGTGAGGGAGAGCAAAACACTGGTCTGGTTGCCTAGGCCTCACAGACTCTTTGCCAGCCTCATTCCCCACAAGTCCAGGAACACAGCAGATGATAATCTCAACATTGCCCAACTCACAAAAAATGTGGTATCATGGATATAACAAACCAAGGGATGTGGAGATTCTAATGACTTGAGAGCACTCAGGACACTTTGCAGGTCACTATAGATCACAATCCAGTCTCAGAACAAGCACAATGCATTATCTCCCATACCAAGGGGTGTATTGCAACCAACTCAGTCATGAAGACAAGATGCAGTACCTAGTAGACCTCCTCCTGGAATTTGGAGCCATCCATATACATTGGTAGCCTCCAGGTTGGCATCCTGGGCAGAACCAGAGTATGCAAGAATACCCTCTAACCAGATCATGTTGAACAGAAAGGCCATGCTTCAGTTACCCAGCCCAAGTGTTGAAGCATGGCATATGGGACATTGTCTGGACCAGGGGCAGTGTCCGGGCAAGAAGCAGAATGCTTCTTGTCATTGAAGGATTCTCTGCTGCCGGAGGTAAAGTCCAGTTGGTGGCCTTAGGAATGACATCACAATGCACATTGAATGCTGCTGAAGCAGCATTACAGCAAGAGAATAATCAAGGACTCTGCCATGGACACAGTGTTAGAGATTGTGGTCCCATTCTCATGGAGAACAGGAGGGGTGTCCTGCAAGAACTTTCCACAAATATTTTTGTCTCACTTCAACATCTCTGCTAGTGGTCTTCCCCTTAAGTGAAGACACATATGCCCACCAGGAAGAGTGGCAGGTATGCTTCAAAATATACCAGAACCTAGCCTAAACTCAAAGAAATTCAACAGAGGTAAAATCATTCAGGAAGCACTTATAGCGCGTGTAAGCTTCTGTTTGAGGGCTGTTTCACACTCAGCTAACCACTATGGAAGCGGTTGGTTTGCAGAATGGTAGTTAGGCCCATGCTGGTTAGGTTGCTGGAGAATTCAAAGGCCTCATTAGGGTGTCCCAAGAAACCCAAGTGAATCTGATACACTCCAGCACATGCTGCCCTTGATTTCTCTCGTGACAAATTCAGAGGAAAATTTTCAGCTTCCTCTCTCCTCTTTTATTGGTCTCACATTTTATTTAGTTTTCTGCTCAGTGTGAGAGTGAGGTTGTGCAAGGGTGCTTGCATTACTTCAAAAAGGTCTGAATTATCAAAAAACTATTCTGGTCTCTGTTGTTTCCAGGTCTAATGAGATGGCATTCAGAACACGATCTAAGGACATTGTATAGCTACTCGAGAAGTTCTTAATATCATCATTCCTAGGAAATTGTCTTCCATCAAGAAGCAAGGTTCTCCAGGTGTTTTTATTCCACCACAAGATCCAGAAGGAGGTTCTTGCTACAGCAGCTTCTACCAGTGAGAAGGTCTTGGAAGTGTGGTGACTTGTGAACATTCCAAAGTCGGATGTGTCATGGGTGAAGAAGATCCTCAAACTGTACAAGGAGTACAGCACCTTGGCAAAATCCAAGTCACGGAAAACAGAGATGGAAGAAATTAAGAGCTGCATCTTGAGAGTTTCAGACATGTTTGACATTGCGTATTTCAAGGCAATGGAAGCCAAGATCCCCAAGGAAGACAAGGCATTCTTGGAGGCTCAGAGGGAGGACCGGCAGAGTGGCTCGATGGCTGACATGGATGAGAAGCTGAAGAGAGCGACTGAAAAGCGACATAAGAGACAAAGATGGAGGAGATGAAGGACGTGGCTGTTTCAGCATCCACTCTTGATCATGATGTGGCTTGGTAGTCTTCTACTTCATCTTCATCGGCCAACAAAGACACCAATAATGACTTCAAAGCTCCGACATCATCAGTTAAATCTCCACGCCTTTGACCTCAAGAGAACAAGCTCACCAAGGAGCAGACCCTTGCTTGGGAGAGTGACAATCTGTCCATCCATGCTGCAACTTCCTTCTACGCCACTGCTGCAATGAGCCTCAGCCACATCTAACATATCAGTGTCCCATTCAGCGATCCAGCAGGCCATAGTCAATGACCACAAAGAGATTGCCATGTCTCTCTACTTCATGTCCTTTTGGTCCTGCATTGGGACAGCAAGTTGTTACCTAGTCTAGTGGATGGAAGGTCATTGGAGGAAAGGGTGGCCATCTTAATGTCTGGGAAGGATATGGAAGAACATCTGGGTATTCATGTGTCTGCAGAGAGGACAGGACAAGCTGTTGCGGAAACTGTCTTGAAGCTGGTGCAGGAAGGCAGCTTGGAGGGCAAAATCATTGGAATGGCATTCAACAAGATAGCAACCAACACGGGGATTGTTCAATAAGCGTGAATCAGGATTGAACGTGCACTGGAGAAGCCCCTGGTGTGGTTGGCATGCCACCACCACATCCTCAAAGTTGTTCTGAAGGATGTCTTTGAGGCTTGCAAGGTTCCATCATCTGGCATCTCCCTTTTCAAGAGGTTCCAGAATCGTTGGCCTTTTATTGGCCAGAGCCAACCACAGCCCGACACCAGCCGCTCTATCATCCAACGAAGAAGCTCACCGCCTTGAGATGGTCAGTCACTTGAAAAGTCTGCTTGATTGTGGGAATCATCCATGCGAAGACTACAAAGAGATCATCCTACCCAGTGTGGCCTACTTTGGAGGAGGAGTCCCTATATACTTCTGTGCTCCTGGTACTTACCACATGGCCAGATGTATAGCTAAGGCCTTCTACGCCATGAAGATCATGCTCTTCCATGACCAGCTGGAGATGAGCAAATGGGAGTTGGCAGGGATCTATCAGGTTGCATTCTTTGTGACCATGGTCTACAGGAAATACTGGAATGAGGCAATGATTTTTTCCTACGCAGCCAAGAATGACCTGGACTTCATCAATGATGTGAAGAGGATCTGCAATGATGAGGTTGCATCAGTCACAGAATGTGTGATGCTGCATCATTTCTAGTACCTTTCTGATGACTTAATTAGACTGGCCATCTTCAATAACACTACATCAACCTAGAGCAGAGGGTGGATATGGTAGAGGGGATGAAGCGTCCTTTGATGACCAAGAATCCACAGCACCCTGAGATGAAGACACCAGTCAATCTCAACAGACCGCTTTCCACCTTCTACTCAGTGCAGTCGATGCAACTTTTGAAAAGTCTCCTAGGAGGCAAGCAACCCGCCTTCCTTGAAGTGAGTCTTGAAAGATGGAACACATATTCGTGCTTCAAGTGCACAAAGAAGTGGGCTGGTGTCCTGAAGGTCACGAACAACCTTACAGAACGAGGAATAGCCCTCATTCAACATTTCTTCGGCAACCAGATAAAGGACGAACAGCAAACCCAGTTCTTCTTGAAGCTTGCCTACCTCCACATGAAAGTTATCCGCAAAAAAAATGAACATAGAAGTCAAGAATAAGGTGTTGGAGTAGGAAGAAGAGAAGCTCTTTGTTTTCCATGGGAAATCAGAAGCACATGCATCAGTTATATCAATGATAAAAATTCATTGTCTTGTGACATAATTGTTGATATATTGATGGAAACTCGGGTAAAATCTTAGAGGAGCTATCAAACGTTCATTTTGCACGGCCATTAAATGCTGCCCAACTTTCATGAAAATTTGGTGGAATCACTTTCATTTGACAAGGAACCAGAGCAGGATGTGCTGGACTTGATATCATTAATTTGATGTACTATTAATACAAGCCTGAGACACCCTAGGTCTCATCCACTCTCCTAAACTTCTCAACTGTGACAGAGAAATCAGTCATTTCCTGAAATGTGAACCACCCGCCCGCGCCAAGCAACACTGGTGAGAGGGGGGAGTCTCTCAGGCAGCAGTGGGCTAAGAAAATGATATTTGAATGGGAAAGTGATCACTAGCCCCAAACCCAAAATCAGGCAGTGCATCCGGAGAACACAAGAAATCAAGACAGAAAAATGAAGTGGTTCTCAGGCAGTGAAGCATTAACTCATCCACATTTAGGACACCTTTCTCTAGCTTGTGAATCAGGTCTGGAAGGAGCTGACCTCTGGGATTAATCAAGTAGTTTACCTAGAAGGGTGTCTATCATTCAAATCCCTGAAGAGAAAGGGGCCTCAGCAACCTTGCCATGGTGCAGCGGAAGTCCCCTGCATTGAAGTTCGCTGATGGTGGAATGTACATAGAAATAACAATATACTTCCTACCCAGGTGCAGCTGAAATGTTACTGCCTGAAAAGAGTATTTAAAGCAAAGTGAAAAACAGAGACATCATGACGGGTGTAACTTGTACATCCTCCTGCCCAGCCCCCAATCCATGGTAGTTGGGTTGTAAAACTCTTATATAAGGGGAGGGTGGGTAGTGGGCATCCACTCAGCATGGTCTCCTAAAAAAACTTAGCTTATGGGAAATGGAGATGAGCCTCCGCAGCTCCTCCTAGTTGGACAGGAGGCCAGCTCAAGTCTCAACTGGGAGGAGCAATCAAACCTAGCCTTGGGTTGGGGCATACCAGCCTAAGCTCTTTTGGTGCTGGGATGGGGGCAGCTTTAGGGGATCAAACTTCAGAAAACCTATGCCGTATTTTTAGTATTAAAAAAGTACTAATGGTCCTTTTAGGCATTCCAGATGTCATACCTATATGGCTGCATTTTGGTACCGAAAGTATATACATATTTTTAGATACTATGTATCGATGGAGTTAATATTGAAATTAAATTAAATCCGCCAGAACAAGAAACACAAGGGCAAAAAGATTGACAGGAAAAAAATATAAAGATATAGATAATAAGAGACTGCTAATTGATTACCAATCAAACAACTATATTTCCCAGAAGGTAGTTACGGGTCAAAGGGACAGCTAAAAGAGGGTAGTTTATGGTAAAGTGACAGATCAAATTTGTGTAGGTGATGAACTTAAAACAGTTAGGGAAACATTTTATGAGAAAGTTGGGTTAAACAGATTGAAAAATGGACAAAACATTATGGGAATCAGGAACCACGTGAGCAAGGAAGCCATCGGGGTATGGATCTTCAGAATTACCGAAATAGCCTCAAGTAGGCAGCACTATCATCATCTCAATTAACCAACCCATTTTCAACTAAGTTTGACACCCAATTGATTGTTTTTTGAAGTTATAAAATAAATGAGTTGCTGTTCCTTTTAGGAATGGAAAGAGTGTTGGAATGTGATGTGTCAATACTTATTCTGAGCATATTATTAACAGGTCATCTGTCTCCGTAGCTTCAGCTGTAAAACTTCAAAAAGAATAAAGTATTTTGCCCTGACTGAGAGGTTTCTATTTGAGCTAATAACCATTAAAAGTAGTGGGTCTTTGGTCCTTCAAGTGCATGAGTTATTAAAGAAATAGGTTTTCTCATGGAAACTACCTTAGGGAGGCTAGATGGTTCAAGCAGAGACTAAGTAATGCTGTTCAGCAAAGCAATGGAATAAGTATACTGAATGGGGTCTGAGTTGTTCATGGTGTTAGCCTGTAGTTTGACCCCTGAGTTTTATCGATTGGTACCTTTGGTAATTGTGTAGAGTATGGCCGGATACGATTCTTAGCTTATTTTGGGGGCTATTTTTCAGTGTTTTTCTGCAATCCCACTGACCAATCACAGATTTGTATTCAGCTCTGTCATTGGCCAATGAGAAAGCTTTATTTGTTTCAATGCTTTTTGTGCTTTTATATATATCCTACCTAGTCTATGCCTGACATTATTTAGGCTTTTTAATTAATTTTCCATTGCTTATTGTTCGCTAAAACCATATTTTGGAGGTTGTTAATAAAGCCTGGCTTCCTAACTCTGACTACAAAAAAATGGGGGGAGGGGGTGCCTCCGTTTTGATTTCTCTTCCTTTACTTGTTAAAAGGGTTTTTTTACAACCTTTATTTTGATTCTTGTTCCAAAGGATTCATTGAATATTAATGTTTTTATGAAACACAAATTCTCCAATTCTATATAGAAAAAAAAACAGCACTACCTTTCCAGCAAACTCAAGGGTATTTAAGCTCCCACCCACACGGAATCATGCCATTATTCAAAATGTCTTCTTCATGCGTTGTGTGCTCTTTGAATGTTCACCATTTAGGTGCTGTTTTATCTGACGATAAATGTGGCAATTTTCTCCAAGCCTTTTAAAATCTAAATGCAAGTGTCCCACTTGTAAAGCAAAAAGACAATAAACAGAAATTTGGTCTTCAGGTGTGACAAATCTTACATTGGCGCTCATGGCAAAAGTGAACAATGTAAGTACAAATCAACGGCTCAAAAAGGAACTTTTTCACAGGGTCATGCCTCTCCATTGAGAACATAATAATGGTTGTGTTTTGGTTCGTTGAGAGTTGGGTACCTATGACGATAATAAATGCAGATACAGGAGTTTGTCGAAAAACTCTCAACGATTGGTTTAGCTTTTGCCAGGAAATTCTTTTATATTATTTTAAAACTTTTTCTTCACCACATGGCAGGGTTGGCAAAAAACCCAAAATTTTGAAAAAGCCCAATAAAACCTGGGTTTTTTCAAAAAGCAAATGCTACAAGCATTAGAATAACAGAAAAAGAATAGTTATCAATATTTTTATATAATATTAATAATTACTTAGTTTAATAATTATATTATAGTAAGAAAAGATCACAGTAAGAGATCAGTGATCGGGAATTATGGGTACCCATGATAGCTATAACCTGTAGGAGAGATGAATTATGAGTCAGTATCAGAGAAATAACCTTAAATTGATACATATTTGTTGAAATTATAAAAATAAATATACATTTTGAATAAAATAATAATTAGCATTCATTTCTTGAAAAAAAAAAAAGAGTATAATTTTTTTTTTAAAAACCTGAGTTTTTTCCAAATTTCATTTGAAAAAGCAAAAAAAAACTGGTAATAAAACCCAGGGGTTTTTTTATTTGCCAACCATGCTACTTGGATGTCCCGGCAAAATTTGGCAAATGCAAATATAACCACAGTCGTGTAGTGGAAAGACAATGGGTTTTTGGAGGGTTTGAACATGAATCAAAGAAAACTTTCATTGTTTCAGTTGAAAATAGATATCGTGAAACCCTCCTGGCAGGATAAAAAGTGGATTTTACTGGGAACAACAGTCATATCATACGGATGGGTAGCCTATTCCAATTTGTCATCTGAAGGATATGAATATCTAACCATCAACCATTCCCAGAATTTCATGGATCCAGAAACTGGTGCCAGCATGCAAAATATAGTTTAGGCAGGATACAAGAGCCAATGTTCCCTACTATGGATGGAGAGATTTCACGAGTTCTGGGCCACCGCCGCTTAATCTCTACCCACCCATCTAACATAAGTACACATTTATCAACAATTCTCATAGTGTAAAAAACAATAGTTTAATTTTGAGGGTCAGGTCATGAGGGAGACGGATCGTTGGGATCCCCCTGCAATGACCCTCAGATTTCAATCATTTAGGGAGGCCTGGGGGCACAGCCCCCCAGTATATAATCAGAAATCACCATAAACTTCACCTCAATAGATTTTTGCTGAAAAACAAACATAGTCCAGAAAAAAGTAGCTAGGAAAAATAGCCCCAAAATAAGCTAAGACTCGGATCCGGCCATACTCTACAAAATTACAGGTACCTTTCTAATAAATAAAGGTCATTTGACACATTTTTTTTGTAGCCAAGCCCCATCTAAGGATATGACGCTGGGCCAATTCTGCCTATGGTTGTGAGTCAACCGCATATTTTTATCCAGCTATTTCCAGTAAGGGATTATTTTAGGTAATCTTATATATTAGCGACTCAGAATTTTTTTCCTGTCATTTGTTAAAAAATCTTTTGTTTAACAACTTTTTCCTGAGTGTGACAGGGGGTATGGGGGGCAACACCCCCTATATATCAACCCATAGGCAGCTCAAGACTGGCTTCTGGTAACCAAACGCATATAAGAATGAAATCTAAATTCATGCATGGATGAACAAAAGATGAAATAATGATATCATTTAATTTGGAACAAGGTAGACCTGAAGATCGGTAACACGCCCGAAAAGGTGGATTTTCTTTAGCCGAAATCTAACAGCACCAAGTTGCATTATGTTTCATCACCCGTGCATGAATATTCATACGCATGATTTGGTTAAATAAAAAGATTAAAACATTATTCTAGAAACAATTAGGAAAATTCCCTAGCAGTGATATCTCTCCTGTGAGCAGTCCCCTTGAATTTACTCAAAAAAGGTTAAACATATTGGAACATATTTTGCATCCTATGGGTCATAAACGCATGCCACGGATCTTCAGATTTACAAAAATAATATCTACTAATTTTAGAAAATATTATATAGAGCCAGTTATAGTTATGGCATGGCACACTGGCATGGCAGTGAGCCTTAAAGGATTAACAAGTATAAAATGACACACTATTTCCCATAGGAACCTTAGCTCCTTAGGCACTTACAAATCACAATAATTGTGTAGAGTATGGCTGGATCCGAGTCCTAGCTTATTTTGGGCTATTTTTCCTAGCTACTGTTTCTGAGCTGAAATCTATATGGATGAAGTTTACAGCGATTTCCAATTATATATTGGGGGCTATGCACCCCAGACCCCCCAAATGATTGAAATCTCAAGATCATCGTAGGCCCATTTCCCTGATGAGCCATCCCCAATGATGAGCCAACCCTTAAAATAAGCTAGAATCACATCCGCCCATACTCGCAAATCACTATTGGAAATATGGGTAGTGAGCCTTAAAGGATTAACATGTATAAAATGACGGTAAACATATAGACGAGCGGCCCAGCCGGAAAAAATGATTTTGTGTAAATATTATCATTCACCCGTATCATTTCTGACGTCATACCCTACCCCTATTATAATTCGCAAAACGATTGAAGGCACTGACATGATGTAGTTAAAGCATTCACCTCTGTAAACATCAGGACATTCTAAAAATTAGGATTATATACTGGAGGGCTGTGCCCCCCAGACTCCCCCCAATTTAATGAAACTCAGGATCATCATAGTGCGGTCCACCAATCGTGTTTACCCCCTCACAAGCCGTCCCCTATAAATGTACTCCAAAAACGTGAAACATTTTGGAACACGGACGAAATGGTACATCTTATCGGCCAGGCCGCTCGTCTACATATTTACCAAAATGACTAACAGTAATGACACTTTTAAAACATAGATAACATTAACTTACGGAAGCCATTCGTTATTGAATTGTGGTCACTTTTGGAGAAAGCAGGATATACAAACAAAAAGATTTAAAATAAATAATAGATGAGAATGAAAAACGTAATCTTATTTAACTTGACCAGGAAGAACTTTGTGGTTTCTAGCTATGTATAAACCATAGAGGTAGAAAAAGCCAGGCTAGGCCTACCCTAAGGAATGAATACATTAAGTTTCGCTGGTTATTCTACAGTTAATCCATTAAAAGTAAAATTGCTTCAAACTGCCACGAAAACTTATATTATTATTTAAACTTAATAGCTATTCGATACTCTACTGACTTAACGTTTTTTCATATAATTCAAATCTTAAGCAACAACAAAAACAGAGGCAGTTTGAATTACAGTTTTTTGGCCAATGTAGAAATTTTCGTTAGGTGGTAGTGAAAGACATTGAATCTTGTATGAGAAAAAGAAAATTATAAAAGTTTTGTGGAGCATTTAACGTGTTTGTACTTTATTTAAATTGAGATTGTACTTTATTTAAAATAACCTTGTATCAAAGACTTCTGCTAGTATCCAGGAGAACCATTCATTAACATGTCCAAGCTGAGTTGCGTACCTCTCTCGTTTAATTCCTCTTAGCAAAATAAAAGGAGTCAACAAAAGGGTAATAAATTGGAATTAATTTAGAACTAATAAATTGTGAATCGTGCAAAAGTGCAAGATAGGCCCAGCTTAGCTAAGACCAGATTGGTTTAATATAAATGTGAACTGCTGTTGAAGTGAAACAATTATCCTTGCATTTTCTTTGCTTTGGACAATAATTATGAGTGAACCAAGAAGCACGATATCGGATAAAACGGGTAAAGAAGAGCGACAATTGTGAATTTATGTAGAAAGATGAACGAAGCAGCAGGTAAAGATGATGATCAGCTTTACCTTAATGAGGGTCTTCAATCCCTCACCAGTCGCTGCTGCATCTTCCAAACCAGTAGGGCAGGAATAAGACTTAAGACAAGCAAAAAGCTTGGCTAATTACAGATGCAGAGCAGAACCACGAAGGAAAATGAACTAAACCAACTCATAAAGTAGGGGGCCAAGAAACAGTTCAACCTTCCGCTTAAAAACAACAATCGAACTTGCACTGACAACATCGTTCGGAAGAGAATTCCAGGGATTAATAACACGTATAGAGAAAAGGTGAGGGCGAGCATCCGTATTTGAGTGGGGCGAAGGATTTTTTTTTGTTGTGAGCACTAGTTCTGTTGTCTCTTCTACATTCAAACAAATCAAACAAGTGGGAACAATGCCAATTTAGGATCTTCCAAACCATAATTAGGTCTGTACGGAGAAGGCGTCGTTAAATGGACAACAGGCCCAAATTAGATAATCTATCTGCATAAGAAAGATCAGAAAATCCCCAAATCTTTTTTGTGCATCTCCTTTGTATAGACTTGTGGGGGTCGAACCAAGTAAAACATTCGAATGAAAATTTAAGCGGTTCACACAGTGAACCTTATAAATGGGAAGACAAAATTCCCGGTATGTATTATTCTCTTTCGTAAATAGGAAGACAGACTTCCCGGTATGTATTTATCTTTCGTAAATTGGAAGATAGAGTTCCCGCTTTGTATTATTCTCTTTCGTAAATGGGAAGATAGACTTTTGGGTTTGTAGTATTCTCTCCTTTGTAAATAGGAAGTTAAATTCCCCAGTATGCAGTATTTTTCTCTTGTAAATAAAGAAACGAAAATCCCAGTGTACTTGGTCAGTGATTGAGCTTACCGAAAACGTTGCCTCCTATGCCGGGTAGTGAGGGAAGTAAAGGACAAATGTGATGGACTTTTTCTTTGAGCACAAATCGTGCAAGTCACGGAGATCGACATTGTTGAGCCGATGCTACTTAAAGCTCCTTCTATTCTTCTTGTAAGACCTAGTGGGGAAGAGCTCACGCCATCGAGGTCGCTTGTCCTGAACTTTACCTCCTTTACCGAAAATACACATTCGGTTGCGTGGCTGGATCCGAACTCTGAATGAGAGCTTAAAAGCTCGAGAAATTTTATTTATTTTTATTTATTATAAGAAAAGAGTTTACAGAATGAATATTTTACATATAAGTAAAAAATAAACATATAAGCAAAACAATTTAGATTAATAGTGGTGAATATACAGACAAAAAAGGAGAGTAGAGAAGGGAAAGTTGTCTTCGAGGGGTAAGAAGAACGAAACTCCAGAATATGTGGACGTCATCGATCCTTTTTATTCTATGTACATAGTTATTATATATATTTCAGATATAAACAAATTATCATATCGAATTGTTACATATTATTTATTTTGTTATATCTTATATTTTATTTATATATATATACATTTAAAATTATGATTTTTGAGTGATTTAATTATTATTACTATATTTTACTTTCGCTTTTGATTAATGCTGTTATTTTATTCTCTTTGTTACATTTCTTTAACATTAAATTTATAAAATTCATTGCTAAATTATATCCTTTTGCTTATTCACTTTATTTTAATACACTATAATTTTTACATAATTTACGTTCATTTATTAGTCTATTCATGTTTTCGATTATTTTATTTATTTCTACTTCATTTTATATTTCCCAATTTTAGCTCTGGCCTAATTCTATTTATATTATTTCACATAGGTAATTCATTTTCACTTTAATTTCTATACTTATCATATTTTCACTTTCACTTTAATTTATTCCCATCGTTTGATTCACTTATTATATTTTCACTTTTCGTTTATTATTCACTTTTATCGGTCACATATTTAGGTATCTGAGAGGTCTTTTGTCCATTCTTAATTATCATGAACACATTCAGGTTCACTGTATGGATGCACGGGTCCCGTATGTAAAATGTGCCTTCCTCCAACAGTCCTGTTATTTCCTTTGCTTAGTGAGTCCCTCGTGGGTCCATTTGAATTTGCACATTTTTATTCCTTCCGTAAGTTGTTCGATGTTTCATTTCGGCGGTCTGCTTATTGAGGGACACTTCCTCTGCGTTAAAGAAGTATCTCATCTCCAATATTTCCTTATTTTTTGTAAGGAAAACTCCTGGGTGCTTTAGGATTTCTTCGTCCTAGTTTTCTTCTTCTGTTGTAGGGTTTTCTTTTTCTTCGTCTTCTTCTGTTTTCTTTTCCTTCTTTTTTCTCTGTTTTTTTTTTCTTTTGGAACTTCTTTGAGTTTTCTTTTTTTGCACTTTCTTCTTCTTCTGTCGATTCCTATTTTTCTGTCGTTTCCATTTTCTTTTCTTCTTGCTACTCGTCGGGGAATTGTACGTTTAGTATTTCGTTGGAAGCGGGGTTCAGCGGGAAGCTGATTTAGCTCGTCTGCAAACGTGCTGGGGTCAGACAGGTTTGCTAGGTGGGCAAATATTATCATGGCCATTATTTCGGTTCCTTCCTTTGCAATGACTAGTTTTGTCGCGGTTTCGGTGTTCTTTGGTGTTGCTGCATCGAGGTAGGACTTTGCCCTTGCCTCCATTTCCCCTTTCTGCTTCTCTTTCTTTTCCTGAATCACTTTTTTTCGGATGGGATATCTCATTGACATGGCTTTGTGTTCACCACCGCAGTTGATGCATTTCGTTTTTTTGGCTCTGCATTCTTTGCACCCGTGTCCGAATCCGGCGCCATTGGAACACGCCATCTCCTTCGCGGGGCATTCTCTGGTTTGGTGCTACTCAACTGCGTAGCATTTAAAGCAGCAGCTCTCAATGGGGATGTATTCTTCGGTTTCAATTTGTTCGGGGGCTACCCTGAGGTAGAACCCTAACAGTCCGTCATTCTTTGCCCGACGCGCCATCTCAATGTCGGAGAATACAACTTTTACTATACTGTTGGCGTTGCGGATTTTTCTATTTTAGTTATATTGGCCCATTTTTGTTTATCGGACAGCTCGGTGTTGATTTCCTGACAGGAGTTGTCCGTGAAGAAGTGGTCAAGCGGTCGAAGGATGATGGTTCGTTGAACGAGGATCTCATAGGGGATGATTACCTCTAGTCCAATTTTTTGCAGGTGTTTCTTGGCCTCTTTTGATACTAGCTTCTTTACGTCCTGCATATATATATATATATATATATATATATATATATATATATATATATATATATATATATATATATATATATATGTATATATATGACTGAATCAAAGTTCGAATTGATTTTGAATTTGATTAGCTAGGGGGTGAAATGTGTGGTAGGTGTGATAGGGGTGAAAGAGTGTATTAGTTTTTGTTACTCTGGTTGCGAGGGCATCGACTTCGTTTTACTACCATATTTTTCCACTTTTGTTGTCTTTTTTATTTTTATTTTTTTTGCTTCTAGTGTTCCTACTGTTAGCATTTTAGACAGGCAGGGCCGGTCTGAATCTTCATTTTAAATATATATATTAATTTATTTTTTTTCCGTTGTCGTAGCTTTCTAGCCTTTCAAGTTTGTCGTTTGCTAACTTTAATTAGCCTAATATTATTTTTGTGGGCATTATAAGGTTTAAGGTGTATATTGCGCCAATACACTAGATAGCTCAGGTCACAATAAACCTAAAAACTTATACTTCGTTATTCAAGGGACTGAAGTTAAATGCTACTCGAAGTCTAAATTTCTGAAGACAAATTTCGTTAGGCCTAGCTTTCGGCGTTGTTGAGGAAGAAGTATTAAACACAAAGAGTTAAGAAAAATATATATTATTGAATAAACAGTTATGATTGAAAAGTGAAATTATAGTAACAGTTATGATTGGATTGAATTACGCGTATGAATTAAATTTGCATAAGTTTATGAGAATGGATTCACAATTGAAAAATATGGTTTGGTAATTAAAGTATACAACATATGATGATTGATAAATAGATATTAAATAGTAATTGGCTAATAGATAATTAATAGATAGTATTGGCTGATTGCAATTAAATTGGTTAAATAGTTAAATGGATTGATAAATAGATTGATATAGTATGATAATTAGATATTAAATAGTAATTGGCTAATTTGGTAATTTAATTGGTAATTATTACTTGGTTAAATAGATTATTAAATAGATTGTTAAATAGTAATTTGTAAATGCAGTAGTTTGGTGAATAGATTGATAATTTATAAAAAGTAATTGGTTATTTGGTAATTTGCTTGGAAATTATTGATTGGTTAAATAGATTATTAGTGTGATAAATAGATTATAACGTAGTTGGGAGGGTCTGTAAATGACAAAAGAATCACGGGATTCTTTTGAGACATTGCATTCATATATATATATATATATATATATATATATACAGTTTGAAATAAATATTTGCACTTGTAGGGGTATAGACCGCTACAGCATTTTGCCTCTTTTGTTTTCATTTTCGTCTATTATTATTTTTATTTTGTTTCTCTTTCTTTTTTTTGTGGGCACTTCGCCTCTTTAGTTCAGTTTTTATTTTATTCGTACATTAGTTTGTACTTTTTTATTTCGTTTTCTTTTAATGGGCTCTTTGCCTCTTTTATTTATTTTTGTTTTATTTTATATTAGTTTGTTTGGTTTGGTATGGTTTTCTTGTTGTTTTTTTTTCCCATTAATGGGCTTTCGCCTCTTTTGTTTAGTTTTATTTTAAGAAGAGATATTTCGCCTCTTTTTATTGTTTTCCTTTTATTTCTTTATTTTATATGGTCTTATTCGTTATATCTTCTTTGTTCGGGTTTCATTTTGGTTGTTCTTCTGTCTTTATGTTCGTATTTCTTGATCTTGGTTATTTATTTCTTGTTTGGAACGTTAAGGTTCCGGAACATGTACAGTTTCCGAAGTTGACTTTAGGCTAGGAAGATTCTGATGTTGATGCGGGTTTTGTACTCAGACTTGGTGAACCGTAAACCCAGGATGGTACCCTATTCCGAGTACGGGTATAGGTCGTCGTTCACGATGACGTCATCTATTGTCCGGCAGTTCATTGCAATTATTTTGAATTTTTAGCGGTTGAGTTTTATTTTCCACTTCCTTTCATATCTGTAAATTGCAGATACATCGTGACGGCCCGCACCGAATCAGAGAGGTCTATTGTGTACACGAGGTACAGCAACGGACTCAGACAGCTGCCTTATGGAACTCCCGCCATGAGTTCGAATTCGGGTTCTGAAAAGCCTTCGATGGAGATTTGGACTTTTCTCTCCATAACATAGTCATAGAGGACCATTTCCAGGGGTGGGTTCAGCTGAAGGTTCAGGATCTTGAAATGGAGACCCCTCAACCAAACCTTATCGAAGGCCTTTTGTACATCGCGCAGCACCACATCTACATATTTTCCCTCTGCTTTACATTGACCTATTTTCTCCGTTAGGAGGGCGAGGGCAGTTTTCGTTCCTCGCCCCTTTCGGAACCTGTGCTGCAGGGGGTTGTGAGCTCCTAGTTCGGCTAGTTGTTGTTGAAGCCGGTTTGCTAGGATTTTTTCGTAGATTTTGCCTACAACTCGAGAAGGGAGATTGGTCTGTAATTCACCAGTTGGTCTGGTTGCTTACCATCCTTGGGTATAAAGATGATTTTGGCCACCTTTAGACGGTCGGGGAAGTAGCCCATGTTCAGGGAAGCATTAAAGACGTCGGTGATTTTCTGAATGATCTGCTCTGGAGCATTATTCAGATTGCTTTTGGTGATGCCCGTCCAGTCTGGTGCCTTTTGTTTGAAGGATTTCACAGTGGTCATGACGTCCTCTGTTGTTATTGGACAACCATGGTCAACCATCTCCCTTCCCATGTCCGCGTGGTGATGTGGATGCGTGCGGTATATTATCTGATTCAGATCGTCAATCAAACGGCCTTCGAATTCCTGGTCGAACTCTTCGTTGTCTTCTTCGGTGATGGAAAAGACTTTCTCCCAGTATGTTCTGAATCTTCCCTCCAGAACCGCCCGGTCCTCTATACATTTCCCATCCTCTTTGATCCGAGCTTTTTCCTTTCTTTGTAAAGCTTTCAGTTTTCTGATTTGGTGGCATAATTTGGCCGGGTAGAGCTCACTGTCTTTTCCGGCCATAAGGCTGTCATAGATTCCAGCCTGTTGGATGTTTATTGCATCCTTTACTTCGGAGCTTAGTCGGCGTAGTAGCGCGCTTTTTCCGGTTTGGACCTTCCCGTATAATCCCCTCGTACATTTCTCTATGCACATGTGCGATCCTCTTCATATCCGAGGTCCATCCTGGCTGAGGCAGCATTTTGTATCCATTTCTGGGAACACACTCGCGGTCAGCTTCGATGATAGAAGTCATTACTCTTTCGAGTTCATCGCCTATCTCCTCCAATGTAGCCTTGCTCAGGTCAGCCGGAGCGTATTTTCGGAGTATGGTCCTGTATCGGTCCCAGTCGGTGGCGGCGTAGTTCTTACGTAGTGTGACTGGCAGCTGGATCGGCGCGAGTGAAATTGTTGTTAATACCGCAATGTGGTCACTGGGAATTGTTGACCCCGACTCACTATGGCAGTTGAAGGGGAAGCTTCCGCTTCTCATGATAATGTCAGGTTTGGTTGCTGATCTGTAAGTGATGTAGGCCCGGAAATCCGGCCATATTCTCTGGATGTTTTTCCTGGCCATTATCATTTCCAAGTTTCGGCCTCTTTCGTTGGTTCTACCATAGTAGTACGACATTTGGCATTCGGCATTAAGGTCACCCCTAAGAAATGGATTTCAGCAGTGTTTATATGCGAAACGGTTTGAGTTGTTAACTCTTTAAATCTATCGTGACGCCGATTGGACAATTATTGCAGTGCTTATATCTAAACGCTGATTGGTCAATTTGTTAACGCTAAGGTCTGTTATTTAAAAAATGAACATAAGAATACCAATTAAATGTATCTCACCCCTGATTGGTTGAATTATGTAGAATTATGAGTAGACCATCAGAACAAGCTCTCTATTGTTTTCCGTGCTGTCTCTTTCAAAAAGAAATCGAAACCTAAAAGTCGCATTCGCGTCTAGTAACATCACAGGGATACGTTGCAAGCGGAAAATGGAGACAACTAACTAGCAGATTTCCTGAACACGAAATATGAGATGCTCATAGGGAGTGTTATTTGGCCTGGCGTGATTTTGAAAAACTATTAAAATCAGACAACTGCATTCAAAACCTTATGGAAACTTCCTTGAATCTGAACCAGTACGATGGCACAATCTTTTGAGGCAGATCATAGACATTGTTCTTTTTCTTGGGGAGAGAGGCATGGCATTTAGAGGATCGTCGCAAAAAATTGGGTATGAAAGAAATGGAAAAAAATGGGCTTAGTAGAACTGTTGTCTCGGTTGGATCCTGTTCTGAAATAAGTAATAACATGTGCTAAAGGTGAAGGAATTGCAGCAGAAAGGAGGGAGACTGCAGGTACACAATCTCTCAGCAGAGACTCGAAACGATTTTTTTTTCTCTTTGCTCAGAACTTGTTGCACAGCAAATTCTCTTTGAAAGGAGCTTCTCGAAATACTTTTCAATTATGGTGGATGCAACACAGACTCCTCTCATGTTGAGCAACTGCCTTTATACTACGATATCTTGTGAAAGACGATTTTGCATATGTTATCGAGGAGCGATTTTTGAAATTTATTGATTGCAATTACAAAACTGGAAATAATATTGCGAAAATGGTACTGGAAACGTTAAAAGAGAACAACATCCCTTTTTCAGATCGCAGGGCGCAAAGTTACGACATTGGATCTAATATTACGGGAAAATACAAAGGGGTGCACGCACGTCTTCTGTTGAAAATGCTTTGGTACTCTTTTCACCCTGTGGATGACATACTTTAACTTTATATGAAATAGGCTCTGCTGAATGTTGCCGTGAAGACATCACCCTTTTCGGAACCATTCAGACAACATACACTCTCCTCAGCTCCAGTCCACGACGTTGGGAGGTTCTTGTGAACGAGATAGGAACAAGACAGTCGCTCCACAACTCTGATATAAGTTGGTCTTCGAAAATAGATTGTGTAAAACCATTTGCAGCAAATCTCACTAGCATTAGAGCTGCACTTGAAGAAATATTAACATTGAATCTGACACCTAAAACAAGGACTGAAATACATGACAATATTAAGTGTGTCTCATCGTTTACTTTTGTGATTATGTGAGCAATTTAGCTCAAGATTTTCGCACAAATTGAAATACAACAATATTCTGTAAGCAAGACATGCCGCAGTTGATGTTGAAGTCACAAATGTCAAGGATTTGATAGCAAGTTTGAAAGATCTTCGTGGGAACTGGAAGAAGATCTGGAATGAAGCAATACATGTTTGATCAAGCATGGGAATTGAGGAGTGAGTCTGAATGTGAAGAGACTTAGCATTGAATGTAAACTTGCCTGGAAAATCTAATTTGATGATGTCATAAAAACTTTGCTGCCATGAAAGCTCGAAAATAATTATTCAGTATATGATTATTTTTTAATATTCATTTATTGTTCATTGTACTTAGGTGGCCAAGAAGTTGCTCTACTATTAAAAAAATTGTTACTAATAATATTTTTCGCTCTGAATTTTATATGATTTTATTTAAGTAAAGAAATTGGTTAACGATATACAGGATGAACACCTGAAAAAGGAAATAAAATATTGTCCCCACTGTTAAATAAGGTGTATATGTGTCATGTCTTTTTCTGAAACCTGGGCAGGGGGCCCAAATTTTGTCTTGTACCGAGTAATATTTATCCTCTTGGCGGCATTGGACATATAGCACCATATCAAATGCGAGGATGTAAGTGAAGCAGTATATAAATTCCTTGTGGGTAACTAGAAGAATGCCATTCATTGGTACTGCTCGAAATGTAATGCTGTATTGGGAAAAAACCTTCAAGCAAATTACCAATATTTCCAAAAGGCGGGATGCTGTGGAGAAACGCATGGATGCTCTCGAAGAGAAGTTTAAGGACGAATTAAGTGAGGTTAATAAGGAACTGGTAAAATCGAAGGTAAGAAGTGAAAAATATTCTGATGATAAATTTGGGGGTATACTGAGTGAATTAGATGAATTAAAACCTAAGGTTATATGGGGGTCGCCAGTTATGAGGTGTTAGGTAAATGGCATCGTAGACGACAAGCTTACCAGTTATGTAGGTCAAAATGACGGCGAATCAATTGGATGTGAATGAAAGAGGTTTCTGTAACCACGACCTTATAATGGCGCGACGAGTTCCAGCTTATAAGTGAAAGGTAGCGTTACGGCGAATTATTTATGTGACTCCAAAGATAAATGATTTTAAGTTGGTCTTCTACTTGGCTGGGCTTACTGGAAGTTTTAAGGCAAAAGTAGACATACTAAAATAAACACTTTATTCTAATAACGGAATATTACGGTGCAAGTTGCGCGACACGGAGCGAATTAGGTGGAAGCGTGAACACAAGTGAATTTGTTACGATTAAATCTCTTAATCAATGAATGAAATCTGAATCTGAATCTCTCTTACTCTCTCCTTTTCTATTTTTATATATGCACTCCTAATGAAGAGAGCGTGGCTTATAATTGAACGTGGGATTACCTACTTCCGTTGTGTTGCATATCTCCATCACCTGGGCGAAGCTAGGAAGCCTGTGCACGGTGTGTACATTTATATGATTAAACACAAATTTGTGTAACGGGATCCTCATTAAGAATCCGTCTTTGATAATTCTATCTCGATACACAACTTGGGAAGTTTTATCAAAGCAGGTGTTCACCCATTTTCCTTCTTTGCTCCCATTATATTTTTCATACAATATTTAATCTTTACATTATATATATATATATATATATATATATATATATATATATATATATATATATATATATATATATATAATGCTTGGATTTAATAGGACAAATTCGCGTCCACTTTGTCGAGGAATCTTTTGGGCCATTGAATCCTGGAATTTTGGTGACAGAATCCTACCTATTGCGTAGTCCAATTACTACAAGCCTATCTACTGCGTAGTCCAACCACTACATGTACTCCTGCGCCAATGATGGCGCGGGAGTCATCAAATCAACAAGAAATCGTCACGTGATCAAGAGTTTGGAAGGAATTATCACATCAAGATAAATGCAAGTTAATAGGAAGATACATCAAGAAAAGAAAAATCGGAGATCAAGAATTAACCCAGCCAACTTAAAAAAGAAGAATCTCAGCTAACTAGAATATGGAGTCAAGATAAATGGAAGACAATGTTTCAAGGGGCACTTCAGAAGAAATAAATAGATTCGAATATAGAAATCAAGACGAAGAAATCACAGATGAAGAAATCTTCGCACCCATACAAGACTACAAAGAGAAGCGGAGAGTGATGTTCAAAAACGATAAGGAAAACCTTAAGAAGTTTTAGAAATTTGTCAAATCGAAACTCAAGACTGCATTCCGTATAGCAGATCTGGAGAATGAAACTAGAAGAAATGCAACTACAGATAAGGACAAAGCTGAGACACTTTGGGGGTTCTTCTCTGCTATATTTACAAGAGAAGGAAATGGAGATATTCCAGAATTCGAGATTAGAGATTATGACAGGCACCTAGAGAACATCGAGATAAACAAGACAATAGTACAGAAGATCAATAAACTAAGAATTGATAAGGCGACAGGTCCAGATGCTATCCACCCCTAGCTGCTCCATTAAGTGCAAGATGACGTCACTAGAAATTATACATCGGAATTCACTGCCCACTGGAACTATCCCCACCGATTAGAAAACTGGCAACATCAGTGCCATTTTTCAAATAGGGAAAGAAGACATTATTAAGCAATTATCGTCCTGTAAGTTTCACTTGTATAGTGTGTAAAATGCTAGAGTCAATTATCCGAGACGAAGTGATGGCGCACATGATCCGAAATCAATTGTTCTCCAATAAGCAGTGTGGGTTATCCCAAATAGATCCACTCTAATTCAACTGCTCCATGCCCTTGACAATTGGACAGGGTTCTTGATGCTGGAGGAGAGGTAGATGTGATTTACCTCAACTTCAGCAAAGCGTTTGATACAGTGCTCCATAACAGATTGCTGAAGAAAGCGTCAAGGTATGGTATACAGTGAAATGTCCTTAGATGGATTACAGTATTCCTGACAGGCAGAAGACAACGAGTTGGAGTAAACGGCGTCTTTTCAACGTGCGCTAATGTGCTAAGTAGCATTCCTCAAGGGAGTGTATTTGGATTAGGGCCGATCTTGTTCGTCCTGTATATAAATGACCTCCGTGAGTGCGTGGATTCAAGTGTCTACCTCTTCGCAGATGATACAAAGCTCTGGAGTGAGATCATGTCAAACGAAGTAAGTGCACAACCTTAAGTGGATCTGGACACCTTGCTTACTTAGTCTCAGGAATGGATGCTAGAGTTTAACCCACAGAAATATAAGCATCTTAAGATACACAAACCCAGAAGGATTCAGATCGCTACCTCGTACACTGTGATGGCAGTAGATGGTACCCGGACGACCATAGAGAGAGTACACCAGGAGAATCACCTTGCAGTTCAGACTGATAGCCACCTTACTTTTGCGGCTCACATCCAAGAAAAAGTTACCAAGGCGAATCAGATCATGGGAATTATCCGGCGAACATTCCAGCAAATGTATGTAGAGATATTTAGATGCTTGTTCAAAGCTATAGTCCGGCAACATGTGGAGTACGCTCAGTCTGTGTGGTCACCTTATCGCAAGAAGGATGTGACCGCAGTCGAAAACATACTGCGGAGGGCTACCAAAATCATCCCTAGAATAAGAAATCTCACCTACCCAGAAAGACTACAGAAAGTGAGCCTACAAAGTTTGGCATATCGTCGCTGGCCCGGAGACATGATTGAGGTCTCAAAATACTAACCGCAAAAGTGGACACGGCAACTAGCATTGAGATGACCAGAAGGGAAGGGAATATACGTGGAAACAATATACTCTTCAAGGAGAGGAATCGAACGTAACTTAGAAAACAGCAATTCTGGATTAGGATCGTAGATGCTTGGAACAGCCTACCAGATAGCGTTGTTACAGCTCCTAGTGTCGCCTCCTTTGAAAGAAGGCTAGACAAGTTTTGAGCGAATTAACCTGTCAAGTACCACTACGACGAGCCTCTCCAGGCCAGCTTTCTGCAAGCCGTGTCGTACGAAGATGATTCCGATCTGGATATAGATGTCATTTGTCCTGATTCCAGAAACCACGTAAGTAAATCTAACTAAGTAAGTAGGAATTGTTGAAATATGAAATGGGCAAAACTATGTGGGTGTATTTTATCAGTTATGTTTCCTAGCAGCCGTTCAATGCCCTTTAAACATTAAGGTCATTGAAGGAGGAGCCAAGAATCCTCCCGAATCTGAATACAGTGAATAAGAACTTGAATTTGCCGCTATTTTTATTTTTCTTAATGATAATTTTAGGCAAATTTAGTGAAGTGTAAAATTTCAAGTTAATGAATTATGTTAACATCAATTTCGTTTATATTTCGTGGCTGTGCCTGATTAGTTAATTAAGCTTTTTAATTTTCATATAATCAATCGATTTTAAATTCGCTAACGACATATAAAATGAATTTGAACATAATCAGTTTTGTTTTGATTTATTATAGTGATTGAGGTCCCTAAATTTAGTTGAGGTAAACCTAAATTTGAAGTTTATATTTGAGATTGGCTCGAATTTAGTATAAGGTATGGATAAGTTTTACTTCCTTGAATATTTTTTTATTTCGTGTGTGGAAGTTGCTTTGCTTTATTATTTGTTAGTGTCTGTGTTATTTGGGATGGAGTCTCAGTAATTAGCTTGTGAAATGTCGGTCTGTTTGGACGCAAGGTGTATGTCTTGTGATGAGAGTTGTGTGTATGTAATTTTTCATACTTATGCCATTAAAGGAAGAATATTCATGAATGCCACCTATGTTTTATGAGTAGGGCAAATGTGGCTTCGGAAGAGGAAATAGGTCGTGTGCATGGAGAATGCATGAGGTTACGGGATTTGGTACATGATTTGAAAACGGATGGTAATGTATGTACGAGGAGGGTGGAGTATAGGCCTAGATGAGACTGGAGTGACAGAAGTGACTCACATAAGTGGAGGTATTGTGGGTGGATGTGGAAACAATAGTTATGTTAGAAGAGGCTAGGTGTGTGAGTAAGAAGGAGGTAGAACTTATTAACTTGACTAGCAGATTCGAGGCCATGAGAGAAAAAAATGTTGAATGCGAGTCAGAATGTGGATATGATATGAAGTGGTATGACTGCCATTTTGAATAACATAACATAAATTAACGGATAAGAAAAGGCACAAGGGCCTATCAGAGATCATCCGGGTTAACCACGACCCATAAACTGCATCTACAGTGAGAATGAGAATAGGAGGGATGGTATAGCTAGGCCTGAAGGAATAAAAGTAGGAAGTTGACTGAGGTGTGTGTGGTGGTCATTCTCAGATTAGATATTTATATTGGAATCTGAATGCAAGAAGATGGAATTGACTGCGGGATTGCTTGCCGGATGCTGGTGTAGATGATGGATCAGTGAGGTATGAGGCGCTGATCTCTGTTTGTAAGAGATATGCAATTGTGATTACGCATGTAGGGGTGATGATGTGAAGAAAACGGATTCGTGTGAGTTGCGTCCAAGATACAAGAGGTTGATTGAAAGGATGAGTGAAAGGTGTTGTTTCAGAGGTGTTTCCGAGAATGGATGTTTCGTGCGCTTGTGCTGCAAGAATATGTAATAGGTCTGTGTGATGAGTCAGAGGTGGTGTTTGTGGGTGTTTGGAATGTTTTTTTTTATGGAAATAAGAAAGTGTATGCAATGGATGGGCAATATTAGACCAGAGCTGGGTAGAGGTGTTATGGAACGAGTTAAATTATGTAATTATGGCAGACCGAATAAAAAACTAGATAGTAATAAGGACGATACAGGAAGAGAGGGTAGAAGTAACATAATGCATGCAATAAAAATAGGACACAGGGATTTTCAAAGAAATCTTGAACATAGTAGTGGTGTGGGTCATGTTAGGGGAAACGGCAATACAAGTGGTGATTTACTAGTGAAGGGTTATTATTAGGGAAAATAGGGTAGGATAGGGTTATGCAGAGGCATGATAAAACTCTAGGAGATTTAAATGTTTTATATGAATGCTCAGAGTTTGAGGGACAAAATATGTGAGTCAAAGAATTACACAGAAAGAGAAAACTTAGATTCGATTTGGTTTACTGATTCCTGGGTAAGGCAAGAAATTTACAATGATCGAGTAGTTGAATACAGAGATCAATGGCTAGGATTTATATTTATATCAAAGGAATTGCAGCGCTTAATTAGAAGGTGAAGTAGAGCCAACAAGGAACCTCGCAAATGAGCGCACCGTTGACCTTATCAAATCTTGAAATTGGGTGATACAATTCTTTTAGTGAACGGGTGTATTTACCCAGGTGTTTCGTAGACTCTCGTCTATTTTGAACGCGAATTGTTTGTTTATGCGCTGTCTTATTAATACAGGTGTCTCTGACCTTTTGCGCTCTCGTAGATTCGAGTGTCCCACGCGCACTTCCAACCGCAGCCTGCTTTCTATATATATATATATATATATATATATATATATATATATATATATATATATATATATATATATATATATATATATGGAAATCGATAGCCCACCCTCAAAACTGAGGCCCTGCTCGGTAACCGCAACGTCCTAGCATTTTTAGCGGGGTGACCCTATTACTTAACCCCCCCTCTCTCCCCCCGCCTCGAGGATCACCAGAAAAGCCTTCGCACAATCACATAATGCATTAACCATCAGATTTTGACCCCAGCGAGCCTAACATTGGTTAAACCAGCAATATTTCCCCTAAGAGTTGGTATTTAATTTCACTTCATATGGGAAATTAGAAGGGCAACAACCAAATGCCAGAAGGTGCCTTTAGGGCTAGGTGAAAGACTCTCTGAGAAAAACCGTTAGAGGAGGAGATTTAATTCCTCCGAACTCAACCCCCCCACTTCCCCTACCCCCAGTGGGGTGGCGAAGTATATATGCGAATAACGGCAGAAGAACGGGGGAGATTGAGTTTGCGATCGAGACAACGAAGTCCGGCGACGTGCCCAGCAACCCTACGAAAGGAACATAGAAGCAGCTCATGCTGAGCCAGTTCCTGGTGGTCACACCGAATGTTAAGTTAGCTTGTATTGAGAAACAAGCTTAACTATCTCTCGTCAGAGAAACCCCCTATCCTGGTTTACAACAAAACCCAGAGATAATCCTCGCCATTGAGGATAGCCCAAAGTGAACTCCATCAAGCACTCTCCTTCGTCAAAGGATTCACTCGTTTGCTTATCGCTCGTCAGTGCGAATTATTTCCAGATTAACCTGAAGATTAGAAGAAACATACTTTCCCTGTCCCGTTGGTGAAATCATCTTACCAAGACAACGTGCTTAACGCCATCCGTCGCATGCACCGAATTCATCTGGAGCTTTAAAATTATCCCCGCGCCAGTGAAGACATCTAGGCGCCTGCCCCAAAACAACATTCTTGAGGTTACATAAAAATTGAGGACAAGGTCAGTCTCAAACTCAATTTTCGTGTTTTTTTTTTAAGGTAAATAAATTCCATTATCTGTTTTTTTAAAGGTCAATTAGCGTTCAATATTAAAGTGAGCTTTGGGTCAACTATTACTGTATATTCAATTGTGTAATTTAGTAAGTCTCACTTAAACTTGTTTAATTAAAAACTGGGTAGTTTGTTTGTTAGATTTCATATGTTTTCCACGTTTCGAGGATTTAATTAAATCTTCGAAACGCTGAGCATGGCACTAGAAACGATCAAAGATTAAAAATAACGTAAACTTAATCGAGGAGTTTTTGAAGTACGTAACAAACCTATACGTACGTACACCACCACCCGGTCCTTGCAATACCACGACAATATACATTCCTTATTTTTGTATTCAAATTCATAGATGCAAATTAATCTATACATTCTCATTTCCTCATTCCAATTTTAGATATATAATTTTATATGTGTGGAGTATGCTGGGATTTAATAAGACCACCGCGCGTCCATTTTGTAGAAGTTTTCGCTGGGTCTATTGAATCTAGCAATTTGGTACCAGTAGCCTACCTATTACATAATCCGATTACCACAAGCACACCTGAAACAAACGCCTTTCACTCATCCTTCAACTAACCTTTTGGATCTCTGTAGTAACTCACATGAGTCCACCTTCCTTACATCATTTACTCCCACATGTGTCATCCCAACTACATCCCTCTCGCACCTGTTAATATATCGCGTTTAATCGCATTATATATAAATTTGAATTGAATTTCCTCAAATAAATTTAACGTAGTCCCTCCTTTAATAGCACATTAGCTCGGTTTTCTCTCTAACCGTTTGTAATGTTTGAACACTAACTTCGCCATCTTACAAACAATTTCCTTCCTCTATTCGAATTTTCCATTATTTGCTCAATCATGACCATTTAACAAGTTGGTTTGGGGCATTTATTCAATAAATTACATTAATTTATCAAAAGAAGTTCTACTGCAATATGAATATTTTGAACGAGCTTTTCGTCCTTTTCCACGGACTTAAATATTTGTATTCAAATTTTCACACACAATCTTAACATACGTAAATAATGGAATACGTGCATGCAGTTTGTACATCTGCCTCCTCTACACTTTCGACCTAGTCATTAGTCTCCACAGAGTTTCTCGGAGACTCTAACTATGGCTTCGATAACCATGCCCACAATGACTTCAGCAATTTTCAAGACAGACCCCAATTCAACCAACTTGCATCATAACATAATTTCACTGATAACAAAAGCAATAAGGGCATATCAAAGGTCATCTGCATCCGTCAAAACCCACCCACAAAATGCATCCATAGGATTGTGTCAGATCATGCATCTACAATATACAATTTAAACAATCCATAGGATTGTGTCAGATCATGCATCTACAATATACAATTTAAACAATCCATAGAATTGTGTCCGATCATGCATCTACAATATACAATTCAAACCATACACAGGAATGTGTCAAAAACAAAAAGCATCATCATCAAGACTCGTCAAAATCCAAATAAATCGTAATATACAATAATAAAAAACTGAATCCACAGGAATGAGTCCAGAATACCCCCAAAGTTAACCTTTCCTCCCCATAAAATCATCTAATCTGCGTTTGAATACATTCAAGTTTGGACTATCTACCTTCTCAGATGGCAAACTATTCCAGTAATCTACCACTCTATTGGTGAAAAAATATTTTCTAACATCCAACCTGCACCTCTGTTTTTTAATTTTTAAGTGGTGACCCCTAGTCCTATTACTATCTTCCAACTCAAATAACTTGCTAAAATCCAATTTATCTGTCCCAGAACAGATTTTACAAAACTCAATCATATCTTCCCTCACACATCTCTCAAATGAGAACATATTTAATACCCTCAGTCTATCTTCATATTCTAAAGTGACTCACTTATTCGTTTTGGTCAATAAACATGTTAGTTAGGTTCTTTTGTACTCAATAATTAAGCTTACAATATTAAGTTGTTGTATTTTTCAAACACTGGTATGGCACGTTTTTCTGTAATTTATAGTAGGGCCTGGAAGTGTATTTGAGTGTAGATATTCAAGGTCCCTCAGGGAAGATGTCATCTTTGCCTTCCTTTCACTAACTCCAGCAGGTTACTATCATTCCTAAAATGCGAGGAACATGCTTGTATAGAGTACTCAAGTTAGAGAGTTATTGAATTTAAGGATAACATCCTTACTCCTATAACTAACATTCCTTTCCATGCATGCCACCGATTTGCCACTTGATGCCTGAAAATGTAGCTTAATTAAAAACACGAGCTATATATTCCTACTCATATCTTAAGTCTTCCTAAGAAGATTATTATATTTCTTCTTTTTTTGTATAGGGTGATAAAACTGATTGTAGTCATCGACACCCAATTCCTAAGAAGAAAGCCTAAAAAACGAGATGATGAACGAAGAGAATTTGGTTTCGTGGAAAATCACGATTGTGTCGTTGTCGTGATCACATTGCAAGATTGAATGGGAGACATAAAAAAACTAAAAAAAAGCACTTAAGAGTTTTTATTAAAAATCTATAATGGGTTCACGTTGAACCAGAAATAACATTCGATGAAGGGGAATCCGAATGATAAGTGCTCTAGAAAGAGCAGAGCACTGTTCTCCAATCGTATATATATATATATATATATATATATATATATATATATATATATATATATATATATATATATATATATATATATATATATATATATATATATATGAATCCATTAAACCACATAGAAAGAGAAAACGGAATAATTTTTCCTTGCAGTAATATTTTTATCACCTTTTTTCGAAAAAATCCGTGCAGGGAAGCAATTCGAACCAGGCACACTGAGGCAGCGAGCACCGCTTTGTTCACAGTTTAAAGTATGCCGTTAGTACACTACGCTACGCAGAGAACCAAAAAATTCTCTGAATAGAATAGCTTTTATGGAACACTTTCGCCAGCTCGAACGGAGACTATTAAAGAAATAGAAAATTAATTGGGAATTCAAAGAATAAATGAGGAATAGGTAAACGCGTGGCAGATATACAAATGTATATATCTCACAAAGTAGCACGTGAGGTTCGCAATGAATGCAATGTCCCGCAGGGAAAATGAAAAGGTGCTTCCAAGTACCTTCGAACTTTATTCAGTTCATCATCAAGGATAACTACACGAGAAAATAATATAGCAAGGGTATATATTAGCTAGTAAAAGATAAAGTACCGCTTCTCAGACAAGAAATCACCAATGAGGAAGTAGGAGGGGGATGGGTAAATTCACATTATGATTTAGCTATTACAGGTAGCAAGGTAAAACCGAGAGGCAAGAACAGAGCCAAAAGGGTTAAAACGATTAACGGATAAAGCGATAGTCTAAAGAGGGAGATTAGGAGCGACACGAGAACTAAATTGAAACGAAGGGAAGAGGGCCAAGGTGAGAGGAAGAGAAATAAATTAATGTTAATACAAAATCAATGCAATAATTAATTTGAAAAATCGGGTTGCCATAAAAATGAAAATTGCAAAAAAAAATTAGGAAAAAAGATCAAAGCTAATTTCTTTAAGAATTAGTTTTTTTTCTAACAATATCCATTTTAAAAAGGCCAAGGGAAATGTTAAAGTTATTAAATTGGCTTATACATGAACATTCAACAAGGTTTCTTTAAATTGAGTCATTTGAACGAAAAATCAATTTTGCTGAATTCCAATTAATTAAGTGGTTATTTATATATATATATATATATATATATATATATATATATATATATATATATATATATATATATATATATATATATCGCCCAAGCCTCCCATCTACGCGCGCTATATTAATGACATAATTTTGAATACGGATAACCTCAAACAAGTGAACGCCCTAGTTGAAACATTCAAAAACAACTCGTGTTTGAATTTCACCCACGAAACGGAAGATAAAGTATCCCTTCCTTTCCTTGATATCCTCATAAGTGCCCAGGAGTCCAAATTTGTGACCCAAGTATAGGTTAAGGCCACGAACTTGGGCTTCTGCTTAAACGGTTCTTCTGAGTGTCCTGAACCCTACAAGATATCAGTCATGACTATCCTTAGTTAACAGGGAAATTTCACATTCATCCTCGTGGACGGCCATTGATCTCGAAATTAAGAGGGTTCCCGAGTTCTCGTCAACAACGGCTGCTCACAAGAATCCATCGACGCCATCATAAAAGAGAAAATGAACTTGGCGGCTGGTCCTTCCTGGCGTCCGGTCTACTCCGAAAAAGAATAATATCGATGTTTATTACAAGGCCAATATGAACACCGGCTACCGTGAAGACGAAAAGGCTCTCAAAGCCATTCTCCATCGTAACGTGACCCCAGCCGACCCTAATACGGATATTAATCTAATTATATACTACAGGACCAAGAAAACAAGTAGTTGCATCATAAAGAACAGCTGTCTCCCTCCGACGAGCGAACTCCAGGAGACTAACGTCGTGTACGAATATTCGTGCAAAGTCGGTGACTGCGAACACCGCAATTCAAAGTACATCGGCGTAACCTCCAGCTCCCTGTCAAAGCAACTGACAGCTCACCTTCAAGATGGCGCGATTAAAAAACACGCTCACTCTCATGGCACTACCCTAAACCGTGAGAAGCTGAATAAGGACACCTCCATCATCCTGAGACTCCAAAACCGTAGAAGATTGCGGATGGCCGAAGCCATCATTATTTAAATGAAGAAACCGGCAATTAACATGGAAATTCAGCTGTAAACCATACTCCCGATATCTCGGCGTCTCCGAGTTAACTGCTGTTAAAAAAAAAACCGTTTTCAAACTCTCATTTTCCTTTGCCTTCTTTGCCTAAGAAATAGATCAGACCGACAAATAGTCAGATTTATTGATTGATGTACAATGAGTGAAAAAGTGTAGAAGATAAATATAGGTAAAATAGATGGTGAGTTTTTCTCTGATGTAGAGGGCATCTCTAAGGTACTTCTCTTTTCTTGTTTTGTCTCATTTGTCTTTTTCGTGGGCACCATCACTGGTTGCTTCTGGTGTTGTTTGGCTGCAATGCGACCTTTGCCTTTGACTTAACCTCTCTCATTGTTCTTTGGACTTTATTTATTTATTATTTCTTTCTCTATTTATTTGTCGTTGTTGTTTTTTAAATATATCTATAAATATAAATAAACTCTATTTCCTCCGTCACGGCTTTCTAACCTTTCAAGTGTTATATTTTTTAGCCCTTAATGTATCTTTAACTTTCTTCGATAATTTATATTTGTTTGTATTACCGGTATGTAGCCATTCCGCCTATTTTGTTCATTTCTTTGTTGTTTGTTTTTGGATGTTGGCACTTCGCCTCTTTTTCTTCTTATTCTTGATTTTAATTAGTTGTTTTTAGATGGGCATTTTGCCTTTTATTTCCCGGAGGACGCCCTTCATTTCAGAAGGGATGGGTAGAAGAGGACGTCGTGGAGAGGGAAGGAGGGTTGAAACCCTGGAGGACCGTGGGGAGGGTCAGGCCGTGAAAAGGGAACACAGCGACAGTTTGGGCTGGAAAGGCGGCTGGTTCCGAGATATTAAGCGCCCCGAGTTCTCTCGCGGCGTCCTGGAAGAAGGCACAAAGCGGGTCCCCAGGGGAAAACACTGAGATAATTGGATCCATGAGCTCAATAACGGGAGGAACACTTAACGTAGAGAGCCCTTCCGGTAGCATAGGGAAAGCACTGGTTCCACTGGGAGACGTAACGACACTAGTTACAGTGGGAAAGCATCGCCAAAGAGGTCCCATCGAGGGACGGGGCGGGGTCCTGAGTCCAAGCTTGCTGAAGAAAGGGACGGAGTGGGAAAATAGGTCGGCGAAGCAGGGGAGAGGGAACGAAACTCGTTCTACGTGTCCGAGAGGGAGCGGGTATCCAGCCAGGGGCGGCGACGGGCACGGGTAATGCGAAGTTCTCTCCTCTAGTCCGCGCTATCGCAGACGTCTTGAAGGGATGCGCGGGCCCTGGCGATACATCGCTGGAGGTCTCCTTGTTCCGCCTCCACGGCCCATTGGGGCCATCCATGATTCAACGATCAACGATCAACGATTAACGATCGAAAAAGGTAGAAAATGTGTAAATAGAGTAGAGAGAGTAGGTAGAATAGAAGTATAATAGAGAGAGAGAGAGAGAGAGAGAGAGAAAGAGAGAGAGAGAGAGAGAGAGAGAGAGAGAGAGAGAGAGAGAGAGAGAGAGAGAGAGAGAAAGAGTAGTTGTGTCAGGTTGTCTGGCAATCTCAGTCTTTTGCATTTTTATTTATCCGTAGTTATTGTTTCTTCGTTTGTGCAGCATTCAAGCCTTTGGAATCTTGCAGGCCTCTTGATAGTTAATTGACTTTACTTGTAATTTTACGTTTCCGTTTTGCATCTTTTATTTTATTTATTTATTTTGTGTCCATTTCAAATCTTTTATATTATATATATATATATATATATATATATATATATATATATATATATATATATATATATATATATATATTTTTTTTTTTTTTGTCCACTTGAGATAATTTATAATCAATTTTATATCTTTATTTACATGAAACAAATCATTTTTGGTTTTCATTATTCTCATCATTTAATATTGTATGTCAATTAGAGTTGAGATAGGTTTTAATCTTCTGGTAAGTTTCTCAATAGATCGGTTGAATTTATTATCGAAATATTATTTGGCTGCTTTTAAATGCTTGCCTGAACCTTAGTTTCTGTACATCTACATCAGGTATTCTAATCGGGTTCAGCACCTCATCTGGCATATCATCATAGATTTTCTTCCAAATATTGCGTACTTGTCTATTTAAGGTAATATTTATTGGCTTAATGTCCGTCGCCTCGTGTAGAATTTTCGAATAAATGTAGTCAAGCAGTGACACGTTGGTAATAAACCCGATTGACTTGTTTTGGATAACTTGAGCTTTCTTTATAACAAATTTTCTTAGGGTATTAAGGGGTATAGCTGGGTATAAGAGGAGTGGTCTCACCAACAGCAGATAAAATTTTCTTTTGTTGCTCGTCGAGAGATGTCTGAAGCGATAGAGGTTCTATAATGTTTTCGTAGCAAAGGTGATCTTCTGTAGGTAATGGGCCCTGTACCTATCCAACGTTAACCTCAGGTATAGAACTCGGCCTTCCTTAGAGTACTCATAGAGCTCGTCTTGCACCAGTACGTCCAATGTTATCCGACTGCCAATTGGTATCACTCTGGACTTTTGGACATTGGTCTTTATCTTATTCCTTTTTTTCAAAGTTATTGATATTAACAATTTCTCTCCCTGTCCTGTTAGCAATGTCGTTAGGATTTTTATAAACATTGCTAGGTGTATATACTGGGCAAGGTCTTGAGCGGGATATGATAAATCTCCAGTATACACTGAGTACAGAGTGGGATTGAGGCAGCCCTATTGAGGTATCCCAGCTTCCAGATTAAAGGCTACACCTTCTATACCATTTATCTTCACGACTGCTTCTCTATTCTCCAGATAGTCGCATAGAATCTTGGTTAGGTTTTAATCCATGGAAAGTTCAGTTAGTTTGCTTTTCAGACCCGGTAGCCATACCTTGTCGAATGCCGAGGCCACGTCGCGAAGTACGACATCGACATTACCATTGGTAGTTTTTCCGATTGCTATTCTCTCCGTAATTAATACCAGAGCCGTTTCCGTTCCAAATTTCGTCCTGAACCCATGTTGTTGGGAGTTGTAGGAGTTGTGAGTTTCCAGAAAGGTCCTCAGTCTGGTGTTAAGAAGTTTTTCTAACAATTTGCCTATAAACTTCAGCAAGGAAATGGTCCTATACCTACTGATATCCTTCGGTTTTCCAGGTTTCAGAATAAAGATCATTCGGGCTCTTTTAAATTGGTCTGGAAAATAGCCAACATTGAGGCAGGCATTAAACAACTATAGTAGACCCTCGCTGATGTTATTGAGGGCATTCAGCATATGCATTTTAGTGATGCCAGTTATGCCTAGCGCTTTTTGCTTAAAGCTTTTAAGGGCTCACTCGTGTTCTTCGTGCGATAATGGTCTACCTCCTTCCCCTGCGATGCGGGATCTGTCCTCGAAGTGATGTGGCGTAAATTCGGAACCCTAGGTCTTGGAGTCTAAGTAGAACTTTTCATACCTCTCATTACATAACTCGTCATCTTCATCGCTAATACGAAAGCGGTTTTGCCAGTACAGCCTAAATTCCCTCTAGATATCATGGTCCTCCGTATATTCTACGCCGTTGATCTTGATGCTTATGCTGTTCTTAGGAGAAGTGCCTCTCAGTCTCTTTATTTGACTCAAAAGTTTTTGGGGATCCCCTTCTGCGTTAATCTTAGTAATAATATCATTCCACTGGTCTCTCGATCTCTCAAGTATGAGTTGCTTGATCTCATTCCTTAATTCTTGCAGTTCCTGGTACCGTTGTGCCGTGATCTCATGCATATTTATAAAGAAAACCATTGTTTCTAGCTGATCCATTTTCTGTTGTATGTTTTCGTCCCACCTTGGAGATGGAAGAATTTTATGTTCGGTCCAGGGGATAGCCAGGCGGTCAGCTTCTAAGATATTCGAGGTGAGATGATCGAGTTTATCATCAACCTCTTCTAGGGAAGCACCATCGAGTTGTTCAATATGCACTTGGCGCAGATGTTCTCGGTATATTTTCCAGTTAACTCTTGCTAGGCATCTTCGTTTAGGAATTTGTACTTGTATTGGAGAAGTAGAGATGTGGGTGATCATACTAATATGATCAGACGGTATGAAAGGGCCCGGGAGAGTGACATGGTTAAGAGAAAATTTTCGATTTGTTAACACAATGTCCGGTGTGGTCGATGATCTTGCCGTATGGGATATGAAGAAATCTGGCCCTTCTCTTTGCACAACACCTCGATCGATTAGGAGGCTCAGTGAATTACCAGCTCCGTTAAAAGCATTCAAATCTCTGACTAGTATCGTTGAGGCCTCTCTCCTAAAGAGTCACATAAAGTTGGGAATCGGGAGATACGGGCGCCTGGGTGCTTGTTACCCGACTGCAACCATCAGGTCGTCATATGTCATAGGGATCTTCACCGCCAAATACGATTCCTCTAAGTTCCGTATCTCTTTAAATCTAATTCCTTTTCTAATGGCAATTGCAACCCGGTCGAATCTTTCCTTTGAGTGGCTAGCTATTAATACTTCGTAGTTATATATTTTTATACGCTCGATGTTGTCGTTTAATCCATGCACAGAAATAAGCACGATGTCGGGATAAGCGTTTCTAATGATGTCATTGTATATTCTGCTTTTGTTCTTCCATCCCTTAACATTCAACGAGAAGATCTTGAGGTTCGTGACGAGTTTGGTAGAGATAGCCATGGTTAATTGATATTCAGTTGTTTAACCTTAGTCCCTTTATCTCTGGCTGGTGACCTTACCTTACCAGATCTCTTTTTCCTGTAGTAATCCTAGGTTAATATTAAAGCAGGATTCAATCTGAGCCTTCCAATTTTATATGTTTCTTGTAGCGCTTAGTTTGCCCTTAAAAATTTCCCGCGCCATGATTAGCCAATTTTTGTAATACTTATGTTCACGTAGAAAAAATATATATAATGTAGCAATTTGTGAATAATTCCAAGGCTAACATTGTTCGGCGGAGATCTAAATGCCTGTTGCCGAGCTTCCGGCAACAGGGGGACGAAGGGGACGAAACCTGGAGCTACTACTTGATAGAAAAAAGCTCCAGAGAGTTGGACCAGACTTTTCAACTTTCCTGACACGGTGTAAGGCGACAAAACCGGACATTGTGTTGGCAAGTCCAAAATTCCTCTTCAATATAGCCAATGCCCCAGGACCTGTGGTCCCTAGCGATCATATCCTGATTATCACCACCATTTCGCTTGCGCCTATGCTCAAGCCGGTCGCACTTAGGAAAAGTTACGCAAAAGCTAACTGGGAGTTGTACCGAGAAATACTCAGCACCTACCAACCAGCTGATCTGGGCGACGCTAACCTCGAGGAAATTGATGAGGAGATTGATAAGATCACTAATCTCCTCACTCAAGCCAACGAAAGATGCGTACCCAAAATCCCGTACAAAATGCTCCCGCAACCTAGGTGGACGGATAAAATGAGGGATATCGCCAGGGAACACAGGGACATTTATGAGGAAGTCGGCAGGACAGGCCCCAACAGGGAAAGGGCAGCCCGAATGAGACAGCTAAGCGAGGAAATGAAGAACATAATCCTCGAAAAGCAGAAAGAAATCTGGGACGATATCATAGGCAAACTAGACCGGGAGACTAATCTTGTAAGTTTTTTGGAAGAGCGTCCGAAGACTTAGGGGATTGCCTCCCAGGCCAGGAATAAAAATCAAGGATGGCGATATCATTATAGAAGATCCGGACACTCTCGAAGAAAGATTCAGAAGACATTGGGAACAGGTCTTTGCAATCTTACCTGAGGAAAACGACGATTTCGACCAGGACTTCGAAGACCGACTGCTCGACGACCTCGGAACGATGTTACATAGGACCCACCCACAACCTCAAGTTTCTAGAGAGAGAGAGATGGTTGACCACGGGCGCCCGATCATAGTTGAAGAGACTTTGAACACCATTAAGTCCTTCAAGCAAAGGGCCCCCGGCTGGTTCGGGCTAACCAAAAACAACTTGGTAAATACCCAACGGCAAATTATTCAGGGCATGATGAACACCATGAATGCATCCCTGAATACAGGCTACTTCCCCGACGGGTATAAGGTGGCAAAAGTCATCTTTATCCCGTAGGAGAACAAGCCCCCAGACCAAGTGGCCAACTATCGCCCAATCTCTCTCCTAGAATTCTCCGGCAAGATCTTTGAGAAGATTATAGCCAACAGGCTACAAAATCAACTCGACGAGTTAGGAGCGCATAACCCCCAACAACATGGGTTTAGACCTAAAAAGGGCACGGAAATGGCCCTGGCGCTCCTAACCGAAAAGATCGCTCATTGCCGAGCAAAGGGTCAATATGTAGACATCGTGATGAGGGACGTGCAGAAGGCCTTCGACAAGGTTTGGCTGAGCGGACTACAGTACAAAATACTAGGTCTCCAGCTAAACCCGGTCCTGGAAAGGATCCTTTGTGACTTCATCATGGACAGAAGGGCGCGTATCATGATAGAAGAGCACAAAAGACCCGAATTCGAACTCAAAGCGGGCATTCCCTAGTGGAGCTGCCTGAGTCCCTTGCTTTACCTGGTCTTCACCATCGACCTCCCTACTCCTATACACCGGGACACGATGTATCTGCAATATGCAGATGACGTCACATAGATCGTCCCGAGTAGGGTCAGGAAAGCGAGGGATCAGGCAATCAACACAATTGCAGAGATCTGTAACATCAACCAATACGAGAAAAAATGGAAGATCCGGACAAACAGGGAGAAATTAAAAATTCTCCCGTTAAGCCAAGAGTCAACGGGGCCCATCATAATAGATAGGAGGAGATACGGCTACTCCGCCAAAGGCACCATCCTGGGCCTGTAGATCTCTGACCGCGGATACTCGAGTCACTACAAGGAGAGGCAGATTATGGCGAGGAGAGAGATCCCCAAGCTTTATAGGTTCCGTGATCTTAGCTCGGCGAACATCAGGAAGTTATACCTGATGTTCATCTGAGCTAAGCTCATCTACCCTGCAGTAGTGACTCAAGCGGCCAACAAGACCACCATGAAGAGGCTCCAGCGAGTACAGAACTCCGCATCCCTCTGCATCAACAAGACAAGAAGAAGGGAGCAAATTCGGCAGAGGGTACTGCACCATAGACAACGTCCTGAGCTCATTAATATCGCTACCCATAAACTGGCAAAAAAGGTCTGGTCTACAATGGCCAATGACATCATCCCAGAAGTAAGAAGAACTGGCGGCAGGATCAACATCCCTGCCAGATTGCGCGGGAAGGTCGCCCGAAATCGACGCTTCCCAAGCACAAAACACTGCTCTGAGGAAAACATAGAACACATATACACATAAACACCAAACAAAAGCATACAAAACTACAAGACAGACACCAATCCTACGAGAAAACAAGTCAAACAACGAAAAAAAAACACAAACGCGAAGCGCAATTCTAACATCGAGCACTAACAAAGGCTCGAATGCTCGAAATCGCGACTACAATCAGTATACAACACAATAAAGACAAACAATAAGAAGAATACTAAAGAGATACGATTACAAAGACACAGAACAAACAACAACAAACCAGAAGGAAACACAAGATACACCAAAAACAAAAACGCCTGCGATGCCCCTAAAACAAGGGCAACCCTACCCCCCATTTTCACCATCTTTTTTATCTACTACTATCCAATTTCAAAGAGTGATTATACCATCATAATTCCAAACGGCGAAGAATTCTCGAAAAAATACAGCTCCGACAGCATCTCAGATCCGGCAAAGGAGGGAAAGTTTTGGGGAAAAATTTCCCAAACGCCTCCGATAACTTCCAAAAGAGATTTAGTACTCATTTTTTATCACCACTCACCATCATACTAACTTCATCTTTCTTTCTAGCGGCCCCCCTTAAGCAGATGACTGCCTAAGTCCCCGGCACCGACTTCCTGCGCGAACGGCCGTCAGATGTTAGGAGGATTTGCCATTCATGTTTCGTCCCACTATGCCTAGCAGTTGCATTGGCATAATTGGGGGTATTGGAGGAAGCTGGTTTGAGGATTAGCCCACACTAGAGAAAAATGTCAGAAATATTCCGGACAAGGGACGGACCGCAACCTTCGGTGCCCATTACGGCGAAGGCCCCTTCCAGGACCATAGAGGGACATACAACCGTCTTTATGTTATGTTGGGGAGCGGTTGCGATTCAAAACCCTCGCGGGGGGCGGCGTTGTCAATAAGTCCGCCAGACAATCACACCCCTGATAGGATCCCACCCGGACTCATCTTATCCATCTTTCATCATCCACCCAAAGGCAAATCCCTTTTTACATCCAGGCGGCGGTTTTTACGAGGGGGAGGCTCTCTTCTCCCAAAAAGGAAAAACCGAACATTTTTTTAGGAAAAATAACCAAAATTCCTCCATAAATTAAAACACATAACAGAGAGTCCCGAATAAAGAAAAAGTCAATCTACCCAAGAAAAAGTGTGTGCCCCCTCTGCAAAGGGAAGCCCACCCGGAATAATGGCGACACAGGATGCACCAAGAGTCCCGCTTAGGTGTTTTGGCGGACAAGAAAAACCGGACAAGGGTACTGTATATAAGACCATGTTCGGTAAGCTCAACGTGAGCATGCCTCAGATTGATCGACACTCCAGTCGGTTATGTCGCTGTGTGCGAAAAAGAGAAGGATATTGAGACGCTCACGAAAGAAAAAGGGGTAAGGCATCTAATGGAGATAAATCTCCAACCAACCACGCCTCCATAAATACAGGCGCACAAGAGCGACGTGTGCAGACGGCTGGACCCATGGGTAGGCAAGCACACAAAGGAAGAGATCAAGGAGGAACTAGAGAAGAACCAGAAGTGGGCAAAAGTGGCCGAGATCATTAAGTTCCGTAATAAAAGGGACAACTCGGAATACTCCCACGTTTTTAAGGTTGTCTTCACAGACACGGAGATAGCGTCGAAGGCCAAAGAGAGAGGTTTACTTCTCTTCAACGCCAAAGTCAGTGGGGAGCAGGTCGAACGCAAGGATTACATTCCCGTGCACATCTGCTTTAATTGTTATCGCCTGGAGAGTTATATGACCAAAGATTGCAAGATTGCAGCCAAAAAGAACACGGCTGGCGCGAATGCCAGGCCAAGAAGGAAAAGTGTCCAAACTGTGGCCAAAGGCATGGGGCAATAGCGATGTCATGCCCGACGAAGAAGGAGATTATCCGGAAAAAGACAGAAGCAAAGAGGGCGGAAGGTATTAGGAGAGCAAACACCTCTTATGCCCAAGCAGCAAGAACCACCCCTTCAGCAAGCGCCTTGAACAGCCAGGCCCCAAGAACCTACGTCAAAGTAGATAAGGACGACAAGGACGCCACAAAAATACTTACGTGCATCCTCTAAGCGCACATAGGAAATCTGACCAGCCCAGGCTGCTTCGCAAGGGAGGTCAACAATATGTTGAAGAACAATGGTCTTGCAGAAATGTGGTTCCCGGAGAACCCCCTTCAGGGGATGTCCTTCAAGTTCAAATCGAAACTTTAAAAGAGGCACCCGCATCCCCTTTCCCACGGAAGACCGAGGAGAGAGAGGGTAGCTCCAAAGAAATAAAAAAGAAGCCCACCCCACAGAGGTGCCCTAACAAAGACCCAAGACTAGCTGTAATGAAGAAGAGGGAAGAGAGTGCGAAGAGAGCAGCCAGACGTCTCAAGCAGGCGGGAGGAAATCTCCTAAGCTCGGCTTCGTCATCCGAGGACAAACGGGAAATCTCTCAACCCATTAAAAACAGGAGCAGGAGTAGGAATTTGAAGAAAGTGAGGGAATTTGATGGAGAAGACCTCAACATCAAATTCTTCAGAACCGAAAAAACTTCCTTTCCGAAAAGCCCCAAGGTGGGGAAAATCATTGAAGGAGTGAGGACGGGACTTCTGAAATGGTCCTATGATTTCCCAGACAGTGAAGCGCTGGTAGTAGCGGCGCTCATGGAGGCCAGGATAAAAATATACAGGGATTCCTGCCTCGCCGTAAGCGAAGCAGAGTTCAAAAGAATTCGGAACGGGATAAATACACACAGCGAAAACCACTAATCGAGACAAAACCAACACACACATACACAACAGAACATAAACATGGAGAACACCAACAACACACTAAAGATCTTAACAATTAACGTCAACGGATGGGTAGGGAAACACATTCCTTACGGAAACATTTTTCGTAACAGGTTCTATGTAGACATTGTGTTGAGGGACATGCAAAAGGCCTTCGATAAAGTCTGGCTGGAAGGACTTCAATACAAGATCCTGAACCTCTAGCTAGACCCAATCCTGGAAAGGATCCTCTGTGACTTCCTCATGAACAGAAGGGCGTGTCTCATGATTGAAGTGCACAGAGGCCCCGAATTCGAATTAAAGTCGGGCGTCCCTCAGGGAAGCTGCCTGAGTCCTCTGCTTTACTTGGTCTTCACCATCGACCTCCCAACTCCGGTGCACAGGGACACGATGTATCTGCAATACGCAGATGACGTCACACAAATTGTCCCGTGCCCGGAGAGGAAAGCAAGGGCGCAGGCGGCCCGCACTATAGCGGAAATAAACAACATCAGCCGATTCGAGAGACGATGAAAAATCAGGACCAACAGGGACAAGTTCAAAATTGTCCCGTTGAACCGCGATTTGACATGGCTCATCATCATAGATGGGAGGAGGTACGGCTACTCCGCCAAAGGCACCGTCCTGGGCCTCAAAATCACCAACCATGGATACTCGAGACACCACACGGAAAGGCGGAACCTGGCAAAGAGAGAAATCTCCAAGCTCTACAGGTTTAGAGATCTTAGCTCGGCCAACATCAGAAAATTATATATGATGTATATCCGGGCTATGCTGATCTACCCCGCAGTGGTGTCCCAAGTGGCTAATAAAACCTCGATGAAAAGGCTCCAACGTATCCAGAACACTGCCTTTCTGCTTATCAACAAAGTAAGAAGGCGTGACCAAGTCAGGCAAAGCGTCCTGCAACGGAGGAAATGCTTGGAGCCCATCAATGTCGTCACCCAGAAACTGGGCAAGAAGATCTGGTCCACTCCAACCGATGATGTCATTCCAGAACTCAAGGGAGCAGGCGGCAGGTTGAATATACCCGCGTGGCTACGGGCGAAAGCCTCACGCAGAAGCCGGTTCCCGAGCACAAAACTGTGTACACGAAATAATATCACTCCAATATACACATAAAAGCGTCACAACACATCACATCTAGTCCCATACATTTACACATGAAAAATGAGACAACAGACAACACTAAAATAGCATTGTCAGCAAAAAAGCTATTAAAGGCTTGAATGCTACAAACAACATTATTACACTAAAAGTAAAAATACAGAGAAGAAGAAACAAAATACAATAAGAAGAACACTACAAACATATGAAGATAAAAACACACAAAATAACAACACAAATAAAGGAAAAATGAAACTATAAAAATAAAGTGATGCCCTCCCTACTAGGGCAAAATCCCACCCCCCATCTTTAATTTTTTTCACCCACTATATCTTCCACTATACCATCTCTCTTCGAAAATTGAGTACATCATCAAATAATTCCATTTCTGTTCATTCCCTGATGATGACCTGACACGGTCAAAAGACGTCTACGAATAAAGAATGTAATTCGCAGATGTTTTTTCTCGCCTCGAAGACCCCGTTAAAAAACTTGTAAGAAATATTAAGAAAATACAAGTTAAAATTAATAACACTACCATAGCTGTGAACTTCAATAGTATATGCATATATATATATATATATATATATATATATATATATATATATATATATATATATATATATATATATATATATATATATATATGCGGTTAAGATAATGGCATAATTAGACAACTACTCTACTTCAGGTCCAGCTGGTGATCCTATCCTCCTCGAACTGGAAGACAACCCACCTATAGGTGAAAACTAAGCGACGCTCCGCCCACGTCCAACGAAAGGACACAAAACAGAGGAGGCGTAAAAAATAGAAATTTTTTTTAGAAAAGTGGGAGTAAATACAGAAACCGAAGGGTTAAGACATAGATAAGATCTCTTCCAAAATATCCACCTGTGAGAGAGTGTGTGTGAAAGGTAGATATATAGGTCACATAACTATGAATACATATATATGTAATTATATATACATTGTTCAATAAACAAAAGAATTATAAAAAAATAATAAATCAAAGAGATAAGATTGAAAATGGACAATTTCGTTTAAAATAAGCGTTTTAATGACAGGGGCCAGTTTAAAGAGACCAGGTGATATATTGGAATTAGGCAAGGACTTGATGAACGAGCATTCAACAATATTTCTTTTAACAAAGTCATCTGATTTGTAAATAAATTTAGACGAATTCCAATTGAGAGGAAGACTATTTTCAGATAAGTAAACAGAATACCCCTCTCCCCATATATTCTTACTATTATTTTGAACAAACATTTTTTACATATTAGACTCATACTTAAATATGACTGAAATGTTTAAACATTTCAGGAGACGGGGAAGAAAGAAAGATGCCTCAGAAAACGGTAAAACAAGGGAGTTCTTGAAATTGAATGCAGGAGGAATTTCAAATTGTAAAACGTCATTTTTTTGCCTAATCTAAGCACCTGGCAAAAAAGTTGTGAGGGTAGCAGAGGTTGTTACCTATTACAAAGACCTTTGAAAGGTTTGGAGGTCGTAAGATCAGATCATGTTTCTTAATTGATAAACGGTTGTTAATGATTTTTTTTTCAAAATTATTGAAATAATTGAGAGCATGTGACTCACTCAGGTCTGTTGACCTTGGTTAAAATCTATCATAGGTTCACGTTGAACCAGAAATAACATTCAATGAAAGGGAAACGGTCCAAATGATAAGTGCTTTTGAAAGAGCACTGTTCTCCAATCCTAAATACCTCTCCTCTGCATTATAATATATATTGGCCATTGGACATACATAAGTGAGAAATATAGTAGTAGAGGTGTTTAGTAGGAGAAAATAGTGGAGAAAATTAGGGGAAATAATAAGAAAGCGAAATGAAAATAGAATGAAAGATAGCCCCCTGGTGAAAGGATAGGTAGCTCTGGCTTTCTTTGCGTTTTTTTTTGTATTGAGTATATATAATATATATATATATATATATATATATATATATATATATATATATATATATATATATATATATATATATATATATATAAATATATATATAAATATATATATATATATATATATATATATATATATATATATATATATATATATATATATATATATATATATATATATATATATATATATATATATATATATATATATATATATATATATATATATATATATATATATATATATATATATATATATATATATATATATATATATATATATATGTATATATATATATATATATATACATATATATATATATATATATATATATATATATATATATATATATATATATATATATATATATATATATATATATATATATATATATATATATATATATATATATATATATATATATATATATATATATATATATATATATATATATATATATACGCATATGAAAAAAATTCAAGCCTTTGTAGCAGAGGGGTTTTTGGCCCCTACTGCTGGTGAAGAGTTTTTGTATCTCGGTTTTTAATTCCTGATTTTGCGTTTATTCGTGTTTTTGCTGTTGTTATTGTTTCTTTATTTGAGGAGAATTAGAGTTTTTTTTTCACTAATTCAAAGGAAATACATATAATAAAGATTGTTTTAACGTGATTGGCTTTGTTTGTGTTTATTTTGTGGACGGAATTTCATGCGAACGTTGGGTTCATGTTGTTATTAATGAACAGTCTGCTACTTGTAAATGATCTTTTGTGTCTTGCGTCATTAAACTCCATGTGCTCGAGCACAAACTCGGGAGGGAGGTGCCAGTGTATGGCGTCCCAGATCTTTATTGCTCTATTGTGAAGTCCACGTTAATGGAGGTCAATCCCAGTTCGCCATGGACCTCACTCTGCCTTCTCATTTCTCTCCTACGGGTCCCCGTTATAAGTATGACAGCCTTATTCTGAACCCTTTGCAGTTTAAGGATCTGGGTCTTGGGACTCGCGTTTATGGGTACCGGAGGGTACAGGAGTTTGGGTCGGATGCCTGCATTGTAGAGGTTGAGGAAGGCCAGTTGTGTATATATTATAGAGCAGGCGACTTATACACCCGCCTTGTGGCACCCCCGCCTCGAGTTCGAACTCAGGGCCATTGTAGTCTGTAGGAGAATAGCCTAATGCTCCCACGTTTCCCCACCTTCCTCCCGGGCGGGCCACGATATCAAACCTTCCCCTTCCGGCCAGATGTTTGGTGGCCTCCCGCCGGATAAACCCGCCGGCCATTTCAGCTAATCACCGCATTCCTTCCCCGACTGGTTATCGATAGATGGGAGCCCATCTTGACTTTCGGTGGTTTCCGGAAGTTTACTAAGGACGAAATGGAGGAGATAATTAAGCAGCTCTCGCTCTAAGAAGGTCGCTTGACATTAAATCTACTTCCGGAGGCATGTAAACCTCTCCCGAGGTTCGGGTATAAAAGATGAATTCTTGTAACCCTCGGTACTAGCGTTGGGCGGGGCAGGAATCGCCATCTATCTCGGTGTTGTGGTAAATCGTCGAAGCACTAGGTCTTCAGAGAGGAGATCGGTCCCAGTTAGAGAGGCTCCTTACCCTGTTGGTCTGCAAGTCAGTGCGGATCCAGGCTCGTACTCACGTTTTCAGAGCCAAAGCTACAAACACCCTCTCTCTGGTTCCCTAAGCGAGAAAACTACATCCTGGCTTTTCTCCTTGAACCTACGCGATGATAGGTTACTTCGTCCCCCTCACAGAGGCACCGAAGATTCTTCGGAGTTGACGAGCGTGGGGCCATCTTTAACAAGAAGCTCCCGCCCCCTCCTTCTTCCAGCAGAATCGTGACGGAATTGTGGGATCAGGTCGGTCCCTGTAGAACCTACCTCATCGTCTCCACCCCGTATCTCACCACCTTCACTCACCAGCGCCACCCGAACTTCAGGTTCCAAGGTAACCCTTCCCTTTTACATTCCCCAACTTTACCGCGAAGCTTACCAACATTAAAAGTATATAGGGATTTACATAGTGAACAGTTATTTACAAGCCAAGTGAGATATCCGAGCTTCACTTTAAAATTTATCTTTCAAAGAACCTTATTTGTATATATATATTTTTCTTGTTTAGCGTTCATTAAAAATGTATTTTCATATTGTTGTGTATCTAACTTTCTTTGGGTCGCTTGCTGACAAAGTTTATTCCAATTCCTCCGTAGCCAACCTCTAAGCACTCTGAGTCAATAAATCCATTCAAGGCACGGGCAGAACGAAGTATAAGGAGTAGTACGACGACCCCTCCGCATTCGTGATAATAGGATATATATAAATATATATATATATATATATATATATATATATATATATATATATATATATATATATATATATATATATATATATTTTAGAGTCGGGGAAAACTCCAACCACCCCTCGGCCTATTCCTCGACATAGTCTTTTACGTGCACATACGCTCTCCTTTTCATCACGTAATCGCAAAGTATCCTTTCAAGTATGGGGTCGAGGCCCAGGTGTAAGATCTTGTATTGTAGACCTCTCCTCCATACTTTGTCAAAGGCCTTTTTGACGTCTCGGAGCACCAGATTTGCGTGGCGTTGTTCTGCTTTTATTTTTGCCAACTTCTCGGTCATCACGGCTAGCGCCGTGTGCGTTCCTCGCTTCCCCTAGAAGCCATGTTATTGGTGGTTATGCAAATTGTTTTCTTCGAGGAACATATTCACCCTGTAAGCCAATATTTTCTCGAAGACTTTTCCTGCCTTTCTCTAGAGAGATATAGGCCTGAAGTTAGCTGGACTGTCCGCTGGCTTACCGGGTTTGGGAATGATTATAATTTTTGCTACCTGTCAGTGGTCAGGGAAGTAACCTACGTTCAGCACGCATTCACGATATTCATGAGGCCCAATAGGATGTTAGGCAGGGCTCGAATAAAATTCTCCCTTGTCAGTCCTGTACGCCCTGGTGCCCGTTAACGAAATGATTTTAAAGTTTTCGAGAGTTCCTCGGCAGTAATTTTACCGCCGTATCCCTCCATATTCCTTTCTTGCGTCACGTAATGATGAGGATAGGTTCTATGGATCTGTTCGTTTAGTCGTCAATGATTCTTTCTGCGAAGTTTAAATCGATGTTGTCATTCTCCTCCGGGGATATCTTAAAAATAGATGCCCCAAAGAATCTGAATTCTTCGTCGATTTTGTCTGTCTCAGTAATTTCCGTGTTTTCTCATGTGATTTTCATTGACGTCTGTGTTTTTGCTCCTTTTAGCCTTTTTACAGTCTGCTAGAATTTACGCGAGTCGCTTTCTAAGTCAAGTCTGCCTATTAAATTGTCCCAAAGTACATTCTGCTGTTCTCTAATGAGTGTCATTAGTTCGTCGCGCATTTGTCGTGCTCGTCTGTGTGTAGTAAATTTGGGGCCGGTGAGGTTCACTTCATTAATCCGTTCCCCGTATTCCCTCGCGAGAGATCTCATTCTAGGGGTCCAAGTAAGAGCTGGGAGTGTTTTATATTTTAATCGGGGTATGGCTTCTTCATCGGCATTAATTAAGTGATTGGTGATTTTGTCCAACTCCTCGTCGATTTCTTCTAAATTTGCATCAATTAAGTGGTCGGGAATGTAGCTTTCGAGGAGTTGTTTATACGAATCCCAGTTGGCGCGAGCGTAGCGCTTGCGTTCTGGGATAGAGACTTGAATAGGGGCGGTGAAGATTTTTTGTAAGGATAGCCTGGTGGTCGCTGACGGCGGGAGGGCCCGATTCACTGAGGTAATTAAATGGGAACGTAGTGCTTGTGTGTGTTCTGTCCGGTTTTGTAGCTAATCTGTTCGTGATGTATTAGGGGAAGTTTGTTCTAATTCCTATCATTATTTGTCTGTCAATAAGTGTCTCGAGATTCCTGCCCCCTGGGTTGGTAGACGTATAGTTTGAGGCAGCACTCCTCACATTGAAGTCGCCGGCAAAAAGAACGGTTCTGCCGTGACCACAACGCTGCAGGAAGTTGTGGAGGGGTAAATACCCACTCCTTGGTGGCTGGTACCCTGTTGCCAGGACCAGAGGCCCCACTGCCGTACGCACCTCCAAAGCTAAGTAAGATTCATTGAGTCCACTAAATCCTCTGTAATCAATACTTTTTTTCACAGCCTTTGCACAACCGTCAAATCTTTCTCCGCGGTGATTTCTGGTTATGACTTCGCACGGAAAAATTTTGATTGGGTTTCTGTCTGTATTTACCCCGTGTTCTGAGATAAATACAAAGTCTGGATCAATTTTTCGTATTATGTTACCATAAATCACTCTTTTCTCGGTCCAACCGTTTGAATTAATATATAGTATTTTTATTTGGTCCATTGGCTTAGTCACGTAAGATTCCTGTATATCTGTTGTTGTTAGGGCTTATTCTCTAACGAACTTGGGCCCTTGTGGAGTGTTTGGTGGCGTAATTGTTTTTCCATTTCGTTTTTTCCTGTGTTTGCCGTCTGTGAGGGTAGTGAAGGTTTCGGGAGCCATTTTGATTAAGCCTTGGAGTAAAGTCTCCTCGACTTGTTTTTTACTGAAGTCGTCCGAGGAAAATTTCCATTTGTATCTTCCGGATATTACTCCTTCCGATACATCAAGGACATCCAGCTCCTTTGGGAAAGGGGATCTTTCGGCAGCGTATACCTTCAAGTTTATTTTCCTTGAGTGGTATACCTGCCTAGATTCCCTCTTACAAGAAGAGGACGACCTCGGACGTCTTTGTGGCTGCGAGCTTTTCCAGGAGAGGGGCGAAACTGCTCCTCCCTGGGTCTCGCAGTCTCAATCACCGAAACTTCCATTTCCGCTTGTGTTTGTGTGTTCGTTTGCTTTGTTTGTATGTTTTGTGCGTTGTTCGTTTTCTCAGTGCGTGGCTTTGCCTTTTGCGCTGCCTGCGCCTGAATCCTGGGGTCTCTGAAAGTAGTAGGAGCACTGCCGGGGGTGGGGAGTTTCTGGCAACTAGTCTCGCACCGGGGATTGAGACTAATCTTTAGACGCTCCTCGGACTGTGGGTTTTAGGGAAACCACATCTTCTGCATGCCATTATTTGTCAGCATCCTATTAAGCTCCTTCGCGAAGGTCCCAGGGGAGGAGAGATTCGCGATGTGAGCATAATAAATGCAACACATAATTTTCGTCGAGTTTTCATTCTCGACGTGCAGGTATGTCTATGTTTTGCTTTTCTAGACTCCGCAATCGCAACTTTCGCAACCTTGGCATAGGTGCTGTTTGCTTGAGCTTCTTCAGCCTGTTTTTTATTGATTGATTATTTCTTTATCAACAATTTTTTGACTGGGCAGGCCATGGATAGGGTTTTATGTGCTCCTGCACAGTTCAGATACTTCAAGGCGGTACTTTTACAATCCCTCCATGAATGCGTATCGGAAGAGTAGATGGAATACACAAGAGCGTTACCCCTGGGGCAGGCGGCTGTGGTGTGCTTCTTGTACTTATAGCACTTGAAGCACATCTGGAGGTCGATAAACTCCGCATATTCGATCTGCTCAGGGCAGATTCGGACGTTGAAGAGGAGCATACTTCCCTCCGCAGCCTCATTCCCCATTGCAGTGTCACAAAAGATAATCTTAAAGACATGAATGTACTCATTGAATTTTATGACTTCAGCAAACTTAGCATAAGTGTGGTTTTACTCCAAGTCCGCGTGAATTTTTTCCACTAAGTGCCTCCCCCAACCCAGGTATCGAGGCGGCGAAGGATAACGCTACGATGACTTTTGATTTGTGGTAGATTGTTCGGTTTCAGGTTTATAGTTTTTCAGCATTCTGCTGTTTTTTATGGAGGTGAGTGCTTCGCAATCAACCTCCTTTGAACAGATAGCTGCATAGCCATTGTGTATGTCGATTAGCCTCACCAGCGCGATGTTTAAATCCGGATAGATTTTGGCAAAGCCCCTTCCAAGATCAGGCTTGGGGCCATTGGAGAGGGTCTTTCGTGTGATCCGACGGGTCTCTATCATTTAATCTCCATCTTTCCTAAATTTGACACATGGAGAAATATAAATTGAACAGGGAGCCCCACAGAGTGAGCGTGTGTGTGTTAGCTATGTGTGTGTGTGTGTATGTAAGAGTCTATCACCAGGGTTTAAAAATAGAAGAAAAAAGAATTTTTTTTCTTAAAGTAATGTCTTGACCAATGCCAAAATAAAAAAATTTCACCCCAACAAGCACTTTACCTTAACCGGAGGTGCTTTTCGAAAGGTCCGTCCCAGGTTAGAGTTCGTCCGAAGCCGAGGGTGACGAGTTGAAGACGAGTTCAATCCCCGCCACCGGGTTCAAAAAGCGGGTGAAAATATTCACGTATTTACGACAATTCGTAAAATGACGAAAATCTCACTCCTCACTAGCTCAAACTTTAACGTTTGAAAGCACTTCACTCGCGAGTCCAAAAACACTAACTCGCTTTTGCTTTATCAAAGTAAAACTTTTTATCAGTGTAAGAGAACGCGACTTGTTTCTGGAAACCAGATCAGTCATAAGTCATAATATATATATATATATATATATATATATATATATATATATATATATATATATATATATATATGTAGGGGAATGGTCACTTCCCCCCCCCATCCCGTTCACTCGTGATGCAGTCCCAAGGCGGTTACCGCAAGGACATCCGCCCCAGGCATCGGCGACTCAAAAGCGTAACCACAACGTGGCACAACTTGGTGCCATGAAAGACCCTAAAGGTAAAAAAGGTAAGATCTCCCCCAGGAGAGTGAGATCCAGTTTCACGTTGAACAAGAAATTGGAGACGGGTTTCTCCCAATCTCGATGGCTAACGAGGAGCCGATGTTTGACTTCGTGGGAAAGACCGTTGGGAAAAAGAACTCTCCTGGGGCCGTTCTCAAGCCCCTCTTCCCCTTACCACTCCCCCAGTGGGGGTGCGAGGTATAAATGAGGAACTCTGAGGAAAATCGAGGTAGTATACGTCAGTCTCGAGGTGACGAAGTCTTCGGATCAAACCGAACTACCGAGACTGGAGAGGTAGTTTACTTGGGTCGCCAGACCAAGAAGTACCCTGCAAGAGAGGCAGGGCTACCTAACTTAAGGGGCTAAGAAAAAGCTCATCCTTGAGCTAAGTCCCTGGTTATCAAACCAAACGATAAGTGAACTTTGGTAAGTTCGACTTACTCTCGCCAGAGAGACTCCTCATATCCTGGTGCACCTTAAACACCAGGGGTATTCCTCGTCCTTGAGGAATTAAGAAAAGAAGAAGAGGTAGTATACGTCAGTCTCTAGGTGACAAAGTCCTCGGATCCACAACCGAGCTACCGAGACTGGAGAGGTAGTTTACTTGGCTCGCCAGACCAAGAAGTACCCTGCAAGAGAGGCAGGGCTACCTACCTTAAGGGGCTAAGAAAAAGCTCATCCTTGAGCTAAGTCCCTGGTTATAAAACCAAACGATAAGTGAACTTTGGTAAGTTCGACTTACTCTCGCCAGAGAGACTCCTCATATCCTGGTGCACCTTAAACACCAGGGGTATTCCTCGTCCTTGAGGAATTAAGAAAAGAAGAAGGAGGTAGTATACGTCAGTCTCTAGGTGACGAAGTCTTCGGATCAAACCGAACTACCAAGACTGGAGAGGTAGTTTACTTGGGTCGCCAGACCAAGAAGTACCCTGCAAGAGAGGCAGGGCTACCTACCTTAAGGGGCTAAGAAAAAGCTCATCCTTGAGCTAAGTCCCTGGTTATCAAACCAAACGATAAGTGAACTTTGGTAAGTTCGACTTACTCTCGCCAGAGAGACTCCTCATATCCTGGTGCACCTAAAACACCAGTTGTATTCCTCGCCTTTGAGGAATTAAGAAAAGAAGAAGGAAAAGGCTTCCCCTCGAGCCTGTTATTCGGTGGCCACACCAAACGTTTAAGTAATTTATTCTCGCCAGAGAAACCCCCCTCCGTTATCCTCGCCCTTGAAGAAGACCCTTCCCGAGTTCAGTCCTCGTCCATAAGGAAATAAGTAACGAAGGAGGAAAGCTCATCCTCGAGCTCGTTACTCGGTGATCACACCGCACTCCAAGTTAACTTGATTTAAGAAACAAGTTCGACTCACTCTCGCCAGAGAGACCACGACTGCCTAGGTGTTGCATAAAGCACCGTCTTGGTTCTCGTCCTTAAAGAACCCTTCCCCCCCGGAAGAACGTGTGGACCCCCCCAGCTGCTACCCTCGCCAAAACGACCGTGGAATTTCGCCCATCTACAACTGGACACACGGCTCGCGTCGTGAGTCAATAACATTTCTGAGGCCCTTTAAACTCCACATGAGTCCGTAAGCCTAATTCTTATATTATTGTTTTGTGTAGAGAAAACGTTAACCAAATTTTGGAGGGTAAACTAATTTAATTAATTCTTGTTTATAATAATATTTAGAGTATTGCTATAGTTAATGTATAAAGGTTGTGTATTCAATGGTTAAAGATAAAATATAAGTTTATTTTGTGAATTAGTGGGCGTTTCTTTTATATCCTTACGTGTTTGGTAACGGCTCTGTTCTTTAAGATATTCTTATAATATCAATAAATATTAGACACTCTTAGCACTCTTAGAATAGAACAAAAAAAAGAGGGGGAATTCTACGACACTAAATAAAAGTGGTGTCAGGTAAGTAGGGTTCTTATCAGAAAGAATTCTACGACATAATTAAAGTGGTGTCAGGTTTTGTAGGTTGTTATTAGAAAGAACTCAGCAGTGTTTAATTAAGAAAGAGCCAACACGTAAAGGAATATTAGGAACAAGAGAATAATTGACGAGAGGAAAATTGGTAGAGTTAGGGGTGGTAACAATCTAAAGGTAATTGGTAGGTCAAGTGGTAAATTTGTTGTCGGGAGTGGTATTTCAATCAGCATAGTAGTGGGATTAAGGGTAAGTTATGCTGAGCGCTACCTGGTGAGTGGCGGCATAATTATCTGAAAATACAGAAAGGAAAAATCGACGGACCAACACGAAATGGATCCAGTCAAAAGATTTTACCAACAAGCCCAAAGTCTGGGACTTGAAGGCACAGAAATGCATGACTACGTCATGGCAGAACTAAGAATAGATTGTGTAGAAGAAGAAAGAATTTGGGATATAGAAAAAGAACAAGAATTAATAAAGTTTGAGAGAGAAACAGAGGATATAATAAGAGAGGATAAAAGAGAACGTGAATTAATGGAAATATGGATGAACCGGAAAAGTGAAGAATCCCGAATACAGCGGAAAATAGAAACAGAGGAAAGAAGAATGCTGAGAGGAGGTAAAACAAGCGAAAGAATAATACTGTTGAAAAGAGAAGCACGAGAATTCAGAATAAGGACAGAAATGGAAGATGAAGAAAGAAGACTAAAGATAAAGCTGGAAGATGAAGAAAGAAGACTAAAGATAAACCTGGAAGATGAAGAAAGAAGAACTCGACGGGAAAACGAAATAGCGAAAGCAGAACAAGAAGCCGAGGAAAGGAGAATGAAGAGGGAAAAAGAGTTGAAAGAGAGGAGAATAAAGATTAAAAAAGAAATAGATGAAAGAAGAATGAAGAGGGAAAAAGAACGTGCTCAAGCTGAAAGAGAAGAGAGAGAAGAAAAGGCAAGATTGCTCGCACTCGAAAGAGCACCTATCGAGAATCTCATAGAGGCCGAGGAAGTTGTAGCCCGGCCTGGACCTAAGAAAGGACCATCGAGGGAAACCCAGCCAAATGGGGTAACGATGGAAGAAGTAGGAAGTAGGAATGAGGTAACAGCAGGAATACCTAAAGGAAAACCTACGAGGAGAACCCAGCCAAATGGGGTTATCAGGGAAGAAGAAGAAGGTAGAGTAGAGGTACGAGCAGGTGTACCTGAGGAACTACCTACTAAGAGAAGTGAGTCAAATGAGTTGACAAGGAAGGAGGAAAGAGGTGCTATTGCGATACACCCAGGTAAGACTAATCAAATGGTAGACGAGGATGAGTATTCCCTACCCCTAGTAGTCTCCTCCCCGAACGGAACGTCCACGGAGTTACCACTAAATCGCCAAGTCGTAGTGAGCGCCAAGCCCATTAACGACCTCGCAGGGAAAAATTTTCTCGATCCCCAAAGATCGAACCCAGACACGATCTTCCCGTGTACCTGGCTAAAGGAGAGCTATGGGACCTACGCTCCCATCAATTATGCCCCGCTACAACAGGCCGCTCTAGCCATAATGTTCAGTTTAAAGGTAGTCAAGTACCATAAAAAGGGTAATTCGAGTAGGTTGAAATACCGCTACCATTTAGTACCATACTTGGGTAGACTCAATAACCAGAACGGCCGACTCAGGCGCGGTAGAATAATGGTCACAGAGCACCATTTTAGGATCAGCTACATCAAAGGAGCCGATAATGTACAGCTACTCTATAGGTGGAGACGAAAAACCATTGAGGGTTATTTCAGTACCTAATGAGCGTGAAACCATGTTTTCATTTGTTGTTCGTGTTAATATTTATCGGTAGGATTTAAGTTCTCAAAAACTTAGAAAGGTAAGGAAGTAGCTTGTTTTTTTTTTGTTTTTTTGTGGGTAATCGATGAATTAAGGTTTTTTAATTTTCTATGTAAAATTGTATTGCGAGTAGGTCTAGCTCGACACATTGCCTGTGTAAACGCGCGCGTGGGCGCTCATGTGTAAGGAAACTTAATGTAAGAGAGGGCTCAAAGAAATACAACTTTGCTAAGCTCGACTAGGTTGAGTAAGTTGTTTTGAGTTCCCGGGAGCATCCCCCGCTTTCCATTAAGTTCTTCAGTGAGAGGTGTGTAGGGGAATGGTCACTTCCCCCCCCCCCCCTCATCCCGTTCACTCGTGATGTAGTCCCAAGGCGGTTACCGCAAGGACATCCGCCCCAGGCATCGGCGACTCAAAAGCGTAACCACAACGTGGCACAACTTGGTGCCATGAAAGACCCTAAAGGTAAAAAAGGTAAGATCTCCCCCAGGAGAGTGAGATCCAGTTTCACGTTGAACAAGAAATTGGAGACGGGTTTCTCCCAATCTCGATGGCTAACGAGGAGCCGATGTTTGACTTCGTGGGAAAGACCGTTGGGAAAAAGAACTCTCCTGGGGCCGTCCTCAAGCCCCTCTCCCCCTTACCACTCCCCCAGTGGGGGTGCGAGGTATAAATGAGGAACTCTGAGGAAAATCGAGGTAGTATACGTCAGTCTCTAGGTGACGAAGTCTTCGGATCAAACCGAACTACCGAGACTGGAGAGGTAGTTTACTTGGGTCGCCAGACCAAGAAGTACCCTGCAAGAGAGGCAGGGCTACCTACCTTAAGGGGCTAAGAAAAAGCTCATCCTTGAGCTAAGTCCCTGGTTATCAAACCAAACGATAAGTGAACTTTGGTAAGTTCGACTTACTCTCGCCAGAGAGACTCCTCATATCCTGGTGCACCTTAAACACCAGGGGTATTCCTCGTCCTTGAGGAATTAAGAAAAGAAGAAGAGGTAGTATACGTCAGTCTCTAGGTGACGAAGTCCTCGGATCCACAACCGAGCTACCGAGACTGGAGAGGTAGTTTACTTGGCTCGCCAGACCAAGAAGTACCCTGCAAGAGAGGCAGGGCTACCTAACTTAAGGGGCTAAGAAAAAGCTCATCCTTGAGCTAAGTCCCTGGTTATCAAACCAAACGATAAGTGAACTTTGGTAAGTTCGACTTACTCTCGCCAGAGAGACTCCTCATATCCTGGTGCACCTTAAACACCAGGGGTATTCCTCGTCCTTGAGGAATTAAGAAAAGAAGAAGGAGGTAGTATACGTCAGTCTCTAGGTGACGAAGTCTTCGGATCAAACCGAACTACCAAGACTGGAGAGGTAGTTTACTTGGGTCGCCAGACCAAGAAGTACCCTGCAAGAGAGGCAGGGCTACCTACCTTAAGGGGCTAAGAAAAAGCTCATCCTTGAGCTAAGTCCCTGGTTATCAAACCAAACGATAAGTGAACTTTGGTAAGTTCGACTTACTCTCGCCAGAGAGACTCCTCATATCCTGGTGCACCTAAAACACCAGTTGTATTCCTCGCCTTTGAGGAATTAAGAAAAGAAGAAGGAAAAGGCTTCCCCTCGAGCCTGTTATTCGGTGGCCACACCAAACGTTTAAGTAATTTATTCTCGCTAGAGAAACCCCCCTCCGTTATCCTCGCCCTTGAAGAAGACCCTCCCCGAGTTCAGTCCTCGTCCATAAGGAAATAAGTAACGAAGGAGAAAAGCTCATCCTCGAGCTCGTTACTCGGTGATCACACCGCACTCCAAGTTAACTTGATTTAAGAAACAAGTTCGACTCACTCTCGCCAGAGAGACCACGACTGCCTAGGTGTTGCATAAAGCACCGTCTTGGTTCTCGTCCTTAAAGAACCCTTCCCCCCCGGAAGAACGTGTGGACCCCCCCAGCTGCCACCCTCGCCAAAACGACCGTGGAATTTCGCCCATCTACAACTGGACACACGGCTCGCGTCGTGAGTCAATAACATTTCTGAGGCCCTTTAAACTCCACATGAGTCCGTAAGCCTAATTCTTATATTATTGTTTTGTGTAGAGAAAACGTTAACCAAATTTTGGAGGGTAAACTAATTTAATTAATTCTTGTTTATAATAATATTTAGAGTATTGCTATAGTTAATGTATAAAGGTTGTGTATTCAATGGTTAAAGATAAAATATAAGTTTATTTTGTGAATTAGTGGGTGTTTCTTTTATATCCTTACGTGTTTGGTAACGGCTCTGTTCTTTAAGATATTCTTATAATATCAATATATATTAGACACTCTTAGCACTCTTAGAATAGAACAAAAAAAAGGGGGGGAATTCTACGACACTAAATAAAAGTGGTGTCAGGTAAGTAGGGTTCTTATCAGAAAGAATTCTACGACAAAATATATATGTAGAAATTGGAACATCCTTCGGAAACCTTGATTTTAGTATGTAGGTTAAAGCCAGAACCAGTATTCGGAATATATATAATTTGGGAACGTTTCGAACATTAGCTATGTTCATCTTCAGCCTATAATAGAGTAAAACAATATGAAAGCAAGCAAGTTTAGAATACATAGAGATATATATGTATTAATGACTGATAATAAGTGAAATTTTAGAGAAAATAATGCGACAATGTATAATGAATATAAGAGTTTAGTAAAACTTTCAAGAAAACAATGCAAAAATTACCTAGAGAGGACAATGCGAACTTACAAAGAAAAACACTACAAAATTATAAAACAAACTTAGAAATCAAGCAAAATTAAAAATTAAAATAAAATAAATGAATAAACACTTACCAACTTGACAAAGGACAGGAATCGAATGATTTAATATGTGGGAAATTTCAACTGAGCTAAACATGGTAGTTGTTTAAAATAACTGAAATATGGTTAACCAACTAATAGAACATTATAATTATCGGGTCATTGAGTGAGTTTTTATTACATTTTATGTAAAAATGAATTATAAAAAAAACTAAAGTTAAGATATTTGAATTAATAGATGTAAAGTGGTGTGGACGACTGGCTCGAATTTAATTCTGGATTAAGCATTTGAATAAATAGAGATTCCAAAATGTTGAGATCTACGGATTTATCCGCAGAACCCCAAACTTTGAAATTTGAAGGGTACAATAATGAGGTACATTATTCGAATGATTCCTTATTGTAGAGAATTCCGCTTTAGCAATGGGTGTGTCCGTGTAGTGGGAAACCCCCTATGTTTGCAAATCCTCAGCGGTAACATATTCCGTGTGCACGACCCCGACATCATTCTCATCACGGAGCACGGTATCGACACTACAGCTGGTCGCATTAAAATACCGGGCTACAGAGTGATCATGAAGAACCATTCCCAGGAAAGGTTTGATGGTGCTGCAATAGCTGTCAAGAGGAACATCTCCTTCAAACAACTTCCAGAACTCGATGAGTCCTTCGTGGCAATCGAGGTACACACCCTGGTCGGAGACCTCGTGATAGCTGCAGCATATCAACCCCCTCGACGAGCATATCTCCCGTTATGCAACTTCTACACACTGTTCGGGCACCGCAGAATGGCATTCTTAGGGGGAGACCTCAATGCCAGATGCCGTGCGGCAGGCTATGGTAGCACCAACGATAGAGGCCGAAACTTGGAATTGATTATGGGAAGGAAAAACATTCAAAGGATAGGGCCGGATTTTCCGACCTATATCACTTCCCAGTCAGCAACTAAGCCTGACATAATCTTAACAAGTGAAGGCTTTCCTTTCAACTACCATAGTGAGCCAGGCCCAGCAGTCCCTAGTGATCACATTGCGATTCTCACTACGATATCTCTCGCACCAATCCAGCTCCCAGCCCCTCTCCGGAAAAACTACGCCATGGCCAACTGGGATCGTTACAAGCAACGACTCAGTGACTATGCGCCAGCTGACCTCAGCACGGCATCGTTAGAGGAGATCGACAGGGAGTTGGAGAGGATAACAACGTCCATACTAAACGCGGACCGCGAGAGCATACCCGTTAGAGGGTATAAAACACCTCCTCAGCCCAGATGGACAGAGGAGATGAGAGATATCGCTCGCGTTCACAGGGAAGTGTTCGAAGAAGTACGACGGGAGGGTCCCAGCCGGGAAAGGAGCTTGCTGCTCCGACGCCTAAGCTCAGAGCTTAGAGAGGCTATCAACCTCCAACAGGGGGAAATATGGAACAACTTGATAGCCAAAGTCGACAGCGAACTTAGCCCGGCCAAGTTCTGGCGCCAAGTCAGGAACTTAAAGGGACTTACACCAAGACCCAAGACTCGGATAAAGGAGAACGGAGACTACATTGAGAACCCGGCGGTTCTCGAGGATATGTTCAGGAACTTCTGGAAAAACGTTTTCAGGATTACACCCGAGGAAAACGTTGAGTTCGACCAGGAATTCGAAGGCCAACTGATTGAACAACTTAATCAGGAAACGCATCGCACACACCCACTACAGCAAGTCAACGAAGGCAGGGAGATGGCGGGTCACGGACGTCCCATAACATCAGAGGACGTCAAGGCCACTGTAAAAGCCTTTCGACAAAAGGCACCAGGCTGGACGGGTATTACCAGAAACAACTTGGTTAACGCCCCACAGCAGATCATTCAGGGAATCGTTAATATCTTCAACGCTTCCCTGAACACGGGCTACTTCCCGGAAGGTCTCAAGATCGCGAAGATGATCTTCATACCCAAGGGAGGCAAGCCCCCTGATCAACTGGTAAACTACAGGCCAATCGCCCTGCTGGAGTTCATTGCAAAAGTCTACGAGAGACTCCTAGCTGACAGGCTTCAACAACAACTTGCCGAGCTGGGAGCCCACAACCCTCAGCAGCACGGGTTCCGCAAGGGTCGAGGAACGGAAACAGCCCTCGCCCTTCTTGCGGAGAAACTCGCTTGCAGTAAAGCTGAGAGGCGGTACGTAGACGTGGTGCTGCGTGATGTTAAGAAGGCCTTCGATAAGGTTTGGCTGAGAGGATTACAATACAAGATCCTCAACCTCCAGCTTAACCCACTCCTGGAAAGGATCCTTTGCAATTACATCTCCGATAGGAGAGCCCGAATCTCAATCGAGGGCTGCAAAGGACCCGAATTCGAACTAGAAGCGGGAGTTCCACAAGGCAGCTGTCTCAGCCCTCTGCTGTACCTCGTGTACACGATAGACCTGCCTGCTCCAGTGAGGTACGATTCGATGTATATGCAGTATGCAGACGACATCACCCAAATCGTCCTGAGTCCATTCAGGAACTCTGGAAGCCAGGCGAGGGCGACAGCTGTCGAAATAGATAATATCAATAGATATGAAAAGAAGTGGAAAATAAAGACCAACCGCCAGAAGTTCACGATCATTCCAATGAACCGCCGAAAAACTGATGACGTCGTCGTCAACAATGAACTATATCCGTACTCCAACGAGGGTAATGTCCTGGGCTTACGATTCTTCAAATCTGGTTATAAGACCCACATAAATACCAGAGTCTCCCTAGCCAAACGAGAGCTGAAGAAACTTTACCGCTTCAGAGGCCTCAGCGTGCCTACCATCAAGAAGCTGTATATGGCCCTGGTACGCCCAGTCCTGGTGTACCCGGCCGTGATCACGCAGATGGCAAGCTGTACCTCTCTCAGAATGATGCAGAGAGTGCAGAATAAAGCCACGCTGCTGATCACAGGCACGCGAAGGATCGACCGTACTCGGCAAACGACTCTCCACCAGAGAGTCGGTCTAAAGCCGATCAATACGGAGATCCAAAGGCTAGGGAGAAAGGCATGGGACAGGATTGATCAGACAATACTCCCGAATTTAAACCTAAACCTAAACATACGTGCGAACCGAAGACGCGCTATAGGTAGAACTGCCTTGTTCCCAAGCAGTAGAACCTGCGCGAGAGAAGTGGTACTACCCATATTTACGTAGTATTAGTCCACTTCTCTAAATTATGAGAATCCAATATACCAAGACTATAAAGATTGAAGTTAAACAACCAAGTTGACAAATTTTAAGTAATATATTGAAAAAAGAGGCGTAGTGCCCACGTTAAAAGCCCCCCCCCCCTAAATATAAATAAATATAGCAAAAATTAAATAAAATTAAAACTAAATTTAAATATAAAAGAGGCGAAGTGCCCAAACCTAACAAAAACCCAAAAGTCAAGAATAAAAAGAGGCGAAGTGCCCAACTCCCAATACCCAAGTAAACTAAAAGTCAACAATATTAAAAACTGAGAAAAGAGGCTAAATGCCCACATTAAGAATACTTCAAAACAACCAAAATTGAGAAACATTCAGCATGAAAGTCACCTTGAAAGGCTTGAATGCTTCGAAGGCGAAAATACCTATGAAGAAACATATATAATTATGACGGAGGAAACTGGCTGTCAATGACAGCCAGCTACTTTTTGACGGAGGAATATAAATCTTTTAAATAAAACAAGAAGAATGCTAGTGATGCCCTAACACCAGGGCAAACTAGAAAACTTATTCACACCTTTATATACCTACCACACAATTTCACCACTTTAACCTAATTTGTAATTTGTAAAAAGGGTATTTTGAGGTATATTTTCCTGTTTCGATACATTAGATTTGACAAGAGGAATCACATGTATTTTATTTAGGAAACTTTTAATCAATTTTTCGGGTAATGATGCTGGGAATAAGTTAAATTTCGAAACGAAACGTTCCAAATTATATATGTTCCGAATACTGGTTCTGGCTTTAACATATATATATATATATATATATATATATATATATAAAAATATAAATATAAATATATTTATTAAGCAAAGTAAACAAATATTACATGCTTAGGTTTATTTTCCTTTAAATATTTAAGTAAATACAAGAGTTATTGGGTAAAAATCCAATAGTTATAGAGCAAATAATAAACAACTTGCAAAATGACATTAAATTTGTAAAATATGAAAGAAGCTTTTTTCGTTTTTACGTTAGTAAAAATCAGAACAGCCTCCTCCAAAATATATTATGATATGGACGGTCTTGATTTGTATAATAGTTACGAATCACACGGCGAACCAAATATTAAATTATAGGATAGCGTGATACTGCATATGGTATCATTGCACTATCCTATTTCATCCTTAAAGGGATCTGGCAATAATTATAGGCGCTCATCGTTGCTTTTGTAGTATTTGCATGTTTCTAACCTTAGTTGCAACGCTTGTTTAGATCGCACCAGAATAGGAGAAAAAACCCTGGTCTTTGACCACATTGTATATTCGCTCATTTCGAAAAGAGATAGCATAAGAAATAAACTCTTTTTTGACCACCATTGTACATTTGAAACTTTTAATTAAATGTTTACGGGTTGACGTGAACTCATTTTAATACAACATAAATTACATCAAAGTAGTCCTTTTTGAGAGTTCCTTTAGTCCTTTTATTTCATATTACACTGCTCATACAGGCGAGGCACGCTCGCGATGTACGGACAGAAATTCAACCTTTAAATTACTTATTAGTGATGTCTGAACACTTCAATCCCATCCCCAGTTAATTTACCACTCTGAGTCTAGTCAACCGTTTCTGTGGCTGCAATTATGCTACCTTTTAATGTTTGCCAGCATTTTCTCGGAGCAACAAAAGATAGTGCTCATATCACGATCTATACTAATAAGTATTTTTCGTCTCTATCAGACAATATTGTTTAATGGCGTGCGTCCAAGATTATTGTATGGCTTTCCTTGTGACATAAGTTTTCCAATGCAGGTGACAAGAGAAATAATTTGGCCCCATCTCAGAAGCTTACCTACCTTTAAAGAGGGTTGCTGCGAGATTCTCCTACTCTAGTTGAGAGATTGCCAGTAGATGATGTAAACTAATCTATAGCAATTAAAATTTTAAATGATACTTGGTATGATTTTTTTTATTGTTTCTATTTATGTCATATATTAATGCTTATATTCTGTTCTAAATCTTTTTTTTGATGTAGCCTAGGACTTTGTAATTTACTTTGAATAAAATCTGATATGCCATTACTATTGTCCAATTAGGCAATAATAATGGCATATCAGTGATCCTCAGTTGGACAATAATTTATTCAACATAAACCTCTTTAATTGATTGACTGTTCAGACTAAAACGTCTAGATGAAGTATCTAACTTCCCTTCCTATCTAAAAAAATTGCTCCCTTAGTTTATAACTTTTGATTGATAACTTCACTGGTTCACTTACACAAAAAGGTATCAACAAATTAAGTCTGTTCACCAATTTTGTCATTCTATGTTGACACTCCTGCCCGCACAACATATCCTCAAGCTTTTGAAAATAAAACTCTGGATCGCGCCACTATGTTTAATCAAGCTCGTGCACTTGATTTAACATAGAGAAATTCAGAAATTCTGAGACATACTGTACACAAGCTACACATTCGTTGACCGCAGCTACAACTATCATTTTTCCAGAAGTGAATTAAGGTGTAGCGATACTCGTAGTCATGATGAACAATGAGTGTGTTACCTCGTTTCAAGTTCGCAAAGATAAATGTTTCTTCTGTGTTTTTTTTCCAAACATCCAAGTGAAAGTTCTCCTGCAGGAGAAGCCGTGTACCATTTTAGTAAAAAGAAGGGATACTTCGCCAAGGTCTGTCGCTTAATTCCATCTTCAAGTAAGGAGGCTTCTTCTGGGCTTTAGCTGTAATGGCAGCTGTGTCATCTGCAACAACTCCCGTTGCCCTGTCATAAACAGTGTGTGAGACTATACTCAATGGAAAAAGAAGTAAATTGAATTTTTGATAGTGGTAGTAGTGAGAATTTAATTCGCCCCACAAATTATAAAACTCCATTTTCGTATGAAAAACTGCAATACACGAAGTGATGGCATGCGGTTAGTAAAGCAATGAGTAGCCGCCTTCACATTGCAGCGGACACGCCTGGGGGACGCTCTCCCTCCACGTCAAGCAAGCAATTATATCCGATAGACCGATCTAACAGCCCTGGGCTGTTGACATGATTAGAATAGAAAGAGAAGCAAAGGGAGACTTGAGAGCAACAGAGATCAATAAGTGAAATGAAAAATGGAGCGGAAAAAAATATATGAGGGGATATGCACCGATGCGACGTGTATTGTGCGTTTATGTTGGGTATCCTATTAAAGTAGCTGGAAAGACTGACGCGGAGTAGAGGAACGCGATACTCATGGTGCTGTTTTCTTATCTGAAGATAGGTGCTGGTTGTGGGTAATCGTGGGATGCTGGGTATCTCAACGTCAACGCGCCGTGTTATCTGGCGTGTACTTGGATGTATGTGGGTTCTCTTATGAGTTTCCTTAGCTGTCGTGTTAGGTGGCTATGAGTGTATGCGTTAAATAGTGTGAGTTTGTTATTGTTGTGTAGTGTAGACAAAGGTGTCAATGCAGGAGAGCGACATGCGCGTTTCAGCTCAGAGTTAGTTATTCTGTGTGCTCCTCTCTGCCATGTATGGCTCACGGCTGAGGTGTAATTTCATTTTACGGCTGGCAGGATAGAGCCTCCCTAGCATTTTTTTTTAGCGTTTACCCCTGTTTGTTTAGTGGTTTAGTATATGTGGAAGTGTAAGTACTTGTCGAATGTGACCCCGAGTATTTTCGTGTGAGGATTATATGTTAGTAATAAGGATGCGGATTGGAGAATACGATCACGTATGAGCTTCATGTTGTGTTGGCGTGTTCCTTGGCCGTAGTGGTTGTTTTATAGAGTGATGAGCACTTGTGTGTTTATGGAAAAAGTGCAGGTTTGATGCATGTGTGTGTTTCTTGTTGTGTGTACAGGTTCTTTTCTGTGTTTATTGTGTCCATGAGTGTAATCCAGTGAGTATCTAAATGTGTAGGGTCGTTGTCATGGAATGGTGTGTTCGTGGTATAGTGGTTAGCGTGCTTGCCCGGCAATCGTTGGGTAGGCAGTTCGAATCTCTCTCTGCATCTTTTTAGGCTCGACACTATTTACAAAAAGACCTTTACTCGTGTTTGTTGTGATGGGGTGGGGCAAAAGACGAGGAGGATGCTGGTTTTGTTTTCTTTGTAGGTGCTGGGGTAAGGGTGTTGGCAGGTTTGGAGGAGGTGCAGCCTGAGCGGGGGCTTGTGGAGTGACAGGCGGTAGCAGGCAGAGGAGGTAGGAGGGATAGTGTGGCAGTGGAAAGGGTGGTGCAGGCATCAGAAAAGGGATTATGGCAGAAGTCAGGGGATAGGGGCAGCAGAAAGGGAGGTCGTGGTAGTGGAAAGGGGGGCTAGTGTAAAGATGGATAGGGGCAGTCAGGGGAAGGGGACAGGGTGAGGGCATGATAGGTGGTAGGGGGAGTCGCAATGGTAGAAAAAAAGCTGGAAAGAGAGGTTTATGGGGCATCCTTAGCTCCATAACGGCAGTTGCGCACTTTTCCACGAAGCAATGGATGCATCAGAGCGTGGTGCTGGTACATTCGGTGTAAAAGTGTCCGTTAACACCTCAATTAGTGCAGACACGGTTCTGCTTTACATGATATTATTTGGTCTCCAGTCCTATAGCAGCGTAGGCACTGGTGTGGTTTTTGTTGTGCTGAGTTTCAATATGTTGAGTGTATGTGGATGTGCTGAAGACCTTGATGCCATAGTCCAGCACCGTGTTCGCGTTTATTTCCTCAGATAGTGTAATAAAAAACCTTTGTTGTTGCAGTTGAAGTGTAGTATAGGACTTGTATGGCTTTTTTGCCGTATTCGTGTCGCAGTTCTGTTAGTAGTTTATTTGTGATAAATTCCAGCCAGAGATGGCTGGTCCTCCTTATGCCTACTTGGTGTCTTTTTGTTAAGGTGTCTGGCTGCTCAGTATGGTGATGTTTCTCAACCATTGAATATTTTGCGTGTGTATGAAGCTTCTGGGCATCTGTAGACGGCCTGAAGGCGAGTGTTTGTTCTTTGTGTATATTAGGTTGGTGAAGGGGAGGTCGAGTGTGTTCGAAAGCTTTTGTGTTTCGGCGCGTGGAATTGTGCATTGTTTAAAGTCGCGGTGCCTACTAGACATACGGTAGTTTCGCCATCCATAGTGTTCACCAGAATATGTGTATAGGAAAATATTTACCTTTTGAGAAAGTGAGAAGGGTCCCTTACTCCTTTCGATGACTGATCCTATGAAGTACGATTGAGTATGAATGATGAAGTGGATGAGTATGGACCTAGATGGGCTCTTCTAGAAGGATGACTCATGACGAACTTAATGATGGATGGAGGCCGAATCAACTACCTGCCTCCAGGGTGCCACCTCCTCACGGAATTAATTATTAGACTTACGTTCAGTAAACACAGAGTCGATTGTGTTTTTTTGTTATGTTGGCCGGGACCACAAGGTAGGGTAATTACCCTCCTAGCAAGTTATAAGTCCGTCTCATTCCAGGATGCCCCTGAGTTCAGGTTTTGCCGTGGGCTAGACCTAAAATCTCATTTCCCCGAAGCCTCCAATTATGCAAGTTCAAGAGAACGGCATAGTTATAACGAGGGTTATGTGTAGAGGTGCTATTCACAAGCCTAAATCACAACGGGGTAAGAGATGAAAGGGAAATTATGCTGTCATGTCTCATAACGACAACCTAAAGAAAGTATAATATCTTTTGAGGGGAGGGAGTGTTGGGGAGAAGAAGGTGCAGTGACAAAGCTAGTCTCTGTTTGTATCACCGGGCTTAATCCGTTGAGAAGCCGGTTTTGGTGAGGTTTTTCGATGATATTTCCTTTTTATATTTGTCGTGGTATACGGCCGAGTATGTATGTACGTTTCTTCTGTACATGAATGACTCCGTTCTTTTTTCCCTAAGAGTGCTATACTACTTCTCTTTTTTTAACCTTTGATTTGATACTTTAACCAAGGAGGACTCGTAATATTATATATCTATTGCCATGTGCAGCGTTTCGAGGATTTAATTAAACCACTAGAGCAAAAATATACTTTTAATTGCAAAAAAAATGAAATATTAAATTTTTTAAATCTACTAAGGATATAATAAGAGGGTCTAAATAAAAATTACTACTACCGATTAATACTACGCGACGGTTGACGCAAAAATTCACTTTATTACGGAATGTTAATTAAAGAACATAGTTAAATGGGAACCCTTTTACTTTTAAACAAAGTGGAGTCAGACGGAGAATGTGACCTTGACCGAGAATCTCGTTGAGTTGGGGAGGGAGTCGTTGTGAGGCGAGGGGCGTATGTCACAGATGAGAGGCTGACTAGAGAAAACAGCTGACTTTGAGGTGAGTGAGGAAGGGCGAGTCAATCCTCTTTGACTTGACGATCTAAGGAGGAGACAGGGATGTATGATTATTCCAATCCTTGAGTTACACTTGTTAGGCTTCTCGATGCTGAGAGGTGACCAAGAGGTGAATCCTTTCTTGAGTGAAACTTCACTTTGGTATTCTTCAATGGTGAGGGATATCTCTGGTTTTATTCGAAAAGTGAGATAGGGTTTTTTTTTCTGACGAGAGGGGTATGGGAGTGATTCTCTATACCGATGGTCTACTCTTCCATGTGACCAAAAGGAACAGCCTCGGGAGGAATTTCTTCTTCTTAACTCCTGCTCGGTTCCCCTTTAATGCCCGGACTGACGCCGGTACTCGTCTTCTCTCGATCGCTAACTCGATTCCCCTCTTTTCTCTAGATCTACGTATATATACCTCACTTATCCCCTGGGGGAGGGGAGGGGAGATGAGTGCCCATGGTTAAGCCTCTCTCCTAAGGCATCACTTATCAGCGTGGTGACCCTTAGCCCTAATGGTCTCTTCTGGTTTTCGTCGGAGAGCATGAAATTTCGTCTATTTGACGAAACTAGACCTACCAATAGGAGGGGGACAGTGAGCCTGTTCATAGCTTTTTATTTGAAATGCTATACCACCATCCTTTGTTCATACTAACGGGCTACGAAATCTGCTGATTATAAGGTTTCCTTGCGAGTGATATCGCAGATTGTTGGGCCAGCGGGGCAAAAGGGAAGGGGGGGGGTAAAGTATCAGCCCATATGCCACGTAGCGGTTGACGCTGTGTAACCGAACTAGCGTCTGTTTTATCCTCACGATATTGATTTCCCCACAATATTGCTAGTGAAATCGAAACGGTGAGCGAAATATTGATGAAAGAGCTCGTGAGGTCCGGTCGAATAATGTATTGACTTTTTGGGTATGTTTGTCGGGGAGAGAGGGGGTGAATAGTAGGATTGCCATTTGACCTGGCATGACATGGTGTGAACAGAAAGAAAAACAAAGGGATGGATATGACTATGATGAACCACAGAGATCGGGTAATAAGAGAGCTAAAATGTGCGGAACAATATTAAGAGAGGATTCGAAACGTTAAAGGTCGGTGCTAGACACCTATGTGTCGTGTTTTTTGTATGTTTATGTACTGGTATTGTTTGAACAGGGGCGGAAGGGGGGGAAAGTGGAAAGGTGAGGCACAAGTTAAGGAAATTTGGTGCTGCTAAATTATGTTTAGATAAGTGTTGGCTGTGAATAATTGAGAGATGCTGGGCATCTCAACACCAACGCAGCGTTGGTTGGCTTGTATTTGTATGTATGTAGGGTCTTTTGTGAGTTTCTTCAACTGTCGTGTTAAGCGGCTGTGGATGTATGTATTGAGTGGTGCGAGTTTGTTGTTTTCGTGAAGTGTGGATATGATTGCGTATTGAAGAGAGCGACATACGCGTTTCAGCACAGAGTTCTGAATAGGCTGTACTTTCCTATTCTATGTGTGACTCGCGGCTGTGAGTGTAATTGGTGCATATGTCAAATCGCGTTCGTTCTAGTGTTTTTGTATATGTGTAATTGTAGTTTGCGGCAGCAGGGAAAAGCAAACGCAGCATTTTTGTTTGAGCTTCTCTTTTGTTTGTGTGATGTTTTGGTCTAAGCGGAATAGCAAGTATTTATTGAATGTTGCTCTGAGTATCTTTGTGTGAGGTTTGTATGTGAGTCTTTTTGGAACGGAATAAATTAAGTCTGGTGTATGTGTGTATATTTGTAGGTTGTGCAATGTGCATGTAGTGATCTCGCGCGCTGTAGAGTGTCATCTGTGTCTTCAGAGGATTCGTGACTATGAGCCACTTGTCTTAATATTCTGTCTTTTTGTTAAGTATCCTCTGTGCATGACGCGCGATTCTGTTTGGGCCCTGGTGGGAGAATAGAATGGTCTCGTCCTTAGTGTCTATTAGCTAGCATGCTGTCCTGAGGTACGAAAGCGCATTGTACAAATGGATGTTATGTTGTGTTGTATTTTATGTGACTCCTTCTGTTAGTAAGATGCTGGGAGAGAAGCCTTCTGGTGCAGAGAGGGAGTTCAATGTTGTTGGCTAGCTTACAAATAAGTCCTTGCTGCTACACTTTGTCGTATGCGTTCTCCACATCCTTGCTTATGAAGTGCTTCTGTTGATCTTGTCGACTTCTTGTATGATGTCATGAACGATGGTTACAACCACTTGAGTGGATCGGCCTCTCCTGAAGCCATTTGTGGTTTTGTTTTGTTTGTGAACTAATATGTTCTGTGATGTTTTTGATATTTGTGGGAAATGTCCAGGGTGAGTGGGGCGAAAATGTTTCCAGGTAGGCGATAAATTATTGTAACTGGGAGACCGGAAGGGCTGGGGGAACATTTTGGTGTTACTTTGACGTTGTGTTTTGCTTCCTCGACGGTGATATGGGTGGTTAGTGAGGTAGTGATGTCGAGCACCCCAATACGTACCAAGGGGGTGGGCTCAAGCTCATCGGCGTGGAGCCGACACTATTCCCGGCCTTCCTGGAAGTGCTTTCCTGTATGAGGTTTGGGCATATTGTGTGTATGTACGTTGTCCCAATGTGATTGGGATACGTCGAAGATGTCATTTGTTTTTGTGAGTGTGCGGTTATTGTGTTGTAGGGTTATGTGTTTTGGCAGGTCCGTCCCAAACATTCTCTTAACGCGCCACTCAGGGAAGTAAGGCTCAGTACAGGCAGCATCATCAGCTATGCCGATAACCTCGCGCCACTGGAGGTTCCGGTTCAGCTGCACGTATGTATGATGTGGTTACGTAAGAGTGTGATGTTATGTTGGGATGAGCCTCTGCCGTAGTAGTTATTGTACATGTTATTAGTCTTTGTGTGTTTTTGGAGAATATGACGTCTTTAATGTACGTGCATGACTTGCGTTGTGTGTAAATGTTGCGTTCTGGGTTTATGGTGTTCATAAGAGTGTTTCAATGGTTGTTGAAATGTGCAGGGTTGTGTCAGTGAGATTGAGGTTTTGTGGTGATGTCTTTTGAACTCATCCCAGTTTGTGTTTGTGTAGTCGTAAAGTGGTGGTGTGGGTATGATTATAGTAGGAGGCATACAAGGATGTGGTCTAATAGTACGTGGGAAGCTGGGGCCATGTGAGTGTGGAAGCGTATGGCGTGGTCATTGCGGAGGACTATATCCGGTGACGAGGTTCTTTAGAAATAGCAGCGAAATTATCGCAGTAAGGCATCAGTCAGATACCTACCTTTGTGGTTCTTAATACTAGTGTAAGATGGTGTACATTTAGATCTCACACAAATAAGAGAGTTAGGTTTTAGTTGGATAGGGCCCCGAGTGGAACGTCTATGTATAGCTGTAGTCATGGAGGTCTGTAGTAGGTGGCCACTAAAATTTGGCTTGGGTTGTTGTGTACTTTGCAGGCTAGAAAAGGCTCGACTTACGTGTCATGAGTGTGTGATGTATGCAGCACTTAGCTAGAATCGCTGATTTTAGGCACGGCGCGTGTGGGGTGAGATAAGTGTGAAAGCCTGCAATGCCGACTTAAGTGTTTCGAGGGTGTAAACTGGTGAAGTTTAAAAGTACCCAGTTGCAGATGGTGTGCAGAACAGTACATTAAGCCGGCCTATGGCCGGGAGCGTAGTGTGCATGGTGCTGTGTTCGTTTGGGCTGCTTTGCGCTGCTTAATCTCTTAGCATTGCACTAATAGAGTGGGAGCCGCCGCGATAACCTTCACGCGTGTTTTGAGTGGTGGAGAGGGTTTGGTGAAAAACGAGGAGTGGTGGGGGTGGGGGTAGTAGTCTGTAGGTGCTTTGGTGGGAGTGTTGGGAGGAGGTTCACCCCAAATCCATCTCATGTGTCTGGGAAGTACAATGCAATAGCATTGCATTCTATGTTCGTCGGTCCTATGTGGGGTCTTTTCCCAGTGTGCAGTATGCACACCCTCTCGTATACAACGCCCGACTCTCCTTGTCCTCCACTGTGTCCTTTACTTTCGTGAGCTGGCTCCGTAGCGTGTTGGTGGTTTTGTGAGCCTCTTCAAAGGCATGGGAACAAATTAATCTGCCTCATAAGTATTTCCGATGTATTCGCTACCTATGGTAGTGTCACTCATCTTATTAATTAGTTGCTGTTGGTCTGGCGTCTCCGTTTTACATAATTGACAAACATCGATGGGTGGTTGTTAGCTGACAATACAGCTTTCAGGTATTTGTCTTCTTCCAAGTAGATGTTACTGCAGTGTGTTGAAGCCCTCTTGAAGAGTGTGTTCATTATGCTCTTATGTGTAGGTGTGTTTACACTATTGCAGTCTTTAATTCAGTCGGTGTGTTATCCCCGAGATCCAATTAACTATGAAAGAGGAAGAAGAGTCCAAACTACCATTTCTGGGTGTATTGGTTCTAAGGAAACAAGATAGTAATACCCTTCAAACAACAGTATACAGGAGAAGACACACACCAACCTGAATTAAATGACTGGTTCATACATTGAAATAATGACTCAGTAAACATATCTTTCAACCAACCACTTCTCTGAAATCCTACACAACACAATTTACTCAGCCACCAGCTACATTCATCCTATCAATTGCTCTTAAAATTCTGACTGTTATGGTTAGTAGGTGTAAACTTGTAATGTTTTTCTTTTTAATTTAAGTCATCTTCACTTTCAGTTGAATTCCAGTTAGTGTAAATTATCGTATTCAGTCATTTGGGTCTACTCATTTTAGTGTACGACTCTTTTTATGACTTGTGCACTATTTTGCATTTCAACACACTAGTTGTTTAATTTTTAGTTTATTTCTATAATTTTGTATAGCTTTTATGTCTAATAATAGTAATGTTACAATTTTTTAAGCTGTGTTTAAAGTTTTAATTTAAATGTTTCACTTTCAGTCATTTCATTCAGACCTTTGGTCTTTGTATATTTTTTTGATTTTTTCCGGTTAATTAATTATATTACAATGTATTTCCTTAATGGTATAGCCACTCTGAAGATGGAGCAAGAAATGGTCGAAACGTATGATTTTAACAAATAATGATTTCCATCATCGCCTACGTCTTCATTTTCCCCCTTAGAATTATCTATATAATAAAAATGAAGTCTGTCTGTATGTGTATATGTGCGTCTTTCCCTTTATATGAATAAAAAAATCCCATTATATCCCTCCCCTACCCCCTCTCTCCACATCACGCTCCTTCCACTCTGCCTCCACTGTCCCCCCACTCTCTCCTGTCTCCCCCTTTCCCCCTATCCCCCTCTCTGAGAAAAGGGCATTAAACATTAACAATGGTTATCTTACACAGGATTGATACTAAATAACAGTATATCACACGGCAGTGATCACTAACTCTATCAGATTCGAATTTTTTTTCCACACATCAGAAAATTATGAAGTGTAGTTTTTGAATGTTAGCTAAGGTGTAATACTGAATGTACTTATTTTTGAGATTTACATCTATTCTAAACATGTATTTTATAAGGTACATTCGATCGCAACGGTTTAAAAAACTATTTTTATATTTTTATATAATATTACATAACTCTTTCTGAATATCGGAATATAAGTATTGCTTAAAAAAGAAAAGGCTGGTCTAAAATTTAGGGGGAACTTCAGCCCCCTAGCCCCCCCACTCCTGGATCCTCGTCTGCTCTATATGTGTATTTTGTGTCTTTGCTCATTGTTTGTATTTGTTTCGTTTTCTTCTTTTTTTCCGTTTGATTTTAAGTGCATTTTTGGTTTTCTTGTGTCTCAGTCTATCTTTTGCTGCTAGCGATTTGTTTTGTACTTTTACTTCTAATCTGTGTTTTTGTACGGCTTCGAGTGTCATGCTCCTTAAGACTTTCTCCCAGATCTTTTTAGTTCTTTTCTGTAGTTCATTGTTGATTCCTCTCGGCTAGTATAGTGGTTAACGCGCTTGCTCGGCAATCTTTGGGTTGGTAATTCGAATATCCGTCCAGATTCTTTTTTAAACGCTGCCACTATTTACAAGGTAGGTTACCACCGTGACTGGGGACGGACAGATGGAGCTCGTAGCCATGATAGGCAGTCCACGAGAAGGATAATTCTAATTTCAAAAGCCTGCTGCCACAGGCATAAATTCCTCTTCCACAAGCTCCTCTGTGAGTATTGAGCGGGTGGGCAGGCAAACGTAAGTACGCGGATGGCACCTACAGACTTTAGAGCTTGCCATAAAGCAGATGGCACGAGTTTTAACTAAATATCTAAATTATTCGAGTCTCAGGCATGCTGAAAATAGTTAACGCGTTTTTTACACATTGCAGTCGCATAATTCGTCTGGCAAACCTTATTTTTTTCCTGGGCGATGTTAATGTTTTAATTGCAATTCATAGCCATGCTAACTTGTCTCCCACAAAAAGAAAGGGTAATAATTCAAACTTAACCTAAAAACCAGGTGGCGCCACTTTTGCCGAATCTGAGTCGCCTATGTTACTCCCCGGGTCAAGTTACCGCCAACGGTTACCTTTGTTAACCTTCAAGGTCGCTCTAATTGACCTAATTATTTCAGTTCCACGCAAGATATATTTAAAATAACAAGTATTAAGACAAAAATATTTAGAGCCTTCAGAATTTGCTCAGGTTGGACGGACTTTCACAAAGAAATGAGTTTTCTGAGAACATATTTTTCATTTAATGTTTCCTATACACATATTCGACAAGTATACAAAAACTTTCTTAAATAAAGTATATCTGCTTACCCCCATATACACCACTGTTTCAAATCCCCGTCTTTTTATTAAGCTCCCATTTATTGGTCCCTCCACTTCTTCTTTGTACGGTACTCATAAGGAAACCTTACAAAGCCTTCTACCGCAATGTCAGTTCAACTTGATATATATTCATCATAATTCTTTGGGTTTTTTCTTCAAATATGAAGATCGTATTGATCCGATGTTGACATCCTCTGTTATATATCAATTCGAGTGTACTAGCTGCAATGTCTGTTACGTAGGCCAGTCAAGCCTACATCTTAAACAGAGGGTCAATAAACATCTTGGATTATCCCATAGAACTCAAAGACCCTTAACTACACTTGAAATCTCCAGCATACAAAATCACGCATACAAAAATGGGTGGTTGTAGGTCAGGTTCGCCCCAAATCTATGTTTTGCATTAGTACCGCATTTATTATCAGAAGAGATTTGGTTAAAATCATGATGTTAAAATTTCTGGCGATCGTTGTCCCTTGTAAGTGCCTTATAAATATTTTCCTAATTCGTACAGACATTCATATTTGATATTCGCGTTACAATATTATAATATCCATTCCTTTATTTTAATTATCCGAATTATAGTCGTATATATTTATTTATTAGATGATATTCTAAATTAAATTATTTGTCCCTAATTAGGAATTTTTCGCCATTCACATTTAACTGTCACAATTTCTCTGCCTTTTTCATCATCGAATTTTTCTTATTTATTCTTTAATTATTCTAATTCCTTATTTATAATTAAATTAAATTATACGTATTCTCTTTTTTAAATATTTATTTGTATCAAATTAAATCAATCAATCCCGCAGAATTCATTTATAAAATATTAACTCTCTCTTTCCTTGCCCTAGACCAAATTTTCCTACGTTCCAGGTCCCAAAGTAGTCATTTGTTGACTACAAATAGTCCTTTGTAATTCTTGCTTTAGATTTTCATTATTTATATTCTCTATATTAATAAATTAATAGTCTTTATATAGATCCTATTCTCAAGTGGCTGAACTTTTATTCTTCAACCTATCTTGTAAACTGTAAATTTCATTTAAACTCAACTAACAAAAAGCCTTTGCTTTGTATAAATAAATTATTTATTTTTCTCGATCTTCAGACATTCTTTACCCTTAAATCAATAATTGTAGAGGGGCGATTGGAAAAGAGTTATATCTACATAGTTCCCTCTTAAATCAGAAATTATATATTTCGACAGATGCGGCATCCTGTTTGAAAGGACTTTGAAGATCACCATAACATTTTAGCCTTTTGGCAGCGCCCTCTGGTCATCACCGTAAGAATTGTCAGAACAAAAGAATCATGCCAGATGCGAGTGAGGAGAGATCGCTAACAAAAAAGGAAAAATGACACTTGCATTTAGTCAAAGCAAATATTACAAGAAATTGCTTTCTTTCTGTTTTCTTGTTAGAAAATGTAACGCTCTCTTTCAACCTTTGTTGGGTTTATAACGTCATCAAAAATATAATGGAAGATTTAAAAGACCCTGGAGAGAGAGAGAGAGAGAGAGAGAGAGAGAGAGAGAGAGAGAGAGAGAGAGAGAGAGAGAGAGAGAGAGAGAGAGAGAGAGAGAATACCCATTTGGGGCACTGGTTGCGACAGGGTGTGGTTTGCTACTCGAGGTTGCTTTCAGTTGTAGCAACATTCTCCACCCTCTTGCGGGGTCCTTTATAATTGCTACCTTGTATGTATGTATTCGCTGTCCATCGTAGAAAATGATAAATTCAAAGATTTATTTTTTGTATGTAAACGGTATGTAAACATTATCATGTTTAGTTAATATATCAAATTTATTAAAAGAAAATAATTAATTCAAAATAAAAGATATTTCTAAATTTAAAATGCAATTTCATTCATATTTCATATTTAAATTCAGTTAAAAAGTATGCGTGTATTATCGTATTTCAGTATTATATAATGAGTACTATTATATTTTAGCTTTCAGTTATTTCACATTGAATGGCAATAGATAACCAACGATGGTTTATTAATTATATAGAAGAAGCAGCTTCCTAGGTAAAACTTCGGTCTGTGGCCTACGGTCTATCTGGCTCTAGCAACGGGGTTTGGGTCTAAAAAAAGTGAAAAGGTTTCCAGTACATATCTCCTAATAATTTACTCTTGCTCTGTTTTTTCTTCACATCCATGCTTATTTTCTAGGCCTAAAGGCTCGGAAAGAACTTTAAATGTTATAAGGTTCACGATGTTATTTGTTTTCTTTGTTCTCGTTTTTCTTCTTATTTTAATCGTTTTTATATTTTTTTTTCGCTTGTAGACGTCTTTGAGCCATTATTTCGTGTTTTTCCTGTTTTAAGAACATAAGAACATAAGAAAAGAAGGAGACTGCAAAAGACCATTCATGGCCTACCTTTTTCATAATATCATAAACTTCCTTTGATGAAAAAGTTTTCAATATTACATATTTGTGCGTCTTTTCTTTTTTCCTGGTTTATTAATTCAAAAACTTCTTTTTTTTTTCCTCTACCAGCGCATTAAAAATATTGTTTGGTATATTTTCATCTGTTTTAATCACCTTCTTATTACATAAAATAATATCTTTTTTTTTAATTCATCTTCTTTGAATTCAGTAAAAATATAAATTTGTATAATTTAAGCCCTCTTAATCACGTTTTCATTTGTTAAAAAAGTATAGTTATTGAAAAAAAATTTGTAAGTATATTTGCATTTATATTTATCTGTAATTTTTGTTGCTGTTCTTTTTAATTTGTATTGTTTATTCACAAAATATGTAACACTCTTGGTCCAAACTTATCCAATAATATTTTGTAAACGATTGAATTCATCAAAGAAAATATTAATGATAAAATGATTTTGTTTGTTAAAAAGAGTAGTCGAGGGACAGGATAAGATCTTTTCCTTTGTTTTTAAATTTATTAAAAATTCTTGCCTTAATTTCAATAATTTATTAAAGTCTTTCTGAACATCTTCCTTTTCTAATCACCTTTCTTTTAAAAAAATCAAGAACATCACAATGATTTTTAACTTAAAAAAGATTTATTGTGTTCAAAGAAATCGAAAAACGCAACTACAACAAACGGTACTTAAATTATAATGTAAGGGATCAGGCTAAATCTTAAAAGTGAAGATCTATTTTAGAAAGAACTTCGATAAAACCTTCGAATATAGCATAAAAAACAAAATAGCTCAAGCAGTGAAAGTAAATAATATTTTACACCCTTAATTTTCACAATTAAATATAAGATTTATTACCATTTGGGACAGTTTTATATATCAAAAAGAGCTCTTTGGAAGGGATGGTGTTCATCTCAATGGTATAGGAATTGCACGACTGGGTATGCTTTTAGATAAATGTGCTATAAACCCGCCCTCAAATTTTCGTAATTTCGCAGTTCGAGAAAAAAATTCTTAATGCATGGCCACATAAACCGGGATCAAATAGTTTAGGATAATAACAGCTCATCACAAAGTAGTGTAATAAATAGTAACAGTAGAAAAGTAGATAATGTAAATAAAATGGAAAATGGCGATAACAAAAGTAAGGTACTAAAAAACAAACTTATATTAAGGTGTATAATTGCGATGCTCGGAGCATCTGGAATAAATTTAATGAACTAAATTTAATTAGTGGTAAATATCATTACGACATTCTAGCTATTACTAAGACGTGGTTGCATGCAGAAAGGCGAGATTCTCTATCCTCATTTTAAATTCAGAAAAACACTAATAAAAAGGAGAGTAGACATGTAATAGAAGGAGGTGGTGTCTTGTTATACTTAATGGGCGAAATAAAATACGAGGTTATAAATCGACCACACAGCAAGTCAATCCGGATCAAAATTAGCAATAAAGCTCTTTCTTTAGTTATGGGACTAGTATGTAGAACGCAGAGTAGTTCATATGAAGAGGACCTTACACTAATTAATGATATTAATTGACCAATATAATTACAAAACTGTATGCATTTTTAGGCGATTTCAATCTTCTGGAATTTGATGGTATACGATGAGTTCAAAATCGGAAAACCATATCTTAAACGTATTTTTAGCTAATTATCTGCAGCAATTTGTCGAAAAGCCTACAAGAGAAAACAAGACACTTGATTTAGTTTTAAAAAATAAGGAAACTTTAATTGCTGCGCTTGAAGTTCAGGAACCACTGGAAAATTCGGATCTCAACTCATTGGTATTTAACATCAAATATGATTTCATTAATCAGCGAAAAGCGCAATAGGTACTTTTTTTTAAATTAGAAAAAAATCCAAGCGATTAAAGATGAATTAAAAGAATCGGATTGGCATAGATAATTCAGTAATAAAACGCCTGCTTCGGCTTACAACTTCATAATTAATCGTATTAAGGATCTTCAGACCATATATATACCTCAAAAAACAGTTTAAAATATTCAAGAAATACACTTTGATTTAAACAATTTCTTAAGATTCTTATAGGACATAAACGGTCACTTTATAAGCGATTAAAATGCGACCAGTCATTAGGGCAAAGGTTTATCGACCTTTAAAGGCAGATAAAGAGAGAAGTGAATATAGCTAAATGCATGTACAAAAATAGATTAGCTGAAAGGTCACGCGATAATTCGAAAGCATTCTATAGGTACTATAGAGTCAAAAACAAAGAGTCAGTTCAAATGCTAAAAAATAACGACCGATTAGTTCAAAATGATTTCGAAAAGGCGACTATCTTGAATGAAATAATAGTTACGGCAGATGATGTCAAAATGAAATTAATAAATTAAGTTCTGATAAACCTAGCGGGGTTGACGAAATGTACGCGCGAAGTATTAAAGAAGTTAAGAACGAAATTTCTGCTTTACTCGATTTTCTATTTAATTACTTTCTGGAGGCAAACTTTGTTTCCAGGGATTAGGAAGTGTCCAATGTTGTTCCCATATTCCAAAAAGGTAGACGTGAGGAAAAGGAGAATTATTGGCCAGTAAGCTTAACTTCACCTATATGGAAAATAATGGAGTCAATTATTTGGAGAGAAATCAACTTTAATAAACAGTCAACATAGTTTCAGGAAAGGGAGATCTTGTGTTATTAGTCTGATCATATTTTATGATTATGTAGCGAAAGCTATCGAAAGCTGGTTCTAGCTACGATGTGATATATCTAGATTTTTCTAAGGCCTTTGATAAACTCCCGTTCAACATCCTTCTTTCATAGCGAAAAGATATGCATATCTATGAGAAAACGATAACTTGAATTAAATATTGGCTGAAAGAGCGTAAGCAAAGGGTAATTTTAAATGAGTATATATCCGATTGGCTACCAATAACTAGTGGAGTTCCTCAGGGTTCCGTTTTAGGACCTGGAACTCTTTATAATTTTCGTAAACACCTTAGGTTCTTGAATAAAATACCAAGTAAATTCATTTGCTGAAGGTACTAAACTTGTGCAGATAAGAAAAGATAAAGAAGACTAAAACTGCTTACAAAGTTGCCTGGATATGCTAATTAAATGGTGCAACGAATCTTGCATGAAGCTCAATACTACCGAATGTAGTACAGGCTCAACACGAATATTTTCGATTATTTTTTAACATTTTATATGATGTTTAGTAACATATTTATTTATTTTTTGCCTTTCATGATGTATTCAAGAGAATTCATTTCATCAGATCAATGAAGATTCGTTTGACAAAATATGGACCTCTGCACTTCACAAGATTCAGAGGAGCTTGTGAAGTGCTGACAAATTTTATGATAATTTCCCCCCTAAGGGGGGCGGCGATTTGCCTTCTTGGCCGCCGTGCTGAAGGGACTCAGCGCCCCGTCCGGCCCCAGCTTAGCCTCTTCTCCTTTCAGACGGCCTGCATTTCTCCATTACTTCGTCGCTTTTCATACATCTCCCACAAATTTCTCTGGTCAGCCTCTAATTTCACAGGGTAGATGTTGACCTTCTTCTCAGCCAACCGTCCCGGATCGGGGCTGAGTAGGAGGGGGACAATGATCCCTCACCCCTGAGCTGCGGTTTGGGATGGTGGGTTTTTAAATAACCTGCTTTATCCCCACCCACATCTTCCTCACCTCCTCTTCCTTTCCCTCGTAAAGGGCGCGGCGATTTGCCATCCTGGCCGCCATGCTGACGGGAAACACCACCCCGTCCGATCCCAGCTTAGCCTCTTCTCCTTCTTTCCGACGGCCTGTATTTCACCCCCACTTCGTCCCTTTTCATACATCTCCCACAACTTTCTCTGGTCAGCCTTTAATTTCACAGGGTAGATGCTGACCTTCTTCTCAGCCAACCGTCCCGGATCGAGGCTGAGGATGGAGGAGACAAAGTTCCCTAACCCCTGAGCTCTGGTTTGGGATGGCGGTTTTTTAACAACCTGCTTCATTCCCACCCATACCTTCCCCGCATCCCTTTTCCTTTTCTCTTCACACACTATCAATTTTACGACGCGCCCAAGGTGGAGCCACCATGCTGAAGGGGTGCCAGGTCACCAGGCGGGAGGGGTGGCCTTAAATGGTGGCACTTAACTCTGCCAGGCCTGTACGCATCCCTTGAGAGCGGGCTACCTCGAGGGGTGATGAGCTATTTCATCCCGTAAGAAAAAGAGGGTCACCATGCCCAATGATGTAAAAATCAACAACCTTCCCTCAATTTCCCCTTGTCCATCGACAGAGCCGCCCTCGGGCAGCTCCACAGAAAAAAATGGAGGTCCACCCCCCTGTGCTTGCGCAGGATACCCTCCAAATTTCTCTTACCGGGGAGGAGGCTTACTCCTCTCCTTCGCCTACGGGTGTAGGGAATTCCCCATCACCCCCTTCTCTAGAGGTGTTTTCGGGAACCTCTTCCCAGCCGCAGTCCCCCCTTTTCTTTCCAAGGGGACTGCCAAGAAAGCAGCAGGCAGCCCATAGCCGACCGCTCCCCATTGAAGCGGATCGGTTGGGAAAACCCCCTTATGGGGAAGGGGGAAGCCAGACCTCTTCGGTCGCTTCCCTCAAAAGACCTGCTGGTAAGAATATTGAACATTGCCGGGGTCAAGGCCTGTGCCTCCCCACACGTGACTAATGACGCTGCTGCCAATAGGACCTGTGATGTCTTGGGAGGGATGGCCAACTAGAGCCCCCCCTGAGATAGACATGGTCCTTGAGGTAACCCAGCCTCAGACTGTAGGGCCTTCCATGGGAGCGAATCCGGGCTCTGCGCCAAACACCGAACTCGAGTCCGCCCCTATTCAAGGTCCCCCTCAAACGGCTAGGGTTTCTAAGGCAGTACAAGGAGGGGAGGGATCTCCTCCGACCGGTGCTCCTGCGACTGCCAGGACCTTCTCCATCTCGGAGAAGAACCTGGGTGAGGCCGGTCCAGCTGGCCTTGTGGCTCCTGCCGGCGGAGGGGAGAAGCGGGTTCATTCCCCTCCCTCCTCTCCTAAAAAGGAAAAACAAAAAAAAGACTAAAAAGATTTAGGGTTACTTTTCGGGCACATCCGGCCCCTCTGCCCCCAAAGGTGCGGAGCCCCTGACTAAGACCAAAAGGGCACAGGGCGGAGCCTCGACGACATCAGGGCCCCTCATTCAGAGGTTACCTGGCGTTTTCGAGCCCGCTGGCTTCAAACACTTTCTCGTTATTTGCTCCACTGATGGCACCATGTTGGCCAAGGGCAACATGATCCATCAGAGGAGAGCATTAGCTAGTGTAATTGGTAGAGAGCCGAAGGTGACCCGTTGCTCGGAGGGGAGCCTTCTGGCGAATGCGGTGGATCCCTCCGAGGCGGCCAAGATAAGTGCTCTTTGGGCACTTGATGGCACCCCGTTGAGTGTGACGCCGCACTCTACCATGAACTTTGTTAAAGGAGTAGTTTATGCGAGGTATCTCGTTGACTACTCCATAGAGGACATCATCTTAGAGCTGATCGACCATCGTGCGGTCAAGGTCGAATGTGTGATGAGAAAACACGGAGGGGCCTCGAGAACCACCCCTACACTCTTCGCCACGTTCGACTGTAACAAGCTCTCTGTGTCGGTACGTGCCGGTTGGTACCACTACAAAGTGAAGGCATTCGTGCCACTGCCGCGGAGGTGCTATTTCTGTCACCGCTTCGGCCATACGAATCGGTAATGTAGACGTGAAAAGTCGGGTCACCCGAAGTATATGTAAATTGCTCCAAGGCCACACACAATAAATCCAAATCGTGTTTTGCCAAGTATGTCAATTGCGGAGAGCCGCACTCCGCTTCTTCGAAGCAATGTGGTGCATATCTCCTTGAGAAAGAAATCCTGGTCGTTAGGCTCAGGATCGACTGTCATTCCGCGAAGCTAAAGACTTGGTCTTGGCGCGCCCGGCTCTGCCTTGGACGTCTTACGCCCCAGTGCTAAGAAGGACACCCTCTGCTCCTGGCCCATCCAGGCTAACGAGCACGGTTGTTTCCGTGCCCATTCGGAGCCCTTCTGCGGTTCCTACTCAACCGGAGCGCTCCCTTGGTAAAGCTCGCGGCACAAAGGGTTCACTCCCAGCCCCGGCTTAAACCAGGGCAGGGCTCATTCCCTTCCTCCAGCGTGACCGTTTCCCGTAAGACGAAACCGCCATGCACCTCCACCGAGTCGTTAGACTCATAGGAGGCAACACCACTGAAGTTGGTAGCCAGGCCATTTTTCGGGGTTCCTAAAACTGTCCCACGAAAGAAGGACAGTGACAAAGGAGCTTCGGCTCCTTCGCCAACGCCTAGTGGTGGGTTAAGTTGCTCGGAGACGGTTAATCCTCGAAAAGAGGGCCCCCGCCTCTGAAGCCGCAACGCCCGCCTAAGATTCCGAGGAGAAGGGAGGAAAAGACTCGTATGGCGAGCCCAATCTCCCCTAATAAGTCCTCGAAGGCGACAGCGCCTTCAGCCTTTTGTCCGGCCAACAGCGCCCTGGGTTCTACCTCCGGGAAGCGTACGGCCATTCCCGTGAGGGTCTTCTGTTCGAAGAGGGCCACCGCGTCTCCTCCGAGCTAGGCCTATAGGGCATATTCCTTCAAAGGAATTGCCGCGGACTCCAGACCAACTGGGAGGAGCTCTGGAGGCTCGTTCCGTCCCGTTCCCTGTTAGCTATTTTTCTGCAGGAGACCATGCTAGGCGCCTGCCCCATGCCCGCCCTCCAGGTGTATAAGGGTTTTGAGACCCCACCACCATTGGATGGGGGCCGGGCTGAGGGATGCGCGGTTAACACCCAGCATGATGTCTCCGTTCTTCTTTTTACTTTAGATACCTCCTTCCAGGCAGTGGCTGTGCAGCTTCACCTGGATAGGAGGTATACTGTTATTTCTTCGTACATTCCACCGTCAGGTGACTTCGACGCGGGAGACTTCCGCCGCGTCATGGCACGGTTGCAGAGGCCCTTTCTCTAGGTTTGAGATCTGAAGGACAGACATCCTCTCTGGTGAGACTACTTAATAAATCCCAGGGGAGAAGTCCTTGGCGATCTGATCGAAGAGCTTGAGATAGGTGTCATAAATGTCAATGAGTTTACGCATAACTGCCCGAGAACCGCTTCATTTTCTTACCTTAATCTATCTCTGTGCTCTTCGGATACACAGCCTGATTTTGATTGGGGGGGGGGGGTCGATTACCTCATGGTAGTGATCACTTTCCCATTCAAATATCATTTTCAGGACAACTGCCGCCTGCGAGCCCACCCCGGTGGTGCTTAGCGTGGGTGAAGTGGCCTGCATTTCAGGAAATGACTGACTGAATTCTCTATCTCAGTCGAGGAGTTTGGTTCGGTAGATGAGGCCGTTGAGTTCTTCTCTGGCAACCTCATTGCCGCGGTCCTTACTACTATTCCCAAAACGTCTGTCGGTGTTGCACACCGATCACTTCCGTGATGGTCGGCTGAGTGTGAGACGGCCCTCAAACAGAAGCGTTATGCCTACATGCGCTATAAGCGCCGCCCGAACGATTTCACTGTCGCTGAATTTCGTCGGGCTAGGGCTAGGTTCCGGTATATTTCGAAGCACGTGTCTTCCCTTAACGCGAAGACCCCTCTAGCAGAGGTGTGGAAGCGATTCAAAAGTATTCGGTGCAAGTTCTCGCAGGACCCCCCTCCCGTTCTCCGGGAGGATGGGACCGCAATCTCGGACCCCGCGTCCGTGGCGGAATCCTTTGCGACCGCTTTCTCCGCATTCTTTAGCCAGGATGCTGCTCCGCCAGCATTCAATGCACTTCGTGATGTCGCGGAAGCCCGCCCTCTGGACTTTACCCCTAGAGGCGGAGAACCCTTCAACGACAGGTTTACTGTGAGTGAGTTGCGTTACGCTCTTGCTTCGTGCGTGGACACCTCCCAGGGTCTAAACGATGTCCCGTACGCCATGCTTCGACACCTGGGTGAGCGAGGCATGGCCTTTCTCTTAGATTTGTTTAACAAGATATGGGTGGAGGGTCTCCTCCCAGATTCCTGGTGAATCGCTACTGTGCTCGCCTTTCGCAAACTGGGATGAGATAACTCTACTCCGGCCGGTTTTTTGCCCAATCTCTCTAACTCTTGCGTGCGTAAGTTGATGGAGAAATTGGTAAATGTTAGATTAACCTTTTTTACTGGAGAGCGGAGGCCATCTGTCTTCTGCACAGTGCGGCTTCTGTATTTCCACTCCACGTCGGATGCTCTGCTCCAACTGGAAAAGGCCGTCTGAGAAGCCTTTCTTCGTGGACAGCACTACGCCACGGTGTTTTTCGATCTGGAGAAGGCCTATTATACCGCATGGTCATACGGTATCATGGAGACTCTCCACACGATGGGGGTGAAAACGCCTCCCAATGTTTATATCTGAATTTTTGAGAGAGCATCGATTCCGCGTGCGGGTGGGGTGGGGGTGGGCCTCTCCGGCCCATTGGAGCAGGGAGACGGTTTCCTGCAGGCAAGTGTCCTCAGTGTCACGCTTTTTGCCCTGAGCATCAACGGCATGACCTCGGTGCTACCGGAAGATGTTCTCGCTACGCTCTACGTGGACGACCTTTAGATCTCTTTTGGCGCCGCCCAGATGCCAACCGCGTCTCTCGCTTTGCCGAAGCGCACAGGTTTCGGTTTTCTTTGGTCAAGACTAAAGTGGTGCACTTCTGCCGCCATCCACGGCTCCACCCCGACCCAGATTTGTTTCTCAATGGGGTGCGCCTGGAAGCGGTTAAATCGCACCCTTTCCTTGGTCTTGTACTTGACCGACGCCTCACCTGGGAGGCTCATATGCGCAGCCTTAGGGACTCTTGTACCCGTGCCATGGATATTCTTCGCTTCGTGACGTTCAGCGCTTGGGGTGCTGATAGGGCTACTGCCTTCCTTGTTTATCAATCCTTCGTACGCTCAAAGCTCGACTACGGATGCGAGTTTTATGTATCCACAGCTGAGCATGTATTGCGGAAGGTGGACTCGATCCACCACACCGGCCTTCGCCTGGCCACCGGTGCCTTCCGCACTTCTCCCATTGAGAGCATACTTGTCGATGCTGGGGAGATGCCACTCGTTCTACGCCGCGTACAGTGCATTATTCGCCTGTACGCGCGAGCCCGGCGCCTCCATCAGTCGCCAACCGCTCTCACTGCATCCACAGCTGATTTCGACAGTGCCTATACCGACGAGAGACGCCAGACATACCCTAAGCCCTTTGAGTTTAGGGCCAGAAAACTCCTTCGAGACCTAGGTATAGCTCTTGTGCCGGTGGAGCCCCTGGTTCTGCCCAGGATGCCACCCTGGAGGGCACCACATTTGGCTATTTGGATCACACCTTGGTTCTACGCTCGGACCGTGCCAGTGTATATGGATGGCTCCAAGTCCGAAGAAAGGGGCGGCTTCCACGCCGTCTCCCCTCTGTTTGAAGTCAGCGGGGCTCTGCCAGGCGCTGCGTCTGTCTTCACGGCCGAGCTGGTGGCAATACACCACTCGGTCAGGGAAATTACGCGGCGTGCCCGGTTCGGAGACCGGATTGTGATCTATAGCGACTCACAAAGCGTCATGAGTGATCTCGGGGCATTGGAATCTCCGCATCCCCTGGTTCGCGATATCCGTGACGCCACGGTTTTGGCAAGCCGGGCGGATGTCGAGATTATCTTCTACTGGGTTCCTGGACATGTAGGAATTGCGTGGAATAAGCGCGCCGATGAGGGCGCCAAAGATTCTGCTAGGACCAGGCGACCGGACCAATGTTTCGCTCTTCCTCACACCAACTACATGGCAGGAATACAGGCAGCTCTCCGCACTGCTTGGCAAAGAAGATGGGAGACGGTCGAAGGGAACTTAAAGTTGCGTGCCATTGCGCCGCGACTGTTCCCATGGACTTACCCCCCAATGCCGTGACGGCTTCAGGTGGCTTTCTGTCGTCTCCGAATCGGGCACGCTCGTGTGAAGCATCGCCATTTGATCGAGCACTCGCCTGCGCCCTATTGTGACGACTGCGTCGTCCCCCAGACTGTTCGGCACATTCTTGTCGAATCTTTCAGTCTGGGTGATCTTCGCGCACGTTACCTGTCCCGGTACCAGGATGGGCGGGGTCGCTACCCCCTTTCCCCCTGTACTCGGGCCGGGTTCGTGCACACCGACCTGTGGACTTTTAGACTTTTGTGAGGAGGTGGCCTTCTCCACTTTATTTAACTGGTTGTTTTTTTGTTGTTGCTGTTTTGTTATTTTAGTAGGTCGCATGTTTCTGCGCCGAGGGGAGGTGGACCTTCCCCCGACGCCTGAGCTTGCCTCCTGTTTATTAACTTTTTTGTTTTAATTTATTGATTTTTTTAATTTGTTTTTTTAGCATCCTCTTTTAAAGATGCCTAATTTTAGGCAATGTTGAATATGGCGACTAATGCCCAAGTAGGCAATCGCCAGATGAGCTCTTAAAAAAAAATGATAATTTATTGAGTTTCTCCTCCATTACAACAATTAACAGTGAAGATGCAACTGAAATGGAGGTAATGAATTGCTTTACTATTTCAAGCACATCATTGTAATCCTTGCGTGAGTATCCTTGAGTTCCAAGAGTATTGGAGAGATTAGTCAGTTTAGACTCTCAGATAGAATGTTTAGTAGCTTGTATTTTTGAAATGTAATTAAAGAAATGAAATACAATATGCCTAATATATGTGTTTGAAAACTATATGTTTTTATAGACAATTTTACCTTTTGCTAACTCGGTAATATATAGCTTATAAAGTGTTTATTAAAAGAAACTAACTGAATTCAAGTATAATTACTTTTGTTAGGCATTTACTGTCAAAAAAGTATATAAAAAGTATTTAGATACACGCATCGATATCGATGTCGCTTATTAGAAGTGTCAAAGTAGCGATGTGTATCAGTATTACCAAACACGATTGTAGTTCGTGTACAACTATATATATATATATATATATATATATATATATATATATATATATATATATATATATATATATATATATATATATACATATATATACATATATATATATATAAGCAATAATGCCCTCTCTTAATTTAGTCATATGCCTGAGAAGGAATTTAAGTTGTTTCCTATTCATACAAGTATCAGTGTGGAAGAATAAGGAGAGAGAAAAGGAATTTTTTCCCCACCTTCTCTGGTACCTCGGTTCTCCGTCATATCTCCCCCCTGACTTCCCCAGTTCGCCGTTGACCGTCTGCCCCAACCAATTCGCGCGAGGCGGAAACGGCATTGTAGCAGACGAATTTACTCGGCCTCACGTCCCGTCCGCAGCGCTGCATTTATTTGCCCTATATACTGCAAAAATTAGAACAATGGAAAGCCAATTAAGGAGGCAACGCAACTTCCCGCTATGGACCCTTATCACGACCCAAAGTAATTAAGAAAGTCTGTTGGTGATGAATCTCTCTCATCGTCTAGATAATTTCGAAGTATATATTCGATACTTCTGAGTTCACAGCCAGATTGTGCCTAAAGCGGCCGTCCAGTACGTTAGCCGTTAACGTCTTAGTTAGTCGAGAGGAAATTGACTGAATTCTCGTCCAGAGAAGAATTGAGTGATTTTCTAAGAGCCAAGGAAGAGCTAGTCGTCACTCAGTGCTGTTCGTGCAGATAGTTTTAGGCGCGCTTCAACCCTTCTCACCACGTCTTCGGATTTTAAGGATTGGAAAATCCATCCCCGAATCATCCTCAGTTTGATTGAGCGTCTCTTGAGATGCCCACAATTTCAAGGTCGAACTTACCTTCCTGGTCCTACTCACCGCACATTAAGGTGAAAGGGATTTAACTCCCGCTTCGTCACGCTCCTCCCACCTTTACCGCGTCGAACCTCAAGGATTGCCTTTGCTCTAGAATTTGCTCAAACTTAATTGATAGTGCCAATCATCTTAGCTGTGAACCGTCAATATTTAATTGCCTTGCCATTTAACTTGCCCTATATATGTATGTAATCTTTTGTTCTCTTAAAGTATATTTTTGTAGCCGTGTTTAAATATTCCTTGGCCTAGCAACTGTGTATTTAGAGCACTCTTAGAGCCATCCCCAGGTGGAGCCTTAATTTCGGTAGGCCAGTAGGCCAGTGTGCGTATAACAGCGTACACATAGTCATACCACGGCAATCATAATTTTGTTATTTTCATCCAACAGCTTGTTAAAATATATTTAATTATTATAATAATTATTCGTCTATTCGCTAGTATTTCTATCGTTCACTCACCATCTTCATTCATTTGTTCATTCAACCATTTTATTCAATTGTATGTAGGTTCATTTTTTCATTTTATGTGATTTATCTCAATTTTAAATTCTTACTTAAAATATCCCTTTGGTTAAATTTTTAAGTTCAACTTCCGGTATTACATTGGATGAAATTTAAATATTTTTCCATAGTGTTGAATATATTCATCTTTCTCCGCTCTTAAAAGTTTATCGTTAATGCCGCTGATTCACAGAATTTTCTTTCCTTCTTATGCTGGTACCACCGAGAATACGGCAATGCAGCTGTAAATGTAAACAACCATGCCGTTTTTTTATTCTGGTATTTCTCTGCCATCATCAACCTTTGTTACAGTCTTCCTCTTATCAATCTTCCTCATAACCCTCATCTTGTACTACTAATTTTGTGTAGTTAAACAAAAAAGGCAAAGGATTCACGAATTAACGACCTCTGCCAGCTCTTTTCACCTTCAGATTGGTCCACCTTTTCATATATAAACCCCATACAATGCTATTAGCTTAAAGTCTTTCCTAATGATGAAACATTAATTACACTGGGGAACACAATTTTTGGTTGAGTTAGGTCTGACAGCTGTTTTTAACTAATTTTTCGGTGCTGAATCCAAAACTGATCTCCGTTTTTCTCTCTCCCGTGAAGTTTTTGAACTTTTTCAAATATTGACATACAATGAAATATGAAAGAAACAGGCATGATTGCAATGTTTATTTAACACTATTATGTTTTGAAAAAGGATATGGCTACTGTAATTATATAATTATAATTGTTGCCAAGTAGTTAAGGTAAAAATTTACGTTTATAGCTCTTTCTGGAGCGTTCAACTTGAGGACTATTGCGTTTGATGCCCCAACAATAGTCAGCCATCATATGTACATTCCATCTACCCTGATAACGTTCTTCCATAACCTTCAAATCTTGGTGAAATCGTTCACCTTGCTCGTAGCTAACAGCACCAAGATCATCCTGAAAGCTGGCAAGATGGCAATGCAGAAAATGTAGTTTAGTACTCATGTTGCAACCAAGCGCCTTGTAGCTCTCCAATAGATTCTGAACAATTTCTGTGTAATTACTTGCACGTGTATTTCCAAGAAAGTTCTTGACGACGTCTTTGAATGATAACCAAGCATTCTTCTCAAGGTTTGACATAGTCCCGGTGAACTGTTCATCTTTGATGAGCTGTCGAATTTGTGGACCATCAAACACACCGGCCTTGATTTTTCCAATTGACAAACCAGAAAATGTCAAGATGATGTACTTAAAACAGTCGCCATCAGTTGGCAATGCCTTTACAAACTACTTGATGAGACCTTGTTTTACGTGCAGAGGTAGGAATATTATATTCTTCCTGTCAACAAGTGGCTCATGTAGAATGTTGGGATCTCCAGGTTTGAGATCAGATCTTGGAAGCCAATTCGTCTCAACCCAATGCTTCCCTCGAGCTCTGATATCCCACATACAGAGAAAGCAGGGATACTCTGTGTACCCACGTTGCTGACCAAGAAGGAAGCACACCATTTTAAGGTCAACACAGATGATCCAATTGTGTTTGTCATATTGCAATAGCTCAATGACCCTCTTTATATCTCCATGTTCTTCACGGAGACAGACAGAATGCACAATAGGGACTGCACCAAATAAATTGCCATTGTGTAGAAGGACACACTTCAAGCTCCGCTTTGAGCTATTAATAAAGATTCGTCATTCATTTGGATTGTAGATTAAAAACCATAATTCCTACAGTAAACTAGGAAAGAAAGTAGAGGGAGAGGTGACGTCCCCTTGTCGCGGGAAGAGAGCTTGTGTGTACCTTTGACTTTTCGAGCTATGTCGGCGGGGGTACCTCTTCTGGGTACCCCTGGTAGGGCTTCCCTTGTCGATTTGGTCGAAAACGAGATTCCAGACTAAGTGCGTCATTCCTTCCTTTTTCTACTCTATCATTCTCCTTTTTTACTTTCATCCTATCTCTCCCACTTATACAAAAAGAAAAAAAACAAAAAAAAGCCTACTCCTATCATGTCATTCTTTCCCTTTTTTCCCTCTATCTACATATAAGGACCTGGCAGCTACCTCACGCGTCAGAAGAGAGGCTTTGGAACCTCTATAAACAACGCCAATCGACGTTCACTGGTTGTGAGAGACTAGGACTAGAGGTGTCCTAGGCGTTGGGGCACGATGAATGGGATGAGGGTAGTGCCCCGTTAACCCCTTCCCTGGCGCGTAATTATTGACCGTTCCCAGTACCCGTTGACGGGTGCCTCTGGTAGCATCGGTCCGAGGTGACGGCCCTTTGTTCCCAGGTTGGTTGCCAGGCCAATAAAAAGCCTTGGGTCGAGTCCATTGAACGCTGCTCCGAGATTCTGGCCGTTGTGAAGGGAACTAGTAGGAGTTTAGTAAGAGGCGTGCTTCGTTGTTGTTCACCTGGTGAGAAATCGATGGCCCCTTCGGGGACCATCTGTGCTGCTTGGTTGGGAGCCACGGCACGCCGAGGCTTGACGAACAGCAGCACATGGAGTGTGCCTTCTGGAAGACTCCGAAACGACTCCGATCAATAGGCGGGAGCGACTCACGCGGGGAGAACTCACCAACCCCCCTTTTTATTATTGATTGGTCGCAAAGTATTAAAGAGAGAAAGTGTTCAGAATGACCGGCAAGAAAGGACCAGGAGCTCTAAAATACACGTGCGCAATATGCCACATAGATAAGTGGTACGTGAACTTTCCGGAGGGGTGTTTTTCGAAATGCCACCCGGCCAGTTCCTGCACCGACTGTATTTTAAACGGCCAAATCAAGGAGCTAAAGGAAACATGCAGGGTTTCCGAGGAAAGATCCATGAAGTTGGAGGAAAAAATAAGCAGCCTCGAAATAGAACACGCCGGACTGATTCGCAGGCTTGAGGTCAGAATAGCGGAGCTAACGTCAAGCCCTGTACTAAACACTGCATCTGCAGTATTACCCCCAGAGCTAGGTCCGAATGCTATGGATAAACCCTCAAAGAAAAAGAAAAGGAAGCAAAGAAACAAGAAGAAGAGAAAGTTGAAACAGAAGATAAAGTAGAAGCTGAAAAATAGAAAGTTGAAGCAGAAGAAGAAAAGAGAAAAACAGAAGAGTATGTAACAAAGGAAGATAAGGGGGAAGAGATGAATAAGAAAAAGAACAAGAAAAATAAGATTGAGAAGAAAGAGGGAACCAAGAGTTCGCTTCCGCAAGGAAAGCCTCAAACCTCTGCACGGAAATGTCCGAGGGTTACCCTTTTGAACAATTCCCAAGCACAAGGTTTGCAGCCCCTGCTAGCGGCCCGCCTTTGCACTAGTGTGGAGGTATGCTGCCAGCCTAGGACGGGGAAACCACCACATCAAGGTAGAGGCTGAGAAATCTCAGATCTCTGAGAATTCAGTCGTTGCCCTGATGGTGAGTGGGAATGACTTCTACCTCTGAGGAGGCAAAGTAGGCCCCAGCGAGAAAATTCTCAACACGGTCATGGGAGCCGTGGACGACTGTGGATTAAGAACTCGCAAACGGGTCGTTGTAGGGATGCTCCCAAGAAGAGGTCCTAGCCGGACAGCTCACTCTAGGAACGTGACCCTGAACCAGCGCCTGTCTGACCTCTGTACGGTGGAAGGGGTCTTCTTTCTGGACCCTTACCGCACCTTTTACGGTCGAAACGACCTTTACCAAAGGGACGGTGTGCACCTTTCATTCAAGGGAAAGGCTGTACTCTGTAACTTAATCCAGGATGTCGTAAAGCGGACGCAGAGGAGCGTCCAACCCAGAGTGAAGGCGGACATTAGACAGTATGCCCGTGTCACTCCTGGAACGACGTTCTTAGATGTGGCGCAGAGGGGTACTGCCACACAAAAGAAGCCGGGGAACGGAAGAGCGTAGGGAGTCCTACACTGGGGGACTCCCTAAAAGTTCTTCTGTTCAACGCGAGGTCAATCAGGAATAAGTTTCTTGAGCTCCGTGGCCTCGTAGCAACAGAGGAACCTGAGATGGTGGCCATAACAGGGACGTGGATTAAAACCTCAAGCCGAGATTTTGAAGGTGAATTCACGATTCCCGGTTACCAGCTCTTCCAGAAAGATAGGTCAGACAGAGAGGGTGGCGGTGTGATGTTGTATGTCAAAGATACTCTCAACTCGACGGATTGCAACATCGTATCCGACCATGAACTACTAGGTGTTGACCTAGAGATAGGTCCTGCCAAATACAGGACCCTGGTGCTTTATAGACCTTCTGCCCAACTCGTTGAAAAGGACAGAGATCTGTACCAGCTACTAGGAAAACTTGTCGAAGACAGAGTTTGTATCGTCATGGGTGATTTCAACACACAAGTTGACTGGGAAACCAGAGAACCCTGTGGCGAGAACGCACTACTCCTGGAGTTCGCGAACAACGAGTTTCTCACTCAATGGGTGAGAGAGCCAACGAGAGGAGACAATATCCTCGACTTGGTTTTCACCTCTGAGGATGACATCGTCGAGGACCTCTCTGTTGGCGAAGAGCTCGGTGGCAGTGACCACCGACTAATTAGATTTGTAGTCAAAGTCCCCAAGGCAGAGCCTGCAACTAGTAAATCAAGGAAACTCGATTTGAGAAAAGCAGACTTTGAAGGTCTACGCGCGGGACTGACTGACGCGAGGCTAGAAGAGTGCGAGGCTGTTGAAAACTCTTGGAACAGTTTCAAAACCACATTTATGAGTCTTCAATCGCGTTTTATCCCTCTAAAATGCCCCCGTCGGTCCTCTGTTCAACCAAAGTGGTTTAATCGAGAAATCGGGTAACTGCTTAGGGAGAAGAGAAATGTGTACCGGCAATCGAAGATCTCGGGTGACTTTGACGAATACCGGAGGCTAGCCAGGAGAGTGAAGTCCATCATAAGGGCGGCTAAGCGGTCTGAGGAACTCCGAGTGGCGAGACTCTATAAAGAGAATCCCAAGGAGTTTTTTGGATATGTGAACAGCCGTAAACCAATCCGTCGAACGATTGGCCTTTTGAGGAATGAGGAGGGGACATTAAAGCATTCAGATGCAGAAAATGCTAACCTCCTCAACGACTACTTCTCTTAAGTGTTTACTTAAGAGTGTGGTCTCATTCCCAAGCCAACGGATTCCTACTCGGGGGAAAAGCTGGAGGCAATGGACTTCACCAAAGGAGAAATAAAGAAAAAGATCGCTGACCTAAAGACGAATAAGTCCCCTGGACCGGACGGGTTTCTACCTAAAGTGTTGAAGGAAGTGTGCGATGAAGTATCACGACATCTGTTCGCTATCTTTAACATGTCAATCCGGACCAAATGCGTTCCTAGAGACTGGCGTGAGGCGGAGGTGACTCCTATCTTCAAGAAAGGAGACCGTAACCTACCGTCGAACTACCGACCTATCAGTCTGACTTCGATAGTCGGTAGACTCATGAAAAGAATCATAGTGGACAAAGTGACGTCGTATTTAGAGTCAAACCTGCTACTAAGGAGTTCCCAGCACGGCTTTCGAAGGCAACAGTCATGCCTAACGAACCTTGTGGAATTCTTTCACTTCGTTTTCAGTGAGCACGATCGGGACAAGGCGGTGGATGTGGTCTACCTAGACTTTCAGAAAACCTTTCATAAGGTACCACACCACCGCCTTCTCCGGAAAGTGCGAGCGCTTGGCATAGACGGAAAGGTAGCCGGCTGGATCGAGAACTGGCTAAGTGGCAGACGGCAACGGGTGGTTTTGAATGGACAGTCTTCTGAGTGGGTGCCCGTTACTAGCGTGGTGCCTCAAGGTTCTGTCCTGGGACCACTACTATTCATCATCTACGTCAACGACATGGACGGTGACATGGTTGCCAAGATTTCCAAATTTTCCGACGATACCAAGCTTGGTATGAACGTTGCAAAGGATGGAAATACTGCCCGCCTGCCGGAAGATCTTGGGAAGATTGAGGAGTGGTCGGACACGTGGCAAATGCCTTTTAACGTGGGCAAATGCAAAGTGATGCATATCGGCCACAGAAACCCCCAATCTCAGTATATCCTTAAGGGCACTGCTCTTGAATCGAGTGACCCTGAGAAGGACCTCGGTGTAACAATCACTAGTGACCTCAAGTTCTCGAAACAGTGCATTGAGGCGGAGATAAAGGCCCAAAGGATGCTAGGCTATATTAAGCGCCAGTTTGGTTATCGGAACCAGGAGATCGTACTGTGCCTGTACAACTCACTTGTCCGACCGCACCTGGAGTATGCCGTACAATTTTGGAGTCCTTCATTGCGAAAGGACATCGCGAGATTGGAACGCGTACAAGCCAGGGCAACCAAGCTGATTCCCTCTATCCGACATAAAAGTTATGAGGATAGACTAAGGGAATTAGATCTATTCTCGCTGGAAACCCGTAGACTGCGTGGTCAGCTCATCGAAGTTTTCAAAATACTTCGAGGGTTCGACAATGTTGACTACCGGGATATTTTCACACTGAGTGAGAACAGAACGCGCAATCACGGCTTCAAACCTGAACTGAAGCGTTACAACCGCAATCTGTGTGGAAATTTTTTCACCTACAGTATCTGCGGTATGTGGAACGCACTTTCAGTGGAAGTTGTCAACAGTGAATCTGTTGACCAGTTTAAGTCAAGACCAGACAAGGTCTTGAAAAGTGGGCGTTTAGGGACGCAAAACAATTGAGCAGCCTTGTGCCCACTCGATTGCTAGTCCAAAGGTACCCTCTTTGAATGGACCGTAAGGTCTCCTAGGGTACCTTCTTTCCTTGTTGTTACTCCTTGTTGTTACAAACCCGCTGTCACTTCGAAAGTTCTGCAGAAATGTGCTTTCTCTGGTTCGAAAGTATGATACTTTCGCTCCTTGTTCAAGTAAGTTTTTCTCATTCAGTCTTCATGCTAGGATTTCTGAAGCTATTTTTGATAGTCCCAAATCACGTGCCAAATCATTCAACTCGTGCTGATCAAATCCCCTACGAACCGAATCCTCGTGAATTTCGAAATCTGCATCATTGCTGTCACTGCGTGCGTGAAATATCACTAAGATCTTCTAGAGGAGGTATTTGTTCGAAAACTGGCACTGGAATTTCAGCTGAATGAGGCATTGGCCTTATAGCTGATGGTAGATTAGGATATTCTATTTTACTTTTATTTTTCTTGTTAAATCCTGATGTTTTCACTTTAATAAAAGTAACAGTCTGTGCAATGTTCCTTTTGCTCTCGCCAAACCATGGGGTTACCAAATGGCAACCAAACGGAGCATTGTCGTACTGAAATCTCAACCTTCGATGCCTCTGCAGTGGTACGTCTTGCAGACATGGAAGCAAAGCTGACTCAAGAAGCTGGCAATAGGACGAAGAATTTATTTTTACTCAATCAGCCACTCGAACAGGACCAATAAGTTCATTTCCAACTATTCCTGCCCATATCATTACATCTCCTCCGCCCTGTTGGCGACAAAAAAGGATGTGATGCTCTTGGCCTTTTACAACCCAACTTTTCCCCCATCCGTCAGGCCCGTCCAGAGTTGCTTTGATTTTATCAGTGAATATTACCATCTTCATGTCTGTCTTCATGTGCTTTTGCGCCTATTCCATCCGAAATTCCTTGTGTCTGGGCGCCAGAGGAGGTCGTTTTTCAGGCGTAATGCTTTTCCCCATGTTTCTCAGCAACCGGCATCTCGTTGATTTTGACACTTCTGTAAGATTTGCTTCAATAAAAATTGCTTTCAATGTTTGTCCTGGCTTCTGCAACAGCTGCCTCTTCACATTACGAAGGTCATCATGACGGCCGATGGAGTTGGCTATAACTTTAGGAGGAGTTCTTTTAGCCATTTCTTTCACTATCGTAGTTTCTTCAGCCTCAGTGAGACCCTTAGCCTTTCCCATTCTTAAAGAATCGTTCAACAGCTAATAGCGTGGCACACCTGAAGATCACGTTACGTGATATAACTCATCAAAGAGGCCAGGGACTCAAATGAATTTAGGATGGAAGTGTTGCCATATGAAGAGGCGTCGGCCACATAAGTTCCTGAATCTTTGAAAAATATAAACACCTAAAACATTAAAGAAATGAGTGAAGCTAATTTTTTTTTGTATATTCCTGATAGACAGGCGCAGAGTGCAGTCTTCTTCCAGGTTTGATTGCAAAAAAGCTTGTCTTCCCTCAGATTTAGTTCGCGGAGCTAATTCCTCTGGTATTAGGACACGGTAAAGGCGCAACCATCAAGTTCATTCTGGCCTCCGGAATGAATCGATTTTCGTTCTGCCCACGAACTCTTTGTTGTCTTTCGCAATCGAAAAATACGATGGGGAAGGAGGAAAAACTTGAAGGTTACGCTTCCTATAGGTGCCGCAATGTAGGAGGAATTAGCTGCATGAAGAACTAAATCCGATGGAGGGCAAGCTTTTTCTCCATGGGAGGCTGAAAGAACACTACAATCAGCGTTAGTGTCTACCGATAATGAAAAACTAGAAAATAGGTCGCATATCATTCTAAATAGGTGTTCGAACCTGAAAACAGGTGATTGACTCATGAGCCGCTTTCCCTTTTAGTTTAACTGAGACGAATTAGTAGCAGATTCAGCAAAATATGATGGGTGATAAAATGAAGAGTGAGGGAGGTGAGTAGACCCGGAAGAATAAAATAAACATACACTAGAATACGCCGATGCTTGCTTCTACTTCAAGAGGACTATCCGTTCCTTCCGCAATGTCTGGCTTGGTCATGCCGAATTCCTTTAAAATATCCTTAATCAAGGTGCTACTTCCAGCTATTAAAGGGCCTGTTTCACTGCTATACCATTGACGGTTGATGGAAAGCCCCGTCGAGTCCTAGACCTGTGAAAAAATAGATTTACTGAGGAAGGTGGGGGGCAGGAATTGAGGAGTCGCTTCTACACGTATGTGACATATAGGTTCTTATATATTCTGCTTACTATCTCGACATTTTTCCCTGAGGTATGTGAGTGACTTTTCTATCGTCAAGGGGACCAGTATAATCTAGTATGGTTCTGATGAAAATCCTCAGGAGAGGTTCAAATAGCTTAAGCCTTCAGCCTGAGCCAACTCCATAATGTGAGCCAAGAGGCTTGATTGGCGCATGATTTGCATGAATTCAGTGGATAAGAGCCAGGTACCTTGGCCACATCTGCTAACCCCCCACCCTTTCAAAATGACAAAGATGTTTAGGGGCAAACTATGGGTGATGGCCAAGACCTTTTGATATTCACTGAGGCTGAGAGCGTACCTGAGCATCTCCGATGAGTTAAGTCATTTGATTTCTCGGTCTTTTTCTAACGGCATGAAATACAAGGATGACCATGCGAGGAGGGATCTACTCATGTCTTGAGTATCTGATCAGCAAATAATGCTCAGTCCTATGGCGAGGCCCAAAGCTACATTCATACGTTAAAAAAAAACATGGTGACAATTATCATTTTCTCAATATATACATATATTGAACAAAGGTCTTTTCGCACATAATGCAATATGCAATTCGCAATGATATGATATTGAATCCGGAAAACGACAATGAGGGTAAATTAAAATCACGAGGCCATAGTGGCTTGAGAACAGGAAACAAGGTAAACAAATATAGCTATTTTTTCTCTTTTTACGAGCCTCGTTAATAATGATTTATTATCTCTCTTTAAAGACATTGATTAAATTTCTTTAGTAGAATAAGACCTTTAAATAATGTGGCGACAATTATTAAATAGTATACGGTAGGGCAACTTAAATGTAATGCGGATGACAAGAATAAAAAATATGATCAAGCGTGGTGCTTAGGCGGATGAAAGTTGACAGAAAAAGCATAGATATTGATGATAAGATTGCCATTTATATTTACAACTATTTTCCTCGTTAATTTGTTTCCGATAATTTGTCTTTACTGGAGCACAGATGAGACACAATTATTAATGGGTTAAAAACTAATTACAAATCTTCAACAATATGAACTCAGTATGACTTAGTAATCTTTATTGAGCACTCGAAAGCAAAAAGCAACAAGGAACAAAAAAGGAAAATACAAATATATAAAGGTAAACAATAGAATATATAAAGTAATACGACATCCAATATAAACAACCTATCACACAATAATTTAGTAATTACTTACTTTTGTTACTGTTAATTCTTTTTATTGTAGGAGTAAGAGAGTGTAGACATGAATTAATTTATGTAACAAAAGTTTCTTGAGGGATGATATGGAATTTACTCTACATATAGAAGAAATGTCTATATTGATATTACTGGTCCACCAGTTGATAGTGATGGTAGTTCTATACAACATACGGATAATAATCTACAAAAAAGACCTCTGCCGCATGAAATTGCTTGTAAAGTAAATGTAATGTATGATGATTATATGGAAGGTGTTTCCACTGAAAGCTAAAAAAAAAAAGAACGATTTGTTATACTGCAAACAGAAGCATATAGTTTCTCAACTTGATCATTTTTTTTATTCTAAAAGTATTCCAAAATATACTGGAACGTTTTGTCTGTTAAACAAAATGAGTAAACAGAGAAATAAATATATTAGGCTTTCAAATGACATGAAGAAATATACATTTTTTTAAGATGGATGTTTATTTTTCGTGTAAAATAAAGGAGGTATTTCTTTTGCCGGATGTGTTGCATGAAAATCTTAGTAGTGATCAATCGATGGTGACATACTTTGAGAAGAATTTGTGAAAGCAGTTTAAAATGGATAATCCTATTAGATTTAGGGTTATCCGCTGGAATCTTGGTAGTTCAAGAGGATTGCCCTATTATTTTTTATTATAAAACGGAAAGTAATTTAGAATAGCAATAATTTTGGAAAAGTCATTATTGACTGTTTTAAAGTTTGTTATGAATCTAAAATTTATTTGTACAGAGTGATTGGCACCTTAAAAGAAAATCGAAAAAGGCGTTGCAGCCATGAAAAAAAGGTGAAAGAGAACCATATGTTACAGATCAGATGGTTAAGGTGAAATGGTTAGATGGAATGGTAAGTCTGGAGTGACTTTTTATTGCAATGCTACTGGGATAAATTCGGAGAAAGATTAAAACGATGGGTGGAAGAAAAAGGAAAAGTGATTATTCCACAATTAGCAGTTATTTATATTAGCTATTTTCTTACGCGAAAAATCACGCCAAAGGATTTCCGAAGAAGCTTAGTAACAATAATTGTGAAGCTTTCATGACCAAGAGCAAGTGATGAATCGTCGCGAGAGTTTTCACTCTCAGTTCATAGAGAGATCCAGGGAGCTTCCCTATACGACGCTGCATTGCGCATATGCAAGAAGTGCAGCATTTGATGTAAGAAATGTGGTAATTCAATGCATTTGAACATCTGTTTACCAAAGTTACATGAACAATAAGATTATTTTTTTCTCTTAATGCTGATTTCGTTTATCTATCCAGCAACAATGATCTATAATTTAGTTTAGCCTGTGTTTCACTATAATTATCAGTTAAAAGTACTGAATTTATGCGCCAAAATAAAAACAAAGCCTATTCAATTTCTAATTTCATGTGAACTGTTTCGCAAAAATAAATGTGTATGATGTCTAAACTTCTGGTGGTTATCCAATTCTGTCAGACATCATAATATCTGCAATGGCTAAATGATACAAAATGGAAGAGCCATATTTCAACCACACTCCGACAAAAAAGCATATCGTATCCTTTGTGTGTGTTGTAAATTTGACCTTATATTCTTGTAATAAATTAAATAAGGAGAAATAGTCTGAATTTTTCACCATAAAATATTTAAATAATAAAATGGCTCAATTCTCCTGAAATATTTTTGTTGTTTACAATATTTAGCTAGCCTCGAACCCGTGATAGTTCGAACCCATAAGTTGTGTGTCTCTCTTTGTGTCTTGCGTGTTTTTTCCCATATTTAAGTACAAAAGTTCTTAATCCTAGTGTTTATAATTTGGGATATATGTATATATTATAAATTATATAGGAAACCATCTATATTCCTGTTTCTTAATCCACTATGGCCTGGTGATTTTAGTCTAGACTCAATGCATCAGCTAATTGAACGAATTTAATATTATAAATTCCTTATGCCCAACAGACTTCTGTATAATATATATTGATGAAATTGATATTGTTCTATTTGTGCTCTAATTTTCGCCGTACGCTTGTAACTTAGAGCCAGACTCTAGGAATGTAGGGCCAGACCTTAAGGCTGAGCATAAATATCCAGTTTTGTATATTCATCCATGTATCAAAATTAATTGTGTATTTTCGTCAACAGCTACTTAAAAGTCATCATTATTGGAAATTGTTATTCCATTTTTTATATCAAATATTATGTTCAATTATTCAATCACTTCTTATATTATTATTTAATTATTCAACCAATATTTCTCTCAGCTCCATCTACCACTTACGCTTATTCGTCCATTTTATTCAAATGCCAATTTCTGTCGTAATCTATTGGTCATCTCTTATTTCCCGTTCCTTTCATACCATCATTTAAATTTAATTATCTTCTCAGTGTTTCGAATACTTTCACTTTCCCGTTCTCTATTGCTTTTTGTTTATTCCCCAGATCCTCACATTGGCTAATCAATAAAATTATTTATTTTTGGTATTTGTTATTTTTTAATTCCCCCCTTTGTGTTTTTACTATTAATTTTAAATTGTGTTGTTAGGCATTCCACTACTAAGTATAAATATACCACTCTTTATATTCTCATACTATAACTCTAAGGCATAGTACTGCATTATGTGAAAGTGAGTCATAAATACGGAAAGGTGAATCAACCTACAGAGTTGAAGCTGAGGCAGATGTGTTGGACCCACTCATCACTTAGTTTAAAGTAGGTTGAGTTTATTGAGAAGGTGAAGAGTGATGTGCAGAAGCGGCGAGAACGGATAGTTGAGTGGAAGAATGATGTGGCAAGTGAAGAAGGACATGGATGGTGAGTTCCTGGATTTTTATTCAAACATGGCTGTGTAGAGAGTACAGCTTCATGCCGTAGTTGCGATGATACCAACATAAGGACGACGATATTTGGGCGTTATAGATGAAATTCATTTTTGAACTTAATTTTCTTTGCATTTAACAAAGTTTATTCCTTTTTACTCAAATAGTGTTGGGAATCTAATAATTTTCTAGGCTAATAAGTTCCGACAAAGGAGATTCATACTTAATTAACTAATTAATTCGTATATTTATTTCGTTAAACTTATTTTTATTGTTTTTAGTTCGTAATTTGAAACCACAGGTAATTTTTCGATAGTTGTAGAAAACGTGTTTTTTTTGGCATAGACTCAGGTAGGTTTTAAATCTGGAAATATCTAGTTAAGCCTGCTTTCTTATTAGAATTATTCAGCTTTATTCACTTGCACCAACCTCAGCATTTCTGGCTGCTAAAATTTGGCAATATTTCGGGTAGAGCCATAAATTTAATTTTAAATAGACAATGAAAACATTTGGTCTAAACCAAGCTACCTTAATTCAGCCTGTTATGGCTAAAATATCACACAAAAATCCCAATAACCTCCAAAATAGGCACTGCCGTCGCATCCAAGTCAGCGATTTAGGAGGGTCTGATGATACCGATAACCAGCATCGCCACATCCTCAACATGAGATCGAACCCGAAACTCGTCAACTGCCTCGCCCTCGCGTCTTCCACCGTTCGACCACGAACTCGGGGATCAGCAGAAAGCCCTTCAAATTTCCCAGTCTCTCCATAGTATTTTTTCAATATTTAAGAGGATTTTGAGGGATTATAAACGTGCGGGTGTATTAACTGACTTAAGAGAGACTTTAATCTCAGAATGAGGGAAGTCAAGGATATAAAAAGTGAGTAAACTATTACGTATTCAGGTCATATGGACCAGAGAACCCACTCGCTTCCTGTCTCACCTGAGGAAAAGGGTCCGGACTGAATAAAAAGTTTATTCTAAGCTCTTTGAACCTCTTGTGAAGAAAAGTTTCACCAGAGCGGCACCGGAGCACATTGATCCCCTTTTGGCAGTGGCTAGGCCTCGTAACCTTGGGAAAATGAGTGAAATGGCCGATAAGTTCTCTCAACCTGGCGGTAATTACCCGCGTGGGGGTAATGAAATAGTTTCTATGGGGTAACGAGGTACTTTCTAAAAGGATTGTTCTTTGTAGTAATATTCAGTAAATTGATAAATAACTATGTAAGGGATTGCATCATGTGCTATTCATCTACGACTTGAGAAGTGGCATCATATGATGGTAGCAGCACCGGCTGCACTGGAAGTCATTGTGTTATGATTGGCTGGGGGGAGTTACATGACTAGTATTAGTAGTAAGTGGAGTGACAGAGCATCTGCTGGTTTGAAAAGGAGACCTACAGAAGGAAGTGAAATCTCTGAGACGATTATAGAAGAGTGCTGTTGTTTGAAGGGAATAGTCACCGCAACGGAGACATTGTATGAAGTTAACTATGTAAAAATGACTGCCCTCTGACATTTTCAAAGTAATGATCCTTCAACATTTTCAAAGAAATTATCCTTCAACAAAGCCTTCTTCCCTTCAGGATTTACTAGCATACTCGTATGTGATAAACTGGATGAGAAGCCCCAGTGTGTAATATGCTTGAAGGTATTGGCGGCAAAAAGTATGATGCCGAGTAAGAAATGTCATGGTGAATTATAAGATAATGATATGGCCTATTTCGAAAGAAATGAGCGTAGCTTAATGTCAACGAATATATATTAAGTCGGTCAATATGCACGGAAAAATTAATCTGCTATTCGAGCTTTATTTGTAATTTCTTTGCACATTGCCCCCCAAAAAGAACAAAAACTCATGCTTGATCCAAGCCAAAAAGCTTGTGCTTAGCAGGAAACAAGCAAAATAGATGAATCAGATTCCGCTGTCTAATGACAGTAAAAATACACCACTGAGATGAATATTGACATTCTTGAGAAGATAACATCGAAAGTTATATGCAGCCCTTCGTTCCTCTTTAACATGCCAAATCTACTGATATGTCTTCATGTTTACAACTGATTTTATAAGCATAGTGAATAAATGAAAGAGAATTAATGTAAAGAGGAATACTTGTTCTCGAACTCTCTTACTACAAGCAAACGGGGCAAGGATGTCTTTGAAATAGAACAAAATATTTTTAATCATAAGAGTATCAAGCAGAAGAAAACTAGCTGGGATTTGTACAGACAGAGCACTTTCAATGACAGGAGTCATTTCAGGGTTTCAGGTGTGTGTGAGAAATATCACTCCGTACGTTCAGTATGATTCACTGCCATGTAACAGCTGTAAAACTCTTCTTAAGGGCCTTGAAAATGTTTCATCAGATGGAGTGAAAATGGTTGACCATATCAAAAAAACGAGCGCTGTGAATTCGAGGATATTCAAAACTTTTTATCATGAGATGGGATCAAGTTACACTGTGATTTATCTTAGAAAAGTGAGATGGTATTTTCGGTAAGGTTTTGTATTGCTTTTTTGAGTTAAAAGAGGAAATTACTACTTTAAATGGGAGGGAAAATCTGCCAAAGTAGTTAGGCTACTTGAGAAAAAGAAAATGGAAGAGCTTAGGTTGAAAATTTTCTATCTTGTAGATTTTGGAGGGTTGTAAACTTCTAAAACTTATATTAGTTCAGGGATGTAGTATAAATGTTTTAGGAATCCAAAATAAGGTAATTGCTTTTCAGAGAACGATTCAGCTTTATCAGCGTAGTGTTCAAGTTTGTGACACGACAATCCTCTCAGAACTGACAACACTACTAGTCAGTATCGAAGAAGAAGCTTATTTTTTATCTTATTGATGAGCATTTAATTGTTATGATTGAAACAATCACCAGTTACTTTTATGACCCTGAAAAAAGAGGCAAGTAAGCTTGGGTAACTAAACCATTCACGGTTGATGAAGAATTGCTTGGGGACAGTGACACAACAGCAAGACTAAATTTCTTCTATTAAGAGAAGAGACATCCCTGTAATTGGATTATCCGAATAAACAGTTTCTCACTTTTGGGGTCAAATTGGATAATGGTTGTCCCATTTTATCATAAAGAGCTCTAAATATTCTCATTTCTTTGGCCAAAACTTACGGTTGTGAATATGGTTTCTCGGCTTTAGTTTGTATTAAAACCAAAGCCAGTTGAAAGACGCAGATGCTGCTATACAAAATGCATTGTCCTCTACACACGTTCGCATCGCTATTTTTTTAAAAGAGAAACAATATCATATTTCTCATTTAAAATGCAGCAGTAATGTCTTTATTTTCTATTAATTAGCCAAGAAATTACGCTTTAAATCCAATTTATAATAAAAGAATCATTGTTATAATTTTATTTATTTTGTCAAAGGAAAAAATGTCTAAAATCTAAATGCTTTCTTTCTTTTGTGAAATTGATTTCTTACATTTTAAATGGATTAAAAATTAAAAATTCTAATATTTTTCTTTATTTTAACTTCACATAGCTGAAGAGGAATGGGATAAGGATAATGACAATCTTTCACAACACTGCCGGAAGTAACGGTACGAAAATGTTTGAGAACCACTAGTCTAGAGTATTACAATGTTCGGGTAGTAAAATCATGAGTCCTAGCCCCAATCCTAAATCATGTCTTTGCTCTTAGGTACAGAAACCTGAGGAGATTCGGCTACCCGGCCAGTGTGCAAAATCTTAAAATTTCTCCATGGGGCAGAAAGATCTTCATGAAGGTGTTCCTAAAGGAGCTCCGTGACCTCAAGTTGTGGCTTAGGAGTAGTCCCTGGAGTCACTGGCAAGCAGGCATCGTTGGGTGGCCGGATCGTCTTCCCGACTATGAATTAAACATCGAGGGCATTCCCTCAAAAGATGTGAGGCTCAGCATTCTTATAAATCTTGTCTTTGCTCCAGATCTCATCATACTTATCATTATCAATCGTTGGATGTGTTGTGGTACCACAGAGAATATGACAATATAGCTGTGAAATGTAGACGGACATGCCGATATTTCTACAGACTGCCTTCAAAAATACTTATTTCAGACTACCACAGTAGCTATCTATCTATATATTTTCTTATATAAGCTAATTAAATACCACAGAATTCACCCTTGCTCTGTTGGTAAGGTCATATTGAGAGAATAATTTATTTTTCTTCGCAATAAATTCATTTATTTTATTATTTTAGTGTATCTGGTAATTGCTGCTAAATTCTGTGTATCTGAAACATGTTTGTAAGTTGCCGTTTTTTGGTTATCTGGTGAGTTGGAAGACACGATATTAATTCATTCAATATTTTCGTTGATTTTCCAAAAATTCATTTGCTTTTTCACTGCCTCTTAAGAATTCGTCAGGACTAACTTCGTCCGTTTCAAATTTACTCACTTGTCGATCACATAGTTGTGTTTGGATCTACTATAAGTTGTTCCTGCTCAATTAATGAGTATTTACGTATGTCCTTTCTCCTTACTTATTTTGGGGATTTGCTGTCGATTCTTGTTAAATGATGGCTCCTTTCAAATTAATTTAAAGTGCAGTTCGGCTTATCAGTAACTTATTTCATCCTAAACAGGAAGATGCTCATGATTTGGAATAGAGGTATCTATGGTTCTATCGTTTCCTGTACAGATACGAGTTTTAAAGCAGACGACTTCGCCTCGGATCGAATTTTCACCAGAAAGATAAGTTGCTTTAAAACCACTTAATTTTTAATTTTTACTCTTTTACTTTTCAAGGCAGCAGTTTCATTTTTTTGTGTTTAGGATCTATAAAGCCAACTATAGTGTTTATTAGTCAGTTAGGAGAATTTCAAAATGTCCCCGCGTTCTTAGCCTACACAAATTACCAGAATCGTTTAATAGCAAAAAATACCAGCATTCCACTTTTGATATATATTAAATATTTCTTAATATAGTCACTCGCAATTTTAGTTCCAACTTTATTTTTCCCTGATTTTGTTAGTGAAGCAAACTAATCCCACTCTCCCGTAAATTTCCTTTTCACCTTATTTTCCTGTTTCCTTAAGCCACTCTACTCAAGATTCTCTTCTGCAGCCTGGATCTCACATAAATGAGGGTTGTGACTAGGTCATTTGTGGAGACATCGCAGTGGTCTATGGAGAAAATAACGCTGCTATTTTGCGCAAGATTGAACCCGAAGCCTTAAATTTTCCTCAGAAGATTGCTGATGAAAATAACTTTAATGAGGTATTTTATATTCTTATTTTCTCGACTTAATTATTTTTTGTTTGGGAATTTTCTTGTGTACCCAATCAAAGCCAGTACATTCTTTATTCTCCTTTATTCAGAAATTTTGTTACAAATGTTTCCAATAGCACTTAAAAGTCTGCATTATCATTCCGAATCTCGACGGAAAAAATTTCCCACATGGTCTTTTTAACTGGATTTTAACGCCATCGTCGGTTTGTTTGGAGGTACCTTTTTTATTTAACAATCTATTTGCATTTCGCTAGTTAAATGTTTATTTAACCCTCCTAATTGAATTTATTCCGGTTAATAATAATATTTAACATCAATACAAGATCTTAATTTTCCTTCTCGAAAGTAGGACAATTTCCTTAGCGATAGCATGTCTCTATTCATTCCACTTAACTACGCCAAATTTCCACTTTAAAATAATTAGCGCATATTCCCAAAGTATTACTTTTTTCAATTGAATGGTTGGATTTTTTTGTACCATTTGAAATCTTTATTTATCACCGTACACCTAAAATTTACGTTATTTAATCACCTTGGCTGAAGGTTAAATTTAAGTTAGATTTTGCATCTTTCTTTTTCAATTTTCTGGTTTACGCATCGATAATAAAAAACTAAATACTCTTAGATACCCAATATTTTCTGATTTTGTGGACGTTTATTAGAGTTGAATTATATTTTAAATGGCTTCCCTATCGGCCTCCAAGAAGCTAATTCAAAATCGTAAAGGCTTGCGCATTATCATTACTAAACGTGTGGATGAAATTAAAACCACTGTTAAATTAAACACATCGCAAATATAAGATCAAAGTTAAGTGAAGTACTAACATATAATTAAAATAATTTAATATGTCTAGATAAGAAATTCAAGATCAGCTCCTTGATTCTTAAGAGGCATATCCTAAAGATGTGGAAAAGTGCAACGAGAGAAATTTGGTCATAGTACGAGCTTTTATCACAGGTCAAGAATTTCTCACTCGGCAGGTACTTAGTGAGAATGCAGTTATTCTAGATAGCCAGGTTTCTAACGCTTAAAGCCCAACTAAACCTACCAGAGTACGTCTGTTACAATTCGAAGGTGCCCCCTTAACCTGGGTTTCCTTCGGATAAATTTAAGCGTCCATTTTATAATAGGAGAGACATAAGCCAAGTGCAGAGATTTGCACAGTCGGAGTTTATTTAAACAGGGAAGCAGGTAAGCTATTTATTAAATTGTATTCCGAGCACAGAAGCCTTTATGATGAAGCTTTTTATGATAAAAACTTATGGAATGGAGGATTACTACTACCCGCCTACCGCAAACAAGGTTTGTATAAAAGAGGATTAGACAGCAGTACTAGGGTGGCATAGATAGGGGCGACTAAAGGGATAGATATGGAAATAAGGAAAGGAAGATGTTCGATGATCTTTGCACGACTTGGAATGCCAGTCGCAGGAGGAATAGACAGTGGCTGTTGAGGGTAAAATGCTTCAATAAAGGCAAGTTTCAGGAGATCCAAAAGACTATATCCTCCCTAGTTCCATGTTTAAAGACGAAAAGCTTTATCCTCCTGAATATGAGGAGAGAGGGTCTATCGTAAACCTGTTGCATAGGTGAGTGCGTCGAGTTGCAAATTGAAAAAAACGGGTGCAAGTTGCTATCTTCTTTGGCTCAAAGTGTTTTGATTAACAGGTACTCTTGGGGTGGTATAAAGAGTCTCATTCATCGTCCTTACCAAGTTATTCACGTATATAATAATCGAGAGAAGAACGTAAAGGTAGATCAGAAGATAGGAATTGATCGGAAAGAATTTGTTGCACACAAAATCAACGGTAACTTGTCTACCTACGTAACAAACGAGTCCGGAGAACAGAAAGACGCTTTGAGCTGACAAGGGAACAACTTTATAGCTCCATTGTTCTGAGCGTGATAGTTGATAGTTAGAGGTAGGAAGACGAAATGAGCCGATAACCACACAGAGTTAGACACTGTTACTCAAACTTTTGGGCCATTACCATTACACGTAAATCTTTTAAAATTAACCTACCAATACCGATATCTCGTTACTCTGAAAATGCCTTTGGCAATAACAATACTCGTTACAGTAATGTCTTTACTTATTTAATCATTATATAAAATGGCATAAATTGTAACTAGAATATTACAAAGATTAATACATCATTTTATATCGCAAATAAAATATTTACTCAAGTCTAAATAAAGAGTATGTATAAACAAACGCAGCTGAGTTTTTTAATAAACGTAGGTTTATTTCTGTCACGGAATGTCGAAAGAATATAGAGAAGTCACAATCGCCCATGTAGCAGATAAAAGGTCTTTCAACAAGGACGCTCTTGCTTTGTCAGGCGATAGTAGCCATGTTGTTAAAACGACATCTGGCAACCTCATTGTGAACTGTTCAGTAGTACTTGGCAAGTCAGGATGGAAGGTTATAGTGTTGAACAGCGTGTGAAAATCATCAAATATTATTATCAAATTCAGTGCTCCGTTCGACAAACGTTCCGTGCATTACGTGATTTCTATCCTCGCCACAGCGACGAGGACCATTTTTTGGATGAATGGATTTATGAACAAGCAAAATTGTCGGATTTGGGGCGAAAACAATCCACATGAGATACACCAGTACCAATTGCATCCCAACAAAGTCACTGTTTGGTGCGGATTTTCGTCTAACCGAATCATCGGTAGGTATTTTTTTGAGAACGAAGATGGGATTGCCATAACTGTCAACGGCGAGACCTACAGATCGATGATAAGCAACTTCTTGTGGCCTCAACTAGATTATATGCCTGGTATGGATAATGATGACATGCGATTCCAACAAAACGGCGCTACGTGCCACACTGCGCACGCCCCGATAGGCATTTTGCACCAGCGATTTCAGGGCAGGGTCATCTCGCGCGGCGGCGACGTCAACTGGCCACAAAGATCATGCGATTTAACGCCATTAGACTACTTTCTTTGAGGCTACTTTAAATCGCAGGTCTATGCGAATAGTTCGCAAACAGTTGATGTCCTCAAAGTCAACATAACGAACACCATCCAGCAAATTCAGCCAGATTTATGCGACAAAGTAATCGAAAATTGAGCCTTCCGAATACGTTCCATCAAGCGAAGCCGCAGCTGACATTTGAACGACGTCATATTCCACACTTAATGCCATAAAATGTACTTGTAAATTTAAAATAAATTAAGTACATATATCACACACAACTTGTTTTATTTATATTTAAAAATCGAGCGAACTTATTGAAAGACCCTTTATAAGTGTGAGGAACCGAAAGGGCTCTTTGTCTTTTACACACAGAAGTATGACCTTAAAAAATAATCCTCAATTTTATAGACAGCCAGTACAGTTCACATAGGAGGGTGTAGTAGGAGAAAACCGCCCTCAATGGTGGAAAACTCCTGCCACAAAGGTCTGGACAATTTGAAGAGGGTAAATTGTAGTGTTGGGGGTCCACTGGTCCACTATGAAGAAAATTACAGTAATCAAGGAGGAAGGCAACAAAGGCGTGAATGGCTATCTCGAAACTGTTTCAGTTGAAGTGGGACCAGATACGGCTGAGGAGGTTACGGAGAAAACAGAGACGATTTGCTGATATTAGCAATATGCAATTTGAATTTGAGCCGACTGTCAAAGGAAACTACCAGGTTTCTAACGTTATCAAAGAACGCAATCATGGACCCACCTAGATTGAGAGAGAGTGGGCTACATTTATACAACGTGCCAAAACTGTTGAGGTACTAATCAAAAGGACATCGGTTTTCTCATGGTTGATTTTAAGGAAGTTGTACGATAGGAACTCAGTAATCGTGTTATACGTGGTTAAGAGATTAGTGAGAGTCACGTCGAACGAGTTTGTGGAAGAGGAGATAAATATTTGCATTTCATCAGCATATAAATGAAAGGATAGACCTTGGTAACGCAGAGGAAGGCTAAGAGGGAGGAAGTAGATACGAAAAAGGAGCGGGCCAAGGATAGTGCCCTGAGGAGCATGATAGAACACAGTGGTCGGGCGAGAGATCTCACCCCCGATGTGGACAGAATGAGGACGAGAGGAGTGATAAGAGTGAAATCAGTTTATAACAGTTCCAGAGACACCTAGGAAGTTACGAAGGCGGTGTAGAAGAACGGAATGGTCACTGGTGTCGAATGCTAACGAGAGATCAAGATGCACCAGAATTGAAGGCCTCCCAGCATCGACATCGCAGGGGAGTCGGTTACTAACATGCAAGATAGCCGATTCGGAGCTGTGACCTGTCTTGAAGCTGGACTGAAAGATTTTGTCGATGCTCGAAGGGGACATGTGTCCAGTGATCTAGAAGATGTTACTATTTATAGCGACTTAGATAGGAATTGAACATAGAGACTGGGTGGGAAAGTATCATACGTAGAGTAAGTATTTTTTCAAAGAGTGGAGTATTGTATTAAGCTCTTCAGAGGAGACTGAGGTGAGGGAAGTGAGATTGGGGAATAATGTAGGGTAAATTAGATTGTGACGGTGGATGGACGAAGATGAGATTCCAGGAAAAATATGTACTACCTAGGAAATGAAACAAAATATTTATAAATGTACATCAATCAATGTATATATATATATATATATATATATATATATATATATATATATATATATATATATATATATATATATATATATATATATATATATATATATATATATAATGTGCATTAATCAATGTAGGTTAAACAATTCGTTAAGACTCTATCAAAGTGGACACCTGAGCAATCATACACACAAACATATGAAAGTCGTTCCATTGCCGCGATCGAATGTCAGTTGTTTAAACAAAGACGCTATCAAGGTGAACACCTGAGCAAACATATGCATAAAAAACATACAAAAGTGGTTCCATTGCCGCGATAGAAGGTCAGCTGTTTAAACAAAGCTTAAGATGCAGGTGCAGACTGAAAACACGGTAGTAGTGGTCATTGTTTAATTAACAGCGGCCATTGTTTGCATAGTGAAAGACTGTATAGGATCCACATCCGGACCCCAAATGTTAGTCTGATTGACATTACATGATTTGAAGTAAAGAATCCCAGGAATGCTGCCACTTTAACAAATTCATGTGTTGCAAACAATCGCTTTTTATTCTTGGATCCGGTAAAGGTTATTTTAGTGCCACAATTTATTATAATAAAGGAGGAAGACGCAAAAAATGCCAGTACGCCTCATTACTCTGTAGCTTTCTTACGTATCGAGACTATGTATACCGGGTGTCCCAGAAAAAAGTTTACCGTAATTAAATTAGCAAACCTCAAAAACTATTGGAGAATTTTGGTCTTGCCAAAATTGTTTTATTTAACAACTATTTATCTGTCGATTCTGGAAATTTCATTAAATTCCCTTTTATGATATTGATACACTAATGGATTTAGTGGAGGCTATCAAAAATATGTTTGCGCAAGGAAGTAAAATAATGAAACGAAGCCTAGGAAGGCTAGGCCACCGTGCACTTTCAAGAAAACCTAGGGAGCCTAGGTTGCCTAGGTCTTTGTGTTATTTTCCAAGCATAGCTTAGGCCATTTTACAGTGGTGTTTCAGCCACGCTGTGCTATGGTCTCGTCATTATTGCTTACTAAGCAAATGAAAGCGTTTCTGTGTAAAAGTTTTCTTCCATAGAACCTTTTTAATCATGCAGTTAACAAAAGATCAACGCGTATTTTTAGTCACAAACTTTATTAAGACTGGCAGTATTAAACAAGTAGAAGATTCATTTGAACAACGTTTTCTAGGTCGGCACCTACCAAGCAAGCCCACACTTTACAAAAAGGTTCGCAAATACCAACATGAAGGAACATCCTTAAATCTAAATAAAGGTCGTTCGTGTCGTATGAGAACCATAAGAACAACAGAAAATATCGAAAATGTTCAGATGACACTTCTTCAAAATCCACATGTATCAGTCAGAAAGAATGGATTACAATGGTCAAAGTCATCATTTAACCGTCTTATTAAACATAAATTAAAATAGCATCTCTAAAAGATGCATGCAAGACACCAGCTTCTTGAAACTGATTTTCCTTGTAGACAATTTGTCGAATGGCCTCCCCATAAATTTGCTCGTTTCTTGGAAAACATTGTGATTGGTGACGAGGCAGCCTTTTTCATGAATAGAAAGGTAAATAGCCATAATATTCGGCAATATACGCAGATGAACCACCCCCCAGCATTCAACTTTGACACACGTATTTGTCAGCAGAAGGTGTCTCTGTGGATCGGAATATGCGGGATTGGCTATCTTGTCGGCCCATTGTTTTACGAGAATAACTTGAATAGGGTTGCCTACCTAAGCATGATCAACGAAAGGATCTTCCCGGAACTACGCCAGATTTAGGTCAATCAATTCAATAGACTTTGGTGGATTCAGGACGGCGCACCAGCTCATAGACAGTTTGCTGTAAGAACAAAACTAAGAGAAACGTTTGACAACCTCATTGTCGCGCTAAATCATGCAATTGAATGGCCCTTAAGATCCCCTGACCTAACCCCGTGTGATTATTTCTTATGGGGATATCTAAAGAATAAAGTGTATTCTTCTCTACCACAAAATATCAACCAGTTAAGAGATAGTATCACACGTGAAGTCAATAGACCTAAGGAAAATCACAAGTTAATCAAAAAAGTTGTTCAATAAATGCGATCAAAGGCGCAACTGTGCTTAGAAAGAAATGGAAGACATGTGGAAGGAAATGATATTTAGAAAATTAAAAAAAGAATTTGTATTACCCATATGAAGAGGTGTTTTTGTTAAAAATGGATTTAAATATATTTGTTAATTTTAAAGTTCGAAGTTTCATTATTTTACTTCCTTGCGCAAACATAATTTTGATAGCCTCCACTAAACCCATTAGTGTATCAATACCGTAAAAGGGAATTTAATGAAATTTCCAGAATCGACAGATAAATAGTTGGTAAATTTTTTTGTTTTACAGGACTCAAAAATCTCCAATAGGCTTTCAGTTATACTAATTTAAATTACGGTTAATTTTTTTCTGGGACACCTTGTATATGTACTGTATCATAATTATAGTTTTGCATAGTAGCAGACTAGATAATGAGACCCAATTGTAAGATAAAATATATGTTGTGTATTATATGACAGAACATGGCGTAATTAATAGACCCGTATTATATGTTTACGAATACCATGCCCTGTACCAGTTTTAAAATGCTGTTAGACATTACGTCTGACTGTTTAAACAAAGCTTAAGGTGCAGGTTCAGACTGAAAAACATGGTATCAGTGTTCATTGTTTAATTAACTCAACCATTGTCTGCATAATGAAAAACTACGAAATTCAGTCGTGAAACAAATACTCTATCTTCTGAAATTAGCTCCTTCCAAAACATAAAACAAGCCCCGCCCGAAAAAAAACACACAGTGGATAATAATAGGCCCAGGGGTTTTGATAGATTTAAGTGAATCTATGCAAAAGACAACTTCTTCATTGACTCATATGTTATTTACCATTGAACTCTGCTCAAATCACATCTGTATCTCATCACTTGGAATCTATTCCAAATATTTCTTGGGTAAAAACTGAAGCAAAATGATCGTTAAATATTTTGGCTATAACTTCTGGATCCGTGGTTAGGGCTTTAGTAGAATTTTTCTATGAACCATTGGTGTCTTTTGTTGGTTTTCGTTTGTTTCTATATTGGTAAAAGACTTTTGTATTCACTTTGCAATCTTTGATTAAAGTAGGTTTCATTTTTATCGACTTGTGTACCAAGATTTTGGACGCCAACGCTTTAGCTCCGTTAATTGCCTGTTCCTGATTAGATTCTTTGGCAATACGATCTAATTTATTTCTTTTCTAGTTTTTTTTGCGTATTTTTTTACTTGGCTCTTTTGGTTATGACTTTACTTGTGTCTTTCTCATCTCGGTATAGTTCTTTGATCCGCTCTTTGGGGTGTAGTTCTTTTACAATCTCAATCATTGTAAGTTTAAATTTAGAAAATTGGTTCTACTCAAATTGGGGCTCATCATTGGTTTTGAAATTGGCCAATATTTACCATGCATTTTAAAATCAAACTGAATTGTGGTTGTTGCTACCACCACTTACTATAATATGAAATTCAACTTCTTCCACTTGTACCACTAAGAAACAACGTGAGTTCCTTGCAATTCAACGTTACTACAACTACCTGCACTTCTTCAACCACACTCCTTTATGTTCTATTAAGAACAAGGCCACCCATCACTTTGACCACTTGTTCATCATTACAGTGTTCGACTATATTCGCGTATAATCATTAAAGTATCGATCGATTTCCACCAGATTTTCCATTGATACCCCAAACACAGCTTTCTTTCAGACTCCAGTCATTATTGTGGCTTGATTAGAATTGAGATTCTTAAACTGTCGGAATTGCCAGGTTTATATTGTGAAATTATTTACAAAGTGGTCATATTTATTGTTATTAACGTGTTGTTACAAAGGTTAATTTAATTAGTCTAAATCTGTGTGTAAAAGGAAGAGGTTCGAAAGATTTGCTAACAGGAAGCTGTAAAGCACTTGTCCAAAAGTAGTAAGAAAGTGCAAAGGGAGTTACTGTTACAAAAGCTACACAAATTCAGCTTACTCCTCAAAAGGAGTAGGACCCATCAACTTTCATTCTCTCTCTGGCAACCGTTTTATCTGTTTGATCAGGAAATGGCACCGATTCGTTATAACGGATAAAATGGTCTGTAAATACTAGTTAACATGTATTTGTTGTTTCTGGGGGATTTCTGAATTATCCCACAATATCCATACTGGTACTTTCCGAAGGTTGTTGGGGGAAAGGGTGCTTATGCATATGCGTTGCTTTTGGAAAGTTTCCTTTATGTTTATGGCATATGGGGCATTCTTATACATATTGGTTTGTCCTAAAGAGCATGTTCTGAAAGTGCTATCTTTCTTGCAAGTGTTTTACGTTTCTTTCTGCACTCATGTGGCTGAATAATTGGATATAATGACCTAGGGTAATGAATATATCAATTAAATCGCATGGAATTTCTATTAGTGGCCGAGCACTTGTGTCTTTTTAGAAGACGAGGTTATCGTGGATTTGGTATTCCTTCGCCAGAGGTGTGATGGGCCTTGACATTAATTGAACGAATATGTCCCAAATGCATGAGGCTCTTTGATGCGCGGCTAGAAGCAGGTGGTGGTTAAATGGTTCTGTCGCATGTATTTTGTTCGCCGAGTTTTATTCATCATAAGACATCGTGAATGGTTTGGAGTTTCTTTGGTCTATATTTTATTATACTTTCGGATAGCAGGCTTTTAAATGCCTAGCTACTTAGTCTACCCTTGTTGATCAGTTCATATAATAATGTCATAACGTATTTTATGTTTCTGAATATGTTTAGAGCCCAAACTATGAGTCGTGGTCCCTTTTCTGTTTTCTATTTGAAGTAAAACAGGTTCCATTCCGAAGGAACTAGATTGGTAGCTATGATGAAGAGTTGAGTGTGATCGGGGACCTGCAATATGGGCCCAATGGTTAAGCGATCTATGAAACATTTAAAAGGTTGTTATTGTGAAGGACTCCATTTGAATGTGATGTGTTTCGCAAGCAGGTTGCCAGATTGGGGTGGATTCATTGAGAAGACAGTAACAATCCAAGTTATACTAGGGATCCTTGGAAGAAATCACATTTTGCTAGTTTTAATTTTAGGTTTGCAGCACCAATTATGATATCGTCTAGATAGGCTAAAGTCTGTACGCAGAATAGGTAAGACCAAATTAATTAACCTAAAGATGAGAGCAGTTCCATTTCAGACACTAAATGGTAAAATGTTGAATTGATACTCCATGAAATTCGTAGTAAATGCCATATATGGTCTGGACTACGGAGTGGCTTCCATTTGCCAATATCCAGTAGCCATGTTTAAAGAAGAAAAATACTTGGACTACCCTACATTTTGGATTGTTTTGGTCATGTCTGGTATGAGAAACCAGGTCGGGGTGGTGACACTGATTAAGCGTCGAAAGTCCTCTGTGTAAACAGCCCTTTTCTGACATATAGCTCGTCTTTAGGTTCAGTAGCTGCTTCACTTATTTCCACGCCTTCGGAAAACACACTTCTAATCTATTTTTGTTTCAACTTAAAGTTCGATTAGAACTTGCGCACAACTGCTAGCTGGTTCATCTTTAATGCACCTAGATGATGGGGCCCCCGTAGATTATCATTCATCTCGTTCTCGTCGCACACGACTGTTATTTTCTACTTCAGGTTTTCAAGTTTAATTGGAACGTGCGCACAACTGCTCGCTTGCTCATCTTTAACACAGTTAGATGGTGGCTCCTGTAGCGGATCATTCATATCGTTCAGTCGTCGCAGACGACTGTTATTTTTGCTACTAGCCATTTGCGGGCCCACTATGTTCGCAATGTATGAAGTATCATCAGTCAACTCGGATGCTTATTTGCTCTAGTACTTATGTAGGTGTATCTTCCATTTCGGGGCTTGATGCGCTCATCTCACTAGAACTTTACACGTGATCATCATCGTCGGTAACATTCAGCACATGCGGGTTTCTTCTATTTCTAACTGGCTTAACAACAAGGTATATTTCTCAAGCATTTTCTTATATGAAATTGATCCCTAACAGAAAATCAGTTGTAAAGGCAACTTGGTCATCTATAATTTAGCCTAGAACTGGTTACATATCATCAACTACATAAAAATTGAACTCTATTTATTGGAAACTGGGGATTTTGTGTCATTGCGCATCTGTCAACCTCGCACTCGGTCTATCTATTTTATATCGGCCTTTATACTGAATTATAACTATTTTTCGCATAAGCTCGTTTCATTAATTAACTGGTCAATCCGGTATCCAAAAGAGCGATAGTCGACAGTGGTCTTACTCGCTCTCTTCCAACTAATTCGCGCGATTGTTTTATAGATACTAGTCTAACTGGAAGAGGGGCAATTAATACTTAAAGGGTTCTTTTCGCAAAAATGTTCCGTATAATACGTGTATCCAACTTCTGAGTCAAGGGCAGGATATCCTAGTTACTTTCGCAATCAATGCAAGGAACGTATTGATTACACGAACGTTCTTCCCCTTTGAATCTACTTTTGTTTTCGGTTTATCGGTACGAGTTTGTTACAGCGGTTTATAAAAAAACTTACTCTAGCATTCCTTGGTGCTAGGAGTGTCCGCCTATAAGCCTTACATCAGTTAGTTTCTCCGGTTTTATGTCTCTTCTCGCGGCATACGGCGTAGTATAGATGGTTCCGACTTTTGAGTCATAATGTCACTTAAACACACGATTATGGCACCTAGGACTTTCTCTGTAGTGGATCATTATGTCTCCAGTTGGTCACAGTTGAAGCATCTTTCTGCCTTTGGACTGTGCGCACGTTTATCATTTGTAAACGAGGTATTCGCACACCTACCATTTCTACCCTTTGAATACCTGGGTTCGTGTCAAGCTCTGGTTTGCCGAGCGGATGCATGGACTTGGGCATGTATGTTTCGAGTGAATGGAGCTAGGTAAATACGGTTATATGGTTATAGTGGTCTTTAGCTATAAGCCTCGAGTTTATCCTCTCTCGTTTTATCAAAGGCAATGTTTATGTCCTCAGCTAATTTGATTTCATTCTAGGAATTATTTTTCGGCGACAGGTGGTAGGTTTGCGTAAAATACGGTGGTGGCGAATAGGTTTGGGGAAATCACGGTAGTACTTGGTTATCACTGGAATCACCGAGACTCCCCAAGGGTGAGCTTAAGCTCATTTGCTTAAACCAGTAATACTAAATTATGGTTGCTCTTCTCCCGTTTCCACAAGAAATAAACTAATGCTTACTCTAGCTAAAACAAATTTATAAAAAAAGACACGGTAATATAAAAATGTAATTTTTAGCTCAAATATTTCGGCAAAAAATACAGTAGATATTCAAAATTATTTAACACTTAAATTTCACCAGAATAATTTGTACTAATTTTTTTTTTGTCTTAATAGCACACTAAATAAAATATTTCTTGGTAAAAATTTGACTAATGGATGAAAAGTAAATTCAAATTGTTCATCAATCGGAAAAATTAATGAACCATCACAAAATAAAGCTAACAGTCTATATACCCTTTACGCCCAAGGCTCGCACCTGCAAGTTGCGTTGTTTTATCGACATATTCAAGCAAAATTATTTCCATAAATATATATAATATATATATATATATATATATATTATATATATATATATATATATATATATATATATATATATATATATTCTCGCGCACCATTGGCCAACCGGAAGAATCTATCTCGGTGATTGGTTGACCTGTTGGAAATAATATAAGCTGCTTTAGTCAATCTTTTATATCTATCCATTCTCTAAGCCCTTGTGAATTACTCCAATTTTGAAAATGACCATACTCATCGACATGTACTACCATTGAGTTTGATGTTTTATATGCTCTAATATCCCTCTTCTGCTCACTAATCCATGTCTCAAAGTCTCTTTCTGACTCTCCATGATAACTATGATCGCAGTCGCTACAATGTGTTTGGTAAATCATACCTTTATAATTTTTAGCTGGCGAATTCCTAGGATTTATCATCTTGACAAATGTACATCTTGCTGAGCTCCCTATTATTTTTCCTGCTTTTATAAGTGATTTTTCTAATATCCCTGACTCCATGGAATGCGGAGCGGACACATATCTGACCTCTCCTAATCCTTTAGCGGTGGGCTCATTGCCTTTGCCAGAATATGCGAGCGTTTCGTTGCTAATTCTCTTCGCTATTTTCATTGCTTTATTATGCAATTTTATTAAAAGTCCATCTGGATACTTCAGCTTCATGAAAGCTTTGTTAATGTATTCGAATTCATCATTCAAAAGGCTTTCACTACAAATACGAATGACCCTTAAATAAATTAAAATGACTAAGCTTGTCTGTTTTTTCACTATTTCCTGATATAAAATAGAAAATATCATCTTTGGTGGAGATATGTATATGACAGTCTGGGTTGATTCTAACGAATGCTGATGCAAATAATAAACTTGCATTAATAAATGAGCTGGATGATGAGATCCAATTTACCTTAGACAGTAAAATTCTTTACCCGGACACACTTGGTCCACTAGTGTGACGAGATGGCTTCATTTAGTTTCAATTTATTAAGAACCTTGAACGACTCTCATATATATATATATATATATATATATATGCGATTAAAGTAATGACATTAATAGACAACTGCTCTGCTTCGGGTCCAGCGGGAGATCGTATCCTCCTCGAACTGGAAGACTACATTTATAGGATAGCTCATTCCCCAGTCCAAAAAAATGCCATTACCTTAACCGCAACAATTTGTCTTGGATATTTTTCTATCTTTCGAGCGTTTTGGCTGAGTCAACGCTGTTAATATATTAATAATAACAGTTTTCTGTGACGGTAGGAGAGGCGACATAAAGGGGTAACTTTGAAACCAGTTCTTTGGGACTGGGGGATGAGCTATAATGTAAATGTAGTCTTCCAGTTCGAGGAGGATAGGATCTCCCGCTAGACCTGAAGCAGAGCAGTTGTCTAATAATGCCATTGCCTCAACCGCACCAATTTTTCTTGGATATATATATATATATATATATATATATATATCCTAAGAAAATTCGGCCGTTCCTGCTGTTGGGTGAGCAGATTTAAACTAAGGGCCCACCACAGTGCCTGTCTAGACAGGGGTGCTGTGAGCCAGATTGCGACTTACTACAGCAATCACTGATTGTGTAGGCAGGGGGTACTGTGAGTTCAAATGCAACAGCCTAAAATTTCAATCCCAACGATAACATCAAATCCTAAATAAAGGCCTCTGTATTGCAACTTACAACTGCCGAACAATATCTGAGTTACATCTATCTTACAGAGCTCCTCACTGAAGTCAAAGATATTAAGATATTGAATGGAATATAATAGGTTTGTATGAGACTCGACGATAGTGGGCAGATATTACTAAAACAAGAGGCCATGACCTACTCTATCACAAAGCAAGAGAAGACCTAAGACAGCATTAAGTTGGTTTACTGATAGATAGAGAGCTCACAGGAATGGTATTATAGTTTAACGGCATATCGGAAAGAGTAACTTACGTAAAACTATATATATATATATATATATATATATATATATATATATATATATATATATATATATATATATATATATATATATATATATATATATATATATATATATATATATATATATATATATATATATATATATATATATATATATATATATATATATATATATATATATATATATATATATATATATATATATATATATATATATATATATATATATATATATATATATATATATATATATATATATACATATACATATATATGCAGTTAAGAAAGCAATTTTATGGTTAACTAGCTCTTCATCGAAGCACTCGAAAGGAACTCTTCTCACATAGACGAGAAGATAACGCATAATCCAACTTAGAGCTTAGAAAGCTAGATTATGTCTTAACTTATCGTGTATGCGAGAAGATCTCCTTCCGAAGTCTTCGATGAGGAGTTAGGTAGCCATAAAATTGCCTTCTTTAATCGCATAATTATGATTACCCTATTGCAAATAATTCTTGATATATATATATATATATATATATATATATATATATATATATATATATATATATATATATATATATATATATATATATATGGTTGCAGAAAGTTACTGACGAACAAAAAAATGGAATCGTGTGAGCGAACTAAAGTCCATTAGGGCATGGTAGTGATGGATATGTGAAAGGTGAGAAACTGCCTGCCGACTGATAGTGCACAGAGGTTAAGCTTCTTTATGATGGTGATTTACAACTTGGAGCGAATAGGATAAGCGCGCGTTGTTGCTTGACTTATCTTATTCGCTCCAACTGCACTTGGAAGTATCTCGTGGGAATTATTGAATTGTATGTTTACCTTGGTTGCTTTTCTTGAATATTTATAGATTCAAGGAAGAGTAATGGGTGTCGATTTGGGGCAGCCTATTTTTTTTTTGTATTTTCCTGCATTAATTTTCTGTTAAGATAAACTTCGTGTTTTCTAGTGGGTGTTTTCGGAGTTCTGTTGCTTAGATGTTAGGTCATCCTACTCTACTCTACTGTTGTTTTGGTCATCTCGATGTATGAGTGAGGTAAATGTATATCTAAAGGGTCTTAAAATAAGTTTGTAGAAAAATGGAATAAAATTAAAACATATAGAAGTATAAATTTTATTTTTTAACATAATATCCATTGAGGTCAAAATCCTTTTGCACGCGATGATACTATCCATTTGAACCATTAAAACGAATGCCTTTCATGCTTTTTTAAGAGTTGGAAACAAATTAAATGTTCGGCTTAGACTAGAATAGACTTGATTATAGCTAGATCATTCACGGGAGAATCTGTGCTAGATATTCTCATCAACATAGAGGCGTGTAGAACAACATCATGAAGGTGTTAACTTTTCAGCTTTAATACAGTGTCTTCTTCCTACTCATATTCATCTGCAAACATAAGTGTCCTGATGTAGTACAGGTTTCTGGCAATCAATCTGGCCTAATAAAGGGTGTCTCTTCGACTCCAGAGAATACCTCGAGGAGTCATTCCTCCAAGAAAAGATTACTCTCACTTCAGTCATTTTTGGGTAGTCGGCTCTTGGAAGTTTTTCTATTATTAGAATGTCTTGGAGTATTTTTCCATGTTCTTCTTTTACTTGAGCCATTTGCTGTCGATAGGCATCATATTTGGTTTTGCTTTGCACAAGCCCGTCCAAGCATCTATAAGATGCTAAAACCAGGGATTATCCGAGCCCTTCACCTTCCCAAGCGCATTTTTTTAGCATTTATGGCGGTTTGGCAACTCTTCTGTGAACTCCACTGTAAATGGATGGAGTGTCAACAACAAGGGCAGTAACATTATCCGTAACTTTTCCTCTTTTTAGTAAATCCATTGAAGCCTCAGCCAAAGCTTGCCAGAAGAAATGTCAATAACAGTTACTCTCAATAACATTCTTTCAGTGTATGAAGCTTGACAAAACACTAGCACAGCTAAAGTCTCTGGGGTACTTCCAGGTTCACTGCCCAAGACTTCTTTGAGTAACTTTCGACCCATTTGACTCTCATCTACCATTGCGTCAAGGATACTAAAAAACAAATGATCAAGGTAGGTTCTCAAGGAGATTCTAATGCCTCAAAGATACTCAGTTCCCTCTCTGAGTCGCTATGGATTTCAAAATGGTCTACGAACAAACACTCTAACACGCTCTGTTGAGCGTGGCGAGAACAACCTCTGGCACCACCGAGGTGATACCGCTGATGACCACGACAAATTGAGTGAGGTTAATCACACTTCTTTGCGGGAACCTCTGCTTATCCCCCTATATATTTGCAGAGGATTACTCTACCCGTGCGCATTAAAGCGAATTTTGTAGAAACTCAGAAAAGTGAGGAGGCATCGCTTCACCCCTATACAATGGTCTTCATGACACCGTATAAACCCGATGTATATATGATTTCTCCAAATCAAAACATATCATGGAAAAATGCTGAATAAGGAAGAAAGCCTCGCATATATTTTTATCTAGGCAGAGCAGAGATTTGCCCTGATCTTGAACTTAGATAAGCCGCACTGTGCTGAATTGTATCCGTACTCTCCGTAAAATAACAACTTAACGATTATAAATTAGGCAGAAACCAGCCAGGTTAGAATGATCTTACTAGCCACCCCCCCTCCTCCTTGCGAAATGTGAACGCAATCGTTATTAACCAGGAATCTATGAAATACCCTATGACCCGATCCTTTTGAAAAAAATCAAAGATAGGCCAAGCTTTGCTCATTTAGATGTCGTTGGATGTCGTCAGCGAAAACAGGGCACTGAATGACTCCCCTTGCAACGTGCTTGCAGTGCTAGCAGAATGCGGCTACCTAGAATTATACCATGAACAGAGGTTCCGAGACTGTAGTCAAGCCTTCCTAGAGAGAAGGAGTAGTTCTTGGTTAGTATACCCCAAATCCTCTTGACAAGCTTCCAAATTTCTGCAAGTGGGGTCCTCTCATTGAGTGAAAACACACACGTAGGTTGTGATGGATTGCGGGATATGAAGCCAATGACTCTTGCGAGAAAATATTGTACAATCGTTTCCATTTACTAAAGAATAGCGGATGCTGAAGACCCCAAGGCTTCTGAGATAACGTTGATTGGAGTACGAGGAAAAAAAGTGTTTCAACAATGCAGCGGAGGAAAAAGCCTCTTTAATGCGAATAAAAGCTTTGAGGTCTTTGCATGGCAGATTAAGGGAAGATTGTTTCTTCTTCGCCAACATCTTTGAATTATATGCCTGTATAATTAAAGCGCACTTATGAATAGAGTGGTTATAATAGTTTACCTTACCACAAAAACGACGTAATTGTTTAATTTGAGTAGGTCGAAAGAAGGCTCAAAGTGTGGGCGCTTTCTATAGTCGCTGAATTCCGTCAGGTGAAACATGATGATGGATAAATGAGAGTAGAGACTAGTCAAAATACACTGGAACAAGTATGTTCCATTATTCATCCAAACAATAAACTATCACTGATGTAGCTGCAACATATTTTCTTAGAATAGGAGGTCAGCAATGTTACTGAATACAAACGGAAGACCTTACTATGACGAATGAGTTATTTGAAGTAAGATGGAAAATTGTAGGAGCAAAAATCTAATGCAAATTTAGCCAAAGATTAAGGGCCAGTTACAAACGACTGCAGCTACTTTAAGGCTATATTTATGTGAAGATAATCTCTTCAAAAACTTCCTTTAATATATATTTCAAGAATATGGCTCCTGAATTGAACATCCAGTCTCTAGCACCAAGTCAATCCTCTCCAACAACAAAATCATTCTACAGTAATTATACTTCCGTCTTTTCCCAAATTATCCAATTTATGTTATCAAAATTATAAATGGAAATTGCTGCTTACAGTATCTATAAAAAAAGTGTAAACTTTCATTCGTAACCTATTTTCTATTTTTATACATAAAATTAAACAGTCTACTAACCTTGAAGAATACCTGTATCTCCCAAGGCTCACATTTTGACATACTTTATTTGTCATTTTCTGGGCTATTAATTTTGTATCAATTATTATTGTGAATTTTATGCCATATTGTGCGATTGCCAAAAATACATGCGCAACGTTATGCTTTAGGAGTTTAGAAAAGGCAGCAATGCTAAGTTAATAGCAGAGAGTTTGCATCAAGTATACAAGGGAGGAACAATTAGTGCGAGCCATTGCCAACGATAATTTCAGATTTTTCACTCTGGGAAGATTAGTCTCAAAGATTAACCAAGTTTAGGACGACTGGAAGAAATTAATAGAGATCTTTTAAAGAGAGCAATGGTCGAAAATCGGATTCTAACTTTTAGAACGATTGAGTGAAAAATTACATTCAACTCAGTTCAATATCTATCGTCATTTAAATGGATTTCTCACGACCTATCAGAGGTACACTTGCAACAAAGAAAGAATTAACAAATTTTCACCTCTTCTTTCTCGACTAAAAAGTTAAGCATTTATTAATAGGTTTGTTCCTGAAGGCAGAAAGTGGGCTCTGTACAATAATATCAAGCGTCCTAGACAATGGATTATTCATGGGGGGGGCAATCATTTTTCCAGCCGAAACAGGGGTCTCTTCCAAGGATGTGCCTCCTTTGCGTTTGGTGGGATATGAATGGCATAATCGATTTTGAACTTCTTAAACAAAATCAGGCTATCACCAAAGAGGTTTACTGTGCTCAGTTAGACCGTTCAAATGCAGCACTTTAAGAAAAAGACCAGTATTAATCAATAAAAGAAGAGTGCTCTTTTATCAAGACAATGCGCGACCGCAGATCGCAAAAGATACCATACAAAAGCTTAACAATTTCGGTTTATAACAAATATGTCATCCTACATACTCACCAACTTAGCCGCATCAGATTACTATCTTTTCTCGAAGTGTTTCTTCAATACGATGTTTACAAATTGAGTCATATATCGTACAGCGTTAGTTTTAAATGTTTTACTCTTTATCGTGTTGCGAAACAAAATTTTGATACAAGATTAGTTGACGCATTCTCTTATGAACAAGTTCTGTCAACGTGTTATTGTTTTATGCACAGCAACGTAAAATATATCCTCTAATATATGACAAACATTCAACTGATCCGATTCACATAGACGAACAGAACATGAGATGTAGTCCGGGGGCAGCCTTGACGCCTAACCCTATGCGCAATTTTGGAGGAAAGATATATACATGTATATTAAACTTTGCTCTATGTGTTTGCCACAACTAGACGTCACATTTGTCAGTATGTTTCGGACAAAAATAAATTAACTTTGATCTAATTATTTATATGTTTTATAAATATATAAAGCTAAATAAGCTGGAAAAAGGAAAAAATCCGGAAAAAATGACAACCTTGTTTAAAAAAAATAATAATATCAAAATTTTCGAAAGTATCGCTTCAAATAACGTAATAGCCTAAAAGATTTCACTAAATTTAATTTGTAGTATTGTTAAATATCCTATCTATCTAGTATGTTTATAACTACATATACTTCAAGCACTCCATCTCTCATTAAATAATAATAATATATAAAATTGTCACTCTGAACGAAATGTAGTGTACACTGTGACATTATTAATTGGGGCAACTGCGATTATATGTACATACATTTATGTACATAGACTGTGATGCTCAAACGTGAAAAGATCAAGAAACGGATAGCAAGAACTCCTAGACATGGTCCACTTGAGAATCATATTATCACTCCTAACCTATTTTTTCATTTTTATTAAAGGGATTTCTCCTAGGCGAAAACTAACGAGGGAATCTCCGCCGGCCTTAATCCTTAACGCTGATCAATTGATGCGCTTACAGATACTTGTCAAACGGGACGTGTCTAGACTTTGGCGTCATCTTCCAAAAAACGGTTAAAATAATTCAGATTAATTTTCGGAATAGTCAAACATGATCGTTAGAAGCAAGGATCTCTCACTAGTGATTCGCTAGGGACGAACAGGTTCTTTATAAAGCTTGGATTACAATGAAACACTAGTTTACAATTGCGGCTTTAAAAATTTCATACACTTGCTACACTGTTTTTTACTCATAACTAGTTTTTTCGACTGAATTAAAGCCTGGAATTTCTCCTTAAATGTTTGTGTAAACTTCATAAAGGTCATCATAATCTGAATAGTTCAGCTTTATCAACCTTATGGGAACTGATTGTAAAAAAAAATAATATCCGATTTTTCAGAAAATAACATTCTGTAACACAAATTTTGTTCCTGGCCAGTAAATTTTATTTTCCAACTCTTTTTATTACAAAACAATGAAAAATAGCCATTATTTGTTTTAGATTTTACTTTTGTGGCTTGTATGATGAAATATTAAAAAAAATTAGTCAACTTTTGTCTTTTAATACATCAGGACTAAAAACCCAAACTCAAATTTAAATTTATATAATTTAGTTAAAACTTCCACAAAAAAATATATAAACAGGAGTAAAAGAAGCTAAAAGTAAACAGTTTTTCTCGATTTCCGTTTGTAATGCAAGTCACTTTCCCGTACAAACCTTCAAATGTATTTTCCCATCATGGTTTCATTGTATACTTCTTCGTATCATGTTTAAAGTTCAGTATATCTTGAAAGAAGGGCCCCCTTACGCCTTTGAGTTTGTTCTCATATTCTTCTTGAACTTTTAAAAATGGGCATCAAGGATTTGCACCTTCTGGGACATTCTGCAGCTCATTTGGCTATAACTTTCCATTAAGCTCTCCACAAGTTTCAAATAATTGTCAGCCATGTGTTTGCCTAAAAGTCCCTGAAACACCGAAGCAAAACTCTTTTAAGCTTCTTTTCCCTTTTTATTAATCTTTTCAGTGAATTATGAAAATATCAGTTTCCTGGTTTGTGGTCCAACAAAGACTCCAGCTTTTCATCTAGAGTTGGGGAATTAATTTTTTAAGCTACCTGAAGAGTGCAAACTCTGTGTTAAGTTCGCTAACAAACTGCTTCATGAGATATAGTTATAAATGCGATGAAAGGAACAACACCTTTTTGGTTGTCTATCAATTGCACTTGCTAATCATTATGCCCTCTAACCAAAAACTCAGTCCTTATAATTCAAAGCTTGTAGCAAGAGCTTGACACTGTTTTAGTCGTCCTTGAGCCCCATTTTGGGATGGTGGTTTTATTAATAACCTTCTTTATCCCCAGCCACATCTTCCTCACCTCCTCTTCCTTTCTATTTTTAAACACTATCCATTTTACGCCGCGTCCAAGGTGGAGCCGCCATACTGAGGGACTGCCAGGCCACCAGGCGGAGGGGTGTTATAAAATGGCGGTACCTGGCTCTGCAAGTCCTGTACTAACCCTTCGCTAGGCGGGCCACTGCGTGTGGTGATTAGCGTTTGCATCCCGTAAAAAAGGGTCACTATGCCCAATGATGATAACTTAAAAATTTCCCCCAATTCCCCTTTAAGAGCGACGGAGCCGCCCTCAGGCAGCTCCACAAAAGAATGGAGGCCCCCCTGTGGTTTCCCAGGGGACTCTCTATAACTCTTCAACCGGAGAAAAGGCTTACTCCTCTCCAGTGCCTATGAGTGTAGGGGGGTTCCCCCTCACCCCCTTCCTTGGACTCACCATCTGAATCCAGCTCAAATACGGCAGGGGACTGCCAGGAAAGCCAGCAGGGAGCCTGTAACCGGCCGCTCCCCGCTGAGGCAATTCGGTAGGGCAAACCCCCTTAGGGGGGAAAGGGAAGAAAGGACCCATTGGCCGCTTCTCTATAAAGACCTGCTGGCCCGAATATTGAATCTAGCGGGGATGAAGGCCTATGCCCCCCTCCAAAGAACATGGACGAGACTGACATGACCTGTGATGTCATAGGGGGGGGGACCAAATGAAGACCCCCCCTGAGAAAGACATGCTCCCTGACACATCCCAGTCTGCTCCTGCGTGGGGCCTTCGCCAGAAGTGTTGGGCTGCTAAAAGAGCACAAGGAGGGAGGGATCTCCTCCTCTGGCCGGTGCCCCCACGACTGCTGGGACCTTCACCATCCCGGCGAAGGACCTTGCAGAGACCGGCCCCTCAGGCCTGGCGGCTCCTGTTGGGGGAGGGGAGAAGCGAGTCAATTCCCTTCCCTCCTCTCCTAAAAAGAAAAGGACCAATAAAAATGACAAAAGAGACTCGGGGCTCTTCTCGCTCCACGGGGGACGTGGGGACGGATGAGGTCAGTACCATCCTTGAACGCGACCAAGCCAAGATCGGCACGTCCGGCCCTGGTGCTCACCTGGGTGGGGAATCCCCAAATAAGACGAAAGGTGCGCAGAGCGGAGTCTCGATTACGTTGGGGCCCCTCATTTAGAGATTACCTGGCATTTTCAAGCCCGCTGGCTTCAAACGCTTCATAGTTATTCACTCCACTGATGGTAGCATGTTGGCCAAGGGTAACATGATTCATCAGAGGAGAGCTTTAGCTGGTATGATTGGTATAGAGCCGAATGTGACACGTTTCTCGGAGGGGAGCCTTCTGACGAATGCGGCAGATCCCTCCGAGGCGGCTAAGATAGGTGCTATTCGGACACTTGATGGCATCCCGATGAGTGTGAAGCCGCACTCTACCATGAACTTTGTGAAAGAGTAGTTTATGCGAGGGAATTCATCGACTACTTCATAGAAGATATCACTCTAGAGCTGGCCGACCACGGGGCGGTCAAGGTCAAGCGTGTGATGAGAAAACAGGGAAGGGCTTTGAGATCCACACCTACACTCTTCGTCACGTTCGACTGTGACAAGCTGCCTGAGTCAGTACGTGCCGGTTGGTACCGCTACCGCGTAAAGGCATTCGTACCACTGCCGTGAAGGTGCTACTACTGTAACCGCTTCGGCCATATGAATCGCTCATGTAGACGTGCAAAGTCGGGGTCACCCCAAGTCTGTGAAAATTGATCCAAGGTCGCACAAGATAAGTCCAAATCGTGTGTGGCCAAGTGTGTCAATTGAGGAGAGCCAGACGCACCCCGCTTTTTCGAAGCAATGTGGTGCATATCTCCTTGAGAAAGAAATCCAGGCCGTTCAGGGCCAAGATCGCCTCTCACTCCGTGAAGCTAAGGACTTGGTCCTGGTGCGCCCGGCTCTGCCTGGGCCGTCTTACGCCCCACTGCTAAGAAAGACACCCTCTTCTCCTGGCCCATCAAGGCTAACGAGCATGGTTGTTTCTGCGACCATTCGGAGCCCTTCTGCGGGTTTTACTCAACCTGGGCGCTCCCCTGGTAAAGCTGGCGGCACAAAGGGTTCAAACCCAGCCCCGGTTAAAACCAGGGTAGGGCTCCTCCCCTTTCCCCAGCGTGAACGTCTCCCGTAAGGCAAAACGACCACTCGCCTCCACCGAGTCGTTAGACTCAGAGTAAGCAACACCTCTGAAGTTGGTTGGCAGGCCATCTTCCGGGGTTCCTAAAGATGGCCCCCGAAAGGAGGACAGCAAGAAAGGAGCTTCGGCTCCTTCGCCCACGCCTAGTGGTGGGCTGGATAGCTCGGAGACGGCGGACCCTCAAAAAGACGTCCCCTCGGCTGCGAAGCTGAAACGCCCGCCTAAGGTTTCGTGGTGGAGGGAGGAAAAGACTCGCATGGAGAGCCTAACCTCCCCCAATAAGTCTTAGAAGGCGACAGCACCTTCAGCGCATTGTCCGGCCAACAGCGCCCGGGGTTCTGCCCCCGGGAAGCGTACGGCCATTCCCGTGAGGGTCTACTCTTCGAAGTGGGCCCCCGCGTCTCCTCTGAGATAGGCCTGAAGGGCATATTCATTCAATAGAATTGCCGCGGTCTACATCCAGCATGATGTTTCAGTTCTTAATTTCACTTTGGATACCTCCTTTCAGGCAGTGGCTGTGCATCTTGACCTGGATAGGAGGTATACTGTTATTTCTGCGTACATACCACCGTCAGGTAACTTCGACGCGGTGGACTTCCTCTGCGTCGTGGCACGGTTGCCGAGGCCCTTTCTCACCGACAATTTCACTGTCGATGAATTTCGTTGGGCTAGGGCTAGGTTCCGGTATATTTCGATGCACGCCCGCAGCTCTTCTTAGCCGGCATACGTGTCTTCACTTTGCGGGAAGGCCTCTCTAGCAAAGGTGTGGAGGCGAGTCAAAAGGATTCGGGGCAAGTTCACCCAGGACAGCTTTTCCGTTTTCCAGGAGAATGGGACCGCAATCTCGGACCCTGCGTCCGCGAAGGAATACTTCGCGACCGCTTTCTCCGCATTCTCTACCTGAGATGCTGCTTCTCTATCATTCATTGCACGTAGTGATGTCGCGGAAGGCCGCCGGATGAACTTTAACTCTAGAGGCGGAGAACCCTTCACGAAGGGTTTACTGTGAGTGAGTTGCGTTCCACTCGTGCTTCGTACGCGCACACAACCCATGGTCCGGATGATGCCCCGTACGCCATTCTTCGACACCTGGTTGAGCGAGGCATGGCCTTTCTGTTAGATTTGTTCAACAGGATCTGGGTAAAGGGTAACCTCCCAGACTCCTGGCGAATCTCTACTATGCTAGCTTTTTGCAAACCGGGAGAGATCATTCTACCCCGGCCGGTTTCCGCCTAATTTATCTAACCTCTTGCGTGTGCAAGTTAATGAAGAAATTGGAAAATGTTAGATTAGCCTTTTTTTCTGGACAACGGAGGCCATCTGTCTTGTGCACAGTGCCGCTTCCGCATTTTCACTCCACGTCGGATGCTCTGCTTCGACTGGAAAATTCTGTTTGCGAGGCCTTTCCTCGTAGACAGCACTTTGCGACAGTGTTTTTTCGATCTGAAGAAGGCTTATTATACCACATGGCGATACGGTATCATGGATACATTCCACACGATGGGGGTGAGGAGACGCTTCCCGGTCTTTATATCTGAATTTTTGCGAGATCGCTAATTCTGCGTACGGGTGGGGGAAGCCCTTTCCAGCCTAATGGAGGAGGAAGAGGGTGTCCCGCAGGGAAGTGTCCTCAGCATTACACTCTTTGCCTTGGGAATCAACGGCATTACATCAGTGCTGCCAGAAGATGTTTTTTGCTAAGCTCTACGTGGACGACCTTTCAATATCTTTTGGCGCGGCCCAGATGCCAACTCTGGAGCGTCGACTCTAACAGGCATTGAACCGCGTCCCTAGCTATGCCAAAGCGCACAGGTTTCAGTTTTTACTTGGCGAAGACTAAGGTGGTGCACTTCTGCCGCCATCCACGGCTCCACTCCGACCCAGATTTGTTTCTTAATGGGGGCGTCTCGAAGTGGTTGAATCGCACCGTTTCCTTGGCCTTGTATTTGACCGACGCCTCACCTGGGAGGCTCATATTCGCAGCCTTAGGGTCTCTTGTGCCCGCGCCATGGATATTCTTCATTCCGTGACGTTCAGCGCTTGGGGCGCTGATAAGGCTACTGCCTTACTTTTTTATCGATCTTTTGTTCATTCGAAGCTCGCCTACGCATGTGAGTTTTATATATCCGCAGCCGAACGTCTATTGCGGTAGGTGGACTCGATCCACCACACCGTCCTTGCTTGGCGACTGGTGCCTTCCGTGTTTACCCTACTGAGAGCCTGCTTGTCGATGCTAGAGAGATGCCATTATCTATGCGCTGTACACTGTGCATTATCTGCCTGTACGCACTTATGCACGTCCGCATCCTCTCCCTTTGTCACTAACGGTTCTCAAATAATCCGCAGCTGATCTCAACGGTGCCTATGCCGCCGAGAGACGTAAGTCATACCCTAAGCTCTTTGGGTTTAGTTAGGGCTAGGAAACTCCTTTGAGAGCTAGATTTAGCTCTCAGGCCGGGGGCACCTTTGGTTCTGCCCAGAACGCCACCCTGGAGGGTACCACATTTGGCTATTTGTCGCCACGCCTCTGCTCCCAAAGCTTCTACAGCACCGGGAGTATTGGGTTCGGCCTTTTTGGAGCACATCTCGCGTGACGCTGGAACCGTGCCAGTGTATACGGATGGCTCCAAGTCCCAAGAGGGGGTCGGTTTCCATGCCGTATCCCCTCTGTTTGAAATCAGCAGGGCTCTGCCATGCGCTGCCCCTGTCTTCACGGCTGAGTTGGTGGCAATACACAACTCGGCACGGGATATTACGTGACGTGCCCGGTTCGGAGACCGGATCATGATTTATATCGACTCACAAAGCGCCCTGACTGCTCTTTGGGTATTAGAATCTCCGCACCCTCTGGTTTGCGGTATCCGTGATGCCACGGTTTTAGTGAGCCGGGCGGATGTCTAGATTATCTTCAGCTGGGTTCCTGGACATTTAAGAATTGCGGGGAATGAGCGCGCCGATGATGGTGCCAAAGGGTCCGCGAAGACTATGTGACCGGACCAGCTCTTTGCTCTTCCTCACACCGACTGCATGGCAGGAATACGGGCAGCTCTTCGGACTGCTTGACAAAGAAGATGGGAGACGGTCGAAGGGAACTTTAAGTTGCGTGCCATTGCGCCACGACTGTTCCCATGGACCTATCCCCCAATGCTGCAAAGGCTTTTGGTTGCTTTCTGGCGTCTCCGAATTGAGCACACTCGCGGGACACACCGCCATTTGATGGAGCGTTCGCCATCGCCCTACTGTATCGACTGCGTAGTCCCCCAGACTGTTCGGCACAATCTTGTCGAATGTCCCAATCTGGGTGATCTTCGCGCACGTTACCTGTCCCGGTACCAGGATGGGCGGGGTCGCTACCGCCTGTCCCTTGTACTCGGGACGGATTCGTGCACATCGATCTGTAGACTTTTAGACCTTTTGGAGGAGGTATGCCTTCTCCCCTTTATTTAACTAGTTCGGTTTTTGTTTTTTTTTGTTATTTTAGTAGGTCGCACGTTCCTGTGTTTGCTTCCTGCTCGTTGCCTTTTTCCTTTTTATTTTTAGTGTTAGTTTTTTTTTTTGTTTGTCTTTTGAATCTTATTTTAAAGTAGCCTAGTACTAGGCAGTTTTTAATACGGCGAATAATACCCAAGTAGGCAGTCGCCAGATGAGCTCTTAAAATTAAAAAAAATAAATAAATAACCCATGCCATTCAAAGCCAACAGCCTAGTTCAGTCAACGTTAGTCGATTAGTAAATTAGCCCTATTCGGTCGTTACATTTAAAGATACATGCGAATGGAAATGTCTAGACCCATGCATAAGAAATTGACTGAGTAATCTAGAACAATATTCTCAGATGGAGAATATTGTATCTAATGAGGAAAATATTAGAGAAGCAAAACGCTTCGTACATCTCTCTGAGGAAAAGCTCAACTCCAAATTAATACTGTTATAATATCACCCGCCACTAGGGACGAGTTTAAGGAGTTTAAAGTGTCGAGGAACGACACAGTATGTCCCACGGTTTTATATGGGTATATACGTAATTGAGTCAGTCCGGCAAATCTCGGCCCTGTATTCAGGCAGGTATGCAACAAAGGGAAGGCAATGGCCTCCTAAAGTAAGAGTGCGACTTAATTACAGGTTGGCTATTCAAAAGGGGAACTCGTTTGCCAGATTCAACTCGGGAATTATTTAGGGAAACACCTCGACAAAAATAAGCTTTAATACAAGATAAATGATTAAATATGGAGACAAGAATAATAATGGAAATTAGCACAAAAGTTAGCGTGACAATGAATATTATAGCGGGCAGGAATTAATCGAAGTTGGGCCCGGGAATTATTAATTAATTCGATGGTTTAAATAAGAGTAAGATTACTAATTTTTTTGGTTATTTCTATTATGGGGTCTTCTTAGTACTTGAGAAGATGAAGTGACTTACAAGAGTAGGATTCTTGATTACCTCGGATGATTGACGGGAGCGGAAGACCAGTGGCCAGGTCTTCGTAGAACGAACTCGGGATATGAGAGTTCAGGGAACTCCAACGGGTTTGCTATTACTCTGACTTCCGGTGGGTTGAGGGAACGACCACAGTAGAGACTCGTCAGAGGAATGGCGTAGAATCTTCACGGATAAGGATGAAAAGAGGCGAGGCCTAGGAAAATCTTCTGGGAAGTAATAAAGTAGTGGTAATCGTCCTCTGAACAGAGCGGATTATGAAAAGGATCTGCTCAAGAGATCACGACGTCGAAACTCGGTTCGACTGGGCTACAGATGCACTTGATTTGAGCGACAAGACTTCCTAACTCGCACTCTCTGAGGAGAATTATGCATTTCGTCTTAAAAGTGGGAGTTCGTTTGTAGGCAAGGGGGATACGCGATACGAGCGAAGTCCCCAGGGATAGCATGGCGACAGACAATGCAAACGAGGGGGTTTGATAAGCACCCCTTTGACGTAGTGACCGTGGGTAAGGAGAGAATTCTTGCTACCCCACAAGAGGGCGGGAGAGACGAGGGAGACACCAGCGGCCAGACGAGCGGTCAACACTCTCAGAGTGGGGGACGGTGGTCATAAATGAAAACAAACATAGCTGGTGCCAATCTAGGCTTGAGAAAATTAAGCCACCCGGCGCGTTCGAATTCATACTTTCACAAAAAAGTAATGTACAAGGATATGAAATTGGTCCAACCGTTATTGTTAATCAGTAATGCAATTCATGCAAAATAGGAGAAAAAAAAGAGGAAAGGCAGGATTTCTATGCTCGTTCTTTCCTGTTAGTATGCATGAAGCGCTGATGAAAATTTAAACCTACAGTACGCGAAGAAACACGTTATTAATTGTTTGATGCATACGGCCATGCATGCAAACTTCTCTCCACTAAGCAATGCCCCCTAGGTACCAGACAGTAAATCAAAACCCGCAATTAAAGACTCATCGCCTGCAAATGCAAACTAGCAGATAAGGAAACCCAATTAAATATGTATTTAGAACTATTTTCCACTTCAGTCTTAAGATGAAGTACCACTGGAATACGGTCTCACAGATCATTTTTAGGCAAAGGGCACAGGGCGAGGGAGTAAGTTTACTCTCTTACCCAAATGAGTTATTAGAGTCTTTGCCCATCCAATAGATTCACTTGAGTCTAAAAAATGCAAAATCTTTGACTGCCAGAAGATGGGAGCCAATTAGGCAAGCTACAAATATTTCAAACGAGGAGATCCATGGTACAGATGCCCGAAAGAAGTCAAGGATGCCACCCCAAAGAATACTCGGGCAAGGATGGAGCACCAATAAAGGGATGATCCAAGGACCCTTAGTTCAAATGAGAGAGCCAAGAATGTGCTGCTCCAAGGAACCTTAGTTTAAAAGAGGAGGGCCAGGAAAGAGCTGCACCAAAGATCCTTAATTTAAGAATGGGTAGAGAAGAAACGGTTGCTACCAAGATTCTTAGTTTAAAGGAAGAAAGACGAAAGGAATGCTACCCCAAGAAATTTAGATATAGTAGGGACCGGCGAAAGTGGTGCTCCTCCCAGGATTTAGGATTAACTCCCACTCGTTCATTGTTTATTTATACTTCTGATGATTTCTATGTCTCACTTTCTCATAGTTCTGGCTAGGTTAAGTAGTCTCTCTTACGCAATAAATTTCTCCTCCGCTTTCTAGATTGTTTATACTTCCATTTTATTCCATTACTTCAAGTAATGTCCTCCATGTGTCAGGTTTCTGCCTAATGAAGTTTTATTCGCGTATTCTTTTGTCTTCCAATTTCCTAGTCTCAGTGTCTCGTTAAATGGAAGGATATATGTTCGTTCAATTGATTTATTCTCAGTTTCACAGTCTTTATTTTGTTTATAATATTTGTTTGATTAAAATTTAAGTTTTGCTTTATTTAAATATATGGTTTGTACTCCATTACACTATGACACCGAGCGTTATTCTATTTTGAGTCCTCGGGTGAGGTTAGTCATTTGTCTCCTTCTGTCTATTTTCACCCGCCATATGCCCAATTTTGCGTCTTTCTACCAGAGCAAATCACCCTTCCTGTCTTCTTTTACCACCATTATCAGTAATTATTTGTTATTTACAAAACGTATTGCTATCTTAGTTTTTTTTTAGTACTTCCATGAACACAGTTGCTGTTAATTCAACTTCCTTCGCTAATGGCAAATTTGTTTTTCCTCTTTACTTTTGTTTTATTTGTCTTTTGAGTCGCGTCGTTCTTTAATACTTACCTTTCTTGTATTTATTTTAACATGTTTGTTTAATTCGGTTTTAATACGCAATTTTATATATTTGACTTGATGCGTTCTATTCTCGTTGTTTGTTCGTTTTCTTAAATTCTTGTCAAGCATTCTTTGTTTTATGATTGATGTTATTTTCCTTTTATATCAAACCAAAATGTTTGCTCACTTCCTAACACTTTTAATGGTTTGTTTACTAAGATATTTTCAACCATTATTCGATGACAATTAGTGTTTATCGATGATTTTTTTTGTTCGAAGTCTGATATTGACTAATCATTTTTGCTTTTTACCTCTATTTTTTACCTACGTAAAAAACTCTGCGAAAACTTGTCTCCTACATCAATTTTTACTAAATAAATATATTCCCGTCTTTATTAAGTGAATTATTTTATATAAAATAACATTAAAAATTTGTTGTTTTGCGTTATAAACTACCATTTGTGGTATGACTATTTCATTTAGTTCATCTTGAAAATTAAATTGCGCCTCGCCAGCAAATCAGCCCATCACTATATATATATATATATATATATATATATATATATATATATATATACGTAGGTGAGTCAAAAAGTTCTCAGACAAATGCCAGATTATTGAAATGTTCGATTTTGTACAAGTAAATACAGGGTCAAACACGACTTTCATGTTTTCTGAACAATTCCTACAAAATTCGTCATTCAATTTGTCGAGACTCTTTGTATTAGATGTGCTTCAAAAAGGTTACTTTTTTGAACCCATAAAATGGCAAATTTTGAGATAAGAGCGAACATTAAATTCCTGACTAAACTTGATTGGAAGCCTGTTAAGATTATTGACGCTCTACAACAGGTTTATGGTGACTCTTCGCCATGTAGAGCGGTAGTTTACGACTGGATTAAGCGCTTCAAGGGGGGCAGAGAAGAAGTTGAAGATGATCCACGTGAAGGGTGACCCTCCACCTCCATTAACCCAGAAAATGTCGAGCTTGTGAGGAATCTAGTGGATAAAGATCGCCGTATTACTATTGATGAAGTTGCCAATGCATGTGAAATCTCTCATGGCTCAGCATTTGGAATTCTAACTGAAAATCTTGGCCTGAGCAAGCTTTCAGCACGTTGGGTCCCAAAAGCGTTGCGAGAAGACCAGCTGAATCATAGGGCCAACCTTTCTTTGGCTATTTTGACCAAGATTGAAGCAAACGAGGATAGTTTTTTTGAGCGCCTCGTAACGGGAGATAAAACTTGGGTGTATCAGTTTGATCCTGAAAGTAAAAATCAATCAAAAGAGTGGCACCCAAGGGGGGCAGCAGGGCCTATCAAGTTCAAGACAGAGAGGTCCGTTAAGAAGATAATGGCTACAGTTTTTTGGGATTCGGAGGGAATTATTTTAATAGACTTCTTAGAAGGACAAAAAACTGTTACATCCAGCTATTACGAAGGAGTTTTAAGGAAGCTGAAAACTTCAATAGCCAAAAAACGACGAGGAAAGCTCCACAAGCAAATCTTGTTCCACCATGACAATGCCCCTGCACATTCGTCCAAAGCTGTGAGATCTCAGCTACGGGAATTTCGATGGGAAACTCTTGCTCATCCCCCTTATAGCCCTGATTTAGCACCCTCTGACTTTTTTTCTGTTTCCAAATTTAAAGGGACACCTAAAAGGAACCCGGTTTCAATCATTAGATGAAGCAAAAAAGCAGGTCATTACTTGGTGCCAGAGAAAACCCCGTGAATTCTACAAAGATGGTCTTTACCGTTGGATTCATAGATTAAGAAAGTTTATAGATGTTAATGGAGCTTATGTAGAAAAATGATTACAGTATTATTACAAATAAAAATTTTATGCCATTTATCTGAGAACTTTTTGACTCCCCCTCGTATATATATTCTAAAGCCTACTCTCAATAATAATTCAATTGCTTTTTCCATCCTTCCACATAGTTTAAATCTTTCCCCATTCTCAACCTACTTCTCTTTTATCCAGTAAGTGGTAAGAAAGCTGTAATACGAGTATTATTACTTATTTCCGCCCACCACTCCCATTTATTTTGTATTAATATTTTTTATGTTACAATTTTCTTTAAAACACTTGTAACCACTTCGATTTATATATAGTACAGGAGAGACAAATTGGACTTGAATGTACACATAAGAAAAAGAAACAGCAAGAGAAAGGGACAATGAAAGATACAAGGATCAATGAGAGCAAAGGACAGCTCACTCACTAGCAATCCATACTGAGAAGACAGGAATAACGCTAAGGAAAAAATATACGAGTGGAGCGCGGGACTGGCAATTGAGAAACTCGTGTTCGCTTCTCAGCCCGGATATTTCAATTGGACGCACAATTTTTCTATGCAGAAATATAAAACATCGAAAAGATAGAAAGAAAGGCAAAATTGAGTGCCTCGGGTGCTCAATGAAAATAAGGATGGAGTGCAAGAGGATTGCACTCGAACTAAGGGGAGAATCCCCGTGACTGGAACGAGGTAAAGTGGTTGAGACACTTTAAGGTCAGATGGAGATTGAGCTTGTGAAAATAACAGAAGACAGCACCGGATACGTCGCTTTATGTCATCAATAAAGATGCAGAAAGACTAGTACCACAAGAATGAATAAAGAGCTTCAATAAAATAGGGCTAAGTTGATCCATATTTCCCCTCCCCTTCAACTCATCGCGAAACAGATGGACAATTTTCTGAAAAATAGATCTCTGGGTAGGATTGCACACAATACAAGAATTAAAACAAGAAAATGAACGACCAACACAGGTATAACAAAATACATTAAATACCCAAATTATGGTAGTCTACTCGTGTATTCAAAGAAGCCTCCACGAATATGGAAATCGCGAGAAAGATTGCAACCCACGGATCGCTTACATTTAATATGCTTATCCCAGCAATCATCATTGAAAGAAGAAATATATTAACGTATAGATGTACTAAAACTGCAACGCACTGGAGGAGCACAACACAAGGAATTGCGCCGTGACTCAGAAAAAGTCGTCGGAATGCTCAGGAGATCATGACTGGAGGGAATGCACCTAGATTAACCCAAAAGTACCTCAATTGTGAAGGTCTCCACCGCACACTGGCAATGAATTATCCGAAGAGAAAATATGCTCAAACCTACCATTATAGTATGCATCCTCTACGCGCACCTGGCAAAAATTAGTAAAACAGGAACACTCGCGGAGACGTTAAACCAATTTCGTTTGTTAGAATGAATTCAAAGAAATATTGTTCCCAGAGGACTCCAAAGTCATCAGAAATACTCAGAATAGACATAATGAAAAAGAAAGAAAATAACAACTACAGAACTTGCGAAGAACCTGCCAAAGAAGGCACAAATAGAGAAAAAATCAAGCATCTTCAAGCGAAACCGAGGAAATGAGACCGAAGAAAAATAGGAATTAAAAAGATGGAATGAAATTAGAAGCCAAAGGTCTTAATATGAAGATGTACCCGAGTGACACCATGCCACTTTCACGGGGAATGAAACAAAAGATTACGTCTAAGCACTCAAGGAAAAGAAGTATAAATGAACATAGAGAAGAGAACACGACGAAAAGAAGGTAAAAACTTCTCTTGGATGGTAGAATCAGGATCTACTCAGGGGCTGTGGTAACGCCTCAAGCGTGACGCTCGACTAAGCAAAGAATGGGAAATTCAACCCCAAGGACGAAACATCTAGGAGAGGCACGAGGCAAACCACACCCACGGAAAGCTAAGATCCATAAAACAATTCTTACTGAAGTATTTTGCTACACTAATACGAAACGAAATATATACATAGAAAAGTGTAAATTTTGCAAATAAATACTAATGGATGAATCGGAAAAATAATAGCAATCAGTAAAACCATCAGATTGCTCGATCCAGATATTGTACTCATCAAGGATCATAGCGACTAACCCAAAAGGAGAAATAAATGATGGAGTGGCTAGAGCAATAAAAGGAGGGCTTAAATTAAAAGAAATACCAAAAATCGACGAAGCATATATGTATATTCGCTAAAATAAAACTTGAATTAACATCACTAGTGGTAGCAGCAAGGTACCAACCCACCCCAAAGAAAAATTTTACTACTACATAATTCATAACAACATTCGATGGAGAAAGAATGCGTAGCGGATTAGATTAAAGTTCGCTTTAATTGAGATTAAAGCGGTTGCTCGCTGCCTCAGTGTGCTTGGTTTGACCCTCATCCCAGCATGGATTTTTTGCAATTAAAAAAAAATCGAAGATAAAACTATTCCGTTTATCTTCTCTTTTATTGCGGTATGTTGAATTCATTTTATCAAGCTCAGCCAAATCCATAATTTTCTGGTCTATTTATTGCCTGGGAATCTTACCAAGTGGCCTTCCTAGCTCCATTTCAAGTTTTCTATTGCTTCCATAATATCCTGAAGTTTGGTTTGTTTAGCTATCCAAATGGCTGATTTTCTGTCATGCCAAGTTATTTCTATCATTATGGGTTCATGAGTTCTATCCTGTTCTAAGTTTTAACGTGAGTGTTTTGTTCAGGTTCCAGGTTTCTGCTCCATAGGTCATAGTTAAGATTATGCATTAGTTGTATAATATTATTTTTATGCACATGAGCATTTTCCTTTTGAAGATGATGCTTGAATTTCCGAATACTTTCCAGTCTAGAGTAAATCTGCGTTGAAGTTCTTGATTTTTTTCCGGCGTTATTGTAATCTGCTGACCCAGATAGATATATTTGTATGCCTTTTCTATTTACTTGTTGTCATGGCTTTTGTTTTTCCAAAATTTATTTTTAGGCAGACTCTTTTATTTCAAGGTTAAGTTCTTGAAGCTATATGTTTGAATCTCTTCTATGTTATCAGCTATGAGTACAATATCATCTGGGAATCTTAATGCCTTTGTTATACGAGTTTAGCCTCCTAAAGATTTCTTCTAGACAGGACTTGTACAATTTCGGAGAGATAGTATCTCCTTATTTTACACTGTTTTGTAATTGAAAGATGGCTGAATCTGTATGATATTTATGTAGACTGGATCTATACTATGATTCCTTAAGGCTATTTTTATCGCTGGTGTTTCTATTGAATCAAATTATTTTGGCGGTTGAAAAATACCAAGTCTAGAAGTATGGTACTCTGAAGTTTTCTCAATGAACTAGTCGAGAGAGAGCATGTAAGTGGTCAATTGTAGAAAACCTTTCCGCTGAAGTTAGTTTTTTTAGCGGTTCTTGATCATCTAGCTGGTTTGCATTGTGTGATAATGATTCATGTAAAGAGTTTATAGACCCAGTAGAGGAGGCTGATTAGTCTATAATTTTTAAGGTAGGTTTCATCGATTTTTGTGTAGAAGGACCATTATAGCATTAACAAGGAAAGTAAGTACCCTAGGAGACCTTACGGTCCATTCAAAGAGGGTACCTTTGTACTAGCAATCGAGCAGGCACATGGCTGCTCAATTGTTTTGCGTCCCTAAACGGCCACTTTTCAAGACTTTGTCTAGTCTTGACTTGAACTGGTCAACAGATTCACTGTTGACAACTTCCACTGGAAGTGCGTTCCACTTACCGCAGATACTGTAAGTGAAACAATTTCCACACAGATTGCGGTTGTAACGCTTCAGTTCAAGTTTGAAGCCGTGATTGCGCGTTCTGTTCTCACTCAGTGTGAAAATATCCCGGTAGTCAACATGACATTCAGTGAAGAACTTCCCAAATGGCAAAACGTTCGAAAATGATGAATAACTGAAAACTGCAATTAGAGACTTCTCGATAGCAAACCAGTTGACTTTTACAACAAAAGCATCCATGATCCTTCCCGTCATTTGAAGCAGGTGCTCGAAAGTAACGGTGATTAGATTGTTCATTGACATGTTTCTTTTGCTGCATTGTTTCGTTGTAAATTACTGACAATACAAGTTGTGCGAGAACTTTGTTTCCAACCTAATAATAGTGCCTTGTAGATTGCAACTAGCTCAGTAGAGTATATTGATGAGTAAGGAGCGAGTCTAATCAGGCACTATCTATCCCTTGACAAAACAGCACAATTCACTCTTCCTCCAATAGCAGAAGTTGAGACAGGACCGTCAGTGGCTAAGAATTAATAACCTAAATTATTGTAGAGAAATGATCTCTGTAATAAATACTTGAGAAAAACGATATCAGGAGTTGTTGTTTTGTTAGATCGAAAGTAAAATGGGAAGGGACTGATAGAGCATAATTTGATAAAGACATATTGACCAGATTTGTGAAGTCCAACAACCGAGAGCTTTATTATAATGAGAGAGTTTGGCTAAGTCTCTTTATTTCACCCAATCTCTTTTCTTTAAGTTGAAATGAGTCAGTCTTAATAAAAATAGGTAAATGGTCGCTTCCATAAGTGCATGGAGAACTAGTCCACTGCAGATGATCATAATATAAACTGTGAGATGTCAAAGATAGGTCCAAGAAGGAAACATGACCATCCGTTGCTGAGAAGTAAGTTAGGGTATTGTTATTTAGAACTAGGATACCTTTATTAAAGAGAAAATCACTTTAAAGAGTTTTTCTGAAATTAGAAGAGAGGGAACCTCAGAAATTTTGGAAAGCATTAAAGTCCCTAAGTAATCAAAATAGGTCATATAATTCTTCGTATAATGAATTTAATACCTCTTAAGTCAAAGTTAGAGTAGGCGGTAATTAAAATAGTGTAATTTGAAATTTTAAGAGATTAATAAGGATTGAGGAAAGTTTCCTGCAGTGCTAGTATCTGTGGTAATTTTTAATAAGTGATATATAAAGACTCGCATTGAAGTTAAATCGAAGGGATATTCCATTGACAAATAGATATTTAAAATAGTCAAGTAAATAGATTGATGAAGTAATTAGAAGTTTTGAAGTGTTTCACAAGGGAAAATTATAAATACACCATTTTTAAATGATAATGGAGTTGTGCAAAGGTAGGCTGAGTTGATGTGCTTAACCAATTTCTGGATAATCTCACTCTTTGTAGAGCTTGATGGGTCAAACGAAACTAAGAGAAAAACACACTTTTTAAGAGTAGAAATATGTGGAAGTGGTTTTGAATGAGGGTTTATTTTGTTCAGTATTTACTGGTTCACATTAAGAGGCAACTGGCTTCAATGAAGTAGAGGTTTTAGAGCTAAATAATGAAGCAGTATTGATAGGTTTGTGAATTTGGTTATACTCTTTTTCTTGCTTAAAAGTAGGTCGAATAGTCTACTTTGCTATGTAAATCTTTTTCTTTGTTAAATAAGGACATTCAACATGAATATGTATGCAAGATGATTATTTCCAGTATTTGCATTTTCTATAGTACTAATACAATCAGTTGTCTCATGAAGTTCACTACATTTTTCACAAGACTTAGGATTAGTGCAAGATATGATTGAATGCCAAAATCTTTGACATCTAAAACACCTAAAGGGTGCAGGGTACTCGTATTATGTTGACACTGACTATTAAGTAGCTCTAAGAGATATGGTTACTGTTTAATTAATATTAGTTCACCAAATTTCAGAACAATTAGGTTTATAGGGATGATGGTGGGTCCCTTATGAGTCCCGTGCGAGTCTAATCGCAGGCGACTCTACATCTCACTATGTCGGTCGGTCGGTCGCCGTTTTGATTTTTTTGTTTTTGTAATAACATCATAACTATTGGGCCGATTCTAACGAAATTTGAAAACCTTAAGTTGTTGAAAATTCTCCTTCGAATGTTACAATTGCCAAAGTCCTCCCAAGGTTAGCCCTGGAATTATTTTGTTTCGGCAATAACATCCTAACTATTCGGCCGATACTCTGCCAGTTAAGACTAGGCTATAATATGCTATACTCTGCTAGGCAAGCCTATAATAGGTTATACTATTCTAGCCTATACTATGCTAATATATAATGGACAAGGGTAAGATATACTATGCTAATTTAGGCAAGCCTATAATAGGTTATACTATTCTAGCCTATACTATGCTAATATATAATGTACAAGGGTAAGATATACTATGCTAATTTAGGCTATAAAATGCTATGCTATGATATCATATAGTATGTTAGGCTAGGCAATACTAAGCTATGCATGAGTAGGGTATAATACGATAGTGTAGGCTATACTTGTCTAGGATAGTTAATGCTAGGCTAGCGTATACTAAGCTAGGCTAAGCTATGCTAAGATATATTAGGGTAAATAGAGCAATACTATGCTAGGGTAGGCTAAAGTATAATAGGCTAGGAAGGGCTATGCTCTACTATGCTAGGTAATATTATGTTAGACTATGATAGGCTAGCTAACTAAGGCTATAATAGGCTAAGCTATGCAAGGTTATTCTAGTCTAGGGTATTGTATGCTTTACGAGTCTAGGCTATAATATGATACACTTCGCTCTATTATGTTAGGTGCGGTTATGCTAGGATAGGCTATACTAAGCTAGCCTATAGTATGCTATTCTAGGCTATCGTATACAAGGATATATTGGCTATGCTATAGTAGCCTTTTCTAGCTTGACTATACAAGGCTAGGCTACTCTAGGCGACGCTAGGCTAGACTCTGGCATGAAATGCTAAGCCATACCTGGTTAGGCTAGGCTATAATAAGCTAGACTACACTAGGCAATGCTGCGCTAGGCAAGTCTATACTAGGCTAGGGTGCGCTATGCTACTCTAGAGGACGCTAGGGTAGGCTCTGGCATGTAATGCTAAGCCATATCTGGTTAGGCTAAGCTAAGCTATAGTAAGCTAGACTACACTATACAATGCTGCATTAGGAAAGGCTATACTAGGCTAGGCTGCGCTAGGCTATACTACAATAGGCTAGGTTAGACTAGAGTCTACTAAGCTAGGCTAGGCTATACTAGGATACGATAGGCTAGGCTATACTAAGCTAATGTAGGATAAAGTAGGCTATACTATGCTAGTTTATACTAGACTAGGTTAGGCCCGGCACAGCTAGTCTATTCTATTTTAGGCTACGCTATCCTATGTTTTGCTAGGCTATAATAGGCTAAAACAGGGTAGGTTATACTATGCTATGCTTGACTATGATATGCTATGCTAGGCTAGGCTGTTCTCTATGATGCTATGCTAAGGTATGTAGCTATACCAAGGTCCTCTCATGGTTACTCCTGGAATTATTTTAAAGTTTTAAGGTCGTAAGGTCATAAATCAGAATAAGTGAGGGCTCGCGACTTTTTGGTCAGCGGACCTTGTTCTCATTGAGCCTTCTGTCACCAAACACATTTACTATGTTACTATGTGTTCGATATTTAGCTTAAGTTATTTTTTTCGTGTTCGTGTTTATTTGTTCGTAGTGAGCGTTTGTCTGTTTATATCAGATTTGTTTCCTCATGTTGTTTTCACTTTAGTGTGGCACTTTTTTCGTTGTAGTTTGTTTTGTTTTTATCACTTTTGGAAGTCTTCATCGGTTATTCATTTTCTTGTTCTTGTTTGAGAGTCTTGCCTGGTAAGGTTGACTCATTTTGGATAGTTGTAACGCAGTGAGATCTTAACTTGTTCGTTTTTTTTATGCCTTCTTCGGTTATTTTAGCTCCATGGGAGCTGGATCTTGTCTTGGATGTTGTGACGCTTCCTGTAAATAAATGACTAATCATTGCTCCTCTGTTTGATAATTTAGAGGGGCAAAGGTGAGGCATTGACAGTATGGGTTGTTTCATTTGTCCTCCGTTGTTTGTCTGCTGGACTTCTTGGTTGGTTGGGCATCACCAGACCTATACTTTCTACATAGAAAATCATAGAATGTGTTCCGGTTTAAGGTGACGCAGTAATCAGGAATGATTGTCTCTTACGAAGACTGTTAGTTTTACGTCCTCAATAGAAATATAGAGAAATCTAACATCATTAGCTGTGATCGTTGAGAGATTATTCGTTCCATTATTGGGTGAAAGTGTACGCCGCGACTTAAAGTGTTTAGTAAATGTGCTTGGATTGTAAGTTTTAACAGAGGCATGAGTTTCATGATTGTTTTCCTGTAAATTAATGGAATGGTCTGGAGATCTACAAATGTCTTCAAGATCCGAATAACTTGAGTCGTGGTCTGTAATTAACGTTTTTTGTATTTTCCACATAGTGGCGCTACACGGCCTAATAGGATGAGAACTCTCAATCCGAGACTAGGCCCACCTAATCTGGCCAAATGCCCTAAAATTTGCTAAACAGAAAATTAAACAAAAAGGTAAAATTTAGCAACAAAAATAGGATGGAGTTAACGGTAAAGATGTGGAAAAAATACGAGCAATAGAAAATTCAAATCCTTCTAGAGAAGCAGATTAGTCGTGTCCAGCCTCAATTGCCTAACCGAAAAATCTTTTATAGCAACTATGTGAGCTTTTCCTTTTAGAAGTCTCTTTTTAGCTATTTCATAATCTTTTCCAATAGTTGTGTTATATTTTTTTATGTCAGCTCTAATTTTTAATGAGTTTGTTTAATTCAATTTGTTGTTTGGTGTTTGTTGTTTTAAGGTCTTTGCGGTTCTTAATAAGGTTTAGGGTGCCGTCGAAGAATTTGTTGTTGTTCTTATTTTGTTTTTCTTTGTATTTTTCAGCCCTGTCTCTCATGTGAGTTTATCAAGTTATTGCCCATCGTTTGCATATTGCAGGTGTTACTAGGGTCAAGTAAATTTTCACGGTACGTTATATGAAGATGACGCTGGAACTCTGGAACGAGTTTTTCTAGATCTTAATTGGCTTATTTCTAAATGTTATTTTTTATCATACATTTGATCATCCCTCGGTCACGAATTTTGATTTTTTTGATGGCATGGAAGTTATTGAGAGGGATTTTTTTGTTGACCCTAATCTAATCAATTTCATTCATAAGTTCGACATCCCTCTCAATTAGATAGTAATTTTCATTTTATCCGAAGGATGTGGGCAAAAGAGACTATACATGCGATCCATAATAACCTCCCATTTTATAACATTAATTATAAAATAAAGAATTCCTTGAGAGTGATTGGCTGTAAGGGAAAATATTTCCTTTCAATTTTGGATAAATGCAATCATATAACTAACCATGAAATATTCTATTTAACCTACGAGGTTTCGTCCCACATACATTAACAAACAGAAAGGACTAGAGGAAAGAACCTGTTGGTATCCCTTCATCCTTCATCCCAATTCTTCTTAAAACATATCGGCCTTCGTAAATCTAAGCTTGCTGTTTGTTTCCACCGTCGTCATTTTTTCCCTCTCCTTTTCCAATTTTATTGGACGAAATTTCTTTCGAAGATTAGCAAAAATAAATGGGAAAAGGCGGAAATCCAGTTGGCCGTATTAGTAGAAGAATCACGTCGGCAAGCATGAAGACAGGCGCTGATTAGACATCGTGAAACGTGCTAAATTTTAGAACACGAAATGAAAGTCCGAATCAAATTCACGGATAATCGAATCATCTTGTTTCAGAATTTTCGATTCAGTGCTTTAATTAAACCTCAGGGACTCTCGACTCATCCTATAAATATTAACCAATCGTTTATGTCTAGTCATTCCTCATGTGGCAGGTTCTTAGTTTCCGAAGACCACGCCAGTAGGTTTTGGGACCTGCTTATATATGTATACTGTCGTGGTATCGTAAGTGTATACCTTAGCAGCTGTGAAGGCAATTTCACTCACGTGGCAGGCAGCCGAAAGATGACCGGCTGTGCGGATATAATGAAGTGGGGCAGTAAGTCTTTCCTGGGTTCGGGAGAGTTTAAAGCGATTAAAACTAGGCGAGTGCGTAATTGTTGGCCGGGTAGTTCTTTAAATGCTAAGTTTCATTCAAGGTTATTAAATGATTAAAACCCCAAATAAAGGTTTAATTACAACCAACACAAGATAAATATGGAAATATATACATAGAGATAAATTGAGAAATAATGTCGGGCTCAAAGAAAATAATAAATCAATGACTAAAGGGACAATCAGGGAATAAATGCTTGACTCGGTCGGAAAGGAAAATAATGACAAAAGGGGATAATCTTCGGGACGGAGTATAAAAGGTGAAAATGCTTTTACCTTGTAGACTTGACTCTTGATGAAGGGTGGAGAGGGATGGTGAAACCAAAGCTCGGATTCTTACAGGGGGAAATAATCTTGCGGCACGGGCGAAGTAATCTCAACGGCGGGATTGGATTACCTCGGGCACGAGTGAGGTAATCTTGAATACTGAGCGAATTACTCTTGAAAGGTAAGGCGAGATCTTTTTGAACTCGGGGCGATATGATCTTGGATGCGGGAATAATTAATCTTGAACGAGGTGGTGGGAAGTAATCTTGAAAACGTGATGAGATGAGTGGGACTCACAATTCTCCGAGAAAATGCCGCTTTGCGAATTTGCCTATTGACTGGGGCAAAAATTAACGGCAATTAGTCTAGCCGACGAAACCTTCTAACTCCGAGGTTTGACTCGAGACGAGAGGTTTGTATCCTCGCGAAAAGCGGGTGGCACTCTCTCTCGAGTAACGGGAGACCTCAGATTAAATACTCTGTTGGCTTGCTCGCTAGAAGCCTTCAGGTCATGGCAGTCCCGAGGGAATATAGTGGCGCCGTTCTTCGTCTACCAAAGCGAGATAAGGCCTTGGAAAGACGTTCATTCAGGCAGCGATCCTCGCCTCAAGGCATCGGGCTAGGCTGGAGACTCGTGTCTGCGGGGGATTAGTATGTCCGCGGGGCATGAGGGTCCCCGGTGTGTGCGTCTTAGTGGGGGATTGGCCAGCTTAAGCAAACACAGCTGTGGGCAGTCGCGTTGATTGTTGCAACGCGAGAAATTCTTTGATCCCTCACTTTTTGGAATCCTGCTTAAGGTCACGTGGCTTCTACTCGACTGGAGGGAGGGTAAGGTGTTCCTTAGAGTTCTTCCTCTCACATATACGACGGCATTTATTTTGGATTCTTTACTTTTTCTCCCAAGAGGGTAGCAGGGTAGTTTTGTATTTTGCCACTAACCAGAGACCTTTCTTTTTTGGAGAAATTATTAGTTTTAAAGTGAAGTTAGGATATCTTATTATGATGCAAATAATATTTATATCATTTATTTCAAAATAACTTTTAAAATATTTTAAGTTAATCTATTATTTTAATGATTAAACTTTGAAATTCAGAATAAAATATTCTTAAATATGTATGTATTTTCATATTTTCTTTGCCATACGAATTCACATAGTGAAGAGGTGGACGAAGCAAATTAAGGAATAGAACTTCATTGAACTCAAGTTTGTAATCAACTTGAAATATTTTACTCGGAGGGATATTTTCCTCTTTTGAGTATACTAATAATTAATTCCCCAAAAGGAAATAAATATATGGAATCAGCCTGACAAATTGCATTAGTGGTAGAATTTATAAAAAGATTGGGGAGCGTGCACCAAACCCAAAGGATCCGGGATTTGTGCGTGCGAATGAAACAGACGAACGAGAAAACGGTGTTGTTATTGACTCTGTGTGCCGTGTGGTGTCGTATGTATGGAACTGCCTGCGCGCATGTGTGTGACCAATGTCTTGCTATTCTAGCTGTAGCTTGTTGCGAGCGCTGAACTTTTTTATGTCCACTCTCGTGGTGAATCAAACCTGTGATCTTGGTTTGCGTTATGGCTTAACATTTATCACTTATCAGTAGCTCTCTTATTTCTTGTAACAAGTAATTAGAGAATTATGGGTAATTATGTTCAACAAATCGCAAAATAGTAGTGCGAGCATTAACACAACTCCCGTCTCGACGGGCTATTTTGTCCATATTTTACTGTCAAGTTTGGATTAGCCTTTCACCTGTTCTCTCTAACTTATATATGGATTTCTTTGAAACAAGACGCCTCCCTACTATCCTTGACTTCCGTATTGTTTGGTACAGGTATATTGATGATGTCATTTGCCTGTGGCCTAATTCTAAAGATGTTAATTGCTTTCTTACCAAACTTAATTCACTCGTCCCTTCCATTAAATTTACCCATGAGGTGGAAAATAATAGAATCCTTGCCTTTTTTGATCTTCTTATTCATAGAACCGCGACTGGTTTGGAATACTCCATCAATCGCTAACCTACTAATTCAAACTATTATATTCATTTGTACTCTTCGAATAGTCCCAAAGTCAAACGTTACGTTTTTTCCTCTATGTTTTTACGGGCTTTACGAGTTTGTCGTGGTATGACATTATATTATATCAATACCGTATTATATCTATGGAGAAGGGACCAATAACTTGAAGGCGAACCGACAAAAGGGATGGAAAACCACGAGTTTCGATGGGCGAAAATGCGAGATAAGAGTGCAACGAGGTCGGGTAAAATATGGGCAATGGCAAAGCTCAAGGTTATTTAAAGAAGCATTTACAAAAATACAATTTTATTTACATACAAATAACGAGAAAAATGATGGGCAAAAATCACATCAGAGAATAAATGGGCAAAATTACATCAGATGAACGAAGGGGGGGATTGTAGTTATGAATCAGACTATGAAGTTAAAACTTAAGGTATTACAGGAGGAAACTTTTCAAATGGGGGAAGGGGGGGAATTAACTCAATTGGTTTACTGAAGGGGGAGAAGGGTTGGCTTACGGAGGATTTCGTATGAGACGTCGGGGTAAGGCTTCACGGATGTCTTCTGCACGTGAGGCGAGGGCACTCAAAACTTCTGAGCGAGAACTTGAAGTGGTGATGGTTCTCCAAAAAGATGGGGGGGGAGCGGTAACGTCCGGTCCCGGAGAGAGTATTTCGGCCACCCGAAAACGAGGGGTGAACGAGGAGGATTTCGTCAGTAGTTGATGAGAGAAGTCAGAAAAATCACTCAGTAATGATCGTTAAATGGAATTACCTCACTGGCTGGGGCTAATTCCAATACACAAATAGTTAAGCTGTCACTTTGCTTTGTTGTTAGCACCTGACTTAGAACTAGAAAAATCTTCTTGAGTCCGGGCGAAACTTCTCAACTCTGTGTCTCTCTCATGGGAAACGAGCACTATATATGTCTGAGGCTTTCCCCGCGGGGGGGGAGGGGACAGCTCTACTCTCGAATGGCCTCGAATCTTCTTGCCGAGGCTATTCTAACCCGTGTAAAGGTGAATCGTGGTGGACGTGGTTCGAGGCTACCGCTTGTGAAAGGGGGGTTAGGCTTACCAATTTAAGCCTAACAGAACCTTCTACAGCGCATGGAAGTTCCGTGCTGGACAAGAAATTCCACGTGGAATTCCCTCACACATCTCCCAACCGAAAGATTATGCTTTACAGAACAGTTGCGTAGGAAAGGATCATCCCACCCGTCAAACTAGAATTATCAAGAAGCTAGGGAAATTCTGACCTGCTACGACAGGTGTACACACAAAAAAACGTAAATCAGAGTTCAGCGGGGAATTTACGGACATAAGCCTTAAACAGGTCAATTCTAGAGAATTTAACTAGTACAATTTAAAAAAAAAAATCACAGGAGAACATTGCCGACAGCTCAGTGGAACCAAAAAAGGATACAATTAAATGGAGGCATAAATATGGGACTAAAGACTAAACAATTTAGTGGACACAAAAAAAAATCATAATTAGGAACATTAATGAGATAATATATATACAATTCACGTGGAAAACCCTCGCTGCCGCCGGAGTATGGATGAGGTAATCCACGGGCCCTCTAGCCTCGAAGACGGCGTAGGGTCCCTTTCATTGGCTAAGGAGTTTGTTGCTACCCGTGGGAAGTAGCACCAGCACCTCCGCGCCAGGTTTGAATTTTCTTTCTCGTGACTTAAGGTAAAATTAGGTTGTATACCTCTCAATAAGTCCTTCTTCACGGGATACGACGCTCGTTTGTTACCTCGGGTGGACTCACGCTCGAGGGCTTTAGTTTTCTCCCAAAGGGGGGAGGAGTTGCGCACTCCTTCTGGGCGCGGGCAAACTTGTCGCTCCGTAGGGCTTGGAACTCCGGGTCGATAGGGGTTTCCAAGGGAACAGGTGCACGGGATTCCAAGGCTGCCTGTGTACGGTAATCACGGGAAGGGCCACGGGATGGTCGTGAATTACGGGGCTCTGCCTGAACAAAACGGAGCAGAACTGGATTGGGGCCGCTACCACTTCGGCCCAACCGGACATATAGTCACACTCGATGTGACAACGAATTACTAGGAAACGACTGGCCGGCCAAGGTAGTCGTGGACCACCGCAAATTTCTTGTGGTCGGGCCCAACAGGGGGAAGTAGGTCCTCAGACACTATAATACAGGTGCGCCCGGTGTCACGGACGAGGGTAGATACTCGGCGACCGTTCACAGTTCCGTTCTCGAACTTCAATCCACCACGGTTGTTTTCATTAAAGAGAAAGTTTACCTGATGGATCGGATCTTTGGCGGGAGAGGGAGGATCAGGAGTCTTCTGAGGCGACAGAGGAGGATCAGGGGCGGCCCAGATTTTGTGTACTTGATGGGACTGAGAGTCTGCGAATCGGGAGTTTTGAAGACAGTTCGTGCGGCAATGGCCGGGAACTCCGCAGGTGTAGCAGACGATTGGGTTCTTTTGGTACGGCACAACCAAAGGAGAAGAAACTAGGGGCTTAAGGTATCGGTGTTCAGATGGATGGAAGTTTCTTGGCTTCGAGGGACTAGGAACTTTGGTAAATCTTGGAACCAATTTAGGGGGGGTCTTAAGACCATAAAATTTAGTTTTGGGGGGTGATTGAGGAGCCTTTTTAACATCCTTAGGCTATAAATCGTGACTACCCGCGTAGACATCGGCCTCTTCCAAGCACTCCTTGAAAGTGGTACAACGTTTATCCTTAATGAAGACGCGAATTTCGGGAGCCACGGCAGCTAAAAGCTGATCCCTAAGGGAGAAGTCCAGAAGGGACTCATTGACCTGGGAAATCTTGCACGCATCCAGCCAACACTGAAGGTGTCTTTGGAGGATGTACCCGTGTTGTCGAAATGTTTGGCCAGGGCGGATCCTTTCCTGGCGGAATCGGGAGCGGTAGAATTCGCTATTCATATGAACAGCGGCTAGCAATTCGGACTTTAACGTGGAATAGTCCAAAGTTGCTTCCGGGAGAAAGGATGCGAAGATATCCCTTAACTTGGCATTTAGGAGGGTGAGTAAGCGAGCGACGCCATCATTTTCGAGATCCCATCTATTGATTTGAAAGATTCTCTCAAAATGGGCCAAAAATGACCCAAAGTCCTCTCCATCATTAAAAGCAAGAAGGCGGACTGAAGGAGGTTAGGGAATTTCAGCCTGGGAACCGATGGACTGAGAATCCATTTGATTTCGGCTAATTTCTAGCTCATGCTGCCTAATTTGTTCACGTTCTTCCATCTCCATCTTCAGTTTGTTCTCCTCCATCTCCATTTTGTTCTTCTCCATCTTCATTTTGTTCTTCTCCATCTCCATTTTGTTCTTCTCCATATCCATCTCCCTTCGCTCTGCCCGTTCGTTCCTCTCTTCTTCCTGTACGTCGTAATTTAGCAGGTCTTTGCCCGAAAGACCTAACATTTCACCCTGACTCTTAAATTTTTCGAAGGATGTCATTGTTACGCGAACGATCTAGGACACTACCCACGCGAAACGAATACTTGAATATTCGTAAAGGCCTTGTTCACACAAAATAAATTATGATACAGCTACCTACCTCTGCTGTTTCTAAGCGGAAAAAAATTAAAATGGCCCTACCAGAATTAGGATACCAAAGACCTTAACTATTTTGGATTAATAACCAGGAGAGTCTTCAAAATTCAAACACAATAAAAAATATTAATTACCTGGGGTCCAACACAAAATCTAAATAGATTACGTTCCACTGCTCTCCAATTAACTTGAACTAGCCTTCTGCCAGTACAATACAAAAAAATAAAATAAAAGGGATGTACGTGAATAACAAGGGAACTTCTAATGTCGAAATTAAAATGACACAGGTTTGTAAAAACCCCAAACACACTTGACACCAAAATTATATAATATGTATATTAATAAATATATATGTCGTGGTATGACATTACATTATATCAATGCCATATTATATCTATGGGGAAGGGACAAATAAATTAAAGGCGAACCGACAAAAGGGACGGAAAACCACGAGTTTCGATGGGCGAAAATGCAAGATAAGAGTGCAACGAGGTCAGGTAACATATGGGCAATGGCAAAGCTCAAGGTTATTTAAAGAAGCATTTACAAAAATACAATTTTATTTACATACAAATAACGAGAAAAATGATGGGCAAAAATCACATCAGAGAATAAATGGGCAAAATTACATCAGATGAACGAAGGGGGGGATTGTAGTTATGAATCAGACTATGAAGTTAAAACTTAAGGTATTACAGGAGGAAACTTTTCAAATGGGGGAAGGGGGGGGAATTAACTCAATTGGGTTACTGAAGGCAAAGGGGTCGGCTTACTGAGGATTCCGAGTGAGACGTCGGGGTAAGGCTTCACGGATGTCTTCTGCACGTAAGGCGAGGGCACTCAAAACTTCTGAGCGAGAACTTGAAGTGGTGATGGTTCTCCAAAAAGTGGGAGGGGGAGTGGTAACGTCCGGTCCAGGAGAGAGTATTTCGGCCACCCGAAAACGAGGGGCAAACGAGGAGGGCTTCGACAGGAGTTGATGAGAGAAGTCGGAAAAATCACTCGGTAGTGATCGTTAAATGGAATTTTCTCACTGGCTGGGGCTAATTCCAATACACAAATAGTTCAGCTGTCCCTTTGCTTTGTTGTTAGCACCTGACTTGGAACTAAAGGAATCTTCTTGGGTCCGGGCGAGACTTTTTAATTCTGTGTCTCTCTCTTGGAAAACGAGCACTATATATGGCTGAGGCTCTCCCCGCGGGGGAGGGGGGGACAGCTCTACTCTCGAATGGCCTCGAATCTTCTTGCCGAGGCTATTCTAACCCGTGTAAAGGTGAATCGTGGTGGACGTGGTTCGAGGCTACCGCTTGTGGAAGGGGGGTTAGGCTTACCAATTTAAGCCTAACAGAACCTTCTACAGCGCATGAAAGTTCCGTGCTGGACAAGAAATTCCACGTGGAATTCCCTCACAGAGTTGTTAGTCCTGGATATATGGATTCTGAATTTTCCAATATCTTTGAAAGTCGCCATAAACTGTTTCCCTTATCCCTTTCTTCTAAACTCTCTTTCCTCTGCAAAAGCGATGTTCTATAATACAGCTCCTGCTGTCTCTTTTAATGTTAAAAACATTTCAGTTGCTTTCAAATACGAGTCAACTACAAAAAACATTCTAGTTCACAATAATTGTAATAATATTGGGGGAGTCTATTCGGTCGAATGTTCTGTTTGTCCAAGTAGATATTTTGAACAGACAGGAAAACAATTATCTCTCCGTATTAATCAGCATAAATACAATGTTAGTAGAGCCGTAAATAATAATGCGTTTTTTGAGCATATGTCCGAAAATAACCACTTAATTAATTGAAACTCAGCAAAGTGTATTTTTCGCTCAAATGACTCAATCAAAAGAAAACTTGTGAATGTTCATGTATAAGCCAATTCAATAACTTTAACATTTCCCCTGGCCTTTTAAAATGGATGTTATTATGAAAAAACTCATTCTTAAATAAATTAGCTTTGACTTATGTTCCTAATTCTTTTGCAATTTTCATTTTTATGAGAACCCGATTTATCAGTTTAATTATTGCATTGATTTTGTATTAACATTAATTTATTTCTCTTCCTCTCACCTTGTCCCTTTCCCCTTCGTTTCAATTTACTTCGCGTGTCTCTCCTAATGTCCCTCTTTACAATATTATCGCTTTATCCGTTAATCGTTTTAACCCTTTTGGCTCTGTTCTTGACTCTTTCTTGCCTCTCGGTTTGACCTTGCTACCTGTTATAGCTAAATCTTAATGTGAATTTACCCGTCCCTCTCCTACTTCGTTATTGGCGATTCCTTGTCTTAGAGGCGGTGCTTTATCTTTGACTAACTTATATATACCCTTATTATAATACTTTCTCTTGTAGTTATCCTTGAGAATGAACTGAATAAAGTTCAAAAGTACTTGGAAACACCTTTTCATTTTTCCTGCAGTACATTGCATTCATTGCGAACCTCACGTGATACTTTGTGAGTTTTTCATTTCATATATATATATATATATATATATATATATATATATATATATATATATATATACATATATATTGTGTAATAGAAATAGTTAAGGACCACAAAAGTAAAGACAGGAACAATAAAAGCCAACTGATCCTGCTCTACCGGTATCGGTGGCGACTGAAACCAAATGTAGATGCGTTGAGTTATTATCTCGGCAGTGATGCGTTTTAGTGAGAACAAGTGTGAATACTTCGCCTACATGGTTGTCTAATCAATTTTACTTACAACCATACTGGGATTCAACTCACGCACCTTTCAACGACACGCTCTCCCCTTCTCTTGTTACCATTCGCTAACTCATCGCAGTTCTTCCGGAATTTCTACATCAAAGAGTCATTTCGTGGCTCTCTTATGCTTTCATATGCTTGCTCCAAGGATTGCTACTTGGTTGCATCGGTTTAGCCACTTGGTCACCAGCTTGGGAAGGATACTAGGCTCCGAATGACACCGTAGTCTGCCCCTTGGTACTCAATGAAACTTCTTTGAATATTTCCTACAGATGGAAGCTGTTTCGACACTTTTAGTTTTTTTTTTTCAACTCGAAAATAATTCGAATTTTTACCTATGGGTTCCCAACAATTCCACTGGAAATCACCAGTCTCAACACCCTGAAGGTTACGATCTATTTATAAGGGTTTTTTTGTTTGTGAATTTTGGAGGTAGTATAAATGTGCTAATTTATGGGTGACTTAAAAACATAAGAAAACTTGTTTCACTAAAAGGTACTGGTGACCATCTTGAGAAGGTTTTCGTGTCGGGGTAGGTTTGGAAAATGTTATGAAATTTATTGTTGAAAAACGTCTAATCTTTTTTTCTGGAATCAGAGCATAATTATCGATATGCGGAATTTTTCTAAGTTGGTGAATGATTTTAATGCATTCATCTGTGCTAAGGACGCACAAGCATTTACTTTTCTCTTAAGCCACGAATTTCATTATTCTGTTCTTCTGTAGTTTGGGGAAGTGACTTTCTATTGCCTCTAGATTTTTTTCTCTTTGGTTCATGGTGAGAAAGATAGGAATGGCTGAAATGGAGGCGTCTTGTAGAACCCGGTTGGTCACGCTTGTGATCTTCGATTGCTTAAGAGGTTTCTTCTTCGTCTTTCTTGACTGCCTAGTCCGAGAGATTTCCTTCGTTCGTGGATTGAAACGGTAGGTCAGAATGAGTACAAATTTGCTAGATAATTTCTGTAATGTTTATAGTTGAAAATCGAAGATTTTAGCCGATTTTTACCGTGAAGGGATTTTAAAAAACAGTTAATTTCCCCATTATTTTCACCTGTGGATGAGGTTCCTCAAAAGAATGATGAAACCTAAGGAATCAAGGGGGGGAGGGGTGCAGGCAGAGCTATAGGCCTGTGTTTCGCCACTAACCGTCTGATCTCTTCCTTTCTTAAGCAAGAACTACTTGTTGCAAGTCAGGTAGTCTGAATTAGAAACTGCTTAGGTGGGTTTAATTGACGAAAGAGTGATGTGTGATATGTGTGAATAGAGTCAGGAGAAAGATAGAACGGCGTTGTTATTAGTTATATGTAGGAAGACATATTTGTCTGGAGCCGTCTTCATTCGCATGCTTCAGACTTGGGTCACTTCCTATTAACGGCAAGCTCCCTAGGAGCACCAACATGCTTTGTCCACTTACGCTGGAAATCGAATCTGGTGCCAGAGCGTTGAACTCCAACTCCTCTCATTATGCTTGCAAGAGCTCTCTCAAAAAATAGTTTTCCTCATTAATACGCAAAAGTAGAAGCACGAACTTCCAACCATACATACTGAAAACCAATACACATATCCATATGCATATTTATAATAGTATATACATACGTTCTTCATAACTACCCGAAAATACTTCTGCTATGCGATCTTATGTCGGCAGCGAAAATACGGGTGTCGAGTGTGCGTTTTTATTATATATTCTTACAACGTTTGCAATATTCTACCTGCGTGTCGACTCCAATGATATTGATTATATACGTATTAAGTTATATGAATATTATTTTGTAACTTTCCAGATACAAGGATTAAAGCGAGCCCGTTTTAATATTTTCAGATGGTTCACGCAACAAAATGAAGCAAGCTTACGTTTATCCTGCATGGAATCATTCAAAATTGCACAGGAAAAGCCTCAAACAACTCAGCATTAAGTAGAAGTTAATTTCCCTTTGCCCTGAATACATAATACCCTGCAATATTAAGTATGATAGTAATCATAAGGTCAAATCAGCACCTCTCTCAAATTATACTGTTCATCGACAAAAGTTTTTTTCTGAAGATATAAAGGAGCAAGTGTTTGCTAAATCTAAAGGGTCAAAATAAGAAAGATTAGCAACCAAGTATATGTGTCAAATGACGTGGCTGTTTGTACCCAACTCCAGGCCTTTGTATGACACGTCAATCGTGAAGGCTTCAAGTAGGATTTCCTGTTCTTTCTTGCATTGGCTTCGACTCTCAAAATATTTTGAGACGAAAGAACTCTTTTGGAATAACGTATGTCCGTGCACAGCTGACGTCACACCAGCAATGGTTTGCCGTTGATCAGGGCTTAGATGAAGGTGGAATGTAATGAATCGTGAAACAAGGCTGCTTCATTGTATGCTTCTTAGATATGTTCTGGCATCAAAACCTCTCACTAGATATAGATTAAGGATTAGTACTTGGTGACGTTGTGGGTGACATTACTAAAATTTAGTAAACCAAATAATGGCAACTACTGCAAAGTTCCAGGATATACAATATTTTTTGTCTTTCCATTACCATTATGAGTGAGAATAAATAGATTTCTTCCATTTCTAACTCTTGAGCATTCAACATAGAGCTAACCATGAGAAAATCAAGGCTGTAGTAAATAAAGTCCCACAACCTTCAGAGACTAGCCTTGGGATTTGTTGATAGACATTGCAAAGCTGCCTCTAATAGGAAATTGCAGTCTTTTGAATTCAAATGGCATATATGGAGGTATCAGTGGAATCCGTGAAATGAGAACCAATTCTCCTTTCCCCTGACCAGTTAAAATTTCAGCTTGAAGAAGGTGAGGCATCCTTATTTTCACAATTACTCTTGTTTCATTACATAGCCCCGGAGGATCCAAATTTCTTAACAACATCACTGGCGCTCCTTCTTTCAATGAAAGCTTATGGGGAGGCATTCCAGGAGGATCAATGGAGTTAATGAACTCAGTGGGATAGTTAACTGCTTGGTCAGGGTCAACAGAGCAATCATAAGAGAAAAAAATTTTTATCTGTTTTGGCAATTCTTGAAGAAGTCTCCAGTTTATGTCATGCACTGTTTCATTTCTTGGGGCTAGAATTGCCCTTTGACAGAGCAAATTCTTGTTTTGGAAGTGATGCTGTAGGTCTGGATAAACCCTAAGTTGCAGTTCTTTAATATCCTTCCCCAAAACTACACAACCTCCTGGAAGTGAAATATCCCCATCTGCTTTATTTTTCAATTGTAACATTTCCTATATCCATAATTTGAGAAGCAAATATCCCAGCATTGACATCTCTATCTAGGTGAACCCTCATGTTTTTATTCAAGAAAAGTCCTTGAAAATGACTACAAAAGTAAGAATTCTCAAGCATGCATTGAGTTCATTAGCTGCTGTTCCTCTCTTAATCCCTGGCAGAGTTTGTCTAAAGTCTCCTGACAAACAAAGGTCTACTCCGCCCATGAGCTGGTTGTTTTGTCTAATGTTCTGCAGTGTTTTATCCCAAGCTTCAAAAGCCTTTCTGTGAGCCATAGTGCATTCGTCCCAAACAATAACCGGGGTTTGTTGCAAAAGATTTGCCACAGTGGTTCCTCTATTGATGCTGCAGATTGTATTTTCATAAACATTCAAATTGAATGGAAGCTTGAATGTGGAATGGGCTGTTCTTCCTCCTCATAGAAGTGTGGCAGCAATGCCAGATGAGGCTACTGCAAGTCCAATCTTTCTCTGGGTTTTCCCAGCTGATAGAATCAAGTTTATAACAAAAGTTTTTCCAGTTCCTCCTTGAGCATCCAAGAAGAAAGGTGAATATTTCACCCTTGCCGGAATTTACATTTCTTAGGATCATGTTTTTTTTATCCTGATTTAAAAGTGGCTCATTGATCTGCACCTTGACAGCAAGTTCCTTAATATTGTAGCTCGTCTTTCTCAAGGTTTCTCTGTTCACTGAAAGTGAATTTCTGCTCCAGGTTGTTGTAACTTGAACTGATGGAGAATATATTAGGATAGATCTCCCTTATAATTTTCCCAGAGAGCCAATGGGTTAGATAGCTCACAGGTGACAATCATCACAGTAAATAAGTCTCTCATTGTCATTGGAGCCTGTGTGGTAGCTGCCTCTTTCAAAGTTTTGTCCCAATGTTCATCATTTTCTGTTAGTCCAAAAGCAATGCATGCTTGCCTGTAGGTTTCCATTTAATTTCCATTAACTGTTCTAAGCATCTTGAAGTCAGTTGGTCCTCTCACATGGTGCAATAATAATCTTAGAAGAAACATTCCGGATTTCTTGGGTAAACAGTATATATCCTAACACCAAAAAGATCACTGCATTTGATTCCTGGAACTGTTGGATGTGGTTCTTCTTGCTTCCTCCTACTAAATCTTCCTGCTTTAAGGGTAAAATATTTAAATACTTTAGGATATAGAAGTGTTTTAGCATACTCATCTTATGTACAGAGGTTGAAAAACACCATTAAGGTAGTGTTTTTTGGCCTTTCAGTTAGCTCGCTTGCATTTTCATCAGTGTAATAGACTGGTCATTTTCCAAATGCACAGCCAAGTGCTGACCTGAGGGACTTCTGTCACGAATAGGGAAAAAAAGTATTCTCTAGACTGCCTCATTACTGGAAATATATCTGCCCATTTGAAATTGTTCAACTTCATTATAATTCTCCATGCTGAAAACTGCTTGATCACTACCTTTGTTTATATACGAGGAGCAGGCAATAAGTTTTGCAATTCGGATATAAGGAAACGAGATATGAGGAAAAGTGTTCTATTATTTTTCAATATAACTACCCTCGACTTCAATGCACTTGCACCACTTGTCCCTGAGGTTTCGAATTGCCGACAACCAGAAATCTCCCGACTGCTATTCAATCCATTTCTGGACGGTGAGCTGGACATCTTCATCGTCCCCAAACCGGTGTCCACGCAGTGCAGCCTTGAGCTGGTGGAATAAAAAGTAGTCGCTAGAGGATCCCAGGGATGGACCCACGTTTCAAAACCTGTCACTATGCGTGACTCAAATCCCGCCGGGTCTTGGTTGTACAGGAGCAGCAGCTCTCCGAAATTTGACGACGTTGAAGTCGATCATGGGGCGTGAGGTTTCTAGGGACGCAACAGGCAGAGACCTTGGTCATGGCCAAATTGTCGTGGATGATGTTGATAACACTTCCATGTGATATTCCAAGTTCTCGCTCGATTTCTTCGTCATTCACCCGTTGATTTTCGAGGATCATCCTCTCCATGTGGGCCACATTGTCCTCGTTGGTCACGTCTGACGAGCGTCCTGGACGTGGGGTCATCTTCAAGGGAATCCTCACGACCATGGCGGAACTCTCTATTCAAGCGAGCAATGGTTGCATAGGAAGGGGCGGTGTCGGTGTACACTGCAACCATGCGTTCATGGATCTCTTTTGCATTCTTGCCACCTTGGTCAAAAATTTGATCACTGCGCAGTGCTCAACCTTCTTCATTGTTGAAAAATTTGTGACTGACGATCTGCAATCGGCTACTGATTCTTAAATAGACGAGACAGGAGCATGCGGCTGCAGGTCCTGACTTGTCATAACTTGTCCTAACACCCCCACAAACAGCCATCCCCCTTCCTTGTTTTGTCTTACCGATTCGCAAAACTTATTGACCGCCCCTTGTACTTGCAAACATATTTGATCGATTTCACACTGTTGCAAAATTCCACATTGATGTGGGCATTAAATGTTTTGCAAAGGAAGGGACTATACGGAACCACCCACTTGTTGTCTACAATAATATCATTTCCATTTTTTTTCACAGTTGAGATGGAAGGTATAAAAGTAACATCATATGTTAAGTACTTAGGATTAACAAGCACAAACAAGAGGAAATTATTTGGAAAGCAGATAAGAATAATGTTTGAAAAAGCAGAGAAAATCGCAAACATAACATACCCAGTTATTGAGAAGAGATATAAAAAATTAATGATAGGGCGTACATACTGCAAGAGTCTGGCTTTACCTTCAGTGTTGTACGGAACAAGTGCCATAAGCCTTACAATCACAGATATAAAAAAATCTGCAGAGGATAGAAAATAAAGTGTACAGACACATGCTGGTTGCGCCAAGATATGCTCGAACAGAAACTCCGCGAGGAGAAGTGGGGGCATCATCAATAGCTGCAAGAATAATGGAGGGAAAGCTGCAGTATTTAAGAAGTATTTTGTAAAAAAGACAGTGGAATAGCATGTAGAAATGAGCTTCTAAGAGAGATAATAACATAAATGAGAGAGGATGGAAACCATGAGTGGATAAGAGAAGTTCAAGCATATGAGGAAAGGATGGAAATAAGGATGGGGCAGATCAAGATAATGAAGGAAGAACATATAAAGAGGTAGATAAATGAATGGAACACGAGAGAGTGGCCAAGTGGAATGGAACAAAAGCCGAGTATAAACATCTACAGAGAATATAAAATATAAATAACAAGTGAGGAAGATATATATGATAACACTTTGAGCCTGAGGGACAGACGGAGGTTTGGTGGAAGAGATGTGAGGTATGTGCTGTTCGGTGTGGAGACAGAGGATTTGGAACATTTTATTCTTCACTGCGGGGGACTGCAGAGCATCAGACAACAGGTCATCAGACTACAACAACCTTTTATTGAAAACAGAAGAGAAGTAATAGGAAAATTCCTATTTAGCAACGAGAGGGAGGATATTGAGCAGACAAAAAGCCCGCTCTTACAAATGTGGGAGCAGAGAGAAAGTAGAGTGAAAGAGGAGGAAGAATAGTTTGTGAACTAAGAAGAGCATTCTTTAAGGAGGGACGTTCAAAAGGCAATCCTGGGCAGCGTCATCATCATCATCATGAATATCCTACATCTTCTGCTGATCTTCTTTTATAGATTGGATATCCATTTCTATTAGTCCGTGTTTCCTTAATTAAGTCCCTTGGAATTTTTTGTTGCAGCTTTTAAATACCATAATATGACTATTTGGATTAACAGAACCACATGGTCCATGGATCATATTCTTCTTGATGATTTCAAACAACATTGGATCTGTTTCAGGATTTGGTAATTCTGCACTGATCATAAGGTCAATCTCATTGAACTTATTTTGTCCTTCAGCCAAAATAGCAAATGGGCATGTGGCAAGCTTCGCTTTTGCCATTCAATTATATACATATGACATTTCACTTGGTCCAAAGAGCTTTCCTTTAGTAATCAGATCTATGAGTTAGTCCACTTTAAGCTTGGATACTCTTTCCATAATATCATGTCTGTTAGTAGCAGATTGTTCAGGAAGAAGATTCTCTTGCACTTCTTTCCATGTAGGATTACAGGTGAAGGTAATGAATAAGTCAGGTTTGCCATAATGTCTAACATAGCAAATTGCATCCTGTACTCTCTCATGCATGTACCTAGAACCTCCAGTAAAAGGAAAAGGTAGAATTAACATTTGTTCAGCATTATTTGCAGTGCCATCACTTAAAACGGCATCCTTCAGGTGGATGTAGTCGTCTGTTCTGAGATTTTTCTGATGCCACTTGATGAACAACATTCTCCCTGACTCAATATTGGCATACATATCAACTAAGAATTAATTGAGATGCTGCTTAAATCTCAATAGTAAATTGAAATTTTCCTGCCTCATCCATTATTCTATAGGCATAAAAATCCTGAGTAGATATTCTCTTGTTATTCCTTGTTCCAGTTTTTGATCTCTTTGCTTCAAAAGAAAATTATAACCATCAGTTCTTTGCTAGAATATCAAAGGGTACTTAAGGAGTCATGAGCTTTATACATTTCAGCAACTTTCTTAAGATTTCTATCTTTATATTGTAGAACAATATCCCTTTTTTCACAGTCTTGTCCTACAATCAAAAATCCAACTCCATTTGTTGTAGGAGAATTGAATTTTCTTTTGTGTTCACAATTCGGAGTTTTGTCTGCTCTGATGATCAATTTGACCCCTTCATCTGCACTTCTTTCCAAAAATGTCTTGAATTTTCTGATATATACATTATTTTGGTGAAGAAATTCTTGAAGATTCAGCAGTATGTTTAGTTGTAAATCCTTACACATGTATGCTCTGGTCTGTGCTTGAACTTTATGGTCCTCAATGAAGTAGAATTGAAGAAACTCGCTTGGCTAATTCAGCAAAGGATAAATTGAACTAATTCTGTGATAGATTTGGCCTTGGACTCTGAATATTACCTTGCACCCTAGCAAAGTTACATCATTAGCTCCAAATGATGTCATAAAAAATCAGTTGTTGTAAGCTCTTATGACTCTTAAAAATTTAACTGGATCTTGATTTGATCCATCTAATAGGGAAAGTAATGGTTGACTTGGAATAAGTAATTCTTTCAACTGAACTTTTCTATTTCTGCAACAAAGACCATTGGTCTCATCCTTGAACTTTAGTGCTTTGCAATACTTACATTCATTTTCCAAACTTCCAATTGACAACTTCGGGTGGTTTGAATAATCTTCCTTGAGATCATTATTAAATGCTGCTCTATGTAGATCAAACAAATGTGCACCTCTCACTTGTCTCATTTGTGCAGCGTTGGTTGTTCTTCTGGCTTGCCTTTGATAAGTGTCTTCAGAAGCCCTGACTCTTCTCATCCTTTCAGCCTTAGCTTCAATACGGTTTATTCTGTCATCTGGATTTCAAAAAGCCATTCTTTGATGCGCTCTTTCAGCTCTTGCAGCTTTGGATACTCTTCTGGTTTGCGTTTGATTGGGATCTTCAGCAACTCTTAGATTCAGCACGACGGTCCTGTCGATAACACCCAATGCCTATATCTTCTTCTTCTTCTACACTTGAGTGAGCTCAAATTTGATGTGATGGCAAGAATACTTCGTAGTGCAAATTGTTCCAATATGCTAAAGTGCTTGCAAGTAGTTTTTGAAGGCCAGTTCAGGGTCGCCAGAATCTGTATCAAGAAAGAGTCAGAAACGTTTTTTTTCGATTCCAACTGTTCTGAAGCAAGAGCTCTGAGCGACAGATGATCTGCAACAATATCAAATAGCTGCAAAGCTTTGGCAACGATATGAAATAAACAATTGCTATCCCCAGGTGCGCGTTCATAAACCAAATCAAACTGGTTGGCAAAAAGAATGAAATTATGCACAACGTCTGTGTGGGAAATTGCATTATTAACCATTCCCACATGGCTGATGCAAGAAGGTTTAATGCAACCCGCAGACATCGAACTGATCCCTGAATCTGGTTTTAACGTTTTGGAAGGAACATCATCTACACCTTTGGAGATGTGATTCTTTTTAAATTTGTAAAGGTTTTTCAACACCTTTTCTTATTTTCTTGGCCTCGTGTTCTTGGGTATAAAGATTTCTTATCTTCTTGAATTTCAAGTTATGTCAAAACTTTACTTCTCTATACCGCCATTGGTCAATATTGGACTAATGCAACTAAAGACATGCTTCTCAACAAGCAGCAATTGACTTTAAAGTAAACTCATTCATTAGAACAAACCTTGGGCAAACAACTTTTAGTTTCTAATTATCATCATCATCATCATCATCACTAACTCTATAATTTAAAAAGGGGAATTTTTTGAGTATTTGAATAATAGCAAAGCCAATGCCTGGTTCCTTTATAATATAAAAGAATAACATTTTGAAGTTCAAAAATAAATATAAGTATCAAATTTTTGTGAATCTTTTAAAACTAAAAGAATTACAGATGGTGAAGTTCAGAAAATTTACTAAAATTTTGCATGGAAATTATTAAAGCCAACTTAGATGAAGAAAAAAAAGAGAATCATGATAGGCCGTAGGCCAGAGACCGAAAGTATGCCAGCTAAGCACAAGCTCCTTCTGTAAGGGGGAGTGGCAAAGCTGCTCCTCTTCTTTCTAATGATAAAATTTCTTTCATGCTCATGACGTCTTCAAAGACTTTCGGTTACATAAGTGTAACCCCCTTTTTGTTGGCGCCGCGGATCCTATATAGATTTGTGGGCAAAAATTAGTATATGTATGTACTACTGGCCCCAAACCCCATCGGTATGCAGAATTTTTAAAAAATCTGTGAGGCTGTTTTTGAGATGGGCACGCACACACATTCGCTTTTATTTATATATTGAAAAAGATGAGTCTACTATGTACAAAATGCTGGTTCAAAATAATAGCAAGAATATAGGGTGAGTTTATTGTGCAGTTTGCCATAAGCAATATTTTTGGCAAACTGGAAAATCATTAAAAAATGTTCGTTTGACTCAACACAAATACAATATTAGAAGAGGTGAAAGCAATAGTTCTTTTATTGTTTACTTATCCGAACATGGTCATTCCAATAATTGGAATTACTTTAAATTTATGTACAACTAAGATGACTATGTTAAATGCTCCTTCCTTAATTCCTCTCCTAATTTCAATATATCCCCAGGTACCTTTAAACTGGACTCTCATCAAAAACCTTATTTTAAACAAAATTTTCTATTTTCAATCTTAGCCCCTTGATTTATTAAATTTGTTATATTTCTTTTGTTTATTGAACAATGTATTTATAATTGCATATGTATGTATTCATAGTTATGTGACCTTTATTTCGACATTTCGCACACTCTCTCACAAGTGGATATTTTGAAAGAGATTTTATCTATATGTCTCTGTATTTACTCTCACTTTTCTGATAATTATTTTTTATTTTTCACGCCTACTCTATATATATACTATTCTTGTAAAGTAATTTTTTAGGTATATATATATATATATATATATATATATATATATATATATATATATATATATAATATATAATATAATATAACATCTATATATATACTCATCGTAGCAAGTGTTGTTAAAATCGACGGCCAATTTCACATTTGTGATTTTTTTTCACATCTTTCAATTTTTCGTATATTTGCTTTTACGTCTGCGTCGACGCCGTGGATAAGTTCTCCGAAATTCCTTAAAGTTAATGGGAGAAGAATCCTTTAGAAAAACACTTTATTTATCTGACGCGTTTCGATACTCTCGTATCATCTTCAGAGATAGCATAAAAATACAAATAAATAGAGAAGGCCTAGTTATTGTTGTTTTGGGTGGTGACCTCTCTCATGGCTTAAGAGCACAATGCGAGCTCTACAAAGTCGTGGGAATTGGTCGCATTGAAATGTGGGTTTTGGCTGGGGTTGATTTGCCCTTTTGGCCTGTTGTTGTCGTTTGGTTTCCAGGCTTGCTTTCCTATTTCTTTCAAATAGGTCAGCACCCACTATTCGTTTGTTTCTCCATTCTGTTATATTGCTGACAGATAGTTCAAAGGCGTTTGGGTCTATGTGTGCGTCTTTGAGGGGTTTCTTCAGCTGGTCTTTCTATCTGATCAGGCTCCCGCCTTTAGGGCAGGAGCCTGTGCTCAGTTTGCCCAAGAGGATCTTCTGAGTTAGTTTTATGTCACCCATACGTACCACATGGCCTGACCACCTCAAGCGGTGTCTCAGGATCATTGCCTCAATGCTGGGGATATTTGACCTTTCAAGGAGAGTACTATTTGTGGCATAGTCGTCCCATTTAATGTTCATGATGCTAAGTAGCTTTTTTGGTGGAATTTTTTCAGTTTTTTGAGGCCACTTCTATATATGTTCCAGGTCTCACATGCGTAGAAAAGCGTGAGGACTACTATAGCTGCATCGACCATTATTTTAATGTGTATTCTTAGGTCTTTAATTTTTAACACTGTGGTGAATAGTCTTCTGAAGGCAGTGAAACCTGCCTGTAGTCTGTTTTTTTATCTCTTTGGATACAGTGCATTGAGTTGAGAGGATGCTTCCTAGGTAGGAAAATGTTCCACACATTCAATGGTGGCTCAGTCTATGGTGATGTTCATTTGTGGCGGGTCCTCGCCTGGACTTGGTTGTACCAGGATTTTAGTTTTACCCTTATTCCCAGTTATGCTAAAGCGGGTATATGCAGCATGGAAGTTATCTACCGACAGCTGGAGTTGCTCTTGAGATTGGGCAGGGGCAGCATTGTTATCTGCGTACTGAACTGCATTTCCGTTACAGTGGCAGTGTTGGTGTCAGGACGGGACTTGAGTCTAGACATTTTGAAGAGTCCACCACCATACCTATACTTGATCTCGATCTCCGAGTTGTCTGGGGCGATTTCGTATAATATGGCAGCCATATATAGGGCGAAGAGAGTGGGTGCAAGTACACATCCTTGCTCTAACCCACATGTGATGAGGAAAGAGTCTGATAGGTTATTTTGGTGGATGATTTTTGCAGCCATACCATCATGCATTGTCTGTATCATCTTTATGAAGGGCTCAGGGATTCCAAATCGGTTAAGAACTGAGCATAGCAGTTCTATGCACACTGTCGTATGCACTTTCAAGGTCATAGAAAAAGAGGAAGATGGGCTTATGTTGTTCCTTTGCCTTTTCCTGCAGTTGTTGGGTACAGAAGATCATATTAATGGTTTTTCTAGATGAGCGAAAACCATATTGAGACTCGGGTAGGATGGTCTCTGCGACTTGTTGCAGTCTGTTTAGCAAGATCCTGGTCATGACCTTTCAATCAATGGACATCAGAGATATTCCCCTATAATTTCCACACACTTTTCGGTCTCTTTTTAAAGATGGTAACAAGGAGTGCCTATTTCTAGTCGTCTGATACATGTTTTTCTTCCCACATTCTGAGTATGAGGGTATGCAATCGTGTTTTTACAACTATAACTACATGGACAAGGAGTTCTGTAGGGATTTAAACAGGTCAAGCAGCAACCCCTTGACGCATTTGTTTTAGGGCTATACAGAACTCTTGATAGGTTGGTGGTAGGAATATCCATAATTAGGGTGGATGTTGGGGTACGTTTCTGAAGAAATCCCAATGGGCTGATGTGTTTCGATTCAGAAGGATGTTGAAAGTATCCATCCACATTTTTTGTATATCTGCGTTTTCAGTTAGAGGAGTTTTGTTTGCTGATGGAAATATATCTTCTGCAGTGTGTTTAGGGCAAAAAATGTTCTTTTTACCTGCCTAAAAATTTTAAGGTCTCCAGCATCAGCAAAATTTTGGAGCTCTTCTGCCGTTTGTTGCAACCAGTCATTCTGGATGTGCCGCAGTAATTTGGCACTGTGATTTTAATTATTTGTACACTACCTTCTTTTGATGAAGTTTGGGTCTTATTCTCGGGTTATTTGGGCCTTGCGTTTAGCATCAATGAGAGACTTGTTGTTGTCAAATCAGTTCTGATGTTGTCTACTGTTCGGATTTTGTCCTATTCAGAATCAATTAGTGGGTCTTGGTGGTCTGATTCTGGATTTTGCTGAACTGCCACTTGGAAAGATTGTGCTATTCTCTGGGGTTTTTAACTTTTCTGTATCATTCTTCCTTCCGCCTTCATTTGATGGTAGGAACATAGTACAGAGAGTAGGTCCAGATTCCACCACATTATTAAAAGGAAGATCTTCGATAACACCTGATGTCGTATTGACTAACACCAACTTTACTCTCAACCAAGTGACAGTGCTGGACTCTATCATACTACCGGAAAATATCAGCATGTTGACTACGTTTTCAACCTCACCAATACAGGTCCAAGTACTCAAACAGAGATGCTTGAACATGGCTGATTGGAATACTTATAAAGACAACTTGAGTACCATACAGGAAGATAAACTGGAAGGCGCCTTGATTGAGGGGCTGACCGTCATGCTATCACATGGACCGGATTTAAAACTCTCCCGGCCCCGATGTGGGATAGAGGAATTATCGAAAGAATAGACCGATTAGATCTCCTTATTAATGAGATAAACCTGTACGGTAACTCATCCTAACGCTATAAAGAGCCCCCCAGAACTCAGAGAAACAATCAAACTTCTTATCATAGAGAAATCCAAGGAGACATGGGACAACATAGTTGGCAACCTAGACACTGAAAGGGATCCCAAAAAATTTGGGGTCAAATTAAAAGATTAATAGAAACCCCTCCAAGGGAAAGAATAAATATAGCGATCAAAGGAGTCGAAATAAACAGAGATAAGGACGTGGAGCGTCACTTGAGAGACTATTGAAAGCACAGATTTAGTATCAGCGACTCGGAGAACGCAGAAATGATGGAGACTACGAAGATGAAGTTGTTACAAGGTTGAGAGAACTGGGTGAAGAATTCATACCTCATCTTCTGGTTGACTGTACGCGCTGTGCTCATGAGGAGGGTAGGCGATTCACCTACGAAGAATACGAAACTGCACTGAAGAGTTTAAAAAAAATGCTCCAGGGTTGAGCGGTATTACGATGATTCACCTAATAAACGCAACCTCCCAACGTAAATGAAACAATTTTAAACATCTTCAACGCTTATATGAATATTGGCCACTTTCCCGAGTCATTGAAAAAGGCAAAGATGATATTTTTGTTAAAACCTGGGAAGCCTAAAAAAACGATAAGTAGCTATAGACCCATCTCTCTATTGGAGTTCATCGGTAAACTATTCGAAACGCTCCTGAACACCAGACTTACGAACTATTTGGAGATTAATGGCCTATATAACGATCAACAACACGATTTTAGAAAAAAGCTCGGAACCGAAACCGCATTAGCCCTTATAACAGAGAAGATCGGTCTTACAAAGGCCAGGGGCAATAATGTAGATGTCGTACTTAGAGACGTGGCCTCTGCCTTTGACAAGGTCTGGGTGCCGGGCTTGAAAAATAAAATCTACGACGTTGGAATGGAGGAGCTGGCCTATATAACGATCAACAACACGATTTTAGAAAAAAGCTCGGAACCGAAACCGCATTAGCCCTCATAACAGAGAAGATCGCTCTTACAAAAGCCAGGGGCAATAATGTAGATGTCGTACTTAGAGACGTGGCCTCTTCCTTTGACAAGGTCTGGGTGCCGGGCTTGAAAAATAAAATCTACGACCTTGGAATGGAGGCCGGCATGACAAAGATCCTGTGCAGCTACTTCGATAATCGTAGGGCCATGGTCACCATTAACGGTATCAAAGAAAAACTCTTTAACCTGGAAGCAGGGGTGCCACAGGGTGGATGTTTGAGCCTAACGTTATGCGTGATATTTACCAGCGACCTCCTACATTCTGCCTACGATTTTTCGCAATACATAAAACTGGCAGACGATAGCACACAGATCGTGACGATCAACTATCCTAACCCAAGAAATGTGGCCAACAGGACAGGAGGAGAAATTGCTATAGTCAACTATGAAAGGAGGAATAAAATCAAAACGAACATCAGCAAGTTCAAAATGATTCCGATGGGACGCAGCCGAACGAGAGAAGTTGTGGCGGAGGGTGTAAGTTACCAGTACTCCTAAGATGGCAAGGCACTAGGCCTAAAAATAACAACGAGTGGTTATAAAAAAGGAGAGACAACATGGAGTATCAGCACGTGTTTAAAATAATACTTGCTGATACGCAGTTGGCGGCAAAGGCGGAGGAGCATGGTTTACTGCTCTTCAACGCCAAAATAAGCGGGAACCAAATTGAACGTGAAGAGTTCACTCCTGAGCAAATTTGCTTCGGGTGCTTCAAGCTGGAAAACCACTCCACCAAAGACCGCAAGTAAAAAGAAATGACCTGTTACAAATGCAGTGGAAAAGAACACGACTGGCACGGATGCCGATAACGAAAGAAAAGTGCCCGAACTATAGTCAAAAACACGAGGCAATGACAATGACCTGGCCCCCAAAGAAGGAAATACTTAGAAGCTGAGGGCATTAGGAGGCCAAACACCTCCTACGTTTAAACGACAAGATTCGCTAGTGCTGGGTACGTCGAAAGCGCCCCACAGAAAACATACTTGTAGGTCGGTGGTAAAAACTCAACAAAAATCCTCGCGTATATTCTGTACGCCCACCTGAGGAACCTGACTAACCCAGGAGCTTTGCAAAAGAGCTAAACAACATGCTCAAAAACAGTGGTTAGATGAGCTGTAGTTTCCGGAAAACCCTCCATCAGGGGACGTTCTACAACTACAATTACAGCCCGAGGAGGAAGCGCCGACAACACCGTTCTCAGCAGAGGAAAAAAAATCGAAAAGAGCGCAATCCCAGAGGCCACGCCAGCACTTCAAAGGTCCACAAGCAGAGACCCCAGAGTAGAGGCTAGAAGGCTCCGGGAGCTCAAAGAGAAAAGAGCTGCAAGAAAGATAAAACAAGCTGAAGGTAACCTCCCTTGCTCCTCATCCTCCTGTGAGGAAGAAAAATGCGCCGAGCCCCCTTAGGCTCCACTAAAATCAAGGAGCAAAAGCAAGAGGAAAATTCCTCATCAGGCTACTAAGTTTGATGGAGAGGAAATTAAAATTCAATTCTACAAAACGGAGCAGACTCCCTTCCCAGATGATTCCAACATCGGGGAAATAGTCGAGCGAGTCAAAACTGGCCTCTCGAAATGGTCCTACGACGCACCGATTCAAGAGTCGCTGATAGACGAAGCGCTCATGGCATCATATATTAAACTATATAGGGACTCCTGCCTCACCATAAGTGAAACAGATCTCATCAGGGTAAAAAAAAAAAAAAACAGAAAAAAGAGACGCAGTAAAATGTAGAAGAGAAAGACATACACACATAAAAGGCAAAACACTAAACATCTCAAACATGGAAAACACAAACAACACGTTAAAAATACTCACACTCAACGTCAAGGGGTGTGAAGGGAAATCCATTCACTACAGAAACATATACCGTACAGGAGATCCTGACTTGATTCTCATTTCGGAGCACGGTGTTAACACTAAAACAAACAGCATAAATATTTCAAATTACACTGTCATATACAAAAATCATACGCAGGATCAATACCATGGCGCAACCATCGCGATCCGGAATAACAAAACATACAAAAAGCTACAAAACCTAGAAGAAACATTCATGGCTGTCGAAATCTCAACCCTGGTGGGAAAACTGAGCGTGGCAGCTGCCTATCAGCCGCCCTGTCGCAACTACCTGCCGATCACTAACTTCTACACCCTATTCTGGCGCATAAGAGTAACATTGCTTGGCGCGGACCTAAACGCCACATGCAGAGCGTCTGGCTAAGGTCGCACCGACCAAAGGAGAAGGAACCTGGAGATACTTCTTTAAAGAGACCGCCTCCAGATGGTCAGGCCGGATTTCCCGACTTTCCTATCAAAATGTTTGCCAACTAAGCTGGACATAGTGTTAGCGAGCAAATACTTCCCCTTCAACATCAACAATGAGACTGGACCCGTGGTACCGAGAGACCATATCCCGATAATCACCACAATCTCACTTGCTCCAATACTAAAGCCCGTCCCACTTAGGAAAAGTTATGCGAAAGCAAACTGGGAGCTGTATAGAGAGATACTCAGCGAATACCAATCAGCTGATCTGGAGGACGCCAATCTCGAAGAGGTAGATGAGAGGTAGCTGACGAGAGATGCGTCCTCAGAATCTACTATAAAATGCTCCTGCAACCTAGGTGGACGAACGAGATGAGGGAAACTGCCCGGGAACATTAAAAAATCTATGATAAAATCAGCAAGGCAGGCCTAAATCGGGAAAGGACAACCAGAAGGAGAAAAATAAGTAAGGAGATAAAAATATATTCATTGAGAAACAAAGAGAAATCTGGAATGACACCATTGGGAAGCTGAACATGGAAAGCAATTCTGTAAGTTTTTGGAACAGCATCCGAAGACTTAGGGAATTGACTACCAAACCCAGAACGCAAATTAAAGATGGAGATGACATCATTAAGGATCCAGAGTCTCTATAGAGAAGATTTAGGACACACTAGCGAGAGATTTTCGTGATAACCCCTGAGAAGAACGGCGACTTCAATCCTGATTTCTAAGAACACTTGCTCGATGACTTCGGCATAGTTATACATAGAACCTACCCCCACCCGTAAGTATCTCAGGAAAGAAAGATAGTTAACCACGGGCACCCCATCACCTTCAAAGAGACGATGAATACCATAAGGTCCTTCAAACAGACGGCAGCAGGCTGGTCTAGGATCACGAAAAACAACATCGTGAATGCCCTAAAGCAAGTTATACAGGACTGGTTAATACCATGAATGCTGCCCTGAATACAGGCTACTTTCCTGACGGGTACAAAATGGCCAAAATCATCTTCATCCCGTAAGGAAACAAGCCCACAGACCAGGTGGTTAACTATCGCCCGATCTCTCTTCTGAAGATACATGGCAAGATCTTTGAAAAGGTTATAGCAGACAGGCTACAAGCTTAACTGAGAAAGTTAGGAGAACACAACCCCCAACAAAATGGGTTCCGTACAAAAAAGGGGTACCGAAACGGCCCTGACGTTCCTAACAGAGAGAGTAGCATATTGCCAAGTGAATGGTTACTATTTAGAAATTTCGCTAAGTGACGTGCACAAGCCCTTCGATAAAGTCTGGCTGGAAGGACTTCAATACAAGATCCTGAACCTCCAGTTAAATCCAATCCTGGAAAGGATGCTCTGTGACTGTCATGGACAGAAGGGCATGTCTCATGATATAAAGCTACAGAGGACCTAAGTTCGAACTTAAGGCGGGCATTCCCCAGGAAAGCTGCACGAGCCCATTGATCTACCTCATCTTTACCATTGACCTCCCAACTCCGGTGCACAGAAACACGATGTATCTGCAATTCGCAGATTACATCACTCAAATCGTCCCGTACACGGAGAGGAAAGCAAAGGCACAAGTGGCTCGCACGATAGCAGAAATCAATAGCATCAACCAGTACGAGAGACGATGGAAGATCAGAACCAACAGGGACAAATTCAAGATCGTCTCACTGAACCATAGGTCAACGTGGCCCATCATCATAGATGGAAGGAGATATGGCTACTCCGCCGAAGGCACTGTCCTGGGCCTAAAGATCTCCGACCACGGATACTCGAGACACTACATGGAGAGGCGGAACCTGGCCAAGCTATACTCGGTCAACATTAGGAAAATATACCTGATGCACATACAGGCTAAGCTCATCTACCCCACAGTAGTGACTCAAGCGGCCAGCAAAACCTCAATGAAAAAACTCCAAGGTGTGCAGAATTCAGCATCCCTAATCATCAATAAAGCCAGAAGTCGAGATCACTTTCAGCGAAGGGATCTACACAGGAGAAAGCGCCTAGAGCCCATCAATGTTGTCAACCCATAACTGGGAAGAAAGGTCTGATCTACTCTGGCGAATGTTGACATTCCAAAACTACAGGGAATAGGTGGCAGACTTAACATACCTGCAAGACTACGAGAGAAAGTCTTCCACCTAGTCCAGTTCCCAAGCACCCAGTTATGCTCTCAAGAAAACATATCACAAATATATACAAGACTGAAACACTAAAATCTAACACAGTAAACAGTACAACACAGAACAAACGAGAAAAAAATAACAATACACTAAACGATAACACAAAGAAAATTACTGAACTAAAAGCTAATAAAGACTTGAAAGTTCAACAATTAGACCAACAATAAGTACCCCGAAAATTTTAACACAAAAATAAAAGGAACACGCTAACAGCAGATGAAGAGAAACAAACATAGAAGACAATTAAACTAAGAATAACGCAAAAAAGGCAAATATAACGATATAACGTAAAGTAATGCCCTCCCTACTTGGGCAAAATATCCCTCTTTTTTTAATTTTTACCCACTATCATCTACCACTATTCAAACCATCTTTTAATATTGAGTACATCAGTTCGAAATTAATTCTTTGCTGCTCACCTAACAATTACCTGGCCCCTAAAGGAGGCAACGAGAATAAAAACTTTCCTTCAATGCACCGTCTGAAAATGCCTGAAGAAATACGAAAGCTTACGGCCAAAATTTGTCAAAAATCCGAATATTTTAAATAAGACCAAATAAAATGTATCTTCCTCAGTTGATTTTTCTATCTTCATCCTCAAATAAAAAAGGGCATCTGATAGTTAGAACGAGATAAAATAAAATTGGTAAGGTCGAACTGGTCTTTAACAAAACATATATATATATATATATATATATATATATATATATATATATATATATATAATACAAGAGAAAGAAATTTGATGCGAATGAGCAATGAGGTGAGAAACAGGAGTTTTTTAAAGGTAAGAGAAATGGACATTTCGAATGACAGTAGGAACAAAGAGAGCAGAGGGCGGCAAAATGAAGGCAATCCTTTGCTGAGAAGACAGAAATAACGCCAGTCAAAAAAAGTTTGAAATTCCTGGCCGGGACTCGAACCAAGGTCTGCTGATTGACGGTCAGATGCTCTACCGTAAAGCTACCAATCACTGTGACGCTACTGCTCTCTTTGTTCCTAGTGTTCTTCTAATATCCCTTTCTCTTACCTTTTAAAAACTCCTGTTTATTGTCTCATCGCTCATTCGCGTCCAATTCCTCTTTCTCTAGTACTATATGTATATATATACAAGGTGTCCCAGAAAAAAGTTAACCGTACTTTGAATTAGTATAACTCAAAACCTATTAAAGGTTTTTGAGTCTTGCAAAATATAACAAATTTAACAACTAAGAACAAAGAGAGCAGATTCTGGAGATTTCATTAAATTCCCTTTTACGATATTGATTAACTAATTAGTTTAGTGGAGGTTATCAAAATTATGTTTGCGCAAGGAAGTAAAATAATCAAACTTCGAGGTTTAAAATCAACAAATATATTCAAATCCATTGTTAACAAAAACATCTCTTCATATAGGTAATACAAATTCATTTTTAAATTTTCTAAGCACCGTTTCCTTCCACATGTCCTCCATTTCTTTCCAAGCACAGTTACACCTTTGGTCGCATTGATTGAACAACATTTTTGATTAACTTGTGATTTTCCTTAAGTCTATTGACTTCACGTGTGATACTATCTCTTAACTGGTTGATGCTTTGTGGTGGAGTAGAATACACTTTATTCTTTAGATATAACCCATAAGAAATAATCGCACGGTGTTAAGTCAGGGGATCTTGGGGGCCATTCAATCGCATGATTTAGCGCGACAATGAGGTTGTCAAACGTTCCTCTTAGTTTTGTTCTTACAGCAAGATGTCTATGAGCTGGTGCGCCGTCCTGAATCTACCCAAGTCTATTGAATTGATTGCCATTAATCTGGCGGAGTTCCGGGAAGATCCTTTCGTTGATCATGCTCAGGTAGACAGCACCATTCAAGTTATTCTCGTAAAACAATGGGCCGACAAGATAGCCATTCGCGCATATTCCGATCCGTAGAGACACTTTCTGTTGACAAATACGTGTGTCAAAGTTGAATGCTGGTAGGTGGTTCAGCGGCGCATATTGCAAAATGTTATGGCTATTTACCTTTCCATTCATGAAAAAGGCTGCCTTGTCACCAATCACAATGTTTTCAAAGAAACGAGCAGGTTTATGGAGAAGCCATTCGACAAATTGTCTACGACGAGGAAAATCAGTTTCAAGAAGCTGGTGTCTTGCATGCATCTTATAAGGATGCCATTTGAAGTCATGTTTAATAATGCGGTTAAATGATGACTTTGACTGATACATGTAGATTTTGAAGAAGTGTCATCTGAACATTTTCGATATTTTTTGTCGTTCTTATGGTTCTCATCCGACCCGAACGACCTTTATTTAGATTTAAGCAGGTTCCTTCATGTTGGTATTTGCGAGCATTTCTCCAAATTGTGGGCTTGCTTGGTGGGTGCCTACCTGGAATACGTTGTTCAAATGAATCTTGTACTTGTTTAATACTGCCAGTCTTACAAATACGCGTATATATATATATATATATATATATATATATATATATATATATATATATATATATATATATATATGTATATATATATATGTATATGTATATATATGTATATATATATATATATATATATATGTATATATATATATATATATATATATATATATATATATATATATATATGTATATATATATATATATATATATATATATATATATATATATATATATATATATATATATATATTTATATATATATATATATATATATATATATATATATATATATATATATATATATATATATATATATATATATATATATATATATTTATTATTATATGAAAACTCATTCAAGCTGGTAACTGTTATTAGACAAAATTTCTGATTGCTATCTCCCTTGCTGTGCCCTCATTCTTTGTTATTGTCTGTTTGCTATAAATATACTCGTCGTTAAATTCTCAATTCATTTCTTTTCTATTTCAATTTTATTTTAACAACATAAAAAAATCATTCACATTAACAATAAATGGTGCTCAGATCCGTTGTAAAGTAATATACATATATTTCGTCTAGTCGCGAAATATATAAATATTTATTTCCTTCCTAAAATTTCAGTCTACCATTTTGAGTAACCATTTCACCTAGCTAACGCATTTTTCGCTATCTCAAATTTCTTCCGTTTTCTCTTTTCATTCAATCGATTTCCTTTCAACAAACGGAGACTCCGTCATTTTTCTTCGAAAGGATTTTCCCATTTTATATCCTTTAAAATCTATTGTCAATTTCCTTTAATAACGAAATGACTTGTAATGTTTAAAACCCTTTGATAACATAAATCAAGGTAGAAAATTTCTATTCATTTAAAAATATGTTTTAGGGACTTTTCCAACTTTTTAACTTTTCATTCCAATTTTCAACTTTCACATAGTCTATTTTTACCTCTAATTAATAATGGCTGATATAAACGCAGATTTTACTACTAACTGCAACACGGCTACGACCTTCGTGACCTACTGCTATGCTGAAACCCATGCCATTCAAATACTATACCACCCTCGGTCCCCTCAACTTCCCGCTATTAATCGTGGGCCAGACCGCACATCAAATACCATTCGTCTGTGCACCAGTGACGCCTCCTCCCTTCGATTCAACAAAAAAATCGAGTGATTTAACTTATATGATCTTGCAATGTCTGCTGCTAGCTTCAGGGAGCAAAAGAAGATCTTGCTGCTTGCACGAAGCCTCTCGCTAAATATTTTTGGCCTTTTTCAAAATTTATTGATGGGTCGTAAAGGGCTGGTTTGTGGAGAAAATTTAGAGATGCCTTCATCCAAGAATATGGAAGATCAGAGGTGCAAATTCTGGTGCTCTAGAGCCTCTTTTAAAGGAATTATTCAGGTGGACAATTTCTAAGCACATTATTTACGATTGTAGGCCAACGTAACTTAATGGAAAGAGCTAAAGTAGCTGATCGATTATATCTAACGCCTACTCGAATTGGAAAACTTCTTATGTAACTCTTGCCACCAATATTAAGTCTTCCATCGGTTCGTAGATTGAAATCCCAACCGAGATTCAAAATCAACCAGGAGAAGGCCCCTCCAATGTTGGAACTTGCAACCGCAGTAGAAACAATGAGGCAACAGCTGTGCGACTTACAATTGTGACAAATGGAGGGGCATGACACCCCAAGGTAAAAATAGGAATTACCAGAGGAGCAGGTCATCCTCCCGGTGGTATAAACAACGAGGGCACTCCAGTGAAAGAGGGGGCTTAGCTTATTCATTTTTCTAATCCTTCTCCTGTCAGTTCTCACCTTAATTTTCATTCTTACTTCTCTGATACATACTGGTCTCACTGTACCTTCATTTCAGCACTCTTTAGCTGCAGCAACTGGACCTACTTTAAACTGAAAAGGCAAGTGATTAATGAGTCCAACATTTCTGCCCTACCTTCAATGGTTCAGCTTGCTCCTTCTTTCGAAATTTATGACCCATTTTCTAATCCTTCATTATTGGTAGAAAATGGTGCTCAACGTAATTTCGTTCAATCCTCTGAAGGCGACAAAACTTTCCTTCATTCCGATCTAGTTTTGTGCGCGGACAAAACTTCTAAGATTAAAACCTATGAAAGGCTTAACCTACAGACTTCCCTCGGTTCCCGTTAGTTTAAGATGGACGTTCGTAATTGCTGAGGTAGTCTGTCCTATTTTGTGCTTCGATTTCGTTCCTACCTATAAACATTTGGTTGATTATTTTCACCGCAAGTTTGTTGACCACACAACGTCAACGTCTCCGTGTTTCTGGATTATATTTTCATTCTTCAAATTTTCTACTGTCTGTTGGAATTTCTTCGTCCTATCTTTACTTTCATTTATTCTTCAGGAGTTTAGCCCTTACCCTTCCTCCTTCCAAGAAAAGGCCGAGAAATACACTATTTTACCAGATTGAGGCAACAGGGGGATCCGTTTTCGCTCGTCCTAGACGTCCCCCCCCCCTAGTTAAATGCTTGGTAATGAAAAAAAAGAGTGTAAATAAATGCTTAATCATGGCATAGCTTGCCTTCTACATCACCTTTGGCTGCTGTTCCACGTCGTGCTGAAGGCTATAACTGGCGAATTCAGGGTAATCTTGTCTAATCTCGATCTTGTTCGTGCCTTTTCCCAGATCCCTGTTTGTTCTGATAATGTCCACAAGACGGCTACTACCACTTTTTTGGGCTCCTTTGACATGCATCACATGCCATATGATCTTCGCAACACCAGTCAGTCGTTTTAACGTTTCACGGATCAGGTTCTGAGAGGACTTCTTTTCATATTTTGGTACATAAACGACGTTTTGATAGCATGCTATTTTAGATAAACATTTATCATATGTTTCTCAAACTTTTGCCCGTTTAGAAGAGTAAGGTATACTACTCAACACTTCTAGGTATACTTTCGGCGTCTCTCAACTCTCCTTTCTAGGAGACCATGTTTCTCTTAACGTAATTAGTCATTTCGAGGACTAAAATGCAGTTATTCGTGATTTTCATCGACCTTCTTCGCTCAAACAACTTTGTCGGTTCTATGGTATGGTTAATTTCTATAACAATTTCATTTTTGACGGTGCTCAAATAATGCAGAAACCTAATACTGCTGGCGAGGAGTAAATAAAAAATCTTCTCTACTTTGGACTTCTTCAATGCATTCTGAAGGTAATATCCCCCTTGTTTTTCTAATGTAAGTCACGAGTGACATTCGTTATGTTCCTGGCTCTTCCACCGTCAGACCGAACGCGCTTACTCGCATTTCTGCCTCGTTGATTGGGCAATTCTCCTGTCCCTCACCCATCGACTTTGTAACATAAGCGCTGTCTGAGGACCAGGATGTATATGTAGACTAGACGCTTATGTGATTCTTCACAACTCGCAGTTTAAAAAAATCGACATCACCACACAGTCGGTCCTGGTCAATTTTCATTTACCTGATATCCTCGTCCTCTAGTTCATCCTTCATACAATCAGCATCTTTTCGACCAAAGCTAAGGTCTTTCTTACCCTGCTATTTGAGCTACTCAAAAGATCATTGAACATCATTTCGTGTGTCTAGCTATAAATGCCGACGTAGAAAAATGGGCTCGCACATTCTTGTCTTGTCATAGTGTCATGGTCAAACATTAAGCAAAACAACCACTGGACCCTTGACCTATTCGTTTGTCGAGAGTTGACACAATTCACCTCTATCTAGTAGGTCCTCTCCAAATTTCACCAGGCTTTACCCCTCTTCTGTCCATAATATTTCGATTGACCTGTTGGCCGGAGGCTATGCCTATTCTAGTTATTCGAGCTTCCACTCTAATTTGATCCTTCATCGCGAGTTGGGTTTCGCGTTTTGGTGTTCCTTCATCAATCCTGACTGGTCGCAAAAACTTATTCGAATAGCTTCAGTGGCAAGTGCTTATGTCAACTATTGCCTTATTTCGCTCGGAGAGCACAAGCTAAGGGCGTACAAAGTAATGGCACTATTTAATGTGTCGACTGATAGATCAAGGATAGCCTTGTGTGGACAAACTGCTCCTTATCCTGCGGGGACCTATTTATTCCTAAAGGAAAACTTGTCTTGTTCTCTTTCAGAGATAGTTTATGGTACAGACCTTCATCTTCCGGGTCAATTCTCTTCTTCTTCTGACCGACTTATACCTTCTCTCGATCCTGCTTCATATGTACTTAATTTGGTGCGGGTGATGAAGCGCATTTTTTTTTGTCCTACAGCTTAAGAACAAGCACGACACCCTCTCTTTTCACTGTTTGAAACATGCATTTATTGACGCTGTCTAATTCTGATATAAATGCAAATTGTCTAGATACCTCCGATAATGCTTATCACAGACATCCTACTGTGTGGAAAACTTTCCACCTACAGTATCTGCGGTAGTTGGAACGCTATTCCAATGAAAGTTGTCAACAGTGAATCTGTTAACCAGTTCAAGTCAAGACTAGACAGGGTCTTGAAAAGTGGCCGTTTAAGGACGTAAAGCATTTGAGCAGAGATGTGCACGCTTGACTGCTAATCCAAAGGTACCCTCTTTGAATGGACCGTAAGGTCTTCTAGGGTACTTTCTTTTCTTGTTACTCCTTGTTACCCTATTACCCCCACTTCTACTTTCCAAATGTTGCCTCCTCTTCTTCTTTTGCAAGAACCCTCGTCGGCAGCGGTAGGTAGTTAGAAGCATAACCAACCTCAAACCTTTCCCGCCTCACCAAACATAAATTCGGGAGAACAAAACCAAGCGGATAACCTTTCATCATGTCACCTTTGCGCGGGCAAGTGCAATGTCTTCTTCAATTGGTATAACAATTCATTCACGTTACTAAACCGGTAGTTAGCCACAAAGCAATATGACACATTCTTCCAATTATATCCTTGCATCTAAATTCCGACGTCATTTTTTCTCACTTGCACCTAGATTATTTCCTCAACTTTGACCTCTCAGCTACACAAGTGCGGTTATAAATGTTTTTCCCTCGTTTATAACATCTAAAATTCTCAACCAAACAAGTTACTACATAATTTACTATCAAGGTATATTAAAGCCAACCACCAAGGGCCCATTGAGGTTCTCTTTTCCGAGACGAATATATTATAAATACACTTCAAATCACTCTTCAATCACAGATATTCCACCTCCTACAAACTTCGGCCCCATCTCCCAATGCACAGTCCCTTTCTCGGCTGCTTAAAAGATTGTCACAATTTGATTTTAAAGAATTTTAATTTTTTCAATTTATTTGTGATCTCATCTTGTCAGTTATCCAAAGACCTTGACATTTTTAGCTTAGTACAGACGGGATTACCCAAAGGGAATACAGCAATTCAGGCTGGTTTATCTCCACGTGGGTATTCATTCATTCATGCAGCTAGAGGTAAATGAGAAGGAAATAGGGGTGAGATTGGTCTAATTACTACCCCTTATCTCTTTCTCTCTCACAACACTTACGAAGTTCTGCTTGCAGCCTTGCCTTTGAAATCAACTACTTAAATTGCGATTATTTATGTTCCTTCTGTTCATCTTTTCCCCACAAATTCTACAAGGAGTTAGATTATTTTCTTCACATCGCTTTTTCTAACCTCTCTGCAACCTTACTTATTCCGAAAGATTTGGACATTCCCCAGCATAAGTCAAATTATCTGTGATTTTTGTAATTGGTTTAACTCATTCCTTATTAACACACTTGGAAACACACTTGCCCTAGTCTCTCCCTCTTCTCAATTTATAGCCTCGCTATAATTAGCCCTCCCCCCACCTCCAGCAATTTATGACCATTCCCTTTTGAAGTTTTGTTTTTCTTTTCCTCTTTCCCCGAATAGACTTGTGTCCTCTTTCACTAACCATTATTATGGTGGGGTCTTTTTGATTAACAAAAAACAACAAAAAAACAGATGATAGGGATATTGCCTCTAGATTTACCTCTTTTTTACGTATCTTCTAATCCTGCTTCAACGACCTTGCACCCCTTCTTCTAACCTCAACTCGCCGACTGCGTGTCCTGTACTTCTCAACTACCATTTTGAATGTCAAGAAACGCAGACGAGCGTGCGAGAGGCGACTTCAGGATGCCTGTGGTTGTCTTACAGAGAAAACAAAAGCCTCTGTATCATTAAAACTCAATTTTACACCGCTCCCCTAAAATGCGCTCGTGACTCGCCCACACTTGACGTATTCTTGCAGCTAAATACCTTGTTTAAGCTTCCTGATAATTTATGTGCCTCTCTGAAAGTCGTCTTTCCTATTAACTCTCCTGCTAAATCCTTTGCCTTCTCTTCTCACCAGATAGTCCATATCATTTCTGAGATACACTCCAACTCTATTTCCCCTTAATTCTTTATTAGTCGTTCTTACCTATTATTCTCACATACATCTAGGATTTTCTTACTGCCACTGAGAGCACAAATCCAATTTCTGCATAGCCAAGGGTTACCCCAAGTAGAAATTCCTAAAAATTAAATGTTCAAGATATGTTGTCTGAGTGGCTTAAACACTCTTACAACACATATAGAAAATGTATCTATCATTCCGTTATCACTAGAATGTTACAGAAAAATAACCTTTAAACTTACTGGGAAGTTTAATGCAGCTTCAAGTTTCAAAGATATCACCCAGAAGAGAAGGAAGAAAACTGAAAAATCAAAGGCAAAAAAGTGCAGGAGAGAAAGAGGCAATGAATAATTCACGACAATTGAAATAAAAATGCTCAATAGGCCAAAGATTACAAAAATTGAACTCATTAACAATGGTCTAAAGTTATCTGGTCAAATGAAAGTAATTATCAGGTAGAAAATGATTTAAAAAATTAACTTTGTAACAATTTTATAGGTTTTCTGCACTTCTGGTGCTACTTTTGTGATATATATATATATATATATATATATATATATATATATATATTACCAAAAGAGTTGGTGGACAGATGTATATGTAATCCCATTTGGATGGGATATGAGAAACCCCTTGAGAGGTATCACTAAAGTTTACTCAGCTTTTACTCCGTATTTCGAAAGTAATTTAGAACAGTAAATTTCTTCTACGTCCCTTCCCCATCTGGGCCTCCCACCCCCTTAGTCTTAAAAAGAACATTCCTTGGGCTGGCTGCGTCCTCCACTGTTTTCTCACTTAATTTATGTTGATGAGGCTCCTTTGCATAAGCAAACTGTAGGCTCATTAAAACTAGACCTGATTAATATTCATTTCGATTTTTCCTCTTGTCTCTTGTGAAATCGGTTTGAGTTTTTTTTAGTTAGTTTAATCTTTCAACCACAAAATGAACCGTCAATAAAAAGATAATGGTTATTTCATTATTTATGTGTTCAAGGAGCTCATTAAATAAAATAAGAAGAACCCTATAAAAATGAAAATGGGGGCTATGTTAAAATAGATGCCAATTGTAGACTTGTTAAGAATTAAAATAATCACTTTTTTAGGTTTATCAACAACTTTTTTTTTCGATTTTTCAATTTAAAGGTCACAATAAGTTTGAACGTAGAGCCACAGTGACAGAGCTAAAACGTCGTGTCTCCTCACTATAAAATTGTCTATAATTTCATTAATCACCATAATGGATCATTATAACTTTCTACTTCATAACAAGGATTCAACCTCTTCCTTCCAATTTTTAATATTTTAAGTTATTTGTGGGTAATTTTAACGATAATAATAATATCCATTTTTAGTTTCTGCATCCGAAATAAACAATTTAACATATTGTATTTCTTTCAATCTCAAAATACTTTAACCTATTGCTTGCTACCTTAACCTGAGAAGCAACAATTTAAAGTGATTTTCAGGGATTAACATAGATTAACTAGTAAATCTCGTGTCGATCGCAGTTCAAAGAGCCGGATGTTCATTAACACTAAATAGTTATCGAAAAACTTAAGTACTCTCTTTGAGTCCAGAGTAATTGATAGAAAACAATCCTGAATTTGAAAACAATCATGGAATTAGAAAATAATCCTGAGTAGGAATGTTTTAAAAGACGGGAAGTGGCGTTGACTTATTACCCAGGAAAGCTCGAGGGAGTAGAATGGGAGCACCGGTAGTTTCTTGTGGTGCAAGTGATGTATTTCACTTAATGATTTAACTTTGGTTTCTCTCTTAAATACTCAAAGCCAGGAGAAATTCTCGAATCTAAATAACGCACGATTTTTTAAGTTTGACTCCTCGGCCTCAGTTTGTAGTAAACATTCGTCGAATTAATTGGAATTCCCTCCCTTGCGCCCGTAGTCCAAATCAGTAAGGGCGGCGAGGCCAAGGGAAAATATTTCGCCAAACGTGACTATTTATTAAATTTTCTAATGCTATTAAGGGAATGAGTACGAGAAGTATGGACGTATAATCAAGCCAGAAATGAAGTAGTGAAATATATGTGTTGAAGTGAAGTGCCATTAATCAGTAGGATACATTATAAGGAGAAAACTAAAGTAGATTGAAAGTTCTGTTTTCTTTTATTTCTATTAGACCCTGTACACTCTAACTATGTACAAGTGAAGTGGGCAGGATGGATAGAGAGAGGTGGAAGAGACTGCCCATACACGTAGTAAGTGGTGGGACGAAACTCGGAAAGGAGAAGGTGATGGAAGTTATTAAGTGGAAATTGAATTTTTCCCTTATATTGTGGCAATGTGCCACAGGGTGAGGATCAAGAAAAGTTACCAAGAAGCGAACCAAGGAAAGTTTTGAGTGAGATAGACCTGAAGTCTTTGATCCCATCTGAGATTATGGCGCATAGGGCAGTCATTTGTAGACAATAGAGAAGCAGATGTGCACAACTCAGCAGAGATATAAAAAAATAAGTGGAAGCGAATCATACCCGGGCAAAGCTGACGGAGATGATTAAGCTATGTAGATTAAACAATCCGCTTAAGATCACATTTGCGAATGTCGAGACTGCAAGAAAAGCTAAATAGCAAGGCTTCCTAGCATTCAATTTGAGAATCATTCCGTCACAGAATGACGCAGAGAAGTATGTTTAGATACAAATATGTACCAATTGCTTAACAATTAAGGACCATAGCACTAGAGAATGTAAGAATGAAAAAAGGTATTCGCAGTGTAACCAAGTAGTTCATGTGTTTGGATAGTGTAGAAGTGAGAACAGAAAGTGCATAAACTGCCAAAGCCCACACGTGTCTATGACGATGGGTTGTCCTGCTAAAAGGCAACTCATAAAAAATAAGAAAGAAAGGGAAATGCAGAACAAAAGTGGAAGGAGAATTTGACGTATGCAGGACCTGCAAAGACCGTCCTCCAACTAGTTCCAGGCCTCCCCCTTCCCGGCAGTACCAGCACCAGCGGAGAATCGTGTGTCATTTATCATGTTACATAATCAGCGCATGTAGATTATGCCAATAATAATGTTCGAATATATGGCAAATATTGGAAACCTGGTGGCTTCTCTAGGGAACTTAACATCTTACTGAGAGGAGCGGTATGAAGAGAACAATGTGGTTCCCGGATGACCCCACTTTAAGAGACATACTTAAAATGAAAATAATTAAGAAGGAAATGGTAGCGGTAAAGTATGAAAAGTCGGTGTAAATTACAGTTATAGAAGCTATTAACAAACAGGGCAAGAAAAAAAGGAGCAAGAAAAAGAAGGTTATGAAAATAATTAAGAAGGAAATGGTAGCGGTAAAGTATGAAAAGTCGGTGTAAATTACAGTTATAGAAGCTATTAACAAACAGGGCAAGAAAAAAAGGAGCAAGAAAAAGAAGGTTATGAGGAAAGACTCCGATTCAGAGGCTTCCACTTTGGAATTGAAGAGTGAGGAATGTCTAGAGGAAGAAGTCCCAAGGGAAGCTAAGATAAGTAAAGACAGTGACATAAAGGAATTGAAGAAAGGGGTTACAGCAAGGAAAGAGAAAATCGAGAATGAGACGTTGAATAAGGCATTATCAACGTGTGACTAGGTACCCTAACATCTATACACCACTCTCCCAAACGATTTTCCGAAGGACAATGACATAATGACTATAATAAACGGCATAATCGACGGTAAATTCAAGTGTTCTCACCAATCTGAATAGCCGTCAAAAGTTATTCAGAGAGCTCTATTGGTCACGAGTTGCAGGTAACAGCGGATAGATGCCATCTTCTGAAGACTGAGAACTTCATGGAGTTAAGAAACGGGCATAGGAAGAGTTTTAGAGTTTAACTAAGTAAGGAATAATGGGTACTACAATTAATAAACTGAAAGTAGTTAAGATGAACATAAGTGGACTGAGCTGAAGCTGCAGAACTATTATGCCTACACGAAAAGCCACTCCACTGAGAGGTACGGCGGTATAATAATAGCTGTTAAAAAAGGTATTGAGCATAAAGTGTGAGGAAAAACTTATGTGACAATAGAGTTGTATACCCAGACTAGCCCAGTGGTAGTAATGTGGGGTACCAAGCCCCCAAAAGAAATTATTTGCCCCTACATAACTTCTTTAGGGTTTTCAACACTCCAGTGATTTTCCTTGGCCAACTGAATGCACGCTCCAGGCATTCAGGGTATACTTCAGAGAACATAATGGGAAAAAACCATAGATCTATTGATTCATAGGTGTGTAGTGGTACGAGCTGGGCCGATATTTCCCACGTTCGTAACGGAAAGAACAACAAAAAAAAACAGATACAATACTAACCAGTAGGAATTTCTACTAGAACATGTATGTCCGACTAGGGCCTGAGCTCCTGACAGATCACAATTCCATTACTGTATTGCTGGTACTTAGTCCAATCCAAGTGCCATGATTGGTCAGGAAACAATATGCGAAGGCTAATTGGGCAAATTCAGAGATATGCTGGGGAATTACCGGACACCAGTGATGCTAGGTAAAGGAGTAGAAGATATTGACCGGGAAATAGAAAGAATAGAGGTTAATATTAAGGCAGCAGAGGAAAGAAGGATGTCAATATGGCGCTAAGAACACTTCCGGTTCCAAGCTGATCACCCGAAGGAAACGTGTGCTCCAAAGTGAAATAAAAGAAATGATGAGAGGAAGGAAAGAGAGATTTTGGGAGGGTTTGATTGATAGGCTAGACAGAGAACTGAACCCAAGAATATTCTGGCAATCAATCAAAAAATTGCAAGGTAATCCACCAATGAAGTAATTGAGAATTAATTGAGTTAATTAATATATAACGAAAGAAGAGGAAATAGAGGAGCTATTCAGGGACCATTGGAGCCAGGTAATTAATATCACGGGAGAGGATAATGCGAACTTTGAGTTGGACTATGAAACCAAAACTATGGGTGAGACCTATCGACTAGACAGGATAGCCCGTTATAGCGCTGTAGAGGAAGGTAACGAAGGCGGTAGTATGATAAATATGGCTGAAGTAAGAACGGTAGTATAAGCCATATAAAACATAAAACCTCAGGTCCATCTGGACTGACGAGAGCAAGCATAAGTCAGCTCGCAGACAATGTACTTGAAGGGCTGTTGGAAAATTTCAATGCGGGCTGGATCATCGGCTACTTCCCGAACAGACTCAAAGTAGTCAAAATTGTACTTGTGCTGTAACCGGTTAAGTCACCTATGCCAGTCAAGGGATACAAACCCATCTCGCTGCTCAATTTTATAGACAATGTTTTGGAAAAAAATATGTGTGCAGCAGACTGATGGATCACCTTGAGACGAACCTTAAGTTCAACTCCAACAGTACAGGTTCAGGAGAATGAAAGACGGAGAGGACCCTAAAGTTGATAAAGGAGAAGCTGACCAAAGCAAAGAATGAGGGTAAGGTGTTTAACTTAGTGGCACGTGATGTTCAGCAGGCGTTTTATAAGGTATATAGTGATTGACTCAAGTATAAGATAGTAACAATGAAGCTTGCGGAGAAAATAACCATGATGTTATGCAACCTCATAAGCGACAGGGAGGTTTATATGGCGTTCGGTTACTATGAAGGCCCCACTCATAAGACCAAAAAAGGCACTACCTCAGGGAAGCTGTCTCTTCCCAGTCCTCTACGCCATTTATACAAATGATTCGTCATTCCCATTAGCCGTGAAACACCTTATGTACAGATAGCGGATGAGGTCACCCAAATTATTGCGACTTCAACGATAACAGCAAGGAAGGCCGTCAAAAAGAACGCAAACGAGATCCTGAACTTTAATAGGTGAGAAAGGAAATGGAAGACTATGACGAATAACGATAAGTTCGTAGTGATTCTCATCAACATTGGGAAGTTAGATAGCATAAGGTTTGAGGGCAAGATATATGATTATGGGAACGAAGCTAAGGTATTTGGTATTAAAATAGGTAAAACCGGGTACAACATACATGAAGCGGAAAGAATAGGAATTGCTAAAGTGAAGTTGGCTCAATTAGGGAAATTTTTAGGACTGTCGATAAGAAACAAATGGAAACATTACTGGGCGATAGTCATAGCTGGGGTCGGACGGGGCGCTGAGTCCTGTCAGCACGGCGGTCAGGAAGGCAAATTACCGCACCCCTCACGAGGGAATCAGTCAACAGCGGTTCCAAAGCCAGCAAAGAATTCACCGGACGATGAAAAAGAATAGTGTGTTCGAGAGTATCAAATACTACTGAGAGATCGAGAAGAACTAGAATTGAAGGCAAACTACGTAGCATTAGTCATTCGATAACGGCGTTCAATAGGGTGTAGGAGAGCGAATCCAGAGTTGTTTTCATCCCTTAGTAAGGCTAAAAATTATCATCAATTTCACAAGATGACATTATATCTAAAGATTTTCACCCTCAAATTAAAAATAATGAACTTCAAATTTAAAAAGTTGACTTTCATATTAAAAAACCTGAACTTCAAATTAACAAGGTCTGCTAAACAAAGTCGCGTGATCTCACATATTCTGATTTATGACCTTATGACCTTCAAAACTTTCAATAGTTCCCGGACTGACCTTGGAAGGATCTTGGCAATTATATTATTTGAAACAGAACTTGAAACAACATAAAGGTTTGCAATTTCGTTAGAATCGGCTGAATAGTTACAATGTTATTACCTAAACAAAAAAAAAAAAACAGGGACCGACGGATCGACCGACCGACATAGTGAGATATAGTCACCCGCGACTAAAAAAAGTTGACTTTCATATTAAAAAAATTAAACTTCAAAATTAAAAAACTGACTTTCATATTTATAAATTGAACTTCAAATTTAAAAAGTTGACTCATATTAAAAAGGCTGGATTTCAAATTAAAAAAATGACTTTCAAATTTTAAAAGTTAATTTTCAAATTAAAATAAATGAATTTTCCCCGCCTGGGGGCTAACCCGTATTTATGCCCAATCCACCCACACTTTCGTAGGAAGTCGAGCTGAGGCTTTTGCAAGCCATTAGGCCATTTCAGCGCCCAATGGTCCCGCTTTGGTTGGCCATGTGCTGTAAGGTCGTTCCTTGCGACCTGGAGGTGGTGTTGAGCCCATCTTTTATTTCAGTTACTTTTATCTTTTTACAGGATATTATATCTGTTTTTCCGAGATCTTTTAATTTTATACATGTAAAAAATACCCGTATTGTAAATTTGCATTATTAAATATTTTTCCGGTGCAGTATTTGAAAAAATACCCACTTGATTACTGAGAGGGCTGAGATGGTATTTCATGAAGAAATTTATGAATGAGAAACAAAAATACTATGTCGTAGAAAAGGCTCCCGACATATACTATATATCTATTCTTTGTGGGAATTATTCTATATTCGAGTGCGGGGATTTAATCAGATGGCCAAGTATTATTCTACGTTAATAAATAGGCCTGGAGAGGGCTTATTTATCTTCAATATACTTAAGAAGTGGAACGGAGCGCAAGGATAAATAATATTGCAAGTATTAACAAAATAGAATTTTATTAATTAAACTAACAAAAATAACACATGGAAAATATTTACATGACCGGGGATTAAAATGGGGATGCACATGAAATGAAAAGGTCATAGGATAAATTCGACTATGCGGTGGATTAAGATTTGGAGTGATTTAAATGACAAAACAAACAAGAAGGGAAAGGGTCGACTAAATCCGTGTTAAAGCACGGAGTTACGTTGGCAACAAAGTTAAATAATTAAATGCAATTCGCAGCTTACGTATTTATAAGGTCGGCGTGCAGGTGAAGGCGATTTGAAGGAATGGCTTCGGTCCAACTGGCGATTTCCTTCACAGGAGGAGGGTTTTTTAAGGGGGGTTGTCATTAACGACGAGGGGGGAAGGGCAGACTTCGAGGAGAGGGAGCGAAGTGGGGCTCGGAAGTACGAGCGATCCTTGAGACAGGATACCGGAGATGTTCTGGATGAACAATTGAGGTTATTGGGGTAACCAAGCGTTCTCTTGAAGAACGTTAAAAGGGGGGAATTAAATTACCACTTACGTGATATCAGGGGAGCGAGAACCGTTTCTTGTCGAACGGGCTCGAAGAACAATGACTATTCTAAAGTTGTTCTCTTAAAAACAATTGAACAGCAGGGGGACCCTGTTGACTTGGCGTCTCGAGGGGCACGAACCTTGGCACTCAAGGATATTGTCCTCTTCTGGACAATAAGTGGGTTCTCGGGGTAGAGAGTTCCTAATGGCACACGGGAGACCGGATCGGCGTGATGCCTGACGAAGATAATCGAGATCTGATTCAAATGCGAAATTCTATCGCATAAATAGCCTGAGCCAGGCCCTCGGGGTATGGGGCAATGGGGGACTTCCATGGAATGTCCCGCTAGCGATTCGAACACTCTTATCTTCCCATAAGCCTAACTCAATCTGGCCAGATCGACGCCTGCAGACAAACGGGGGATTGAACACCCTTGATTAAACTTCGGGCGCGGGAAGATAAGACTCGGGAAATGTTCGAGGCGATGAGAAACGCCATGCTACTCTCTTCTCGAGGGATACACGTGGGAAGCATGAGTACAAATATGTGATAGAAGCGAGGCGCGGCAGCCTCAGGCAATTCTATTACATAATAGGATATCTTTGCGTAGGTTGGTGGCGAAATCAGGGCTATTGACGTTACACAAACTCAAATGATATTTCATTTGTGTTTAATTGAAAGAAACTTTTTATGTTGAAATGTAGCTTTTTTAAGTTAAAGGTAAACATGTTTAATATGAAATCCAAGTAGTTTAATTTGAAAGTCAGCCTTTTAAATTTGAATGTCATTTTAAAAAAATTTGAATGTCGACTTTTTAATTTGAAGTTAAATTTTTAAAAATTAGGAAAGTCATATTTTTAATTTGAAGTCTAATTTTTTAAAGATGAAAGTCAACTTTTAGAATTTTTAGTTCGATTTTTTTAATATGAAAGTCAATTTTTATAATATGGTGTTCAATTTTTTTAAATTTGAGGGGGAAAATGTGTAGACTACGGGCTGATAGCTTGCAGGGGCGTTGCGCTTTGCGGTACGTTTCTAAATGGTTGGGCGAAGACAGTGAAGCATTAGGCTTGAAAACTGTGTATTGTTTTTGTTATTGTTTAGGAATTAATCGCAAAGAAGTAGATTAGGGAAGCTGTCTCAGTCTCTGTACTCTGATTGGACTTATCGTGTGGCTTCTCTCACAGGCTTTCTTTTTCAATTGCGTTCAAAATAATGTCGTGGAACCAAGGCGAAGGCGGTTGGCGAAATAAGCTGGTAAAGATGGGCTTTGAGCATCAAGGCAAGATGAGAGGATTCGGGAAAAAGTGTGGTAGGACTCGTTGAGGTCATTAGTGTGAGTGAAGGTGTTTAATGAAGGAAAGAGTAAGGTTTTGACCCTTGGTCAATGGAAGAGAGATGAGGATAAAAAACTTGAATGCAGTTTATTGAAGTAAATAATTTCTGCCATAGTCTAATTTATTGTTAAGAGTTTCTATACTACTAGGAGAAATCCAAAAATTGACCAAAAAAAGATTGGTTAAAAGCAAGAAATTCTTTGGGGTTGTCAAAAAACTACCCTGCTGCTCTTCCTAATGTTGGAGCGTAGCCAACTCCCTACATCGTTAGGGATCGTCTGGTATATCGTACCCAGCGTGTCAAAACATCCAATGACTTTATCATTGCGGTCATACACCAAAGTCTTATTGCATTCTATTCTGTGAATGCACTGTAAATTGTGTAAGCTGCCCAGGTCGCAACCTGCCCTTTTGAATCATCAATACTGTTGTTATTTGCTGTAAAAATGAGTTCGTAAAATAAATCATACAACAATGGCACTCTCTTAAATTATTTTTAAGGCTTCTATTGCAGCCAGAATTTTAATTCTCTGATTTTCTGCTCCCCTTTCTCTACCCTCTTCATCTTTGTAAGGGAAACAAATTGGATTTACCGTTTTGCGTGAATTCCGATCCACCCCGTCCAAAAATAATGCCCATAAATCATCCTTTGAAATGGATGAGAATGAAAAGCTGGCATGACTTTATGCAAACTTTAAAGGATCAAAGTGGGGTGCGAACAAACCTCATTGAATTGGAAGTCAGCGATGGTAACCTCTTTGGAAAAGAGAGAATGATTTCAGAAAGATTTATTGATCACAAGTGTCACTCGCAACACTAAGTTCGCTGTAAAAATCCTCAACCAAAGACTAGTATCTCACCTGGAAGAGAACTCCCTATACAACTCCTATCAGTTTGTGTTAAAAAAAAGTGAAGTAAGGAGATGGTGATAAATGTCATCACAGAAAAGCTTGCACCAGGCAAAAAGGGAAGGGTGTGGACATTCTTTGTTGGGATGTGTCAAAGGCGTTTAATAAGGTGTGGCAGCGGGGTTATGCAATACAATATCCTACAGTTGGGCCTAAGTAAAAACTTAGAAAGAACTCTCTGTGACTACGTAATGGAAAGAGCGGCGTATGTCAGTTTAGGGTGCACGGACGAACCGAAGTTTCCGCTAAATGTGGGCCTCCAGCAAAAGGGTGTCTGTCTCTCACTCTTGACTTGATTACACGTCAGATATCCCAGCCCTGCGTATCCCACTTGCCTCACCATTCAATACGCCGATGATTTCATCCAGATAATCACTTGGCCTTGGAGGAATGCGCCTATGCAATCTCGTATGACAGCGGCAGAAATCGAGAGAAATTCAAAGTAGTCCCCATTGACAGGATACTACTCTCTGATCTCAGGGTGGAGGATAGCCGCTATCCCTACACCACGGAGTGTAATGTACTCGGAATGAAGATTACTTCATCCGGGTACAGGGAGCACGTCACAGATAGAATTTATAAGGCTTCGACCGCACTCAGGACTTTATATATGTTTATAAATTTCAGTGAAAGCAACAAGAAAAAGATCTACTATGTAATGGTAAGATCTACCTTGCTGTACCCCGCTTTCGCCCTCTCTTATGTCTCGAAGACGCAAAAGAGGAGAATACAAGTCGTGCATAACAAATGCGTGTACCTATTCACGGGTACACGCAGGCGAGAAAGAAGATGCCAAGAAGAGTTGCACAGGGAGGCGGTGATAACTCCCATTAACATTATCATCAAAGAACGGTCAGGAAAAATGCAAGAAGTGGTTAATCAACAGTTAAGTGACAAAATCATTCAAATGATTACCAGAACAGAAGGGCTAAAAGTCGTGCCAGATTTCCAAGGTCCACTAGTCACTTGACTGGTGAAGAGGAAGTGCCGTTCTATGCGCGTGGAACTGTTAAATTACCAACTAACGTGAAAATCAACTGAATAATACAAAATAACTCCAAATTGTAACCAAATCACCGATTACGACTAATATATACCAATCAAGACTCATTTCAATCCAAAAATGACAAGAAGAAAGAAGACTGGAGGAAAGAATATACAAAAGACACAAAATCACATACACTACAAAATAAACAGAAAACAGAAAACCCAGCACTAAATTATTATTTTTTAAAAATAAAAACAACAGCAAATGCACATTTTAATATGCAAAGTATGTTAAGATTTTGAAGACAAATGGTTGGACGGCAGTATAATAAAAACTATAATCACAACAATCAAATAATTAACAATACAAGGAAATAAATGAATGCGATAAGCCTGACCACTAGGCATCTAGCATCTCTTTGCAACTCAGTCAAACTACTCTCTCTCTTCACCACTATTATTTCTTCTATCTACCCACACACCCTTCTTTTTTTCCCTAAAACAAATACACACACTTAACATTAATTGTAATTTTAATCGCTGTGGAATCAGTAATAAATAAATGTATGAAAAGTATTTAACAGAACCATATGGATGCTCTTAAGTTGACAGCAAGAAAAAAGGTTGAAAACGAGTTGGATTGATATTTTGCATCTTAACCTAGAAATTTTACAAGCGTGGCATTTATAAGCTTGTTGAAAGATGGAATGAGATTTTGGGAAGCAATGAATGTTGTTGTCTATTTGATACAGTCCCTTGCTCGGTAAGGATGAAGAGCGTCCTCCAATCGTGTCTGATGCAGTGTGAAAGGGGCAACTCATTGCTGCACTGACCGCATGCATAAGGCTTACAATGAAAGGACTTGCTACGTATATTACAAGTCCTGCCCAAACAGTTTCAAGTGAACTCTAGAATCAGGATTAATAAAATCATATTGAGTATGTTAATACATGTATAAATATTATTTGCCAGAGAATTTTAGTGTTTCTTCATATTTTTATGCTAAGAGATATGTTCCTAGGGGGTATGAAGGTGAAAACTACTCTCAGAAGTTATAGGAAAACGTTGAAAATTGAAACAAGTGTGAAGACATGTGTTGGTGAGAAGATGTGTATATAGTTTACAACTGACTAGATGGTCCTTTCCATTCTCTATCTTAACAGTTCTTGCTATATCTAATTACTCGATGTTACTCCTGTTTTAACCGTTTTATACTTTCACGTACTGTTCATGCAGTCTTTCTCTTACTTAAAACTTGCAGACTTAAACAAATGGTGGCTCTTTATTGTCTTCTAATTCTTCTACCACCAGAAAAGTGAAATGTCATCACAATTCACTCTCTTAATCTTATTATTTCCCCTCAATCATTTCTCAGTTCTTCCTCGTTCCTCATCTAAACTCTATTCAACGGAACAGCCTGTGTGTTTACCCTACTTTATCACTTTCCCTACAACCTCTGCGCACAACTTTCTCTGGTCGGCTTCTAATTTGACAGAGTAGACGCCTACCAGCTTCCTCTCAGCTAACTATCCCAGATCAGGGCTGAGGGGGGAAGGGACAACTGTCCATTACCTCTGAGCTTCAGCCTGGGGTGGTGGGTTTTTAACTACCTACATCATCCAAAATCGCACCTTTCTCACATAACCGTTCTTCCTCCTTTCCCTGTCTATCAATTTTACGCCGTGCCCAAGTAGAAGTCACCATGCCGATAGGCTGCCAGGTCACTAGGCGTGAGGAAGTGCATAAAATGGCAGCAGCTGGTTTTCCCGGACCCCTGTTCACCCCTCGCAGAGCGGGCTACTGTGTAGGCGTGGTGAGCGTTTGTATCCATGCACAATGATGAATTTATTAAAAGAAAGACCTCCCATCTACTTTTCTCTAGAGCCTAGACCATCGATGGAGCCGGCTTTTGGCAGCTCCACCGAAAAAATGGAGTTCCCTTCCCCTGTGCTTTTACAGGGGACCCTCTAAACCTCTGACAGGAGATGAGGTCTACTCCTCTCCCATGCACACAGGTGCAGAGTACTCCCCCTCATCCCCTTCTCGACTCACTTTTTTCAGCGGCAGTTCCTTCTTTGCTTTCCAAGGGGACTGCCAATAATTGACCGTTCCCAGTGGGAGCGGCTCGATAGGGCCAACTCTCTTAGGGGGGCGAGGGATAACAGAACACGTTGGTCCGTGCTCTTCAAAGTCCTGCGGGCGCGTATATCGAGCTTACAGGGGGTCAGTGTACGTGCCCTTCTCTCTTCCTTGACGGATGCCGGTTCGCCAGCCCAGAATAGGACGACAGGTACCTAGAAGAGGATCTGGGATGTCTGGTGGGGATTGTCACATGGATGCCCCCTTGAGTTGGACATGGTCCCAGAATTGACCCAGCCCCAGATGGTAGAACCTTACATGGGGTCAAACACAGGCTTGGTGCCAAGCACAGAGCCTGACTCCACCCCTGTGAAGGCTTCTCCTCAGACAGCACGGGTGAGTGAGGCCTTAGAAGAAAAGAAGGGATCTCCTACCGCGGCTTGTGACCCTGTGACATGCAATACCTTCTTCATCTCCGAGAAGGATTGTTTCGAAGCCGGCCCATCTGGCCTAGAAGCTCCTACTGGCAGATAAGAGAAGCGGGATCATTCTACGCCCTACTCTAATAAGAAAAAAGAACAGAAAAAAGTCCCAAGAGACTCGGGGCTCCTCTCCCTCCGCGGGAGCCACAGATCGGCACGTCCGGCTCTGGTGCTCCCCCGGGTGGAGAGTCCAAGAGTAAAACCAAAACTGCGCAGAGCGGAGCCTCGATTACGTCGGGGACCCTCATTCAGATGTTACCAGGCGTTTTCGAGCCAGCTGGCTTCAAACGCTTCCTTGTTATTCGCTCCACTGATGGCAGCATGTTGGCTAAGGGCAACATGATCCATCAGAAAAGAACTTCAGCTACCGTGATTGGTAGAAAACCGAAGATGACCCGTTTCTCGGAAGGTAGCCTTCTGGCGAATGCGTCGAATCCATCCGAGGCGGCCATGATTAGTGCCCTTCGGACACTTAAAGGCATGCCGATAAGTGTGACGCCGCACTCTACCATAAACTTCGTGAAAGGAGTAGTTTATGCGAGGGAAGTCGTGGACTACTTCATAAATTACATCACTTTAGAGCTGGCCGTCCATGGAATGGTCAAGGTCGAACGTGTGATGTGAAAATAGGGAGGGGCCCAAAGACCCACCCCTACAATCTTCATCACGTTCGACTGTGACAAGCTTCCTGAGTCAGTGCGTGCCGGTTGGTATCGCTACCGCGTGAAGGCATTCGTGCCACTACCACAGAGGTGCTACTATTGTTACCGCTTCGGCCATACTAATCGCTATTGTAGACGCGCAAAGTCTGGGTTACCCCAAGTCTGTGCAAATTGCTCCAAGGCCGCACACGATAAGTCCCAATCATGTGTGACCAAGTGTGTCAATTGTGGAGAGCCGTCCCCCGCTTCTTCGAAGCAATGTGGTGAGTATCTCCTTAAGAAGTTAATCTTCGCCGTTCAGGCCCAGGATCGTCTCTCATTTCGCGAGCCTAAGGACTTGGTCCTGGCGTGCCTGGCTTTGCCTGAGACTTCTTATGTCTCAATGTTAATAAAGACACTCTCTGCTCCTGCCCCATCCAGGGCGCAGTCGTTTCTGCGCCCATTTGGAACCCTTCTGCCGGTTCTACCCACCCTGGGCGCTCTCCCAATAGAGCTGGCGACATAAAGGGTTCACACCAAGCCACGGCTAAAACCATGGTTCCCCCTCCTTCTCGAAACGGCCGCACGCCTCTACCAAGTCGTTAGATTCATTGAAGTCATCACCCTGAAGTTGTTCATGAGGCCATCTCCCGTGGTTCGTAGCACTGCCGCTCCTTCGCTCACACTCATGGTAGGCTGGGTGGCTCGGATACGGTGGATCCTCAAAAAGAGGGACTCAAGCCTGCCTAAAGTTTCGAGGTGGAGGTAAGAAAAGACTCGCATAGCGCTCCTACCCCCCCACCCACGAATGAGTCCTTGAAGGCGACAGCGACTTCAGCGCACTGTCCAGCCAACAACACCCGGAGTTCTGCCCCCACAAAGTGCACGGTCATTCCCGTGAGAGTCTTCTCTTCGAAGAGGGCCCCGGCATCTCCTCCGACCTAGGCCTGGAGGGCATATTCTTTCAATGGAATATCTGCGGACTCCTTCCTGGTCAACTGGCAAGAGTTTCGGAGGCTCGTCAACTCCCGTTCTCCGTTAGCTATCATTTTGAGGTAGACCATGCTGGGCACGTGCCCCCTGCCTACTCTCAAAAGGTATAAAGGGTTTTTCGACCCTGAGCCGTAGCTATGCAGCTGCACCTGTATATGATATATAGTTATATCGGCTTACATTACACCGTCATCCGACTTCGATGCGGAGGCTCTTTGTCTTGCTTGGAGATCTGAACAGTAGAGACCCCTCTGGGCAGACTACTCGATTAATCTTAGGAGTCAAGGCCTTGACGACCTATCGACGAGCTGGTGATGGGTGTCCTAAATGTGGAGGAGTTTACGCATCACTGCTCGAGAACCGTTTCAATTCCTGCCTCGATCTATATTTGTGCTCTCCGGATGCACAGACTGATTTTGGGTGTAGGGTAGTCGATGACCTCCATGGTAGTGATCACTTTCCCGTTGAAGTATCATTTTCTTGGCCGCTGCCACCCGAAAGCCCGCGCCGGTGGTGCTTGGCGCAGGCAGGGTGGTACGCATTTAAGGGAATGACTGATTTATCTGTCTCAGTCGAGGTGTTTAGGTTGGTAGATGAAGCCGTTGAGTTCGTCTCCGGCAACCTCATCGCCGTGGGCCTAACTACTATTTCTAGAACGTCTGGTCGTTTTGCACGCTGACCACTCCCGTGGTGATAAGCCGAGGGTGATACGGCCCTCAAACAGAAGTGTTGTGCCTACATGCGCTATAAGCGCCGCGAGAAAGTCTTCACTTTCGGTGAATTTCTTCGAGCTAGGGATAGGTTCCGTTATATTTCGAACCACGCCCGCCGCTCTTCTTAGCGGGCATAGATGTCTTCACTTAATGAAAAGACTCTGCTAGCAGAAGTGCAGAACTGAGACAAAATGATTAGGGGCAAGTTCTTGCAGGCACCCCAACCCGTTCTTGAGGCAAATGGGGCGCAATCTTGGACCCCACGACCGCTTTTTTGGCATTCTCTATCCGGGATGCTATTCTGCCAGCGTTCAATGCGTGTCGTGATGCCGTGGAAGGCCGCCCACCGGACTTTTCATCCAGAGGCGAAGAACCCTTTAGCGATGGGTTTACCCTGAATGAGTTGCGTTCCGTATGGCGTACAGCGATGTCCGGTACGCCATGCTTCGAAAACTGGGTGAGCGAGGCATGGCATTTCTGTTAGATTTGTTCAAAAGGATCTGGGTAGAGGATATCTTCCCAGATTCTTAGCAAATCGCTACCGTGCTCACTTTTCACAAACCGGGGAGAGATCACTCGACCACGGCCGGTTTCCGCCCAATCTCTCTAACCTCATGCATGTGCAAGTTGATGGAGAAATTGGTAAATTTTAGATTAGATTTTTTTATGGATAGCGGAGGTCATCTGTCTTCTGCACAGGGTGGCTTCCGCAAGTTCCACTCCACGTCTGATTCTCTGCTCCGACTGAAAAATGCCGTCTGCGAGGCCCTCCTTCGTCGACAGCACTACGCCACTGTGATTTTCGATCTGGAGAAGGCCTATGATACTGCATGACGATACGATATCATGGAGACTCTCCACACGATGGGGGCGAGGGGACGCCTCGAAATCTTTATATCTTAACTTTTGAGAGATCGTCGATTCCACGTACTGGTGGGGGGGAACTTTATCCGGTCCAACAGAGCCGGAACAGGGTGTCCTTTAGTGCCATACTCTTAGCCCTGAGAATCAACGGCATCACCTCGGTGCTGCAGGAAGATATTCTCGCTATGCTATACGTGGACGACCTATCGATCTCTTTTGGCGCAGCCCAGATGCTAACTCTGGATCGTCGACTCCAGCAGTCATTTAACTCCGTCACTGGCTATGCCGAAGCGCACAGGCTTTGGTTTTCCTTGACTAAGGCTATGCTAGTGCACTTTGCCGCCATCCACAGCTTTACCGTGACCCAGACTTGTTTCTCAATGGGGTGCACCTAGGAGTGGTGGACTTGCACCGTTTCCTTGTCTTGTATTTGACCGATACCTCAACTGGGAGGCTCATATTTGCAGCATTAGGGTATTTGGTACTCGCGAAATGGATATTCTTGGTTCCGTGACGTTCAGCGCCTGGGACGCTGATAGAGCTACTGCCTTACTTTTTTATAGATCATTTCTTCGTTCGAAGCTTGACTACGGATGCAAGTTTTATGCATTCGCAGCCAAGCGTGTATTACGCAAAGTGGACTAGATCCACCACACTGGCCTTCACCTGGCAACCGGTATCTTCCGCACTTACCCCATCATTGAGAGCCTATTTGTCGATGCTTGGGAGATGCCACTCACTCTGCGCCGTGCACAGTGCATTATTCACTTGTACGCGCGAGCCTGGCGCCTCCTTCAGTCGCCAACTGCTCTCACTGCATCCCTAGCTAATCTTGACGACACCTATGCCGGCGGGAGACGCCAATCATACCTTAGCCCTTTGGGTTTAGAGCTAGGAATCTCTTTCGAGAGCTAGGTATAGCTCTCGGGGCGGTCTCCTGGTTCTGCACACGACGTTACCCTGGATGTTACCACCTTTGACTACTTGTCACCATCCCTCTGCTCCCAAGGCTTCTACAGCACCGAGAGTATTGCGTTCGGCACTTTTGGAGCACAATTCGTGCGATATTGGAACCGTGCCAGTGTATACAGATGGCTCCAATTCGCTAGAGGGGAACGGTTTCCACGCCGTATCTTCCCTCTTTTTGAAGTCAGCGGGACTCTGCCATGCGCTGCGTTTGTCTTCACGGCCCAGATGGTTGCAATACAGCGCTCGGTAAGGGAGATAACGCGACGTGCCCGATTCGGAGACTGTATTGTGATCTATAGCGGCTAACAAAGCGCCCTGAGTGTTCTCGGGTCATTGGAAACTCTGCATCACTTGGTTCGCGATATCCGTGACGCCAAGGTTTTGGCGATCTGGATGGATGTCTAGATTATGTTCTGCTGGGTTCCTAAATATGTAGGAATTGTGGGGAATGAGCGCGCCGTTGAAGGCGCCAAATAGTCCGCAAGGAATCGGTGACAAGACCAGCGTTTCGTTCTTCCTCACAACCGATTACATGGTAGTAATATGGGCAGCGTTCCTTGCTGCTTTGCAAAGAAGATGGAAGACGGTCGCTGGAAAGTTAAAGTTGGGTGCCATTGCGCCGCCACTATTCCCATGGACCTACCGCTCCACCTCCAATGCTGTGACAGCTTTAGGTTGCTTTATGTTGTCTCAGAATTGGAAACACTCGCAGGACGCACTGCCATTTGATGGATCGCTCGCCTACGCCGTACTTTGATGACTGCGTTGTCTCCGAGACCTTTTGACCATTCTTGTTTAATGTCACTTTTTGGGTAAACTTCGCGCACGTTACCTCTCCCGGTACCGAGATGAGTGGAGTCGCTACCGCTTGTCCTTTGTATTTGTACTCGGGATGGGTTCGTGCACACTGACGTGTAGACTTTACGGCATTTTTGAGGAGACTGGCCTCCTCCACTCATTTGACTGTTTGTTGTGGGTCGCATTTTCCTGCACCAGGGGGAGGCGGATCCATCCCCGACGTCGGAATGCGCTTCCTTTTTGCTTTTTTGCTTCGTAATTTTATTTTGTTATTTTTTTAGCCTTTGTAATTTTTAGCGTTGTAATTTGTTTATGGTTATTTGCTTTTTAATATAGCCTAGTAATACGCTAGGTCGAGTACGAGGACTTATGCCCAAGTAGACAGTCGCCAAATCGGCACCTAAAAAAAAATCTTGACTGATTCCGCTCGTACCTACCATCACGTTCTCAGTCTATTATTATCGGAAGGGAGATATTCGACTGACGAGGTGTGTTATGGTGTTCAGCAAGGTAGGGTTTTTGCTCCGGTCCTGTTCCGTGTATACTTTCTGCCCATGTTTTCCTTATACGTGGCAGTGGCTTATGATTCCGTTTCTACGCTGATAAAGCGAAAAGTCACCTCTCATCTCGCCAGCCTCGTATGCTGAGACTATTAGAAATCTTCTATCCGCCTCTGCCATCATAAATGAATCGCTCTCGGACAACTTTCTGTAACTCAATCATAACTAAATTGAAGTATTACTGGTGGCTACTCCAGCACATTTTGGGTGGAAGTTTAATACCCTTTTCCTGATTTCTTGTGTCTATACTGGCGTGGAAAACCTAGTGATAGGTACAAAAGATGACACGAGAGAGAGAGCAACAGTTTCGCATGGAGCCTGGGGTCGGAAAGGCACGCAATTACTACAAGTTTAGTGCTTGAAGGAGCATTACTCCAGCTACACCATCCATATTCTTGCGGGTCCATGGATATGGCTGTGTGCAAATATATTGCTTATTTTATTCAACTTCTGGGCCCCTCTGTTTCCCTTTTCGACAGTGTTAAAAAAGCTGAGCCACACCATTGACAGTCCCTGTTGCCCATGTTGCTCATGCCTGCGGATACTCTCTCTACTTCTTCTGTCATCTTAGCCGCATCCACTCCCACATTGATCGTAATAGTTCTGAGATTGCCATCCACGATTGCACTACCTCCACCCTTTATTGTTCTAACTTACTTCATGCTGGATGACAATCTTCCACAGTTCGATCCCGACAATTTCTTCAAAACTCTTCAGTGCGTGTTCTACTACATTAGCTGCACATTAGATCTCAAATCACCTTTAAGGTTGTTCTTCCTTATATGATATTAAACAATACAGCACTCTCCTACCTTTCTTAAGCCTGTCTCAGTCATGAAAGCCCTACATGTTGGCTATGCCTCTTTTTTGTTTGTTTTTAGTCGTCTGTGCGGCATAGGTGATTGTGCTTTCTCGATAGTTGCTCCTAGAATTTCTAACGATCTACCTCGTGCTATACGCTTCTCTCCATTTTTTTGGTGCTTCCAAACAAGCCTTGAAGCAGTACCTCATTTTTCAAGCATTTCTTTAGTTGGTACACACGAGCTCTATTAAGGAGCTTGGCCTCGAATGCCTTACAACAGTATTACTCTTATTATTAGCAATTAAAGTCGCTTTTAGCTTTCATTGTAAGTAATTGCTCAACTAAGCTTGCACTTTCAATGTCTATGCAATTTATTTTGTTACATAAAAATAAACTGCAATATGCAACCTTCTATCAATACCGCTTGAAATGAAAGAAAAGGTTTAACATTTGAGGACAGAAGGGTTCTAAACTCCTATTTAACAAAGGTAAACGAAATTGAAGTCATTAAAAAACAACTTTGGATACTCACCATCATAGGACTCATGAGTTATTTTGTAAGTTTTCCTTCACAAAAGAAAGATTTTCATTCCATACACAAAGGAATAAAAAACTTCTTCGGAGGAAAGTATTTAATGTTGATGCCTGGATTAATAATCGCTCCAACGTTAAAAACAGTTAATTCCCGACTATTCACATCGGTTGATGTCCTGTCAACACACACATACACACACACTGAACACTGTGTTCTTCACTACATGGCTTTGATGGGCTGCCGACACACACACACACAATAGTGTTCTTCATTGCCTGGCGTTGTTAAAGTTATGTTAACTTAGTTTAAGGTATTTGCGATGCCATGGGATCATTTACACCTTGTTCAAGATAATAGTCCATTTTAGAGTCATATGAGTACTCAGTCACGGGGTGCCGTGTAGTGATTGAGGAGGAAATGGCAGATTTTTGTTTTTCAATTCAATTTTACATGAATTAAGGGAAAGGTATAAATATGCAGTGAATGGTTGAATCTTACGATGATAGGTGTTTTCAACATTATTTTAAATTTTTATCGATATTTAACTTGAACTATAGGCATCGACAAATAAATGAGTACTTCAGAGAAGTATTCTCATAAAAATTACCAATAAAGTGGATTCAAAGGGAGTGAGATTGCAAACGTGTATATATATATATATATATATATATATATATATATATATATATATATAAATAAATAAATCGTCTTTCAACAAGGAAGCTCGAGTTTTGTCAGGCGATAGTGGCCATGTTTTTAAAGCAACATCTGGCAACCTCACTGTGAACTGTTCAGTAGTACTTGGCAAGTCAAGATAGAAGGTTATAGCATTGAACAGAGTATGCAAGTCATCAAATGTTATTATCAAAATAAGTGCTCCGTTCGACAATCGTTCCGCGCATTACGTGATTTCTATCCTCGCCACAATCGCCCTGCTGAGCACACTGTTCGAAGCTTAGTGGCCAAATTCGAGGAAAAGGGTCGATCAACAATCAGCCAACACTCGTACGTCGCCGAACCGCAAGGTCTGCTGAAAACATCGCTGCCGCAAATGAGAGTGTACGGGAAAATACGAGCCAGTCCATTTCTCGTCGTTCACAAGAACTTGTCCTTTCTGCGACTTCAGTTTGGCAAATTATGCCTAGGGACTTGGGTCTGCACCCGTGCATAATCCAACTTACCCAGGAACTTAAGGTAAACGACCACAGACAACGCCGTATATTCGCTGATTAGGCTCTAGAGCAGTTGGAAGTTGCCCAAAATTTCCCCAAAAATCATCTTCAGCGACGAGGCCCATTTTTGGATGAATGGATTTGTGAACAAGAAAAATTGTCGGGTTTAGAACGAAAACAATCCACATGAGATACACCAGCACCAATTGCATCCCAACAAAGTCAGTGTTTAGTGCGGACTTTCATCTAACGGAATCATCGGTCCGTATTTTTTTGAGAACGAAGATGCGATTGCCATAACCGTCAACGGCGAGACCGACAGATCGACGATAAGCAACTTCTTGTCGCCTACCTTGATTATATGCCTGATATGGATACTGGTGACATGTGGTTTCAACAGGACGGCGCTACGTGCCACACTGCGCACGCAAGATAGACATTTTGCACCAGCGATTTTAGGGCAGGGTCATCTCGCGCGGCAGTGACGTCAACTAGCCACAAAGATCATGCGATTTAATGCCATTAGACTACTTTCTTTGAGGCTACCTTAACTCGCAGGTCTATGCGAATAATCCGCAAACAGTTGATGTCCTCACGGTCAACATAACGAACACCATCCAGCAAATTATGCCAGATTTATGCGACAAAGTCATCGAAAATTGGGCCTCCCGAATACGTTCCACCAAGCAAAGCCGCAGCGGACATTTGAATGACGTCATATTCCACACTTAATGCAAAAAAATGTACTTTCAAATTTAAAATAATTTGAGTGCATATATTACACATAACTTGTTTTATTTACATTTAAAAATCGAACGACCTTATTGATATACCCTATATATATATATATATATATATATATATATATATATATATATATATATATATATATATATATATATATATATATATATATTATCGTGGTATAGGAACGACCGACTAATAGCTGGAGTTCGTACGTATGGGTTGTTTACGTACTTCAAAACTCCGTGAATACATTTTATCTCTAAGAGCGCTATAATTTTTAATTATTTTATTATTATTTGATTATTACTTCTTTAGTCTTTGAGGGTTCCTAGTGCCTTGCTTAGCGTTTCGAGGATTGAATAAAAATTTGTTCCCCCCAAAACTAAAAATTTAATTAAAAAAAAACATGAACCACCGAAATTTAACACACTAAATATACAGAAATGAATTCAACAAATTTAAGTGAGGCTTTATAACTGACATACTGGAATAGTTGACCCACAGCTCACTTTAATATAAAAAATGCAAACTGACCTCCACTGAAACAAATACAGGGGTTTAAATACCTTTATAGATTCCTACTAGAATCGGGTTTGAGTCTGGCCTTGAACTCAATTGTGTCACCTCAACAATGTTGTTGCCATGATGACGCGTGGCTCAGCGCTCACAGTTGTGTTCTCAAGGGGGAAATTCTTTAAAGCCACAGAGGCCTTCGGAGCGTGTGGCAGATGGAGAGACGCATGCCTACTGTAGAAAAATGATCTCCCCACGGGACACGGATAAAATGTTTCTTTTTCTCAGGGGACTGCTGAAGGGAGTTCACTCGGGGTATTCCTTAAGGGCGTGGACTATCTCTGTGCTTTGGGATACACCAGGATAGGGGGAGTTTCTCTGACGAGAGTTAGTTAAACTTGCTTCTTAAACCAAGTTAACTTAAAGTTCGGTGTGACCACTAGGAACTGGCTCGAGGATGAGCTTCTTCTTAAGCCCCTTCTGTTGGTAGCCGGGCCTCTTCCTGGGGTCTTCGTCGCCTTGATTACTAACGTAATCTACCACGTTTTTCCAAAGATATTTGATTTATACGTCCCCACCCCACTGGGGGAGGGGTAGGAAGGGAGGGGATACGTTGACATGTCGCATGAAATCTCCTCTTCCAACGGATTTTCTTAGTGTCATAGAGCTGGCCCTGGAGGGCTTTAGGGCGACGCTCCTCTAATTTCGCATATGCGGTGAAATTGAATATCACCTCTTTGGAGAATCTGGCTGTTGTAAACGATGTTAAGGTCTTGGGTCCGACCTGAGCTAATTAGTGCATTATGGTCGGGGACGACCTCAGCTTCTCTCCGAGACGAGGGGCGAGAAGGGAGGAGGTTAAGTGGTTGGGCTACGCTGCCTCCACTGACAGGACGTTGTGTTTAACGACCAGGGGCTCAATTATGAGGGGGGGGGGAGTATCGATTCCTTTATATATATATCTATATATATATATATATATATATATATATATATATATATATATATATATATATATATATTAGTGTAGATGGGTAATAGTCTTAATTGAATGCAAACTTTGTTAAAGACCATGATATATTTCGCCTTAGTCAATTTCTTTTGGCAACTTTCTATTCTCCTAACTGTCTTTTTTATTCCATCTTGTAGATGGTAGATCACTTGTCCTGTATTCATCTCTCTTTTAAATGAATAGATTTGGTAAAAATAAAACTAAGTTGCTGAGCTTTCGATCTTATTCGATCATCTTCGGAGCGTCTTTATGTATTATTTCCTCCTTTACCGATGAAATGTGTGGAGTCACAATCGGACTGAATGAAAAGAAGTTTTGATGATGTTTAAAGTTCATAGAAATAGATAGTGGTAAAAAATAGTTTGGTGAAAACACATCTTTGGTATTTTGCCCTGGTGATTGGGGCGTCTCTTGCATTTTTGTTTTGCTTCGTTCTTCTCACTCTTTTGTATCTTTATTTTATTTTATTTTATTACTATTATTTTTTATTTATTATCATTATCTTCTTTTTTTTAAACATATATTTTTATTCAAACTTTTCTACTACCACAGATATATATATATATATATATATATATATATATATATATATATATATATATATATATATATATATATATATATATATATGTATATATATATATATATATATATATATATATATATATATATATATATATATATATATATATATATTTTGTGCGTGAATACTTCTATACATCAAATGTTTACATTATATAAACATATTTTATACAATTATACATTTTTAAGGTGTTCAAGCCTCTATATTATATTTGTAACTAAATTAACTACATTCTCAAGTACCTCTTGAAAATTGGTAGCATAAGTAATTTAAGTAATTTAAGACAGATTAACATCCAGGAGGGAGTTGTTATTTTCAAGTGTTTTCTTGGTGCGTTTGTCATAAGTACGATGTTTCTATTGATAATTAGGGTTAAACAATACAATAAACGATGGTGTTTTTAAATCGCTCTGTCAATTCCTCAGCAGTAGTTCGCCTGCCGCCGGAAAGTTAGTCCGTTGTGAGATTTTCCGTTTTAGTCTTGTTATCTCAATGTCTAAGTCCAGGTCCAGACTCGGCAGTATTTCGATTTCTACTTTGTCTCATGTCTTTTCGCCTGTGATTGTAATAAAGTGTTGATTGGTTCTAGTCCAGCTCTTCTGTTTAGTGTTCTCTGTGGTATGCGTTCCCGTCTTCTTGTGTGGTTAATAATCAAGGAGGCTTTATTTTGTACCCTCTGCATTGATCTCAGCATCTTGATCTCTGAGGTCTGGGTGACTATTGCTGGGTATATAAGCTTGGGTTTAACGTAGCAAAGGTAAAATTTCCTTAAGGTACTCCTGCTCAGTTTGTGGACGCGGAACAGTTTCTCTAATTCTACCTTCGCTAACTTGATCCGGTTTACAACATGATGCTTATACCCCCGGACGATAAGCTTGAGATCGAGCACTGTGCTATAAAGAGAGTAGTGGTGGTTTCGATCGCCAACATAAATGTCGTCGTGTATCGTGCGGTTCATGGGGATAATGTCGAACTTTTGGACGTTCGTCTTTATCTTCCATTTACACTCGTGCGAGTCTATGTTTTCGATCTCCGCCGACGTCTCTGCAGCTTGCACTAAGTCGTTGTTGTAAGTGTTCGGTACAATCTGCGTGATGTAATCTGCGTATTGCAGATATATCGCGTCATCCTTGATTGGTGATGAAATGTCTATCGTGAAGATGCTATAGAGTAGAGGGCCGAGGCAGCTACCTTGTGGCACACCAGCGTCGAGGCTACATTCCGTTCCCTTGTGGCCCTCGATCTATATCTGCGCTCTTCTTTCCAGCCCATAATCGCAGAAGATCTTTTCAAGACTGGGTTTAGCCGAAAGCTTATGATCTTAAATTGCAGTCCCCTCAGCCCACCCTTTTCAAAGGCCTTCTGTACGTCTCTGAGGACTACGTCGACGTACTTTCACTCTGCCCTAGATTTTGCTAGCTTTTCTGAGGAGTGCGAGCGCGGTGTCGGTTTCTATTCCTCTACGGAATCCGTGCTGCTGGTAGTTAAGCGCATCGTTCTCAGCTAGCTGGCTCTATAGCTTGTTGGCAAAGATCTTTTCGAAGATCTTGCCTATGAATTTCAGAAGGGAGATTGGCCTGTAGTTTAGGAGCTGGTCGGGAGGTCTGTTCCCCTTGGGGGTGAAAATAACCTTTGCAAGTTTAAACGCATCGGGGAAGTAGCCGGTGTTCATGGCTGATTTCATTACGTTCAACATTCCCTGATGCATTTGCGGCGGAGCGTTGGTTATATGTGCTTTTGTTATTCCCGACCAAACTGGAGCCTTTTGTTTGAAGGTTTTCATGGCATGAGCGAGTTCCTGCATAGTTATTGCCCTTCCGTGACCCATCATCTCCCTTTCTTCGGAGACGTGCAGATACGGGTATATCCACTCAATAACGTCATTCAGCTCGTCAATGATCTCACGCTCAAACTCTAAGTCGAAGTCTTCGTTGTCATCTGGTGTTATTGATAAGACTTCTCTCCAGTGCTCCCTGAACCGTTCCTTGAGTTCTTCTAGTTCCTCGATGTACGATTCGTCCTCCTTGATTCGTGTTTTTTCCCTCATGTTAGTTCCCCTGAGGCTCTTTATCTGTCTCCAAAATTTATTGGGATTGTCTTCGTCCTCAATATTGTCAATGAGATTTTCCCATATCTCCGTCTGTTTTTTCCTGATTATTCAGGTTGACTCAGCTTTGAGGCGAAGCATCCTGGCCACTAATTTCTTGCACGTTCCCGTACGTCTCAACTGATCATAGAGCTCTCTATGTTCCCTAGCTATATTTTTGATCTCGTTTGTCCATCTTGGCTGGGGGAGCGTTCTGTATGATGCTGTTTGGACGCTTTCTTTATCTGCCCTGATGATCGAGTCTGTCAATAGCTCTAGCCCTTCGTCTATATCTTCGAGGATTGCCTCCTTCAGATCTGCTGGCTGTATTCTCTGAGCATTTCTCGGTATCTCTCCCAGTTGGTTAGGGCGAAGCACTTCCTTGTCTGTACCGGGATCTGAATGGGCGCAAGATAAATAGTTGTAAGTATAGGAATATGATCGCTTGGGACAGGCGGTTCCGGAGTGCTATGATGGTTGGTTGAATGGGAAGTTGCAGCTGGTCAGAATTATGTCCGGCCTCGACGCTGAGCGCGAAGTTACAAATGTCGGGGAGTCAGGTGCGATTATCTCTAGTCTATATCTCGGTCCAATAAGAGTTTCAGATTCCTGCCTCTTTCGTTAGTCTTTTTGTATCCTGCTGCTCCCAAGTTAGCGTTTACGTCTCCTCCGAAAAAGACTTTCTTCCGTGACCAAATAATGTGTTGAAATTATGTAGGGGTAAGTACTTTTTCCTAGGGGGGTGGTACCCTGCCGTACCACAAGATCTCCGACAAGATTCGGGATCACTATCGCTAAAAAGGATTCGTCAGGCTCAGGTAGGTGTTTGAACTTGAGGTCTCTCTTTATTGCGATCGCTACCCCCATCAAACCTTTCCTAGCAGCATTTTTTTGTTAACGTTGTGTAGTTTGGGATTCTCATTTTCTGTGTTATTATGTCGAGTCCATGTTCACTGATAGGAATGATGTCCGGGTCTGTCTCCCTAAATATATTATTGTAAACAATGTTTTATCCTGTCCATCCGTTAACGTTCAGTGTCATTATGCTTAGTCTGTTGTTTGTCCTTTCCATTTTGGTGTTTGTCGGTTGTCCTGTCTACTTGAGTTTACTTCTTATCCTGTCTTATATTTCCACACTGTATTATTTGAAGTCTTGCGGGATCCGAGTTTCGTAGTATTCCTTGCTGAGCTCAATGTCGGCGAGAAATACAGCTTCTTCCACCGCCTTCTCGTCCACATCGGCAGCAAACCTCCATTTATATCTGCCGGATCTAACTCCCTTGATGAGACTTTTTGACGGCGTCTATCTTGGAAACGGGGTATCTTTCCTGGCGTAGATCTTAAGGTTAATATCGTTTCCCTCTATTTTGTGCTTTATATTCTTCTTTGATTTTCATCGTTTTTAGGTGTTTCTTTTTCACCCTCTGAGCTGTGAGTTTCGATCTCCGTGGTCGTCTCTTTCTTGTTCCTTTTTTGTTTTTCAAGTTCTCTTTTCTTTGGGGCTACGATGCGTGGGTCCTGTCTTTCTGTTGGTTGTGTCGCGTTTGTCTTTTCCTTCGTTTTCTTTTTAGCGCCTTACTTTTGGGTGTTAAAGAATCCCATCGGGGCGTACTTCATTTGGAGGATGACTTCAGATGCTGGGTTTTTGGGGAAGACCATACGGCTTATCCCATTGTTCGCCAGCATGGCGTTTAATTCGTCCTCAAACGTCGCTGGTTTCATAAGGTTCCGCGAGTGCGCGTACATTATACATTATATTAGTTTATATTAGTTGAGAGCTGCCTTTACGACCTGGGCGTATGTAGTGTTTTTCCTTGCCACTTCTGCCTCTCTCTTCTCGTTGGTCTTTTGTCTGATTATTTCCATTTTTTAATGGGAATACCATGGCCATAGCCTTGTATCCCATCTTACAGTTTGCACATCTTTCCTGGGGGCTCTTGCATGTCTTCCAGTTGTGTCCCAACTCACCGCATCGTGAACATGTTTCTTGTTCCTCTTTACATTACTGCTGGTGTGGCTTTCCATTTTAAAGCAGCGGAAGCACATTTGGGCCGGGATAAACTCTTCTCACTCAATTTGGTCGCTGCTTATCTGTGCATTAAATAGCTGGAGCCCTACTTCCTTCGCCTTTTTCGCCATAGCTGTTTCGGCGATTATGACTTTGAACACATGATTGTATTCATTATTGTCTCTTCGGTTTTTTAATTTAACCACCTCAGAGACTTTGCCCCAGTTGTGAGTTCTCACTATTTCCGTTGCAATTTCCTTCTTTCCGTGGTGTCCGATCCACGGGTCTAGTAGGTCAGGATTTGTGCTGGTATGATCGGATCGAGGTGGATCGAGGTTGATCGTCTTTAGGGCTTCCATTGAGACTTCTCTTGTTAGCGCCTCGACGTCGCTTTCCTTCTCGCAAATGCGATATAGCCTGTTGCGACATTCATCAATCTTACCAAGGAGATGTTTAAGGTTCCAAAGACTAATTCGAACACTTTTCCTCTTTCGGGTTTCTCTTGGCCTGGCAGCGTCCGAAGAAGAATCCTTGTTGTGTTGGAGAGCTCCGATTCTGACTCTACACATTTTATCGGTAAAGGAGGAAATAATACATAAAGACGCTCCGAAGATGATCGAATAAGATCGAAAGCTCAGCAATTTAGTTTTGTTTTTACCAAACCCATTCATTTAAAAGAGAGATGAATACAAGACAAGTGATCTACCATCTACAAGATAGAATATAAAAGAGAGTTAGAAGAATAGAAAGTTGCCTAAGGTAATTGACTAAGGCAAAATATACCATGGTCTTCGACAAAAATTTTCATATATATATATATATATATATATATATATATATATATATATATATATATATATATATATATATATATATATATATATATAATTTGAGAGTTAACGGAATATATAAGTGACACTAATGAGAGTTAGCTGCAACCGTTGAATTGTCTTTGATCATGATAAATGCTATTAACGAACGATAATGTTCAAACGTGGCCATTCCATTTCCCATAATGAGTCGAACACCCACATTACCTTCATAAAAGAAATATGTTCTGAAAGTAACGATTAATTTCCAATTTATTATTTAATGTTCCTTACCTCTTTTGATTAAAACTTTCCTTCACCTCAAAAAAGAAGGCGAGGTCATTTTTATAGAATAATTTGCTGAAAACGTTATTTGGCCCTTAAATGGGGGCTCTAAATTCCTGGTTGTGTCGTCAGGCGTAGGTGAAGAAGGCTCGATTTTCTCTTCCTATGAATCACTGTTTATTTTTATCGTCTGTGTGCGTGACGAGGGCTGGAATTTGAAAGAATTTTAAGTCTATCGTTCGTTTTCATTTACGCTTCTAACAACTTCGTAAATTGTTGAACTTGTAGAATTAATTAAATTACCTTTGTGTCCTCATTTGCATATCAATTCTTGGATTTTTTTTTATTAGCAGTGAGGGTTTTTTCCTCGTTCTTTGACATTGTACATCTTTTCTTATGCACTTGTTATCATTACCTTTTGTACCATCAACGACAAAGAATTAATAGAGCATTTAATCATTACGGGACAACTCTATTATCCCCCTTAGTGTTTCATTAGTGATTTCTACCCCATCAAAGGTATTCCGAGTTTCGACACAATTCTTCCCATAATCCCTCATCGAATACAGTCAAAGCCAATGAATAAAATATACACGGGCAGGAAATATCGGTGGCTAATTCTTATAATGGTTTTAGGACTTCATTATCCTCCTTATTTCAAAGGCATAAAGCTAATTACTGTGAAATTTATGTGGTTCGTGTTGAATGGATGACACATGATGGATATTTCATTAATAATTCTTCTTACTTATGAGAGCCCACCAGTGTAGAGAACAGAACGTCAGTCAAGGGATCTTAATTGTGGACTTGGGAAATCATGTGTGTTTTTGTGTACGATTGCAAATACACGTTTCGAAGTAGCCCAATCGGGTCTCGTAATGTGTTATCATTGCACTTTTCGATTCGGTGTAGTTTCTTACTTCTGACTTTATTCTTTAAGTTTCTTCTCTTTATTTATCAGCTTTTACACTTGGGAGAATATATTAAGCCGAAAATGAGTATGGTTTGACTTATTCCATAACATTTTAAGGGACTTAGGCTCGTTACCAGTAGTGGGCATGATCAAATGCGTGGAACGCTGGGCGCTTTTTATGCGAACCATGACCAAGAAATTCTATCCTTTTTCAAGATAGGACGAGAATGAGCTCATATGGTTCTTTATTTATACACTTTTAGATGTTATAGCGTTATTTGGATCGTTAATTTTAAAATGGTAGATGATAAATACTTGTAATGGTGTTTGGCACGCTCTAAGAGATTAGTTTAAGACTTGGAGAATGACTTAAGCTAGACATTGACCAAGAAAGCTACAAAAGTGTTAAGTGAAATGGATGCGTAGGATAAAATGCAGGCAAGCATTTCCAATTGATGTACGAATAATATATGAACTAAATTAATTCAAACTTTTAAATGAATAGTGTTAGGTAATTATAATCTATTGCGTGCTTTCCTTTTGGAAAAATAAATATTTGGATCTTTTTCAACTCCAGAAATAGTTATTTCTAAAGAAATGCGTGCATCTATTGTTGTTCTGCACCCAAGTGTCCTAAAATGCAAGGAGGTAGTTCCTAAAGGTATTGCATCAAAGAGCACCATTTTTAGGATCATTAATAGCTTTAAAATGACTGAGTACACTTTTTTTAAAAAGTCTCTTGGATGCCCGAGTGCTTCAATGAACGCCAAGATTGCCTCTTAGTAAAGTCACAGCTCAAAGATGGGATTGTCTCCAGTGCCAAGCTTTCACACGATTAGAAAGAGGGAGATGTGTAAAACTCTTTAGCAAGCACAGTGAGGCGAAGACCTTTCGACAAAGTTCTCAAGTCGAGAAGAGCTGCAAAGAAGCCTCATCTCATAAAGAAAAACCTTACACATAGACTCCACATTTGCAGGCAAAATAAAGAATTGAGTGTTGAAGATTGAAGCAAAGTGATATTCCCTAATAAAGCTCTATGCCGCTTGTTTAGAGCTTCTGAATGATCTCTCGTTAGGAGAAAAAAGTGGGAACGCTTTCACGAGTCATGTGTGTCGTGCCCACGGTGAAGCATTCACACACTCTGCATGTCTGGAGCTGCTCCTTATCTAAGGGAACTGAAGCACTGACAATTTTATCCAAAGAACACTGCCATAAATTCAAAATGATAACAAAACATGTTTCATCAGCACCTTTTCCCAACAGTTCAGGGCCAATTTGGGGATGATAACTTTATTTTCCAGCATGATGACGCAACATGTCACAAAGCAAAAGCAATAATTACAAAAATCTCGGCCAAAAATAACATCGAACCTTTGCGATCTTGGCCCGGGAATTCGCGAGATTTTAACCCAATATAGAATTCGTGGGCGATAATCAGACTGGAGGTTGACGATTGAACAAAACGGAGCGATATCAATCAAGATATCATCACAAATTTGGTTTTCAGCATTTCAAAACTAGTTGAAGCAGTCCGGAAGAACAAGGTACATTATTTTAAATATTGAGTGTTAGCATCAATTGTATTTATTAATAAAAGGCGTTTGGGCTCTAAATTTTGGTATATTTCACCTTCAAATTATGATATAAACATGCTAAACCAAAATGCAACGTTTGGCTAGTTCTATTAATTTTCTTATATGAAAGAATATTTTAGTGGCAAAACCTTTGGCCTTAATCGGTGAAATAGTTTTTTCTTACACCTCGTGTTTAATTTTGTGGCTGTACTATATACACACTTCCTTAATTTCACATGATTTTACCCTTTCCCAAAATTATAGTCGCCTAAAATTTATAAATGTGAACTCTGTGTCTGTGTAAAGTGCGCTCCCCTATTCTTGTGTAAAGTGTTGACCAAATAAACTTGCACTATACTTGAGTGTGTGCTGTAGTTCAATTTTTTTCACTTTCTTCTTTACATTTAGTGCCTAAGAAATTTACTTTCCTGGATAATTTATTGCAGCTGCTTATTCTTTGAAAGTTTCATTTTGGGGTTGAACTCTGCCCTTGCTAACATGGCAGATAAACATCCCCTACTCTGCGACGCTCTAAGAAAAGCTCGTAGAAGGATGAAAAATAATTGCTTTATGAGGAAAAGGGATGAAAAATTACTCTAAAATTGCAAGGAAGTTTGGTGTCAGTTTCAATACAGTTAAAAATGAATTGTGAGAGACTCACGAAGGCCAATTTGCAAATTATCATGATGAAGGAGCCAGGAGGAGCACAACTGGTGAACAGGATGAGGCCATAGTTCGACTTTCACAACAGAGATCAAACGCATTGGAGTTGAGTTAAAGCTTCAAACTAGCGTCAATACCATCCTAAATAGATTTCGAGACGCGGATAGTATTATTATATGTATAATTCTGCATTGAAACCACTGCTTACTACAGATAACCAACGAAAAAAATTAACTTTCGACAAACCTTATCAAAATGAATGAGTTGAATTTTGGAGGAAGTAAGTGATTTGTTTCTGTTATGTATTGTGTCTTTGTAGAGTTTTGAAGGGTTTATTCTAAAGGTTAATTTTGAATATGCAGAGAGATAGGTTGTTTATTATGCCGTTTTGCTCCTCTTAATCTGAAAATATAATTAATTTAGGCTAGGATAAGTTTGGCCAGTTTTAAGATTTTTTAGACTTGACCGAGGAAAAAAAATCGGCTATTAACATGTGTACTGATTTGTCCATTCTCTGATGTATTTCCACTTCTTAAGAGAAAAACTTCTTAAAATCAAATTAAAACAAAATTAGGCTATGTGGTCAGCAAATTTTATTTAACTTTGTTAGGTTTGGCTAAAATTTCTTAAGTTTTAGGTATACACGTATATTCACATTACACAATGTCACCTACCTGTTATTTAAATAGGTATATCACGCAGAAGAATAATGGTCAAAACACCATGTGTATGTATGGTGTAGTGCGTGCGTGTATGGATAAGCCGTCAACTGTAGAGAATTGAACCAGTTAGCACGCAAACTTATGAAGAAAATACAATTTATGTTGTTTTGGGAAAACAAATTTATTTTCTATAATTTTAGGTTCGAATAGTTTACGTTAGGTCACGCCAAGGGGGTAAATGGTTTATATTTAGCTTTTTCTATCTTGTTGCTAAAAAAACTTGCGAAATACAAATTATGCCATCATTCTATAGGTAAGCATACGTATTTAAGTAGATTATGTGTTTTCGTACATTGCTTCTAAGCATAAAATAGGGAATTACATGTATCTTTGCTATTACAGGGTCTTCACTGATGAGAAAACATAGATCTCAGCATTCACTTTGAACAAATTCGTGAAGAGAGAGAGGTGTACTCGTTATAACCATGATCACATAAATAGTGGTAGGATTATCAGTGGCATGTGAGGATGGTTTTCATACGTCGATCTCAGGGTACTTTCGAAATTGAAGGTGCTTACCCAGCCCACGAGTATGTGTAAATTCTGGATGAAGGATTTCTCCCGTCTGTGAGGTCCATCTTCGGAGAAAAAGGTGGTCACATCACATACCGGTCGTACTCGATTACTTCAGAATTCACATGTAAGGAAAATCAGGCCCATATAAAATCTCAACCTGATCCATGTTTTGCGAGGTTCAAAGTACAGCATATTCCAATTTGTCTGGTCATTACGGAACTTTTAATGTTCTTAAATACTTTGATTATATACGATCTTATGTCTGACGAGTATACAAAAACGCATTAATATATATATATATATATATGAAAAAATAATCACCAAAAAACACGTGATCTAAGATGCTTGAAATATCCCAAAGGATAATAATACACAGAATAAGCCCAAGCGCTTTCGTGTTTGCATCATCAGGGGCAGAAGAACAATGGAATAGAGAAACAGTCAATAAACAGAGAAATGTGACGTCATTCAAACATACTGACGAACAAAGACAATCGTTTAGGAGGAGGGGGGGAACCAACTGACGAACAAATGAATAGCCCATCCGCAGAACTACAATATACAAATCAATTAAACAAATTAAATTTATATTGTAAACAAATATTACTCATGATCCAATTATCTAATTCAGTTGTAATTTTGGATAGGCAAAATTATATCACTAAGATGGATAATCTGCTAAACGATGATTTTAATTACAGTAAATTAAATAAAGATCCCTTGGCCTCCACAATAGCAGTTTTTAACAAGAAGCTAAAAAGTTGCATTAAAGATAAGGACATATTACGTAATTTAGCTGTGTCTGCCCCTACATTACCTTATTTATATGGGTTAGCCAAGACTCACAAAGAAAATATCCCCAGGGGTCCGATCATCAGTTCTGTAGGTTCTTCTGGTTATAAATTATCAAAATGGTTAGTTTCTTTACTGAGCCCTCTTTTAGGCAGCCTATCCTCTGCTCATATTAAAATCCATTGTGATTTCATTGCTAAACTCAAGTCGCAGACGCTTAACTTCAAATTTAAAATGATTAGCTTCGATGTTGTCTTCTTATTTACAAAAATCCCCGTGAATGATTTGCTCATGTGGCTACCGGAAGCACTTGAACAAATTTTTTGCCCATTTCTACATATGTTTGCATAGATTTAATCAAACTTGGCATCTTAAACTCTTCGTTTAGTTTGCATGATAAATGGAATCTCCAACGTTTCGGCATGGCTATGGGAAACCCTCTCTCCCCATTGTTGAGCTGTTTGTATATGGGATTTTTTGAGTCTAAGTTACTAGCCCCCATCTTCCCCCCAAATGCTATTTGGTACCGTTATGTAGATGATGTATTTTGTATTTGGCCTATTGAGTGTAACGTAACTAATTTTCTTGGTGACCTAAATAACCTCGTTCCTTCAATTAATTTCACTCATGAATTAGAAGAAGCCGGAGAATTATCTTTTGTAGCCACCATGGTACACCGTATGACGCAAGGTTTTAAGATCTCGGTATTCCGGAAGCCAACTCATGTTTCGTCTTACATCCATTATTATTCGAATCATCCGCAAAAAACTAAAAAATAAGCTTTTATTTCTTTGTATTTGCGTGCCTTTAGAGTATGTGACCCAAAATTTATCGATGAAGAGTTAGAAGCAATCAAAATCATTAGTAAAAAGTTGAATTACCCATCTTATTTTCTAAATGCTTCCCTGCGCAGAGCTAAGCAGTCCTTTCATGGAAATAAAATTAAATACTCATGTAGGGGAAATAATATTTTAACGCTCCCTTATAATAAACACTTGTCCCATGTTCCGAAATTATTAAGATATTTTAATGTTAATGTTTTATTCTCTATTAATTCCACATTAAAAATTATCCCCCAAATTAAATGGCCTGCAATATAGAATTCCGAGCTAATCTTGTCTTGGTTTTTACATAGGCCAGTTAACAAAAAGCCTAAATGTGAGAATTAAACAACATAGGTCCTGTTGTCGAACGGGGCAAACTTCAAATGCACTGTTTATTCATCAATCTACTTTGAACCATCAAATAGATTGGTCTAAGGCGAAATCCATTATTTTGTGCCCAATTTTATTGAAGGAAATTTAATTGAATCGGCCATGATCAAATTCTCCCATAACAGTAATTTCAATCTAAGTGAGGGTCTTTTTAAATTAGATAATTGGATCATGAATAATATTTGTTTACAATATAAATTTAATTTGTTTAATTGATTTGTATATTGTAGTTCTGCGGATTGGCTATTCATTTGTTCGTCAGTTGGTTTCCCCCTAAACGATTGTCTTTGTTTGTCAGTATGTTTGAATGACGTCACATTTCTCTGTTTATTGACTGTTTGTTTATTCCATTGTTCTTCTGCCCCTGATGATGCAAACACGAAAGCGCTTGGGCTTATTCTGTGAATTATTATCCTTTGGGATATTTCAAGCATATATATATATATATATATATATATATATATATATATATATATATATATATATCAGGGGCATGTGTTTACTTTTTGAGGGAAGCAATAAGCAATGACAAATAAGAGAAAAGTAATGATGGTACAGTCTCCTCCGAGACAGTACCTCTGGGGAATTCCACACCTTATTACACTGTCCTACGAGACAGTACCTTTGGGAAATTCCCCACCTTATCCATTATGGGCGTTGGTTCTTCTGCTATGAGTCATTCCCACAAGGTCGTGTCTACAGGACCTCTCCTTTTTTGAACAAACAATGACAAATCAAATTTAGAAATAAATATATAACCGATCTTCTAAAAAATGGAAATTAGTTTCATTTGAAAAATTACAATCTTACCTATTTTATTTAAATGTTATTTCATCGTCCTCTCTTTTTCAATAAATTGGTTGATGACATTTTCATAGAACTTGTCATTCTTAATGCTCTACAAAAGATCCCTTTCGATTGCGATTTGAGCCATACTGCTTAATCGTTCTTGTCCTTGCGCATTCCCCGTAAAATTGTGAATTCTTCTTAAGTACGAAAATGATCGTTCAACTGAATCACTTGTTGCTGGTAGGGTCAAAGTTAGCTCGCATAATTTTGTTAGTTGTAGTAAAGCTGCATCTAACCCACTGTTGCGCAAAATGCGAAGCAATTCAGGCACTGTTTTTCCTTTCGGTTCGCTGTCATTATATAAGATTAATAGTTCGGCCCTCAACCTTTGGCAGTAAAAAAAATCTCCATAAGAATTTTCGAGTCATGTTAGAGATGATTCATGAAATACTTTTTTGTTTTCTTCTTGTTTTCTTGGATCAAGAAGCTAAAAAAATTTTAACTTTTCAGATTTTGAAAATCTCACTTCAATGTGCACGCATATCAAATCTATGATTTTATAAAATATCCTACGGTACTTTTCTTTGGAATTTTCCAAAGGATCGTTTTATTTCGTTTAATAAAAGAATAAATGCCATCAACAGTGGACCAAATTTTGGAAAAATGGATTCGTTTTATCTTGTAAGACTATCAAAATTTCATTTATTTTATGAATACAGTAGGATATGTCAAATGTTTTAGTCTGTAATGCATCAAATACTGAATTTGTGTAATTGAAAATATCGCCAAATACATTTAAAAAAAATTGAATTCAAAATCTTCTCGAATGGAATATAATGTTTGAGCGTAAGTATAGATTTCATTGTCCCATTTGCTGCAGTTACCAATGATGACTTGGAATAAATCAACACGTTGCTCATGGTACTCGAGAACAGTCTCGACCAAAGAGTGATTAAAGTTCCAACGAGTTGGTGCAACTTTTGGAAATCGCTTTTTGTTTTGTATATCTAAAAGATGGACACGTTTCCTTTACTTTTCAAAAAAACAAAGATAAAGACTTGAGCTTTGAAAAGGAGATCTCGCATTCATGGGTTTTGTAAACCGATTGTGACAACACTATAGCTCGCTATACAGTGAATGAAAAAGCATTTGGATTTTTTTTACCCTTTTTGAAGTCCATTCATTTCACTTGCCATAACACTTGTACCATCATAAATTCGAGCAACATTTATTCCAATATTTAATTCAACTTTATTAAACACTATTTTGGATAACCCTTCGGCCTTACGATCAGCGCTTACGTTTATAAACGCAAAAAATATTTCGCAAACATTACCATCACTCAAGCCTCTAAGCACAACACAAGAAGTTGGGAAACAAGTTTTAATATGAGTAAGTCTCGCCTAAAATAATAGCTGCAAATGAAGACACTTCTATTTCACTTTTAATCTTTCTTGAAAGAACATCGGCCACGAAATAAATCAAATCATTTTGGATCCTATTTGAAATATCAGAAAAAAACGTTAGACTCTTCCAAATGCAATGTTAGTAAGGGATCGTGTTTCTTACATAAATTAAGCAACTCAACATAAGTACCCTTGTTTTCAAAATCTGTTGATTCATCATAGCCTCTCAATGCTAATTGCTGCTCGCCTAAAAAAAAAAAACACGTCTCATATTTTTTTTAAAACTTCTCTATTCTTTTTCACATTTTCATGATGGATTTCCACATTCCTCTTGTGTTGGCTGTCTAATAAGAAATCAATTCGCGTTTTTCTGAAGCTAATTAAGTCTATCGCAGATGTTATGTGAGTAAAAGAAAGTTCATATCTTTTGATTGCCTTATGCAGATTTTTTAAATCGGTAAAGCCAAATGAATTCCATATACCTATTTCATTGTTAAACAACAAACAGGGCCAGCAGAATAGTTTTGCAAGCAAAGGCAAGCACTAAACCACTTTATCTTATTGTATTGCGCTTTGTAAAATTTTCTAAAGCAACGCTTTGTTTTCCCTGTTAAATCTATGTCTGGAGTAGGCCTAACTTTTTTAATTATTCTCATTATCTGCGTGACTTTTCAAAGAAAATTTAATACCTCATAATCTCTCAAATATGCATATGTAATGTTTTTCCTTTTTCAATGGCTTCATTGTTCATTTCCATTATCGAGTTGAAGGATTGCACTTTAAATAGAACAATTAATCTAACCTGAATAATTTACACAATAGCTAATTAATCAATGCACCAATAAAGTAGTCTAAACTGTTTTAGACAAAATTGCTAGCAAGCTGGAGTTATTTGTTTCCAAATGTCGCCAGAATTAGAAAACAAGGTAAATAAAGATTATTTATTTTATGTTGTTGCATTCTAATTCTTTCTCATATATATGTGCCATGAAACTATAATTACACAATACAGAGAAATAATAATGAGACACCCTAATAAATAACAGAATTTCATAAAAATTATGGCCTAATGCAGGAATCTGGAAGGTTCACTTTTGAATCCGTTGACAAATTTCAATAACTCAATTTCGTTTACTCTCTGGGTGACGGCAATAGGCAAATTGTTTGCATTTTCTCATATATTATCTTATTTTTACATCTGACAATACAAACCTTTAGTTATATATACCTGTAAGTATGAAAAAAAACACCTAAATCTAAGAACATCATAAGTTAACCCTCTTTAAAAATAGAAATGGATTAAAGCTCTCATTAGAAATCGCAATAAACTGTTTGCTGAAGCCAATCGTATATTGGAGAACCTTCGTAGAAATCCCCGCATTATTTAATGAGTGAGACGCACTTCATAATCGGCGGTCAACTCTTCAATTAAAAAAAAAATCATCAAACCTTAGCCGCCCTGCCAACGATTATTGATACTTAGTAAGGTATTCCTCTCCTAAACCAGCAATCTGTCTCTGAACTGAAATTTGGGAGCTGGTGTAATCTGGAGGAGGGGTTGTTTCTCATGCCGCATGTCATCCATCTACCCGTAGATGATAGATCCAAAGGTAGAGTAAGGCTGTTAGATCTTGACAACAACGGCAGACGCATGAGTTGCCAGAAGGGAGTTGTAGATAACGAGCTGCCGCTGGGACTCTGACACCGGATTTTCTCCCATGTTAAACCCTGAAGTCTTTTCCATGAGTGGAGATGACCACAAGACAATGGAAGTGTTAAATCATAGTTTTATCTTTCCTATATAGTTGAACGACTTCAAAGGCATACGAGTTCCATCTACCCGAGCATCGAGTCGGACGGATACGTTCCTCTATGTTTGTCTCATTCACCATCTTATATCATGAGACTGGCTGAAAATAACCCAATCAAGGAGGCAGATGTAACGAGTCATGCGACCATTTTTCAGGTACTTCTGTTTTCTGGGGCTCGACATGCTGGCTCTCCTTTTGTATACGACAGATGTCGGCGCGCTTTTATCTGGAGGCTGTTACTGCCCGCAATATACGACGGTCTCTAGGGTGGTTCCCTTTTACGTAGAGAAGATGAATATAGAACTAACTGCCCCAAACAATCTTTCCGGAGCCCGAGACGTGACTTAGCAAGAGCAAGACCAGGCGTGGGAAACCTTCGTCCTTTAGGTCATATGTAGCTTCCTTGGCTATTAGGTGCGGCCTTCTGACAGTTCAAATTTTGTAAATCAAATTATTTTATTGCTTTAATACAAAAAGTACTGTCAACAAAGTCAATAAAAGCTTAGTTAACCTTAGAATTAACATTTTAAATTTTTTAGCTCATTCATAACCATACTAGTTAGTTATTACATTATATCTAATTAACATTTTGTGTGTGTGTGTGGGGGGGGGGGGGGTCAGCAAAGATAATGTGGCCTTCAACACAGGAAAACTTACCCACCCCTAAAAAAACTATGTTTTTGTGGTATACTTGGAGCTTCCTTGGGTCTTTCTCGGCGCTACTTTGGGGGCCAACAAAATATATCTCATCATTCAATTTAGCCGAATGAAAATTCCATCGTTGTTTATAGCACCAAAACATTTTTCGGTAAAAAAGTCTTCTCGTTATAGAATGACTCTGGCTTTGAAGAGCGCAAAACAAAGACAGTTTTTATTAAGTACATACTCGTACATATATTCTGGAAAACTAAATTCATGTCGAAGCTTATGACTTGTAGAAGAGCACGTCAAACGAATGAATTAAAATGAATTAATCTCATTGAAACATGAGAAAAAATAATAATGAATTTTAACTATAAAGTAAATTAAAAGATAAATAACATAAAGAGATTTAGGGGTTTCAAACTAAAGTTAAATATATTTCATACATTTGCATTTAATGCATCCTTTTTCTGCACATTCAAAGCGAGATCCCTCTCTAAATAAAGACCTCGAAAAACTTATTTCAATAATTATATTTCGAGCAACTAGCCATTTAGGAAAGAAACATTAACATAGTTGCTCCAATGTTTTATTGATTGGGTAGAAAAGAAATTCGAACTCCTAGGTCACACCCACTGAAAATCGATTTGTCAAGAAGAAATTTAGAAAGTTTGATGGACACAAACAATTGTCCATTAGGAACTTCCCGTCACTATACTTTATCCCATTGAGAATGAGTCCGGCGTAGCCACCAAGGTGCCCCCCATCCCTAAAACGGGCCTGCACACACTTTTTGTGATATATCCTTCATTCATTCACTAATCACCCTTACTTATCAGGACATGGCAGAAGAAATGCCTGTGAACACCGCGAGATCTCAATGGGAGCTCCAGCAAAGAATATACTGCGTCTAACATTATTACAAGACAGGCTCTTTCATCAGTCAAAAAACGGGAGAACCATAAAATAAGAGCATAAAAATTGAAAGGGAGAGAAAGAGAGAGGGGGAGGAGGAGAGAGAGAAAGGAAGGGGGAGGTGTAGAGGGAGAGAGAAAGGGGGAGAGAAGGATATTGAGAGCGGTGGAGAAAGATAGGAGGAGATAGGGGGCACGAGAGAGGTAGAGGGAGAAAGAAGGAGAGAGAGAGAGAGAGGTGGGAGAGATATATATTTTTTTAAGAGTCCGTTGTGCGAGTGCCTACTAGGGAAAAAGTCCCTGGAATCACCTTACAGCCTAATGCTACTAGGTTAGATTAGAATAAAACAAATATGCAAAAGAGATGGGTGAGAAAAAGGGAGAAGAGAAGGGAGGAGAGAGGGAGAGAGAAAGATAGAAGAGAGAGGAGGAGAGAGAGGGCGATAAATATGGGGGAGCATAAATGAGGGGAATATATTGAGAGAGATGAGAAGAGAGAGGGGGTGAGAGAAAGGAAAAAGAGAAGAAGAGAGAGAGAGAGAGAATGGAAAGAGAGAGGCAGAGAGGGAGAAAGAGAGGTTGGGAGAGAGAGTGAGAGAGAATGGAAAGAAAGAGGCGGAGAGGGATAAAGAGAGGTTGGGAGAGAGAGTGAGAGAGATACGGGGAGAGGAGGAAAATCGATAGAAAGAGAGACGAAAAGGGGGAATAGAGAGGTGGTTATAGAGGGAGAAGATATATAAAAAGGGGAAGGAAAGAAAGAGAGACCTGGGAGAGAGAAACTGGAGAAGGAGGGAGAAAGAAAAGAGAGAGGGGGAAATAAAATGGTAAATAGTGGGCGAGAGGCAGAGAGACGGGTAGATAAAGAGGTGGAGATAGGGTGGTAGAGAGAGTAGAGAGAAGTAGATAGGGGACAGTAACAAGGAGTAACAAGCAATAACAAGGAAAATAAGTAGCCTAGAAGACCTTAAGGTCCATTCAATGAGGGTACCTTTGGACTAGCTGTCGAGCGGGCACATCCCCGCTTACGTTCTCCCTAAACGGCCTTTTTTCAAGACTTTTTCTAGTCTTGTCTTGAACTGGTCAACAGATTTACTGTTGACAACCTCCACGGTAAGTGCATTCCAGCTACAGCAGACACTGTACGTAAAAGATTTCCCACACAGGTCTCTGTTGTAACGCTTCAGCTCAAGTTTGAAGCCGTCATTTCTTGTTCTGCTCTCATCAAGGCTGAAAATATCCCCGTAGTCAACATTGTCGAACCCTCGAAGTATTTTGAAAACTTCGATGAGCTGACCACGTAGTCTACGGGTTTTCAACGAGAACAGATCTAATTCCCTTAATCTATCTTCATAACTTTTATGTCTGATAGAAGGAATCAGTTTGGTTGCTCTGGCTTGCACGCGTTCCAATCTCGTGATGACCTTTCGAAATGAAGAACTCCAAAATTGTACGGCATACTCCAGGTGCGGTCAGACAAGTGAATTGTACAAACGGAGTACTATTTCCTTGTTCCGATATCCAAACTGTCGCTTTATATAACCTAGCATCCTTTGGGCTTTCTTCTCCGCCTCAATACACTGCCTTGAGAACTTGAGATCACTAGTTATAGTTACACCCAAGTCTTTCTCAGTGTCGGTAGATTTAAGAGCAGTGCCCTTAAGGATATAATTAGATTGGGGGTTTCGGTGGCCGATATGCTTCAATTTGCATTTGTTCACGTTAAACGGCATTTGCTACGTGTCCGACCACTCCCCAATCTTTCGAAGATCTTCCTGCAGGCGGGCAGTATTTCCATCCTTTGCAACGTTCATACCAAACTTGGTATCGTCGGCAAATTTAGAAATCTTCGCAACCATGTCACCGTCCATGTCGTTGACGTAGATAATGAATAGTAGTGGTCCCATGAGAGAACCTTGAGGCACCCTGTTAGTAACGGGCACCCGCTCAGAAGCCTGTCCATTCAGCACCACCCGTTGCGGTCTGCCACTTAGCCAGTTCTCTAGCCAGCTTGCTACTTTTCCGTCTTTGGCCCAGCGCTCGCACTTTCCGGAAAAGACGGCGGTGTGGTACTTTATCAAAAGCTTTCTGAAAGTCTAAATAGACCACATCTACCGCCTTGTCCCGATTGTGCCCACTGAAGACGAAGTGGAAGAATTCCACAAGGTTCGTCAGGCATGACCGTTGCCTTCGGAAGCCGTGCCGGGAACTCCTCAGTAGCAGGTTTGACTCTAAATGAGACATCATTTTGTCCACCATGATGCCTTTCATGAGTTTACCGACTATCGAAGTCAGACTGATAGATCGTTAGTTCGACGGTTGGCTATGGTCTCCTTTCTTGAAGATAGGAGTCACCTCCACTTCACGCCAGTCTCTAGGAACGCATTCGGTCCGGATTGACATGTTGAAGATTGCGCTCAGGTGTCGTGACAATTGATCGCGCACTTCTTTTAACACTTTAGGTAAAAACCCACCCGGGCTAGGTGACTTGTTCGTCTTTAGGTCACTGATCTTCTTTTTTATTTCTCCTCCGGTGAAGTCCAAATCCTCCAGCTTTTTCCCCCGAGTAGGAATCCGTCGGCTGAGGGATAGGACCACACTCTTCAGTAAACACTGAAGAGAAGTAGTCGTTGAGGAGGTTAGCATTTTCTGCATCTGAATGCTTCAATGTCCCCTCCTCATTCCTCAAAGGGCCAATCGTTCGACGGATTGGTTTACGGCTGTTCACATATCCAAAAAACTCCTTGGGATTCTCTTTACAGAGTCTCGCCACTTGGAGTTCCTCAGACCGCTTAGCCGCCCTTATGCTGGACTTCAATCTCCTGGCTAGCCTCAGGTATTCGTCAAAGTCACCCGAGATCTTCGATTGCCGGTACACAGTTCTCTTCTCCCTAAGCAGTTGTCCGATTTCTCGATTAAACCACTTTGGTTGAACAGAGGACCGACGGGGCCATTTCAAAGGGATGAAACGTGATTGAAGACTCATGAACGTAGTTCTGCATTTTTCCACGAATCTTCATCATCCTCGCACACTTCTAGCCTCGCATCAGTCAAGCCAGCACGAGAGAGGTTTAAGGAGAACGAGAAGGAGAGAGAAAGTGGGGGAGAGATACGATGGGGAGAAAGAGAGGGTGAGGAGAGCGCTAGGGGCTAATAGAGGTGGAGAAAGAGGGAGAGAGAGGGAGAGATAGGGTGAGACAGATAACGGGAAATAGTTTGGGAGGGGAGAGACGCGGAGAGGCAGAGAAGCGGAGAGAGGGGAAGAAAGGGGAGATGAAGTGAAAAAGAAAGAGACAGGGAGATATAGGCCGAGAGAGACGGCAATGAGTGAGATAAAAGGGAAGAGATGGGGCAAAGGATAAAAAAGAGGGGTGGAAAGAGATGGGAGTGAGTGAGAGGGGGAGAGGAGGAAACACGGAGAAGGGGGAAAGCAGGAGAGAGAGGGGACAGCAGTTTTCGGGAGAGAGTAAAATAAATGGAGAGAAAGAGGAGTAGAGATATAGAGGAAGGAAGACAGGGTGAAAGAAAGGGAGATAAAGGAGTAGAAAGATAGGGAGAGGGAAAGGGAGGTAGAAAGAGACAGGGATAAACGAGAGGGGGGAGAGGAAGAGAGAGGAGAGTAGGGAAGAGAGAAGGGTAGATAGAGATGTCGGGAGGGGGTAAGGTAGGTGATAAATAGAGGAAGAGTTAGGTGGGACGAGAGAGAGAGAGAAAGAGGTGAAGAGAGAGGGGAAGAGAAAGGGGAAAAGAGAGATGGGGAGATAGAGAGAAATAGACAGGGAAAGATAGACTGGGAGAGAGATGAGAGAGGGAGCCAGGGTAGAGATAGATAGAGGCGGAGATATAGAGATATGAGGATAAAAAGACGGGAGTAAGAGGGAGAGATATGAGAAAGAGAAAGAGAGAGAGAGAAAGAGAGAGAGAAGTGCGAGATAGAGATAGGTGAAAAGAGAGGGAGAGGGTACTATTTCTCAATTTCATATTAAAAATAGTTACGACCTTATTCAAAAACTAAACTCCATCCCTTACTTTAATAACTTCTCTCTCCTTAGTTTTGATGTACGTTCTCTTTTTCCTGAGTTGCCGGTAAACGATCTTTTTCCCTTCCTTAGTGATAAATTGCGTAATTTGATATTCCCTTGCATGTTAATATTTTCATTGAACTCATCTCAATGTGTACTAAAAACTGTAAGTTTTTTTAAGGGTAAACTTTACCTTCAAAAGTTTAGTTTATTTATGGGAAATTGCTTATTTCCTGTCGTCTCTAATATATATATGGAGTTTTTTCAAACTACTTTACTACCCCTCCATCATCGATTTTTCCTTTGTTTGGTTCCGACATATAAACGATATTATTTGTTTGTTTCCTACTTCTAAGGATGTCAATGGTTTCCTTACTGAACTAAATTCTCTGGTTCTCTCCATTAAATTTACCTTTGAACTCGAACAAAATGGTGTCTCCGTTCCTAGATCTACTTATTCACAGGACCCCATCTGGATTTAAATTTTCCGTCCATCATAAGCCTACCAACGCCGGTTCTTATATTCATATTTACTCAGGTCATAATGAGAAAGTCAAACAGTCTGTATTTATTTCAATGTTTCTTCGGGGGTTGTGGGTCACAGCCCGGAATTCGGGGATCTTGATATTTCTGAAATCTTTGAAATAGGTAACAATCTTTGCTAACCTCAAAATTTCTTGCAGTGCTCCTAGATTAGGCAAAAAAAAATCGTTTTGTAGAACTGAAATATCTCCGGCATACAATTTTAAGAACTCCCTTGTTTTACCGTTTTCTGACTCTTTTTTCTTGCTTCCCCACCTATTAAAAAGTTTAGATGTTTCAGTCATATTCTCTCTCTCTCTCTTTATATATATATATATATATATATATATATATATATATATATATATATATATATATATATATATATATATATAATGAAAAACTCACAAAGTATCACGTGAGGGTAGCAAATGAATGTAATGTCCCGCAGGAAAAAATGAAAAGGTGTTTCCAAGTACTTTCAAACTTTATTAAGTTCCTTATCAAGGATAACTACAAGAAATAGTAGTATATTAGAGGTATATATACGAAAGAAAAGTATAAAAGACCGCCTCAAAAACAAGAAATCACTAATGAGGAAGAGGGAAGGGGAAAAGGTAAAAAAACACATTAAGAATTACAAGAAGCAGGTAGTAAGGTCAAACTAAGTCGAAGGAAAGGGTAACAGATTCAAAGAAATGGAGATAGCCTAACGAGGGAGATTATAAGACACGATGAGCAAAAGGGGGGGAAAAATACAATGTACAAAACAGAGCAGTGGCAATTCAAAAATAAAAAATAATAATAAAAAATTAAAATAAAATAGGGGCCACATAACTAAAGAATGTATATAAAAAACACTAGGAACGAAAGACAAAACTAATTTCTTTGAGTATTAATCTTTTAATTATAGCATCTATTTTATATAAACCAAGGGAAAGGTTGAAATTATCACATTGGCTTATAAAAGCACATTCAATGATATTCCTTTTTATATGGTCATTGGAACGATAAAAAAAATTTGGCCGAGTTCCAGTTAATTAAATGGTTCTTATCTGACATATGGACAAAGAAAGCACTGTTATCTTCCCCTCAAACTGTCCCTACTCTCCCTTTTAATAGTAATAACAATTTAGTTCTACCTTTTTCTCTTTGTTTTAGTGATCTTCCCCGTCTTTTGAATAACTTTAACATTTCTATTGCTTTTAAATATGAAACGACCATTAAGAATTTATTTGTACGTAATAATTGTAATAGTTTGGGAGGAGGGGGAGTTTATTCAGTTGAGTGTTCTGGTGGTCTAAGTAAATATTACGGACAAACAGGTAAACAACTTTCTGTTCGCATAAATCAATATAAATATAATGTCCGAAGAGGGAGAGATAACAGTGCTTTCTTTGTCCATATGTCAGATAAGGACCATCTAATTAAGTGGAACTCGGCCAAATTATTTATCGTTCTAATGACCCTATAAAAAGGAACATCATTGAATGTGCTTTTATAAGCCAATGTGATAATTTTAACTTTTCCCTTGGTTTATATAAAATAGATGCTATAATTAAAAGATTAATACTCAAAGAAATTAGTTTTGTCTTTCGTTCCTAGTGTTTTTTATATACATTCTTTAGTTATGTGGCCCCTATTTTATTTTATTTTTTTATTATTATTCTTTTATTTTTTAATTGTCACTGCTCTGTTTTGTACATTGTATTTTTTCCCCCTTTTGCTCATCGTGTCTTATAATCTCCCTCGTTAGGCTATCTCCTTTTCTTTGAATCTGTTACCCTTTCCTTCGACTTACTACCTGCTTCTTTTAATTCTTAATGTGTTTTTTTACCTTCCCCCCTTCCCTCTTCCTCATTGGTGATTTCTTGTTTTTGAGGCGGTCTTTCATACTTTTCTTTCGTATATATACCTCTAATATAATACTATTTCTTGTAGTTATCCTTGATAAGGAACTTAATAAAGTTCGAAAGTACTTGGAAACACCTTTTCATTTTTTCCTGCGGGATATTTCATTCATATATATATATATATATATATATATATATATATATATATATATATATATATATATATATATATATATATATATATATATATATATATGGATATGAGAAACTCACAAAGTACGAAAGAAGGGTAGATAGTTTGATTATAATGTTGACGGTATTTACTATTATAAAGTTGAATAAATACTTTTTTATGCCAAGCTCTGAAATTTAGGATTTGTTTGAGGCCTGAAGATATACCCTGTACGGACCATGCAGCAACTTTTCTCACTATCAACAAAAGACCTATACAAATCCCAGGTAACATAAAAATAGCCTTCCACTTAGCAGACTAGAAAAGATACAAAAGGGAACTAAATTCATACAAACCAAAACCATGAGAAGGATCAACATTAGGAGACATAGATTTTGAATTAGAAAATATGAGCAACTCGATGCAAGCAGCTGATGAAATAGCTATCACTAAAAGCCCCTAAACGACAATCAAAACATTTACTTGGACACCACAAATGGTACGGAAGCACAGACGACTAAAGGAAATCTCAGAGGAAATAAGAATGAACGGACCAACGAGGGAGCTACACATTGAAATGAGAAAGATAAAGAGAGAACTGAATACGGAGATATTAGAAAAACAAAAGGAACACTGGAATTGAACAATCCAGAAAATTGACAATGAGGTACCCGTAAAAGAATTTGGGAAGAAGGTAAAACAAATGAAAGGCAAAGCAGGAGCTAGAAAAGGACAATTAATGACAACCAAGGAAAGACTATAGGTGACTATGACACGATAGGACAGATATTAAAGGACCACTGGAAAAAGATATTTAATATAAGTGAAGAGGACAGCGAAGAATTCGACATCGATTCGAACGAAACGTCATTAGAGCACTCAACGAGGAAGCAGAGAAAACAGTGCCACTCCCAACTGCGGATGCAATGAGAGACACCTTTGATGAGACCGACGCGAAAATCATCGTGCAAGAAATCAAAACCAGAATTTCGCAATTCAAACATAAGGCTCCAGGAAGATCAGAACTCACTAAAAAACATTACGAAGAAGCACCTTAAAAATACTGCGGGGAATCCCAACTGTATTTAACGCTTGCCTTAACAACAGCTACTTCCTGAAGGAACTAAAAGTGGCAAAAATGATCTTTATCCCCAAAGCTGGAAAAGCACCAACACGAGTAGAGAATTACAGACCAATCTCTCTATTCGACTTCATCGAGAAAGTGTTTGAGGAAATATTAAACGATCGACTAAGTGAGCACCTAGAAGAAAACAATCTTCTGAACAAATTTCAATTTGGATTTAGAAAGAAAGAAAGGGAGCACGGAAATGGCCCTCACGGTCGTTACCAAAAAAATAGCCAGAGCAAAAAAGGAAAAGGCTAGCGTTGATATCGTCTGCAGGGACGTTTCCAAATCATTCAACAAAGTCTGGGCTAAGGGAATGCAATACAAAATACTACAGTTAGGTATGAACAGCAAACTTGAAAGACTAATCTGAAACTACATTAAGGAACGACGTGCATACATCGAGATGGGAAACCATTAAGGAGAAAAATTCAAGATGTAGGCTGGCTTACCGCAGGAAGGGTGCCTGAGTCCTTCACTATACTCAGTGTATACCTCAGACATCCAACCACCATTTAAGTATAGGTGCCTCAACATACAATTCGCAAACGACGTCACACAAATCGTCTGCCCATACAGGAACTCTGACATGCAGGCAAGATTAACATCAGAGGAAATATAAAGGATTAATGTTTACGAAAGACAATGGAAAATAAGTACAAACAAAAATAAGTTTAAAATAATGCCAATCTACTAAAGGAAACTCAGAGACATAATTTTCGAAGGAGAGAGATACGACTACACTAATGAAACTAAAGTACTAGGACTAAAGATTACCAGGACAGGATATTCCAAGCAAGCACGTTAAAAAACGAGTTGGAAAAGGAAGAAGGGTAATGAGTCTACTGTAATACAGGCTTAAATCCCTTAACCAGAGAAGCAAGAAAATATACCAAGCGATCATCCAGTGATCCTTATATACACCATTTAAAAGAGTATAATTATTGAACTGCAGAGTATTCAAAACAAGGAGGTATCAGTAATCACTGGCACGAGAAGGAGAGACACAAAGAGACTTACATAGAGAAGTGAAAATGAAACCACTTAACAAAATAATAGAGGAAAGAGCCAAGAAATTGATTGAGAAAACTCAACAGGAAATAGGAGAGGAAATCACGAATTCGATAACCCAAAGAGAGGAGAGGGAAGCACACAGCTTCTTCCCCACATGTACAACAAGGATCGACCAAGAAGAGGATGAACTTTCCACGTATTAACTTGGAGAGTTTCGACTTAGAGAGAGTAAGTAGCAAATTAATTAATTTAATCAGACTCAGTAAAATTATAAAGTAAAACAAGGAAAAATAGTTAGGAGAAAAAATGTAAATATAAAGAACAACAAAAATAACGCTTTCAACGCCTCATAACACAACAACAATATAAAAAATCACAAAACAACAAAGAAGGATAAGCGTGAGGCTCGGGTATCTACCAACTTAAACTCTCGAATTTCAAAACTAAAACATTCTAAAATGAAAGAGATTAGCATGACCTCCATGCACCTAAGCATTCTATAGCATCCCTACTACTTTTTTTTACTTCTCCCTACACTTTTCTTATACTCGTCACACCTAAAGAGCTAAACACTGTATACATGGAACAGGGGCACTATAGTAAGAATGAATAGTAAAAGGATATATTACCCACCGTGGTTCGGAGACGAAGTAAAGCTGTAGATCCATCGACTAACTATGTCAAATTTCAAGTCTACTACGTTATTTCAACCGTTGTTATCTCTACCTTTTACTCTTCCTTTCCCTCTCCCTCTCCCTCTCTCTCTCTCCTGGTCTCCTTCTTGCTCCTCCGGTAGTCCCGACAGCGCTCTGTAGGGGCTTAGAGATGCCTAGGGGGGCGGTTTCCCTCCCCCCCCCTCCGGTCATCTCAGGATGGCCGGAGTGGGAGGGAAGAGGACTGGCAATATTTCTCTATATATGTTCCCATACTTTTTCCTTCAAAAAAAGAAATATAGGAAAACGATGGTTCTTAGTTTTAGAGCATCAGCTCATAAGTAACCATGCATGAGTTTTTGTTCATTTCTGTAAGGGGTCTGGCATTATTTTTTAGGCGCTCGTTATTATTTTTTGTAGTTTGCATTAATGAACTGTAATATTGCATTGCTTTCACAGATCCAATTAGCTTAGTGCCCCCCCCCCTCCCCTCTCATATGAATATTGTCCTTTCAAGTTTTAGGGCACCTATCCATTCGGATTCCATGCCATCAAATGTTATTTTGGTTCTACGTGTGATCCAATTATAAGGTTTCATAAAGCTTCAAAGTGCATATTTTTAAGTGTCTTATTCCATCTTAAGATGTAGTCCCTACAACTAGAACTTTTCTACAAAGGTCTCATATAGAGAAGGGCTAATAAAAAAAACTCATAGTACCGAGAAGTACCATAAGAATATCCTCCACTGATATTCTCTAACATAAAACATAACATAATTACACGGATGACAAAAGCCACAAGGGCCTATCAAAGGTCATCCGACTCCGTCAAAACCCAACCACAAAAAGCACCATCACCAGGGGAAGACAAAATCAAAGTCCCCCACAATATAATATAACGGATGACAAAAGCCACAAGGGACCATCATAGGTCATCCGAGTCAAGCGGCCTCTTTTTCAAGGCACCCAAACTCCCAGGAAAACTACATCCAGAGGATTGCATCCAGAAACAAGGGTATCACCAATCAAGGCTTGTCAACAACTAAATCATGCAGCTATAGATATATACAAACAATATTAATATATACAAAACTTAGGAACCATCACAACCTTCCCTTCCCATAAACTCATCCAACCTACTCTTAAATACATTTAGATTTGGACTACCTACTACCCTCTGCGGCAATTTGTTCCAGAAGTCTACTACTCTATTGGTGAAAAAATATTTTCTTAAATCCAACCTACACCCTTGCTTTTTAATTTTCAAGTGGTGACCTCTAGTCCGATTTCCATCATCTAACTCAAAAAACTTGCTAACATCCAATTTATCTATCCCGGAAAATTTTTTAAAGAGCTCAATCATATCCCCTCTCACACATCTCCTTTCGAACGAGAACATATTTAATACCCTCAGTCTATCTTCATATTCAAGGTGCCTCAGGGAAGGAATAATCTTTGTTGCCCTCCGTTGCACTGACTCAAGAAGGTTAATATCGTGTCTAAAATGTGGGGACCATGCCTGTATACAGTACTCTAGATGTGGCCTAACATAAGAGTTATAGAGTTTAAGAATAACCTCCTTACTTTTGTAACTGACATTTCTCTTAATAAAACCCAGCACTCTATTTGCCCTATTTCTTGCTTCAATACACTGCTTAGAAAACCTTAATGACTTATCTATTACTACTCCTAGATCTTTCTCATCCTCTACTGAGCTCAGCCAATGCCCATCCATTTCATAGTTAAATTCTCTATTATCTTTTCCCATGTTAATAACTTTGCACTTATCAAGGTTGAAAGTCATTTGCCACTTATGTGCCCAGGATAACAATTTATTTAAGTCCCCCTGCACTTTAAAATTATCATCAATATCTTTAACTACAGCTGCTAATTTGGTATCATCCGCAAAAATTGACACTTTATTATTAACTGCCTCCCCAAGATCGTTTATATAGATGACAAATAATAATGGACCGAGAACTGATCCCTGAGGAACCCCACTGATAACATCCCTCCACTCTGACTTTACACCATTTAGCACTACCCTTTGCTTCCTGTCTTTCAGCCACTCAGCTATCCAATTTGAAACACCCCCACATATCCCAATCATTTTTAATTTATGAACTAGTCTCCTGTGTGGTACCTTATCAAATGCTTTACTAAAATCTAAGGAAATTATATCTACATTCTCTCCCTTATCTACTTAAAAAAAAAGCTTCCTCCCCCATCTCTCTCGTGTATTTTTAACCCGGTATGTAGGTGTCAAGTGTTTTATGGAAAGCGTGCTGCAGCTGACATCTGAAGCATTGTGTGTGACCCCACCTCAATGTCCACTGTAGATCTGAGGCTATATATCTTCCAAATATTTTCACTTCCCTCAATTTTTCCCCTCTTCCTCTACAGATATCCCTTTAAGACCTTTCAGCGGGAGATGCTTTCGTTCGTTTTCGTTTTAAATGTTAATCCAAAAAAGCAATAAAATCTGTTCATAGGACGGACTCTTTTAAAATGACCGACTTCTCTGCACATGTAATTAAAATGGGGAACAAAAATTAACTACATTTATTAAAGAGATGGAAAATAAAAATAAATTATAATAATCATTTATGAATTCTGCCTCTCTAAAATAAGTTTAAAAAAGAGATTTAAGATTAGTAAATTATTTGCTAAGATTATTAACATCAAGCCTATCGTTAAAGACGTGTAGTCGCGTATTAGAAAGGGGGGAAAGTACTAAGCAAAAATATAGAAAGCGAGCTAAGATAAATGAAAATAAAACGATATATCGGCAAAATTAGCTTTAACAAATATATATATATATATATATATATATATATATATATATATATATATATATATATATATATATATATATATATATATACATACATATATACGTAGCTACTTTGGGGGCTTTGGGCTGAAGTTGGTTGGAGACCGTTAGTGAATGGAGAAATTGTTATGAGTCCAGTTGGGATGGTTTACTATTAACTTTGTGGAGTCCCTTTTAAAACAAATATTTCAGAGTGCAAGTTGGCCAAAGATTAACAGGTAGCTGGTACGCGTTGAGATTACAAAAGAAAGACAATGACGAAAATATATCTTTACTAACAACAAAATAATATTTAAATATACACAAATATTGGGTTTAAAGGGAATGGTCGTACAGATAGAGTTAAATGTCTACGCAAGATACAGGTGGGTTAATTAGGGGATTAAGGAGGTCGGATTCAGGTTGATGATTTAAAGGGGGATTTTAAACCCAGGCGCACACACAAAGAATGGATCGATTGGGTAAGCCAGATTCTAGATCAATCTGCAGGCGTGCAACGGTTACAATTGCTTATGTGCGCCTTGCAAAAAGGGGCCAGTTGGGATACTATGACTGCGAAGGGGAAAGTCGGGTTACCTCTCGCTTCAGATGAGGGAGTACTCGTAGATGGCCTTCGGAGATGGGAATCCTCGTCAGATACTCAGCGATTGACTATGGCAGAATCCACGAATGTCGATTTAGACTTGGTCCTCGAATCGAAGTTGCCGATGAGGGGAAGGCGAGAGTCCTTCAACTCGTTCGCCGTAGTAGGTGGGAAGTCTATTAGTGCTGCTTACTAAACTGAGTCGAAGGATAATATAGACGCCTGGTGAGGTGGCTTTTGGTGGCTTTGGCGGCCGCCTCCACACACACATGAGATTTAGGGGAAAAATTTGCGACTCCTTCGGGGGGGAGGGGAATTGTGATAACGTTGGCGTGGAATGTTCAACGGACTTCGATCTTATGACGGAAGGTGACCATGGGAGACGATGAAATCGGTCCCCAAGCAAATACAGCTGGGGCCTGATAACGGCGTAGGCTGCACCTTCACCCTGGTTCAGCCATGCTTTCAAAGCTACATGCGGTGATCTCAGGACCACGTGGGTACAGAAGGGCACGTGGTCGCCCTTCAACCTTATTCTGCTACAAAAATTAGTCGAAAGCAATAATTTTAATTAGTTGCAACCAACTTAGTCAACCTATTCAGTTTTAACTAACTTAGTTAACCTAATTAGTAGGACCCAACTTAGCTAAACTTATAAGTTTTAACCAGCTTAGTTAACCTAATTAGTTTTAACCATATTAGTTACACTAATTAGTTTTAACCGATTAAGTTTAACCGAAGTAATTTTAACCAAATTCGTTTTAACCAAATAAGTTAACAAAATTGGTTTTAATCAAATTAGTTTGAACAAAATTAGTTGTAACAAATTAGTTTTGCTCAAATTAATTTTAAGCAAATTAGTTTTATTAACCTAATTAACTTTAACTAAACTGGTTTTACCCAAATTAATGCGAACCAAATTAGTTTTAACCAAAATAGTTTTAGCCATATTAGTTAAAGCAATTAATTTTTGTAGGGTAATCGATCCTCTCCCTCCTCTCTCAGTTGAGACACGGGACGTTGACCACAAACATCCTGGCCATGTAGAAGCCACAGTTCAAACCAGTAACCATAGCGCCCTCGCCCTTCGTCCCGATGGAAAGCAGAACGGTTAAAACTGCAAGATCTCCACTAAGAACGGGTATTCCATCTCACCTCAAGTACGAAATTGGAGACGAGTCACCCTCAAGCCCGAAGGTTCATCAGGACCAGAGGTAGGACGCCCTGAGAAAAACCATTGGGTAAAGAACCTTCATGCGGCCCGTCCACAAATCCCCCCACTCCCTCTTACCCCTACCCCAGTGGGGTGACGATATATATATATATATATATATATATATATATATATATATATATATATATATATATATATATATATATATATATATATATATATATATATATATATATATATATATATATATATATATATATATATATATATATATATATATATATATATATATATATATATATATATATATATATATATATATATATATATATATATATATATATATATATATATATATATATATATATATATATATATATATATATATATATATATATTGCAAAATCTTGAGGAAAACGAGGTAGAATACGTGAGTCAGCAGATTACGAAGTTCCTGGCAAGAGGCTCGGGCTACCAAGAGAAAGGACTAAGAAGCAGCTCATCCTCGAGTTAATTCCTGGTTATCAAACCGAACTTTGAGTTAACCTGTCCAAGTTCAACTTATTCTCGTCAGAGACCCCCCCTCCCCATATCCCTGTGTAGCACAAAGCACCGAAAATAGTCCTCACCCTTGAGGAATACCAGAACTTAGAAGAAGAAGCTCATCCTCGCTCGAGCCCGTTCCCGGTGGTCACTCCGAACTTTAAGTTAACTTGGTTCAAGAACCAAGTTCAACTTATTCTCGTTAGAGAACCCCTCCCCCCTCCTATCCTGGTGCAGCCCAAAGCACAGAGATAGTCCTCGCCCTTGAGGAAGAACCTCGAGTGAAATCCCCCCAGCACTTCCCTGAGTCAAAGGATTCCCGCCTGGCTCCTCGCTAGCTAGTCCGAATTATTCTGCAGAGTAATCCGAAGAGAAGAAAGGAACATTCTTTTACAATCCCGTGGTGATATGCCTTCCTGCCAAAGGCGAGTGGCTTCCCCATCTGCCACACTAGCCAAAGTCCTCTGCGGCTTTAAAAGTTATTCCGTCCGCCAACAACCATCTGGCTGAGGCACGCGTCAACGAGCCAACAAGATTCCTACAGTTTAATTTTTTTTTTGTTTTAATTAGTTTTGGTTTGTTTTAACAATTTTTTTATTCTATCCTCGAATTGCTAAGTACGGCACAAGGAACCCTCAAAGTTTAAAGAAGTCAATAATCAAGATAATAATAATCAAGGATACATAGCACTCTTAGAGAGATATAACGTTAGTCACGGAGGGGGGTTTTGGAGGGAAGGGGGGTGTAGTAGGTAAACAACCCATACGTACCAGATCCTTCCGTCACTCGGTCTTCCCTATACTACGACATAAATATTTGGTGTCAGGTGTGGGGTGCTTCCTATACCACGACATAAATATTTGGTGTCAGTTTTTATTCGTATTGGAAGAACTCAGTAATAGTTGGTTATCTTGTATTCCCTTCAGAAAGAGTAAAGGTGTGCTAAGCGTTCGATGAAAGATTAAAACATAACAAGGTCGGTGTATAAATTTGTGGTGATTAGCTGGTTAAGGTTATTAAGTATTTTTTTGTGGTGGAGTGGTATTCTAATCAGCATAGTAGTGGGATTAAGGGTAAGTTAGGCAGCGCGCTACCTGGTCCATGGTGGCATAAATACCTTTAGCAGATCGGTGAGTTTTGGACGAACAAACAGAGATATAATGGAATCGTTCGACGAAATCTACCAACAAGCCCAAGCGTTGGGACTAAGAGGCAAGGAACTAGTTACCTACGTCCAGGAAGCGGAAAGAGAAAAGAAAAAAGCGGAAAGGGAAGCAGAAGAAAGAAAAGTAGAAAGGGAAGCAGAAGAAAGAAAATTAGAAAGGGACGAAAGAAAATTAGTAAGGGTAGCGGAAGAAAGAAAATTAGAAAGGGAAGCGGAAGAAAGAAAATTAGAAAAGGAAGCAGAGGAGAGAGAACGGGTACGCGCTCTTGAGAGAGAAATGAACAAGGATCAGGCGGAAGCACATTCCATAGGATCCCGAGCGGGAGCTATACAGATACCTGCAATGAAACTCCCAGCTTATAAAGAAAATGAAGACCTGTGTTCGTACTTGACACACTTTGAAAAGATATTTGAGTTGAATCACTGGGACATAGAGACAGAGGGGATCGCCAGATTAGTACCTCTGCTCAGTACCCGGCTTTGGGACGTATTCATCTGGTTACCTGCCGAGGCTTCCGTGGATACACCACGTGCAAGCACGAGCTACTGGTGGCCGTCAACCTAAACCAAGAAGAGTACCGGATCAAGTTTAGGCAGTCCAGAATTCAGCCAGGCCAAACATACAAGCAATTTGGATTTATCCTCAAAAGGCATCTCCAATTCTGGCTAGATTCAGCCCAAGTGGAGAATGAATTCGACTCTCTGGTCGACTTCATCCTGAAAGACCAATTGTTGTGTACCCTACCCCCAGAGATACACGCCTTCGTCAAGAATAGCGAGCCGCGTCCTTCTAGGACTTTGTGGAGGACGCAAACCTGCACGCGTCCAACCATAAGTTATACCCTCGAAAGGTCAGAAAGACTTAGCCCTTGTCTCCCAAGAAAGGTTGGTATTCTCAGAAACCCTTTTCCGTAAAGAAAGGGGGGTATCCCCAGAAACCCCCTCAAAATAACCCCCCTAAGTTCGTCAGGAACTCAGTACACCCCAGAAAACCCATAACCTGCATTAATTGTGGCACCCAAGGTCACCTTAGTTATAATTGCCCCCAAAATTCGAGGCTTAAATCTCCCTCGAGCCTGCAGGTACATAAGCTTGCCGCAACGCTTGACCCAGAACAACCGCCTAATCACGCACCTCCATTGACCATATCGAATTCCCCTGACCAGCAGGTGAACTTTGTGTACAACAAAAATTCTCCCGAAAGACTAAAATTCGAGACTGGGGCCTTAAATGGTCGCCGAGTCTCAACCTTGTTACGCGATACGGGGTGCACCTTATCGTGGTGTCAAACAAATTGCTTCCCCGTAACAGCCCCCATCACCAGAAGTTCGTGGTCGTCCAGGATTTCTTGGGTAAACCAACCAAGTTCCCTGACGTCCGATGCCACATTCAGTCGAAGTATTTTTCTGTCTGGACCGATGTAGTAGCAGCACCTATTAGATTCTGCTCAGTATTAATAGGCCAGAGCACGCAGCTCTCCCCAAATCCGGTGGCTCATCTCGTAGTCACCAGGATACCCGCGAATAAGAGGCCCACGGTCCTGACCCATTTTTTCCTCGCGACAAACACGTGAGCAAAGAGCTAGGTTCCCAAGTCTTCGATACGGCACCAGAAGTAGCGCCGACCCTCCCGCCCCCGGAGGGGAGGGCAGCGAAGAAGGAAAAAGAAAGTGATTAAAGTATAAGACTGAGGGACATAAAAATAGAAGTAAGAAAAATACAGACGGAAAGAGAACTTGCCCAAGCAGAAAGAGAAGAGAGAGAAGAAAAAGAAAGAATACTCGCACATAAAAGAGCATCTAACGAGAATCAAATGGAGGTCGAAGCGGCTTTTACACAACCAAATGGGGTGACAATGAAGGAAGATGGAAGTGTAAATACGATACACCAACGTAAACTGAGTCAGATGGTAGACGCAGATAATGCGTATCCCCTACTTTCAGTACTTTTCCACCAGAACGAAGCATCCACGGAGTTACAAGTAAAACTCCAAGTCATCGTGAGCGCCACGCCCATTAACTATCTCGTAAGGAAAATTTTTTTTACCCCATTTATTCCACACTGCAACAGGCCGCTCTAGCCATAAGTGTAAGTTCAAAATTATCCAAGTACCATAAAACAGGTAGGTCGCGTTGGTTAGACTACCATTGCCATTTTGTGACTTACTTGGTTAGACTCAATAAATCGAATGGCAGACTCAGGCGCGGTAAGGTAATGGTCATAGAGGACCATTTTAATATAGGCTATATCAAAGGGGCCGATAATGTAAAGCCGCTCTATAACCCAAGTCAAAACCCCATCGAGGGTTATTTCAGCATCTAATAATCGTGAAACCATGTTTTCATTTTTTGTGTGTGTTAGTAGTTATCGTTAGGATTTAAGGGTTAAAAGTTTAGAAATGTAAGGAAGTAGTTGGGTTTTTTTGTGTGTGGAATCGATGAATTAGGTTTTAGTTTTGTTTGAAAGTTAAATTGTGTTGTGAGTATGTTAAATTGTATTGTGAAGCATACAAACAGTAGGCTCGCGAGGCCTATTCTGACCCAATGCCTTTGTACGCACGCGCGTGTGTGCCAAAGTTTAAAGAAACGTAAGGTAAGAGTTGAGTTGACCCCAGTTAGTCGTGATAATCAAGCGAAGGTTCAAAGACATGCACCTTTGCTTTTGTCGACTAGGTTGAGTTAGTTGTTTTGTAGTTCACTGGCGCCCCCCCCCCCTCCTCACATTAAGTTCTTCGAAATGAGGTTTGTAGGGTAATCAACCCTCTCCCTCCTCTCTCAGTTGAGACACGGGACGTTGACCACAAACATCCTGGCCGTGTAGAAGCCACGGTTCAAACCAGTAACCACAGCGCCCTCACCCTTCGTCTTGATGAAAAGCAGAACGGTTAAAACTGCAAGATCTCCGCTAAGAACGGGTATTCCATTTCACTTCAAGTGTGAAATTGGAGACGCATCTCCCTCAAGCCCGAAGGTAGGATGCCATGAGTAAAACCGTTGGAGAAGGAACCTTCATGCGGCCCGTCCACAAATCTACCCGCCTCCCTCCTACCCCTATCCCAGTGGGGTGACGACATATATATATATATACCAAAAACTTGTGAAAAACGAGATAGAATACGTGAGTCAGCAGACTACGAAGTTCCCGGCAAGAGGCCCGGATTACCAAGAGAAGGGACTAAGAAGCAGCTCATCCTCGAGTTAGTTCCTGGTTATCAAACCGAACTTTAAGTTAACTTGTCCAAGTTCAACTTATTCTCGTCAGAGAACCCACCCCTATCCTGGTGTAGCACAAAGCACCGAGATAGTCCTCACCCTTGAGAAATACCAGAACTAAGAAGAAGAAGCTCATCCTCGCTCGAGCCCGTTTCCGGTGGTCAAACCGAACTTTAAGTTAACTTGGTTCAAGAACCAAGTTCAACTTATTCTCGTCAGAGAACCCCCCTTTTCCTCCTATCCTGGTGCAGCCCAAAGCACAGAGATAGTCCTCGCACTTGAGGAAGATCCCAGAATGAACTCCCCTCAGCACTCTCCTGATTCAAAGGATTCCCGCCTGGCTCGTCGCTAGCCAGTGCGATTATTCCCCAGAGTAATCCGAAGAGGAGAAAGGAACATACTTTCACAATCCCGTGGTGATATTTCTTCCTGTCAAAGGCGAGTGGCTTCCCCATCTGCCACACTAGCCAAAGTCCTCTGCGGCTTTAAAAGATATTCCGTTCGCCACCAACCATCTGGCCGAGGTACGCGTCAACGAGCCAACAAGATTCCTACGGTGTCTGAGCTCATTGAGTTCAAGGTCAGACTCAAACCCGTCGCAAGAGGAACAAATGTACTTAAACTCCACTACAAACAATTAGCATTTTTTTATATTGTAGGGAGCGGTGGGTCAACCGTCACTATTATTTCAAGAGGTCAATTTAGAAAGCCTTACTTGAAATTGATTGTAGTCATTTCTGTGTATTTAGTGTATATTATTTCTTTGGTTCATGTTTATTTTTTTTTGTTTTAATTAGTTTTAGTTTGTTTGAATTTTTTTTTTTATTCTATCCTCGAGTTGCTAAGTACGGCACAAGGAACCCTCAAAGTTTAAAGAAGTCAATAATCAACATAATAATAATCAAGAATACATAACACTCTTTCAGAGAGATATAACGTTAATCACGGAGTTTTGGGGTGTAGTAGGTAAGCAACCCATACGTACCAGCTCCTTCCATCACTCGGTCCTTCCTATACTACGACATAAATATTTGGTGTCAGGTGTGGGGTGCTTCCTATACCACGACAATTTTAACCAAATTAATTAAAAAAATTAGTTTTAATCAAATTAGTTTGAATAAAATTAGTTATTGAGTTTGTTAACTAAATAAGTTAAAACCAAAGTAGTTTAAACGAAATTAGTTTTTTAGCAAATTAGTTTTACCCAAATTAGGTTTAACCAAATTCGTTAACCAAATTATTTAACCAATTAGTTTTAACCAAGTTAGTTATCCAAATATGTTTTAACCAATTTATTTAAACAAATTAGTTTTTAAAAAAATATGTTAACCACCCTATTGGGACTCAAATTAGTTTTCACCTGACTCTCGCCGGAGTGACATTAGACCGTAGGCAAAATTAACCATGTTTATTTAATATTTTTTATATATTAATTTTCTCTTTACATGTTTCAATCTCTTATTCTCAGTGGTACATTTTTTATTATAATGCTTAATGTGCTTACGTATGCACATATATAAACACATATTTATATATGTAGGAATGCGTATGCTGATATTGCAGAGTAAATGTACATTCAATCGAAAATCGAGCGCCTTCTTTTTACAACCTCTCTCTCTTTGGGGCGTCGCCGAAAAGCCTTAGACCGGCGCTCGCCGGCTTTATTAAGGCAGCTTATTTCAACCATAAAACCTTTACATCGTGAAATTTACCTTAAGTTTTTTACCTCATCGAGTACGCACATGTGCATAAATCCTGTAAACATATGCAAGTGACGTAAGGATTTCGAATTTTCAATATTCTTAAGAAATATAAGACATGGCTGTTATACAACCTTATAAGACATTATATATATATATATATATATATATATATATATATATATATATATATATATATATATATATATATATATATATATATATATATATGTATATATATATATATATATATATATATATATATATATATATATATATATATATATATATATATATATTAATGCTAAGGGTTTTGCCATCGAACTGCACTCATTTAAGAGAGCTTTATTTCGCATTGTGACCTACTGATTAACGTGGATTCCGAACCAGGGATGTCTACAGCCACAGGAAGGTCGACCCGAATCAAGAGTCCTTCCGCGTCTACCAATCTGGATTAACTTTGCTAAAATTCGAAGCGATGTCTCCACTGGGCTAAGCCGTAGACTATTTTTGATATAAGATAAACTAAACTTTCGGATCAAACCTAGACAATGATACCCAGCCTATTTTAGGGGTCATTATCGAGGATTGAGCTTTGGGGGGAAAGCATTATTTAGGATCGATTTATTTAAATAAGTAATAATAATTGATAATAAGCTTAAGATAAAAATAAAGTACAAATGCTAACTAAGATTGAATTTAGTTAAGATAGTAATTGTTAAGTTCTGTTAGGTTAGGTTGAGTTGAACTAACTTGACCTAACCTAACCTGACCTAACCTATTTGGCAGAATCGATTCGGTTTGAGTTGGCTTGAATATTTCTGCTATCATATTTCTTTTTTATCCCCTATAAAGGGTGTTCCAATAACTTGGACCGATTTTAAATGTGAGTTAAGTTTAAGCGTCTAATGATTTTTTGCTTTTTCTTTCAGATTTAACAACTTCAGTCTTTGGCAATTTTAACCATGGAAAGATTAACAATCGAACAACGTGTTAAAGTTATCGAAGTCTATTACAAAAATGGACGTTCAAACAGAAACGCATTTCAGGCACTTCGCGATTTTTTTGGTCAACATAATCGACTAACCGAGAGTGCAATTGGGAAAATTGTTCCTAAATTCAAACAAACGGGGTCGGTGGCAGATATGAAAATGCCATTGCGTGCTCGTTTACGCCGTTCAGCTGAAAACATTGCTGCAGTGTGCGAGAATGTGGCCCAAGATCCAGAAACCTATATTCGTCATCGCGCACAGGAATTGAACCTCTCCACAACAACGTTACATCGAATTTTGACAAAAGATTTGTCTCTACACGCTTACAAAATTCAATTAACACAAGAACTGAAGACTGCTGAACACTTGAAGCGCCGTACATTCGTCAATTGGGTGCACGAGCAAAGACAAGCCGATGATGATTTTTCACAAAAAAATCATTTTTTAGTGATGAAGCCTATTTTCATCTTTATGGATTCGTTAATAGGCAGAATTGTCGCATTTGGGCTAATGAAAATCCCAGGAAGATTGTTGAAAAGCCACTGCATCCACAAAAGGTCACTGTTTGGTATGCATTTTTGCTAGCGGAATCATTGGGCCGTATTTCTTCGAAAATGATGCCGGGAATTCTGTTACGGTGACAAGCGAGCGATACCGTGCCATGATAACCAACTTTTTATGGCCTGAATTGAATTCTATGGATGTCGAAGATTTGTGGTTTCAACAGGACAGCGATATAGGCCACACAGCCAATGTAACAATGGCTTTATTGAATGAGAAGTTCCCATGTCGCATCATCTCTCGAAACAGCGAGGTCAATTGGCCACCACGATCGTGTAGCTTGACGCCTTTAGATTTTATCCTTTGGGGTTATCTCAAAAGTAAGGTCTATGCCAACAAGCCAACAACAATGCAAAAGCTGAAGGATGAGATAATAAGGCATATTGGTGAGATCGAGGAGCAACTATGCAGAGACGTCATCAAAAGTTTTGACCATCGAGTGGAGGTGTGCCGCCGAAGCCTTGGCGGCCATTTAGGCGATATTAGTTTTCACACATAATTGCCATGACTGAAATAACATGATTCAATAGTAAAATCAATAAGTTTTCACCAATAACACTGTTTAATTTACTGCTAACTTCGATCTGTCTTAATGGAACACCCTTTATTAATATTTTCCTTTTTTTAGTTTAATTGTGTTTAAATATGCATTTTTTTGTTATTTAATAAAAGTTATTTTATCGATTTTTTGTGCGATATAAATGAATAGTGCACAAAACAAATTTAAGGTGCTAACAACTCATATTTTAGTGAATCAATCTAATTAGTACATGTACAACCGCCCCTTGATTCGACAAAATTCCGACAACTTTACAATATTTCATAGAATCAGTTTTTTACTGGCAAGAACAAAATTTGACAAAACTTCGTAGCGTATCTTACAACGAACGAATCAATTACACGAATTGCATTTTCCCTCGCTTTCCTGTGCCGCTGAATCTTTATTTGGCCTTTGATTTGAGTCTACAGTAGAATTATGATCACCTTAATTGGAAGATGATATAATAGTTCTTGTAAGAGTTAAGTGTGCTTGCATCAGGCTTATAATTCGAGTATTTAAAACCCATAGGGGTTTCAAATAAAATTTTTAAAAAACCTACTTCAAATGCACATCCCGAACAAGACAAGAACCAATGGATTGAGGCTGTGTACAGCAAGGATTGAAATGGATATTACGAAAAATTTGTTTATATAAAGTTTAACTGACACTAGCACAGATACCCGGCGTTTTTCAGGCATATAAAACTATCTTAAACAAATAATATTCTCTGCTTGAGTTAAATTACGCAATTAAAAGTTGGTAGGTATAAAATCTAAAATTTATTTTACTTTTGAGTAATGGAATAGTGTATCATGAAAGACTAACGGAGAACGATTTTCATATTACAGTAGTGCGGATGGGCGAGCAAGCAGGTGGGCGGGCAGGCAAACGTGAGTATGCGGGGGGCAGCCACAGAATTTAAAGCTCACCTCAAGCAGATAGGCGCGAGTTTTAACTAAATATCTAAATGGTTCGAGTCTCGGGCATGCTGATAATAAGTATTATTGCGTTTTTTAAACATAGCAGTCACATAATTGGTCTGGCAAACCTTAATTTTTTCATGGGCAATGTTGATATTTTAATTTCAACTCATAGCCGCGATTACTTGTCAAAAAAAATAGAAATGGTGAAATTTCCAACCTAACCTTACCAGGCAGCCAGGTTGCGCCAGTTTTTCCAAATCTGAGTAGCCTATGTCACTCCTCGAGTCAAGTTATTCCCATTGGTAACCTTTGGTGGCATTCAATGTCGCTATAAGTGACCTTCTACAGCGGTCATATATATATATATATATATATATATATATATATATATATATATACAAACAGGCTTTCCGAAATAAATATTAGATTCTTCGATGCGTTTTTTATCATCAAATTTAGCCTATCAACTTGCTTCTGGATTGCATTTATAGCAATTCGAGATTGCTCATCCTTCTGCAATTAAATCAATCACCGTCATAAAAAATCTCTATTATATTATGAAGCTTGGATTTGAGAACAGAGATGTTGGCATGGAAGCGATGTATAATTGAAGTCCCTCAAAATAATCACAATGAATCCAAATTAATATAATATTTTTGGCTACAATTTCAACAATTGGGGAGTCAGTTATAGTATGAACAACCATTCTCTAGCTGATATCAGAGAGCGTGCCCTCTCTGAACAGGAACCGTGCATTCCTGAGTACGCTCACTCTCTGATCAAGCACTTTGCATTCCTGACTACGCTCCCTCTCTGGACAGGCTTCTTTCATTCCTGACTACCCTCACACTCTGTAACCTGTTATATCTATCCCAGTCAAGGAGTTTAGGCTTATGGATGAAGCCGTTGAGTTTTTATTCGTCAACATCATCGCCTTAGGCCTAATTACTATTTCTAGAACATTCGGTCGTATTTCACGCCTTCTGCTTCCTTGCTGGTTGGCCGTGTGTGATACGACCTTTAGACAGAAGCGATATGCCTACATGCGCTATAAGCACGCCCAAACAATTTCACCGTCGGCGAATTTCGTGAAGTTAGGGCCAGGTTCTGGTATATTTTGAAGCACGCTTGCCACTATTTGAGGCGGGCATACGTGTCTTCATTTGATGGGAAGACCTCTTTTATAGAGGTGTGGAAGCGAGTCAAGAGGATTCGGGGCAAGTTTTTGCACGACCTCCTCCCATTCTCCTGGAGAACGGGACTGCAATCATAGAGACCCTGCGTCCGTGGTGGAGTCTTTCTCGACCGCTTCCTCTGCATTCTCTAGCTGAGATGCTGCTCCACCAGCCTTCAATGTAAGTCGTGATGTGGCTGACGGCCGCTGACTGGACTTTACATCTAGTGGATAACCCTTCAACGACAGGTTTACGTTAAGTGAGTTGCGTTCATCTCTCTTTTCATGCTCGGACAAGGCCCATGATTCGGACGATGTCCCGTATGCCATGTTTCGACACCTAGGTAAACGAGGCATCGCATTCTTGCTAGATTTGTCCAACAGGATCTTGACAGAGGGTAACCTCCCAGACTCTTGTCGAATGCTACTGTGCTCACTATTCACAAACATGGGAGAGATACCTATGCCCGGCTAGTTTCTGCACAATATCTTTATCCTCCATCGTGTTCGCGGCAAGTTAAGTGAGTAATTGGTAAAGATTAGATTTGCATTTTCCCTGAACAGCGTGGTCACCTGTCTAATGGTGTGTTCTGACTAGATAATGCAATCTGCGAGCCCTTTCTTCTTAATTAAACAATACTACGTCACGGTGTTTTTCGAACTGGAGAAGGCCTATGATTCCGTACGGCGATACGGAATCATGCACGATAGAAGCGACTGGGCGGCTCCCAATCTTTATTTTTGAATTTATACCAAATTTTAGATTCCAAGTAGGGGTGTGGGGAGGCCTTTCTGGTCCAATGGAGAAGGGAGAAGTCATCCCGCATGGAAGTGTTTTCAATTGCACACTATTTGCCCCGAGTATCAATGCTATCACCTTGCTGCGGACGGAAGATGTTCTCGCTACGCTTGACTTAGACGACCTTTCGAACTCTTTTGCTGCCGTGTAGATGACATCTCTGGAGACTAGACTCCAACAGGAATGGAAAAGCATTTCTCGCTATGCCGAAGAGAATAGCGCTCTGTTTTCTCTGGCCAAGATTAAGGTGGTGCACTGCTGGTGCCATCCACCCCCACTTGTTCTTAAACGTAGTTAGGCTGTAATTGGTGGCTTCGTATTATTTCCTTGGTCTTGTTTTCGACCGACGCCTCACCTAGAAGGCTCATATTCGCAGCCTTAGGGCCTCTTGTACCCGATTGGTTACTTCCTGACTTTTCTACCGATCATTTGTTCATTCAAAGATTGAATAAGGTGCGAGCGTGTATCGCGAAAAAAATGAATGTATCCACCACAAATTTTTCCCTCTGGCGATCAGTACCTTTCGCACGTCCCCTATTGAGAGCTTACTTGTCGATGGCACTCGCACTTTGCTGTACACATTGCAGTATGCACTTGTACGCGCGGCCCCGGGGACTCCCTCCATCGCAATCGCCTTGCACTGCATCCGCGGCCGATCTTGATGGTGCCTTAAGCGCTGATAGACGATAGTCTTAACCTAGGCCTTCAGAGTTTAGGGCTAAGTAACTCATTCGAGAGCTCAGTGTAGCTCTCAAGCCGGCGTTACTTTTGGTTCTACCAAGGATGCCACTATGGTGCGTCCTACCTTTGACTATTTGTCGCCACGCCTCTGCTTCTGAAGCTTCCACAACGCCGGGAGTTTTGTGTTCAACCTTTTTGGAGCACAACTCATGTCACGCTAGATCAAGGCAGTGTACACATATGTCTCCAGGTCCAAGAAGGATGTGGGCTTCTACGCCGTATCGCCTCTGTTTGAAATCGGCGGGGCTCTGCCAGGCGCTGCGTCTGTCTTCACGGCCGAGCAGTTGAAACACACCGCTTGGTATGGGAGATAATGCGTCGTGCCGTTTATAGACCCGATTGTGATCATTAAGGGCTCACAAAGCGCTCTGACTGCTCTCGGGGCATTGTAATCTCTAAACCCGCTGGGTCATGGTATGCGTCGCGTTACTGTCATCTTAAGCCGGGCTAATGTCAAGATTATCTTCTGCTGGGTTTCTGAAAGTGTGGGGAGTGTGGGGAATCAGCATATCATTAAGGATGCCAAATAGTCCGCGAGGACTGGGCGACCAGACTAACGCTTCTTTCTTCCTCACACTGACTACATGGTATGAATCAAGCAGGCCTCCGTGCTGCATGTTAAAGCAAATGGGAGATAGCCGAGTGGAACATAAAATTGCGTGCGATCGCGCTCTTACTATTCCTTTGGACCTAGCCCCCAATGCCACGATGGTTCAAGTTGCTTTCTGTTGTGTTCGAATTGGGCAAATTAACAGGACTAACCGCAATTTGATATAGCGATTCCCCTCACTTTACAGTGACGACTCCGTTGCTTCCCAGACTGTTTGGTTATTCTTGTTGAAGGTCCCGGCTTGCGTGATCTTCGCGCGCAAGTTACCTGTCCCGATACCATGAGCAGCGGGGTCGCTATCGCTTCTTCCTTGTAGTCGTGACGGGTTTGTGTACATATAATTATTCACTATTTGACTTCTTGGATGGGGCTGGCCTCTATTTCACTCTCTTTGGTGTTGGTCGCATACTGCTGACTTTGGTTTTGTTTGTTTGCTTTGTGTGTGTTATTTTTTCGTTTGTTTTAATTTAGTCTAGCATGTTGCAGTAAGATAATTACGGTGACTTATGCCCTTTTATGCAGTCACCACTTGGGGCATCAAAAAATCGTAGATTAAGTAATTCATTCTTCAAATCGTAGATTTTCTTAGAACAATTAATGCCATCTTGTATGCTTTGCTGGGTCTAAACAGGCGCGAAAAAGATAGTTAAAGATTTAAAAGAGATACAAAGCATGACCCAAGAGAGAGCACCACTTTCTCTTGGTGCACTGGATTAAGGAGGCCTTTCCGGTCTTTCAGTTTTCGCGGCGCATTGCCGATGCTATTTCAAAACAATAGATATATAAGGTCTTTTATAAAGTAGCATTATTCGTGAAGTCGATATTTAATATTTTCCGATAATTATAATGGATGCCAAGAGAATGAACTGTATATCATGTCCAGAAACTAAGCTAAATACTTTTTTAAAAGAACACTGAGTTTAATCAGTGTTTTTCTATATGTCTAGCCAGAGTATCTTATATTAATAATTGATTAAAAGTTCTTTGTCCCGAAGAAGCTGTTCTTTTCGTCAACTTCGTGAGCATTTAACGATACGACCTACTAATGCCAGATGTACTGCAAAAGTAGGGTTCGGTAGAGCGTTAGATAATGGATAATTCCTCGGAAGATTCTAGTGCTTGTATTCGGGATTCCGCTGCAATTATAAATTATTAATGTACAAAATTGTAGTTTTGAAAATTACTAACTAAATCATCTTTTCTTTAGGAAAACTCGAGGACCTATAGTGCCGTTTTAATAAGGAAACAAAAGGCAGTAATATAATAATTTAGATTGAATAATTATAAAAATATGTGCATACGAGTGTAGTAATAACTACAATGTAATGGCCTCTATATATTTAATTTAAATCAAATGGATTTAAGATTTAATTTTAGTGCCTGGAGCACTAAAATGAGAGATATGGCGGCATTTGTCAACTATTGAAGGGATGTTTCCCAGATTTTACCATTTGAGCTAATTGAATATAGAAGCCTATCCCTCTAAACAATTTTAATCATATAGAAAAACAATAAATAATATGGCTTCGTTTAATTTATGCTAAAATAAATATATCTTTAGTCAAAAACAATTCATATACGATCAACTAAATTTCAAATATTTCTTTATCCTTAAAGAATCCCTGATATCTTGAACAGCTTTCAATCAAGAAAAAGGATAACTCTACGCCCTGGAGTTAGTGCCTTACGCAAAAGGCACTCTCTAAAGAATCGAATCGGTAGCCACCAAGCCGAACCATGAGCCCTATCTGGTTATTCAGAAGTAGTATCTAAGCCTCGGTAACAAATCTTCGTTGGTAAGCAAACCACTCACAACCAGGCAAATACCCCTAGACTCTATAACCACCAAGGTAAAAGGAAGAAAATAATATGTGATTTGGAAACACTTTGCACCGAATTTGACAAAAAGTAACGGTAATATGCGTTGAGTAAAATTTTAATTATATAAATTTTATAAAGAAAACAGCTAGCAATGCAAAAAAATGACCTTTTTTAATTTATAAAAGACGACTTGTTGAATTAGATAGGGGACGAACCAACACGCGAACAGAATATATTGATTTAATTTTGACTATTGAAGAGAAGTTAACTGATCATATACTTTTTGGCGAAATGATTGTTTAAAGCGATTATAACATAATTCAATCCAATTTAAATATTCCAAAAAATGTTTCCGAGAGTTCTCAATTCATTCTATACCTTAAATCTTACGATTTTGGTTTTTCTTTTTTTCTCTCTGCTTAAAACTTTTAAATTAGGATGAAACTTTAACTCTTGAAATCTATACTAAGTATTAACATACAGTTTTTTTACTATAAATAATGGAATAGTGCACTATTCAAATAATCGTGAACACTAGGGAGTACATCAAACCAATCCATGATGCCAAAGAATAAATGAGTATTTTGCAAATTTTTATCATGGGAGATACAACTCGTTTACAAGTAAGAATGAAATTAGTATTTATATTGATAAAATGAAAATTTCCAAAGAGCCTGGTTATGATCAAATATATCCATTCTCCTTAAGAGAGTTAGAAATCGAATTAGTATAACTACTCTGTATAATTTAAAAAAATTCTATTAGAGACTGAATAGTTCCTGAAGAGTTCAATGAAGTAAATGTAATAACAAATTTTAACAACTAGAATAAAGACTGATCCTGGAAAAATTCGCCCAATTTTCCTTACTTTTGTCCATTGTTAGAGATAGGATCGCAGAGTATCTAGATTTCAATAAATTAATAAATGCTCCGCATCACTGATTTCAACGCGGACGTTCATACTTAAGTAATTTGCTTGATGTATTTCATGAAATGATAATAAATTTGCTTAGGATAAGGCTGTAGATAAAAGACATTTGATCAAGCAAAAATCACACAGAATAGGGAGCAGTGTATTAAAATAAATTGAAAAATGGCTGGAACACCTCCTGGTAGGCTTCGTTTATTAAATTCCTTCTCCAGTGATCTGATCTTGAACCCCTTGCTTTTATTATCTATATAAACGATCTTGACATTGATTTATTATGTAAACTTTCGAAATTTGCTAATGATATGAAACCCGGTACTAAAACAAATTACCATAGTGGCTACGAAAGCTTGCAAAGAGAATTGAATAGACTAGTAGAATGATAGGAATAATTGAAAATGTAATTCACCGTGAAAAATGTATGGTAATGCATATAATTCATGCCAATTAACGAACAGATTAAAATATGAGTGGTAAAATTTTCTAGATAGTCAACATGGAAAAGGAATTAGAGGTTTTACTCTCGATTGATTTAAAATTTCCAAAACCATTTCTCCATCAGCTTAGAAGCTACACATAAGCGATTCTCCATTCAAGGTGAATCAAGCGCTCAATCACTCTACCACTCACAATTATCAAGGTCACGTGTATTTGATTATATTTCATTTTGTGTCTCAACTCTCATCCACTTTCAATCTTCACATTTACAGTCGCAAGCAACTAATGACAACTCGCACACTTTACAAGTAACCAGCGAGTTCCTTCTTCTGTACGTTTCTTCCATTTTATTTTCAAACGCTTTTTGCGTTAACTCATTAATTTTTCCAACTCACTGTATAACTTTGCTCTTGTTTCTCGGAGGCTAGGTTCCTGTTGCAATATGTATTACTCTTGTTTCAGGTGGAAAAAAAGAAATATGCTCCATAGATAAATCTATCTTTCCACTCGCTTCTCGCTTTGGGAAAGTCACCCACTTCTCATATCTCCCACGCTTCTCATCAGAAGCTCCAAGGAATTGAGGCTCCCAATTGGGTATGATTCGCTGTTCTAATTATGAGACCCTTGGGTTACACTTTTCCTTGGTAGATACCAACCCAGGCAGCAGAGGTAGAATTGTCTTAGGTTTACTATCTGAATTTCAGAGCTTAGCAAGTAAATATAGTTCTTGATGGAGCCACAGCATTTAGATTATGGATGTGGAGGCTGCCTTCCCAATGTCTCACTTCTCATTTACGAGCAATGGTCTTAAGGACATACACAAACTGATTTATCACGAGCACCCACACTTAAAATATTGCGTAGGCTCCTCCTATTGGCGAATACACAGTTTCGGCCCATTTTCCTTACACATAAATACACATTTGACATAGTATACGACATCAGATCCTGGAAGACAAGTCTTCTTCCAATTTGCGTTCATATATGCTCATTCCACCTATGTCTACACAGTTCATCTTACCAAGCCTTCATCAGTGGATAGCTACAAGGAGCTACAAGAAAAATAAGTACCCTAGAAGACCTTACGGTCCATACTAGGAGGATAATTTTGGCGCAATCTGCGAAAGTGTCCGTTGGCAACCTCGAAGATCACTCGCAATGATCTTAACGGCGAATTCGTAAGACTTTATCTAGTCTTAACTTGAATGGTCAAGAGATTCACTGTTGACAACTTCCATTGGAAGTGCGTTCCAACTACCGCAGATACTGTAAGTAAAGAATTTCCCACACAGATCACGGTGGTATCGCTTCAGTTCAAGTTTGAAGCCATGATTGTGCGTTCTGTTCTCACTGAGTGTGAAAATATCCCGGTAGTCAACATTGTCGAACCCTCGAAGTATTTTGAAAACTTCGATAAGCTGACCTCGCAGTTTACGGGTTTCCAGCGAGAACATATCTAATTCCCTAGTCTATATTCATAACTTTTATGTCTGATAGAGGGAATCAGTTTGGTTGCCCTGGCTTGCACGCGTTATAACCTTGCGATATCCTTTCTAAACGAAGGACTCCAAAATTGTACGGCATACTCCAGGTGCGGCCTAACGGGGGAGTTGTTCCAACAAAGTACTATCTCCTTGTTACGGTATCCAAACTGGCGCTTTATGTAGCCTAACATCCTTTGGGCTTTCTTCTCTGCCTCGATGCACTGTTTCGAGAACTTGAGGTCGCTAGTGATAGTTACACCCAAGTCCTTCTCAGTGTCACTCGATTCAAGAGCAGTGCCCTTAAGAATATACTGAGATTGGGGGTTTCTGTGGCCGATATGCATCACTTTGCATTTTCTCACGTTAAAAGGCATTTGCCACGTGTCCGACCACTCCCCAATCTTCCCAAGATCTTCCTGCAGGCGGGCAGTATTTCCATCCTTTGCAAAGTTCATACCAAATTTGGTATCGTCGGCAAATTTGGAAATCTTGGCAACCATGTCACCGTCCATGTCGTTGACGTAGATGATGAATAGCAGTGGTCCTAGGACAGAACCTTGAGGCCCCCCGCTGGTAACGGGCACCCATTCAGAAGCCTGTCCATTCACCACTACCCGTTGCCGTCTGCCACTTAGCCATTTCTCGATCCAGCCGGCTACTTTTCCGTCTATGCCCCGTGCTCGCACTTTCCGGAGAAGGCGGCGGTGTGGTACCTTATCAAAGGCTTTCTGAAAGTCTAAGTACACCACATCGACCGCCTTGTCCCGATCGTGCTCACTGAACACGAAGTGGAAGAATTCCACAAGGTTCGTCAGGCATGACCGTTGCCTTCGGAAACCGTGCTGGGATCTCCTCAGTAGCAGGTTTGACTCTAAATACGACGTCACTTTGTCCACCATCATGCTTTCCATGAGTTTACCGTAGGTGGGCAGTCACCCAATCAGACGGTCACAGTCTTGATCTATGCTCTGTCCTCTTCTTGTCATCCGTGATGACCCCAATAACTTCTCTAAGCGCCATTCATGACTAGACTTTTTCTCTTCTACGTGCACTCATTCACTTCATCAAGCATTCTTCGATATATACGGTTAGAATTACTAGCTCCGGCATTAATAGAGATCAATCACTTCTCATTCACGATCTCAATCCCTTATTGTTTGAAGTTGAGTATTATTTTTATAATAAAATAGTGCTGCAAATTACTTCTAATTTAACTTGTGTTTCACCAAAGGGAATTTAAGTCTACTAGCCGAATTGGTGAAGATAAATCTTGCTAAATTAGATGAAACCCAGCATTGGTCTTTAAAGGGGATCTGGCAGCAGCGTTAAGTGTTGCAATCTTACTCGATCATCTCGCCAAGCACTCTAAAGTCGGCACTATCCTCCAATGAGTCCTGATCCTGGCTATACGAATATATATATATATATATATATATATATATATATATTATATATATATATATATATATATATATATATATATATATATATATATATATATATATATATATATATTGTAAGAGGCCATGTTGTATACATGCACTCTTGAAGTCTATGTACAGCAATGGCAGCGTTATTGATTTTAACTTGTATTTTCTTTATTTTTCTTACAAGTTTTTTGTCTGCGTCTTGGAAGAGAGAAAAAACATTCGCAAAAGACAATTTATTCCGAGATGTCTTTCGACCATGGTCGGTCATCTTCAGGGAATGAAAAGAAATGGAAAGACTTCTTACGTCTTAAAATAGTTAGAAGTAAAAGTATATAGTACGAGTAGAGTGGACAGCGTGTGTTTAGAAAAAGTGGTGAGAGGAAATAAGGAAGAGTTAGTTAGTTGTGTGCTGGGTGACCAGCTATTTCCTTTCTTCTTATCACTGGTTCTTTTCTTGCGTTCTTCTTTCTTCCTAAGTTGGAGGTTCTCGTGCCTCTTGGTACTTATTTTTCTTCTCTAGATTTTATTATCTTTCTATTGCATAGTGGATTTTAACTTCTGTATTTAAAATAAGATTGCAATCAACTTCGATGTTAAGTGTATATGGGAGCCGGTTCCCCTACGCCGGGTTTCCAGCTCCTGAAGCTGCCTCTGTTGTTATCTCTGAGATCTTGTGGAATTTCTAAGGATCTTCTATCTTCTCCGTCTAATACGTTGTTCAATTTCCACATCTGGCTTGCCCTCTTGTGTAGGGACACATTAGTAACCGGAAGGTTGATCTTCTAGTGTAGGTCCCTTATTCTTTTACGTTCGAATTTTTTGTGTTGGTAATAGTGTATACAGCAGAGCTTCACACTCTCTGGAGTTTCACAGCGTTTATCTTAAGAAGTCTATTTAGTGGGACAGCTGAATATAATAACGTGGCTCTGCAGATAGCATTTTAAACTTTGATTTTATTTTTTCTATTTAGTCCTCTGAGTTGGAACAAGTTAGTGAGATGCTCTTTTGCCACGTTGATTCTGTCCTCAACGTGCTTACCATAACCATATCTAGTGATTTTTAAGCCGAGCACATTTCCCTCATGCTGATATCTATAGCTCTCTCCCTCTACCTGGACTCTGGATGTCTTCGTTCTTCCTATGGGAACGATCAAGAACTTGTCGGTGTTTGTTATGATCTTCCACTTCCGTTCAAAGTTATTAATGTTAGCTATTTCCGTAGCAGTTATTCTGGCCATATGTCGAGCATGCCTGTAAGGGCTATTCGCGATTATGGTGATGTCGTCTGCGTACTGAATATGCCTCGACAATTCGTATAACGTGCTGGGTTGGTCCATCGTGTAGATTCTGTACAAGGTGGGACTTATGCTTTCCCCCTGCGGGACCTCCTGTGGAACTTCGAAGGTCGGCCCGTTATGGCCCTCTATCGAGATAAACATTGCTCTATCTGTGACGTAATCACAAAGGCACTTTGTAAGTATCAGGAGTAGCATATGCCTTCTAAGTGTACACTTAAAGCCAATCCTTCATATCTTATCAAAGGCCTTTCGTACATCATTGAGTATAATGTCTGTGTAATTTTTCTCGTATTTAGCTCTTGTAATGATCTCGACGAGGACGGCCAACGCTGTTTCTGTGCTTCTTTTTTTCCGAAAACCGTGCCGGTGTTACGGAATTAGGGATCTTTCTTCCAGAAGCTTAGTCAGTCTATTATTGATTACCCTTCCAGCAGCTTCGCGAATGCTTCTAACAGGGTGATCGGTCTATAATTGTTTGGTTGATCGTGGGGTTTGCCGTGTTTTTGTAAAAATATAATTTTCCCTTTTTTCAATGAGTCTGGAAAGTATCCCGCACTCATGGAAGTATTGAAACCAAGGACTATTTTTTCAAGGAAGGAGCCCGGTACACGTACCAGATTCTCCCTAGTGATACCAGATTCCCCAGGGGCCTTCTTTTTTGTGTGGTAAAGAATGCTTTTAAACTCTTGGAGGGTCACCGGTTTCAAGCCCTGCTCTTCTAAAATCCTAGGTGACGCGCAATGGTTGGGAACGATATCGATGTGGTGTTCTTCGAGTTTTGCAATGACCCTTAACTCATGATCCCTGTCTAAATCTTCATTTTCGTTAGGAGAGATATCAAATACACCTCTCCAGTGATCTCGGAACGCTGCCTCTATTTCCTGAGGCTCTTTTATTTTTATTCCATTGTGTTTTAATGTGAACCTCTTTTTTGTTCGCTCTTTCCATCTAACCATATTTACTTTATTCCAGAATTTGGATGGGTTTATATCTGAGTCTAGTGCCTCCACAAATCAATCCCATTTTGCGCTCCTTTCCGCTGGCATGGCGGCGATAAGATCCGCCTTGATATATCATGGTTGGGCCAGATCTGCCCGATCTGTATTGATTTTCGAGGTTCGCGATCTGGGCCGTCCTAATAGGGTGAGGAAGAGTTCTGTCTGTTACTATGGGGACATGCGTTTTATCCTTGACCATTGCCTCCATTAGATTTTCCAGTGCGAGGTTAATCGGCTCCAGTGAAGTGAAACTTCGGGCAAGCCATTCTGTTGGTGTCTGGCTAATTCTTCTTTATATGCTTCCCAGTTAGCACTTTTGTACTGTTTCCTTGAGGGGAATTTCCCCTGGAAAGGGTCTAATGATAGTGTTAACATGACCATTTCGTGATCGCTTGTTGATAGTGGCCCTTTTTCTATAAAATGATTGAACTGTAGGTATGGGGTCGCCAGTACTATATCTAGATTGGTGGCTCTGATGGATCCGAAAAAAGTCAGTAAATCTGGCCCGATTCTCTCGACTACTCCTCTTTCCAGTAGCGTATCGAGATTCTTGCCTGCATTATTAAATTGCCGTGTATAAGCAAAGACTCTGCTACGGGTAGTTAGATCCCCCATAAATATCACTTGATCGTTTCGTCCGAAGATGTTCAAGAAGTTGTGGAAGGGCAAATGGAATGAAGATGATATACTCAATTTTAGAAGATGTTGGGATAGTGGTATATAATAGTGGGTGGATAATTAAAGCGGGGAGGGGTATGGGGTATTTTGCCATAGTAGGGAGGGCATCACTTTCCTTTTTTTATTTTTACTTTTGCTCTTACTATTTGTTTAAACCTTTGTCTTATGTTTTTGTATTTTCATGTGCTTTAGTGTTTTTCTTATTGTTTGTTTTTTAATGATTTGGCGTACTTATTTTTGGTGTAAATATTCAGCATTCAAGCTTTTGTTAGCTCTATTTGCCAACAATTTACCTTGTGTTAAAAGTTTAGTGTAGTGTTGTTTGTATTTATTGATTCTTTTATGTTGTATTGTTTACTGTGTTTCGTCTATGTATATATTGGTGTAATATCTTCTTGTGAGCATAGTTTGGTGCTCGAGAACTGAGTTCAACATGAGACTTTTGCCCGTAGTCTTGCAGGTATAGTAAACCTGCCGCCTGTTACCTGTAGCTCCGGAATGTCACCATTTGCTTGGGTGGATCAGACCTTTCTACCAAGTTTTGGGGTCACGACATTGATGGGCTCCAAACGTTTCCTCCTGTCAAGATCTCTTTTCCTAAGGTGATCATACCTTCTGACTTTATTGATAAGTAGATATGCAGCGTTCTGGACACGTTGAAGTCTTTTCATCGAGGATTTGCTGGCCGCTTGAGTAACCAGTACGGGGTAGATGAGCTTAGCCCAGACATACATCAGATATATTTTCCTGATGTTGGCCGAACTAAGATCTCTAGACCTGTATTGCTTGGAGATTTCTTTCCTTGCCAGGTTCCACTTCTCCGTGTGGTGTCTCGACTATACGTGGTCGGAGATCTTTAGGCCCAGGACGGTGCCTTCGGCGGAGTAGCCGCATCTCCTGCCTTCTATGAGGATGGACCATGTCAACTCGCGGCTCAGCGGGAAGATTTTAAATTTGTCCCTGTTAGTCATGATCTTACATCGTCTCTCGTACTGGTTGATATTATTGATTTCCGCTGCCTGTGCCCTTGCTTTCCTCTCCGAGCATGGAACAATTTGCGTGATGTCATCTGCGAATTACAGATACATCGTGTCCCTGTGCACCGGAGTTGGGAGGTCGATCGTGAAGACCAGGTAAAGCAGTGGGTTCAGGGAACTTCCCTGGGGAACACCCGCCTTTAGTTCGAATTCAGGTCCTCTGTAGCCCTCCAAGATTTGGTCTAGCTGGAGATTCAGGATCTTGTATTGAACTCCTTCCAGTGATACTTTATCGAAGTTCTTTTGCCCGCCTCTCAGCACAATGGCTACATAGCACCCGTTCGCTTGAGAATATGCTACTTTCTCTGTTAGGATCGCCAGGGCCGTATCTGAGCCCCTTTTCCTGCGCAACGCGTGTTGTTGGGGGCTATGCGCTCCTAACTCGCTCAGTTAGGCTTGTAGCCTGTTTGCTATAAACTTTTAGAGGAATTCTTCCTCATTTCAGGAAGAGAGATCGGGTGATAGTTAGCCACCTAGTCTCGGGGCTTGTTTCCCTTCGGGATAAAGATGATTTTGACCATTTTGTACCCGTCAGGGAAGTAGCCTGTATTGAGGGCAGCGTTCATTGTGTTCGTCAAACCCTGAATAATTTTCCCTGGGGCATTTACGAGTTTGTTCTTCGTAATTCCAGACCAGTTTAGTTCCCTCTGCTTGAAGGCCCTTATGGTGTTCAAGGTCTCTTCGAGAGTTATCGGGCATCCGTGGCTAACGATCACTCTTTCCTGAGATACTTGCGGGTGTGTGTAGGTTCTATCATTGTGACGAGGTTATCAAGCAATTGGTCTTCGAAGTCATGGTCGAAGTCATCGTTTTCCTAAGGGTATATAGCGAAAACCTCTTACTAGTGCGTTCTAAATTTCCTTTCGAGAGACTCTGGGTTCTCAAAGATGTCTCCATCCTTGATTTTGGTTCTGGATCTGGCAGGCAATCCTCTAAATCTTCGGATGTTGTTCCAAAATCTTATAGGATTGCTCACTGTCCATCCCTCAATGATGTCATTCCAGATTGCTCTTTGCTTTTCAATTATTATGTTTTTTTAGTTCCTCTCCCAGTTGTCTCATTCTGGCTGTCCTTTCCCGATTGGTGCCCCTCCTGCTGATCTCTTCATAGATTTCTCTATGTTTCCGGGCGATTTCTCTCATCTCGTTTGTCCACCTATGTTGTGAGAGCATTTTATAGGATATTCTGTGGACGCATCTCTCGTTGGCTTGTATGAGGAGATTGGTGATCTTATTTATCTCCTCATTAATCTCTTCGAGATTAGCGTTTTCCCGGATCAGTTGGTTGGTATGTACTGAGTATCTCTCTATATAGCTCCCAGTTAGCTTTAGCGTAACTTTTCATATGTGGAACCGGCTTGAGTAGTGGAGTAAGCGAGATCGTGGTCATAATCGGGATGTGATCGATCGGTACCACTGGTCCGGGCTCATTGCTGATGTTGAAAAGGAAGTTTGTGCTTGTCAACACAATGTCCGGTTCAGTTGCCGAACGATGTGTTAAGAAGGTCGGAAAATCTGGCCCGACCCTCTGGAGTCTATCTCTTTCGAGTAGCAGCTCCAGGTTTATTCCCCTTTGGTCGGTGCTTCCGTAGCCTGACGCTCTGCATCTGGCGTTTAGATCACCGCCAATGTAAGTTTCCTGCGCCCGAAGATAGAGTAAAAGATGGGAATCGGCATCTATTTGCGATGTGGGGGCTGATAGGCAGCCGCCAAGGTCAGTGTCGTGGTATAAGGCAGAGTATGTGCGTACGTTTGTTCCGTACATAAATAACTCCGTTCTTTTTTACTCTAAGAGTGCGATAATTCTATTTATTTAATCTTTGATTTGATTCTTTAATCAGGGAGGATATCAATTGCCATGTGCAGTGTTTCAAAGATTTACTTAAACAACTAGAGCAAAAATATACTTTTAATTACAACAAAAATGAAATATTAAAACTTTTAATCTACAATGGGTATAATAAGCGAGTCTAAATGAAAATTACTACTTCCAATGAATATTACGCGATGGTTGACTCACAAGTTGACTTTATTACTGAACGTTAATTAAAGAATATAATTAAATAGCAATCGTTTTACCTTAACAAAGTGACACCATACGAGTAATGACCTTAACAGTGGATCTCGTGTAGTTGAAGAAGGAGTCGAGGTGGAGTGAGGGTTTGGGGGATGAGTTCAGGCAGACGGGAGATGGCATCGGACGCAGCTGTTGGTCTGGCCGAGTTAAATTCGATGGAGGTGAGGTGGCTTGGTAAGATGAGTGTTGTCACTAACTCGGACGCTCAGTGGTTATCGAGGTGAGGGAATGATGGCGCTTGGAAATGTATCTTAATCTGACGATTTAAGCGAAGGGACCGTGGAGGTATTCTTATTCCAATCTTCGGGTTACTCTCGTGGGGACTTCTCGATGATGAGCGTTGACCAAGAGGTGAATCCTTTTACGAAGGGGATTTCACTTTGGGTATTCCTCAATGGTGAGGGATATGTCTAGTTTTATTTGAAAACTGAGATAGGGGGTTTCTCTGACGAGAGATGTATGAGAATGATTCTCTCTACCCATGGTCTACTCTTCGATGTGACCAAAAGAAACAGCCTCGAGATGAAGACTTCTTCTTCTTAACTCCCGCTTGGTTCCACTTTAAAATCTCCAGGCTGGCGCCGGTCTTCGTCTTCTTCTCGATAGCTAACTCGATCTGTTGCTTTTCTCCTGATCGCCGTATATATATACCTCACCTATCCCCTAGTGGAGCCCGCGGATCAAAAGGGAAGATGGGGGGTTTAAATTATCGGCCCACATGCCATGTAGCTCTTGACGGTGTGCAACCGAACTGGCATCTGGATTTATCCTCGCGATATTGATTTCCTCACAGTCAGATTTCACACCAGGATTGGTATTTCTACAGCCACAAATGACTTCTAGGTTCAGAAGCGTTCTGTATGAAATGTTGTTCCAGATCGCGATCGCTGCATCGTCGTAACGATCCTGTGTGTGGTTTTTATTTATAACTGTAATTTGATATCTTTATCCTGTTTGTAGTCGTGTTAACACCGTGTTGATTGATGAGGATCAGGTCGGGATCCACTGTACGGAATATGTTTCAGTATGGAATGTTTCCCTTCCCATCCATTGACGTCAATTGTAAATAGTTTTAAAGTGTTATTCGTGTTTTCCATATTTGTATTGTCTAGTGCTTGTGTCTTTTATGTGTGTGTCTCTTCTTCTAATGCTTTTTGTTCCGTGCCTTTTTGCCGTTTTTGATTTTGAAAAATTCTGCTCCACTTATGGCGAGGCCTGAGTCCCTATGCAATTTAATTCCAGCCGCCATGAGCGCTGCGTCAATTAGCGCTTCCTAGTCTGGCGAATCATACGTCCATTTAAAAAACCCAGACTTGATTCCTTCGATGATATCCCCTATTTTGGGATCCTCTGGGAAGGATGTTTCAGCTTTCCTGTAAAACTGGATTTTTATATCTTTTTCATCATATTTTTTTTCTGGCGAGAACTCTTCCTTTTGCTCTTGCTCTTTGCTCTTTCATGGGTCTTAGGAGGCTAGGAGCCCTCTTGATCTTCTTCAGAGGAAGAAGCAGACCTTGAGATGTTACTCTCAGCCTGTTTGATCCTTCTGGCTGCTCTTTTTTTCACCCTTTTCCATTTTCTTTCTGGCCTCAATTATGGGGTCCCTTTTTGGGAACCTTGAGGAGCTGGGGTGGGTTCCGGGATCGCGTTCCTTTCCATTTTTTCTTCTTATTTTATTGGAAAGGCAGTCGCAGGTGCCTCTTCCTCGGGTTGGAACTGCAGCTGCAGGACTTCCCCTGATGTTTTTTTCTCGGGAACTACATTTCTTTCTGCTAAGCCATTATTCTTAAGCATAGTATTTAGCTCTTTAGCGAAGCAGCCTGGGTTCGTCAAATTCCTGACGTGGAAATATAGTATGCAAGTGAGGATTTTGGTCGAGTTTTCATTCTCATTGCCCATCTTCAGATATGTTTCCTGTGTGACATTCTCAACAGTTCCAGAAGGGGTGGCTTTTGCCGCCTGGGCTAAGAGGTGTTCGCCCTCCTGATTCATTCTGCCTTTCTCTTCAGGATTTCTTTATTTTTATGGCAGGACATCGCCATTCCTCCATGTTTTTGTCCACAATTTCGGCTTTTCTCTTCTGCTGCTGGGCATTTGCGCCAGCCGAGGCCTTCTTGGCTGCATCTGGATCAGACCGATTCCTGCTCCTTGCACTCCTTCGTGGTGTGATGCTCGAGTCTATAGCATCTAAAGCAAATCTGCACCGGGGTGAACTCCTCCCGTTCGATTTGTTCGCCGCTAATTTTTGCGTTGAAGAGAAGTAGCTCTTTCTCTTTTGCTTTTGTCACCATCTGCATATCTGTGAAGGTTATCTTAAACACGTGATGATAATCCGTGTTGTCTCTTCTATTTTTAAATTTGATTATCTCCACAATCCTCGCCCATTGCTGGTATCTTTCAAATTTCTCCTTTATCTCATATTTAGTGTGCTGGCCGATTTAGGGGTCCAGCCTTATGCACACCAAACTTGTGTGTGCTTGGATCTGAAGAGGGGTCCTTGGCTGTAGGTTTATTTCCTTTAGGATTTTATCCGCTTCCTCCTTCGTGAGTGTTTTCACGTCTTCTTCCTTTTCGCATATTGCGACGAATCCTGCCGGTGTGTCTATTAGCTGCAGGATTGCTATGCTTAATTTCCCGAATAGGGTTTCAAACACCTTTCCCTTGTCCGATTTTTCAAGGCCGCTTAAGCATCTCAGTGGGCCCCTTGCAGCATTTTGGGTCGCCATAATGTTGGTGAGCACCCCTTGAAAAGGGAAGCGCACTTTGTTCTGTTCCTGGCCTTTTCTGCTCTTTATGGACTCACTAGTGTATATGTTAAGTTTCTGGTTGTTTCTTAAGAAACTATATGATAATTTGTATTTGAGATAAGAGGTCCCTTCCCTCGCTAGACAGCCACCTGGATGAAAAGAGAATTTGCCTTTGGGGTGAATGATGACAATGGATGAGATGAATCCGGGGAGATCCTCTCAGGGGTGTGATTGTATTGCGGTCTTATTAACAACGCCGCACCCCGAGGGTGTTTTAATCACGACCGCATTCCAGCATACCATAGAGACGTTTGTATGTCCCTCTATGGTCCTCGAAGGGACCTACGCTGTGACTGTGATGAGCAGCGGAAGTAACAGTCCTTCCTTGTCCGGAGTTCTTTCTGAAATTGTTATCGATTGTAGGCTACTCCTCAAATCAGCTTCCTCCAATGCCTCAATTATGGCCGTGTAATTGCCTGACATAGTTGGGACGAAACATGAATGGCAATCCCCTCTCACATCCGACGGCAGTTCACGTAGCGGGGCGAGGCCGGGGACTTAAGCAGTCATCTGCTTAAGGGGGTTCGCTAAAAAGAAAGATGAAGATTATTAGTGATTGTGAATGGTGATATGAGTATCGATCTCTTTCGTAATATTGGTTCCTAAGTAGAAACCAATTCTCGGAGGCGTCTTTGGCATTCCCAAAAACCTTTCCTCCTTTACCGAATTCAGAAGTAATTGTCGGAGTACTTATGCCAAGAATTCTACGCAGTCCAAATGGAATGAAGTCTTACATCTTTAATAAGTGGGAGAAAAAGTGATTAATAGGAGTTAAGTGGATAGTGATGAAAGAGAAAAGTTGTAAAAATGAATAGGTTGAGTTGTTAATGTTCCTGGGTGACCAGCCATCTCTTCTATTTTCTATTAATTTCTTAGTATTTATTTTTTTATTCTTGGTTGTTGATGGTTAAGAGGCTCTCTCACCTCTTTTACTCTTACTTTGATCTCAGGTTTCATTTTTTTACTATTGCAGATTAATTTATCATCATGTCATGCTTTCTTCTTAAAGTAATCTCATTCCTAGGTATATAAGGAAGCTGACACACCTCCTGGATGAGGTTTGCCACTCCTGAAGTTGCCTCTATTATTGAGCCGGTGTTCCTGTGGCACCTCCATGGTACTTAGTTCATCTTAGTCTAGGATATCAGTTAATTTGTCCCATATTTTATTCGGCCTGTTGTGAAGGGGTATGTTGATAGGTGGCATATCTATTTCTCGGTGAAGCTCCCTTATTTTTCTGCCTTCCCTTCCCCTCGTATCCGTTATAATACAGATAGCCGAATTCTGTTTTCTCTGAAGCTATTGCATGTTGGTTTTGAAAAGCGCATTCAGTGGGATCACCTGATAGAGCAGAGTGGCCTTACATAGAGCGCTATACACTTTGATTTTGTTGTGACTTCTCAGGACTCTGAGTTGAAATAGTTTAGATGGGTTGGCTTTTGCGAAGTTGTCTCTTCCCCCAAAGTGTTTGGCATACCCTTGTCGGGTGATTTTAAGTCCTAGAACTCTTCCTTCGTTCTCATATCGGTACCTATTTTCCTCGGTCTCTACTCTGTAGGTCTTGCGTCTGCCCAGCGGTACTATGGAAAATTTATTCGCGTTTGTGCGGATTTTCCATTTGTTGATATTCGCAATTTCAGTCGCTGCGATCCTTGCCATGTTTCCGGCGTGCCTATAGACGCTATTCGACACAATTGTAATGTCATCAGCGAACTGTATATATTTTTTAGTCTCGTATACTGGTTGCTGTTGATCAATAGTATAAATGCTATAAAGCGTGAGACTGATGCATTTCCCTTGTGGGCCCCCTGTGGCACTTCGAATATTGATCCGTCGTATCCTTCTATTGTAATGAACGCTCTCCTATCTGTGATGTAATCGCAAAGGCACTTCTTGAGAGTTTGGAGTAGTCCCAGTCTCCTGATCTTGAATATGAGTCCGATTCTCCAGACCTTATCAAAGGCCTTTTGGACGTCTCTTATCACGATATCGGTGTAATATTTTTCGAACTTTGCCTTTGCGAATGTTTACACTAGGATAGCGAGGGCCGTTTCAATGCTCCTTCACTTTCGGAAGCTGTGCTGATGTTGTGGAATCAGAGATATTTTTTATAAGTGTACCCTAAGTGTATTTTTTATTGCCCTTTCAAGCAATTTTGCCACCGTCTCCAGAAGCGGTATCGGTCTGAAGTTCCTTGGTCTATTTGGAGGTTTATCAGGTTTAGGTAAAAATATAATTTTTTCATTCTTCAAGAAATCAGGGAAATAGCTTGCGCTTATAGTGGCATTGAAAATAGCAAATATATTTTCGAGGAATGAATCCGTTGCGCGAATTAGGTTTTCTTTAATAATTCCAGATTCCCCTGGGGCCTTCTGTTTTATGCTGTTAAGAATGCATTTAAATTCCTGGGGGCTTATTGGTTGGAGTCCCTGTTTTTCTAGCGCTGTTGGGAATGCACAAATGTCGGGGACGATCTCGTGACGGTTTTGTTCTAATTCCTCAACCACTATAAGATCATGATCCAAGTCGAAGTCCATATTCTCCTCTGGCGAGATATCAAACACTTCACTCCAGTGTTCTCGGAACGCAGCTTTGATCTCGCTGGGTTCATTTACTGATACTCCGTTGCGTTGGATATAATATCTGTCTGTTGGACGTCGTTTACCCCTTGCAATGCTAATTTTATTCCAGAACTTTGTTGGACTTTGCTCTGAATCTATTTCCTCGATGAACTGGTTCCATCTACTGTTCCTTTCTCTAACTATTTTTTGTATCAGTTCATCTTTAATTCTTTGTAAACGGGCCCTGCCACCTCTTTGCGGGCCATGTCTCTCACTAGCTTCTCTTAGTTCCATGTACTAGTGTTCGAGGTCCTAGATCTGCTTTGTTCTAAGGGGGTGCGGTAGTGTTCTAGAGCTTGTTAACGGTACGTAACTTTTGTCTGCTCTTATTAACGCATCCATTACCCTGTCAAGTTCCGAATCTATTTCCTCTAGAGTTGCTTCGGAAAGGTCTTCTTGTTAATGTTCATCCAGTTCTTCCGCGTACGCCTCCCAGTTGGCACTCTTACAGTGTTTCCCTAGAGGACATGCTACTTGTATTGGATCTAGGGAAAGTGTTAGGACGATCATTTAGTGATCGCTCACCAACGGGGGACTCTTTTCTATCAGATAGTTGACCTGTAGGTCTGAGGATGCGTACACGATATCGGGTTTGGTTGCTCTAACTTATCCAACAAAAGTTGAAAACTCTGGTCCAATTCGAGCGACAATGTTCCTTGCCAGAAGAGTATCTAAGTTCTTTCCAGTTTTACTAAAATTTCCCGTATATCTGGATACTCTGGTTTGGGCATTCAAGTCGCCCGTGAACACTTCCTGGTACTTTTGCCCGAATATATTCAAGAAGTTGGGGAAGGGAATAGTCCCTTCTTGGGGGTTGGTACCCAGTCATAATATTGAGATCTCCAGTGCTTGTTTTTAAACTGATCGCCAGGTAGGACTCATTCCCTACCGCTATTGCGACGCCGTCATAGTTAATTTCGTTTGTGTTCTTTGTGATTATTGTGTAGTTAAAGAGCTTGATTTTATTAACTGCTGGGTCTAAATTAATTTCATTCGAGAGGATTATCTCTGGATCTTCCTTCAAGTATGCGTTACTTAGGGCATGTTTTTTATCGTTCCAACGTGCTACATTGTGGCTTATTATCATCAATTTTCTTACGTGGGCTATTATTTGTTCGTTTTGGTTTCTATACTTAATCTTCTTTCTGTCTTGTTGGTTGTCCGTTCAATCGGTAACTTGGCTCTACCTCTTCTCTTTTTCTTGAATTCTTCCTTTGTAACTGCATGGTATAGGTCTCGTGGGATTACCAACCTCCTGCCTGTAACTCTTTGGTGCACTTTTCGGTCCGTGTACAGGCCTTCGAACTCATATTTTATATGGCCTTCCTTAATACCCTGAACGAGCTCTTAATTTGTTTCAGGAAAAGGTTTATCCTCGAGCGCAAAGAACCTCAGTGTGAAACCTTGTCGCTCTTCTCTTTCCTCTGGGACGGTGTGTGCCTCTCTTTCGGATTCCCGAGTCTCAGTTGGTGCTGAGGCGATTTCTTCTTTGTGGACTCCCTCCCCTTAGGCTGTCCCAGTCACTACAGTTTTGTTTCTTTGCTAAGCCTTTGGTCTCCTGATATGGCTGAAGATAGTGTCTGTATCTCTGGCGTACTCGTTCTTTTCTGTTGCTCTTCTTGGTTTGAGGGTGCGGGTTTGTACCTGACGTTTAGTATATTTGCTGATGGGGGGTTCTCTGGGAACCACATTTGTTCTAATCCATTATTTTTTTTAAAAAATTAGGGTCAACTCGTTAGAGTACGAACCCGGATTATCAACATTTAGCATGTGAGTGGGCAATATGTATGCGAGGATGTTTACTGAATCTCCATGTTTGATCTCTATTATATTTTGCTTTGGCTTCATTTGCTGGGCCGTAGCTTTTGCAACCTTGGTGAAAGTTAAATTTTGTTTTCCTCCTCTTTTCTTACCTTCTCTTCCCTTTTGTTGTCAATGATCCCTCTCTTTTTAGGGCAGGACATTGCCATTGTGCGATGATTGCGGTCACAATTTAGACAATTTTTTGTCTACGAAGCGCATTCTCTCCATGTATGCAATTTGCTGGTAGATTGAGAGCACCATTTAATATCTGTCAAGTGACAGTCTGGTGATACATGTTTTTTCCAGGGCAAAACAATTAAAGCACGTTTGAATGCTTAAAAACTTGCCGCTCTTGATTTGAACGGGTGCTATCTTCAAATGGAATGCCAGTAGATCTGTTTTCTTGGCTTTTCTTGTCATTTCTGTCTCTCGAAAGATGACCTTAAACACATGTGTGTATTCAGTTCGATTATTCCTATTCCTAAACTTGATAACTTCTTTTACCTTGGCCCAGTTCTGAGCCCTTATGATTTCTTATTTTGTGTTTACCGATCCAGGAGTCTATTTTTCTATAGTATAAGCTTTCTGGGCTACGACCTGAGGTGGAGTTTTGGCCTACAACCCTATCGACGTCTTTTTCATTTTGGCAAATAGCTAAGTGTTGGTGTAGTTCAGTAGTTGAATTAACACTACACAAGTTCTCTGTGGATAATTCTAAACGCAGTGGTCCGGTCAAAATTTTGCCCGCTCTTACGGACGCGCAAAGAGACCTGTTTGGTTGTGTTCATCGGTGGGTTATCCAAATTTCTTCTTTGGTTTCTTCATTTGCTTCGAAGGCGAAAAAGAAAGAAAGAGAGAGAGAGGATAGAGTATGTTAAGAGGATAAGTTGCTGTTCTACCCGGTTATCGATCCGGCATATTTAGCTAGCGAGTCGGTAAGCCTTACCTACTTGCCTATCGCCTAGCCCTATCAGTTTTTGCTCCCACCTTCTAGTGTCCGCCGCTCACACGGAATTCAACCCGTCATGGGCTAAGCTTCAGCCTGAGCTGAGTTAGCCTTCAGGTTCAGATAAGGCTTCAGCGCTAGAAGCTACCTATGGAGACTTAAGTGTCATTACGCGACTCGCCCTAAAAGGGTGGATAGGAAGGGAGAGGTTCGTCCTTGTAGAGAGTCCAGTCAAGGTCTTGTCTGACAGTGGTCTTTCTTCCAAAAACTTCTTCTTCAATGAACGATGAATATCGCTTTGCTTGCTTTCAGTTAATTGCTGTTTGAAATTTTCGTAAGAAAGAATTTTCAACATCTGCTATCCGTCAAATGGAATAACTGGACATTGGACATTGGATATATTAAGTTGTGAAAGGAAAATATATTTACACACATATAAGATTGCAATTGCACTCATTTGTATATATATATATATATATAATATTAGGAGAAGGATAGATATGGTGAAAGGGATAGAAGGGTAGAAAATACCTGGTGATAGGGAATCGCAAGCGTTTGTCTGAGATTGGTGTTCTTCTCATTGTTTTGGGTTTTATATTCATGTTCTTTTGTGTACTCTTTTTCTGCTTTTTTGTTTAGGTTGTTCTTGGTTTGTGATGGTTTTGCTTGTTAGTTTGTTTTGTTCCTGGTTGTGGTCTTATATTTGTATATACGCTATCCTGTCTGTTACATAGAATTTTTTCTAGTCTTTGGTTTAGTCCAAGTCTTAGTATTTTGTACTGAAGCCCAGTCCTCCATACCTTGTCAAATGCTTCCTTAACGTCTCTGAGCACCATGTCAGCTTACATTTTTTGGCTAGCAATTTTCGACATTTTATCTTTGATGATTGCTAGCGCCGTATCAGTCCCTCTCCCTCTTCTAAGTCCATACGGCGGTTTTCCAGCTTTTGGAATGATAATCGTTTGATCGATCTTCTATTCGTCCGGAAAATAGCCAACGTTTAGGTACGCGTTCATTATATTGACCATCCCCTCTAAGATGTTACGGGGGGCGGTTAACAAGTTAGGTTTAGTCAATTATGTTTTTCCTGGTTCTCTCTGTTTGAAGGTACGTAGCGACGTTAGTATTTCTTCTTCCGTTACCTTTCGTCCATAACCAGTTATCTCTATGTCAGCAGCTGTGCTGTTAAAGGCGTATGTCCTTTCTAGTTCTTGTCTTAGTTGGTTGTGAATGTGTTCCTCAAAGTCTAGGTCAAAGTGTTCGTTCTCTTCTTGTGTGATGGAAAATACATTCTTCCAGTAGTCTTTGAACTCTTCTTTCGTTTCTGTTGCGTCCATTTTTGTCCCGTTGCCTTTATTAAGGATTATGTTTTTGTCAGGTGGCTTACCCTTGAATCTTGATAGAGTATTCCAAAATGTTCGGGGATCCACTTATTCGTCTAGTTTGTCTATGAGGTCATTCCAAAGTGCTGTTTGTTGTTCTGTTATGTGTGGCTTCATTTCAGTCCGTAGTAACTCTTTCTTCACTCCCTTCTTCCACCAAAGTATACCTATATAAATAGTCATTTAATCTACTCATAATACTACAAAATTTAATCAATCAGGATTGAGATACATTTAATCGTCATACTTATGTTTATTTTTGGAATAACAGACCTTAGCGTTAACAAATTGACAAATCAGCTTTTAGACATAAGCACTGCAATAATTGTACAATCAGCGTTACAATAGATTTAAAAGGTTAATAACGCTCAAGTCGTTTGCATGTATCCACGGCTGAAATCCATTTTTCAAATGACTGCGCTTTATGGAAGACTTATCTCGCACTTGATAAAGTAAAGTCCTGCTACATCCTCCTTTGGAATTCTACACTGCGATTAGTAGGTGAATAAATTACCCCGAATCTGAGGAACGCCGCTTTAGATCCAGCCCTCACCGACTGCTCCTGCATAGGGCTACCTCTGTTCGCGCGCGCGTGCAAGAGAGAGAGAGAGAGAGAGCAAGAATCAACGAGGAATTTGGATTCGTCGGAGATTTCACTGTGATTTGCTCTTTTCTAATCAGCAGCACATCTCTGGTGCTGATAACATTTTTGCCACTTAAGGCCTGTAGAAGCCGCGTGTCTCTCACGTGTCCGAACCCCTGAAAGAAACCCTATAGGGGGCGCGAAGAAGGGGGCCCCACTCTGGGCAGGTAGTATGACCCTGATAGACATATTAATTAGGTAGGGCAGAAAAGGAGAACCACCAGAGACTATTTAGGAACACGCCCATGCGATAAGGGCCTGCTAGGCTTCAAGAAGAAACCTGCAGTTTGGTCCGTCATGGACGCCCTCAGCGGCGAGAAACGCGCCCCGCTCCGATTCAAAGAGCGATGATAGAAGCCCGCACGCGAGAAAGTATTTGAGGTCATCTTCTCCAAGCTGGGAATCGCACTCTGTCGACTTAAAGATCAGGCCTATGGTTATATGGCCTTTTGCGACACGAACCAAGACCTTGAAAAACTGCTTAGTGAAAAGTCGCGAGAAGATCTAGAAGAAATCGGTCGCACGCCTAAGGTTCCTCCACATGTCTCAGCAAAGAGATCGATCATATGTCGACGCATTGACCCCTAAGTTGGAGAACACTCTGCTGAAGAAATAAAAAAAGAGATTTAAGAAAAACAGATGTGGGCAAAATTCAACAAGGCTATACAATTCAACAACCGTGATGGCGTTGAACACTCACACGTGTTCAAAGTATTTTTCAAAACAACCGAGATGGCTGCAAAGGCAGCTGAAAACGGGCTGATTATGTTCTACTCGAAAGTCTCCGCTAGCTACATCAAGAGACAATTGTTTGTTCCACTGCAAATCTGTTTCTCGTGCTACGCAATGGATAAGCATGATACCAAGGACTGCCAATTCGAAGGGAAGAAATATTCTGAGTGCGCAGAATCCGGCCACACCGGGACGGATTGCAGGAAACTGAACAAGAAGCGCCTGAATTGCAGCAGCTCCCTCGTACCTTATCGATGGCATGCCAAATAAAAAAAAGACTGATCACGGACAAAAAAGGCGATGATTGAAGAAAGGAATAGAAGAGCCACTACTAACTATGCACAGGCGCCAAAGAACACAGAACAAGAAAAGACTATGCTGCAATTCGACCCAAACATGAGGCCGGATCTTGTAATGTGAATTTTACATTCTAATTTCAATAATATTACAAAACCAGGAAGCTACGCAACTTAGCTCAATAAAATGTTGATACACAATGGCCTTAAACCAATGTGGTTTCCTGACAACCCTCCGTGAGGAGATCTTTTCCAAGCCCAACTAAAGAGCACGAAGCAAACGGTGCCGAGGTCTCGCTCGGCTTTCCAAGACCTGCGCCTACGCAAGGAAGACCGTAACGAGGACGGGGATACTCAGATAGAAACGGGTGACCTACCAAGTGTGTCCGCTATGCAAAAGGAAAACGAATTTGATACAGTGGTAGTGGCAGCTGCCGTGCCCTCCATACCCTTCCAAAATGCACAAGACCTATGTATTAAAATTTACAGCTACCCAGCTGCTCCAATACTGAAGAAGTCCAAGGTTACGGATTTGATTGATGAGATCATAAAAGGAAAATCGGAATGGGATTTCCATGCCGACATCTCAGAACCAGGCCTGTTGCAAGCTCTCAAACGGGGCCAGATCCAAATGTCCCGAATCCTACTTCAACCTTAACCAGGATTAGTTTAGAAAAAAATTATCGAGAAGAGTAGCTAGGGTTAAGCAACCCAATAATAATAATTAATAATGGCTACCTATACCAAACTCATCAAAAGTTTAAAAATCTTCCCAGCTTAATGTAAATGGTTGGACCAATAAAAGTAGGATGTACAACGAAATTATAAGATCGATTGAGCCCGATATCATACTTATCTCCGAACATGGTCTAAATGATGATAATGAATACATAAAAATATACAACTACGAGGTACTGATGGCTAACCACTCGAAGGAAAAGTACGATGGAGCAGCCTTTGCCATCAGAAAGGAAATCAACTCCAAGGAGATACGGGAATTGGAGGAATCTTATCTGGCAATTAAGATCCACAGGACATTCGATGACCTGCTAGTTGCGGTCGGGTATCAACCTCTCAGGTGTCAATGTCTTTCGATCCCTAACTTCCTGCGAGTCTTCAGGAGGGAATCGTCAACAATCCTGATTGGAGATTTAAACACCCGCTGTAGGGAAGCCGGCTATATAACAGCTTTCAACGGAGCCGGTAACTCACTAAGACTTCTAATTGAGAGAGGCATAGTGCAGAGAGAATGGTCAAGCTTCGTCACCTTCCATATAGAGAGATCGGCGACCACCCCGGATATAGTCCTAACGAATAAGAACTTCTCTCTAAACCAAGTGACTCTTCCTATCCCCTTCATTCCCTCAGACCATGTCAGTATGATCACACATGTCTCCAGCTCCCCGATTGAAGTACAGGTTCCTAAGCGTAGATGTCTAGCAAGAGCCAACTAGGAGTTGTACCGTGAACATTTACAACACGTGCAGATCGGACAACTGGAAGGAGCTATTCTCGAAGAAATTGAAGACAAACTTGACCATCTCACATCAAAGATCTTAGAGGCTGACCGGTTGACTCTCCCATTGAAGGAACACAAAATACTGCCCATTCTTAGATGGGACCACAACATTAGGAGAAGATGGATCAATTATAGGCAGCCATCTATTTTGTAAACCTATTTAGGATCACAGCGCATCAACACCAAGAAATAAGAGATTAAAGGAACGACATCAGACATCTCATAATGGAAAAGTCAAGAGAGCAGTGGGATGATTTAATCGCTAACATTGAAGCTGAAACTGACCCTAAAAAAATCTGGAGCCAACTGAATATACTACAAGGCTCTCTACCAAGAATCGTATAAAAATCCAAGCGAATGGCATGGAATAGACGGAAGACCAGGACATCGAACGTGAAGTTAGATATTATTGGCAAAATCGTTTTCGCATTAGTGAAGAAGAGAACAAATTCTTCGATGAAAGACATGAGGAGCATGTTTTTTTCAAATCCTCATCATTTTGTTGGCAGAACGCGGCTTACAAGGAAAGAAAGTAAACCCTTCTCAAACGAGGAATACGAAATAGCCCTGAAGAGATTTAAACAAAAAGCGCCAGGGATAACTGGCATCAAAAAAATGCACTAACTTAACGCCCCCAATAACTTCAATCAGGCCCTTCTCGAGGTATTTAATGCCTGCCTCAACGTTGGCAACTTTCCGGACCGCTTAAAAAAGCCCGGATGATATTTATGTATATTAAAGCCTGGCAATCCGAAGAAAGAGATCAGCAGTTACAGACCTATTTCTTTGCTAGAATTCATGGCAAACTTCTGGAAAAGCTTCTGAAAAACAGACTTAGGACTTTTCTGGAACTCAACAACTTATATAATATCCAACAACACGGCTTCGGGAGGAAACTTGGCACAGAATCGGCTCTGGCTCTGATCACGGAAAAGATAGCTATCGGAAAGGCCAGAAATGGCAACGTCGACGTCGTACTTCGAGACGTGGCTTCAGCCTTTGACAAGGTGTGGCTACCAGGACTGAAAAAGAAAATAAGTGAACTGGCTATTGATCAAAACATAAGGAACATACTCGATGACTACCTGGAAGATCGGGACGCAGTCGTAAGAATTAATGACATCCAAATGGAGCCTTTCAACCTAGAATCCAGAGTGCCACAAGGTAGTTGCCTCAGCCCTACTCTATACGTGGTGTATACCGGAAATCTGCCTTACTCTGACCAAGACCTCACTCAATACGTCCAGCTGGCGGATGACATAACACAGGTCATCACCAGCTTGTATAAAAACCCTGCAGACATCGCAAACAGGACAAACTGAGATATCGGAATTATCAAGAATTTTGAAAGATTGAACAAGATTAGAACTTATGTTCAGAAATTAAAAATAATACGTAATGGCCGTCGGAAAACAGCGGACGTTTTAGTACAGGACGAGCCTTACAATTATTCGAGAGAAGGTCGGGTACTTGGATTCAAATTGACCTCAAATGGTTACTATGCCCATTACGAAGATAAGGATGCCGAGGCCACAAGGCAATTACCGGCTTTCTACCGCTACAAACGACTATCAATGAAGAAGAAGAAGAAATTGTACATGTTTTTAATAAGACCAAACATCTTATATCCTTGCATCCCCCTCCATACACTGATCAAGACAGTCATCAGAAAATCACAAGTTTTACAGAATAAGGCAATTCGCTTTATAACAAATGCAACCCTGTGGGACTGCATCCCTTCAGAAGTCCTGCACGAAATGGTGGATATTGAATCCATCACATCACCCTATACAGACGAGCAAGAAACCTATGGCAGAAGATCTATCAAGTTATCCCGGCTGAAGTCGACCAGCTCCTGTCTCAAGATGGAGTTGAAGTTCTAAAATCTATAAACCTCAAAGCGGAAGGCAAACGCAGCATTATCTGCCGCAAAGTTGAAAGCTGGGTTGGTGGGCACTCTGCTGAAGAACTAAAAAATGAAATCGAAAATCAACATTCATGGGATAAGGTCAAGGAAATGATAATATTTAGCGAGAGTGGCATGTTTTTAAAGTGACCTTTCTATCAACCGAAATGGCACAAAAAGCCACAACGGAAGGACTCCTCGTTTTCAATATGAGGATCCCTGGATGCAACATCGAACAAGAAAGGTTCCATAGCATCCATATGTGCTTTGTGTGTTACAAGATGGAGACACACAAGGCGACGAACTTCCCCGAAAAAGCAAAACTGTGGTGCAGTGAATGCGCGACAGAAGAACATCGCTATGATACTTACAAAAGCAAAGAAAAAAAATGTGTGAACTGCAAGGGCGGACATAGGACGATGGCCCTTAACTGTCCAAAGAGGAAAGACATTATAAAGAAGATGAAGGAAGAAGAAAAAAAGAAGACACTGAATACGTACGCCAGCACAGTGGAAACACGAAGGGACTCTACCAGCGATGGCATCCCTGACCCAAATTAACTTCACAAATGACTTAAGTGTAAAATCTTGATTTGCATCATGCATGCAAACGTGGCTAACGCGGTAAAGCCTGGGTGCTATAACCAGGTTCTAAAAGCGCTACAAAAGGCAAATAACCCGCTTTTGGTCATTATGCACGCGAACCCTGAATGCTCCAAGATATTCAAGGATTCAGTCACTAGGGGCAACGTAAATATTAAGTCCGGATTGGAAGAAGCATTAGAAGCACAAGGGAGACAAAGAACAAGAACAACCTCTTCAGACAGTGACGAGGGTTTGTGCACTCGTACACGAGCGACAAAGAATAAGTAAAAAACTTCTAGTAATCCACCGAAGAGTAAAAAGCCAGGAAACACTAAAACTGCCTACAGGACAAGATGAAAAAAAAGAATAAAAGGAAACATAGGTAAATTATGTTTCATCATGAAACTGAACGCACTAAGAATACTGGAAATCAACACCAACGGCTGGACGACAAAAAGGACTCTTTACGGAAATGCATTCAGAGAAATTGATGCAGATGTCATCTTGATTTCAGAAAATGGGATCGACATTCGTAATTCTGAAATGAAAATTTGGAATTACGATGTGTTAGTCACAAATTACTCACAAGAGCGGTACGACGGTGCCGCTATTGCTATTAAAAAAAAGGGATCAAGTACATGCAGATTAGAAATTTCGAAGAATCCTATCTCGCGATTGAGGTCGAACTCGACATTGGTAAGCTAGTCATCGCAGCTAGGTACCAGCCGCCGAGGAGAGGATACTTACCGATCCATTCTATCGCTCGCCTATTTGGCAGAAGAGCCTCGATGATATTAATAGCGGACCTGAACCTCAGATATCGGGAATCCGGCTAGTGACTATATATTTTTCTTACTCGCCATCAACAGGAACCCTATTTAAGTCCCAGCTGAAGTCAGAAAAGACTACAGAAAAGCAGACTTGGTACGGTACGTGCACCTTTTCGAGGCCGATCATCCGCCCAACCTGGATGAAGCAATTCTCGAGGAGATCGTCGAGGCACTCGACGACCTAAATAACCATTTCATTAACGAGGTTAGGGGTGTGTTCTGAAAACCCAGTATAAGTCCATCTCAACCTACAGGTGGACTGGATACATAAAAGAAGTATATCGTGAGTTTAGAGTAATGTATGCAATCAACATCAGAAATCCGTCGATTGTCTCAATACAGCAAAGTAAAGAGATCAAAGAAGAGCTCAACCACTTGATCCTCGAACAACAGTTGAGACGTTAGGAAGATGCAATCGAGAGTCTTGATCAATATGCATCTCCCAAAGATTTTGGAAATAAAGTCAGGCGTCTAAAAGGATCAACTGGGAAAATAAAAAAATACAAATATTAAAAGAAGACGAAACCATCAAAACGGAAGAAAAAAGAATAGAAGAAATATTCCGACGTTATTGGGAAAATCTTCGTTTTATTCTTCAGATATAAATCCGAAGCAGAAAATGAAGATTTTGATAAAGAGTTCGAGAACAACACTGCAGACGAGCTTAACACACAAATACATAGGACGCATCCTCGCCACCAGATGGATAGACAACGTGACGGAGACGGCGAGATCACCGAAGAACAACTACTCTGCGCGCTCCGCTCATTCCATCAGAAAGCCCTAGGACAATCGAGGCTTACTAAGCTAAACTTCGAAAAGGCACCAGCCAACGTCATCAAGGGAATGAGAAGAACTTTCAACGCGTGTCTAAATACGGGATACTTGCCCAAGGCTTATAAAACGGCAAAGATGATTTTTTTGCCGAAGTACAGAAAGGACCCACGTCGAAGTAGAGCTACCGGCCAATTTCACTTCTAGAATTTGGTGGGAAGCTCTTCGAGAAGGTCTTCAACCGAAGACTGGTGTCACATCTGGAGGAGAACTCCCTGCACAATCCATACCAATGCGGGTTTATAAAAAAGCTTGCCCATGCTAAACAGGAAAGGATTTACGTGGACATTGTTTGTCGGGATGTTTCAAAGGCGTTTGATAAAGTGTAGCAATGGGGTATGCACTTTAAGATCCCATGGCTGGGCCTAAGTGAAAACTTAGAAAGAACTCTCTGTGACTATCTCATGGAGAGAGCGGCGTATGTCAGTGTAGGGTGCACAGACGGACCGAAGTTTCCGCTCAATGCGGGCTTTCCACATGGGAAGGGGGGTCTGTGCCTACTCTATACTCGATATACAATGCAAATGTCCAAGCCCCCGTGTACCCCTCTTCCCTAAACATTCAATACGCCGATGATTTCAGCCAGATAATCACTTGTCCATGGAGGAATGCGCTTTGGCAAGGTGGTATGACAGCGGCAGAAATCGAACGATTGAACATCTACAAGGCATAATGGAAGATCCTAACGAACCAATAGAAATTCAAAGTAGTACCCAATGGCAGGGGACTACTAACAGATCTCAGGGGGGGGGGGATAGACGCTATCCCTGAACCACGGAGTGCAATGTACGCAGAATGAAAATTAATTCATCCGGGTACAAGAAGCACGTTGGAGATAGAATTTCTATAGCATCAGTGGCAGTTAGGAGTCTGAATATACATATTTAGAAATCTATGTGTAAGCAACAAGAAAAAGATCTACAACGCTCTTGTTAGATCTACTCTGCTATACCCCGCTTCCGCCCTCTCTTGTGTCTCAAGAACGCAAAAGAGGAGACTACAAACAGTGCAAAATTAATGCGTTTACCTACAAGTAATTACGGGTACACGTAGGCGGGAAAGAAGACTCCAAGAAGACATGCACATGGAGGCGAGGATAACAACCATTATCAAGGCCATAGAAGGACGGACTCGGAAAATGTAAGAACTAGTTAATCAGGAGCTGGATGAGGATATTATTCAAATGATTAACCAGAACAGAAGAGCTATATGTCGACCTAGATTTCCAAACTCCGCTAACCTAGTGGCTGACGGGGACAAAGTGCCGTTCTTCGCATGAGGAAAATGTAAAAACCATAAAAAATGTGCCAACAAACCGATCAAGAAAACAAACTCGATTCAAGAAAAATCAGCGATTTTGACCAACGCACAACAAACAAGACTCAAGCAAACCAAACGTGACGCGAGGAAAGAAGATAAAAAGAAACAGAAACACTGAAGTAAACACAGAACAAATTAAATAAAGTACAATAACCACTAAGCACATATTTAAAGTAATATATTACAAAACAACAGTAAATGCAGATTACATTCCCCAACACATTAAATAATTATTAAGACAAATAGTTGAACGGCATAAAACAAAAACCTTTACGAAAACAACAAAGGAAAAACATGACAACAACATTTATGAAAGTGAGAGGCCTGACCACCAGACGCCTAGCATCCCTTTGCATCCTACCACACTTCTTTCTCTTGTTACCACTTGTCTCTTTTTAGCTATCTATCCAAACACCCTTTCTTTGTCCCCTATACACAACACACCTAACTACTTACATCAATTCGCAATTCAGACGTAAGCGCTGCAAAATGACCAAACACATCCAAGGAAAAACTTTAATTCAGGTAATGTTCAATATTGCGAATTGTTGTAAGTGTGTAGGTGTGTGTGTAGGGGAATAAAGGGGTGTATTGGATAGACAGATGAAAATAGACAAATGCTGAAAAGAGAAAGAAGTGTGAAAGAGTGCCAAGGGATGCGAGCTAGGCGCCTGGTGGTCAGGCCTATCTCTTTAATAATTTTCTTGTTTTGTGTAGTTTTTGTTGTTGTTGGTTATAGTTTCTTTTTTTTCATGGCGTTCAAGCCATTTATCATCATAATTTTAATGTTATTTGGTATGTATTGTGCATTTGCTTTTGTTTATGTAATCTATTACTTTAATTTGTGCTCAGTTTTTGTTGGTGTTTTTTATTTATTTTGTTTCGTGTGTAAATTAGTGTCCTTCAATTCTTCTTTTCTTCTCTCTTCTCGTCACGTTTGGTTGATGAGTCCTGATCGATTGTAGTTTGTCAAAGTTCGGTGAGTGTTCGTAATTCGGAGTTATACTGAGTCTTGGTTGTTTTTTTATCGCATTCGGTGTTAAAATTACTTTTCCTTCAAAAATTCCCTCCATGTACATTTATCATACACGATATCATCCACTTAATCCACAGTCAGCTCTCTCTCTCTCAAACATTCATTCGCATAAATGACTTCCTTTTTATAATTCGGTCTTCCGACCCCTCGCACACCCTCACAGATACCCTTTTTTCTATATTTTTTCCACGAGTCTATGTATTTCCATACATTATTTTCCATGCCTATACAATCTTAGAACACTCTCAGTGACTTCCTCATTCACATCTTTTTCCACACAATATGTCTTTCTTCAGTTTATCTTCCCTTCACAAATCAAGTATCGCTCTCAAGCAGTCCAGTCATTGTGCTTACCCACACTATATTTTCATACCCATATAGCAACATCGTAACCAATATACTCTCATTCAGTTTCTTGCTACATTCCAGAATCAAACCTTAAACATTAAATAACGCTCTGATTGACCCTGAGACTTCCTGGGCACTTAAAACCTTGCGGTCGCAAACCGCTTCATCCATACCACCAAATACTCCTCACAATATATGTAGAACCCATCTCTCACCACTCTTCACCCATTCCAAACCATTTTCCCTTATTCTCATTCCTGCCTCTTTCAACAACCCATGAATGAATATAATAAACAGCCGTTATGACATTACGGAGCTTTGAATTACCCATACCCTTATTTAAATTACCCCTGCCCTTACTAATTTAATATCATACCACTCATTCTTTCCAGCTTTCACCTGATCGTACGCCTCACCTTTAACATAGATGCTTTTCACCCCATTCAAAGGTTTGCCACTCACTCCATGCATTTTTAAAACCTGCCATCATGCTTCCTTATCCACATATATCCAGCATAGGAGTGATCTTCAAAAGGTTCGTACAGAAATGGAATAAAATTAAATAAAAATCATATATTTTATTTTTTAACATGAGTTCCATTAAGGTTAAAACACTTTTGCAAGCGATGATACCATCCATTTAAACTATTTCAATAAAAATGAGGACTGTTAATTATACTGAGTTGGAACAGAACTTTGGGGATGAGATCGACTCCCAACGAAATTCTCGTAAAGTTGTCTTTGACAAAGAAGCGGAATGAAAGTGCGTTATCGTGATGAGAAAGACCCTTCCATTAAGTTTTCTCGGGCTCTTCTCTGCTATACCCTTGTGAAGTTTACTCAAAACACTTTCGTAATAGGTAGCATTGATAGTTCTTCGTCCTCTGAGAAAGTCAACAAGCATCATACCTTTGGCATCTTCCAAACTAGTGGCCATTGACCAAAATTGATGTTTGTCCTTGCTCATACTTTGCTTTCATAGGTCTTCATTCACTTCTTGGTAAATATTGTTTAGAATGGGATTTGTCTTCTGGATCATATAGGTAAAGGTCAGTCACAACCGATATTCCATTTCTTTGCAAAATATTCTCGGTACCTTTATCCCACTTGTTCAAAATTTGCAGTGAAAGAGTCGCTCTCTTCTCCAGCTGATCTTGAGCAACATTTTTTCCACCTATCAAGTAGAAAGCTTACTAATCTTCAGTGAATCTGTCAAGATGGAATAAATTGAGGCTTCATATGTGTTTAATGCGCCTGCTATCATTTCTATTGTTAATCGATCCGCACTCAATTGATCTTTCTTTCCCTTACTGATGTTGACGGTCTGCCACTGCGAATGTTGTCTTCAACTTCCTGCCTTCCACTTGCAAATCGATTTATCCATTTATAACAGTAAGCTTTCGGAGGGGGGGGGGGCGCACTGTTTCCATAAGCTTTTTTAATGCATCAATAATCTCTCTCTTGCCAACCAAGCTTAAACAAAAATTTGATTTGTCCTTGCTTAAACTTTGATGAAATCTAATGTATCATTGCGTGATCCCAATTTAAAGTCCTACCGTATCATTCAAAGTTATTTCTGTGTACGTGACTAATAGCACAAAGGCAGAAGGTTGAATCAGTGCAATTAGAATTTTCAGTGGATATTGCCTTGTGTTGTAATATTCGTTTTCTACAAACTTTTGGAAGACTGCCTCGACCCTCGTACACTTTACATTTCATACCCTCCCTTGTTTTTTTCGGTTTGCTGTCCCAATGGAAATAATTATTCCACGCACTCCGTACCCAGTCTAAACCCAACTTGCTCATCTCTTTATTAATCTCTCAGTTATTCTTCGTATACACCCAGCCATTATTTTAACATATCCCTTGCCTGAAGCAGAACTATCTCTACAGACTTATCGCCCGTTCTCCCCCTTTATACAGGGTGGGGAAGAAAGGTTGCCCCGATTTCAAAGGTTAGTAAATAACAAACACATGATTATACGAGAAAAACTTTGTATTTATAATAAGTACATTAAATGCCATTGTGATTAAAGTGGTTTTAAAAATTGTATCACTTAAGTGACGACCGCCAATGTCGATGCAGTTTTGAAGTCTCTCTCGAAAGTTCCCCATAGCCCTTTGAACCATGTCACGTGGAATTGCATTGGTTTCCTGAGTTATTTTGCTACCTTTAGATTTTCTACAGTTGCTGGCCGGTGTTGATACACTCCTGATTTGAGGTGGCCCCATAGAAAAAAAAATCACCAGGGGCTAAATCTGGGAAATGTGGGGGCCACCCAATATCGACTCGCAGAGAAACAAGATGACCCAGAAACATATCACGGAGGACTCCGACTGAACGTCGAGACGTATGCGATGTGGCACCATCTTGTTGGAACCATACATCATCCGGATTATGAGCGGCAAGCGGCGGAACGTCTGGGAGACTGCTGTATTAAAGCTGCCACAGCTGCAACATTTTTTGGCACTGTAGCAGTCCTAGGACGGCCAGGACTTTTCTTGTTTAAATCCGATGATGTTTGTCTAAAGTTGGAAACCCACGGACGAATTGTTTTCCCATCCGGTTCGGGATTATGACGACGAAGCGCAAAGTGTCTTCGGAAGGAACGTTGTGTCGTTACGATGGACTCACCGCTCTTAAGAAACTCTTCCACAACAAATGCACAATGCTCTCCACTCCAGGCCATGGTGGGTACTACTTGAAACAGAAAATAAATGGCATTTAATATATTTCATAGAGATACAAAGTTTTTTCTTGTATATTCATATGTTTGTTTTTTATTAACCTTTTAAATCAAGGCCACCTTTCTGCCCCACCCTGTACAAGGATTTTATTGGCCTCAGCATTCATCGACTCTTCAAGAAGTCTTCCCTTTCAAATTAAAGTCTTGTTGACCTACTCTCTAGCCTGTTTATAAAATGTATAAGGAACATAGGATTTCGATGATAGGGTACAACGCTTCGGATATATGTTAAAAAGAAACGGCAGAAAGGACTAAAAAATTCAGCAACATATAAATTACTTATAGTGAGCAAAATCCACAAACTAATACAGAATCTTGACTTCAATCAACTACAAAAGCAGACGAGCTTAAGTAATAACTACAGTACTTATGCTTATATGCAAGTTGCAAAAATCCCCAATTATTGCGTATTTTTACGTAATTAGGAAAATATTTTTTTCAGAAGAAAAAATTATTCCGTTTGTAATCTCTTTCTTTGTGGTATGATATTTTTCCCTCCTTTCTCGCGTTCGTGAGATATATACTCGTAGGTTGAATATTAATTAATTTCTTCTCTTTCAGTGCTTCCGATTGATCTAGTGAATCATTCCTTATAAACATGTCAATTCAAGAAAATCTTTGTTCCTCCGCATAGCCGAGTTGTCTAAGGGTTGTTTTAATTGAAATCAAAGTGGTCCCTCTCTGCTTCACTGTGCTTGGTTCGATCCTCACTCCTGCACGGATTATTTCGCAATAAAGAAAATACACTTTTCCTAATGAAAAAATTATTTCGTTTATCTTCTTTTTATTTGCGCTATGATTGATTTATTTGCATCATTCTTTCGTTTTCAGAGTATGTATATATATATATATATATATATATATATATATATATATATATATATATATATATATATATATATATATATATATTAGAGTGAGGTGAATTTCCACTTTTTTCGAATCTCTTTTATGAGTAGTGCGGAAAAGGTACCAATTGGTGAGGACAAATTTGTGTTAAAACCATTTTGCTCTACGACCAAACTTTTAGCCTGCGCGTCAAGTTTGAAAGTAGAAAAAATGCATTAAAATTAGCAAAAATATAGGTAATACCCCAAATATTTGTATGAGAGAAAATTATTGCGGGCAGTACTCAAAATAATGATATGTTTATATTTTATGTATGCAAAAGCTTTGAATTGAATAACTATATCTTCAGCTGGCGCACGAAGGAGCAAAACAAGGTCTGCTGACCAAAGTCGCGTGCTCTCACTTATTCTGATTTATGACCTGACGACCTTCAAAATGTCAATAATTTCCGGACTAACCTTGAGAGGATTTGGGCAATTATATCATTCGAAAGAGAATTGTAAAAAAACATAAGGGTATAAAATTTTGTTAGAATCGGCCGAATATTTACAGTTATTACAAAAAAACAAAACCAAACAAATTGGGGACCGAGGGACCGACCGACCAACCAACATAGTGAGATACATATAGAGTCGCACGCGACTAAAAATTAAATATGCCACATTTTCAACTGAAACTGCAAAAATGCCCAAAATTTAATTTCAATTGAGAAGTTTGTGGCTTCCGTAATGATGACGTGTCATTTAAACGTCTTTTGCTTTGTATACATGTGAGGTGAGATGGAAGTGAAAGGAATCGAGATCTCTGCTCTCCTGCGCGCGGTCCACAGCAAGTCAGACATCGCCAAGGGGCTCAACGTCCTGCAGATGACCGTCCACAGAGTTGCGGAGAGGCTCAAGAACGGAGAAGACCACGAAGTTCGCCCAAGTTCTCAACAGTTTGGCTGTGAGAAAGTCTTTCAAAAGTGATCCCAAGCTCAAAATAGAGGGCGACAAGAGCTTGAGTGCGTGGAAAGACTTCTGGTCACCCCCGTATGCGAGAACAACATGTATTAACTCGGCTGGGCCCCACCGTAGCTTGAACATGCATTGCCCAGTCAGGAATAAACACATAAGAAAGAATCGAGTAACGTCTGCCAGACCAAACATCTCTTACGCAACAGCCGCCAATATCACACCACAAACTAACACAACACCGGTACAACCCCAAATAGTCCTACAACTCACCGATACGATCATTCCTAAAATGCTATCATGCATTCTACAGGCGCATGTGATGAACCTAACCTGCCCGGGTTCATTCACTACCGAGATGAACAAGATGCTGGCTGCAAATGGCCTGGATTCTATCAAGTTCCCGGACAACTCACAGTCAGATAAAGTTCTCTCGGCAAAATGCAACAAGGTTGCACAAGCAGAACAACCAAGCCAACAAAAAAAAAACACGAAGATGCACCTATAGCAACTGGACATGAGCCTGCAGCCGAACAAACACCTCTTCTTGCCTCACCCAGACAGAAAAGAACAAAAAGAGAAACAAAGAAGAACCCCGAAAACAATAGGGGGAAGCAGAACGACTATCAGAGCAAGAAGAACACGAGCTTGACGGGAGGGATATCAAGTTCCCGGACAATGGTTGTCGCGTGCAATTGGTTTGAATGAATTTGTGAAAGGACTGTGCTAGGATTGGTGTTTGTAGATGTCTGGGGAGGGTTTTACGGGAATAGGAGGTTGTATGCGATGGATGGGCTCCATCTTAGTCGGGCAGGTGTTGAGGTTCTATGGGGGGAGCTGGATAGTGTGATTAGGTCCTTACGGGTGGGAAACTAGAAGCAGTTAGAGGTAAGGGAATAACAGGAATAGAGGGCAGGTGTAGGAAATGGAAGGGATGCAGTGATAGAGGAATAGCTAGGGGAGAGGGCATACTGATGCGTTATAGGGGGACTAATGCACAAGTGAATGAGCAGATAACTAGGAATAAAAAAACACAATGCAATGAAGATGGGAATAATAAAAAAAACTTAAAAATATATTACACAAATGGTCGGAGTATAAGGAATAAGATAGATCTCTTAAGAGCGTTAGCGAGTGAAGAGAATTTTGATATAATTGCGATAACAGAGTCATGGCTTGATTTGGCAGGTAATCACTTTAAACCTGAGGTTGAGATTGAGGGCTTTAACATGTTCCATACAGATAGGAATAGGAAGAGAGGAGGAGGGGTTATTATTTATATTAAAGATAATCTCCAGTGTTGTGTAAAAAGTACAATTAAATTAGATGATAACACAGAGTCATTATGGCTAAATGTAAAGGAAGGTAAAAACAAGCTTGTCTTAGGATTATTATACAGACCACCAAATCTTAGTAAGGAAGCTTCAAATCTTCTGTGGCAGGAGATTGAACGGGCATGTAGAAGTAAGCATGTGTGTATAATGGGCGATTTTAATTACAGAAATATAGACTGGGAAGCTCTTGTGGGTGATCAGGAGGCTGAGGAATTTTTGAATGTTGTCCAAGATAATTTTCTGAGGCAGATTATTAACGAACCCACTAGAGGTAATAATATACTGGATTTAGTTCTGACAAATAGGGAAGAAGTTATTAAGGATACTGAGATTGGAGGAAATTTAGGTAATAGTGACCATTGTGAAATTAGATTCAAGATGAAATGGAATGGTATTGATAGTAGCATGAACAATGTTAAAATTCCTGACTTTAGAAGAGCAAATTATAATGGGCTCAGGACTTACTTGGAGGCAGTTGTACAGAAACCAGGCAATGAAATCAATTCAGGAATAGATTCAATGATATCAGTTAGTGGAGACAATAATCACCAGGAGGAAGAGATTACAATTGAAGAGGAGTATGAAAGAATAATTGAGCAATTAATTACAGGTCAGATGATTAACATTCCATATAAGGAGATTAGGACTAAAAATAATGACCCAAAATGGATGACAGATAAAATTAAGCATTATATTGGCATTAAAAAGGGCATTTATAGGAAAATAAAAAATGGAGAGGATCACTTAAGGCAGAGATATAATGAACTAGCAAGAGATGTTAAAAAGTTAGTTAGAGTAGCAAGGAGAAATTATGAAATTAAAGTGGCAAATAGGGCAAAGGAAGATCCTAAAAGTTTTTATCAATTATACAAAACTAAGGTTAGAGATAAAATAGGCCCACTTATAGATTGCAATGGAGAATTAGTGAGTGATAGGGACTCAATGGCTGGAATGCTAAATGACTTTTTTCTCTCAGTATTTACACAGGAGGATACTCTAAATATACCTGAGGTGTCAATGATCTTTCGGGGTAATGATGAAGAGAAATTAAAGGATATCTTGATCACAAAGGAGATAGTGACAAAGGAAATTGATAAAATCAAAAGTAGTAAGGCACCCGGTCCTGATGAGGTCTTTCCTAGAATTTTGAAAGAATGTAAGGATGTGTTAAGTGAGCCCCTAGCATGCATCTTTAGAAAATCATTGGAGAGTGGCATTGTGCCAGTGGCATGGAAGAAAGCCAATGTGATACCTATATTTAAGAAAGGTGATAAAACAAATATGTCTAATTACAGACCAGTAAGTTTGACTTCAGTGGTAGGGAAAATGATGGAATCTATTATAGCAAGGAATATTAGAGATCACTTGGATAAGCATAAGTTGATAAAAGAATCACAGCATGGCTTTAGTAAGGGTAAATCCTGTCTGACTAATTTGCTGTCTTTTTATAGTAAGGTGTATGAAGCAGCAGATAATGATGAAAACTATGATATTTTATACTTGGACTTTAGTAAGGCTTTTGATCGAGTGCCACACTTACGACTTCTGAGCAAAGTTAAAGCACACGGGATCGATGGCAGTATATTTAGGTGGATTCAGTCATGGCTTGGTGACAGACAGCAAAGAGTTAGTATAGATGGAGTTAAATCTGAGTGGGGGTGTGTTAGCAGTGGAGTTCCGCAAGGATCTGTTTTGGGTCCCTTGCTATTCTTAATTTATATTAATGATCTTGACATAGGTATAAGTAGTAACCTGAGTAAATTTGCTGATGATACTAAGCTAGGTAGAACCATTAGGGCTGATTCTGATGCTGTTGTAATGCAGGAGGAATTGACCATTCTGTCCAATTGGGCCGAGAAATGGCAAATGAAGTTTAACATAGACAAATGTAGTGTACTTAGTATAGGTAGAAATAATCCATTGAATAGTTATAAATTAAATGGCAGAATTTTAGGGAGGACTGATTGTGAGAGAGACTTGGGTATTTTGGTAAGTTCAGACCTTCGTCCTAGAAAGCAATGTCTAAATGCTAAGAATAAAGCTAATAGGATATTGGGATTCATTAGGAGGAGTGTAAGCAATAAGAGTGCTGAAGTCATTCTAAAACTGTATCTGGCGCTAGTTAGGCCTCATCTAGACTATGCAGTACAATTTTGGTCACCATATTATAGGAAGGATATTGATTTGCTTGAGTCTGTGCAGAGAAGGATGACAAAGATGATTGGTGGGCTAAGGAACTTACCTTATGGTGAAAGGCTCAGAAAACTAAATCTACATACATTGGAAAGGAGAAGAGTCAGAGGAAAATTGATTCAAGTCTTCAAATGGGTAAAAGGATATAATAAAGGGGATCTGGGTAAGGTTCTTATACTTAGTGAACATGACAGAACACGTAGCAATGGGTTTAAGCTTAATAAGTATAGGTTTAGGAAGGAGATTGGGAGGAATTGGTTTACAAATCGTGTGGTAGATGAATGGAATAGGCTCACTAGGCATGTGATAGAAGCCTCCTCTCTGGGTAGTTTTAAGAATAGATTAGATAAATATATGGATGAAGCTGCTAGATGGGACTGACTTTTTTTTATGTACATATGTATATATTTTTCTAAAGGAGTGGGAAGATTATATTTTGCGGTTGCATGAATGGACATAATCCTCTGGATGCATTTTATGTATATTGTAGATTAGATCTGACGAACTCCTGTTAAGGGTGACAATGTTGATGACTTTTCTCTGGTAAGAAATCTTTTGTGTGTTGGATGGAACAGGAGCTGCCAAGTGTAGGCCATGAATGGTCTTTTGCAGTCTCCTTCTTTTCTTATGTTCTTATGTTCAAACTCACCATCGCCCTCAACAAAAACCCCATTCAACAAAGAGAGATATCCATCGAAAAGGTGGCCTCAGGAGTCAAGAGAAGCCACATCGAGTGCTGCTATGACTCACCCGAGGACGAAGAGTCGGTCAAAACAGCCTTACTGAAATGCAAAGTAAGGCATCACGACGACAACTTCAAGCTCTACGACCCATTCTTCTTCAAAAAACTACGATCGGGCAGACTAAACAACCCGCAATGAGACAAAATAGTATGTCAGTCAGTAACAAGTAGAAAATAATAAAAGATCCCACAGTGGGACAACATTAATGACAAATACGAAAAAAATAAACAAAATAACAAATGGAGATGTCCTGTACACCAGGCACCCACACACATATCTGACTACCACTTCCTTCCTTTTCTCAATATTACCCTCCACCCTCTCTTCCAAACTTCTCCCCCTCTTATTCTATCTACTCTTTCAAGTTTCAATAAAGTTGGTAGAGAATCCATTTGCCGAAAAATTAGTTAAAAGAAAACCCATCCCTTTACAAAATACTTTATATTTAGAAGAGATTTTGTAAGCACAATTTGCTAAATATACATATATATTTTTTCAATAAAACAGGAACAAACGAATCAAACTTCATTTCAAGTCCCGTGAATGCTTTATCGGCAAATTGAACTTACCAGGTGATTATTTTGCTTAGTATTTTAATATTTCTTAAACAAGTGTACCATTTACTTGTGTTTACCGTAAATTTAAATTTAAAGATTTTTAATTACGTAATTTAAAAACATTGGGACATAATCTGGGGATATAAATAATCAAAAAGAAATCATCTTCATATCTGCTAAATATTTTGTGATATACGGATCTAAAACGAGCTCGACATTCCTTCAACAAAATTTCCTCAGAAAAAGACAAAAATAAAAGATAGAATAGGACCAAGTGAACTACCCAAGAGAATCGCGTCGTTTTGTTTGAAATGAGTGTCATTGAATAGGAAAATGCAATCTCTCACTGCAATTTGATGGAAATTGCGTATATTGCCAATATCCAAGCGCAAAATAGGAGGTAGAATCATTTTAAGAAGGTTAAGGCAGATCTCAATTGTTTCATTAAACGGCTCGTTTGCAAATGAAGAGAATATATCAAAGCTAGACATAGTTAGTTGACTAATATCAATTTCAGTGATATCTTATAACAAGGAAAACCTAGCTCTAACAATATGTTCATTAGTAGAAATTCAATTTAAATAAGAAATAAAAAATACTGAAATATTATAGTGAGGCGTGTTCAGAGCCGATGAAATTGGACAGCATGAAATGTTTTCTTTATGCACTTTAGGTAATTCATTAAACACAGCTAGCTGTGCACCAGAAGCAAGCCAATTAATTGCATTTATTAATATTATATTTTTGTTATCTTTCAGATTACGCAAAAATCCTATTGAATTTTCATCCATTGATCGAAGATTGTATAAAAGATCACTTTCTACACGAGCATATTTAGCAGAATCATTCACAATTCCGTGTTTTTTTTCAAATAATAAAAACTATTCGCAAGAACTCTTTTTTTTTCCTTTATTTGTTTCACAGATTACTATCTGTATTTCCAAAGATATTCTGAGCATTGCCTTTCTTTTGTGGTAAAATGTAGTCAAATTGGAATCAACTGATACCATAGAAAGAAGAAAATACTAGGTTTTGTAACAAGGGTCTTAAATAGGTAACGACGACTTTAGCGTTTTATGAATACGTCTCAAACTTACTAAGAGAATTGAAAATATTTTCAAAGGTTAAAAAGTTCAGTTTGAAATGAATGATCCATAACACTAGCCAACAATTTTAACTTTGTCTCTGCTACTTGAGTAAATGTTATTGTAACTAACTAATTTTAGTACGCTGATTCCAAATCTGTGCTAAGATTTGCCCTAGCACGCAAGGTTTCTGAGTTATGCAACTAGGCTATATGGCTCACTTTGTCCCCTTGGATCAATTAATGATATAATTATTACGAGTTTACGAAGAATGAGACGTTTCTGGGCAAAGGTTTGGAATCGGGGCACCCTATTTGGCATTATGTACGTCCTTTTGCAGACCCAGCCAAGATATGTATTACATATAAAAGAAGTAGTACTCACCTAACTATAAATCTCTTCAAAAATGTTTGAGACTCTTGCTCTTGCGCTTGTACGTGGATATAAGATCCTCCCGTTGTAGGAACAAGCAGTAGTCACCCATTATGTTTTCGTTAAAGTGGCCTTGATACCTGCTTTCCATCATTAGGTTACCTCGGTAGAACCTTTTCCATGTTCGTCACTAATATCACCCATATTAGATTGAAAGAAATCTAGATGCGAATTCAAGAAATGTATCTTAAGTTACATCCGACACCCCATTCGTTGATAAGCCTTTAGCATGTTGTCCACTAGTTCTTCATAATTTTTAGCCCTATGATTACCAAGGAAGTTCGGCACTACATGGACAAATGAATCCCATGCTGCCAACTCACGTGGAGTTAGTTTATTTCTGAACTCCCTGTCACGTATCAATTCTCAGATCTCCAGCCCTACAAAAATGCCAATGCCAGCTTTAAGTTTAGCATCGGTTTTCTTTGCACCAAATTTCTCTTTGAGATACTGGAATTCATCAGAATCATGGGCCATTGCTTCAACAAAATTTGTGATAAGGCCAAGCTTGATATGAAATGGTGGAAGATAGATCTTCTGTGGATGTACCAAAGGCATGTGCTTCACATTGTATCGGCTAACTATGTGTTCTTCTCTTTCGGGCCACTTTTTGACATTATAATGATTCCTGTCGTCACGGCTGTTCCATAGGCATAATAAACACATATTCTTTGTATACCCTAGCAGCAGTCCAAGAAGTAAATAAATTACCTTAAGATCACCACATATATTCCACTTATGATGCGAGTAATGAACACCTTCGAAAATAAATTTCTTTGAGTCATATGTCTCTATCATCCCAACAATAAGTGCGACAGGAATTGAGGGGGTTTTGTTACCCTTGTGTAGCAACACAGCTTTGAGACTAGCTGTGCTTGCATCGAAGAATAGTCTCCATTGATCAGGTAAACGCTCGTTTCCTAGCTGATTTACGAGGCCATTAACATCAATACAGAAACTAGCACCATCTTCTTCTTTATAGAAGGCAGCTAAGGCTTCATGGCGTTTACGGAAAGTAGATATTTTTGCACCGCCCTCTAGAAGATTCCTTTACTGTAGTATGGAGCCCAACAGTTCTGCGTTCTCCTTTGACAATGAAAAATCCCTCACCAAATCATTTAATCTTTCTTGATTTATCAACTGGATTTTCTTTTCCTTAGAATCATCCTCATACATTTTATCATCATTGTTATCGTCCTCTTCAGGCGATGAATCATCTTCTTTAACTGCACTAGATGATGGAGAAACTAGGATTGGCATCTTCATATTATGGGGGACTGGTTTTATAGCTGACTTACCATCTGGATATACAATTTTTGACTTATTCTTATTTGAGAATCCCGCAATATTTGTCATACAAAAGTAGCAATCAAAAACATGATTTGTTAGCTCACGCCACACCATTGGTACAGCAAAAGGTTTACCCTTCCGTTTGCCATTTAACGACTGTGTTAGCACCGTGAGCACAGTATAAGATTTGTGAGGTGCCCAGGGCTTGTCTTGGTCACCAACTTTACAACAAAAGTAATAATTGTATGCAGTTTTCATTCTTTTAGCTAAATTATTCCTCTGGTTGCTTGGAGTATATCTTCCACAGATATAACAAAAGTTGTCTGGGTTATTTATAAATCCTCGCCTCGCCGATTTATGCTTTTAACTTAGTTTTGTATATATCATCTTATATACTTTTGTACAATCATATTCCACTTACAAATTAATTGAGAGATAAATCTGAAAGAAAAATGAAATTAATCACCTTATGTAAATCCCGTTTCAACACAACTACTATAATGGCTAAATTTGACAACGTGATAAAGCAGGAGTGTAACGCAAGAACCAAACACACACAACACATCCTCTAACTTCGGTAGCCGAAGCAAGACTGCCCATATGTGTAACTAAAGAGTATGTCTGTTACTCAGGATCCTTACAGATTCGGAATCAGCATACTTGATTTAGTATAAATCACAAGCTTACACCCAAGTAGCAAAATCATTCTTGACTAGTGTAATGTAAGCAAAAACTATAAACCTTAGACAAGTTGCCATTTCAAACTAACTCGCATAGGGTCTAAAATAAGATGTTTATTTAACTCTAACTTGTATAACTCTCTGTTTAGAGTAATGAAATGCTGCTCATATATTTTCAAAAGTGTTTCAATAATAAGGGACTCAATACAACTGTAATCAATGTTACCCATAATGATACTCGTAAGTGATATATCGTTCGCCTGACTAGCCAGTAGAGAAGAGTGTTTTATAAGGTTCTTTTTCCGCTTAATTTCTTTATTTAACAGAGCTCTTTTAAATTAATCGTATTCCTTGCGGCGACGAGAAGATGCCATATCATTTTTAAGCTGAAGAAATAAGGAAAAAGTTTATGCCTCCTTTAAAATCATATTTGAGGCCCAATTTGAGAAAGATTATTAATGCGTTGAAATTCGCCATTAATAAAAGTCGGATCACAAATACAATAGGCCCGTAGATCGTCGTCGTCGAGATCGAGGTCGAGGATAAGAGTCTTCATTGTCATAAGACAAATATTTATGGAGACACCTGGGCGTGAGTTTGTTTAGAGTCTACTTAGTGCTGCACCTTCAGTAAGCACACAAACTTCACAATGCTTCAGCTGGGTCCAATGGCAGGGTGAAACCACGACGATCGGAGCTAACAGACTTTCTCCCGCTTTCACAGCCGTTGAGCTCCATTGATACCCAGTCACGCAGGTAATTACCTCCTCTAGTAAATAGTGTCAGCTCTTTTTAAAAAGAATCCGGACGGAGGATTGCCGGGCAAGCTCGCTAACCACTATACTGGCCAGGAGGCTGCCCGTACATACATACTCATGATAAAATATTCTTTAACGGAAAAAGAATGGCTGAAGAATGCATATACATATTCATCGTAGTGAATGGGTTTTCTGTATAGTTAAAAAATCGGATTATTCTTATTATTTTTCGATATTAAGATATTTAAGGTAATTTTCTTTCACTTTCTTCATCGGTTAAGGAAATAGAATAATGGAACGGGGTTTAAGGAGCGAAGCAAGGAATTTATTTCTACAGAAGAATTTATCACAGCAAATGTCTTTAACATTATGAAACCAGTTAACACCCGGAACAATGGAATCTGGGAGAAATTCTTTTTCAAAATGTTCCATAAAAACCTTAGCCAAAACCGGAAAGAGAAAAGAGCTTATATGACACCCCTCTTTTGATTATAGGTAAGGGTGATTGGTAAAATTGAAATAATTGTGCTGGGTACACAACTTGATATCTAAGATTAATTTAGGATTTATAGGGGAAATAGAAGAGTTCACACTAAGCCATTCCTTTAATCTATCAAGCGTGAATTGCATTAGCACTTTCGTAAATCGAGAAGTAACATCAGGGGACAACATGATCTTTTCGTCGGGATTAATATTTCTCTTTTTTATTGTTAAAACTATAAAATTTCTTATATGTGACCCTGAGAAATATCCTACAATAGTGAAAAGGGTCTGGGTAGGCCACTTCGCTAAGTTTGGTTACAATTACCCACATTTGAATAAGGCATACGAGGTTGATACACTTATAAAAAGGGACCAGGCAATGGCTTCGCCACTTCCTCCTACGGGGGGAGCTTGCGCTTCGCTACTAAAATTAAAATTTAAAATCTAAAAAAATAAGCCATGGTTATTTTTTTAGAAATTTTCTGAACTTCGCCAATTATAATAATTTTATAAAAGAACTCTAAACTAAATTTCCCCCCTTTCAAAATATCACGTTGCTAAAATATTATTATAGAAGAAGATATATAAAAATAAATTTTCTGAACTTCACCATTTGTAATTCTTTGGGTTTTAATAAATTCACAAAATTTCGATACTTATATTTATTTCCGAACTTCACCATTTTGTTTTTTGATATTATAAAAGAATTATTAGAAATAACTTTGATCAAAAAGATAACACAAGTCATAACCAAACTAAGCTGTAATTATTATTCATATACTCCAAAAAAATCCCTTTCTTAAATTATAGAGTTAGTGATGATGATGATGATGATTATAAATAAAAAAAAATTGAGATTATAGGGCGGATGGGAACGCCGGTATTATAAATCTTAGAAAGACCTTATATGGAGGAGAGGGTCAGGAGGTAGGCTTTAAACTTTTTACTTAGCTCAGAAAAACCTTTAAGTAGACAACTAAGTCTGTTGTTAAAATTGGTCTGAGAAAACTTAAGAGGATTTGGACGAAGGGAGGTATAAGACGAGTTATCGGAGAGGAGGGAATCAATATTCTCTAAGTATGACGTGGTATTTAAAATCACTACTTTGTAGCCCTTGGCATATTTTTAAACCATGATATCCAGGTTGTTTTTCAATTTAAATAAAGAATGAAAGAGAATTTGGGTGAAGTTAAGGCCTCTTTTAAAACTTTTCATTAATAACAAAACCTTTAATAGCGAAAAGGTTTAAGTTTGGCAGGTAAAATTCTGGAAAAATATTCAAATGAACATAGAAATTGGCAAACTTATTGACGCCAGGAGGAAAAGTAAAGCTGAAATCAGAACCTAAAACAATTTCTTTCGTATTCATTGAGCTGAACGTCAGACAAAGTGACAAGATTTGAGTTACAGCATTTAACCGAGCAACTTTTGTGAAATAAGGGTGCTCTTCCAATACGTGATCTACCAACTTTTTTAACTACTTTTATCGTAAAGTACTTTTATTGAGATAAAAATGATTTGTAAGTTTATTAGCAAAAAAAAATGCATGTTAAAACTAAAACTAAAATAAAATAAAAGATAATTTGGATAAGATTCGTTTAACACAATTACGATTTTGTAATTTTTAAAGACATAAACGTTTTTACCTCTTAAAATGATGCTCACCGATGTTATTTTCAACTTCCGGAGCTTAATAATAACGTAGATAGTCACCTTTCAAAAATCGGCTATTGTTTTGGTAAATTTGAGGCCTATTCTCTTCAACTTTTGGCCTAATCTTTCCGTGTCATTTCTCCTATTAACGTTTGGCCTGAGTTGTTAACCAATACCAGGCCTTTTTATTTCTGAAGGCGATCTGCGCATGCGTCCTTTGGCAATTAACCAATAGCATTCTTTCCTATATTTTCGAATATTTCTGAAGTAACGACTCGAGCGTTTTTTCTTGTTATTACATAATGCTTCGTCCTTTGGTCCAAAATGTTTCGTTGTACTGTTTGTTTCTGAGGCGCGAGCGAAGAGAGCGGGGGAGGGGGGAGTATGGGTGGCTTCCACTCCCCTACTGACAACCTATTTTACGGCTCGTTAACGCCTTCCAGTAACCAAACGCATATACGAATAATATATAAATAGAACTTAACACAGTTTAGTAATTGAATTGGAAGTAGCGCGGATTAACGAAACATGAAACACGATATCGTTCAATTTGGAACAAACACAACAAAAGCACCCATCGCTATTCGCAAATATTAGATTCAGTTCATAGGTTATAATAGAGTGTAGTGTCTGTGTTCTCAATACCAACTAGTACGAGTAGTTTTTGATGACGATTGTCAGTCATTAAAAATATATAGGGCTCACAGTGTGAGGCAAAATAAATTTGTAATTTAAGTTTGTGCAAACGGAATGCTGCCTCTTTATATTCCCAGATGAAATTTCTTAAAAAAACTAAATATATAATGTTTCAAGAACGATCAAACAATGAGGATGAGATTTATATAATTTTTTTAAATTTTAAGTTTTTATGGGGTTGATTAGTAGCATATGCATGGGATTAGCCAGATCTAGCGACTGTGCAGCTCTATGCAAACCTAATGTTTTCTTTCATTTTTGCCATCATTTTGTATGCTCTATTTCTAGTTAATATACACTTATACTTGCCCCACTAATTGTTTAAAATAATAACAAACTCATTCAGTTTGCTCAAAGCGCACTTCGTATGAAAATATTAGCAGCTGGTAAAGGAGGCAAACCGGACGAGTAGGAAAGACGAAAAATTTGCAAGTAAAGAAAGGAGAAGAAATATATGCGTCAGCTGGACGGATTGGAGATTCCTCTTGTTTTCAGTGAACGGGGTGGATAGCTATAATGGAAAACTTATTCTTATTTTCCTCACACTTTCCGGTTATAACTTCTCCTTATTTTCTCTACCAAACGCATCATAACTAAACCACCACTACGCTCAGAAGTACTTAAGAGTAGGGCGTAGTAAAACTCAGAAGGAAGCCCTTCTAGGTGGAACGAAGAAAGGGGATCTTTATGACTACGAGCTCAAAATTTAGTTAAGACGCTTAATAGAGTTAGGTCTATATAGGTAGGGTAGTCGAGTAGTGCTTCTCAATTAGGAAGATGTACAGGGAAACATAGGCGGTGGCGAGGTAACAGTAGGCCTTTTATGACTCATTTTTTTTACGCATTGCTTTTGGAAGGAAAAAAGACACAAAATAAATCGAGGGGGGAACACTACAACACAAAGTGCCCAGGGCCTTCAAAAAGGAAACGATGGCAGGACTGACTCCTGCACCGAAGAAAGGAAGTAGGTTCGGATGACTCTAAGTACTGGGTAGAACCAACTAGAAGGCAACTAGTACTGGAAAAGGGTAAACTTGTTAAAACACTCTAAGGAACTCTCAAGGTTGCCTTTATAAAAAGGAATTCTCGAATGTGGCCGAAGAACTTGTTCCCCCCGAAGGAATCAAGATATTTAAAAAGATTAGACTTAACTCAAGAATTGTTCCCCAAATCAGATGAAACGACAGGAGCTTCAAATGTCATAAAATCAATCTCCAACAAAGCTGGCGCAATTTCGTTTCCTCCGCAAGATGGCTGAACGACCGGTTACTCGAGTGAGTATCTCCTCAAATAGATGGCTGAACTGCATTTCTCATGCGCGGGGATCGAGGGATGGGATTATTTTTATCTTATATTTATTTGGGTGGTTTCGGTGGGGCGAATAGGAGGAAAGTAAAAAAAAAAGTATTGCCTGGCAATACTTTAGTAAAAAATATATGTTGAAGAAAGTAAAACAAAGCAAAACCTAAGCATTATTTAATTGCTAAAATTTTACAATATCTTTGTAAATTTGAGTAACTAAGTCTTTTCCTTTATTTCGTTTGCTCTATAAAGATTTGCACAAATAGGAATCGATCATAGAACGAGCGGTTCCATATTATATTTTGTTAGTGTATCCATGCCCTCCAAAATGCTACCTAAAATAAATTAATATATATATATATATATATATATATATATATATATATATAAGTATATCTATTTAAGTGTCTTTATAATATCTGTTTTGCCCAACTCATTATTAATACCAATATTCTATAACACATAAAATGAATACATTCTATCTGTATTGTTACACACACACACACATACATACATATATATATATATATATATATATATATATATATATATATATATGCAACAAAGCCCACAAGTAAAATTAATACGAGGATTCCAAGTACTTTCGAACTTTATTTAGAGTTCTTAATCAAGGAATAACAAAAGTATTGAAAATTGTAATATATATATAAGGATGATACAGAGGAGAGGGAAGGCCAACAAAAAAAGCAAAAAACCATTCAACAGAAGGAATTAATATGAAATGGAAACATTAGGAAGAGCGAAGATAAATACAAACCAAGATCATTAAATCAGGTAAATTCAAGACTAAAGGTTGACAAGAGGATTGAAATAGCGGCTAAGCAATTAGGGAGGGAGAAAATCTAAGCAGGAGATTAACATCAGAGTCAGGATTCAAAAATCAAGGTAGAATAAGTACAAATGTTCCAAAGACTTTAATCTCCTGCTCAGATTTTCCCCCTCCCTAATTGCTTAGCCAGTATTTTATTTCTTTTATCAACCTTTAGTCTTTTGAATTTACCTGATTTAGTGATCTTAGTTTGTATTTATCTTCGCTTTTCCTAATGTTTCCGTTACATATTAATTCATTTTGTTGATTGTTTTTTTTTTTTGTGGGCGTTCCCTCTCCTCTGTATCATCCTTATATATATATATATATATATATATATATATATATATATATATATATATATATATATATATATATATATATATATATATATATATATATATTACAATTTGTCAATACTTTTGTTATTCCTTGATTAAGAACTCGAAATAAAGTTCGAAAGCACTTGGAATCCTCGTATTAATTTTCCCTGTGGGCTTTGTTGCATTTATTGCTTACTCCCGCGATACTTTGTGAGTTTTCTACACACACACACACACACACATATATATATATATATATATATATATATATATATATATATATATATATATATATATATATATATATATATATATATATATATATATATATATATATATATATATATATATATCAGGAATTAAACCACATTCTCCGAAGACAATTTAATTCAGAACAGTTTCGGTGTATCTCACACCCTTTTTCAACTGACACTGGATAGAAAATATAAGAAAAGTGCTTACAAACATAACACAGGTTCAGATCGTGAAAGATCCCCTATTTTTGTCCCCAATCCCCTACTTGTGGCTAATCAGGGGGGGTTAGGCCTAAACATATTGAAGGGCTGACATTTTACTATTTTGTTTATTTGCTTTCGCATTACAGGATTAAAAGAAAATTGACCCTCAGATAGATTTAAATTAGGAGCTGACGATATCAAGTTCGATTCTACGATTCTTTTCTTAACATAGTTAGCCGATTTAAATACCATTTTACTTCCGTTGAAATCGATCGAATGATTCAAGTCTCTAACATGGCAAAATATTCCACTGCTTTCGCTCGATTTCAATGGAAGTAAAATGGTATTTAAATCGGCTAACTATGTTAAAAGAAGAATCGTAGAATCGAGCTTGATATCGTCAGTTCCTAATTTTAATCTATCTGAGGGTCAATATTCTTTTAATCCTGTAATACGAAAGCAAATAAACAAAATAGTAAAATGTCAGCCCTTCAATATGTTTAGGCCTAACCCCCCCCCCCAATGATTAGCCACAAGTAGGGGATTGGGGGATAAAAGAGGGGATCTTTCACGACCTGACCCTGTGTTATGTTTGTAAGCACTTTTCTTATATTTTCTATCCAGTGTCAGTTGAAAAAGGGTGTGAGATACACCGAAACTGTTCTGAATTAAATTGTCTTCGGAGAATGTGGTTTAATTCCTCATCTTTTCTTGCGATATTGCATTAATTTTCATCATATATATATATATATATATATATATATATATATATATATATATATATATAATATATATATATATATATATATATATATATATATATATATATATATATATATATATATATTACACAAACCCCAAACACTATGTGTGGTCCGTAGAAGTGGGCATTCGCGCTACTTTTTGCAGTACTGTGGTAGTTTGGTTTCCAAAAAGTATATGTATATATTATATAAAAAATAAATTTACTTCACCATTTTTTTCATTTAAAATTATATAAAAACTACAATTATCTTATTTATTAAATAATTATCTCATATTAAATATTTTAACAATATAAGGTCGTTTTATATCATCATCAGCATCATCATCATCAGCATCATGATCATCATCATCACTATCTTTATACTTTAAGAATGGGATCTTTTGCAGTATATGAATAATAATTTCATCTTACTTTTGTTATGACTTGTGTCTTTTTGATCCAAGTTATTTCTAATAATTCTTTTATAATATAAAAAAAAAAAATGGTGAAGTTCAGAAATAAATATAAGTATCGAAATTTTGTGAATTTTTTTAAAACCCAAAGAATTACAAATGGTGAAGCTCAGAAAATTTATTTTTATGTATGGCTGCTTTTTTTTTAAGATTTTTAATTTTAATCTTAGTAGTGTGAAGCGCAAGCTCCCCCCTACAGGGAAAGTGGCGAAGCTATTGACTGGTATACAATACCAAATCGTTGAAATATTAATGACAAAAAATTTTCAAAATAAGTAAATTTGAGTGTTACCGACAAAAGTAAAATTTATAAATAAATACACCACGGGTATTATTATTATAAATTCTTCATTTTCACCTTGGCCCAAAGCGACTATTTGATTTGTGTGAGCACTTGTTTCTGGATCTTGAAAGTTCTTCGAGTGATTAACAGTTAAATATTTATAGGGCATCTCTGGCAAGGATACAATTCCATTGTATACACGCCACTTATCAGAAATAACAGTCGTGCCAGGCAATACACATTCTTTCATTCTAGATAATAATGTTTCCGTAGAAGATCTATCAGGAACTGGATACATGAAACACTCGCGCGTTTCCTTGAAAATCCTCCGAAAATCCACTGCTCTGGCAAACCCCTCCCGACCTTTGATAGGCCCTTGTGGCTTTTGTTATCCGTGAAATTATGTTATGTTATGTTATGTTAAAAGGGATTCATCTATTTCTACTCCCAATCAATTTCCACCGATCTTTATTCGAATTTGGATTAACGAATTTGCGCATACTTCACGGAGATAGTTCTTAACAACACCCGACAGTAGTTAAGTTGTTGCACCATGCATGAACGAAAAGGAGGATTGTTTCCAAAGGTGGTTTTGACCCGTCTAAACAGGTATCGCCCCTTAATTCTGATTTGCTTTTACACCTTTGTTTGTGACAGCGCCATACAGGTGGGTAATGGGACAACGAAAGTTTCATGCTGTGTCCATTTTTGCAAATTCTCTGCTGATGCACAATACCTCTTTCTTGCAAATACTTGAATGCTTGTTCGATATTTTGCACCTCCATCATAACAAGTTCGTACGTTGTCATTTTTTAAGGGTGAAAACAATGCTTATGCTTCCAAACCAACCAAAGGATATCGTAAAACTGCAAATGCCACTGGTTACTCACTCGAGTAACCCGCCATTCAAGAAAAAAATATCTGAGGAGTTACTCACTCGAGTAACCGGCCGTTCAGCCATCTGGCTGAGGAGACGAAATTGCGCCATAATAAGGGAAAATTCCAATGTCTGAACTGCAGCAAGCCACACCGGAAAATGCCAATGATGAGCCCAATGCGAAAAGAAATAATATCAAGAAAGGAAATGGAGGAGGTAAACCAAACGGAATAAAAAAGCGAAATATGCAAACGTGGCCAAAACAACAGTACAAGAAATGAGGGCTGCAAAACACATTTCTTCGTCCCAAATAGAGCATCTGTGGAATTAGTAATGTGCATACTAGGGTGATGACTTTTTTAACAACCCCATATCCCTGTTTAATAATTTGATGAGCTTTAATTAAAGATTATATAAAATCATATTTTCAAGGTGATTTGATAATAAAACCTCACGCACAAAATTATTTAATAAATTTTATTTGTCAGCTTTTTTGTCTAGTTTTTGAAGTTACTGGTAGCATATACAAGATTAAACACAAGCTTATGAGTCACATACATATATATAACATTATATAGGGTCATCAAACACACAAGGATCTAAATTAGTTACAATAATGTCATTGGACAGGATGAATCCTAGTGATAGGTTGTCCTTGTTGCGGCAGGACCCGTGCAAGTCTTGTATAACTTTGACCGCACGCTCACAGCACTGGTTACTTCGGGCAATATTGATTGGAGATTCATCTATTTTCCAGTGGGTTTTCAAGCATTTGAGACCTGTTTGGTATTCATTCAGAGCTGCAGATATTTCATAAAAATCTTCAGCGTGGAACAAGTGGGTGCTGAACCAATGGTCAACCATGAGTAAGAAATGAATGAACAGATTTTACGCAGCCTGCTCCGGGTGTCAGGCATCAGAATAAACGCAAGAAGGGCTAAAATGGCACGAGAGTTCTAACGTGCATTGTTGATGTTTGGGATCTTTTGAAACTTTACAAAGGGGACCTCATTCATCTCAGTGAAGTGACGGAAGACACGTGTGAGGTGATAGAGAAACTTTATGTCATCTCTCCAGCCGCCTGTTTCCTTAATCTCAGTTTTACCGTTGATGAAGGCTGCTTTCAATTTATCATAATTGCTCATCATATCCTGCACAAAGAAGTACTCTATGTTTGGTGATTTAGTCGACCCATGGAGCTCATCGTCCATGACAACGCGAAGAATCTGATCCAGGACATGGTGCTGGCAACTGATGAACTTGGGTTTGGGGTGACCTTTATCTTTGAACATTTGCTGCAGTTGAACAACAACGCTTGTCTTTTTGCCGGTATTCACGCTTGTTGTGTCGATGACAAGCATAACAATTGATCCCCAACGGTTAAACTCCTCTAACACACCCTGGGGCCCTTTTGCAATTGTTACAGCTTACCCATCCTTCAATTTAAGCGCAGCCAACTTTATTTATTTCGCTTCATTCTTGAGGACCACGACCTGATATTCAAAGTCCTCAATGCGTTTGCCGTCAAAGTGTAAGCTCCACTTTTCCAGATAAAGCGTGCTCACCAAGTGCTTCTTCACCTGAGCAGCTCTCGTGTAGATAGCCTTGTGGATTGCTGACTGACATGGGGTTGGGATTTCAATGCCCTCACCAGAAAGTTGGCGGCATACCTTTGCTGCTCTGTGGGACGACAACTTTGAGCTTGTAGCAAGGAGTCTTGCTAAGCCTGTTGGGTTATGCTTCCTTTTCCTCGTTGATGCTGCATTCTCATCCTCCCAAGAACTGTCTTCGCTGTTATTGGATGAGTCCGTGCTAGTTTCGGAACAATCAGGTGGTGCTGAGCTGGAAAGTGGGGACACAGTCACTTCCATTACCTTCTTTTGCTTGGATGGGTGGATAGTCTTGGCACTAGCAGGTTTACCAGTCGAATAATCAACCTGGCCTTTCGTCAAAATTTGCTTTTTATAGAGGTTCTCATCTCCTTTGCACAACCAGTTGCCTTTCACCTTGGTCACGTCAAACAGTTCATTCAAAGAATTAAAGTTTGGTTTCTTTCTGCAGTACTCAGAGTCTTTCAGAAGGTTTTCTAGTTTTGCACAAATGGCTTGATCAGATACATGCGGGGGAAGTTCAATGTTTTGCTCCATAGGGCTTTTAGCTCCATAACAATTAGGCCGATCCTCTCCCTCCGTTCTTTGGAGCTGGATTCAAGAAATTTGAAGCGTCCAACGACGTGGATTTTTAGGGGCATGTGACTCCGTTCACTTAAGGGTGCTTCATAAACTGCCACGTTGCCTCTTCTTGATGGTGCTTGAAACTGGACTAAATTATTTGTCTAGGTTTTCTTGTTCTTCTCCATGTTAAAAAAGCTCTTCTTCAACGACATGTTTTGTACCCAGCAACTGAAATAGAAAATAAACCTTAACATTAAATAAGTAACAAATTAAAGAAACTGTTATTGAGCTTTTATATATTTTATTAAAAAACAAGCAAATTACAATTCTAAAAAATAAGAGACAAGGTAGACACTAATAAAATATTATATGCCATTATATTATATAATTAGTGAGAGAGTTAAATGTAGCTTACCAAATAATACCAGGATCTCTTTACAATAAACGCTGGAGAATACACAACAATTATAATAAGGCAATAATAATATCAACGCCGTTAAAACTGAACTAGTAACTACCCGCTTTAAACATCTCGATAAAATACCGCACGTGAAATGGCTGAAGAAAATTCTGGAAGTCTACAGAAATCGCCCAAGCGATGACGTGATGATTTTTTGGAAAATTCTATACAATTCTATGGTACATAAATTATTGCACAAGTCTGTTTGATGACTTATCTATTTAATATAAATATTTTTAACACATATAAAATGCTAAAATGGCCTATATTACATTTCAAAGTGGTTTGTGCGTGACCTTTTTCAATATTTCAATGGAATAAAAGTAATTTTTGTCATTAATAGGCAAAAGTTCATTCATTCGTGCTACAGGAAATAATTTTTGATAAAAAGTCATCACCTCGTGCATCACCCTACGCGCAAGTAATGGGTATAGGTAAACCTTTCACTTTCGAAGTAACCCTAAAGTACCATGTTAGAAAAAATTGCGACCTCAGTGCGACCAAAGTCACTGGAAAAACTAGCAAACATTTTTCGATTAAACAAAGGAAGAAAAGAAAATTAAGTGCGCCCCCAATCCAGGAAACGAACCAGCGACAAGTAAGAAAGATTAAGAAGGAAAAATGACCGCCTCTGAAAGTAGCACGAATAGGACTGAGGCAGCAGAGCTCAACATCAAAGTCTACATCCTTCAAGAAAATCCGCTCCCAAGAGAAAATAAAAAGGCGGATATAAATAGTAAAAACTATGCGAAGGAACATGCAAATGTGCATTCAAAGTAAAAACAGGAGAATAAGATTAAAAAGCTATTTACAATATAACTAAAAAATGTGAAGCAATCGAGTAGCTGTATAGTAATGGGGAGACAGCGGGCACTATTTTGAAAATGTTAAACACCACTGTGAGCAAGTTTGTTTTATTAAAAGCTATAAAACGGCTTAAAGACCTAGGCAATGTCATTTAATCATGACGAACACCCTGCTCTGATAAGTGATGATCACAATCCTCTTCAAGAACACGATGAACAAGATCAAGCGAAATCCAATGAGGCTGGCTAGACGACTTAATTCGAAGGCCAAAATTAGCCATACGAGGGGCGGTCAATAAGTTTTGCAATTCGGATATAAGGAAACGAGATATGAGGAAAAGTGTTTTATTATTTTTCGATATAACTACCCTCGACTTAAATGCCCTTGCGCCACTTGTCCCTGAGGCTTTGAATTCCCGACAACCAGAAATCTCCCGACTGATGTTCAATCCACTCCTGGATGGCAAGCTTCATCGTCCCCAAACCGGCGTCCACGCAGTGCAGCCTTGAGCTGACGGAATAACAAGTAGTCGCTATGAGCCAGATCTGGACTGTAGGGGGATGGTTAAGCTCCTCGAATCCGCACTCGCGCAGGGCAGCTTGTGCAACTCTGGCCTTGTGGAATTTGACGACGTTGAAGTCGATCATGGGGCGTGAGATTTCTAGGGACCCAACGGGAAGATACCTTGGTCATGGCCAAATTGTGGTGAATGATGTTGATAACACTTCCATGTGATATTCCAAGTTCTCGCTCGATTCCTTCGACCTTCACCCGTCGATTTTTGAGGATCATCCTCTCTACATGGGCCACATTATCCTCGTTGGTCACGTCTGACGGGCGTCCTGGACGGGGATCATCTTTAAAGGACTCACGACCATGGCAGAACTCCCTATTCCAGCGAACAATGGTTGCATAGGAAGGGGAGGTGTCGGTGTACACTGCAACCATGCGTTCATGGATCTCTTTTGCATTCTTGCCTTCCTTGGTCAAATATTTGATCGCTGCGTGGTGCTCAACCTTCTCCATTGTTGAAAAATTAGTGACTGACGATCTGTGATCAGCTACCTCTTCTTAAATAGACGAGGCAGGAGCGTGCGGCTGCAGGTCCTGACTTGTCATAACTTGTCCTAACACCCTCACAAACAGTCATACCCCTTCCTCTGTTTTGCCCTACCGATTCGCAAAACTTATTGACTTGTTTTGATACCACAAACGCTTATTCCACCAATCGGAGCAATTTATTTTAACATTCTTGATCGGCTTTTTTCCAAATCTCAGTAAGGGCCTCGGATACTTTAGGAATAACATGCTTGTTCCTCTTGTATTTATTGTCTTTTACATACTGAATATATCTTCCAACTTGTTGTTTTGTTGGCAGCTTATAATGAGAAAGTTCTAGAAGTGGGCAGCCAAAGACACTGTGACTTGCTGACGTTCTAGTTATTTTACACATCATAACCCTAAAAATGAATAATAGAAAGACCGGTTAGTATAAAACATAGGGAATACATGTGATAAGTGAATCTATAAACTACATTCAAAAAGGTAAAGCCATATCCCTACATAGGAAATATTCTCTAAATATCTCGTAAATTCGTCATACATCGATTAATGCATTTGCCTTCCGTGTAGTTTACAAACAAGGAATTCCTCAATCTAATCTTACTTAGAAGGAGTTAAAGTAAAATTGTTCTTCTTCCTCTGGTAAAATGACTCATTTCTAGTTTCAGAGATGAGAATTATAATAACAATACAACCAGCCTCACATTACAGAAAAGAGAATTTTTAAGCAAACTTTGGCACCCGAAAACGGGGTGTTACGATTTTTTCAGATTTATTTCGTTTTCATTTTCAACTTTGGATGGTCTGCTCTACAAAACCTAAAATGTTACTTACAATTGGTTGCGACACTACGCCCTAGTGGACAGGTACGAGTAATAGCAATATTTAAATTTCATCTAGATGTTCAGTCAATTCTATATCATTCCTCAAGAAACTATTGTTATAAAAATTAATTCATGTCTACAATCTCTTACTCCTACAATAAAAAGAATTAACATTAACAAAAGTCAATAATTACTGAATTATATCTCATGCTCAGGTACTCTCTCAGCCTCATTGAATATCAAAAGGTCTTGGTCATCACCCAAAGTTTGCCCCTAAACATCTTTGTCATTTTTGGAGATGTGGATGTTAGCAGACGGGGCTAAGGTACCTGGCTTTTATCCACTCAAGTCATGCGAAATATGCGCCAATTAAGCTTCCTGGCTCACATAAGGGAATTGGCTCAGGCTGAAGGTCTGAGCTATTTGAACCTCTTCTGAAAGAGTTTCTCATTAAAGCCATCTCAGATCATATTTGTCCCCTTGACGATAGACAAGCCACTCCATACCTCTGGGGAAACTGCCGAGATATTTGGCGGAATATATAAGAACCCAGATGTCATGAACGTAGAGAAGTGACTCCTCAATTCCTGCCCCAACCTTCCTTATTAAATGTATTTGTTTGGAGATCTAGTACTGGATGGAGCATCCGACCAATCGTCGTCCAATGGTAACACTCCTTACCCCATGATTTAATAAGCGCTACAACTACCGACAACTTCAAACATAGAATTGGCGAATTTTTTAATTAAAATAGCCCATCTATTTTAGAGATAAAGAAATTTTTAATTTATTTGATTTTACAAGGTCTCTGGTATAAGGGTTAAGTAAACACTCTGTAAGATCAATAAATTGTAATGTATTGTACTTTTGCAAAAATGAGCCTTTGGAAAGGCATTCCTGTTTTTCCGTCCTCTCATTTACATCAATCAGGCCCATTAAGTTTCATTAACTTATAATAACAAGATTACCTCTGGCTGGTAATTTTCGTACCCACGAGGACAGCTGTAGTTAATTATAAATGAAATCAATCGATGGAACATAGCAAACAAAATTAAACTCCAGCATCTTTAGCTTGAGATGCAATTCCCTTAAGAACTGAAGATGACAATTTAAAAATATTAGGTTGTCAATTAATATTATAATGTGGTTTTAGAGTAAAAAAATGCTTCTTGGAGTTGATAAATTCTGCCAAATTCTTATGAGCTGCTTAAAGATAACTAGTAATGTCAGGCCTCTTTTTAACTTATAGTAATACTTTGGGACCTTCAAGTTAGCAATGTATAGGCTTTTTTTAAGTTGAAATAATGCCTTGGGGTTTCTAAGCTATCAATGTCTAGTTGTAAGTCGTGGTAATGCCTTAGGATTCTTAAGCTAGCAACGTCTAGGCCTTTGTAAGTCGTGGTAATGCCTTGGGATTTTTAAGCTACTAATTTTTAGGCCTTTGTAAGTCGTAGTAATACCATGAGATATTTAAGCTAGCAATGTCTAGGCTTTTTTTAAGTTGTAATAATGCCTTAGGATTTTTAAGCTATCAATGTATAGGCCTTTGTAAGTCGTGGTAATGTTTTGGGATTTTTTAGCTATCAATTCCTAGGTCTTTGTAAGTCGTAGGAATGCCATGAGATATTTAAGCTAGCAATGTCTAGGCTTTTTTTAAGTTGTAATAATGCCCTAGGATTTTCAAACTATCAATATCTAGGCCTTTGTAAGTCGTGGCAATGCTTTTTAATTTTTAAGCTATCAATGTCTAGGCCTTTGTAAGTCGGAGTAATGCCATGAGATATTTAAGCTAGCAATGACTAGGCTTTTTTTAAGTTGTAATAATGCCTTGCGATTTGTAAGCTATCAATATCTAGGCCTTTGTAAGTCGTGGTAATAATGCCTTGTAATAATGCCTTCGGATTTTTAAGCTAGCAATATCTAGGCCTTTGTAATTCGGAATAATGCCATGAGATATTTAAGTTAGCAATGTCTAAGCTCTTGTAAGTCGTAATAATGCCTTGGAATACTTAAGATTACAATGTCTTGGCTTTTGTAAGTCGTAGTAATGCCTTGGGATTTTTAACATATCAATATCTAGGCCTTTGTAAGTCGTGGTAATGTTTTGGGACTTTTAAGCTAGCCATGTCTAGGCTTTTTTAAGCCGTAGTAGTGCCTTTGATTTTTTAAATTAGTAATATCTATGTATTTTTTATGTTCTAGTAAAGCATTGAGATTTTTAACCTAACATTGTATAAGCTGTTATTAATTGTAGTGATGCCTTGGTATTTTTAAGCTAGCAATGTCTACGCCTTTTTTAAGTTACAAACATAGCGTTTCAGTGAACAAGAGTTTTTACTAGGGTGGAAAGTGTGATATTTACTTAAAATTTAAACGCAAAAAAACATGGCTTCAACGCAAACATATTAAACATATAATTAATGATTTATTTTATTAAAGGTAACATTATTTTTTATGACTTAATATAAAAGCAAGCAAGGTATTTTCTAGGTTATCCTTTGAAATATTAGTCAATTGTATTGTTGATTTCAACTTCATTTCAGAAATATTGTAATCCCATTTGAGCCAACCGCAGCTTGCAAGAAAATTTAGAATAAATCTCCACATATCGGCAAACTTGACTCCCACAGCGAAATTATAGTACTAACGCGAAATCTACCAACAACTCATTCAGGAGAGAAAGAATGAGGAGTGGACAAAGTTAAAGATAGAATGAAAAGATATTACGTAGAACAGGCTATCTCATAGGGAATCTCATCAACACTAGTTACTTGGACAAAAAGGTCGTACTCAAACCCTCTAAAAACATAACAAGTAAGAAGCTGAACCCACTTCGGAGACAGAGAGATGAGTAAAATACTAAATTCATTGAATCATTTATTTACTTAGATCTATCATCTCCATAATAGAAAATAATCAAATTGACTGCATTACGGGGAGGACAAATGACCAAATTAAGGCCAGTGTAGTTTTTTTTCTATTTACTCAGCACAATTGAAAATTCTCTAAAATTTGACCGAATTTCACAAGCTGTCTAATGTCATCTGTGAGGGAATGCCCTAGAAGAACCACCGTGAAAGGAAGCCCCTTGGCGATACCTCTCTATTCTTTCAAGACCACGTGAGCCAGAGTGAGAATTTTAAAAAGTCGAGGAGGAATTTGTCACTCGCTTAATCACCCGTCCCTGCTGTGTTTGTTTTCAGACGCCGATCGCCTCCCCCTTCCTATGCGATAACGCCGTGCGTGGCCATATTAACCTTAGCCTCATATCGCGAGGCGAGTTTGATCGTCTGGAAAGACGCGTTTTCACGAATTGTGTTTGCTTAGACTGGCGCCAAGGACACCTTAGGAACCGCAAGGCCCTGAGGCGTCTAGCAAAACAGCCACTCGGGTATTTAACTCGAAGCTCACCATCTCTCGAGGAGATTGAAAGCCCGCCATTCACTCCGCCCAGACTGCCGTCTGTTTCCCGTGACCCCACGTAACTCGTCGTCTTATATCGTCGAAGATATCGTCAGCAGATCTACCTTCGTTAAGCTTTTACCCCTGTTCAGAGAAAAGCTATCGAGCTCCCTTCTTGCCGGAGAGTTCTTCGGCCTTCTCATCTTCACCAAACCTTCAAGATTACCGTTCTTTCGAGACTGAGCCTCCCTGCCGATCAGCAGAATCGTTTCAAGTTGAGATTACGTCTCTCTGCAGAAGAGAAAATCTCATTCTACTTTACGAAGTAATTTAACCCCATCTTTAAGTCCTCCGAGTCAGGACTCCCCGAAGTATCTTCTTGAAGACCTGGGCCGTTGTCTTCCCCCCCCCCTCTCCTCCTTCCAATTCGCCCGCACTTGAAGGTAAAGCGATCGTGTATGGTCATCCCCAGATCACCTCGTTAATCATCATTTAATTCATTTAACCACCATAAGTAATTTGTTCCCCCTTTTGTATATATATATATATATATATATATATATATATATATATATATATATATATATATATTGCCCCTTTTTCATATATATTAAAATTATATTTGGGGGTATTGTCTTTATATATCCTTTGAACTGCAACTTGGCAAGCCATTAATCTAAACCCGGTCAACCGTAATTCGCACTCTTTATTTATCGCCCAGACATAACTCAAGCGGCCTGTGACCAGCTGTCTTCCCGTTTGCATTTAGGTGCAAACATTTACGCATCAGTTATTGGAAACAAATATGGCAATTTATGACCTACATCAAAATAAAAGATAATTAGTTCCTTTTAGCATTTAGGTGCAAACATTTACGCATCAGTTATTGGAAACATATATGGCAATTTATGACCTACCTTAAAATAAAAGATAATGTACAACAAATATTACTCTTATAATATAAAGACAAGCCTTAACTGCAGTTTTTCAAGAACTTCCAACAATCTAAACTTCTAATCTTTTTTACGCCCCCCCCCCATCCAACACAATGCATCACTTCTACTTGTTAAGCATATTTAAGTCACTAGCTGTGTTCTTCCGGGATCTGTTCTTGGACCCTTGCTTTTTTAAATTATATAAGTGATCTTGACACAAATTTAGTGTATTAAATTCGAAAAAAATTTCAGGACACTAAACTTGGTACAGGGGCAAAATATCATAGTGAGTAAAACTTGCAAAAAGATAGAAGTTCGGAAAGATGGCAGATACAATTCAGCATTGACAAATGTTAAGTAACGCGCATAGGTCATGATAATCTCAAAAGAAATTATAATATGAATTGTCAAATTTAAAAAGTCTAAACGGAAAAGCATATAGGTGTCTTAATCTCGAATGATCTAAAATTTTAAAAACAATGCCATGTATCTTCATAAAAGGCCAATTAGTTTCTAGGATACATAGCAAAACATTTTCCAATACAATTCTGGTATCCATACGTGTAAAGGGCCATTTTAACATTAGAATGCATCCAGCAAATAGCAACAAAATTAATTCATGAACTTAGAAATAGATCGTACGAAGGAAGGCTGAGATACCTCATTTACTTTGACTGAAAGAGCGGCGTCCGCGCGGTAAACTTATTGAAATATTTAAAATACTACACGGGTTTACTAATATAAATTATGACTCAATATTTGAGCTCGATAACTGAGTGGCATATATAATTTACTCTTTAAAGTTTTCTTAGGGTTTTTGCTAGTTCGTATTCTGTTATACTTCGCAGTTAAATATAATATAGAAAAATTATGTGAAAAAACGCACAAATACTCTATATTATATGTAAGTTTCTTTTTAAAGATGCAAAAAGAAAAATACATTTTATCTACAAATGAATAGATATCTCATTTTAATGGGCTTCGAACCGAATGGCCAATTTAACAGGCGAATCAGGTGAGATTAGTCTCGAGAATTATGTGCCGTCGGATTGTCTTTCCAAATGAATTGCCATAGGATAAATTCCCTCTTGAAAGGTTTATTTGATGGTTTAAAGTTATTTACACCGTTAACAAGGTTGGCGGTTTGAAGGCGATGGCTAAATGGCTTTCTTCCATCTCGGATGTCACATCAACCCAATGAAATTTCGCTCTTCGTATCGTGTTTTCTCACACTTCGGGGCCAATACGAATGGAATCAAATGACACCTCAAAGAGGTCTGTTTCTTATGCAGATTTGCATAATATTGAACTACAACGTACGCTGCCTCTTCTGCTCAAATATTTGGGGTCTTGCTACTATTTTGAAACGATTCTTGGTTGCAAGACACTTTTCTAAAGATAGTAGTAATATCTGATATACCTTGATTATGAGCATTTATTTCCTGAATTCATTTGATATTCCATATTGGCATTGAATGTTTCAAAGGAGAATACTCAAAGCTTTTTTCAAGTAGTTATTTAATTAGAATATAGATCTCTTGCATTTTTCTACCTATTTCCTTTTGTTGCCCAGACTCAAATGAAAGGAACTTTCATTAGTTTCAGCGACCCGAGTCCTTTTGTGTTATTTGAATGGCGCCGTTTCCTAGGAAACACACTTCTCAACCCTTGTTATTATACTCAGGCAAAAATCGTGCTTTTTCATTAAATTTTATGTCATTAATGAATGACTGCATATAATTGCAAACTTATTTAAAATTCTAAAAGTAAAAAAACAGCGATTTTCTATTTCGACTAAAATTACATTATTCTCTCTAATTGTAGACTTTAATCCTGAGAAAATATAACAATTTTACCCATGTTTTTTTTATCATTTTACCATAAACCGTCTGATGATAATTCGCAACAATCTTTTTTTTTGCGTCTGCCTCTCATCTACGGCCTTGAAACATCAAAAGCTGTACAGGGTTGAATCTATCTGAGGTTCAACATATTTTATAATATTTGCTTAATTGCAATATGCCCATATGCCTTGCTGGTCTCTTTTATCGCTAATATTGATAACATCAACTTTCCATATCATTTGGAACATGGGTGCAACGAGGGCGCCAGAGCAATTCGCTGAATATACGACAAGAGCATCTGTCTGAAACATACACAATTAGAAATGATTTACTAACCATAATTTAATACAATGTGATTTCAAATTTGACAAAAGATTTTCTCATCTTAATTGACGAAAATTTCATTTTTTTCTTATTTCTACCAATAATAAAACTAAATAATTTTATAGGTTCTTGTTTCCCTAAGAACATCCGCTGATAGGAAGGCTATAGAGGTAGTCTAATTCTCAAATGTAACACCCGAGCAGAACCTGTAATGCGATGAACATTCCGAAAGTTTCTGAAAAGTTTCTCCTGCTCAAGGGAAACAATGATGAATGACAAATCCTGTTTTCATTTGAATAATCAGGTTTAAAAGTGTAATAGCCTCTACAAATCCCAATAGTAATGAATGAAAAAATTGTAGGATTTACGTCATTTCAAAAAATACACTCTAAAGCGAACATGGATTCCAAGAAAGTGAATGTTAGAACCAACGTTAAATATTTTGTTAAACTTAGTTGAAAAAAAAGAATATTATTAATCGTGTACGGAAGGTTTATGAAGAAACTGCTCCCAAGTGAACAACACTTTAAGAATGGATACATCACGTCTCAATTGAAAGAGAGCATCTTGAAAATGACAAATATTGTGCCAGAACTGCGTCTTGCATTAATGAAGGAATTATCTATCATGTGAGAGTATATGTATAAAAAAAATTCGATAGACTATGGAAACCATAGAACTGAAACAAATTTATCAGCTGCCTCAGTTTATAAACTGCTAAAGTATCTGTTTAACTTGAGCAAGCTCTCTGAGCGATGGGTAACATAACTATCGCTCTAAGATCAACTTGTAACTCAAAATTTGAACAAATATGATACGGTAATAATTGGTTACTGGCGACAAAACATTGGTCTACCAATATGATTCTGAAGATAAACAGAAATTAAAGCAATAGCTACAGAGAGGTTCGAGTGGCCTCTTAAAATTAAAGTCAGAAATGTCAACAACAAAACTTATGGCAACAGTTTTGGGCGTTGCGGAAGGTGTGCATTTAATAGACTTCCTTGAAGATCAGAGAACAATTAATCTAACATATTACGAAGAAATTTTGCAAATACTATGCTTTAGCTCATACGTCAAGAAATGAAAGATCAAAATTGCGACACTTAAGACGGAAATTTCTGTCGCGTCCACCTCACCGCGCTGATTTGGAATCCTACATTTCTAGTTTGGCCATTTAAAGAAAGACATCAAAGAAATTAAGTTTTTTATCATTTCAAAACATAACAACGGTGAAAACATGATTCAATTAAAAGGGCATTTATTTCTACAAGGAAGTGTTAGAAATTGAAAACAGTGAAAAAACATTTTGAGTCCGATGGAGCTTATGTAGAGAAATAGCTTTTATTCGCTATATTTATAGTTTAAGATCATTTACAGTTAACATTTTATTCACCGCATTGTGGATTGTAGGAACAAAATTACCGAGTTTTGTCTGGTATGTAGAGAGTAAAGTGGGACAAAGAATCACCAGAATTGAGGACGAGAGTTTGTGAGTTAGAAATCCAAAATAAAGTTGAAAATTGAATAGAGTATAGTTGTAAAACATTAATACCCGTTTAAACAGAAAAACTAATTTGACCAGATAAATTAGTGAGACATGCTCTACACTAACGATTAAGTAACCCACAAAGTTACGCGTTTAAAAAAAATAGCATGTGACCAATTAAAAATAATGAAAAAAACAACAACAACAAATTTTAAAATAAAATGACAGCCGTTCGCTCCCGTTCTGTAATTTTTACCTAACATGATTTAAGCGTTTTGCAGAAAAAATATTCCTAGTGTTGGGGCACATGGGTAAACAACCCCAACTTGATTTAAAACTGAAAATCTTATGGGTAATGAAAGCACAATAAACAAAAGAAATTTCACAAAAAATACTATTTAATACGAAAGGCTAATTAACTATCATATTTATTCAGCGAAAGAAAAAAAAAATTCTTAATAAAATAAAAAATTCTAGCAATTATTATTATTTGTTTTTTTTCTATGCCACTTTTGGACTAGTGTCTGGTTTCTATTATATTTTTGGGTTTTACTCAATGGTAGTGCATTGTTTATGTTAGTAGGCTTAGGACGTTCGACGTTCAAGGTAGTGATTGTGATTTGGCGTAACAAATAGTAGTGTTCAATGTAATATTCATTTTTAGTATTTAGATTTTATTAGAATTGATTTTATCATTGATAGATATTTGAAAGTACTCATATTCATTGTATTAATGCTTTTGCGCAAGGGATGTCATTTATCCCAGAATTAAGAGGGTGCTACGTATTTTACATTTGACAGCTTTTTGCTGAAAATGTGTGAAGTAGGGTTTGATTTGTGCAGGTTTTAGCGGTTTTCACTATTTTATCATGATTTATTAGAATATATACATATATTTAATATTTCACTAGTATAACTTGGTTATTGTTATATATGTATCACTAATCTTGTGTTCGCCTCGCCCTATAGGACGAGTGGCACTCTCTGGCACTCTCTGGCACTCTCTGAAGTAGGGTTTGATTTGTGCCAGTTTTTAGCGGTTTTCACTATTTTATCATGATTTATTAGAATATATACATATATTTAATATTTCACTAGTATAACTTGGTTATTGTTATATATGTATCACTAATCTTGTGTTCGCCTCGCCCTATAGGACGAGTGGCACTCTCTGGCACTCAACTTTTCGGCACTGTGGATCTTACGCAATCGCTAGAAATTCTTGACTCAGGAGAAAACATCTGGGATAGTTTTCTATCACAAAGCTTGCCTAATGCAAGATCATATACATTTTTTTTAGCTTCTCCAAAAGAGCTATCAACGGGAAGTTCTTGATTCACCTTTAGATACACAACGACCAATATTCGTCGGAAGTATTTACACGGACATCATCTTGCATCGTGATCTCACTAAGCCACACTTATTAATGCATTGGAGAATCAAGCTCCTCTTCCTGGTTTGGCACATAAAAATCAGAACTAGGCTATCTGTAAATATTATTTGATAGTCATTCTTCACCACCTATTTATCATTACAGTGTCTGACTATACTCGCATAATGTCACAAAAGTATCGACCAATTTCCATCAAATTTCTCATTCAGGTCCTTTCGCAACCTCCATCCAGACTACATGCCTTATCGTGTTTTGATTGGAATTCATAAACTGGTGGAATACTAAAGTGTTGTTGCAAAGTGTTTAGGAAATGGGGAAGTTCGCTTAAATTTATAGCACCAGTTTATGAATTCCAATAAAAACACCATAAGGCATGTAGTCTGGATGGAGGTTGTGCTAGGATCTGAATGAGAAATTTGACTAAAATCGGTCTACACTTTTCAATGATAGTAAGGAAAATTAATTGAAATATAACTATTAACTGAAATTGCATATATTGATCGTTTAACCTATAATCACATGAAGAAAATTGGAATCGCTATCCAGTGACTTTCAAGCTCCATTTTTGATCGAAATTTACAATTTATGCACTGGATAGATATTGATAGAATCAGGTATTTCGTCTTTAGCATTAACATCTAGTGTAACAAACAGTGAGGCACCAGCGGGAGCTGTATTCGTCATAATGTTCTTTTCCATTTGCCTTATGAACTTATGAGCGAAGCGAGCCTCATACCGCTTTCCCCAAAGTTTTACCCACTATTTTCTTATTTCCCCTCAGCCTTATAAACTCGCAAATGCGCTAGCGTGAGCTGTATTTCCCCTAGTATACTGCAGGATAGCCACTATGCTAGAACTGTCATCTGGAGGAGTGAGAATGCGGTTATGTATCTTTTAAACATTTTCACTGCCTCTATCTGCACAACTTTCTTTACAAATATTTTCTTAAAACCTTTCGGACGAAGATGCTTTTATGGTTTCCGTTTTAAATAAAAAACCGAGTCCAGAAGAAAAGGAAAGATAACCGCTGCCTGGCCTACGGCTGGGTGCAACTCCTGCGCTAAATCGAAGTAGAGGGACGTTGTAAGAGAGATTGATACAAGATATAACCTATCCATGAGGAATTGAACTGCAACACTTTTACGGGATGTTTTCAGAACCCCTGTTCTCCATGAAGGTGGGCAGGGGTAACGCACTCAACATGAACGCCTGAAATCTCCGAGCTTAAGGCAAATAGGAGAGACGTGACATTGGTAACTCATCACAATTAGCCCAGAGTTCACGTTAATTACATAGAAGGAAAATTTCCTTCCCATCTCCTTAGAAAAAGCATTCGGCGGCTATTCTGTCGCTTTCAAAGCCTTATTGGATTAGGTTTATGTCCGGGATGCGAGTCTTTACCTTATCTTGATTTTATTCCTTTGGAGGGCTGGGTGCGTGTGTACTCTGGGCTCCCTCTATTTTGGTTTGGGATGACCACTTGATGCACCCCGTTCAGTTTTAGGTAAGAACCGGGGCCCTAAATTCTATTTTATTTGCCTTCCCGAACTTAGAATTTGTAAGGCCGTGGGGAGGGGGGGCGACTATCGGTTTCCTGCCCTTTGTTTCTTGCGAGTCAAGTGAAGCAGTGGAGGAGTATGGCTGCTTCTTCTTCTTTTGCGAAAGCTCTCGCGGGGAAAAAAAGGACCTAGGTTTTGACAATGACACGACTCGTGCTCTTTTGTCTGTCAGCCAAAGCAGGTTTGTTCCCTTGGAAAATTTATTCTTATTCTACACGCCAACGTCCTTGTAAAAATTTATGCAGAGGGTTTTTGATCTTCTTTGCACGTCGGTAAGATTAACACATATGACCGAAGGGGGTACAGTGACAACAGAACAATTGTAATGACATGAATACCTTCAGACGGTAACGATATTAGTCAAAGGGTGCCGACTAGGGGAATCTGCCAAGACCAAAGCTGATGAAGAATGTTGGGGTGGGTCGTGAGACCCCTTCCTCCTTCCTTATTTAACTTTTATAGACTACTAGATGGCCAGAAGTAATTCACTAATAACCTCAAAGTATTAGACAAACAACTTTGCATAGGCTCCCAAATTCAGGATAAAGTGCAAGGGAATTTTCTCAGGTGTGCCATTTAACCCCCAAAGAGTGCTCAATTTGGTATTCATAGTGAAATCAGCTACATTAACCAAAAGGCTCCCGTCAGAAAACTGAGGGACTTTTGGTTCTCTACCTAGTGCATTAGCTAAATTTAGACGCTCATGTAACATGTATAAATTGACAACATTAAAATTAGATTCAACAACAAGCCTAGAACTCTAGAATGAAATGAATAATAACAGAATGCAGAACATGCTTGGATTAATTTCTTCTGCCTTGATTGCATCACCGGTTAGTTGATGTGAATCTCTGCACTGAATTTCCGCTGAAGTTAGAGTCAGTAAAAGCATCATTAACCAAATATAGAAGATGGAAAATAGGACCCGTTCAAATTGCAATTTCTGCATAAGCTGAGCGAGGAAGACCCAGATGGCAGGGTGCAGTTTTGCCAGTGAGATTTATCAGAATCGGACTGTGATCTCTAACTTTGCCACCAACATGGTGTTTCCTGATAATACCAACTTTTACGTGCCAGTCGAAGTTAATCGTCAAAATATGCGTTACTGTTCCTCTCAGAATCTTCAATGGTTATATGTCCGTAAAGAGCAGGGCAGTGGACGTGTAATGGTTTAGTGAGGTCTAATGATGTCGCAGAAGGTAGGTATCAGGAGATGTTGGATACTGAAGAATTTCCAAGCATCTTGAATCCTGAGGTAGACCGTTCATTATGGGAAAGCGCCCCTGTTCATGATGCTGTTGAAGTCAGTTCATATCTAGCCAAGCACTTTCCATAATGATGGATTAATCAACGCAGATCTGTCGAATGTCCTCCGCGTAGCCCTGACTTCATGCCTTTGGATTTCTTTTGTGAAATTGGATTTCCTTTGTGAAATTGCGTAGCCTGTAGACACTTCTACATATGGCAAAAAAATACCTGTCGAAAAACGACTTAAAACAATTAACTAAAAATGTGATCCTTGTAGTGACTCACCCCCAAAATTGCGTTTCTCTGATAATAGTTGAATTAGTGCAGAATACCATTAAAGTTCAATTGGATTGAGCCTGAATCAAGCCTACCGCTATTAGTATTATCTAGGTAAACCATCAGTTTATCAGAAATGTGCTGAATTAAACAAATTTAAGAATATATGCCAAGAGTTCTCACATTCGACGTTGAAAAGAGTAACTAAATAGAAAATATGTGGAAATTAATGATAATTAAAGAATTTCATTTGCAAATTCAACTCTTTGATGCTTTATGAAAATTAACCTCATTAATTGGATCGATTTCCATCGGCACAAACAGAAACACAACAGATGTTTACATGGATAGCGCCAGAGAACTAATTTTTAAGAAAATGAGATTTACTCGCCTATGGAGTGAATTCGGAGTAATCCAATTCAGCATGAAATTGAAATTAATGTCATCAATTCCAAAGATTGATCAAAGTCAATTCCAAGTAGCGATGAGTTCCAAGTCGCTTCCTAACAGAGGAAGGCATAAAGAGTTCTCTCCGAACTACGAATTAAAAATCTTTAATTGAAACTTGTTTTACTGAACTCATTCAAAAGCAAATATAGTGAAAAAAACAATAAACACTCAAAGCAAATCATACAACAATAAAATGAAATCTTTTATGAAAAGCGGAGCTGAGCGAAAACATGTCCACAGGAAATTAATGATTGCCTAACTTCTTTCAAAGGATCCAATGCAGTTTTCTTCGTAAAAGGAAAATTTGACCAAATACGAAGGAAATTGACATTCAATATTATCTTGCGAAAAATATGTAAGGAAAATAGGGAATATATTTAATGAAAACCAAATAATTGGTAAAATTTAATCAAAATCACTAAAGGTAATATTAAATAAACATAGAAAAAGAAATAAATGGGCCCCGTTCTAGAAAAGTTGAGAGGAAGGTAATTAGTCATTTTATTTTATAACTGACAGAAACTCTCAGGTTGTAAAGAGAACAGTCGGGTTAGTTGTCTATCTGGATATGGACACAAATTTTACTATGCCCACCTCTCGCTAGATAAAAGGAAAAGCTATTTCGCTCCACACGATAACAACACCGGACGAAGAGCGAATCTCAATAATAGAGGTCCAATTCAGCATTTGTAAATCGGATTTTACTTAGCTTATCTTCTCAGAGATTAGTAGGGGGGAGGGGGGTCACAGGCCTTAAAAATACATCTATTATATATCACTGTGTCATGTGATTTTCGATTATTATAAACAAAAAAGCCCGTGCCCCCTCCTACTAGAAAAACACTTGTTATTCTAAAGGCATCTTGGGGGTTGAGGATGGTAGCTCTGGCGATAAGCGTCGTGGTCATTTTACCGAGGAGCCTTTATAACACAGGTTCAAATCCAGCCCCTTTATTCATTTCCATATAACGATTAAAAGAGTTTGCCCTATTGTTCGGTTCTATATCTCCCATTTTCTTTTCTTAAGATTCAATGGCACACGTAATCATTTTCTTAGCGCTTTTCTGTGTTGTGTTACCAGTTTTCATTTCGTTAGGCTTTAAAGATACATATATATACATATATATATATATATATAAATATATATATATATATATATATATATATATATATATATATATATATATATATATATATATATATATATGAGGGGTGGTCAATAAATTTTGCAATTCGGATATAAGGAAATGAGATTTGAGGAAATGTGTTTTATTATTTTTCAATATAACTAGCCTCGACTTCAATGCACTTGCGCCACTTGTTCCTGAGGTTTCGAATTCCCGACAACCAGAAATCTCCTGACTGCTGTTCAATCCACTCCTAGACGGCGAGCTGGACATCTTCATCGTCTCCAAACCGGCGTCCACGCAGTGCAGCCTTGAGTTGGCGGAATAAAAAGTAGTCGCTAGGGGCCAGATCTGTACTGTAGGGACGGAGGTGAGCTCCTCGAATCCGCACCCGCGCAGGGCAGCTTGTGCAACTCTGGCCTTGTAGACTTTGATGACGTTGAAGTCGATCATGGGGCGCGAGGTTTCTAGGGACTCAACGGGCAGAGACCATGGTCATGGCAAAATTGTTGTGGATCATGTTGATAACACTTCCATGTGATATTCCAAGTTGTCGCTCGATTCCTTCGACCTTCACACATCGATTTTAGAGCATCATCCTCTCCACACGGGCCACATTGCGCTCGTTGGTCACGTCGGACGGGCGTCCTGGACGGGGGTCATCTTCAAGGGACTCACGACCATGGCGGAACTCCCTATTTCAGCGAGCAATGGTTGCATAGGAAGGGGCGGTGTCGGTGTACACTGCAACCATGCGTTCATGGATCTCTTTTGCATTCTTGACTTCCTTGGTCAAAAATTTGATCACTGCGCGGTGCTCAACCTTCTCCATTGTTAAAAAGTTTGTTTGCGATCAGCTACTGCTTCTTAAATAAACGAGGCAGGAGCGTGCGGCTGCAGGTGCTGACTTGTCATAACTTGTCCTAACACCCCCACAAACAGCCATCCCCCTTCCTCTGTTTTGCCCTACCGATTCGCAAAACCTATTCGAGGTAAATAGAGACGAATGATGTGGTTATGAGAAATCAAAAATTGACAAAAGACTGCCTCAGGTCTTTCGGGCCGAACATCGTGCCTTACCAAGGAAGATTTTCAAAGGAACTATCTGATACTGCAAAAGAAGGGTATTAATCGATTTTGCATATTAATGTATTTAGTATATAGAAGGTGTAGAAATCAAAAAGAACGATGCCATTTTCTTTGACCGTAAACGACGAATACCACATATATACTCATAAGAATCGATTGATAACCTTCTTTTTAGAGTGATAGAAAGATCCTTTGAAAATCTCTTTCCTTGCTGCAAAGGCTGGCCTCCAGGACCTGCTGAAGCAGAAGCTGTAAATTTTAGCTTGATATCAACCGTATATTAATATATATATATATATATATATATATATATATATATATGAATGCAATGTCCCGCAGGAAAAAATGAAAAGGTGTTTCCAAGTACTTTCGAACTTTATTAAGTTCCTTATCAAGGATAAGGAACCTAATAAAGTTCCGTCCCCTATTCTTTTTAAATTTGACACTATTTATTAGGAACTTTACTTCCGTCGCTGGGTATCACGGTGGGGTTGGGTAGGTGAAGCTCGTAACCATGACAAGCAGTCTACCCAAGGCTGCGTTCACACCAAGCGAATCGAATAAAATCATGGAGAATCATCCCAAGTCATGATTCGTGTTAATTCGCCACGTTAATTCCTATTTTACTGTTTACACCAAGCGGATCAAATCAATTTATGGTGAATCTAAGTGAGTGATTCGGTAGGTCTTTTTTTCATGTCACGGTGAGTCCTCCGAGGAATGAGTACGAAGATGCTGGACGTCGTGATAAATTTGGTGCAAGGAGGTCTGTATTTTTTGTTTGATTTAAACCTGCCTGAAATACGGAACCCCTCTTCTTGCCCTTTTTTCAATAATCCACTTCTTACCTTAGAAAAATGGCCATCATTTCTTCAGGTTCAACTGCCTGTCGGTAATTGGAATTCTGATTTCTTATAGAGGGTGAAATGAATTCCACTAGCATTTTAAATTGTTTTGTGGTCATCCTGAAGAAATCATAAAATTTCTCTGGATTGTTTACCAAATCAGGGAAAATTTTTCCAGAGCTCCCAAATTCAGGTCTTATAGCATTAATTTCATGCACCAATAATCTTCTTTGATCACTACGCCTACGCAGCCTTAACCACAGCAACCCCGTTATTCCAGCGAGAGCGTATACATCTATACTCTTTAAAGTCAGCCCACTACTGCCTGTTGATTTTGATAATTTGACTCAGTCACTGTGAACGGTGCTGATTCAAAATCACTCGGGGTGAATGATTCTCCCTGAATTGATTCGATTCGATTCACTTGGTGTGAACGCAGCCTTAGATAACTCTGATTTCAAAACCCTGTCAAGTCCTTAACGGCAGGCGGAAGAAGGATGCAACAAGTCTGTTAGCTCTGATCGTATCGGTTCCACCCTGCCATTGGACCCAGATGAAGGCCTGTGAAGTTTGTGTACTTAATGAAGGTGCAGCACTAAGTATACTGTAAACAAATTTACGCACAGACAGCTTCATAAAATGCCTGTATTATGACAAGAAGACGATTCTTATCCTCAACCTCAAAAAAATGCCACGACGACGAGTTATAATTAAAATGAAAATGGTAAAGTAAGAGAAACTGTCTATCGTATATTATGTAATGTGAAAGATGAAGTTTGGTCATCCTATATATATATATATATATATATATATATATATATATATATATATATATGATGGTCCGAAATGTTTTAATTTTCTATTGGAAATATTGATGGAAATTCTATATTTCAGATGGCCGAAAGACTTTCTCTCTGTTAATATTCTTTTCATTTTCTATCTCAGATGGGTGACACGAGCCCCTACAATTTGGGAGAGTCAGAGAGGCTGATTGCAAGTCTGCATATGGGCACATAATCGTGTGTCTTCTATTCTGGAAATAGCATGGAAGATGTGCGACATGTCTTCACTGCAATGAAAGTGAATTCTCTAAAACCAGTATATGTGTTTAATATTATTCCTCTATTGTTATTATTACTTTTCGGTAGGCGGTAACAAGACTTCCGGACTTATATATATATATATATATGAAAGATAATGGGAAACCATAATATTTGAATCAAGGTTTTATTTCTAACTATCGGACTAGTTTCGGCAAGATGCCATTTTTAAATATTGTGGTTTACCATTATCTTTTACTGATATACTCGTACATCATGTTAATGTGATATCTTCCATTCTACTATATAAATATATATATATATATATATATATATATATATATATATATATATATATTCAAGGTTTAGTAAATCATAGAGTCTATTAGTTAATATCATCGATTTTCACCTGTATAATGCAGGATTCGGCGTGAAGTCTAATAATAGAGTAATCAGGTTTCGGCAGGGGCAAATCAGTTATGAAAGACCTTCCGGCGTGATGTTTGACTGTTGAATGGAGAGTTCGGGTCGTTGAACCAACATAAGTCGCATCGCAAGATGGACATAAATATTTACGCACGAGAGAAGAACGGCAATCCTTAGGAAGCCGGTCTTTATAGCGAAAGAGCAAACCTTCCATATAATAGTTTGGGGTGATTATCTTAAGATCCACAATAGGTGGAGTTTGGGGGATTATTGAGCGAGTTTCAGTGGTCATTTTTGATGTTCGTGGGCCAAAGAAATGTAGTGACCAGAAGTGTACCGACTAGAGTTTAGTAGTCGACGTTTTATATGTAGTTCGATTAAGGAAAATATTAAGAAATTTCTTTATACTTTTTCCGTAAAAGGGGTTGGAAATCTGTTTTCTTGGAAAAATTTATTAAGAAAAGAAAACTTTTCATATAATAGCTTGAAATTGGAGCATATTTTAAATGCTTTTTTATAGCAGAGTGTCAATCGAATTGCTTTGAAAGAGCGCGGAATAAAGCTAGATATGAATGCTGCTAGGCCATTAAATGTAGCTTTGCGAAATACACATGTAGATAACCCAGTGGGATGCGAGTTAATCTGATGTTTAAATAAGGCAGGTAGCCATTGTTTTCTATGTCCATTGTGAATTCTATTTTAGGGTGCTGTTTTTTTAAGGATTTTGAAAAATTTAGAGACATGTTGTTCTTTAGGTAACAGGATTAAGCAGTCATCAATGAATCGCCTATAAAAGTCAGGAGAATTCTTTGGGGTAGGGTTGCAGCCAAGAGGCTTCATAGGAACAGAGAAATATATTCGCAAAGGTTTGGCCTAACGAAATTCCGTGAATTCCAATCCTAACCCTTTTTATTTGAAGGAAAAGCTCATTATTTAAAAGAAAGTAGCAATTGGAAACGGATAAGTCAAGAAGAGAAGTAAATTTTGCTTGGTCAAATTGTAGAAAATGTTGAGAGGAAACGAAAATTCTATGTAAAATGAAGTCAATTGTTTCTTATAATAGAATTTTTGTGAATGTATTTTTAATGTCGCAGCTTGGCATGGTGCTAATTATTTGGAAGGCTATCACTCCTGTTTTATTTCGAATATTTTTCTTGTTTTGTTATTAAAGTTTATACTTTAATTGAGTCTCATTCGTTACCTTTTTAAGCAACTTCTGTTTCACATATATATTGGTTCTGGATCGTTACATGTAAGTGGTTTGCCGGTCCTTAGGTTACTTTAGTTAGTTTCACGTTATCTTCAAGGGATATTTATTCATCTCTGCTTGTTTTCTTTTAGAATTGTCTCTAGTTTCTTCCAGAACTTGCAAGCTCTGTATTGGAGCTTTACATTTATGGGTTCGAAGGTGAATTCTTGGTGTAGCTCTCTTTGTATTCTCGTCTCTCATCTTGCCATAGTTGATTTATGAGGATACCCTTGTTCTGTACACGTAGTTCTCTTATTTTTGTCTTATACAGGGTGTGTCGTAGAGTAAAACGTCGATGCTAGCCGAGGATTGACTCTGCGGTGACGTGGGAAGGGAGCACGCCAGAAATTGACGGGGGGAGAGATATATGTAGATCCCAGTGCGTGACTTAATTAATCAAAATCGAGTGCGGTTGGCCTAAATAATGAATTCTTAGAGGTTCTGGGCTTATAAAAACTGATTGTAGGAAAATAAATTTGCTATATACAAAGAAAATATTATTAGAAAAGTTAAATAAATGACAATAAATAGGATGAGACCCGGGGTACCAAACGGGGGAGAGATACAAATGACTCGACGGGGACGAGAGTCCGAGAGAGGATGTACGGTGATTGTTTTCAGGGAAAGAGAGAGAGAGAGAGTAAATAACAGGGAGGCTCAAGCAAAGCCTAATTGACTGTAGGCTTTGGAGACGACGAGGAAGCGGGGCGCTGCAAAGTTCCACTTGCAAAATTCCTTCTTCTTCAACCTTGATGAAAAATGAACGAGAGAGTACTCCAGACGAGAACGAAGTCGATACCCAAGTAAGAGATGCCTGTCCTTATCTATCGTCTGTCGAGCGGGAACTCTGGCCTCAGGTACGAGTGAAGCCGGGTGGAGAGGTGACGCGTCGCCTTCGTACGAGACTATATGTGGCTGCTAACAAAGACGGCGCTGTGTGGTAATAATTTCTCAAAGCTTTTCCCGAAATATTTATACTGCCTCGGCGGAAGTGGGTCGCCAGAGGCCCCCAAAGGTGGACGGGGATCTCATTAGACTTGGCGTGCCAGGCTCGCGCGAAAGTCCTCGACCCCGTAGGTTTGGTGCCGATCAGGCGATGCGACAAGGGAGAAGGGGAACCCAACATGGATCACACGGCCACGCGACATTCTTAAGGCGGCTCTTTGGGCTCGACTGACTCGAACATTCTTGATAAAAGCGCTGGGGTCATCCCACCGTGCAAAATTCTCGCTGCTCCCTTGGGGCTGTCTGGGTGTGCCGGTGCATCTTTTCTTAGGCGTCACGGGTAGACGTTGGGTTCTAGGAGGGGTGTGGGTAACCTTTTCTCTCTGGCAAGGTGTTTAACTGTATTGTTGGATATAATAAGGATGACTTGATTAGGGTATTGTAGATTTCAATTTGTTGTTTGTATTCGCTCCTATGAGTTGAAACAGTTTTATTGCTTTTATTGCTTTAGCACTTGCCAGGTTTTCACGTTCATTTGCATGTTTACTGTAACCATGTCTTGTTATCTTCAAGCTGAGCAATTATCCTTCTTCATAGTAACCGTAGAATATGTCGCCATATACCACTCGACATTTGAATGGTATTATCTAGAACTTATCTGTCCTGGTTAGAATTTCCACAGGTTTTCATAGTTATTTATGTTCTCTATTTCTTGTCGCTGTTATTCTAGCCATCTTTGGTACATGTCTATAGGTACTACTGGTGAGTATAGTCCCATCATCCTAGAATTGTGTGTGCATTGTTGTTTCGTTGGCCGAGTTTGGCATATTTCTGGTGTATATATTCTATTGCAAGGGGCTGAGACAAAACCCCCATAAAGGACACCTTGAAAGAATTCCGCCACATCGTAGCCCTGTAATGAGATGTATGCCATATATTATGTTATATAATCACACAAACATCTTCTTATCTTCAATGGGAGGTTGAATTCTCTAATTTTATATTTGAGTAACGTTCGCCAGACTTTGTTGAATGCCTTTTGACGTAGCATAACATCACGTCAATATATTATTTGCTGTTGGATTTTTCTATTGTTTCCATGGTGTCGCGGGATTATATTCAGCTCCTTAGACTATGTTCCCGGCTTCGCTTTATTTAACAAAATAGCATGTTAGGTGAGCGCCAGAATGTTAAGTGATTTCACTTGCTCTATCTGTATCACGTTTCTTGCTGGCTAGCATTGATCGGCTGCGACTTTTGTAATCTTGGCAATGAATGTTCGGTTTTATTTTTCCTCTCCATTTTAAGCTATACCTTGCTTTTTCTATTGGGATTTCCTTTGTAATGGAGCATACTATGGCCATCACACTTTGGCTTTAGTCATAGTTTACACACCTCTTTATATGGCTGTTACATTCTATCCAAGTGTGCAATATGAACTGCATTCCAAGAAACCTTTATTTCTTTTTTCGGATAGTTCTTTGAAATATGCTTATCCAGAGCATAACAATTAAAGCATTTGAACACGATTATTTAACTTGTCATTTGTGATTTTTTTTAGGAGGGGGGAGGCATATTTTAAGTTTGAACGCTAGTATGTCTGTTTCCTTGCCTTTGTGGCCATTGTAGTCTCTCTGAATACTACGAGTACCTTTATAACGTGTGAGAATTCGTAATTTGTGTTCTTCTTAGTAAATTTGATTACTTTTTAATCTTGCCCAACTTTTTCCTCTCTACATTTCCTTTTTTTTATATCCAGTGGAGTGCGTTCACCTCTCCAGCACGAAATGCTGAATTTCATAGAACTACTTCCGTTCTGGTCTTAGGAATAGACCCTTGCCAGCGGACTCTCGAATAAGAAATTTGTTCTTGTGTTGGTAGAGGATTACCCGACAGATGCTCACGGATTAAAAAATACACAACTGAAACAGTGTGTCTGGCATTACTCCTTTCGTACTGGATTTTGTTCCTGCTGTAATATATAAAGAATGCTCTGATTAGAAAGTTGGAAAACAAAATGAATCTCTCGTTTCAAGACACAATTAGTATCCTTGACTTTCACCTCTAGCCTAATCGACAAACATTCTCGTTCGCAGAGTCCAATATCGACTGTCAGTCCTATTCTTTTTTTTCCGGCTTCATGACACAATAAGAAAATTCTTTTCGCTCGTCGTAAATGTGGCTCTCTTATTCTCCCGAACAAGGATCTATGCATGACATTCTTCCCTGATGACCTTTCCAAAGCAAACTCTCTAATCTTCTCTTTTCTGCTATCATGTAATAACTGCTGCATTATTATTCAGTCACTTTATTTACAATGTTCCTCGAAACACGTGTTTTATTTTTCTGCAACCCCAAACTTTAATATTTAATTAAATGGTTTCTTATTACATTAATTTCTTTACTGTTTTTAGTAAAGCCACAAAGAAAACGTCTGAGAATCTTTTACTCCAAATCGATCGAGGATTTCAGATTCATCATTTCTAAATCCTCCTCTGTTGTTAAATCCCTCAGACTTCTTCATTGGTTGTTTGAACCATTAGGATAAATTGAATTTTAGATTAATTGTCGGCCTATTCTTGTAAAATATTTTAGTTTTTATACTGCAAACTACATCTACCTCTTACTTCATGTTCATTTAAGGAAAATGTATATTAGATCATTTAAGACATTAAAATTTGATTAGAAGAAATTGCAAATCACTTCCACTTTCTAACATGAATTATTTTAACGCTCACATATGTGAAGCAATAATTTCTCACGTACATAAACGTATAATATTTAAATATTTATGTCAAAAAAAGAGAAAAGGATAGATTAAAAGCCTCTTACCCCTAGTACTCATCAGCACTCATCCATTAGTGTTTGGTAGCAAATATTGGTGTTACAATACGTCTTATTGAAACGGAGACAAAAATTGTATCTGAAATTCGTTTTAAATAAAAAAAGCCTCTTCAAAAATGAATAGGAGCGTAAGCACTTCAAATGGATTCAAGATAATAAAGAACAAAGGAAAGAGTATACAAATAAAAGTGGTAGAAACTAACAAATTGTCTTTATTCAAATCAAGGTCTTATGGTACATAAAAGCTGAGAGAAATAAAGACGCTAGAATAATCATAGATATTGGAAACAACTTTAAGGCTCCCAATTCGTTCTCAAATCCAAAGTGTGAAAGCAATTGAAAAATAACAGAAGAAATAAACATGTACCAAAGAACCTAACAAGATACAATTCACATAAACACCAGCTCAATTGATCATTTAACCGATAATTCACCAGCACCGTCTCAAGTGCCCAAAGCTCTTCTGAATAAGAAAGGATGAATCATCAGCTTGGACATGACACTCAATGTATACAGAAGGAGAGGAGATTGAATATACGAATGGAAATATAAACATGCACAAGAATCTATTAATAATAAATTTTTCATAAAATTATTTTCTAATGACAGAAGGGTTGTTTTCAAATTAGCTGGAAACAAGTCAGAACAACACAAGGAATGATACAAATCCCAAGAGCTGAGTTTCTTTTTCCATTCTTAATTTCCCCATTAAAATTCCTGAGTGTCGCCATCGCCTATAGAACTAGAGTAGTGCGGGGTTTGGAAAAATAAGGGAAACAAAAACAAAATATGTAATCTTCCATTACTAGAGTCAGCAAAGGGTTTTAGCCTTCGTCGAGAATCAGAGAGCAAGTTTCAGGAGAGCTACGCGCCATCTCAGTCCCTAACATTCCTATGAGTCACTTTCTTTGGTTAAGTCCGAGTATGGACTCCATGCCTAGTTTCACTCATTATGCGTTTTGATGGGAACGACTGTTGTATATCACTTTAAATTAATAACATTAATTAAACTACGGCCTGGGTTTTGCAGCTATGAAAGTTGTGTACACACTCAAAACTTTGAGTGTGTACACAACTTTCATAGCTGCAGTACATGAGCATCAGACTTACCCTCTTCCGGGAGTGAGAAACACTTCGTCATGGAATCAAACATGACCTATTAGACCTACATGTGCATCCATTGAGAATTCATTAGTGTATTTATTCCCTGGGATGTGCAACAAGCATAGCTTTGCACACTGACTACGCTATTTATATATGCATACATAATCCATTTTAGATAGCAATACTGGATATTGCAAAGGTCCTGTTTCACTCGGTACGACGTGCTCAACAAAGGAAAATGTTAAATTAGACACGTTTTTATTATTTTATCATATAAATATGTAGTTACGTTGTAATATTAATCAATGTGGCCGCCCTGGGCGGCGATCAAGTGGTCCAGGTAGGACCTGAAGGTCGGGTTCACGTTGCGGACGAATTCCTTCCTCATGCTGGCCCAGACGCCGTTGACGTAGGACTTCAGCTCGTCGACGTTGCTGTGGAGGACCTTGCAGGTCTTGCCATTAACGTGGACTCACAAGTTGTAGTCCTTGGGATTGAGGTAGAGCTACTGCGGCGGCCAAAAGTCCTACGAACAGAAGTTCATGTTCGACCCCAACCACACTATTGGTTTTGACCTTATATACCAGACGCTATTTTTTAATCAGAAAATAAGACAAATTAAAATTGAAAATAAATATTAAAATTAAAATTATTGTTGACGAAACAAGCATTACAAAGAAGCGGAGATTCTAGTCAGAGGTGTCGCAGAATTCTAAATTGGGTGTTATCTGTTGAACAAAGAGGTTTGTGAGGAAGAGACTAGTGTTTTCATTTCATTGTTGATTCATATCTAAGGATAATTATTAATTAATCAAAGTCGATTGGGTTGCTTAAGATTATATAATGGTTTGCAACGCTCATGCGTTTATTTTTACGATTAAAAGTTCTCTTGTTTTATTTTCCTATGCTTTGTCTAAATAGCTTACTTCATTTCTTACTCCACTCTATGGGACTATTTCTCATTCATATGTGACAAATAGTTATGACCTTATTACTTAATACTATTTCGTATTCTAGTCACTTTAACCTTGTTATTTTTCATTTCTGCTATTTTCAATTTTCTTTATGATAAATGAAGTAATGGTGACTCCTTTACTTATTACTACTTTCATGAGTCTAATTTCATTGTGTAGCAAAGGGTGTAACTTTTCATTCGATGGAAGAAATTTTTTCAAAAGTTTGAATTAGAGAGAGGAATTTGTCGAAACAAAGTTGTTCTGTTAGTATAGAGCAGACACTGACAACTGACACTGCTTCAAGCGCTCTGGGAGCCGAAGATCGTCCTCGCCCTGGAAGGAATGTTCAAAGTACTCTGGTTGGATATAGTTGCTGCTGGTAGGCCATACATCTAGAAAGAGTCAGAAGTACTTGTCGGAGAAATTCTACGTCTTCAAAAGTCCTAGTTCCATCGATCGTAATGCCATTGATTGCTATGTGTAGGGAGCAGTTGAGAAAGACACCAACCCCTCTGACTGCAACATTAAGGCCGAGTTAGTGGCCAAGATCAAGGAGGTGTTCGAAGATTTTCCCATAGACAATGAGGAACGCATGCGCCAGGTTCCGAGCAACCCTAAGGCCGAGGTGGAAGCTGAGGGTGGCTAATTCGAGTAAACTGTTATCTCCCAGCCATAATCTAATTGATTTTTTTAAATACATTGATTATTTGCTGATATATATATATATATATTTATATATATGTATATATATATATATATATATATATATATATATATATATATATATATATATATAATATATATATATATATATCAGCACAAAATTAATGTATGTCTCAATGCCTGTTGTGATGTGTAAAGTGTGGTAGCCCTGAGTTACCACCGCGGCTAGCGCCGCTGTTTTTACAGCATAGCAAAAGGGCAGCCGAGTGAATAAGCCTTTTCTCGCCAGCCCATAGCCACTCCTTTAGCAAGCCCTATGTAGTACCTCCTCGTGGTGGTAACTGAGCACCTTGCAGACTCAGGCTAATCTAAAAGGGACTTGGAGGCGGTTTTGCCCCAAGATCCGTGGCATGCAGGCCCATCGGTGTGTAAATACGCCCTGGTGCCCGGGTAAATATCTCCGCTGTCTTGTGCATACCTCGGGAGAGAGGAAGGCTAAGGGAGTAAACCCCAACAAAATATCCGGAGCTGGAGTCCTTAAGGCAACCCGTTGCTGTATACAGTTTCGCCCTGGCAGCTCCTGCGAAGTCGTTGGAACCATGTGTACTGGCTCTAGCCGTTCCATTGTATTCCTCCAGAGCGGTGCAGAGTGAAGACCTGCAGCATGGGTAACAGCCGGCATTCCATATTTATTTACCTAGGCCCTGCATCTGGAGAGGTCATTTCAGCTTCGCTACACAGCGTCAACAAAAACACAGGAAGCAGCAGATAGCAGTTATAAGTCTTCTGCTCGATTGGCGTAGATCTAGACTCTCGGGGCTGCTTCCGACGGTGGGAGAGGCCATAGTGCCACATTGGGCAGCTACCGCAGCAAGACAGGCAGCCAGGAAAGAATTGGGGATATTTCTGCCGCTCTGGAGAAATCCCTGCATGCCCCAACAGCAGCAAACTCTCATGAGAGATGGGAACACTTCTGAGACACCGCCTACAATGCCGCTGTGGACAGCTTCGGTGGACAAACTGGTGAGTCAGCAAACTTGTTTGAAGGCTACTCTGAGTAACTAAGACCAGTAATCGAGGAGAAGAGGAACGCTCTGGCCGCATACAAAGCCAGACTTAGCGAGAGGAATCTACAGGTCCTCGGGGCTGATCGCAGCAAATTCCAGCAAACCGCCAGGCGCTGCGTCAATGACTATTGGCTACAGCTCTGCTCCAAGATTTAGGTCGCAGCAGACACTGGCATCATCAGATGAATGTATGAGGGCATCAAGCTGCCTTGAGCCCAACTCAAAAGAAGACCGTACCCCTCACGTCTGCCTCAGGTAAAGTTATCCAGGACTGGACCAATCAGATGGAGCGTAGGGTAGAATATTATTCTGAGCTGCAGGGCAGAGAAAACATGGTCTCTGAAGACGCTGTGAATGCCATTGAGTGTCTGCCCATTCTTGAAGAACTAGACAATAAACCAACAGTAGACAAGTTCAGCAAAGACCTGGGCTCTCTTACCCACGACAAAGCACCTGGTAAAGATGGAATCCCTGCCGAAATCCCCAGTGCTGTAGAAAGACCATCATCACTAAACTGCACGAGATCCTGTGCCTCTGCTGGGGAGAAGTTAAAGTACCACAAGACATGAGAGATGCTAACATTGTCACCCTCTACAAAAACAAAGCCGACAGAAGCAACTGTAACAACTACTGCAGCATCTCCCTCCTCAGCATTGTTGGGAAGCTGTTTGCCCGGGTTGCACTGAAGCGACTACAAACTCTAGCAGAGAGTCTATCCGGAATCCCAATGTGGCTTCCGTGCGGAAAGATCCGCAATTGATATTTTTTTCTCCATCTGACAACTGCAGCTGAAATGCTAAGAGCAGAGACGGACACTCTCCGTCGCCTTGATAGACCTGACGAAGGCCTTTGATCTAATCAGCCCGTATGGCCTCTTGAAGATCCTTCCTAAGATCGGCTATCCACCCAGACTGCTCATCATCATTAGGTCTTTTCACGACAACATGAGGGGTACGGTGGTCTTTGGTGGCTCTACTTCGGACTCCTTCAGCATCCAGAGTGGGATAAGACAGGGCTGTGTCCTCGGGCCGACATTTTTCGGGATATTTTTTGTAGTCATGCTGAAGCACGCGTTTGAAAGTGGCACCGAAGGTATATCCCTACACACTAGGTCGGGCGGGAGGTTTTACAATCTTTCCAGTCTGAGAACGAAGTCGAAGGTCCAGCTAAAATGCCCTCGAAGCTTCCTCTTTGCTGACGATGCTGTAGTCACCACCCACTCAGCCGTCGACCTCCAGCAACTCATGACCCGGTTCAGCCAGGCCTGTCAAGACTTTAGCCACATTACCAGTTTAAAGAAGACACAAGTCATGGCAAAAGCCTCTACCACCATAGCCAAATTAAAGACGAGAGTGTGTACCAACAAGCAGCTTTCAGAGCACACGAAAGTTCATGTCTATAGTACCCGTGTTGTGAGTAGCCTCCTCTATGGCAACGAGTCTTGGACCATACAAGCACGACAGGAACACAAGTTCAACGCTTTACACCTGCGATTTCTGCGATGCATCCTTGAAATCAAGTGGCAGGACAAAGTTCCCAACATCATTGTCCTAGAGAGAGCTGAAATCCTCAGCATGTACTGCCTGCTGAAACAGAGTCGCATGCGCTGGCTTTGGCACGTTGTGCGTATGGGCGACGGACAGATCCCCAAAGACCTTCTGTACGGCGAGCTGGCACTAGGAAAACGGCCCATAGGCATACTACAAATGAGCTACAAAGACATTTGTAAAAGAGACATGAGGGCCCTGAACATCGACACGAAAACCTAGGAAGGCTCAACCTCAGAGTGAAAAACCTGGAGGTAAGTGGTCCGCAAAGGTCTATCCAACTTTGAAAAGACACTGGTCCAAGAGTCTGAGGCCAAGAGACAGATAGACCTCCATCATCATTCATCTGTTTGCGGTGCCAAAAGGACTGTCATTTCCGTATCAGACTGGCCAGCAACACTCAACGCTGTTTGAACCTGAAATTGACATCCCAGAATGCGAATCCATAGTCTTCCTAGACTGAGGGATGCCTACTATATATATATATATATATATATATATATATATATATATATATATATATATATATATATATATGCAGGATGCAGGTTCTATTGAATTCCATAGCTGTGGCAACATTATTAATTTTAACTTGTATTTTCTTAATATTTCTTACAAGTTTTTTAACGGGGTCTTCGAGGCGAGAAAAAACATCCGCGAATGATATTCTTTATTCCTAGACGTCTTTCGACCATGTTAGGTCATCTTCAGGGAATGAACAGAAATGGAATTATTCTTGGACTTGGACTTGGACATAATAAGAGATGAAATATAGGTAGAATTAGAAAGAGAATAGTAAGAGAGTAAAGTGGTTAAGGAGTGAGTTTAAAGAATAGATGATGTGTAGAAGACAAAATAAAAGGTTTCTGGTTAAAGGGTAATTCTGTTTGTGTTAGTTTTGTTTTTATTTATAAACTATAAATTTTATAGTTATTTAATCAAATTAACTTTGTTAATTTCTTCTGGGGTGATTGTAAAGATTGAGGACCAGAAAATCCTAAAAAATTCCTCAATCTCTTCAGGCTCGTCGATTTCTATACCGTTAAACGGTTTGCCAGAACGTGTGTGAGTCTCTTTCAATGTCGAGTCTTTCTATTAGTCGGTCACATGTGAGTATCTGTTGGTCCGTAATTAGTGTCTGGAGTTCGTCTTTAATTTCTCTTAGTCTTCTGTGGGCATTGTGGTTAAGGCCTGTCAGCGCTACTACATTGGACAGATCCTTATATTCCTGGGCCAGGGCTTTCATGGGAGGGGTCCAATAGGGAGCTGGAAGGGTTTTATACTTAATATGGTGAACACTATTTTCATCGGATTTAATTAGGAGGTCAGTGATTTTATCCAGCTCTTTATCTATCTCTTCTAAATTGGCATCGAGTAAAGGGTCAGGGATATAGTTTAGAAGATAATTTCGGTAGCTTTCCCAGTTTACCTGCTTGTAGCTTTTGCGTCCTGGGATTGCAATTTGGATGAGATTTACACCTACTGTAATTTTAATAGCCTGGTGGTCACTCGGAATTATGGGGCCCGGTTCAATGTAGTAGTTGTAGGGAAACCTGATACTGGATAAAACAATATCAGGCTTCGTTGCTGCATTTCCTGTAATGTATGTCGGGAATTCTGGTCCGATCCTTGTCAAGTATTGTCTGTCAAGTAATACTTCGATGTTTCTACCTGCATTGTTGTAGGAGGTATACCCTGATGCTGCACATCTGGCATTCAGATCTCCAGCAAAGATTACGTTTTTCTTATGGCTGAAGATCTGTAGAAGGTTGTGCAAGGGTACATAGCCGCGTCTTGAGGGTTGATACCCCGTGGCCACGACCAGACCCTCTAGGGTAGTGCATACCTCAATGGCAAGGTAAGATTCATCTAAGTCGGGTAGTTTTTTATATTTTAGTCCTTTTTTGACGGCTATTGCGCAGCCGTCATACCGTTCCTGGCTATGATTTTTACTAATGACGTCGTATTGAAATATTTTAATCTCTTTATGCGCGGTCACTCCGTGTTCGTTAATTAGTATGATGTCAGGGTCATTCTGTCGCAAGATATTGCCATAGATGGAACCTTTTCTGACCCATCCATCGGCATTCATCTGTATTATCGTTAGTCTATTAGTCATTTTGTGTAATGTTTGGGTCTTTTTATGTGTGGGATTAAAGTGGACGCTTATTCGCGATCCACTTTAGCCCCATGTGGTATACTGGGCGGGGTGCACTCTCTGCCGTTTCGTTTTTTCCTGTATTCGGTGTCCGTGATTGTGTAAGAGCAGTCGGTGGTCAATTTCACCATATTTCGTGAGAGAGCCTCTTCAACTTGCCGTTCCGGAACCTCATCAGAGCATTCCCACTTGTATCTTCCGGTCCTAAGACCCTCAGATACTTCGTGGGAATCGATTTCGGTTGGGAAGGGGGCCGATTCGGGGGCATATAATTTAAGATTAAATCCTCTCGAATGGTTTTTAAGTTGGGTCTCTCTGCTTCGAGATGAGGAGGTTGAGTTGAGACCACGTGTTTTTGAATGAACAGAAATGGAATTATTCAAAAATTGCTACATTATATATAGTATTTCTATGCGAACATAAGTATTACAAAAATTGCCCAATCATGGCGCGGGATTTTTTATTTTATTTTTTTTTAATGAGAAACTAAGCGCTACAAGAAACATAAAATTGGAAGGCTCAGATTGTCTGACTATTTGTCGACGGCGAAGAATTCTCGGTAAAATACAGCTCCGACAGCATCTCAGATCCGGAAAGGAGGGAAAGTTTGGGGAAAAAATTTCCAAAACGCCTCCGGAAACTTCCAAAAGAGATTTAATACTCATTTTTCATCACCACCCACCATCATACTAACTTCATCTTTCTTTCTAGCGGCCCCACTTAAGCAGATGACTGCCTAAGTCTCGGGCCCCGCCCCCCTGCGTGAACGGCCGTCAGATGTGAGGGGGATTTGCCATTCATGTTTCGTCCCAACTATGCCTAGCAGTTGCATTGGCATAATTGGGGGCATTGGAGGAAGCTGGTTTGAAGATTAGCCCACAGTAGAGAACAATGTCAGAAATATTCCGGACAAGGGATGGACCGCAACCTTCGGTGCCCATTACGGCGAAGCCCCTTCCAGGACCATAGAAGGACATACAACAGTCTCTATGGTATGTTGGGGAGCGTTCGCGATTCAAAACCCTCGGGGGGGTGGCGTTGTCAATAAGTCCGCCATACAATCCCCCCCCCCCGAGAGGATCCCACTCTGACTCATCTCATCCATATTTCATCATCCACCCAAAGGCAAATCCCTTTTTACATCCAGGCGGCGGTTTTTTACGAAGGGGAGGGGCTCTTCTCCCAAAAAGGAAAAATCGAACATTTTTTTAGGAAAAATAACCACAATTTCCCCATAAATTAAAACACATAATAGAGAGTCCCGAATAAAGAAAAATCCATCTACTGAAGGAAAAGTGTGCCCCCTCTTTAAGGGGAGCCCACCGGGAATAATGACGGCACAAGATGCACCAAGGATCCCGCTTAGGTGTATTAGCGGACAAGCAAAACCGGACAAGGGTACTGTTCGGTAAGCTCAGCGTGGGCGTGTTCAGGTTGATCGACACTCCTGTCGGTTATGTCGCTGTGTGTGAAAAAGAGAAGGATATTGAGACGTTCACAAAAAAAGAAGGGGTAAGGCATCTAATGGAGATAAACCTTCAACCAACCATGCCTCCCCAAATACAGGCGCACAGGAGCGTCGTGTGCAGAAGGCTCGACCCATGGGTCGGCCAGCACACAAAAGACGAGATTAAGGAGGAAGTAGAGTAGAACCAGAAGTGGGCAAAAGTGGCCGAGGTCCTAAAGTTTCGTAATAAAAGGGACAACTCGGAGTACTCCCACGTCTTCAAGGTTGTCTTCACAGACACGGAGATGGCGTCGAAGGCGAAAGAGAGAGGTTTACTTCTCTTCAACGTCAAAATCATTGGTGAGCAGATCGAACGCGAGGAGTACATCCCCGTGCAGATCTGCTTTAATTTTTATCGGCTGGAGCATCACACCACCAAAGATTACAAGGAGCAGGAGGCAACCTGTTCCAAGTGCAGCCAAAAAGGACACGGCTGGCGCGAATGCCCGGCCAAGAAGGAAAAGTGTCCAAACTGTGGCCAAAGGCATGGGGCAATGGCGATGTCATGCCCGAAGAATAAGAATATCATCCGGAAAAAGACTGAAGCAAAGAGGGCGGAAGGTATTAGGAGGGCAAACACCTCCTATGCCAAAGCAGCAAAAGCCACCCCCTCAGCAAGCGCCTTGAACAGCTAGGCCCCAAGAACCTACGTCAAGGTAGATAAGGACGACAAGGACGCCACAAAAATACTTACGTGCATCCTCTATGCGCACGTAAGAAATCTGACCAGTCCAGGCTGCTTCACCAGAGAGATCAACAATATGTTGAAGAACAATGGCCTTGCAGAAATGTGGTTCCCGGAGAACCCCCCTTCAGGGGATGTCCTTCAAGTTCAGATTGGAAGTCAAAAAGAGGTACCCGCGACCCTCTTCCCACGGGAGACCGAAGAGAGAGAGGGAAGCACCAAAGAGATGAAAAAAAAGTTCACCCCACAGAGGTCACCTAACAAGGATCCAAGACTAGCTGCGATGAAGAAGAGAAAATAGAGTGCTAAGAGAACAGCCAGACGTCTCAAGCAGGCGGAAGGAAATCTCCTAAGCTCGGCCTCGTCATCCGAGGACGAACGGGAGATCTCTCAACCCATTAAGAACAGGAGCAGAAGTAGGAATCTGAAGAAATTAAGGGAATTTGATGGAGATGAACTTAACATCAAATTCTTCAGAACGGAAAAAACTTCCTTTCCGGAAAGCCCCAAGGTGGGGGAAATCATTGAAGGAGTGAAGACGGGACTACTGAAATGGTCCTATGATTCCCAACACCGTGAAGCGCTGGTAGTAGCGGCGCTCATGGAGGCCAGGATCAAAATATACAGCGACTCCTGCCTCGCCGTAAGCGAAGCAGAGTTCAAAAGAATTCGAAACGGGAGAAACACACACAGCGAAAACCACTAATCTGGACAAACCCACACATACAGAACATAAACATGGAGAACACCAACAACACACTAAAGATCTTAACAATTAACGTCAACGGATGGGTAGGGAAACACATTCCTTACGGAAACATTTTTCGTAAAGTGGATCCCGACCCAATCCTCATCACAGAACATGGCGTTAACACAAACATGAACAGCATAAAAATACCCAATTACACAATCTTCAGCAAAAACCATACACAAGAACGGTTCGATGGCGCTGCCATCGCGATCCGGAACAACCTAACATATAAAACACTTCCAGGTCTAGATGAATCATTCGTGGCAGTAGCAATACCTACCCTAGTTGGAGACCTGACCGTAGCGGCGGCCTATCAACCACCGCGACGAGATTACCTGCCGATCCCTAACTTTTACAACCTCTTCGGGCGTGGGAAATTGACATTGCTTGGCGGTGGTCTTAATGCCAGATGCCGTGCATCAGGCTACGGAAGTACCGATCAAAGGGGAAGAAACCTGGAGATGCTACTCGTAAGAGACAGACTCCAGTGGGCCTGGCCAGATTTCCCGACCTTCATAACACAACGTTTGGCAACAAAGCTGGACATTGTGTTGACATCCAAAAACTTCCCCTTCAATATTGTCAATTAGCCCGAAACAGGGGTTCCGAGCGATCACATCCCGATTCTCACTACCATCTCGCTAGCGCCAATACTCAAGCCCATTACACTTAGGAAAAGTTACGCGAAAGCTGACTGGGAGCTATATAGAGAGATACTCAGTACATACCAACCAACTGATCTGGGAGACGCTAATCTCGAAGAAATTGATGAGGAGATCAACAAGATCACCTATCTCCTCATCTAAGCCGACGAGAGATGTGTTCCCAGAATCTCCTATAAAATGCTCCCACAACCTGAGTGGACAGACGAGATGAGAGAAATCGCCCGAGAGCATAGGACAATCTATGATGAGATCGGCAGGACAGGTACCAATAGGGAAAGGACGGCCATAATGAGGCATCTAGGCATGGAAATGAAAGACATCATAATAGAAAAACAAAGAACGATATGGAATGACATCATTGGGAGACTGGACAGGGAGAGTGATCCCGTAAAATTCTGGAATAACATCCGGAGAATTAGGGGATTACCTCCCAGACCCAGAACCCAAATTAAGGAAGGAGACGAAATCACAGAGGACCCAGAGTCTCTCGAAAGAAGATTTAGATCGCACTGGCAAACGATTTTAGCTATATTACCGGAGGAGAACGACGACTTCGACCAGGACTTCGAAGACCAACTGCTCGACGACCTCAGCACAATGATACATAAAACCCACTCCCATCCGCAAGTACCACAGGAAAGAGTGATGGCTGACCACGGATGCCCGATAACTGTAGAAGAGACCTTGAACACCATAAGGTCCTTCAAGCTGAGGGCTCCAGGCTGGTCTGGGATTACGAAAAATAACCTCGTAAATGCCCCAAGGCAAATTATTGAGGGGTTGACAAACACGATGTTTCCGCCCTGAATACAGGCTACTTCCCGGATGGATACAAGATGGCCAAAATCATCTTTATCCCAAAGAGGAACAAGCCCTCAGACCAGGTGGCAAGCTATCGCCCCCTCTCTCTTCTTGAGATGCAGGGTAAAATCTTTGAAAAGATTTTAGCGAACAGGTTACAAGCTCAACTGAGCGAGTTAGGAGCGCACAACCCACAAAAACACGGGTTCCGCAAAAAAGGGGCACATACACCGCCCTGGCAGTCCTAGCTGAGAAAGTAGCATACACCCAAGCGAACATGTTCTATGTAGACATTTTGTTTAGGGACGTGCAAAAGGCCTTCGATAAAGTCTGGCTGGAAGGACTTCAATACAAGATCCTGAACCACCAGCTAGACCCAATCCTAGAAAGGATCCTCTGTGACTTCATCATGGACATAAGGGCGTGTCTCATGATTGAAGGGCACAGAGGCCCCGAATTTGAATTAAAGTCGGGCGTCCCTCAGGGAAGCTGCCTGAGTCCTCTGCTTTACTTGGTCTTCACCATCGACCTCCCAACTCCGGTGTACAGGGACACGATGTATCTGCAATACGCAGATGACGTCACACAAATTGTCCCGTCCCCGGAGAGGGAAGCAAGGGCGCAGGCGGCCCGCACTATAGCGGAAATCAACAACATCAGCTGATTCGAGAGACGATTGAAAATCAGGACCAACAAGGACAAGTTCAAAATTGTCCCGTTGAACCACGAGTTGACATGGCCCATCATCATAGATGGGAGGAGGTACGGCTACTCCGCCGAAGGCACCGTCCTGGGCCTTAAAATCACTGACAATGGATACTCGAGACACCACACGGAGAGGCGGAACCTGGCGAAGAGAGAAATCTCCAAGCTCTACAGGTTTAGAGATCTTAGCTCGGCCAACATCAAGAAATTATATATGATGTATGTCCGGGCTATGCTGATCTACCCCGCAGTGGTGTCCCAAGCGGCTAATAAAACCTCGATGAAAAGGCTCCAACGTATCCAGAACACTGCCTCTCTGCTTATCAACAAAGTAAGAAGGCGTGACCGAATCAAGCAAAGCGTTCTGCATCGGAGGAAATGCTTGGAGCCCATCAATGTCGTCACCCAGAAACTGGGCAAAAATATCTGGTCCACTCTAACGGATGATGTCATTTCAGAACTCCAGGGAGCAGGAGGCAGGTTGAATATACCCGCGTGGCTACGGGCGAAAGCCTCACGCAGAAGCCGGTTGCCGAGCAGAAAACTATTTTCACGAAATAATATCACTCCAATATACACATAAAAAGCGTCACAACACATCCCATCTAGTCCCATACATTTACTCGCGAAAAATGAGACTACAGACAACACTAAAATCGCATTGTCGGCAAGAAAAGCTATAAAAGGCTTGAATGCTACAAACAACATTATTACACTAAAAGTCAAAAGACAGAGAAGAAGAAACAAAATACAATAAGAAGAACATTACAAACATATGAAGATACAAATAGACATTAACAAAACACAAAAAATAACAACACAAATAAAGAAAAAATGAAATAGTATAAAAATAAAGTGATGCCCATCTACTAGGGCAAAATCCCTCCCCCCCCCCTTCCACTATACCATCTCTCTTCGAAAACTGAGTACATCATCATGACTATTTATCGCTCAGATCTAGTTCTCTGGCAAAAGAGGCAAAGGAAAATTAATTTTGTAAACATGCTTTTTTTAACGGCGGTCAACTTGGAGACGCCGGTTTTGGAGTCTCAAGATGATGGAGGTGTACTGATTCAGTTTTTCACGGGTTATGGTAGTGCCATGAGAGTTGGCGTGTTTTTTAATCGCGCCATCTTGAAGGTGAGCTGTCAGTCGTCTTGACAGGGTTGTGGAGGTCACGCCGATGTACTTTGAATTGCGGTGTTAGCAGTCACCGAATTTGCACGAATATTTCTGTAAAGATTGATTCCTTATAATTATTTTTTGAAGAATAAAGTTATAATTTTAGAGTAAAGTGATGTTTTGTTTTTGTAAAATAATTGCCAAAGTTTATATCTACAATTCTATCCTTAATATCCTAAACAGGTGAGGGTGCATATAATGAATTCTCGAACCAAATTTCACTATTATTTTTCCATTCTTCACCCACGTCATCACAATTCTTGAAAGCCCGTATGTTTCAAACAGAGTGTTTTAAGAAATAAATATACTACACAATAGATATCAAAGGACAAGATTGCTCACGAAGACCTCAATGCCCCAGTATATGTTCATCAAAATAAAATCTTCCTGACACCTCTTCCTTAATGCTCCATAAATACCTCATTAATTAAACAGCGCCAAAAGAGCCAATGTCTTGGCTACAACGGTGAAAACGAGACTATAAAAAGATAGGCTTTTTGATCAAATGATGGTAAAAACATCTGTTGAGGTTTTTAAAAGAGTAAAGAGGTTAGTTTGAGCTAAACAGCATAACAATTGGATCATTGAGGAGTGGAAAAGGCGTTCTTTGGACCGACGAGTCCAAATTTGAAAACTTTGGTTAAAAAGATATTTTTTATAGGATAAGTAGTAAGCGAATGGCTCCTCATTGTATTGTGCCTACGATTAAGCGTGGCTGGGATAGTTTGATAGTTTGGAGCTCTTTTGCTGACGATTTAGTTGGAGATCTATATCAAATATTAACTAAATTTGTCCATCATAGCTATCATTCAATTTTGCCGCTACATGCTTTCCCATCTAGAACCATACTACCAAACAAAATATTATTTTGCAGCAGAACAATAATCCTAAGCACACGTCCAGACTGTGACGTAGTTATTTGGATATGATCTAACAGGAAATACAATTTACAATCATGGATTGGCCACCTCAGTCTCCTGATTGCAATCATATCGGAATTTGTGGGATTATCTGGAGATACGAATGAGATAGAGAAGCATCAAACATATGCACAGAGCTTTTGGGACTGTTTGCTTGAATGTTGGAATGAATTCACAAGAATATTTAAATTTCTTAGTTTCATAAAATGAAAAGCGACGCAAAATTTGGATATATTTATTAGTAAAAAATATGTTATCATTCTCTAAATCTATATCTTTTGTTATATATTTCATATTTGCATTGACGTTGGGCTATAATTACTCTAGTTTCCTTTTTATGTGTTAAATTGTAACGTATATATGATATTTTAAGGTAGAGTGATAGATGAATATTGTTGATTCATCAAATCGCATCGTCTAACAGGAATTCATTTATTTCCGTGCTAAATTTTATCGAAAGTTGTTACATTGAGTGGCATAACGTGGCCTTCGATAATGACCACCCAAAGCAACATGATACGAACCGGAAACTTGGTCTTCATGACTCTGGGTACATCTTTGGGAGACACAGAGAGCCAGCTGTTCTTTTGCAAGTTCAACACCTGGTCCTGACATAAATTCTGCTCATCTGAGAAGAACCAAAGCATTTCAGGCTTAACGGGATGCTTCAATTTGTTCACAAGGTTCGCACCACTTTCGTTCCTATTCTCCTTCATCTTCTAAGAGAGAAGACATCAATGGTATTTCTGCCTTCATATGAGATGCATACCTGTCTATTATTATTGGAAGAAGAGATTACCGACTCTAGGCAACACACTTGCGCGGAATTATAAAATAACAACTTTGGAATTCATAATAGTTTCAACCTATGTGACCATTCCCGTGAAATCCCTAATTTTTCTCGAAATTTCGTTCCTTTTATGTCCGTGTACTCCAAGACTTTGGCATTGACTTTGCTCTTCCAATTTACTAACTTAATTTCTATAAATATTTTTTAGATTTTGAGTAACTTGCAGCTTCTCTGTAGTCACACTTCTGAACATGAAAGATGTAATTTTTATCACAAAAAGCTTTATTTTGTCTATTGCCTTTAAATACTTTCAGAATTTCAAGCCCTTCGAAATCTTAAAAGAAATAAATGACTTTGTCTCAATAAAAGAAATGGCGTGATAATTATGAATAAGGATTATTGTATTTAGAAAATACTCAAAGTTCTATCCTACTATAAGTTTTTTTTAAGGTTAATTCAACTATTAAAAATATTATGTTTAAAATTGAAGATAAAATTAATCGTGTATTATCTAAATTTCAAAAGTTAAAGTTAATACGATCACCTTTTCGCTTCTGGCTCTTTCCTGTGTATTCTACATGATTTATCCCCCCCTCCCCAAATTAAGCTTTAAAATCTATAGAGACCCATATTCTCTGCTATAAACACCCGTTTCTCTGCCTTGGCCAAATTTCTAATCCCTATTCTCTTCTCTCTCACTATAAATAAATTTACCTTCAATATTTCCTTAGACTTACTGAGCAAATCTTGGGCCTTTCCAACACACACAAACATACCTTAGCTAGCTTTGATGTTACAAATTTGGTTACAAACACCCTATGACAGCAAGATCTTGACATTATTATAAATAATCTTCTAGGTTCCTGCGACCATTTTTTAGGCTTTGAACACCGCCAATTCCGACTTATCTGTCTCCAATTCCTACTTTCTTTTTAATAATGACCTTTACCTACAAAAGGAAATGGTTGGAATGGAATTAACCTATTACCCAACCTGTGCAAATATCTTTCTGTGCTTCCATGAGGCTTCTTGGCTCCAAACCTGTCCACAACAATTCTCTCCCGTCTTTTATAGATGTTTTATGGACGACTGTCTTATCGTGTTCAGTAAAGAAGAACATACACTTAAATTTATGGACTTTACTCACTACCGGCTCCTAAACATGAAATTCACCATGAAATTAGAAAACAATGATTCCCTGCCTTATTTAGACATCAATTTAAGCCACATCAGCACTGGCTTTTCCTCTACCCTATACTGCAAGCTTACATTTTAACGGCCTAGGAACAAGCTTCTTTAGTTACATTCTTCGTTTGTTTAAACTCAACATTATTGTTATCCTTAAAGAATTTTGGTTCACCAAACTTAAAAATTGCCACCGAAATCCGCTCCATAACCCAGAAATTCTTTTCTTTTTTTGGATCTAAATATAATCACAAATAGCTATATAATCGGCTCTCTCCATCATTACGAAGACACCCTTCCAATTACTTGCCGCTTTTCTGATATATACCAATTGAAGTGTGTTTCGTGCGACGTAACCTATAACTGCTCAGTGAGCTGTAGACTTCATTAGGGAGTTGACCAGCTAGCTCATGCAGAACAGATCTCCCGCTGGCGAAATCCGACCACTCTTCGAATCATAATTCGTGCTGAATTATGTAATTCCTAGGTATAGATCGACAATTTATCATATCTTTCCTCTGCAAATACAATTTATGACCTACGCATCTTTGAATCCTTATACATTTTCAAAGCTAACCATTCCCCCCCTCAGTGAGCAAATATCATCTGTTCCGTTGATCGGTACTCGTTAGCATTACTTTTGTGCTGACAATATTTTAAATGTATGATTAATTAATATAGACATTGTATTATTCTAAATTATCTGCACTTGTTATCTTTAGTACCATGATAATGAGATTAGCCCTCGAAACTTTGGTGAATTAATAAATTAGAAGAATGTATGTTTTCTGTTTTCATGGTTCTTTATTTATATTTAAATTTGAACAATGGCTCACTTGAATATATATATATATATATATATATATATATATATATATATATATATATATATATATATATATATATATTATCAATCACGAAGACGACGGACTAAGTCTTTCATCAAGAGGGTGACCGGGCCCACACGGCCAAGACCGTGCAAGAGCGGTTGGCGTCAAACACGAACTTCAAGTCGAAGGACTTTTGGCCGCAGCAGTCGCATGATCTATATCCCATTGAATATATCGCGTGGTCTCTTGTCGAAGGAAAGGCCTGCAGGTGCGCTACAGCAACGTCAGCGTCCTGAAGTTCACCATCAACCGCGTGTGGGCCAGTATGAGGAAAGATTTCGTCCGCAACATGTGCGCAACCTTCAGGCATTGCCTGGAGCGCGTGCTCGCTGCCCAGAGCGGCCACATTGATAACGATTACAATGCAAACATATATTTATATATTAAAAGAATAATGACGTATCTAACTCCATCAAAAGTAGCATTGTGTCCTTTGTTGAGAGCATGGTAACGAGTGTAACATGACTTTTGTAATATCCGGTACGTGAGCCTGTTTTCAAACAAAAAAGACGGTGAACCAGTCCTTGGATGCTCAAAATATCGATGTGATGAACTGGCCTTGATGAATTTTGAAGAACTAGGGCAAAGGTTGGAAGAAGAATGACATAATGTTGTTTTCTGGTGTTATATATATATATATATATATATATATATATATATATATATATATATATATATATATATATATATATATATATATTTATCGTCTCTATTTTAGGATGCATCATTTCTTTAATAAAAATTACTTTTTTCATTTTTTTTTTAGCCACTGTTTATGGAATGAAACTTGAACATTACCAGAAGTAAAATTCAAAGAATATTCTCTGCAATTTTCATGAAAATTAACTAAGATTTTTTAAATAATATTTTTCTCCTAAAAACCCTAGGTATAAAAGTATCAAGTATCCATTTGTTTCCAGTAATAATTGTTAAATAGGTTGTATAACATCATAATTGTCATAATCAAGTATGAATCTTGCGTACTCTGGTAGATGATTGTAAACGATTGTCTGTGTTTGTCCGTTGTCAAATTTTTGTAACTATAGTTTGGTTGTTTCTGATAAGAAAATGGTAGGCCTGGACTCTTTTAAATCTTCCTTAAATAGTTTGTAAATAGAAAAGCAACTAACTCTACCAGTCGTTCCCCTCAACCTTTATGTCGTATAATACACATTGAAGCCTGGTCCCTTGCAATCTTTCATGTTAAGAGGATGCAAAACTCCAAGCTCATATACTAGTGGGACCTCTCCATTTATTGAGAAGTGGTTATCTTTTATCTGGTGTCTATTGGTATCATACGGTTACTGAAATAAATTTGGGGGAATTATCTATCGGACTGAGGCCTTGAAGACAAGTCACCAAGACCAACTTGCATCCTCTTTCCTCTGTTTTTATTCTAAGTTGCCTCTCGCATTCTACTGCCTTCTCTTAAGAATCCCTTTCAATCTGCTTACTGCTCCACTCTCTTCTAACTCCTTTATTTCCTCAATTATAACAATTTCGCCCTTTTGTTTAATTTCTATGGTTAAGTGGTTCTGTAAGATAAGTCTTTCGTCAAATTTTCATCGATGTTGTGTGTAACACTTCTTAAAGTTTTTTAGTCAAATTCAGGGACAAACTCTCTTTCCGGAAATTTTTAAACTTTCTATCGACAAACTCCTGTTTTAATTTAAAATTTCAGGCCATTTATTCCACCATTAGTTCAGAAATACCGACGACTCTGAGGTCACAAATCATCTTTGTGAGTTTGTCTGAGAAACCAATAAATTTCTCAATCGAAATCTACTTCGGATTATTCAGATTCTACTAAATACCTCGGTTCTGCTACTGGATTCGGGTGGAAGTCGAGCTAACAAACTTGAGAAATTTATTGTATCGATGTTAAAAAGAGGGAAATTGATTGTTCAAGTTTTATAAACTTGAGAAAGATACTTATTCAGTTTTAACAAATTTGAAAAAAAAATTCCAGCGTCAAATTTGCTTTTATTACTTGGAAGTTGAGTTCGATTCTAGAAAGTGAATATCTTCATGTCCAATTCTCTCGTCAGTTTCCTTCACTTTCTCTCCAAGTTTAAGGTTGAATAAACCCCTTTTCCACCCATTTCTTTTTCATTCACGTTCTGATTCAACTTGAAATATGATAAGTCCATTTTCCTCTTTCTATTCTCAAGAATGGAAACAGGGAGTAAAGTCTTACTAATTACTTGGAAGTTGCGTTTGATTCGAGAAAGTGTACCTTCACGTCAAATTCCTTCGTCAGTTTCCTTCATCTTCCCTAGAAATATAGGGTTTCTTAAACTCTGTTTCCCGGGTGTTTCTTTTCCATTCCCGTTCTCATTTAAAATGGGAGAATCCCGCTTCCATTCTTAAGCAATGCAAACATGCAGTCAGTGAGGCCATCAAAAGTTTTGGGACAATCAAACGAGAGATCATCTTAATCCTTGGGAGGAGAAACGTTCAAGTTTGATCGAAGTCTATTTCAATGGATGATTTGCAGGAAAAATTAGACTCAGTAAAACTCTCTTTGCTAATGTGAGTCTTCCCGATAGTAAAATTATGTAAATTTATCAGACTTTAACATTGGCCCAGTTGCTCGATAAAGAGCTGTCTTCTCAAATCGATTAATATTTTGTAAATTAAATTAAACTAAACGGCATTTCGAGGAACGCAAAATTTACTTTACCCTAATCTACCAATTCTATTACTTTTTCTATTTTGAATCTCAAGGAGCTCTTCAATGGACTTGGGAAAAATAACTTTGTCTGACATTTTTCTTCCTCTACCATATATTTTGAGTCGCGTATGAGTCAGGTCGTGAGCGACTCTACATCTCACTATGTCGGACGTCGGTGGGTCGGTCGGTCCCCGTTCTGCTTTTCTTTGTGTTTTTGTAATAGCATTATAACTATTTGTCCGATTCTAACGATAGTCAAAAGCATTATGTTGTTTTACATTCTCTTTCAAATGATATAATTGCTAAAGTGCTATCAATGTTATCCTTGGAATTATTTTGTTTTGGCAATAATATCATAACATTTCGGCCGATACTCTGCTAGACTAGATTAGGCTATAATATGCTATACTCTGTTAGGCAAGCCTAGAATAGGCTATACTATGCTAGGCTATTATAGGTTAGGTTATACTATGCTAAGCTATGCTAAGATATAATATACAAGGGTAAGATATACTATTATAATTTAGGCTATAATATGCTATGCTAGGATAGCATATAGTATGTTAGGCTAGAACATAATAAGCTATGCTTTACTAAGGTATAATATTAAGTTGAGGAATAAGTTCTTGCGTTTTTTTTATGTTGTGTTGATTTAAGTTTTGTTGACGTGATTTGTGCACATATTAAGAAACAATAATAAATAATGAGAGCAAAATTTGCAAAGGTTAGGCTACGTCTCTTAACAGCGTAGACTATTAGGCTTTTGCTTAGGCTACGTCTTGAAGTTGAGTAATAAGTCATTGCGGTTTATTTAAAAGTTGTGTTAATTTAATTTTTGTTCTGTACCCTCAAAATAGAATGTCAAGTTGAAAGAAAGGCGCATTTTCGACACTTGTTGTTATTCATTTCCAATCGAGACGGGAACAATGCAAACGCAACCAAAGCTCGTCGCGATATTTGTGCTGTGTACAGAGAAAATGCTTTATCAGAAAGTACAGCTCAATGGTGGTTTTCACGTTTCAAAAATGGTCATTTCAATCTTAATGACGAAAAACGTTCTGGTCGCCCCATTAAGTTGGATGAAGATCGATTGAAAGACCTTCTTCATGAAAATCCTCGTCAATCGACTAGAGAATTGGCTGTACAATTGAGTGTGATCAGAAAACTGCAGTGAATCACCTTCATTCGATGGGGAAAGTTAAAAAAACTCGGTGCATGGGTTCCGCACGCTTTAAATAAGAGCAACAAACTTCAACGCTCCATGATTGCCGCAGGTTTGCTTGCTCGTCACAAGGCTACTCGTGGATATAAGGACAGATTTCTTCACCGCATCATCACTGGCGACGAAAAGTGGTGTGTTTATGTCAACATGAACCATAGATTAAAGCAAAGACTTCATCCACGAAAGAGAATGCTGTGTGTGTGGTGGGATTGTGAAGGCATCATTCTTTATGAGCTCCTTGCCAACAACGAGATTGTCAATGCAGAACTCTACGTTCAACAAATGTATCGACTCGCCGAAGCTATTCGTGAAAAGCGACCTAATCGACGTTATGGAGTCCTTCTGAAACACGACAATGCTCGTCTTCACATTGCCAATATGACAAAAGACGCCATCCAAACGCTTAATTGGGAAATCCTGCCGCATCCTCCATATTCGCCAGACTTGGCTCCATCGGATTTTCATCTGTTCTGATCGCTCTCCAACAATTTGCGCGGCGTTTCGTTCAATACTGATGTGGAATTAAGAACCTGGTTAGACGAATTCTTCGAGTCAAAATCCAGAGATTTTTATTGCAGAGGCATTGATAAACTAGTTGAACGTTGGGAAGAAGTCGTAAATAACAACGAAGAATACATTATTGAATAAATTGCATATTGTTATAAATTAAAAATGAAGTTTTTCTTGAAATTGTTAATGGTAATGAATAAATTTGATAAAACCGCAAGAACTTATTCCTCAACACAATATTATAGTATCGCCTATACATGTCTAGGATAGTTAATGCTCAGCAAGGTTATGTAATGCTAAGCCAGACTAAGCTATACTAGCCTAGACGAGGCATGAAAGGCTATACTAGGCTAGGCTACGCTAGGGTATGCTAGGGTATGATATACTAAGCTATGCTACACTAGGCTAATCTTCGCTATACCAGGCTAGGATAGGCGAAGCTTTGCTAGGGAAGGCTAGGCTATGTTATGCATGCTATGCAAGCCTAGTCTAAGATATAATCGTCTAGGGCTAGGCTAGGCAATACTATGATATACTATACTAACTAGCTTATGATAAGGTAGGCTACTCTACGCTAGAATATGCTAACTAGGATAGGATAGGATAGAATATACTAGCTAGGCTCCCGTGAACTAGGCAAAGCTAAGCTATACTAGACTAGAGTAAGCTAAGTTAGTCTAGACTAAGTTTTAATATCCAATTGTAGGCTGCGCTAAGCTAGGATAGGTTTTACTCTGTTAAGCAGGCTAGGCCATACTTTGATAAGCTAAGCTTGTCCAGGCTAGGATACACTGTAATAGGCTCAGGTATACTATACTAAGGTAGTTTATATGAATATATACTATGCTAAGCTATATATGTAGGTCTATACTAGGCTAGGGTATACCTAGCTACTCTAGGGAATACTATGCTATTCTAGGCCATTCTATGCTATGATATACTAGACTGGGCTATACAAGGGTATGTTATGCTATGCAAGGCTATGCTGAACTATACTATGCTAGACTAGACTAGATTATAGTGTACCATGCTAAGCTAGAATAGGCTAGGGTAGGTTAGGCTAAACTATGGTTGGCTATGCTATGCCAAGATATACATGCTAGAATATGATAGGATATATGTACTATGCTAAGCTAGGCTATGCTAGACTAGTTTATACTATGCTAGGTTAGGTTATACTATGCTCATTCTATACTATGCTAAGCTAGATTAGGGTAAGGTAGGCTATAGTAGATAGGCTATAATATGCTAGGCTTTGCAAGGCTAGGCTAGCCTAGGCTATATGGGGATAGGCTACGCAATACTATGTTAAACTATTCTAAACTATACTAGGTTAGGCTATAGTATACTATACTATACTATTCTATGCTAGGCTATACTTTGATAAGCTATACTATGGTAAGCTGTACTAGGCTATGTTAGGCTAGTTTTTTTTAAGCTAGGTTTTGCCAGGCTACTATTCGAGAATATACTAGGCTATGCTATAAAATGTTATACTATTCTAGACAATACTAGGCTATACTAGGTTATGGTATGCTAGGCTTTATTATGCTAGGAGATACTATACTACATATACTATACTATATATTGTAATTTAATATACTATGTTTTGCTAAGCTAAGCTATACTATACCGTTATGCTATATTATACTATGCATGTTATACTATGCTATAATATGATAAGCACCACTGTGCAATAATGTGCTATGTTATATTATGCTATAATGTGCTATGCTATACTATTTTAGATTATGCAATTAAAGGGGATGCCATTTTTTCGCCTTTCCAATTCTATATATGAGGTGTGAGAAAAAGTTAAGGCCAGGCCATTTTAATTAAACAAAGTCTACTGACCAAAAAGTCGCGTGCCCTCACTTATTCTGATTTATGTCCATACGATTTTGAAAACTTTCAATAATTCCCGGAGTAACCTTAGGAGTAAGTTGGCGATTCTATCATTCGAAAGAGAATTAAAACACTTTAAGAGGTTCAAAGTTCATTAGAATCGGCCGAATAGTTATGATGTTATTTCCCCCCAAAAGACGAATTCACTGAATAAACTTGGGAGGACTTTGGCAATTATATTATTTGAAAGTGAATGTAAAGCAATATAAGGGTTTCAAATTTCGTTAGAATCAGCAGAATAATTATGATGTTATTACAAAAAAAAACTAATAACCGGGCTAACCTTAGGAGGACCTTAGCAATTATATCATTCGAAAGAGAATGTAAAACAACCTAATTGCTTTTAATTTTTTGTCACACCTCATTTATCTGATTGGAAAGCGAGAAACTAGTCACACCCTAATAGCATAGTCTAGAATAATATACAATAGAACATTAGAGCATAGTATAACAGCATATTATTGCATAGTGGTGCTTATCATATTATAGCATAGTAGAACATGGCATAGTATATTATAGCATAACATAGTATAGTATAGCATAGCTAAACATAGTATAGTAAAGTATAATATAGTATAATATATGTAGTATAATATCTCCTAGCATAGTATAGCCTAGCATAGCATGTCCTAGTATAGCCTAGTTTTGTCTAGAATAGTATAACATTTTATATCATTGCCTAGTATAGTCTCGAATAGTAGCCTGGTAAAACCGAGCTTACCGTAAGATAGCCTACCATAGTATTACTCGTACCTCACCTAGCATAATAAAGTCTAGCATAGTATAGACTAGCCTGGATTGCCTAACATAGCAAATCCTGCCTAGCCTAGCATAGTATATCATAGCATAGTATAGTATAACATAGTATAACAGAGTAGATTAAGTCATAGCATAGCCTAGCATAGCATCGGATAGCCTAGTCTACTCTAGCCTAGCTTAGTACAACCAAGTCTAGCTTATCATTCCCTATAATAGTAGAACTTACCATACCATACTCTAGCGTAGCTAGCATTGTATAGCCTAGCCTTACATATTATAGCTTAGCCTGGCATAGTATGACTAGCCTAGACTAATCTGGCTTAGCCTAGCAGAGAATGTATAGTATGGCCTATCTCAGCCTAGAAACCATAGTAATGCCTAGCCTAACAAAAGCTAGCCTAGTACAGCCTAGCATACACATCTCGGATAGTTAAGCTTACCAAAATATAGCATAGTATAGCTTATCATAATATAGCCTAGCATAGAATAGTACATTGTAGAATAGCCTAACCTATTATAGTTTAGAATAGTTTAAAATAGTATTGCGTAGTCTATCTTCGTATAGCCTAGACTAGTCGAGCCTTGCAAAGCCTAGCATATTTGAGCCTATCTACCATACCCTACCTTACCCAAATATAGCTTAGCATAGTATAGAATAAGCATAGTATGACCTAACCTAGCATCGTATAAACTAGTCTAGCATAGCCTAGCTTAGCATAGTACATATATCCTATCCTATTCTAGCATGTTATATCTTGGCATAGCACACCCACTCATAGTCTAGCCTAGCCTACCCTAGCTTCTGCTAGTTTAGCATGGTACACTATAATCTAGCCTAGTCTAGCGTAGCCTTGCATAGCATAACATACCCTTGTATAGCCCAGCCTACTATATCATAGTATAGAATGGCTTATATTAGCATAGTATACACTAAAGTAGCCTAGTATATCTTAGTTTAGCCTAGTATAGACTTGAAAATATAGCCTAGCAAGGTATATATTAAAATAACCTAGCTTAGTATAGTATATTTAAGCCTATCACAGTGCACCCTAGCGTAGCCTAGCCTAGCTTATCAAAGTTCAGCTTAGCCTACCTAGCAGAGTATAACCTATCCTAGCTTAGCTCAGCCTACAATTGTATATTAAAACTTTGTCTAGCCTAGCTTAGCTTACCTTAGTTTAGTATAGCCTATCTTAGTATAGCCTAGCTTAGCCTAAGTCACTAGAGCCTAGCTTAGTATATTATATCCTATCCTAGTCTAGTTAGCATATTCTAGCGTAGAGTAGCAAAGCCTAAATTACCCTACCTTAGCCTAGTTAGTATAATATAGTATATCATAGTATTGCCAGGCCTAAACTAGACTATTAGATCTTAGGCTAGTCTTGCATAGCATGCATAACAGCTCCTAGCCTAGCCTTGCCTATCCGAGCAAAGCATCGCTTATCCTAGCCTGGTATAGCGAAGATTAGCCTAGTGTAGCATAGCTTAGTACATCATAGCCTAACCTAGCGTACCATAGCCTAGTATAGCTCGTCATGCCTTGCCTAGCCTAGTATAGCTTAGTCTAGCTTAGCTTAGCATAAACTATCCTAGACATGTATAGCCTATACTATACTATTATACCCTAGTCAACATAGCTTATTATTGTCTACCCTAGCATACTATATGCTATCCTAGCATAACATATTATAGCCTAAATTAGCATAGTATATCTTACCATTGTACATTATATCTTAGCATAGCTTAGCATAGTATAGCCTAACCTATAATAGCCTAGCATAGCATAGCCTATTCTACGCTTGCCTAGCAGAGTATAGCCTAGCCTACTCTAGTCTACAGAGTATCGGGCGAAAAGTTATTGACATTGCAAAAACAAAATAATTCCCGTGATAACCTTGATGGGACTTTGGCAATTATATCATTTGAAAGAGAATGTAAAACAATATATTAGTTTGGAATTTCGTTATATCGGCCGAATAGTTATGATGTTATTGCCAAAACAGAATAATTCCGGGGTTAACCTTAGAAGGACTTTGACAATTATATCATTCGAAAGAGAATGTAAAACAACATAAGGGTTTGGAATTTCGTTATATCGGCCGAATAGTTATGATGTTATTGCCAAAACAAAATAATTTCCGTGCTAACCTTGGGAGGACTTTGGCAATTATCTCATTTGAAAGTCAATGTAAAACAACATAATGGTTTTGAATTTCATTAGAATCGGACGAATAGTTACAATGTTATTACAACCTCCCCCCCCCCCCAAAAAAAAACCGGACATCGACCGACCGATACAGAGAGATGTATAGTTGCTCGCGACCTGACTCGATCGCACCTAAAAAATATATATTTTAATATAATTTAGTTCTGCTTTTTAATAAGCTTTAAAAAGTTCTGACTCTTTAGTCCAGAGCGGCTCTACATCTCACTATTTCGGCGGTCGGTCGGTCCACGTTTCGCTTCTTTATTTTAATAACATTGTAACAATTCAGCCAATTCTAACGAAATTTGAAACCCTTATGTTGTTTTACATTCTCTTTCTAACGATATAATTTCTAAATGCCTCCCAAGGTTAGCCAGGTAATTATTTTGTTTTGGCAATAACATCATAAGTATTCCACCGATTTTAACGAAATTAGAACCCATTATGTTGTTTTACATTCTCTTTCGATTGGTATAATTGCTAAGGTCCTCCTAAGGTTAGCCCGGGAATAATTATTTGGGAAGCAATAACATCATAACTATTCTGCTGATTCTAACGAAATTTGAAACCATTAGATTGTTTTACATTTACTTTCAAATAATATAATTGCCAAATGCCTTCCAAGGTTAGCCAGAGAATTAGTTTTTTTGGCAATAACATCATAACTATTCGGTCAATTCTAATGAACTTTGAACCCCTTAAAGTGTTTACATTTTCTTTCGAATGATAAAATTGCCAAGGTTCTCCCAAGGATACTCCGGGAATTATTGAATGTTTTCAAGGTTGTAAGGACATAAATCAGAATAAGTGAGGGGAGGCAACTTTTTGGTCAGCCCACCTTGTTTTCCATTGGACAACAGACAAAAGCATTATTTTCATATCTTTTGCCAAATTAGAGAACCTTTTATAAAGCTATTTAAGTTAATTTAGGGTCCCTGGCCTTTTCGGCGAGAGGAATGGGAAGATCGGTTTTGCCCAAATACTGCTTTGGCAGGCAGCAACGCCCAGCGGGTAAGGCTGTGTTTTTCACACTCTATCCACCCTGTAGTAGAAGTGTGAAAGAGTTGCAAAGTGGTCAGTCATTTCCAAGTGGAAATGACACAACCTTGACACAATCCTCCACTGGTTTAGGTGAGGTTAGGTTGCGATAGAACTTCCACTTCCTAGCTGTTCCATGGACCGCTAGCAGAGGGGGTGTGCTATATAATTCCCAAGGCATGCAACAGCCTCCCTCCACTTACACCTACTCCATATGGACAATCACAGAAAGCGCAGCTTCACTTAATTGTATTGACGTTAGTGCTGCCTACAGCACAGGCTGTAGGATCAAACGCTCTCTCTTCCTTAATCTCCCATTTAAGGTCAAGTAATTGGGACGAGAATTACAAGGTCCTCTGCAATTATTAATAAACGAATATTTTTGACTGAAATTCAGTCATCGATCGTCTACTACTTTACTCAAATTTACCATTTAAAAATAATTCTGGGTTCAAACCTGCAAACTTTCCAATGTGGCTTAATATAGAATCCACTTGGATTGGGCAGCAACCCACTGGTTCCTTACCTTAAACCTTCCATCCTGTATGAGGTAAAAGGTTTTTCTACGAACTACTTTGAGTGTAAAAGCGCGGTTATTCAGCTCCTCTCCCATATCATTTATGGAGAATTGCCTTTTTTCCATAGGAAACTAAGATTTACTACAAGAAAGATTACCCTTCTCTTTCCGCCCTATTTGAGAATTAAACCTCTACCATTCATCGTTAGGAGAAGTTCAAAAGCCTCCGCAACTTAATATTTCAAATTCTCGGTAATGAGAGGCTTCTAAATCAAACGTTCAAATTTTGGGACAAAACTTTAGACTTCAAATTCAAATTCATCTTCAATGCTTAAAATTTCATGTCAAATGTCTTTTCTAATGAAGACATAAAACTTCAAATATTAAATTACAAATTGTTTAACGGAACCCATAATATGTTAAATTGCTAAACTTGTGCAATCTGTGGACGTCCTTTCGCCATCTTTCAGACCTGTCCTAGCTCTCGCTAGAAGACCTAGAAGCCTAGGACTCACACTTTAGCCCTGTGCCCAACATCAGTCAACACTTAACACAAATTTTCTTTTTACCTTGACTGTAATGTGCCTTATCGATTTAGCGTCTTAAAGGTGTACATCTCTGAATCCGTGGCAGTTGTATTCGGTGCTAACTTGTGCAAGTTTCCGTCGTACACATGTACAATCTAGACTTTAATTGGTACACAGATAAATGACTTGAATTGGAATCAGTCCTTTTCTTCGATTCCAATCGAATTTCTGCTGAGTTCATACTCGATTCAAAGTTAAGCCTCCATTTTACCGTAGTCGACGTAGAACGTGCTATTCAGGCCTTGAGGGAATACGGTGTCCCCCTTGTATACCGATCCTTCTACCTTTCTTTCACCTCGAAAGATAAGGTCAAAGGAATCGGCGGCTTGCTTAGAGTGGATCTATTTCAATATTTAAGGTTGTCCAATGCAGAACGCCTCAGAGAAGAGAGGGGAGGACTGTTTGGCGACCCACCTAGCAGTTATACCGCACGAGAGAGACTATCTTATTTGTGATTCCCCTATAAAAAAGGGTTCGCGAGGCACCTCACTTTCTAAAACAGCTACTCGATTCCAGTTGGGAGAAATCACTGCCGCAAAGGCAGGCTGCCCCCCGTCCACAAATTTGCGTATTCCTCCGGGTCTGTGATAGGTGTTTACCAGGTACGCAATGAGGATGATTATTCTTCAGAACAAGAGAGGGAGGCCCCTCGTGTGGGGAATGTACTTTTGATCACAAATAACAAACATCAAACTAAAAAAAAAAGGTCTCACGGAAGTTTCGTTTTTGTGGTATTCCGATGTAGTCCAGCCACACTGATCTTAAGATCGAGGTAAAGAACGAGGCGGAATATCTAATTCAGAACCCGAATATGAAGAAACGTCCGTACTCGCCTTCTTACTTTAATTTCTTGAATTATTCTAACTCCAATTCTGAATTAGATCTGTGATTAAAATGCATGCTCAGCATCGAGACACTTGGTATCGGAGATAGGGAGTCACGATCAGTCAATAAATTAAACATTGATGAGTTTAAGAATTCTATCGAAATCCTATACGAAAAATATCGTATCCGTAAGTTTTGCTCGTTTTTGACGAAATTCTATTAAAAGTTCCCTCCAATTTAAAAATTGCATTTGGGAACGTTTAATAAAGTAAAAAAAATATTAAAAAAACCGAGGTTTAATTGCTGCCTACGGGGAAATATTTGAAAATGGGTTAAAAGAAGGAAGCTTAGGGTTAATCTTTTTGAATCCCAAGGATTAGGAAATTTTCTCGTCTCCAACGTCCTGACATAAAGATGTCAGCTCAAACGACTGCCCTATTTAGGGCTGCGTTCAATTAAAGTTTCGAAATTAACTCTTAACCTCCCTCAGCGAAACAGCCTTTTCTAGAAGAGACCTCATCACTTTCCTATCCAATATTTTCTCTCCATTTCGATCCGATAAATTAGCCATGCTTCCTCGACGATAAATAAGCATTTTCTCGAGTCGAATTAAAATCAGAACACGATAAAAAGAATTTCTTCTTCTTCAGAGTTAAAAATGATAGACGTGTCACATATCGCTTTCTCTTGCATTCGGCCGAACTAGTTCCCGTTCATCTTTTAATTTTATGTCTTTTACAGAACTACGCATTTCCCCAAATCTTAAAAGTTCATTTTACGTTGATTATATCATCTTTGCAAACTCGGACGCCAATTTCCTGAAACATATGTACGTCAAAGCTAATGAAAAATGAACACGAAGTGGATTCGAGCTCACATCGTGGAACAAGAACTACGAACATTTAAAATCGCTGCTCAAAGGCGAGAACAAGTCTGAGGAAAATAATGTGAGTGTCAAACGTGAGGTAGAGATCAACCTTTTGGTTTCAATTGAAACACAGTTCGATCCATCGTTTAAAGGAAACTGAAAATTGATTCTATAGCAAATTTCAAAGGTATTCGACCCCCTGACTTTTCATTGCCAGCTACCATTTGTGGTAAACATTTGATGCCAAACCTACATATAGGCGAAAAGAGTATGGGAAAATGTGGGAAACACTTCCCTCCAATTTAGTGAGGTTAGTTGAAATCAAATTCCTGCGCTATGCTCTCAAGGACGATAGTAAGGCTGATTTCAAAGACTTTCGCGATGCAAGCAAAAGGTCTCTTATCTATACAATTTATCAAAGTAATTTTAACTAAGGCAAAAGTCGTGATTCTTCCTGGAATTAATCAGTATTGTTTTGGCTTTCAAACTCAATTGTCTCCTTCTCAAATCCATTTCGCACGTCTTTAAATCCATAGAGATTCTGATAGATGCCTCAATTGTACTATCTTGGCTCATGAACAACGTCTGTATACTGAAACAGAAGCCAGATTTCGTTAAAAAAAGGCCTTCAGAACATCAAGTTCATAAAGGAAGAACTTTCTAATGAATTCAAATTAAATATTTCATTTAATTAAATTGTCACTATATAATGCCGTCCAAAACTAAGGATAAAGAATACCAATATCTATATTTTATTGGAAATACTCGTTTAATTTCGATAAAATTTTCAGATGATATTCGATGAAATTTGCCTTTAATAAGGTCTAAGTTTCAATTCATAGAACAGAGGCTAAAAAACTATGAGGGAACTAATGTGCACTCGAAGAAAGAATGTGTCCAAAACTAGAGAATGATAATTTATAACATTCACTTTACACGAAAGTTTGGTAACACTGTTCCATGATTCTTGTAAAATGTTAAGTGATGGTATTACTAATTTATCAAGATGGTGAGTAAGTTAAAGTCTACCTACCTTGAGAAAGCAAGCTATCCAGTAGAATAGTAAAGGAGTGACACTGTCCAACACTTCAAGCCATTGTAATTGATTAAATATGTGATTTAACGCATAATTTAGCTCCATGATGATACCAAATTTGCGAGTCGACGAAGAAAACGAGATACTCTCGAAATTCCACTTACAGGGAAAAACACACAGTGCAACGCATGTCAATAAAGGAACAATTTTTACAGTTTTTTTATGAAATGAAACTATCCTAGGCAAATTAATAAAAATATTTCCGATTTTTCCTGAATATTAAACGATTACTTTGATAAAAAATCAGATTTGCTTCTAAGAATTCACGAACAAACGTTATTAACGCGAGATTCTTTAGTCGCGTGTGAGTCTGGTCGCGAGCGACTCTACATTTCACTATGTCGGTCGGTCCCCGTTTTGCTTTTTTTTGTAATAACATCATAACTATTCGGCCGATTCTAACAAGACTTTTAAACCTTAGATTGTTTTACATTGTCTTTCAAATGATACAATTGCCAAAGTCCTCCTAAGGTTAAGGTTAGCTCGGGAATTATTTTGTTTTGGCAATAAAATCATAACTATTCGGCCGATTCTAACGAAATTTGAAACCCTTATGTTCTTTTACATTCTCTTGTCTTTGTTATTATGTTTTACATTGCAGGGGAGATATTTCCCAAATACTCTCAAATGTCCTTATATTTTTTATGTGTTAGAAATACATATTTTGGGGTAATTAAGGCATTTTAAAAATAATTTCTTGGTCGCTCCAGCAGCACCCCGGTTGAAAACCACTGCTCTAAACAGTCTTGATGAGATAGGATGCCACTGGCTCACAACATTTGTATTTATTTTAGCCCGGACAGATTGAAGCCTAAATGATGATATTGTATGACTCTATAGGAGAGTATGTTAGAGTAATTATTTTTTTAATTCCTCGTTGCTGTAGATCTTTTATAACTGAATGTATTTTTTCAGTTTCTACTTCTAAAATAATATTTCTTCTTCTCCTCGATGTAAACATGTCAGCCTTCTCCATTAGGTGTGAGCCGACTTCTATTGAAGCTACTCACTAGTATCATGTATCATGATAATAATAATTGTGCCCCATTAAATTATTTCTTAGTTTTACATTTGGTCATTATATATATATATATATATATATATATATATATATATATATATATATATATATATATATATATATATATATATATATCAAGTTCAATCTAGCCCGATTTTCTAAGGATCTTGAGACATTCATACGTATACTTTCATGAATTGCAACGTATTTAAGAGGTTTAAAGAAAATACGAGCTAAAATTAACGAAAATATTTACATTAAAAGTGCCTTGATGATCGAGCTTTTTTAATGGGGTGCTTTTATCTTTTCTGACTAGAAACCAGGGGCAGATTTAGGCATAGGACATCATATAAGCTAGGAACGTGACTGCTAGAATCATATAGGGTCTCTCACCATGACAGTATCTCATCTTACTTGGTATCTTCTCTCTATTGTTGCGATGTTTGGATGGGATCTCTCTCGATGATCTTCACTAATTTTTACGAAAGAAAACTAGATATGAATGAAAAAAATGTGCCTTAAAGGACATAGTACATATAGCCCAATTCCTTGAGACTCTCAATAAGCTCTGCTACGAGCTGTTTCTAGTTTAGATTTTAATGATTTCCTAAGAATCCATGAGCTACACCACAATATATACACAATGCTTTTCTCTCGACTTTGTCATTGCCATTTCAAGTTGCTCAGACTTCAACATTACGTTTACTTGTGGTCCATATTTGATCTTTTCCTCAGAAAGCTTTGGATACCTGAGACGGATTTCTTGAAATGCCTTTCCTACAAAATTTAAGGCTTTCACAAACCTTTTTAGCAATCCAAATTTTATATGAAATGAGGGCAATAAAACTTGGCAGGCTCCACAAGAGGCTGTCTAACGAAATTTAATTTCCCTACCTGTAATTCATGTCACAGAGACCACTGACCTTTCCGATAATGATGATCAACTCTGTTTTAGCAATTGCAACAATATTAATTTGTAATCCACCTTGCAAGCCAAGCAATAAAGCAATCATCTTGAAGTGTCCACACACAAACCCCACACTTAATTTCAGTATTGTTGCTTTTGTCAAGAAGCTCTTTAACATTATGTTAGTATTTTTTCCTCTGTAAAGAGTTGAGGTGTCTATAAACAGTAGCCATTCCGCAGTATCATACTTCAATCTAACAACAGTAAACAAACAATTCACATCTTTGCAGAAACACATCCCCACTAACATTAAAGTAAATTTCAAATTCATCATTTCGTTTCCAACCTTGAAATGTGTTGCAGTCTTTCCTTAGTAACTACGATTTCTTCAGCCTGGATCAGAGGCGTCAATTCAACCAAAACTACGGTGTGGCAACGTCACCAGCCAAGCCCCCTCCCTTAATTATTTATGTAATTATTTAAATGCCTTGAACTGCCTTCATTTAATATCTGCCAGTACACATTTTGTTTTGAAGTGTTTAAGACACATTGAGCTTTCTCAAATGCACTCTCACTCACCATCACGCCACTTTGAACACTACAGGCTTCTGGCCTCTGACAGATTATAAAAAGCAGTAGAGAAAGGGGTGAGCTAAATGAAAATGTGACTTGAGAACTAATGATCTTCCCAACATCATTAGTGCCCAAGTCACATTTAAGATGGACAGAAATTTTATACATTTATATTATAAAGGTGCATATTACATTTCCCCCTGGCACCTAGGGTATGGCGGTTGCCACACTTGCCACACCCAATTGACGCCAGTGGCCTGGATGTTAAAAGTTCAGTTCCTGACTAGGTGAGATCTAAGTCCCTGATCAAATCATCCAGTTCTCTTTCATTTGGAAAGAGGGAATGGGTACTCATCCATTTGTTTGCTGACGTTTCTGATGAAAAAGCCATTACTTCTTTCTAATAAAAAAATGAAATGATTAATTTAGCAACTTTAACCAAAACATGAATGAAATTAATAGTACATTTCACATAAAAGTAAAATTTATATAGAATATTACGAGAAGCTTTCCTAAATATATTTTCTGGTGGAAATGGTACAGCTAAGTTATCATCATGTTGGTAAGGTGGTACAGATGATGCTATGTCTAGTTACTCAAGAACTTGACTTCATTAACTTTTTGGTACTTTGTAACATCTATCATACAAAGATAGAAGTAATAATGGGGCTCTTCGGGTCTCTCTATACTCTGAGAATAGCAAAAGGCCCTTCTTGCACCTTTCAACCATCCTTCTAGAATTTGGTTCCTTTCACGATTTTACACGGCGACTTATGCCTGAGTAAGCAGTTGCCAGATTAGCGCAGAAAAAAATTACGATTTTATGTGATATATGATTTGTCTCCTTACAATATCCACACACGTAACAAAATGCATCGGGAGAGTTTTTACATCCTCTAGCAATTATTCTCAAGAGAGCTAAAATTATATCCTAGGATACAATCTGAAACAGGAAAAAATGCATTAAATTGTAGAATATATAAATCATTCTAAAGCAGTAGAAAGGATAAAAAGGGAGGAACTACATGTTAAAAACCACGACTTCCAACCAGACCCAGGAGAGGGAAGTGGGGAGGAGTCCCTCCTTCTCTCGGTTCCGGTCAAAAATGAGTAGTTGAAAGCTGCTGAAGGCACTTAGGCCGTATTCAAGGGCCGTAGTCGTTGTCTGCTCATATTCGTGAAATGAATTCCAAAGCGAAAAACTTTATACGAATCTTTCAGACTTTAAATATTTTGTCTAGCGTAAACCTATTAACTCTCATATATTCTTTTGACTTCCTTCCATACAGTTTATTCTAGGGTTCTGTGTCCCAAGCCACGAATTCGTAGATGAAAAAACTCTTCAAAATTTCTAAATCTACCACAAATTATGTCGCTCTTATCACTTGCTTCGAAATTCTGTTAACTCTGCGAAAACATATTTTCGTAGCATCCTTGGCTTAAATTCTTTCTGGCTTCCTTGACTCCCTCAGTCTTCAAATATCTCCGATTGGTCTAAGAATTATTTGTGATAATCTGTACAATCACAAAATTAATTGAAATCATCAGAATTCATTTTTGTCTAAAATTACATTAAAAAGAAATATAATTTAATTTTAACTTTATACATAACTAGTCTCAATATTAATGTTCTAATAATAAAATTCTTTTAAAAAGAAATATCTGTTTTAATATGTATTTTATTCTTATTCTCTTCTCTATCTTAATTCATTTTTGGAATTTCTACATTCGCCTATTTAATGCATATTATTTTATTTATATTATTAATTTTTTCCTCTAGATGTTGTTTTATTTCATTTTATTGTGTTTTTGCATGTTTTTAATCTCTACTTTTGCTTAGCACCTGCGCTAAATTTCGAGCTATTATTTACGTAGACATTGTTGACTTCTTCTCCTATCATCAGCTTATTGTTCTCTTCCACAACGAAGCAAATCTGTATTTTTGTATTTCTTCTGAATTAACTGAATTTAAGTTCAGAATTAATTAGAATGCCTCTTTTTTCCAGTTAGATTTACATTTGTTGTTCACATTCATCTTTAAGAAAAATACCACACATCCAACAATGCTTCAGCAAATTTACTTACCATCTACATTTCAACAAAACTGACATAGAAGAGGTCTACAAAAAAATTCCAAAACGTAACACGAATTAAAAGAATACACGTAAACCAAAACGGGTATTCAATACAACGCCAGTAAAGTAATAGCTTACATAAAACTTGTACTAATTGCAAACGAGCTAACATTGAAGAAAGAAGCTATAAACGAAACAAGATAACAATAATTATATTTTTTTTTTGGGGGGGGGAGGTCGTTCTTCAAGACCATGGGCCTTCACACACCACTCGTCTTTCAACTAAAGAAAATTAAAGGCAACCTTGAAAGTACGAACGGATTGACGTATCCCAGCAGGCAGATTATTACACGTTCTTGCGGCAAATATAGAGAAAGCTCAATCAGCCTTGCATCATAGACCACAAAGAGGGGGCAATCAGTAGGGGACAGAACCAGAGCGCAGGACTGTTAAGCTATGGAGTAGGATCAGTGAGGAGTAATTGAAGTAGGGAGCTACAGCATTTGGGCTCAAATATGTAAGAACAATCATAAAGTGTTGTTCTTTATCGAAATATGAACCAGTGCAGTTGATGGAAGAAGGAAGTTACACGATATAAGCGCCCCAGCTGAAGAAAATCACGGGGTGCAAAGTTTTAAACTATTTGGAGATGTGAAAGAGTTGAACTGTGTGCTACAGTGAGAAGGGATTACAATAGTTAAGGCGAGAGTTGAGGAAGGCATGAATGGAAATCTCAAAGCTGTTGGGTTCCATGTGGGAATGAGTGCGGCTGAGATTACGGAGAAAGTGAGAGTAAATTTAGAGACAGTAGAAACAAGTGTTTTGAGAGATGAATATCATAGATGACGTTAAGCCTTTTGACTATCAGAAGAGGGATCTTGGGAGACGCAAAATATAAGATATGAAACAATATTTTTGCAAAAATCTATAACCATACTAACTGTCAGGAGAGGCACCTCTGTTTTGTCATGGTTGAATTTCAGTAATTTAAAGTGTTTAAAGTTAGTTGGCACTATTCCAGACGAGTGTGAGGTATTAAATATATTAGCAAAGTAAGGAAGAAGAACAGAGAAGAACTATGGTTAAGAATTCCGGGGAAAGACGCCAACACGAACACACGCGTTATTCGAAAAGCAACGGAGCGAAAGAATTTCGGGTGGGAGAGAGTGAGTGAATGACAATGAGGTGACAGAAGTATCTTCGCACTTAAATTTTCAATATTTTTTTAAATATTTCTTCCTTTCGTCTGTTTATTAATCTAACTGGAAACTCAGTAAACATATTTGACAAAAGAAATACATATAAGGCAGATTTTCTTTGTATATAACAACAATTGCAAATAAAAAATTGACCAAGTGACTAATTTCTTCAACCGCTCTAATAACATGAGAGAATATTGTTATTAAATCAACTACGGTGGTAAAACACCTAATATAATAATAATAACAATGTCGTAGTATGACATTACATTATATCAATACCATATTATATCTATGAGGGAGGGACCAATAACTTGAAAGCGAACCGACAAAAGGGACGGAAAACCACGAGTTTAGACGGGCTGAGTAGCGAGAGAGTGCAACGAGGACAGGTAAATTATGGGCAATGGCAAAGCTCAAGGTTATTTAAAGAGGCATGTACAAAAATATAATTTGATTTACACAAAAATAATGAGAGAATTGATGAGTAAAATTACCTCAGAGAATAAACGGGCAAAATCACATCAGTAAATGAAAGGGGGAATTGTAGTTATAAATGAGACTATGAAGTTAGAACTTGAGGTATTACAGGAGAAGAATATTCAAATATGGGGGGGGGGGGGAATTAACTCAATTGGGTTACTGAAGGTGGGGGGAGAGGGGTTGGCTTACGGATGTCTTCTGCACGTGGGGTGAGGTCGCTCGGAACTTCTGAGCGGGAGGTTCAAGGGATGACGGTTCTCCAAAAACAGGATGGGGGAGGGGGGGTAACTTCCGGTCCAAGGAAGAGTATTTCGGCTACCCGAAATGAGGAAGGCTTCGACAGGAGTTGATGAGAGAAGTCAGGAAAATCACTCGGGGGCGATGGTTCAGTGGAGTTACCTCGTGGCTGGGGCTAATTCCAAATACACAAAATAGTTCAGCTGTCACTTTGCTTTGTTGCTAGCACTTTACTTGGAACCATGGGGAATCTTATGTGGTCTGGGCGAGACTTCTCAACTCTGTGTCTCCTCATGGGAGTCGAACACTATTTATCTTCGAGGCTCTCCCCGAGGGGGGTTAGCGGGAAACAGCTCTACTCTCAAATGGCCTCTAATCTTCTTGCAGAGGCTATAGTCCGCGTAAATGTGGTTCGAGGCTACCGCTTGTGGAGGGGGGGGGGAAGCTTACCAATTTAGGCCTAACCGGTCGTTCTGCCACGCATGGAAGTTCCCTTCTGCTCAAGAGCTTCCACGTGGGGATTCCCTCACAAACAATGCTATTAAACCAAAGAAATCTTACAAATTCGCTATAAAAGGTAAAAGCTAATATTTGAAAAAGTTTCTGGAAACGAAACTAATGTAAACTGCTGAATATTAGCACAGGCACTCATTGATAAGTATCTATAGAAAAGGAACGTTTATTTTGAGCAATGCTAAAGGCAAAAGAAGTTCCTCAAGCTAGTTTACAGCAAATAATTAAGCTTCATTTAGAGGGATTATCGTATAAAACTATTTCTGAGCGAGTTGAAGTGCCTTCGCAACTATAGGCTCTATAATTCTATAGAATCGCCATTAGGAAATCACCCCCAACTTGCTAAGAGCAGATGCTCCTCGCAAGTATTACGATCAGTATGTACAATACATGATTCGAAATGATTTTTATTAAAGATTTACCAATCAATCTAGAATTGTCAGGGACTAAAGTAACTAAAAAATCTATAGGTAGAGAGCTCTTTTTTAATGATCTGCATTCTTCCAACTCGGAGCAAAATTCTACTTCTTAATTTAAAGCATGCATCCTACTCTTTAATGTTTAACAAAGAGTATCATGAGAAGGAGAGCGAATTTTATAAGAATGTTATATCATCAGTTGAGAGCAAACTAGAAATTTCCGGCAAAAATTATGTTCATCACTAAGCAGAAGATCCCAAACGTAAAACACGTTCAAGGCTGCTTGAACATGTTTGGGGCTGCTTCATGCAGATGACTCAGGAACACTCCACATTATTAATGAAAAAATGGATGGTTCCACGTATCGAAAAAACCTGGCGGAAATGCTGCTCCCAAATGAAAAACATACTAAAATTGACATCAATGTAGATTTCAGCAGGACAATTATCCTAACTAAGGACACGGCCAAATTAACTCAAGACGGGTTTAAAAAGAGCAAAATAAAGTTCGTTCCATGGCCAAGTCAATCGCCAGACTTCAATCATATGGAATATTTGTGCTGAATACTGCAATCTGAAGGAGAAACCCAGACAACATTGCTCATTTGGGGAGCTTTGCTTTGAAACGCGAAACAAAATATGAAGAAATGATTGTCACCTAATGTGAATCGTCTTCTGCTGCTATTGCAAGCAAAGGTTATGGCCAAAATATTAAATAAGTGAAATTATTATTAGTGTAATAATTGTATCACCTGCTAAATTTTCCTTATTAGCAATTGTTGTTATATACAAATAAAATCTTTATTGTGTGTATTTCCTCTCATATATATATATATATATATATATGAAATGAAAAACTCACAAAGTATCACGTGCGGGTAGCAAATGAATGCAATGTCCCGCAGGAAAAAATGAAAAGGTGTTTCCAAGTACTTTCGAACTTTATTAAGTTCCTTATCAAGGATAACTACAAGACATAATAACTGTCCCTACTCTCCCTTTTAATAGTAATCACAATTTAGTTCTACCTTTTTCTCTTTGTTTTAGTAATCTTCCCCGTCTTTTGAATAACTTTAACATTTCTGTTGCTTTTAAATATGAGACGACCATTAAGAATTTATTAGTACGTAATAATTGTAATAGTTTGGGGGGGGGGGAGTTTATTCAGATGAGTGTTCTGGTTGTCTAAGTAAATATTATGGACAAACAGGTAAACAACTTTTTGTTCGCATATATCAACATAAATATAATGTCTGAAGAGGGGAAGATAACAGTGCTTTCTTTGTCCATACGTCAGATAAGGAACATCTAATTAACTGGAACTCGGCAAAATTTATTTATCGTTCCAATGACCCTATAAAAAGAAATATCATTGAATGTGCTTTTATAAGCAAATGTGGTCATTTTAACCTTCCCCATGGCTTATATAAAATAGATACTATAATTAAAAGATTAATACTTAAAGAAATTAGTTCTGACTTTTGTTCTTAGTTTTTTATATACAATCTATAGTTATGTGGCCCCTATTTTATTTTTATTTTTTATTATTTTTTTTAATTGTCACTGCTCTGTTATGTACTTTGTATTTTCCCCACTTCTTGCTCTTCGTGTCTTATAATCCCCCTCGTTAGTATATTTCCATTTCTTTTAATCTGTTACCCTTTCCGTCTTCTCACTTTAACCTTACTACCTGCTTCTTGTAATTCTTATTGTGAATATTTACCTTCCCCCTTCCGTCTTCCTCATTAGTGATTTCTTGTATTTGAGGCGGTCTTTCATACTTTTCTTTCGTATATATGCTGTGAGGGAATTCCACGTGGAATTTCTTTTCCAGCCAGGAAGTTCCATGTGTTGGAGAAGATTTTGTTAGGCTTAGGCTTAAACTAGTAAGCCTACCCCCCCACGTCCTTCCACAAGCGGTAGCCTCGAACCGCGTCCATCACGATTCATCTTTACACGGGCTAGAATAACCTAGGCAAGAAGATTCGAGGCCATTCGAGAGTAGAGCTGTTTTCCACTCCCCCCCGTACCCAGCGTGGAGAGCATCAGACATATATATTGCTCGTTTCCCATGAAACTGACACAGAGTTGAGAAGTCTCGCCGGGGCCCCAAGAAAATTTCCCTAGTTCCAGGTCAGGTGCTAACAACAAAGCAAAGTGACAGCTAAACTATTTTTGTGTATTGGAATTAGCCCCAGCCAGTGAAGTAATTCCATTTAACGATCGCTACCGAGTAATTTTTCCGACTTCTCTCGTCAACTCCTGTCGAAGCCCTCCTCGTTGGCCCCTTGTTTTCGGGTGGCTGAAATACTCTCCCCTAGACCGGACGTTACCGCTCCTCCCTCCTTTTTTGGGAGAACCGTCATCACATTAACATACGCTCAGAAGCTTCAAGCGGCCTCGCCTCACGTGCAGAAGGCATCCGTAAAGCCTTACCCTGACGTCTCATCCGGAATCTTCTGTAAGCCAACCCCTCTCCCCCTCCAGTAACCCATGTGCGTTAATTCCCCCCATTTGAATAGTCTCCTCCCGTAACACCTTAAGTTTTAACTTCATAGTCTGATTCATAATTACAATTCCGTCCTCCCCCCCTTCGTTCATCCGATGTAATTTTTGCCCATCATTTCTCTCATTATTTTTATGTCAATAAAATTGTATTTTTTACATGCCTCTTTAAATAACCTTGAGCTTTGCCATTGCCCATAATTTACCTGACCTCGTTGCACTCTTTCTCGCTACTCAGCCCATCTAAACTAGTGGTGTTCCGTCCCTTTTCGGTTCGCCTCTAAGTTATTGGTCCCTCCCCATAGATATAATATGCTATTGATGTAATATAATGTCATACCACGACATATGTATTTATTAATATACATATTATATAAATTTGGTGTCAAGTGTGTTTGGGGTTTTTACGAACCCGTGTCATTTTAATTTCAACATTAGAAGTTTTCTCGTTATTCACGTATATCCTTTTTATTTTAATTTTTTGTATTGTACTTGCAGAAGTCAAGTTCAAGTTAATTGAAGAGCAGTGGAACGTTAATCTATTTAGATTTTGTGTCAGACCCCAGGTAATTAATTTTTTTACTGTGTTTGAATTTTAGAGACTCTCCTGGTTATTAATCCAAAAGAGTTAAGGTCTTTGGTGTCCTAATTACGATAGGACCATTTTATTTTAGTTTTTTTCCGCTTAGAAACAGCAGAGGTAGGAGGCTGTATTATTTTTTTTGTGAACAAGCCCTTCACGAATATTCAAGTATTCGTTTCGCGTGGGGAGTGTCCTAGATCGTTCGCGTGTCAGTGTTCCCTCAGTTAACTGCGTAACAATGTCATCCTTTGAAAAATTTAAGAGTCAGGGTGAAATGTTAGGTCTTTCGGGCAAAGACCTGCTAAATTACGACGTACAGGAAGAAGAGAGGAACGAACGGGCAGAGCGAAGGGAGATGGAGATGGAGAAGAACAAAATGGAGATGAAGAATAAAAAAATGGAGATGGAGAAGAACAAAATGGAGATGGAAGAGAACAAACTGAAGATGGAGATGGAAGAACGTGAACAAATTAGGCAGCATGAGCTGGAAATGAGCCGAAATCAAATGGATTCTCAGTCTATTGGTTCCCGGGCTGAAATTCCCTAAACTCCTTCAGTCCACCTTCCCGCTTTTAATGATAGAGAGGACTTTGGGTCATTTTTGATCCATTTTTGAGAGAATCTTTCAGATCAATAGAGGGGATCTCCAAAATGATGGCGTCGCTCGCTTACTCCCCCTCCTAAATGCCAAGTTAAGGGATATCTTCGTATCCCTTCCCCCGGAAGCAACTTTGGACTATTCCACGTTAAAGTCCGAATTGCTAGCCGTTGTTCATATGAATAGCAAATTCTACCGCTCCCGATTCCGCTAGGAAAGGATCCGCCCTGGCCAAACATTTCGACAACACGGGTATATCCTCCAAAGACACCTTCAGTGTTGGCTGGATGCGTGCAAGATTCCCCAGGTCTACGAGTCCCTTCTGGACTTCCTCCTTAGAGATCAGCTTTTAGCTGCCGTGGCTCCCGAAATTCGCGCCTTCATTAAAGATAAACGTTGCGCCACTTTCAAGGAGTGCTTAGAAGAGGCCGATGTCTACGCGGATAGTCACGATTTATACCGTGAGGATGTTAAAAAGGCTCCCCAATCGCCCCCCAAAACTAAATTTTATGGCCCTAACACCCCCACTAAATCGGTTCCAACATTTACCAAAGTTCCTAGTCCCTCGAAGCCAAGAAACTTGCATCCATCTGAACACCGAGACGCTAAGCCTCTAGTTTCTTCTCTCCCGGTTGTGCCGTACCAAAAGAACCCGATCGTCTGGTACACCTGCAGAGTTCCCGGCCTTTACCGCACGAACTGTCCTCAAAACTCCCGATTCGCAAATTCTCAGTCCCACCAAGTGCACCAAATCTGGGCTGCCCCTGATCCTCCTCCGTTGCCTCAGGAGACTCCCGATCCTCATTCGCCCGCTAAAGACCCGGTCCATCAGGTAAACTTTCTTTATAATTAGAACAACCCTGTTGGATTGAAGTTCGAGAACGGAACTGTGAACGGTCGCCGAGTATCCACCCTCGTCCGTGACACCAGGTGCACCTGTATTATAGTGTCTGAGGACCTACTCCCCCCTGTTGGGCCCGACCACAAGAAATTTGCGGTGGTCCACGACTACATTGGCCGGGCCAGTCGTTTCCAAGTAATTCGTTGTCACATCGAGTGTGACTATATGTCCGGTTGGGCCGAAGTGGTAGCGGCCTCAATCCAGTTCTGCTCCGTTTTGTTCTGTCAGAACCCCGTAATTTACGACCATCCCGTGGCCCAGCCCGTGATAACCCGTACACAGGCCCCCCTGGAATCCCGTGCACCTGTTCCCCTTAAAATAACTATCGACCCAAAGTTCCAAGCCCTCTGGAGCAAAAAGTTTTCCCGCGCCCAGAAGGAGTGCGCAACTCTCCCCCCCTTTAGGAAAAAACTAAAGCCCTCAAGCGTGAGTCCACCTGAGGTAACAAACGAGTATCGTATCCCGTGAAAAAGTACTTATTGAGAGGTTCTGCCTTACTTTAACCTTAAGTCACGAGAACAAAAATTAAAGCCTGGCGCAAAGGTGCTGGTGCTACTTCCCACGGGAAGCAACAAACTCCTTAGCCAGTGAATGGGACCCTACCCCGTCTTCAAGGCTAAAGGATGCGTGGATTACCTCATCCATACTCCGGCGGAAGCGAAGGTTTTCCACGTGAATTGTATATATATTATCTCATTAATGTTCCTAATTATGATTTTTTTTTTGGTTCACTAAATTGTTTAGTCTTTAGTCCCATATTTATGCCTCCATTTAATTGTATTTCCTTTTGGTTGCACTGAAATTTCGCCAATGTTCTCCTGTGATTTTTTTTTGTTTAAAATTGTACAAGTTAAATTCTTTAGAATTGACCTGTTTAAAGCTTATGTCGGTAAGTTCCCCGCTGAGCTCAGATTTACGATTTTTTTTGTGTGTACACCTGTCGTACAGGTCAGAATTTCCCTAAGACCCTTGATAATTCGAGGCTATTCGAGAGTAGAGCTGTTTCCCACTACCCCCCCTCCCCCGCCGCGTGGAGAGCCTCAGACGTGTGAAACCGAAACAGAGTTGAGAACTCTCGTCGGGACCCCAAGAAAATTGCCCTAGTTCCAAGTCAGGTGCTAACAACAAAGCAAAGTGACATCTGAACTATTTGTGTATTGGAATTAGTCCCAGCCAGTGAGGTAATTCCATTTAACGATCGCTACCGAGTGATTTTTCCGACTTCTCTCGTCAACTCCTGTCGAAGCCCTTCTCGTTGGCCCCTTGTTTTCGGGTGGCCGAAATACTCTCCCCTGGACCGGATGTGACCGCTCCTCCCCCCTTTTTGGGGAGAACCGTCATCACTTTAACATCCGCTCAGAAGCTTCAAGCGGCCTCGCCTCACGTGCAGAAGACATCCGTGAAGCCTAACTCCGACGTCTCACCCAGAATATTCTGTAAGCCAACCCCTATCCCCCTCCAGTAACCCATTTGCGTTAATTCCACCCATTTGAATAGTCTCCTCCCGTAACACCTTAAGTTTTAACTTTATAGTCTGATTCATAACTACAATTCCCCCCCTATCTTCCCTTTGTTCATCTGATGTAATTTTTGCCTATCATTCCTCTCATTATTTTTATGTCAATAAAATTGTATTTTTTTACATGCCTCTTTAAATAACCTTGAGCTTTGCCATTGCCCATAATTTACCTGACCTCGTTGCACTCTTTCTCGCTACTCAGCCCATCTAAACTAGTGGTGTTCCGTCCCTTTTCGGTTCGCCTCTAAGTTATTGGTCCCTTTCCATAGATATAATATGCTATTGATGTAATATAATGTTATACCACGACATATACCTCTAATATAATATTATCCTTGATAAGGAACTTAATAAAGTTCGAAAGTACTTGGAAACACCTTTTCATTTTTTCCTGCGGGACATTGCATTCATATATATATATATATATATATATATATATATATATATATTATATATATATATATATATATATATATATATATATATATATATATATATATATATATATATGAGAAACTCACAAAGTAGCGCGTGAGTAGATCAAAAAATGCCAAAAATCCCACAGAAAATTGAAAGTCGGTTTCCAAGTATTTTCAAACTTGTTTAGTTCATTATCAAGGAATGAACTAAACAAGTTCGAAAGAAGTTGGAATCCGAATTTCATTTTCCTGTGTGATATTTTGCATATATATATATATATATATATATATATATATATATATATATATATATATATATATATATATATATATATATATATATATATATATACTGCGTTTCAAATTTTTAGGCAGCTTTGTTTTTTCGTAATAACAGAGTATTTATTCGGTCGAATCGAGATATTTTTACCCTGAATGATGATAACATCCTTCCATTTGCATGTACTGCACCAAAATGAACCTTATCCACCCATACGTAAAGAAACAACGGCCATTTTAGTTAAAGGCATCAGTTTTCTCGTCCTAAATTATTAGATAGGTCTATTAAAAATGCTAATTATGCAAAAACAAACATTTATTTAATGCGACAGTTAATTTTTAACAACAAATATAATCATATAGGACTTTATAATGAGCGTAATGATATGTTTTAATTGAAATAATAAAAGAAATATGACGTTATAAAGTTCTTAATGATGGATGTATGATCCTCCACATGAAAGAACGTCCCTGACGTGTTTATCCATTGAATTCGTCAAGGTAACTATTTCATCTGGAGTAGTGCTGTCAGCAGCATCTACAATAGCTTCTAAGAGCGCATCTTTACTTGAAAACTGCCGTCCATCTTGATATATCTTCCTCTTCAGAACACTCCATAGATTTTCAATCGGGTTTAAGTCGGGTTAACACGCTGGCCTTCATCAAACGGTGTCCAGAGAAGCCAAATTGTTATAGGTATTTCAGAGATTTCTTAGCTGCCTGGGAAAGCGCATTATCTTGCATGAATATCAGCGTTTTCTCCAATGAAGCTTTTTTTCTTCAACCAGGGCTTAAAATTGTCCCCTAAAGAGGTAACATAGCCATTAGTTGCCATCTTAATTCCGTTTGGAACTTTCCAAGGACCAACCAACTTGTTTCCAATGATGCCAGCCCAAAGATGATCCCGCCTTTCCCTTGTTGGCGTCTCAAACGATGAGGACGATTTCCGTTATTTGCAACCCATCCTTTACTCCATACATTTGGTCCGTATAGGGTAGCACGGCATTCTTCAATAGAAAGGACTCTTGAAAAATCTATCTTCATGTAATGTTCTGCCCATTTGACTCTATTTTGCTTATGAACAGCCTTCAGAGGGGTCCTTGTAACAGGTTTTACGTCCTTGCCTACCTGCTTCAGGAGGCGACACCTGGTAGATTTCGAAATATCTTCCCTACCACAACGTTTAAACACTTTTCGACTAGTCAGAACCGGGTTCTTCACTAATTCTCTCATTATACGTGACATGGTACGCCTGGAAATAACCCTCGAATTACCCTTGTCAGCCCCCGAACGGAAAGCAGAAGACTCCAAAAATTTCTTCACAGTTCGATGATCTCTTCCAAGGATCTTTGATATTTCCAGTGTCGTCTTTCTTTTTCCAAGCTCTCAGACAATGGTGGTCTTCTCATTTGATGTTAAATCACGTTTTTAACAATAATAACACTTTTATTCGGCACTTGCCCAATAATTTAGGACGGTAAAATTGTTGCTGTTTGACGAAAATGGCCGCCGTTTGTTTACATCTGCGCAGATCCAATTTATTTTTTACAGTATGCGCGAGCAGATATTGCCATTATTCAGTGAGTAGATATCTTAATTCAAACGAATAAATACTCTGTTATTATGAAAAACAAAGCTGTATATATATATATATATATATATATATATATATATATATATATATATATATATATATATATATATATATGGGAAATATCACGAAAGTTAGCGCGTGATAACTATAAATATGAATATGTACCACGGAAGGAAACTGAAAAAAAAGCGGATTGGAGTTAGTACTTTCGTCTATTCGACATTTTCAAACTCAATGGTAAGAAAAATAAGACACCCAGTATTTATTGGGAAAAGTGCTTTGTATAAATATTGGCTGTCTTATTTTTGTTACCATTGAGTTTGAAAATGTCGAATAGACGAAAGTACTAACTCCAATCCGCCTTTTATTCAGTTTCCTTCCGTGGTACATATTCATATACATATATACAAATGTACTAACGGCATACTTTTAATTGTGATCAAAGCGGTGCTCGCTGCCTCAATGTGTCTGGTTCGAATCGCTTCCCTGCACGGATTTTTTTTGAAAAAAGGTAATAAAAATATTACTGCAAAGAAAAATTATTCTGTTTTCTCTTTAAATGTGGTGCAATGGATTCATTTTCATCATTCTCTCGTGCTACTTTTACCGATATATACATTTATATATATATATATATATATATATATATATATATATATATATTTATATATATATATTAAGAAAAAATATTGCAGTAACGCAATTAATTATGCGGTTAAAAGGACATTTTTGGCAAACACAATCTTCCTCAAAGCCTTCGGAAGAGCTCTTCTCACATATACGAGAAGGTAACACTTAAAATAAGCGTTCTCTCAGATAGCCAAAAAGATATCTTTCGATTGGCATTTTTAAGTGTCACCCACCAAAAATAGTCTTTTAAATATATATATATATATATAGAGTGTTTCAAAAATAGATGGCATAACTTCGGGATTATGTTCCTTATTTCTAAATAATAAAAATAGTTCCCATGAACATACGACTATGTCCGGAAATGCTTAGTTTCCCAGTTATAGTCTATTAAAACATGCTAATCAGAATTCTTTCATCTCCCACAGGTGGCCTCTTTCAGCAGAGGATTCCATTGAACCCGATCAAGTAGTTGTCTGGATAGAGGGATGCATCGTGATGGACTAGTACTCAAATCAAGATAGAGCATATATTCACTTCGTGTATTGTTTGACGAATGGTAATGCTGTAGAAGCTCGTCGTCTGTACCAGGAAAGGTTCCCAAACCAAAGATGCCCAATAGGAAACATTTGTGAATATCCCTTACCAACTGTATGAATATGGGACCTTGGAACCTCGTAGTGACGACGGAGGACGATCAAAGTCTACGACGGCTGAGGAATAAGAGGGAATACTGGATATTGTGAATGATACTTAGTTGGCACCACAGTTGGCAAGGCGTGTGGTTATTCCTCATTTGGATGTCTTGAGAGTGTTTCAAGAACAACAGTTGTACCCATATCATCTGCAACGTGTACAGGCGTTGTCACTAACAGATGACCCTGCAATAGTTACGTTCTGCCAATAGTTCTTGGAGCAGTGTGCTACAATTCCCAACTTTTCCAGCTTCGTTTTCTTCATCGATGAAGCACAGTTCACACGAGGTAGAATATTCAACTTCCACAATCAGCATGTATGGGCAGAAGAAAATCCACATACAATTGTATCATCACGTCACCAAAATCGGTTCTCACTAAACATCTGGGCCGGTGTTGGATTTCTACCTGTGGGGGCATTTAAAATCACTTGTGTATTCATCTCCGATAGATGATCAGGAAAACACTCTGCAACTAAATTGGGGCAGGGTGAGAGACACTAAAAAACACGCCAGGAATTCGGGAGGGTTTTCTTGAGTCCAAAAAAAGTCAATGTGAAGCCTGCATTACGGCGGGGGCTGCACATTTTGAGCAGTTTCTGTGGGGCACTCAAAAACATTGTGTATGTGTCACCTGTGCGAAATAAAGGAATTCTGCTCATCATGTGTTTTAATAGCTTATAACTCGGAAACTAAGCATATATATATATATATATATATATATATATATATATATATATATATATATATATATATATATATATATATATATATATATATATACATATACAAACATATATATATATATATATATATATATATATATACAAACATATATATATATATATATATATATATATATATATATATATATATACATTTTTTATAAATTACCAGGTTATATTTTGACTTCGCCAATTTAATTTTGAAACGTTCTAAATGGCTAATGCAATTTTTGGTATATGGCTATTTAAAAACATTCAAATTTGGGCTGTGAACTTTCGCCTTTCTTTAGTCATCTTCAGACGGAAAGCTCCGTTGTTGTTGAGGCGGCATTGATTTAACGTTTCCTTTCATGTTGCCTCCTTTATCAGTAGGGTAGCTGTTTGGTGGTCGAGAGCAGAAAAGAATGGAGGTCAGGATCAAGATCAAGATAGTAAAAGAGGTGAATGTGATAAAGAGAGATAGATATGATATGTAGAGATCACTGTGTAAGTGAGGGATGAATGGTGTCAATGATATGGATGAGGAGAGGAGATGATCATGATAAATGATTAGAATGAGGCTGATGGTGATTTATGCAGGGTTATCTGGCTAACGCTTTCGTTTTGCATTTTGTTTAACTTATAGATATACTATGTTTTTATTTGAGCCTAGGTTCTCTTGCGTTTTGTTTATTGGTTTGTTTTCTATTTAAGATAGCTTAGTTTTTTGCTTTTGCATTCGAGCCTTTATTCTCAGATTTTGATCCCTTTTGAGCTTTTAAAGTTTTGCTTGAATTTTATTTTTCTGCATCCGGAAAGAAAAAATATAGATCAAGAGAGGAAAATGAAGCCGTTCTCGGGAAGTGATGCGTAATCTCATCAACATTTAGGACACCTATCTTCAGCTTGTCGATCAGATTGGCAAGGACTTGACCTCTAAGATTGATCAAGTAGTCTACCCAGAGTGGGTGTCTACTGTTCAAATCCACGAGTAAGTGAAAGGGCCTCGGCAACCGTGCCACGACGTGGCGGAAGTCACCAGCCTCGAATTCGGCTTACGGTGGAATATACGCCGAAATAACAATATACGTCTTATCCCGATACAACTGCCCACTACCTACTGCCTGAAAGGAGGTATTTAAATCAAAGAGAAGAATGGAGACATCATGCTGAGTGTAAATGGTGCATCCTACAGCGGGGGCCCTCTTTGAAGAGAAGACCCTCCGGGGAATAGTCGGGGCTGGATGTGACACTTTGTGCCGCCAGCTGTACTAGGTGGGCGACCGGGGTGGACAGAAGAGTTCCGAATAGGCGAATTCGCGCGGAAACGACTGTGCTCGTAGGCCTAGAGGGCCAAGTTCTTAGCCTCGCGAAATGAGAGACGATCCTGGACCTGAACGGCCAGTATTTCCTTCTCATCGAGATAAGCACCACATTGCTTCGAAGAAGCAGGGTACGGCTCTCCTTAATTGACACACTTGACTTACACGATTTAGGACATATCGTGTGCAACCTTGGAGCAACTTGCACATACTTCGGGTACCCCACCCACACACTTTTCGCGTCTACAGGATCGAACTATTTTCTCAAAGTGGTGAGAGTAGTAGCACATCCGCGGCCAGTGGCACGAATGGCTTCCCGTGATAGCGATACCAACTGGCACGCACCTATTCAGGCAGCCTGTGACAGTCTAAGATGAGGAAGAGTGTAGGACTTGATCTCGAAGCCCCTCCCTGTTTTCTCATAAGACGTTCGACCTTGACCTCTCCTTGGTCGGCAAGCTCTAATGTGATTTTATCTATAGATTATTCCACGAGTTCCATCGCATAAACTACTCCTTTTACGAAGTTAATATTAGAGTGCGGCGTCACACTCACCGGGGTGCCATCAAATGTCTGAAGAGTACTAATCATCGCGGACTCGAAGGGATCCTACGTATTCGACAGAAGTCTCCTTTCCATCAAACGTGTCAACTTCGGCTCTCTACCAATCAGGCTAGCTAGTCCTCTTCTTTGAAGGAAAATTTTGCCTTGGGTAACATGCTGCCATCAGTGGAGTGAATAAACAGAACGCGTTTAAAGCCAGCGGGGTCGAACACGCCCCGACGTGATCGAGGCTCCGTTCTGCGCACTCCTGACTTTGGTATTTTGGTCTTTCGTGCCGATCTTGGCTTGGTCGCATACCGAAACGGCAGCGGACCCCTCCATTCCTGTGGTTCCCACGGAGGGAGTGGAGCCCTGAATCATTTTAGTCTTTTTCCTGTTTTTTTATGGGAGGAGGGTGGGGAACGAACCCGCTTCTCTCCTTTGCCAGAAAGAGACCTTAGGCCAGGTGGACCGGCTTCAGCAAGATCCTTCTCTGAAATGGAGAAGCACCTGGCTGTCAAGGAGGCACCAGCCTGAAGGAGGAGATCACTCCTCTCCTTATGAGTCCTCTGGGACCCGAGCCGTCTGTGGAGAAGCTTGCACATGGTGAAACTTGGGCTCGGTTCAAACTCGTGAAAGATCCTGTCGTCTGGGGCTGGGTTGCTTCCAGGACCATGGCAATATCAGGGGGGCATCTATGTGGCCATTCCCCACAAGCCATCACCTATCCCATTCGAGGTTCCTTTTGTCTCGTCTAATGCCGGTGAACCGGCATCCGTCAGGTAATAGAGGGTGGGGGCAGGGGCATATACGCTGTCGCCCTGTAAACAGAATATGAATGACAGCAGGGCATTAGGTAGCACGGGCCGACGGGCAGACAGGCCCTGTTATCCCTTGTCACCCTAAGGGGGTTAGCACTATCGAACTGCTCCCACCGGGAGCGGTCAATTTTGCGCCCCATGTATGCTTTCTTCGCAGTCCTCTTTGAAAGCAAAGGAGGGAATGTCGCTATAGAAAAAATGGAGCGGCCCAAGGGCGCCTCCAGAGAAGAAAGTCAGGAGGAGGAGTAAGCCTCCTCTCCGGTAAAAAAGAAGTTTGCAGGGGCCCCTGAGAAAGCACAAGGGTAGGAGGACCTTTTCTACTGTGGAGCTGCATGAGAGCGGCTCCGTCGATGGTAAAGGGGGGTAAAGGGGAAGTCTAAATAATCTATATCAATGTGCATGGGGACTCTATTATTACCACGAGATGCAAACGCTAATCACCCCGCGCAGTATCCCGCTCTCTGAGGGGTGAATACGAGGTCGGCAAAGCCAGCTGCCACCATTAGAGGCCACTCCCCTTGCCCGGTGGCAGCTTCACCTTAGCCTGGGCCTAAAATTGATAGACAGTGAAAAGATAGAGAAGATGTTTGTGAGGAAGGTATGGGTGGGGGTGAGTCAGATTGTTACAAACTCACCACCCCGAACCGGGGGTTAGGGGAGAGGGAGCATCGCCCCCTCCACCTCCGCCCTGATCCAGGATGGCTGGGTGAGAGGAAACTAGTCGGTGTCTACCCTGCGAAATTAGAGGCCGACCAGAAAAATATATGGGAGAGGTTGTAGGGAAAGTGAAGAAGCAGGGTAAGAAGTCAGAGTGTCAGAAAGAAGTGGAAGAGGTTAAGCGGGGGTCGGACAGGGAAACAAATCGCCTAGCCGCTTACGGGGTTCTGAGAAATAATTCCTCTATGGGCTATTCCCAAAACCAGTTTACTCATGAGCCCCTAATTATATCTGTACTAAGTGGCGACGATAGTTAAAACGAAATTGATTCATGGCGGACGGCTCGGACGTGTTCCCACCTCCTTGGTCGGTGTGTGAGAGCAACGATGGCTCTTAATATCTTTGTCTTATGACTCTCTTATGAAAAAAAATTCTCCCTCTTTTTTAAAGAATGGAAAAACTCGACTGGGCGCTCCGGATTAGGGTAATTTTCTAGGAGATCGGCGCATGATATTTTAACTGTTTTTTTGGTGGGAAAGGTGCTAAAGTTTAGCTTTTTTAACTATTTCTCAACGTAACTAATTATATTAAACTTTTATAAAATAATCTAGCCAAAGACCTGCTCTACTTGAATATTACAAGGATTAGCTCATATTTTAGCAGCGTCGCTCTTAGTTCGTTACTAATTATTCGTAGAAAATATGAATTTCGATAATCTTGTCAACAAATGCTTGTTGTTTGAATATCTGCCCTTTCACTGAAGTTCGTTTCTGTTCGTTTGATGCTTTTATAGGTTGGAGTCAGAGTACGATTCACCTTTAGCAGAAAATGTGCAGTAATCCCTCAGAGCAGATGCGCTGGGTGCTAAAGTTTGGGCGCATGTCTTTGATGAGATGAGCCTCCAAAATCTTCAGGCAGCGAAGATTTGAGCTTCATCTAAGGATGGTAGTGTTTTCAACCAGAATTAATCTCGTAATTTGTTCTTTATAGTGTGGTTTGATTCCTCCATCTTGCAAGAGCATCGTTAAGTGTCAGCTGAGGGTAGTATTGGCCATACCAATGTCTTGATGTTTGGATGACGCTTGCAGTCCTCATGGGGGTATTCATTGTTTTTCACAGATATTTCTTATTAATAGGGCGCTGTTTTTATGATATATTTGCAGAGAATATCCGAATTGGAGAATGATATCATAAGAATCGAAGAAGAATGCTTAGCACACAACATATAAGATAAACAAAGCGACATTTTCTCCAAGAACTTTCCCAGAAGTTGAAGACTATGGAATTCACAGAACGAAATCTAAAATAAAACAAACTTAATAACTTTATGGAGGGCAAACTTTCCTCACCAAATCTAGAAAGAAAGGACTTTTGAACCACATACTTGACGAAGGACTGAAAAAAGTCCTCAACCTGAGCCTTAACTGCCAGTTTCAACCAAAATATGACAAAACATACAAAAAGTAAAAATTCAACTGCTTTACAAAGATTTACAAAAACTTGAGACCCATAAAGTCCTGAAAATACAGCATGAACTTAGCCCCAACTCATGGCAGAAAGAACTAAATAACACAAAGAACAAAAACTCCATATTAACAGAAGAAATGAAAGAGTCCTTAAAAAAATGAGATAACAACGTAAGCATCAATAGAAGAGAATACAAGGCCAACATTTTCGTTCTACTTAATAAAGAAGAATACATGCAAAAACCAAAGAACATACTCAGCGACACCCCCAAATTCCAAACAATAACAAATGACCCAACAAAACCAACTGAAGAAAGGACACAACAAACCAATACCCCAAAACAACAGTATCCCCAATCAAATCCAACTCTTTTCTATTAAAAGTCAATATAGATCCGGATACATCTACGGGAGTGTTAAATCACTTATGCAAAATAATCACCTTCGCCAAATCATTTCCCAAGTCCCAATGCCGACATATAAACTCGAAAATTGTTTGAATTCGATTATTACGGCATTTACCCCGTCAAAATTTTGCATAAAGTCGATCAATGATTTTGTTGATATTTTTCACAGTTCCCCTCTGGAAGGAATCCCATTTTGTTTCGATATCGAGAGCCTTTTCACCAATGTGCCAATAGAAGAAACAATCGAAATAATTATAAAGTGCATCTACAAAACCCCTAATTTTTCTTCCTGACGAATGGAACCCCAAATATGAAAGCAACTTTTAGAATATAGACAATTGAAGCTCCATTCCGAAGCCAAGGAGGCAAACTTTACCGCCAACTGACGGAGTAGCGATAAGGTCTTCATTGATCCATACTCTTGCGAACTTCTACATGATAAACCAAGAAGAAATGCTCTTAACAAAAATGACGAACCCACCAAAAATTTACACAAGATTTGTTGATGAGATATACCTTACAACTAACGACGATCATCCATTACTACAACTCAAAACGATCTTAGAATTACATTACGTTCTCAGATTCACATAAGAGTTTAACATAATCAGTTGTATTCCTTTCCCGTATGAAGACGTAAAACAGAACAGTGACAGAAAATATACCAACCACCGTCTATCAAAAAGAAACATACTTCGGTCGATACATTAACGCCAAAAGTGAGTGCACCGAGAACTATACATAAAAAGAGCTATCAATAACTGCTCAACATGAACCGTACTTCTCCAACTGAAAATTTTACAAACTACAGAATAAAATTCTCAACTCAAAGTTTGAGGTACGGGAGAAAAAATAAAAGGAAAAAATAATACCAATCAACTACAAAAAACAAATGACGGATACCTACAAAACGGACGAAAAAATACTTCAAGATATCATAAAAAGCAACACTATATAGAAAATTACAATAAGTTATCTATACGAATATACAACAAAACACTAATGTCAGCAATCTATTAATGAGAGATAACCTATGTAAAAAACAATCCATCGTAAAGGCTACAAATGTGTTCTACAAATTCAAATACCCTCATGAGGACTGCAAGCTTAGTCCAAAGAAAATTGTGACCACTATGACCTTCAAACGACGCCTAACGATACACTTGCAAGAAGAAGGAATCAAAGCACACCATAACGGACATCACATCGAAAAAATTACGAGAACGAGTCTGGTTGAAAACACTACCAGACTAGATGTGGGCCCAAACCTGATTACCCAGCGCACCAGCTCGGAGCGACTACTGCCTGCGACTAGAACTCATACTTTGCATAATGCACGCTCACTTCATGAATATAGCGAAGCTAGGATCCTAGACTAAGGAACTTAACACCATGTTGGAAAACGTCCATAAAAAATGTGGCTCGAACTACAAGAAAGGTGTCTCTCTCCAACAGTGTATACCTTTACACCATCGACCTACCTAAATTGATACATGAGAGTGCGATTTAAAAATACATAAAATTAACAAATAACATCACACAGATTACTACCAGCGATAGAAAAACCCTAAAGACATAACACTAAGAACCTCAGGAGAAATCAAGCACATCAACGATTATGAAAAACGACGAAACAAAATTAAGACGAACAAAAACAAGTTCAAATTAATTCCCGTGAACCGGAGGGAAACATCTGCTGTACGATTTGAAGGAGAAGCCTATCCCTATATCACGCAAAGGCAAGTCCTTGGACTCAAACTATCTACAAAAGGTAATACTTACCTGCCATTTAAAATAGAAGGTGTCAGAATCAACAAGGACCCTAACAGCACTGCAAAGATTCCAAGACCTAGACCAAGATACTTTACCCAATAATCCTCACAAATACATTGACCAACTCACAAACGAAAAAGGCCCAGAGAATACAAAACTGGGCCATCAGATTCATTTCAAACACAAGAAGAAACGATCGGCTGACATCAGAGGAACTAGGCCGGAGAACAGCATTAGGACCAGTAAACAAAGTCCTACACGAACGTGTGAGAATCTATGCAACAAACTAAATAAATCACTACGACAGAAAGGAATAAACCAAATCATTATACATGATTATGAAATACATCAAATCCGATAGGGAAAACGATATGACGGAAGCAGAATAAAGACAATACAAAATATTAACTCGATATATAAATAAAAGAAAAAACAAAAACCGAAATAGACAACCAGAAAACAAAAATAGACAAAGTAAAAAAAAAACAAAATACACAATCGATGAGACCGCAAATAAAAATAAAATAATGTGAAGCGAGAAGAGGAAAGAAAGAAAAACAAAAACAAAAATGAATAAACATAATGCGAAACAACAAAAAATAAAATAAATGTAAAAAAAAAAAAAATGTGAGAATAGGAAGAACAACAAATGATACAAACAATCATATGAGCAAACGATAACAAAGGTTCGAATGATACAAATACAACTTAATAGACACTGAAGAAAGAAAAAAATATATACGAAAGAGTTTTCCAGGCAACCTGGCACAAATCTTATCATCATCACCCATATCATCTCGATAATCACCTCCTCTTCACATCCATATTATCATTACGCAGCACTCAATATTTTTTAACTATAATATCTTTTATTTCACATATTCAGCTCCTTTGCTGTTCTTATGAACTTCTCTCTTTGCTGCTCACTACCACCAAACAACTACCTCGCCGAAAAAGGAGGCAACAGGAAAGAAAAGACTTTAAATTAATGCCGCTTCAACAACAACGGAGACTTCCGTCTGAAGATTGCTGAAAAAAGACGAAAGCTCACGGCCCAAATTTTAATTAGTTTTTAAATACGAACAAATAAAATATATATATATATGTATATATATATATATATATATATATATATATATATATATATATATATATATATATATATATATATAATATATATATATATATATATATATATATATATATATATATATATAAATATATATATATATATATATATATATATATACATATATATATATATATATATATATATATTATAACAGCGAGTTTCTTCTATAGAAATTCAATTTAAGTTGAAGGATAAAGGACAAGGCGAAGTGGGAGACTTAAGCCATTCTCAGTTAGTAGAGAAATAAACATACAAATATTATGTGAGCTCTAATACGAACATCTCAGAGTGCACTTCGTACGCATGCAGTGTACATACGTCCCTTAGCTCGGATGGAAAAACCCTTAGCGTCAAGAGAGGAAGCAGCTCTCTGAATTTTTTCCAACCACTTCTAACCCTTGCCACGGAACTCGCCCTGGCACTGATCATATCTCCAAGATAGCAGAACTTCTCTGCGCATTCAAGCTATGCACACTCAAATACAATCTACTCCTGTCTCCTTTCATCCACTTGCTCTTCTCTACACACAGTGCACTGAAACTCTCCATTATTCTGCAGCTTAACCCTGCTACCACTACCTCTTTTATGCACCCACAGACCACATCCATTACACAGGAGAGTTATTCGCTACCCCTCTGTGACAGACTGCACATGGCCACATACCCTCAATGATGTTATTACCACTATCCCCTCTTGAAATAATCATCTTTGTTTTATCCAAATTCACTCTAAGCCCCATAGAATTCATCCCATCCCTCCACAACCTGAACTTAACAAGTGCCTTCCTCTCATCCCCAGTAATCAGCACTGGGTCGTCAGCATACAACACCTCGAATGGCAATCCTGTTCTAAAATACTGTGACAGCACTTCCAGGACCATAACAAAGAGCAATGGACTCAACGGATTCCTGATGTAGATCAACATTCACAGAGAAGTCATCATTCAATCCTCCATTTACCCTCACCTGGGTTGTCAAACCTTCGTACATAGCCATGACCACCCTAACCAACCACTCCTCGATCACAAATTTTATCATTGCCCACCTCACCACATCTCTTGTTACCCTATCAGATGGCCTTTTCCAGGTCTCCCAAATATAATACTTCTCCTGGAGCTGATTAACTATAAATATAGCATCCGTTGTTCCTTTCCCAGGCATGAACCTAAACTGAATGTCACCAAAGTCTATCCTTCCCCTAACCATTAATCATTTCTTCTAGAACATGCTCCATAAGGTTCATGATATGATCGAGGAGTTTTATGCCTCTGTAGCTACCCCTTTCTAGCGCATCGCCTTTACCCTTATACACATTCACATTCTTCAGCCAGTCTTATGGTACAGCACATTCATATATGACAGCATTTATAAGGTCTGTGACCAACTGCACACCGATATCTCCAGATGCTTTCAACATCTCTACATTTATCTCAGAACACCCACTGCCTTACCTTCTGGCTTGTGATTGAGGGCTCTGCTTGACATTTTGTCCTCAATTGATAGCACGGTCCAGCAACAGTTTCTGCGGAATCCACAAGTCTCCTGTCACAGTCAAATTATGTTTAATAAATGATTATATTGCTCCCTCTAAACCTTTTTTATATCGTCTTTCCCAACCACAACTCTACCATTATCCTTATTAATGCACTGTTCACCCGCTATACCACTATTTTACTTTTTCATCTGCCTAGGTAGTTTAAACACCCTTTTCGTACCCTCAGCACCATTGATGCTCGTAAGAAGAGGTTTTGGGGGCCTCTGACTTAGCCCCATACACTTTCTGACTTGCCCTTCTTTTCGCTGGCAAGTACACTTCCTTACTCCCACCCTGCTTTCATGCCATAAACGATATTCTTTTCTCCTTCACTGCAGCCTCAAATTCCTCATTTGACCAATAAGACGCCTTGTGTCTAGGTTGACATCTTGCCCATCCACAAACCTGTTCAGTGGCTTTTAGAAGGTTATCTTTCAGTCTCCCATACTGCTCACTCACACTTCCGTCAGTCGCTCTATTTTCCAACGCTAGTGTACCGAACTCCTCGTAAAAAGCATCCCTCATCTTCTGATTTTTATGCTTCCACACCTTCCTCCTAGGTACAAACACCCTACTCCTAGCCTGCAATTTCCCTAACCAAAGGTCACACATCAGTAACTTATGTTGCTCTACACACTCTTCACTGGGTATCATTTTAATATTTTCACAAATTTTTTCTCTCATCTTCTAACCATAAAATGTCTATCTGACTACTGCTGTCTCCAGATGTATATTAACAGGGTGTTACAAACGACCATGTCCATTGCTTCCCCAAATTTCAGAATTCGCAGGACTTACAAATTCCAAGTGCCAAATCCACAACCTTCATGCACTTCTCCATACCCCAGTGCCTCTGCCCCCACATGTCCATTCAGGTCTCCTCCCAGGATCAACATCTCACCATCTGCCATGCCACCAACAACTCTCATCAACTCGTCCTAAAACTAATCCTTGACCGTAGCATCCAAGCCTACTTGGGGCGCATACACTGTTATAACAGATATGATTACTTTATCGCAATCCAACTTTAACGCCAATATCCAGTCATTAATTCTATTTACACCCGTAACAGCTCTTTCCACTTATTTGCTAATAGAACACCGACACCGCCATAACCGTTGGCATTTCCTATCCAAAACAGTTTATATCTCGATGCCTTTCCTACAATCATTCTTGCTGACTTCCCCCCCTCCTTCCACCAATGTTCTTGCACACAACATACGTACACTTTTCTCCGCGATAGGGTCTCAACCACCTCCCCCTGTCTACCCTTCGAACTACCCACATTCCAACTAGCAATTCTCAGCTTCATTTTTTGTTCTTGTTTATTAGGTCATTTTGATCCAGGTTTTCGTCTTTCTAGTTCAGGTCCAATCATGGTAGGATATAAGTGGAGGGAAGGGCAGGTGACGAGCCCCCGTCACATGTACACACCCAAAGCCAGGAAGCTGAGTTCCATTCCCACAAGCCTTAACCCGCGGATGTATCAGTGGCCTCGGAGCACTCAGCCGAGACAACTACAGGGACACCTGTCCATGCGCGCACATGGCACTGTAACTATCGCACCATTTTTCACCCACTGGCAGGACAGCCTCCTAAGGCGCTACTCCTAGGTTCGGGCACCCCACTATTGGGCGGAAGTAGCATCCTGAAAAACCACGTACCCTGTACCCTCTGACACACTCAAGTCCCAGGACTTCAGCTGCAGCCATACACATTATGACTACTGGGCCCGCTCACTATCTCCCCTTGAGCCGCCAAATAGGTATCAGTGGGAAATTTTCATGGGCCGCCTGCCCTTGCTGACCCCCTTTCCAGGTATTGGCTGAGGACCTATCCTTTGCCTAAAAAGGGTGTACCCTAAAAGGAGGTATGAGGTTTTACAATCAGAGTTTACCTTCTCCTACTCTTTTCCTAAAAAGGAAAATTCTGCAAGGCAGCAGGCTCCTGTGTCGCAGGAGATGCAAGGCTGTAAAGCTTCAAGTGTAGAAATAAATCCCAAACCTGTGGTCACCAAGTTTAAAATAAATAATAAAGCAGCAAAAAAGAAAGTACTACTCTTTCCTAATGATTCAGAAACCTCTTTCTGAGATTCATTTCCATCATTACAGGGCCCATACACTACAATCACATTCACTTTCACCCCTGCAAATCTCAAATTCATCCACATAAATCTCAAGCTCACACCAATGCATCATGTCACATCAGTCAAAAGAACTGCAAAATTTTTATATTCCACAAGTCTGTGTTCATGAACCCATCCCAAGTACAAGGTACAAGCGGTAGCGACCCCACTTGTCTCAGTACCAGAACAGGTAACATCCACTAAGATTTGGCAGACTGGAACATTCAACAAGAATGTGCTGAACAGTCTGGAGGACAATGTGGCCATCACAATCAAATTCAGGCGGATGCGCCATCAAATAGATGTGAGTCCTGCAAGTGTGACCAATTCAAAGACAACAGAAAGCACCCTGTAGCCATCGGAGCATTGGGTAGTAGTAGCTAAATTGGTACAGTTGCAGCCCTGTGGCATGCTTTTTTAAAATTTAAAGAGCCCATCTGGCAACGGCTGACTGTCCCAGTGGCAATCAAGTCACGGGTGGCCACACCAAATGGTAGCTACGACCCGAATCAGGCCTTTATGTAGAAACTAACTAATCTCAAGGTGGCAAATTTAAATGTAGTTTCTATTCACGGAACCTGATCGTAAACAGTATAATTAATGATCTTAGAACCATACCCCTAATTAATGACCCCTTTTCTCCGTTTTTTTTTATTTTGTCGGGATTTTGGGACACAAGAGTCGCTACACAGCCTCAAAATCCCCCCAAAAGAAAAAACAAGGTCTGCTGACCAAAGTCGCGTGCTCTCCTTATTCTGATTTATGAACTTACGACCTTCAAAACTTTTAATAATTCCCGGACTAACCCTGGGAGGCCCTTCGCTATTATATCACTCGAAATAGAATGTAAAACAACATAAGCATTTCAAATTTCGTTAAAATTGGCCAAAAATTTACAATGTTATTATCTCCCCCCCCCAAAAAAAAAGAAGCAAAACGGTGACCGACGGACCGACCGACCGACCGACAGAGTGAGATATATTCAGATTCGCACGCGACTAAAAACGAATATATGAACATAAAGGTGATGTCAGGCGAGGCAGTACTGCATCCAGTATTTTTAACCACATAAGCAATTACAACCAGCCAAATAGATTATTCAAGGGCGCAAATAATATACAACTGTAAAGATTTCCGTAAAAGCAAAATTGTAGAATCGATACTAATCGGCGAAATTTCCAAATTAAATCTTTCGGATGGTCAATTTAAATGTAGCTCCTAGTCCCGGAACCTGATCGTAAACAGTATAGTTAATGATCTTAGAACCATACCCTGTGTAGACTACCTTAAACACATCGGAGTAGTCGCAGTTATCTTTTCTGTTTCTAAACTCGATAAAATCCGCGACTTTAGCTCATTTTTGTCTCTCGCATTTTGGCCAATCCAAGGATCAAGCCTCCCTCATACCACACTCCTATGGCTAGGAGTTGAGGAGGAATAATGGGATATAGGCCGATTTTTCATAGGTTCTCTACTGCCTCATCCTTTGTTATGGCTTTAACGTTTATCTCTTGCACAAATGGTAACACATCCGGAAGACACGTCTAAAACTTGCCAAACATCGCATACAAAATTTCTCGCTGATGGGTTAGTTTTTCCTGCTGATCACGTGTGCATGGATGTTCGTAGTGTTTTTTGGGGTCATTTTTCTCCGGAAGGAGGCCCCACAGGGCTGATATAATTCTGTCGCTACTGACCCCGAGTTGGTAGGCGGTGAATTACAAGATGAAGTGTCTCTCCGTTCTTATATGTAGGGGCTGTATATTTTGGAGGTTTCAAGCTTAGTTGATGGTTACCCCCTCTTCGTTTTAACAAAGCATCCATAAACGGGAACTGCCAAATGGCATGTGTGAATGATGATGGGTGAAACCGGTAGGCTCTCTCAAGGTTTAAATAGTGACAGACTTTTTGTTGGTTAGTGCGGAATCAACGATCACTAACCGGGGGTGCCACCCCTTGAGGGTTTGAGTATCATAACTGCTCCCGACATGCACAAAGACGGGTGTTACTTCACTATGTGGTCCTAACTACCCCCTGGTGTAAAGAGGGAGTCGGACCTACCCCCCCTCCCCTGAGGTTTCAGTTTTGCCCGTTGTCCGGGTGCCTCTCGTGCCGAGTTGCTCAGTGTGCCAGTCCTCAAACCTGCTTTCTCAGACACCTCCAATGTGTCTTTCACATTGAATGACATAGTTGGAACGAGCCGAGATGAGTAGCAGTCCAGTTCATTTCCGCTCCGTCACCCAGTATAGAGGGTTGCGTGTGTGTTGTTTAGCATAAGTCGTATATGAGTGTCTCTAACTATATTCTCTTTCTTAAAATTCCTCGTAGAGAAAAATAAAAAGAAATCACTTTTTCCATAGCCAACTTGACCTCTTTGGCCGAAATTCCTTTTCCGGAGAAATGCTTCTTGTGAGTCAGCGTCGATTTTTTCAAACAGTGACTGAGCAGTCGGTACAAAATTACAGAAAATGGGTACTATTTATGCACTATTATCTTAATATAAGAATATCTATTTGGCACAATCAAATGTGAGAACACTTATAAAGATTGAATAATGTTTAAATCGGTGAACTATAATTAAATACAAAAATTAACTGAGCGGTAAAGCTGATGGAAGACAGATGACTTATTCTTACTCATGCATTCGAAGATGTATACAGCAATCTCGTCAGCAAAGTACCTATTTTAAATTACTCTAAGAACCAAGTTAGCCAAGAAAAGAATTGACTGAACTCTACAATGACTCCGGAAGTAACTTCCTGACAAGATCTATACTTTTCTATCTCACCCTTATTTAGGGCGTGCCGGCCAGGACGCTCAAACCTCCTTAGATACTCACACAAGCGTGAGCCATAATTGAACCTTGTGGCTTACCCAGCGCATTGCCTGGGGCTTAGCAAGAGGCAGGTGAGCCCCGTATGTGTGGCGGACATGTTTGGGCAGAGCAGACACTGTTAGGGCTGGCTATTTAGGTAGGTATTCAGGGCCGCTGACACGTCTGCGGAATAAGCCAGAATAATATTGGATCAGAAATGCATCTTTAAATTTCTCCAAACTTTTCTTATTCTATCTTTTTCCATTCTCATTTCGATGAAGAAGCCAAAAAAGAAGACGAAATAACATTATGGAGAATTCAAAATGGGTATCTTTGCGCATCTTAAAGAGTGCGCAGAAACTAGACAGACAGGACCAACGTATTTAGAGTAATCTACGGAGAACACGGAATAGTTTTAGTCAAAAACGCCAAGAACACTAATGTAGAATACACCCATGCCTTCAAAGTTACATTTAGAGAAAGGGCCTTTGAAAGGAAAGCGAAAGAGAACAGTATATTAGCCTTCAATATGAAAATACTCTAAGATGAAATTAAAGGAGACGATTTCGTAAACGTACTAACATGCTTTAATTCTTTTCTCTGGATAAGCAAACCTCAAAAGAATGCCCAAATAAAGACACAAAGTGGTGTTCAGGGTGAAGTTCAAAATCACACACGTGTAGAGAAGTTAACATCCAAATGAAAAAATGCGTAAATTACGGAGGAAATCAGCGCAAAATGGTAATGGCATGCCCGGTCAAAAAATATTGAAAGGAAACTAAGAGAAAATGCAAAAGCAGAAGAAGAAAGACAGAACTAAAACATTGAACTAAAACAAGAAAAATCATTAAACATACTAACATGTATACTACATGCATATGTGCTAAATGTTGTCAACCCGGGATCATATTCCAATGAACTAAATAAGATGACAAGTCACAAAGGATTAGAACAAATGTAGTTCCAGGACAATCCACAATCAGTAGAGAATCTAAATGTTCAATATAAGCCCCCAGTTTCCGTCAAAGTTACAACTACACCAGAACCAACAAGTTTAAGTCAAAACCAACTAACAAACCCAGGCGCCAAAAGAGATCCAAGTCTCAAACTAAAAAACAACCCAAATAACTGACAATAATATGGAAATTAAAACCTCAACGACAAGCAGCATCGAGACAAAACAACTTCGTCATGCAAATAGAAGAAAGAGGAAGTAGATAATGAAATCGCAAGTAACCAAACCCAAGAGAAATATGAAGAGAACCAGAAATTTAACCTAAGATTCTATGCGCTAGAACGTAGGCCATTCCTATTGAATAATACAAAAGAGATTATACAAGGCATAAAAAGATATTACAAATACGAGTCCGAAGGACCTTACACGGATAAAGAAGTGAGGATCAATTTAAGATTAGGCACCTAAAATATTCGAGAATAAGCACCCAGCATTTAGTTCAATTCAAGATAAGGCACCTAAAGTCACTCGTTTGAAGATTAGGCACCTGATTTGGTCACGATACAATAAAAGGCACCTACGCTCTGTTAACGACTCACAAAAGTGACTTGTAAGGGAAAAGAAAAATATTGAAAATTACTAAGGAAAGTTTTATTAAATATAAAAATATTTAAAGGATCATTTAAATATTTTATTGTTTAGTTATATGATTACATAAGCTTTGAAATGGGTTAGATTAGGTTAATTTACGTTAGGTTAAGTAAAGATAAAATTTTGTTTGAAACACTGAACCTGCCATGACGGGGTCTGGATTGAACTAAATTTAAGATAAATTACGATAAACGAAAGAACTTCGAAAGTAAAGTGAACTAAATTTAAGGTAAGTTACGATTTACTAAGAGACCTTCCAAATATTTACAATTCAAGAATAAGCTCCTGCGTTTCGATCAATTGAAGATAAAGTACCCGCTCATCGATCAATTAAAGATTAGGCACCTGAGGTGCCTAATCTTAAATTGATCCAAAAGTGAATAAAATAATAATGAGCGGAAATTTAGATATACCTGCAGATCTATGTCTCACAATAACAACATAGAAATTTAAGAAAAAGAGAAGTGACAAAACAAAATCACTTTGCGAACGAGAAATAAATAAAGCAGAGCAGAAGTCTTATAAAGAACACTAACTGAAATTAACATGGACGAAAGAAGAAAACTAAAGATAATTAGCCATAAAATTAGCAGGGTGGGACATAATGAGACAGTCCTTATGCAACGTATATATTAAAGAAGACCCAGATGTAATATTATCGAATGAAATTAATATGGACCCATATATTAATCCAATAGAAATATTTAATTAAAACATCATAACAAAGACTACGAGAGCCAATCAACTTTGATGGGGTAGCATTATCAGTTAAAAAAACATAAAGTTCAGTAGGCCACAACCCCTTGAAGAAACCTACTTAGCAATCAAAATAGATACATCCTCAGGCCCTATAACGATAATGACAGGGTATCAACCACTAGGAACATAAAGTTTAGTAGGCCACAACACCTTAAAGAAGCCTACCTAGCAATCAAAATAGAAACATCCACAGGCCTTATAAGGATAATGAAAGGGTATCAACCACCAAAAAGGGATCTTCACCGTTTCATAAGTTCTTGAACATTTGAACAGACAATGTATATCTCTCATGAGCGCGAGACAAATTGGAGATGATAATTAACGAGGAATGAAGGAGAACATGAGACATAGCCCTAAACTACAGAGAAACGAATAGGGGAAATTTCAGAAGTGGCAAACCACTCGGAAGAAAAGAACCAGTACCAATATATAGATAGACGAAAGGATTGTTGTACAAATGATTAAAATTTGAAACAAATATTAACAAACTACTACAAAACAATTAAATAACAGTAAGAAAAATACAAACAAGGTCTATTAGCCAAAAGCCGCGTGCTCTTAGAATTCTGATTTATGACCTTACCATCAACAAATTTTAAAATAATTCCCAGACTAACCTTGGGAGGACCTTGGCAATTATATGATTTGGAAGGAATCAAAAACAACATAAGGGTTTCAAATTTCGTTAGAATCGGCCGAATCGTTATGATGTTCAGGCCGAAACAAAATAATTAGCGGGCTAACATTGCGAGGACCTTGGCAATTATATCATTCAAAAGAGAATGTAAAATAATATAAGGGTTTTAAATTTCGTTAGAATCGGCCAAATAGTTACAATGTTATTACCAGAACAATAGAAAGGAAAACGGGCCCTAACGGACCGAACGACCGACTGACCGACATAGTGAGATATAGAGACGCCTGTGACCTAAAAATAATTTTTGGGCTAACCTTGGGAGGACCATGACAATTATATAATTCAAAAGAGAATGTAAAACAACATAAGGGTTTCAAATTTCGTTAGAATCGGCTGAATAGTTACAATGCTATTAAAAAAAAAGAAAGCAAAACGAGAACCGACGAACGGACCGACTGACCGACATAGTGAGATATAGAGTCACCCGCGACTATAAATAATAGAGGCGTCAGAGCGACCCCCATCTCAAATTAATTAAAGTAAGAGTAAAAGCAACGTGAAGAAAAAGTATCCTAAGATGACTGGTCACTCAGCAACTACAAGCAATACTCAACACATTCCCCTTTTACCACTTTATTTAACACCTTCCGTCCACTCTACTTTTACTTTATACTTTTTTCTATCTTTTTCAAGACCTAAGATGTATGACGAGCGGTAAAGGTGGATGACAGTTGTCACATTCCTACCTTTAAAGAAGTGAACAGCAATCTCATTAAGCAAGTACACACTCAAACCACCCAGAAGATTTCAAGAAGAATCCAGAAGAAACTCGACTTGACTTCATAAGACCTTGATTTGACATCTAGACAAGATCTTTACTTTTATATCCAAACCTTTCTTAGGGCGTTTTGGTTAGGGGAGCTTGAGTCTCCTTATTTACCCGCACCTGCGTAAACCTTATCTGAACTTTGCGGGTAACTCGGCGCGGACCGAAGCTTAGCAAGGGACGGATTAGACGCGTGTGTGCGGCGGACTCGTGAGGGTGAAGCAAAAGCTGCTAGGGTTAGGCGATAGGTAGGCAGATAGGGCCACCGACACGTCTGCAGAAGGAATAACATCAACATAGAAACATCAAAAAGGGTCTCTTTGCGCATCTTTTAAGGAGCGCAAAAACCCGACACGACGAATGTGTTTAGAGTAATCTACGGAGAACTTGGAGTCGTATTAATTAGGTTATTGGATTACGCTACAGATTATGTGGCAATATGCCAGGCAGAAAAAAAGATGTCAACAAACTTCTGAGCGAGAAGGCAAATGAGTACTTAAAGACAATAGGATTAAAGGCCAAAGTTACTCCCCAAATCGAAGCACTAGAGGCAATATACTGCCGCTAGATTGATCCCTGAATCGGCGAGCAGTCAACAACTGAAATCAAGGAGGAAATAGAAAATAGACAGGAATAAACTAAAGTTAAGGAGATAATAAAATTCAAAGACAGAAACACCAACGAAGACTACACGCATGTATTTAGAGTCATCTTTAGAGAGACAAGCATGGCTAGGAAGGCGAAGGAAAACGGCTTTAACCTGAAAATAACCCAAGTTCAAATAAAAAGTGACGAATTTATCAATGGCCTAACTTGTTTCAGCTGCTTCGCACTTGACCAGCACACCTCAAGTGACTGCCCAAATAAAGACGAAAAAAGATGTTCATAATGCAACTTAAATTTTCACACTAGGAGGAAGTGTAGAAGCCAGGAGAAAAAATGCTTAAACTGTAGCGGGAACCATCAAACTATGGCGATTGCATACCCAGTCAAAAAGGAGATAATTGAAAGTATGTAAAAGGAGAGAGAAAGTTAAGTTAGAGGAATAAAAACAAAATCTAACCTACACTAAAGTAGCAAAGGCTACTGCGGTTTAGTTTTAGCTTACCAAAAACATTATCGAACTCAAGCAGAAAATATCTCTGAACATTCTGGCATGTACTGAACGTAACTAACCAAAGCTATTATTCAAAGGAGTTTAACAATATGCTAAGTAACAACGAACTAGAACCAATGTGGTTGCCGGAAAACCCACCAGCCGCTTAAGTATTGAACATACAATACAATAGGCCGGCTTAAGAAAACAATACTTCCACATCTGAATCCGAGACCTCAAGCCAGAGCATAAAACCCCCTCCAAGGGCACAAAAATTCCCCTGGCTCAAACAAAAAAAGTTGCATGCGACAGAAGAAAAAATAGACGTTGAAACCCCATCTACCAGCAGTAGCTGAACAAGAATCCCTCAAGAAAGGTAAGCAGTAGATAGAAGTAGGTGAAGAGGTCACAGGTCACCAAGCGCAAGAAAAGGATAAAGGCCTTTCTATATAAACAACACCAAGGAATTAATACAAGGGACATTTCAAGTACGAATTCGAAGGTCCTTATAATGACAGCGAAGTGAGTAAAATCATAATGAGCGGAAATATTAACATCCACAAAGAGCTGTGGTTCACGATTAAAAGAGGAATTAAAAAAAATGATGCGAAAGAACCAAGTCCCCCTGCGACCGAGAATTAAAAAAGACAGAGAGGAAATCTTCCTTAGACCATTAAGGGAATACAAAATGAATCAAATAGGAAAACTGAAAATATTCAGCCATAACGTGGCAGGTTGGGATGCAAAAAAGGCATTCATTACTCAATACATACTTTAAATTTCAATACTTTAGTTAATTCTACTAAACGAAATCAACATCGACCCAGAAATTAGCCCAATGAAAATATATAATTATACTATCATAACCAAGACCACGATAGATGTCAACTTTGACTGGGAATCCGTGGCGATAAGGATACCAGACTGCAGGAATTCGACGAACCCTACATAGCGGTCAAAATTGAGACTTTTACAGAAAGTAGGATCTTAATGACCCGGTACCAACCCACAAGGAGGGATATCTTATGGAAATCTTTGATCAAAATGACCAGGTAAAATTCATGGGCGATATAAATGCTTGCACCAGAGCTTCTAGAAACACCAATAATTAAAACAACATCGGCAAGAACTTAGATATTTTATTAAAAAAAAGGCATAGTAGAAAGAATTTGTGCGGACTTTCCAAATTACTTCGGACTAAGAAGGGCAAAAAAACAGGACATTGCACTGACATCCCCCAAATTCCTGTTTAACTATTTAATCAAAAAAGTCCTACCCTCTAGCATGGACCATGAAATTGTGGTAACAACTGTATCAGCAGAGCCGATTCAAGTGAGATGCCCTCTCAGACAAAAACGCCAACTGGCGCGAGTAGGCCGAAGATCTGGCAAGATTTCAGCAACCAGATCTTAGCAAGGCAACGTTAGAAGAATTAGACACAATACGGCGATCTAATTGAGGCATTAGTCGAAGCGGAGCTATACTAAGTTTCTAGAACGTCGTACCTTACAATGCAGCACTCCGCACGTACGCCACAAATAGCTGAACTGGAAATAAACTATCAATATCTGTAGGAATCAATGGAACGCTTCGGTCCCCAAAGAAGTGATAGAAAACTCCTCCAAAATATAAAAAAATAACTAATCGCAACAATTTCAAAAGTGAGATGTGCCAAATGGGACCAATTTATTGAAGCAATCGACTAGGAACTGAACCCAACAAAATTATGGCAAAGAATCAATCTAGCCAGAGGCATAAGAAAACCAAAAATAAAGCTTGCCAGCAAGTACAACTGAGTTGAGATGAGAGAACCACATCAAATAGAAGCAGCGTTCCGAAGTCATTGGAGCAAAATCTTCAACATATCCCCAGAAAAAAATGAGGATTTCGATCGAGAGCACGAAATCAGGATAGTAGAAGACTTTGAAATGAACAGACAGGATATAACACCAAAACACTCAGCTTCCCCAAGAACACTGGAAGAAGGTGTCGAGCAAGTGAAACTTGAAGAACTAAAGGCCACACTCAAAGCAACTACATAAAGGGCACCCAGCAGTTCAGAGATATCACGAGAAAACTTAGCAAGAGCACCGGATGAATTTCTTAGCAAATTAACTAACCTGTAAAATTTAACAATTAACGGTGGTTATTTCCCCGATGGCCCCTAAAAAGGCAAAATAATATTCTTAACTAAGCCGGGCAAGCCCTCAAATGATTCTGGAAACTTTAGACCTATATCATTATTGTAAATAATAGCCAAGTTCCTGGAAAGGATGATCAACTGAAGGCTTAATCAACATCTAGAAGAAAACAGCCTAATTTCACAACACCAACATGGATTTAGAAAGAATAGAGGCACGAAGACGGCACTAACTATACTCATCAAGACCATAGCAAAAAGCCAAACACGAAAAGAATTATACGGTTCTGGTGCTTGGGGAGGGCCAGAAGAAGTTAGACCATCTTTGGAGGGTAGGAGTGAAGTATAAAATTAAAAGGCTGGGACTCCCTTTTGTTCTGACCAATTTGCTTATGCGACTATATTAAGGACCTTACAGCATACAATTCCATAGAGGAATATCAAGGACCAAGCTTTGAAATTCATCGAGAAGCCCCTCAAGAGGGAGGTTTGAGTTCTACAATGTACATCATTTACATCAGAGACCTACCGAACTCAATCTTCGAATCAAAGGGATATATTCAATTCGCAGATGAAATTACACTTATCACCAACAGTCCATACAGAGATGCTTCAACAATGGCCAAAGTAACGGCAGCGGAAATTTAAAATATTAACAACTTGGAAAAAATAGTGGAAAATCCGCACGAACGCTAAAAAGTTTGTGATAATCACTATCGGGGAGCGAAAACTCTCATGAGTATTAATAGACGAAGAGAGATACCGATATCAAGGAGAGGGCAAAGTTCTCAGACTGAGAATTACCAGGAAGGGCTACAAGAAATATCTGACCGAAAGATTAAACCTAGCCAAAGTCAACCTGGTAAAGATGTATTAACTTAAAAACTTGAGCATACACAACAAGATCAAAGTATACAACGCTTTATGTATTTCGACTCTCCTATATCCGCCTATTCCATTAAACAGGCTCTATAAGGCCAACGCCAATAAACTATAAAGAGTCCAGAATAGCGGAGTCTTGTTAATAATTAATACAAGACAGAGAGATCAACGAAGACAAATAAATCTTGACCAGGAAATAGATAAATATTACAATGATAAGAGGCCAAGTAAAATATGGGAGAAATTAGATACGATACCCAGTGAAGAAGAGAAGAGGACATTGAATACTCACACAGATTATCGGGAAAACAACAGGGAAACTTCTAGAAGTGGAAGACCAATAACAAGAGTGAACGCCACACCAAAGTACACCTTAACGTAATAATTGCAGTAAAATAGCAAAGAAAAAAAAATAAAAGACAACTGCACAGTAAACAAAAAATACATAGGATAAACACCAAAGAATAATAGAGGCGTGAGAGCCTTCACATAACGAGTCAAGAGGAAAAGCATATACGAAGGGTGGTCAATAAGTTTTGCGAACCGGTAAGGCAAAACAGAGTAAAATCAAGGAGTAACAACAAGGAAAAGAAGTACCCTAGGAGACCTTACGGTCCATTCAAAGAGGGTACTTTTGGACTAGCAATCGAGCGGGCACATGGCTGCTCAATTGTTTTGCGTCCCTAGACGGCCACTTTTCAAGACTTTGTCTAGTCTTGACTTGAACTGGTCAACAGATTCACTGTTGACAACTTCCACTGGAAGTGCGTTCCACTTACCGCAGATACTGTAAGTGAAAAAAATTCCACACAGATTGCGGTTGTAACGCTTCAGTTCAAGTTTTGAGCCGTGATTGAGCGTTCTGTTCTCACTCAGTGTGAAAATATCCCGGTAGTCAACATTGTCGAACCCTTGAAGTATTTTGAAAACTTCGATGAGCTGACCACGCAGTCTACTGGTTTCCGACGAGAACAGATCTAATTACCTTAATCTATCTTCATAACTTTTATGTCTGATAGAGGGAATCAGTTTGGTTGCCCTGGCTTGTAAGAGTTCCAATCTCGCGATGTCATTTCGAAATGAAGGACTCCAAAATTGTACGGCATACTCCAGGTGCGGCCGAACGAGGGAGTTCTACAAACACAGTACAATCTCCTTGTTCCAATATCCAAACTGGCGCTTTATATAGTCAAGCATCCTTTGGGCCTTTTTCTCCGCCTCAATGCACTGTTTCAAGAACTTAAGGGCACTAGTGATTGTTACACCTAAGCCCTTCTCAGTGTTGGTGGATTCAATAGCAGTGCCCTTAAGGATATACTGATATTGGGGGTTTCTGTGGCCGATATGCATCACTTTGCATTTGTTCACGTTAAAAGGCATTTGCCACGAGTCCGACAACTCCCCAATCTTCCCAAGATCTTTCTGCAGGCGGGCAGTATTTCCATCCTTTGCAACGTTCATACCAAGCTTGGTATCGTCGGCAAATTTGGAAATCTTGGCAACCATGTCACCGTCCATGTGGATGACGTAGATGATGAATAGTAGTGGTCCCAGGACAGAACCTTGAGGCACCCCGCTAGTAACGGGCACCCACTCAGAAGCCTGTCCATTCACCACCACCCGTTGCCGTCTGCCACTTAGCCAGTTCTCGATCCAGCCGGCTACTTTTCCGTCTATGCCCAAATCGCACTTTCCGGAGAAGGCGGCGGTGTGGTACCTTATCAAAGGCTTCTGAAAGTCTAAGTACACCACATCTACCGCCTTGTCCCGATCGTGCTCACTGAACACGAAGTGGAAGAATTCACAAGGTTCGTCAGGCATGACCGTTGCCTTCGGAAGCCGTGCTGGGAACTCTTCAGTAGCAGGTTTGACTCTAAATACGACGTCATTTTGTCCACCATGATGCTTTCCATGAGTTTACCGACTATCAAATTCAGACTGATAGGTCGGTAGTTTGACGGTTTGCTGGGATCTCCTTTCTTGAAGATCGGAGTCACCTCCGCCTCACGCCAGTCTCTAGGAACGCATCCGGTCCGGATTGACATGTTGAAGATAGGGCACAGATGTCGTGATACTTCATCGCACACTTCCTTCAAAACCTTGGATAGAAACCCGTCCGTTCCAGGGGACTTATTCGTCTTTAGGTCAGCGATCTTTTTCTTTATTTCACCTTCGGTGAAGTCCATTGCCTCCAGCATTTTCCCCGAGTAGGAATACGTGGGCTGGGGGATGGGACCACACTCTTTAGTAATCAATGACGAGAAGTAGTCATTGAGCAAGTTAGCATTTTCTGCAGCTGAGTGAGTTAATGCACCCTCCTCGTCCACTAAGGGCCCAATCCTACGATGGATTGGTTTACGGCTATTTACCAAGCCGAAGAACTCCTTGGGATTCTACTTGTAGAGTCTCGCCACTCGGAGTTCCTCAGTACGCTTAGCCGCCCTTATGCTGGACTTCACTCTCCTGGCTAGCCTCCGGTACTCGTCAAAGGCACCCGAGATCTTCGATCGCTGGTACGCATTTCTCTTCTCCCTAAGCAGTTGGCCGATTTCTCGATTAGACCACTTTGGTTGAACAGAAGACCGACGGGGGCATTTCAGAGGGATGCAACTTGATTGAAGACTCATGAACTTATTTTTGAAATTGTTCCACGAATCCTCAACCTCTTCGCATACCGCTAGCCATACATCAGTCAACCCAGCACGAAGGCTCGCAAAGTCTGCTCTTCTCAAGTCAAGTTTCCTTGATTGCCTGGCAACAGACCTTACCTTCGGGATCTTGACGCTAAATCTAACTAGCTGGTGATCACTGCCACCGAGCTCTTCGCCTACAGAGAGATCCTCAACGATATCATCCTCAGAGGTGAAAACCAAGTCGAGGATATTATCTCCTCTCGTCGGTTCTCTGACCCATTGAGTGATGAACTCGTTGTTGGCGAACTCTAGGAGTAGCGCGCTCTCGCCACAGGCTGCTCTGGTTTTCCAGTCAACTTGTCTGTTGAAGTCGCCCATAACGATGCACATTCTGTCTGTAAAGCACCAGGGTCATGTATCTGACAGGACCTATCTCTAGGTCAACGCCTAGAAGCTCCTGATATGATATAATGTTGGAGTTCGTAGATTTCATTGTATCCTTGGCATACAACATTACACCGCCACCCTCTCTGTCTGGCCTATCTTTGTGGGAGAGTTGGTAGCCAGGAACTGTGAATTCGCCTTCCAAGTCTCGGTTTGAGGTTTTTATCCACGATTCTGTTATGGCTATTATTTCGGGTTCTTCCGTCGCTACGAGGCCACGGAGCTCGGGAAACTTGTTCCTGATTGACCTCACATTGAACAAAAGAACTTTCAGGGAGTCCCCGACTCTAAGACTCCCTACGCTCCTCCGTTTCCAGGCTTGTTTGTTAGCGAGGCACCCCTCTTTGTGACCTCTGAGAAGGTCGTTCCTGAAGTGACACGGGCGTACTGGCGTTTGTCCGCCCTCACTCTGGGCCGAATACTCCTTTCGGGCCTCTCTTCGACATCCTGGATGATGTTTGACAGAAAGGCCTTCCCTTTAAAGAAAATATGTACCCCATCCCTTTGGTAGAGATTATTTCTACCATAAAAGGTGCGGTACGGGTCCACAAAAAAGACCCCCTCTGCCGTACACAAATCTGCCAGGCGCCGGTTTAAAGAGACATTCATCGAGTGAGCGGTCCGTGTTGGACCTCTACGCAGGAGCATCCCGACTACCACACGCTTGCGGGTTTTCATCCCACAGTCGTCTACGGCACCCATGACCATGTGGAGGATTTTATCTGTAGGGCCTACCCTACCTCCTCTCAGGTAGAGGTCGTTTCCTCTGACCATCAAAGCAACGACTGAGCTCTCAGAAATCTGTGATTTCTCAGCCTCTACTCTGATGTGGTGGTTACCACATCCTGGCAGGCAGCTTACCTTCACACTAGTGCGAAGGCGGGCCGGCCCGCTAGCAGGGACTGCAGACCCCGTGCTTGAGAATCACCAATAAGGGTGACTCTTGCACATTTGTCTGCCGGCGACTTAGTCTTTCCTTTCGGAAGTGACTTGCCGCTTTCCTCTTGTATCTTTACATTTTTCTTTTTCTTCTTCTTCTTATTTTTCTTGTATTCCTTTGTTTTCTCTTCTTCCGTTTCTCTTTTCTCTTTTTCTCTTTCCACTTTCCCTTGTGCACCAGTAACGCTCGAATCCTCTACACTGGGGTGAGCTGCATTAAGGTAATTTTTATTCTTTTTATTCTTTTTCTTTTTCTCATTGGCTTCTCCACATGGCTGAAGTGGGACTGCCAATGCAGTTTCAGCTTCTTGAGCTGGAGTCACATCGGCGGAACCACCCAAGTCAGTGGGACTTTGGTCTCGAGCTTGAGCTGACTGGGCCTCTAGTTTAGAGGCTAGCTCTAGGATTTTTTCCTCGAGACGCCGAATCTGAAACACGTGCTGCGTTTCTAGTGTCTGTATTTTACTTTTCAGTGCCCTAGATTTTTCTTCAGAGGTTGTGAAGAGATGCTTGAGTTTATTGCAGTATGTCACTGCCTCTCGGACCTCTCCTTTAAGAAAGCAATCGGTGCATATACTTCCCGGGTGGCATTTCGAAAAACATCCTTCCGGGAAGTCAACGCACCACTTATCCTTCTGGCATTTTGCACATGTATATTTAAGTGCAGCTGGATCTTTTTTCCCTGTTATTTTGAACACTTTCTCTCTTTCAAAACTTTTTGACCAATCAATAGAAAAAGGGGGGTGGATGAGTTCTCCCCGCGTGAGTCGCTCACGCCTATCGATCGGAGACGTTTCGGATCTTTCAGAATGCACGCTCCATGTGCTGCTGTTCGTCCGACCGAGTTGTCAAGCCTCGGCGTGCCGTGGCTCCCAACCAAGCAGCACAGACGGTTCCCGAAGGGGCCATCGATTTTTCACCAGGTGAACAACAACGAAGTACGCCCCGTACTAAACTCCTACTAGTTTCCTTGGCGACGGCCAAGATCTCGGAGCAGCGTTCAATGGATATCCCGCCACACCAAGAAACTCGACCAAAGGCTTTTTGTTGGCCTGGCAACCAACATGGGGCCCAATGGCCGTCACGACGGACCAATGCTACCAGAGGCACCTGTCATCGGTCACTGGGAATGGTCAATAATTATGCGCCAGGAAAGGGGTAACGGGGCACTACCCTCATCCCATTCATCGTGCCCCAACGCCTAAGACCCCTCAAGTCCTAGTCTCTCACAACCAGTGAGCGTCGATTGGCGTTGTTTATAGAGGTTCCAAAGCCTCTCTTTTGACGGATAAGGTAGCTCTCAGGTCCTTATATGTAGATAGATTAAAAAAAGGGTAAGTGTAACATGATAGGAATAGGGTTTTTTTTGTTGCTTTTTACTTTTTGTATAAGTAGAATAAATAGGATTAATGTAAAAAAAAGAGGAAGGATAGAGTAGGATAAAGAAAGACAAAGAAAGATGCACTTAGTCCGGAACCTAATTTCCGACCAAATTGACAAGGGAAACCCTGCCAGGGGTGCCAGAAGATAGGTACCCCGGCTGACATAGCTCGAACAGTCAAGGGTACACACAAGCTCTCTTCCCGCGACAAGGGGGCGTCACCTCTCTAGGAATGTTTTTCAAGGAATATTCTGAATATGTGTCTCTTGGCCATGGTATATATATATATATATATATATATATATATATATATATATATATATATATATATATATATATATATTTATATATATATATATAGATATAGATATATATGTGTGTGTGTGTGTAACTTCTTCCGAAGCAGAATTTTAAAATAAAAGTAAAAACCAAGAAAGTTTTAGAGATGAACATCTTTATTTGTCAATGGAATTTCGCATCGCTTATTAGATAGAAATCATGCGCAAATATAAAGTCCAATATTTCCATCGAGAATTTCGAAATACTTACTAATGCAAAGAATACCAAAATGTTCTAAGAATTTTTATGGAACTACGAAAAATAAGAACATAAGGATCTAAGTACAATTTAGAGGCAGTTTTATATCCTACGATTAAATTGGATTTACAACCTTCATTTAAATGTATGTAAGAAGCAAAAATGACAGGAATTTTCATAGATTTATAACGTGGTCTAATTTATGAAAGCTACACTATTTTTTAAATATGCTGTAGAGGTTTCTTAAACCTGTTAAACTGGAGCCATAATGGTGTACACTGAAAGATTCAAGTCTAAATTGTGAGTTGGCTGCTTCGCAAGCTCTCTCCGTATTTTGACGCTGATAGGGATCTTCAGAGCCTAAGTGGTTATAATACATTGCTCATTACCGTCGATTTTGTACCAGGGACCGTTGTTTAATATATACGAGTAGCTTCCTACTGAGCGGATAAGGGGCCTCGAGGCATTGAAATATCCACAGCCTCTGGCTTTCAGTACATATTCTTGACGTTATGGTTTCTGAGTCAGGAAGACGCCAATACTATCTTCTTTCGGGTTTCTCGACATGTAAGTGTTGCTAGGAAAAATATGCTGAGTGGAGCAGTCAGTCAGCACATATTGAACAACCGAACCGCCGTTTTGATCTTCCTTACTCTAAATATATGTTTGGCAGGGATCAAGTCAGTCTTCCAAGCTGTATGACAAACAAAATGGGAGATAGCACTCTGTACATTCAAGTTATACACCAAATTTTAGTTAAACGAAATTGGCGGGAAAGCTTCGTTTGTCGTAATACACATGTATCCAATTACATAAATCTGACAATTTGTAAGGTTGGCGAGTGACACAACTCATATGAAAAAGTAAACCTTCCTAAAGTGGTGAAACTTCAACTTAAATGAAACAAAGAACAATTAAATTTTAGGACCCTTTTCTAACAACAAAAAAATACAAGGATGGAAATAAAAAAAAAAATTGAAAACTAGTGGCAAAATACAAAAAGAGAAATGAAATTTGATGAAAAGGATGTCAGAGACTAAGTGTTGAATTATCCACAGAGGAGCTTTCACAAATGCCGAATAAATAAACAAATAAAACCCCTCATAAATTTGACCTTCTCTGCTCCAAATGTATATTCATGCTTATATTTTCTCTAATGGTGAGTTAAAGGATTAACGAGTTTTGTTTTACAGGACTCAGAGTACATTAGATGCTGAATATAACACCAGAGAAGTGAAAAGGTAGAATCCTTCCAAAGGGAGAAACAGGAACTCTCGATCTCAAAGACATGGAACACTTCCACGAAATTAAACTCCTCTAGGCAAAGCAAGTAAAGCGAAGTTGCTAAATTTATGATGAACTAATTTCACGGAAAAGCAGTCGAATACTTGCTGCCTCCATCAACAGAGTTTGGCAGAGGTTATGTGATCACCAACGTTTTTTGTCTGTTTGATACTCTTTCTCTTTGTGTACAAGATACCCTAAGATATGACATCCTAACAACCTACATAATTTGATCTGGAGCAAAGGAATTTTTTTTTATTTGAAGGCGGATTCAGATCCGGATGATAATTCTGGATCACTTATTTAACATTGTGAAATGAGGCATTTTCTGATATGTTAAAAAAAATACACAGATGAATAAAATATGACGTACTAACCTAAACAATTTGATCTAGATCAAGATCCGGACCTATAAGATCAAAATTTATATTTGGAGCGGCCAAGTTTTTCAAGTCACGGAATAATAATGAAAAGCTGTAAAAACAAACATAAGACTGACTCCAATGCGTAGCTGAGATATTTAAAATTTAGGATGTTTCAGTTATTTTGTCTATCTGATAGAGATAAAAAGTTATATCTGGATTTTATGGTGATAATGTACAAACTCCTCTATATGGCCCCATAAACCCCAATGCGACAGGTAGGTTTCTAGGCTAAAGGAATCGTATGGTGTCACTTAATTTGGATGATCCGGAGTAGGAATCTTGATTCATTCTGTCATTAACCAAAAAGATTTAATGACGAAGGCGTTGGCGTTGATAAGCGTTCTCCGAGTGCTTTCTAGTTCTACTTGTGTAAAAGTTGGTTCTGAAGAAAGGACTTATCCGATGATCTTCGATGATAAGATAAAAAGCGCAGATCCCTAACTACAAACTAGAATTCCACCTGGAATCGACTTTTTGAAGTGGACCACAAATTATGCAGAGATCTTAATTGTATTAAAATTCAGAAATTAAAAACATGCTACGGCTGAAAAAGCTCGCTCGTTCCGATCAATCGACGTAATTATGTATGCATGAAAATGATATTTTTATAACAACAAAGCCGATTCTATGAATTTGCTTTAATGACATCATTACAGTGTGGGGACTATTTTATTACTCTAGCATAAAATTACTTCTTTTTTAATTTAAAAATTATCCCAGTATATAAAAGAGAGAGAGAAAGAGAAAAGATGAAAGAGAGAGAGAGAAGGTTTTAGGCTTCTCTGAAGTCGCTCTAATATTTTACGTTGTTAGGCCTATTTCTATTGAAACGAAAATTTAGTTCGTGTAATTTTCATCCACCAACCCTTTTAATAATTAAATATGGTAAAAAACTTCACATGAGAAACTTTTACAGCAAACAGTGGAACCAACCTTTCTTCTAATTGAGAAATCCTTTACAGACGAAGGGTTGAAAGAAATTGGGCAATTTTTATAACTTTTCAAAGAAACCCTCATTTTTATTGAAAGAAGACAACCGAATCGTTAGTGGGAGATTCTACTGCCGCAAACTTACTCTGTCAAGGCTGATTGTGAATCACGTACCTATGCATGCATATTATAGGTACAAGAGTAATATCCTTAAACCTAATAATGCCTAAAATGACTTTAATCCACCACAGTAAACTAACGGTATTATTGTATTATTCTAAGTTTTTTGATATCTTTTCTTGCTTTCAATTAGGAGTTTCAGCTTAAGTGATTTGTTATGAATTTGTCTGATCAAAGTAGAGATTATCAGCAAGTTTATCTTCAAAGATACCCCAAATTATGGTAGAGATTGATGTAAAAATTAAAAGAAACTGATATAATTCACTCCAAATTCATACGGATGCTCAATTTCGAACAATAGGCTCTCATGGCACATTGATATGGCATTGCCATTGTCTATCTTTATTAAGAGGAAAACTAAAGATTTACATTACCAACCTAATCCTATTAATATCATAGAAATAAAATGGGGAAGTATAGAATAGTATAACTGTTAAAAAAAAGAAGAATAAGGGTTAAATAAAAACTTGAAGGAGAGAATTTAAAGACTACGCACCCTCCATACATCAAGATATCCGAACATTAAAAATGCACAGCTATGATTAATTACACTTAAGCAGAAAGGCAGCAAGAATGTGTTAGTTCATTTAAAAAAAATTATTACATTGTCCAACTCTGCATAAAATATATAGAAAATCATTTATAATTCTGGACCTAATACGAAGGTAATCATGAACAATTTATAGAACCTTAACAGGTGTTGTTCACTCCACTGCGTTTAAAACTAGGTCTCATGTAGCAGGTTGTTAGAGGACTTAACAAAGGGTCTGCAGCCTTCCAGTACCATCGAAATTTCCTTCACAAAAACTACCTGAGGCAAAGATGATAGTTGGTTCCTTTGTTACACTATAAATTAGGAAAATCATAAAGTGTTCAAGAATTTCTCGAAAAACTTCCTAAATAATAAAAAGAAGTCTGGAAGAATTTTATTTCGGTGTGTAAGGGCTCATTAGGTAACTACATGGCTGCTAATTTGGAGAATTGGTTAAGAACTGAATGAAAAGCTATGGCAAATGAGCTGCAAGATGTCCCTGAATGTGCACATCCTTGTTGCCCATCTTGGCAAAATCAAGGATAATATCGGAGCATAATGAGAGGCGCAAGTGGAGCGCTTCCATCAAGATTTTCCGAACTTTGAACTTTGAACTTAGATACCAAGGAGTATAAAATGAAAACATGATGAGGGACTAAATTAGGGAGCTTGTTCGGGAAAGTGATTTACATTGCAAACGGAAATAGAGGAAAACTTTTCATTTCTAAATTTATTTACTTGTTTTTAATATATTTTTTTATGGAAGTTTCAATAAAATTGTATAAATTTAACTCAGTGATTTTTTTAAGACCTACAACGAAAGAAAAAACAAATTTTCCTATTTTTAGTAAATATTGGGGATCTTGAAGATCCTATGACCAATCCCAGTTTCCTTTCCATTCTCAATAAATCAATCTCCCTTCGAGGCTTAGCTAAGTGATAGTAAGGGGGAGTCCCTGACTGATACCCTTCTCCTATTTCTGACTCCAACTCAGCCGCCTTCCTAATGATTTCCTTAATCAGCCGCCTCCATCCTCTCAGAGGACATTTATGCCTCTATTCACGAGTTCTGTCGAGTCGCGACTCTAATTTGGGGACGATTCACACATTCTTGGATTCGAGCCGAGGCAAATTTGGTCTCGACTCGGGAATGAAATTATTCAGCCTTTCAGCCGCCGAGACACATTTCTGGCCTTTCCTTAATACGGAGAAATAGAAATGGGAATCTAAGGCACTGTATTTGGTGTCGAAACATGAGAGAACAAACAATCAGAAAAGAAAAAAAAGAGGATAAAATTACAGGCAGGGTGGAAAGAGTGTAGTGGACATGGATTTAAATTATATCAGGCAATGTTTGGACTGGAAAGAGTATCCAATTAATAATCTCCAGCAACAATTTTCATAATAGAGACTACTCGAAATTTAGTAGTTGGATTAAATCTGATTTCATGCTAAATGAACAAAAAATTGATTGTTAAAAAAAAGTCATCGCCAAATGAATAGCGAGTAAAAACTTTGTAAACAAAGGAGAAACACAAAAAGGTGACAGATATAAAGATATCAACAATGCAAAATGACTGATGATGAGACAACGCCCACCTCTAGTATATGGGATTCTATTCTCACAAATAGGGACGTAAACAAGGGGTCAGAAAATCGATGTGCCAACTTGATCCCAATAGTAGTCTCCCTTTCAAGGTCGATGAGCAACAAAGTATTAGAGATTAAAAAAAATGAGATAATAAGATTGAGATAAGATGGAGAGAAAACTCAGGACAAGAGAATGAAGTATACAAAGAAAATTAGAGACAATGGGAAAAGAATAAGACAGAGGAGATGAATACGTGCGTTATAATATGCGTGCGCACATGCACATATGTAAATGGAGGCTCGTATGTGTGATTGCACATTTACATCACCAAACTGCTTACTACCTGTTACATTGAGGGGATGGCCGACGAAGGCATTGCTAGCTATTTTTACTGTCTTCATCTTACTTCACGTCGTTTCTCTTCAAGAAAGCCTCAATGCGCTGGTTGATAGATGATTTGTAGACACATTTATTAGGACAACAAATTGTATTCATGTATATGAATAAAGCAGAATAGAGAATGTAAATGCTTTGCACACTACAATTTCAACGCAAACTTAATCTCCAAACACCAAGGATTAGAGAAGCTACCATAGTTTTGTATCAATGTTGCCTCATTTGTACATAAATTGTTGATATGGATGTTGACCAAGAAAAAACTGCCTAGAACTGTATGTGAACCAAAAGCGTTTTCAGGACGTCCAAGAGTCTCAGGATGCGACAACTTCGCATTCGTGTATTCACCTTTATAGAGTTTAATCACGATTTGTATCAGGTCGTTATGATCCAATCTTCCGGTATGGTGAGATCCAGAATTTATGATAACGGCATCGTGACATCTATGGTCTTAAAAAAGCCAAATTTCTTTAAGAAATATCAATAACAAGCTAATATTTGATAAGAAATCCAAATATTGGAAAGAAAAAGATAGATACTTATTTTCTTCAATAATATTTCTGCCTCTTGTAAATTAAAAGTAAGGAAAAAATCTACTATATCTACCGTGAGTTCCTCCTTGAACTAAGAGTTCGTCATTCCAGAACAGTGGTGGCAAAACTATGACACGCGTGTCAGCAGTGACACGCTAGGGTATTTTAAGTGACATACGTGACACTGAGTACCTTGGACATTGAAAACACGTACATAGCTGCATACGACACCAGTTGCGTCTGTTATCTGTTGCATGTTTATTTCAGAGTGTTAATGTACCAAATTTAGTACTTTTGTATGGAATCAAGCTAGACAAATAGCAATTATGTACCAAATGGAAACTAGTAGGGTTTGAGATGTCACGTGAGTAGGTGTTGCCCAGTGTTTGATGACGTCAGCAATTCTGAGCTGTAAATTTCATTCTTAATTACTTTCTTTGGGTAAAAATATTTATGTCAAGAAACAAAGAGTTCTTTAAAAAATAGATGGAAATCAATATATGTCGTTTTCTTTTATTTGAAAGATCAATTTTCATCAAGATTTTGTCCGTTTAGAGATCTTGAAGAAATATTGATTTTCGTTAAGCACTTAGATGAACCTAATTTAGAAAAAATGAAAACAAATCTGTTTGAATGACTGAAAATAGAAGAACTTGAAATGAGATTAGTAGAACTTCAATCCAGTTCTATTTGGAAGCAAAAATTTGTCATTCTTAGAGGTAATTTAGAAACACTTGAAAAATATCGATTGGAGGAGGGGGTGCGGCGATCAAGACAATCAATTGTTGGTCATTTGGGAAAGCATTTCCGAAGCATTTGGTGCTCTTAAACGTCTTGCCAAAGCGGTTTTAACATTCTTTTATTCTACGCATATGTGTGAGAGTTAGTTCTCATCTCTTAACTACACTAAAAACAACAGAAGAAGTTGATTAACTGATGAGTCAAGTGCGGCATGTTTACATTTAAAGACAACGAACTATCGGCCCGACATAAAGGAATTGGCTAGACAAATTCAGGTTCACAAGAGAAATTAAATAGGTAAGTTTATATTTTATTTCTTTATTGTACAACACAGCATATATATATTTATATACTTGTGTGTTAAAATCATAATGCAATATACAATTTAACAATATAAATTTAGAAGTGACACACGACGATGTAAAGATGACTAAGATATAAAAGTATTGACACGCCTAGCATCAAAATTTGACACCACTGTCCTAGAACCACTCATTTTCGTAGCTACTTCTCATCGCAGTGAGTTGGTACCGTCCCATTTTTTCTCAAGATTAGCCATATCAACAAAGTTTGGCATCGAAGTGCTCCTACCAAATATGAAAGAGCAGTTACGTGGTGGTCTGTCTTTTCAGACCTGATGGAGAATCATTTCATGAGATACATTTGGCAACGAAGCCGTTGGAAAAAGACGCATTGAAATTTGGGTGTATCACAAAAAGACCCATAGATTCTTAATTAATCCGATCAATAACTAATAAATAATCCTATAAAAAGGGTGGACGAGCGGAATGTCACAAAATGTGAGAATAGTGGAAAGGTCGCTCTTAGAATTTGGTCCCTATGTTGATATAACAGAATACTTCATAGGAGTAATGAAGAGGAGGGGCGATTCCGCACTGTTTGTATCAATTTGTGAGTAAATTGTTTTCTTTGTATTTGAAAACTTTGGAACTATTTATATCTTTCTGTTCCATATAATACTAAAAAATCTAGACTAGTATCATTAAATAATTCGCAAAGGTAAGCTTAAAAATTACAAAAACTTGTCTTCTACCTATATTCTTTTGGCCTATTACACATCTCTTGCCCTGTGTGGTCGTAATTAGGGCACCGTTATTAAATGAAGCTATGGTCGCTACGATTACGAAATAATTAAATCAGTTACTATTTATTTCAATTAACCAAAGGATATACTAAAATTCAACCTTTTATAGCCAGCGCATCGATTTTATTATGTCAGATTATTACGCCCGTTCTATGATAGTCTAAAATTTGACATCGCATATAATATGCCTATAATAGTGAGAGCCTTTTATTTTTATCGATTGGTATGTACATATATATTATATTTGGGAGGATTAATATTGGTATTTTAAAAATTTAATTAGAATAGAAAATATTGTTATGTAGATTATGTTCAACCTATTAAATTGTAGTTTATAGAAAGATTAAATCATACAATTTTATTCAGCGAATCTTTTCTCCTCCCTAAAAATTCCTGCTCAAATTGAACACTTTTCACGATTATGGTTTTGATGAGAAAATATATTCGCATATGGGAAATATCACCAGTGCATACATTAGTAGCGTACCTATGTGGCCACATAGAAGTTTGATATTTGTGGTTTGAGATTGATCGATGAAGAATAGCGACTAAATAAAGTTATCTACACGAATCATTTGTCTGTTCTTACTTCTGACCAGATTTAACGATTTTACACATCTTCAGAACCACGAGACATAGAACTTCATTGCTGTTCTTTATTTTAACATCTCTTACTGACATTTTTCTGATTTTATTTTTTAAATTATATTAATTTCTCACTAAGAGAGTAAGGGCTAAACCTTTTGAATTTTTATATTTCTTATATGAACTTGTTCCTAGAGTTAAAATCACCACCTATCGGTTCCAGGATAAAAATTCCGAGATCCTTCTCACTCTCAAGTACTTTCACTTCTGCCCTTTCTGATCAAGGTTCTTTTTCCTTTTAGGTTAGTTTTAATTTTTCCTTAATGAATAATAATTTGAAGTTAGACCATAAGAGTTGCTGTTCAAGAATAAAGTGAATATTGAAATAATTTCTATGTGAGTGTGTGTGTGTATATATATATATATATATATATATATATATATATATATATATATATATATATACAGTAAGAAATGAAGTTTCCTTGTTTCGATTTTACATTTTTGTTTTTACCTTCCTCCCTCGTTAAATATATCTAATAAAGTCGCATGGCAAACTAACAGCCCATTTCTAGTAAACGAGAATTCCTCATGCCTCGTACCATACTCTTTAATAAAAAATACAAGGTAGTTACGAGCTCAGGTCCTCTTAACTCCTCTCTATTAGAAAGAAGATAAAGGTCTTGTCAATATTTGACGAGCTCCAAATAACAGGTTAACGGATCGCTCGGTGAAGAATGATGGCACAGAAGTGGCCGGAGAGAATGCATGGAAGACGGAATTCAGCAAATATCTGGTGCCTGGGATGATGACTGAGTAAAGGCGAGAATACTACAGAAAAGAAGTGAAATAAACCTAAGGCGTTCATAAATGCAGTATGGAGGCAATGTAAGAGAAACTCCAAATTCTACAGATGGGGATAGATTTGCATAAGAAGGTAATAAAAACTGATGCCAAGTGAACAAGGGTGTCTTCACCATGAGGAAATTGAGTTGTAATAGAAAATAGTAAAGAAGAATCAGGCTTCAAAATTACAACTGTTTAACAATATTAATTCTTAATACTGAAGCCTGAATGGGGCATTTTAAATCCAAGGAGAAAATTAATATGAAATAGGACGAAATAACACCATTGTTGGCATAGTCTACTGGAATCGTAGGATGAGAATTCCTTCATACATCATCATATTATAGCTAATCATTTATTCATTTGCAGCTGTTCTCAACCTTAATCCCTATTTTCTATTTTATTACTATCCTGTTATATCGCCCACTTATTCTTCGCCATCTAAATAAAAGAGTTCTCATTCAATTACACAAAATTTGAAATTAAGAATAATTTACGAAAATATAGCCTGGTATTTTAATAGGGTGTCGAATAGAGGACGTAACTACGCTATCAATCTGGGGCGGATAAATAACTATAAAATTATGACAAATGGGTAGGGGAAGGTATGGAAGGTAATAATGAAGATCACGAAATCTTTTTTGCTGAGCCACAATTAGAGATCAAAGGTGAAGATTTCCGCAGTCACATCACGAGATGTATTAACGGGACTTCTAAAAGAGGCGATTTGGGAACCGAGGCGCGTAAGAAAGACTCAGATCATAAGCAGGCGGAGACTGGATACGGAAAGGGTCGCAAGTCAATTGATCAGTGTTAAGTTAATTAAAAGTGGCGGAGGAAACAAACACCTTCACAGCAATAGTTTTCGCCCCTTGTGATTGAGAATAGTATTTTCCAAAGGAAAGTTCAGAAAAAATATTATGATAAAGAAAACTATTTCACGGATTTTTATAAATTTATGATAAGATTTACCGTTTCGTTCTATATTGCTTTGAACTTTCAAGATACTAACTACGAAGCTTTTGAAGCACATGGAAATTAAGGAATAACTTTATATTTCGAAATTCTACGGATTAACAACATCACAATCGAAAGGCGCTTTTCTTATAAATACTTCTATTTAGAAAAAAAACGTAGATTACATTATATATATATATATATATATATATATATATATATATATATATATATATATATAAATACATATATAAATACATATATAAATACATATATATATATATATATATATATATATATATATATATATATATATATATATATATATATATATATATATATATATATGAGGAATTAAACCACATTCTCCAGAGAAAATTTAATTAAGAACAGTTTCGGTGTATCTCACACCCTTTTTCCACTGACACTGGATAGAAAATATAAGAAAAGTGCTTACAAACATAACAAAGGGTCAGATCTTCATAGATCCCCTCTTTTTTCCCCCAATCCCCTACTTTTGGCTAATCAGGGAGGGGTAGGCCTAAACATATTGAAGGGCTGAAATTTTACTATTTTGTTTATTTGCTTTCGTATTACAGGATTAAAAGAAAATTGACCCTCAGATAGATTTAAATTAGGAACTGACGATATCAAGCTCGATTCTACGATTCTTCTCTTAACATAGTTAGCCGATTTAAATACCACTTTACTTCCATTGAAATCGATCGAATGATTCAAGTCTCTAACATGGCAAAATATTCCACTGCTTTCGCTGCCCACTCTAATATCTCTTTTGGGTTCATAAAATCTCTTGTCTAGATTTCTCCCCGTTTTCCCTATATAAACTTCATGGCAATCGTTGCATTGGTATTGCATATACTCCTATGTTATGATGTTCTTTGGGTTTCCTGGCAATCATCAATTGGTTTAAGGAATAATTATATCTAAAGGCTAGATTAATACCCGCTTTTCCAAATCAGTTTCAGCAGAGGCAGTGCAACATGCTACTATTAAGAAAGTGACAGATTCCATGCATGATAGAAATTTTTTAATCATACGTCGAAATGGCTCGTATGTGGCCAAATAATTTAATATGTCAATCAATTGTGTATTATAAGTATGGTTTTCTGTTAAACATATACGCGAGGTTATGCTTAATGTATTAAATATTCTTCGTTTTCTCCTAAATATGTCTATATCGGCTATTTGCTTTCAAAAGCTATTAAAATACGACGAATCAAAGATAAAAATTGAAGGAGGTAACACAGCATAATGAAAAAATATCATTAGCGTTGCCATATTGGGCAGAGCACCTGGTAAAACTTTCATCAAAATTGATTCACATAGGACTGAGAAATCCTAACTTTCCCTACCAATCTATTAGCGTGGTTCAGAGCTTATTCTTTCGGGTGTATTTTTACCTATATTGTTTTTTTCTTACTCTTGTATTATATTTCCTACTGTTGAGCAATTTTTGTTGGGTGTTGATTTTGCTTTTATTTTTCTTTATTCCTTTCCTCGTTTGTGTCCTAGTCTTTGTTGGTTCGTGAGCCATTTTGAAGTTTGCTATTTTTTTCTGTTATTACGTTGGTTTATTTATGTATTTGTAGTCGACTTTTATAGTTTGCTATCTAAATCGTGTTGAAGTCAAGTTCCGAAGTGTATTTCCAATTATAAATGCCCCTCTCTATTCCAGTGAAGAGGAATTCCTCGTTATCCCATTCTTTGGGGAATTTATTTTCTTGTCGTGTAGACTGTCATATCGATTCACTCAACTCTGGCTTCTGGTAGATCTTTTTCTTTGTTCACCCGTTTTTTTGTTTTTTTTCTTGACTGTGATCCATTCTTGGTCTTTTTCTTGGTCGCTTTCTGAAATTTCTTCCCCCTTCGTTTGATTTTCGTTGTTTGTCTTTTGATCTTTTTCTCTCTCATCTTCATCTTCGGTTATTTTTACTGTCTCTCCGGTTTCTTGTTGTTTATTTTTCATTTTTATCTGTGTTTATTCCGTCAATTCCTACGAATTTCCTAAGGTTTTTTTTTGAGGGAGGATTCTCTGGGAACCAAAGGTGTTTCGTTTTATCTGAGTAAGGTGTTGAATTGCTTCGTAGGTGTACATCAGCAAAGCTAAGATTCCATTACTTTGGGTACCATTATTATTTGTTGGGCTTGTGGTGTTTGTTCTGTTGTTATTCTTCTTGCCGTTGCTTGAGCGGAAGTTTTGTTTTACAGTATTTTTGTTCTTCCACGATATTTTCTTTCCTTAATGTCTTCTTGTTCGGGCATCTTAGTGCTAAGGCAGAGTATGTACTTCGCAGTTATTGCATTTTTTCGTATTTTTACTGCACTTGTAACTGGCATGTTCACTTTGGCCACACCCAGAGGACCGTAATTATTTACCTGAGCGGTCCTTAGTATTGTTTCTCGAGCTGGAAACATTTAATGCAAGTCAGAATTACGATATATTGTTCATTCTCAATTTGGGTAGCAGAGATTCTCAAATTGAAGGCTAAAAGGCCCGTTTCCAATTTCTTCCTCGCTATATCTGCCTCGTCGAATATCATTTTATGCTAGCCAATATTTTGTTCCTATTGAGTTTATCCTTTATTTCTTCGGGCGGGGGCTCGCCAACTATCGGGTAGTGCAATCAAGAAATGATTCCTCTATGGGTCATGACTACTAGGGAAATGATCGGTTCTAAGTTGTTTTTCTGCTTAAAGGGGAGCTAGTACTAATCTCTCTTCGCATCCTTATTATAAACACAATTCACAAAGGAAAAAAACACTAAAAGCCATCGTAAATAGAAACATCACCCCTACGGATCCAGCCACGAAATTAAATCTTATCATTAATTAAAATACGAAGAGGGTCAGCGCCCTTATCATGAAGAACTGCTTTCTTCCTCCAAATGGTGAACTACAGGAGACTAGCGTCGATTATGAATATTCTTGCCATGTCAGTGACTGCGAAATACCGCAACACCACGTATATCGGCGTGACCTTCATAGTCCTGTTGAGGCGCTTGAACGCCCATTTACAGGATGGAGACATTAAAAGACACATCCAGATGCATGGCACAACTCTAGCCCGCAAAACGTTGTGCACAAATACTTCTGCCCTTCAGTTTTTTAGTGATCGTCGACTACTTAGACTAGCTGAAACCTTCATCATCTGCCAAAAGAAATCTGCATTCAATATGCAACTTAAGCCAGAGACAATGCAACCAATTTCCTGATATTTTATCATGCTCCAAAGTGATCGGTAAGTAAACCTCTGTTCGCCTTGCCGCCTTTATCAGAGGAATTCACACCGGTTCCTATTTTAGCATCCTTCCATTAATGTAAATTTTCTTTTCCACTATAATCCAATCCATTAGAATTGTTAAGGTGAGTATAAGGGAATAACCTGAGTTAATTGAAAGATTTAAAGAAAAAATAGTTGCGAAATTAGGTTGTTTTATTGGCGTTCAAGCCTTTGTGTTATGCTGTCTTTCTGTATGATCATAGTTGTTCTCGTTCTTAGTTGTTATTCTATTTTGCTTCTCTACTTGGCATAAACGATGGTACTTTTGTGGTTTATCTGCAGATTCTTTTTCGAAATATAATTGCTCGTCGATTTCTGGTTCTTTATCCATAATTCGATATCTGGTTGTTGTAATCGGGTATTTTGGTAGCATTCGGAATTTATGGCACATTTAGGCTTAATGTTGTCTTCGAGTTATTATCCGTATTCGGTTATTGTTTGTTTTAGTCTTTTTTGATCGTACTTTTTAAATTTTTTCACATAAAAATGGTGTCTCTTCTCAATTGTCGAGTAAGCTTATGGAGCTCGGAAATATTGAATGACTTTGCCCTAGCTAACAAAAACTTTATTGTCGAAGTTTTCTTAGCTGATTTAAAATAATTTTGATGTGCTGACTCCAAAAATCCCATTGTTTTTTTCTTAATCAGGTTAACCATTTTGATTTATCGCTATATGAGTTATTTTTGTTGTTTTTTTACATGTACGGATATTTTCTATTCATATGATGAATTTTTTTTTATTAATTATTTAAATAAACGAAGTATGAAGAGTTTACATGCGGATATCTTTTGGCTAACTTATATTTTTCTTTTGCAGGTGAATTAAATGGATTTAACCAGAAGATTTTGCCAAAATAAGCCCGATGTATTCTGCTAAATCTGCGGCAAATACACTGTTGTTCTTAATAGGAATCCAGTCACAAGTTTCAAAAAGATTGCTCACCATGATTATCTTAAAATAAAACGGTGATCAGGATAAGGTTTGAGAGACACAAATGGTATGCAACACATGCACGGGTATCTGCATCGTTGGACCAAGGGCAAGAAGAGTTGTCTGAAGTTTGGAATTCCCATTGTTTGGAGAGAGCCGACAAACCATAGCACTGACTGCTACTTCTGTGCTATTGATTTGACTGGGATCAATAGAAAGAACGGGAAGAGCCTCAAGTATCCGGATGTTCAATCCGCACGTCATCCTTTAGCTCACTGTGGTGAAATTCCAGTACCTGTCTTTGGAGAACTTCCTGACATTATTGATGAACATTATTCAAATCTTGAAATAAATGAGAAGAAGTGTTTTTGAAGATGATGCTCCACTACATTTTTTCCAAAAAGGAGCTAAATTATCTAGTTCGCATCCACATTGAAGGAAAAAACCTTCTCTTTGAAAGTGCGCGCATCACCTTCTACTGCAACAGACTAAGATTACCTCCGTTTTTTCTATAAAGAGAAGAAGTTAGTGTACTTTACGGAAATTGCACAGCTTCCCTACAAGTTGGAGTGTCACAGTAGAAGCTCTAAGATTGGAGACTGTTCATTAACTGCAGCAAGCGATCGCTAAAATGTGTTCTGCTGCACAAAGGCAACCATTTTGCCTCTGTACCCCTCAGTAACTCCACTACAGTGAAGGAGAAGTATTAAGTAGTGGTGAAGTACGTGCTAGATAAGATTCTTTGTGATAAACCTAATTGGTTGATTTGTATTGACCTGAAGATGGTGAACCTTTTGCCAGCACAACAGTCCGGGTTCACTAAGTACTCTTGCTTTCTATGCAATTGGGATAGTAGGGACCAAGCTCAGCATTACACGAAGAATGATGACTCGAATGTACGGGAGGGATTGGTGCCTTGCAGAGCAAGGAACTTCATAAACAACTCTCTGGTGGACAGAGGTAGGATACTTTTCCCACCGCCTCACATCAATCTCGGCTTGATCAAACAGTTCACTAAAGTTCTAGACAAGGAGGATGGTGACTGCTTCACTTAAATGGGTGACGCGTTTCAAGGATTGATGACGAAGAAGTTAAAAGCTGGCATCTTTGACGGTCCTCAACTCCCTCAGATCATCAGAGATCCAGAGTTTTAAAATTTAATAAACTAAGTGGAACTCAAATCATGCAAGACTTTTGTTCTGGTAGGGAAGAACTTTTTGACAACAAGAAGATCAGGACCTACACAAAACTTGTGATCAATATGCTGAATGCTTTCAGAAGCCTTGGATGCAACATGAGCATCAAATTGCATTACTTGTTCTCACATATGGATTGGTTTCTGGAGATTCTGGGATCAATGAACGACAAGCAGGAGGAGACCTTCCATCAGGGCATGAAAGAAATGGAGACCTTTTAGCATTCGAGGAGTTCGAAGAATCGGAATTTCCTGCCATAAATTCTGAACAATGATGACTTAATATCAAATTTACATGTACTTACCTTCATCAACATCTACTATTAAATTACACTAATTAATTTTTATAACATTTAATTCATAAATTTTGTTAAAGAAATATGATTTTATCTTAAAAACCTTCATCGGATGAAAAATATCAACCAAAATCAAACTAAAATGTTACAAAAATATAATCGCTTTAGTTTCAAGATCAGATTTTTTAAAAAACGAAGTTAACACATAAACCTAACCTGATCGGAGGAAACTAATGTCATTTGGGGATTCAACGGTGCAAAATTGTCCTAAATCAGTTGCAAAGACTTAGACAACTTACACATAAACCGAACCTGATCGGAGGAAACTGATGTCATTTTAAAATTCAACGGTGCAAAATTGTCCTAAATCAGTTGAAAAGACTTAGACAACTTACAAATATTTATTTTTGTAACCCAGTCTTATTAATCTATAGCATAAGCTCTTCGTTAAGCTCTAACATCATATCTCTCATTTTCTCCTCTCTCTCTTCTATCACTTTATCTAGATGTTTCATCTCCACCTTCCAGTGCATATCTTCCTGTCTCTTCTGGAAAAATATCTATAATTAAGTACACGAATTTACTTTGAACTCTGTTGACGCTGCTTCTGTGTTTTTGAGGCAGGAAATAGTGCGAGGCGTGATAAAGCAGTGTTGTTCTAACTAGAGAAAAATAAAATTTTCCCTTGTTACCTTCCTTGAGGTTCTCAAAAGTATATAATCTCTGGATCCTTATGAGGTCCTTGTTATTCTATAATAGACGTGCTACATGTACCCATTAGAATTAATCTTCATTCCAAGTACATTGCACTTTGTGACGTAGGGATACGCCTATCCCCCCAACATCTGATAAAAGGTAGCTTCAGAGAAGTACTAAGTTGAATTTATCTTCAACTTGTTTTGATTCTCGAGTTATCCTCGTAGGTGATGTCTTTCTATCTCTGTGGCAGTAATAGAGATGCATTATGGAATGGCACTGTATAATTTGACTTACTTAATTCGCTTATTGAATTTTGAGCCAGGTAGGGTTGCTGGATGCTAGGGTGTTTGCGTTGTACACGGAATAGAGAGATGGACTCAGGCATCTCGAATTTTGGGCTTTCCAATTCCCTAATACTTATGTAAGCATTTCTCGCTATGACATACTCACAGAGTTTTCTCTGTTTTCATTTAGCCCCGCATGAAGGACCTTATCTGAATTTCCTTTTGCTACACTTTATCAAAAGTTATAGACACGTATTGACATTTTTCCTGAGATGAAATTGATTGCCGCCACTGTGCTTCTTTTCTTCCTAAACCGAATTGGTAGGAGCGAATAGTTAGTTCTCATCCAAGTAGGCAGCGAGTCGCTTATTTAATATTTTCTTAAAGAGCTCTCAACCGTTTTAAAAGCATCGGGTAAGTATCCTGTACTGAGACAAGCGGTGAAGTTACTTTTCATTGCTTCTAGTATATTTCATGGCGCTTTTTCATCATTTAACTTTGTTAGCCCAGAGTGTCCTGGGTTCTTCTGCTGGAATGAATGAAGCGTGCTTTGTACTTCCTCTGATGTTATCTTGGCGTCTCCATTACTCTGTGCATTTCTTTCAAAATCTACCTGGTGGTGTGGATAAGCCCTATGCATCTTGGTGGTGAGCTCGCCTATAATTTCGTTTTCGAACTCTATATTGAATTCCTTATTATCTTTTTCGCTAATGTTGAGAATATCGTTTTCAGTATTCCCTAAAGATTTATTTGATCTCCTTGTCTTCTCTTTTAATCTCTCCGTCTGGTATTATTTCCAATTTCTTCTGGTTAGTGCTCTTCTCAGCCTTATAATTTTATATTAAAAGTCTCTCGGTGAGGTGTAATGGTCGAGTTCTTCGATTGTATTGATCCAGCGGCCCCACTAATGTTTAGAATAAGCTAACTGTTTTAATATTATATTTCATGCTTCTTTGGATGGTATTTATAAACCCTCTTCTAGTGTTTAGTTGATATATATTTTTTTCATTTGACGGCACAAAATATTCATATAGTCCGTCCACCTATACAGAGAGGTTGGCTTGTACGTGGAGTTAGGGATATAATATCTATGTTTGTGCCAGTTTGTTCGTTAAGTCAGCGAGTGCCTCGTCAATCTATTCAATGACTGCATCTTCTAGTAAAGAAGGTTGGTGGACCTGAAGGATTTTCTCGTACCATCTCCAATCAGATTTTCGGAAGTTTTTCCTTCTTCTCCCTGGGACTTGTATAGGTTTCCACTTGATAGTTAGTAAGACCCATATATGACCAATAAATTGAACTTGTATAAATTGAATGGTACGTGAGGACTTCTCAGACAAATATCCAGCTAAGGTGGCCGTTCATGCTGCATGTAGGTGAGAAAGTCGGGACCGAGACGCTGAGCATCATGGCATCAAGGCATCAAGGCATCAAGGCATCAAGACACCTCTCAATTCTGTTGGTCCTTTGAAACCTGACTCCCGGCAGCTCGTATTGAAGACCTCAATTAGATATCTTAGGACAGTGAGAGACTAAATAGGTAAAATATATCTGCCTTTCGACTGATATACAATGGTAATTACTATGTTTGCTAAGTCCAAATCGACTTAAATCGCTAGATATTATTCGTTTAAATTTATCCTTTACTTGTAACTAACCTCATTCCACGTCTCTTGTGAATAATTAGTAATAAACACATCGTAATTCAATATCTTCATATCTACGTTGCGGGTGTTAATCCTGTGTTCTAAAGTTAAGAAATACTCGTATATCTGCATTAATTTCTATGAAGAAATTTCTATTTCTAACGTTCGGCGTTGTCCTTGTTGACTTCTTAGAAATCAATTAAAGAAATTCAATAATTGCAGTTTTTCGTCCATAAAAACTATCTAATTTTTTTTCTTCATTGGAAGATATTTTAAATTATAAAAGTTTGTGTCTGGAAAGTTCGATAATCACCACTCAATTACAGATCAACTTACAAAACAGCAAACAACCCGCAGTTTGTTTCCATTTCAATGTTACTCTCTCTATTGCTCTATTCTTTCTCTTTAACTATGAATGTTCGATGCGGTCTTTGCTAGTAATCAGTATTTTTATTCCTCTTAATGAGTCTGCTATATAAAAGTCCCCTTTCTATTAGTGTGTGAGTGTGCACGCAGCGAGAGAGCGCTTTTAAAACTGCAAACGTGTGTATGTGAGCATGTGATCATGTCTCACCATTTTCCTTTAAAGATCAGCTTCCCTTTACTAATGGAAATTTTGCATGTAAATTCGGTAGAAAACTAATTGAGTTTTCGAGAGATAAATTCTCACCTTGGAAAGAGGTTTAAAACTGCAGCTTCAACATAAAAGTTGGATTTAACTTTTTATAAGGACCCAAACACGTTCCATAAAAATGGAGTCGGTACGGTACATGGTTACTAAAACGAGTTACCTATTAGGGTGTTTACTTTTTCCGAATTTCATTCACTTGCTCATTTCTTTGGTTCTATTTACCTAAGTAAGCTGTATGGCAACTTTTAGAGGCAAGTTAATAATAATTTTTCATATCATTTTAATGTGTATTATTAATTCGTCATTTCTGTTTTCAGAAAAAAATACTAAGTGATGAATTTCTGTGGACTCGGCTCCCTTCCAGAGAACAAGTGCTATTATTATTCTTGGACCATCACAAAGAAATAAAAGAGGCGTTTTCTGTCGCTAAAAATTCTACAAGTATCAAGCTTCATGACAACGTGGAGAAACCAAGCATCCCTTTAATGGTTGAATATATTAACAAAGCCCTAAAAAATGCAACCCATCAATTAGAAGATTACAAAAGCTTTTAAAGCTGACCATTCATCATCGTCAATAAAGGTTAGCTTAAAGTGAATTCAAATTCAGGGCATTAGGAGCCTTAAATTTAGTGAGGTGGATGGCAAAGGCCATAAATGCACTTAAGATTGTACTATTCAACTTACACTTTGATTAACAGATCAAGAGAATTAAATTAAAAGAAAAAATATCAGATTTTGTCAGCCTTGTATAAGTCCAAATGTGGCATGAGGCAATTGTGAATCGATCAGCATTAACTAGTGACTTGAACCTAATCATCTTTGCAGCTGTTAGATATATCGAGATGTGAAGCAGTGTTTTAAGGTAGATAAAAGGCCATTCGGTATCTTTCAGAAACAAATGTGAGATTGGCTTTCCCGAATGAATACTTTACTCTTGCTGAGAAGAAATCAATGTTCCAGAACTTGTAGTAAGGGAAATAAAAGATCAAAGGCAAAACGATGTTTCAAAGGAAATATTGAGCGACTTAGTCGCATTCAATACAAAGACATTCTTTAGATTTTGGGGGGTCAAAAGTTAAAAATATTTTCAATGACGTACTAAAAATTCCCATCAATACCTTTATAGTGGTCATGAAAGTTCAGAACAGGTTATTCCCTAAAATAGAAATTCAAAAAATCATTTAAAGATGAATAGCGCAAGCGACCCCTATTAAGGATCTACAAGTACCACAAAAAATGTATCACTAAACTATAAGATGAAACAACATACCTTCCCTCTTACTGACCATATATTTTCACACCAACTTTTCCGTCTTAGCGATGGGATGCTATGTGATGTATCTCATGCTTTCTGGATTAACCTTGAATGAATGCCTCATGCAGTCACCTTCATAAACCCCTACCAAACACATCTATCATACGTACTATAACGCACTAATTCTAGGTCAATCTATTCTCACTTGAACATTTATTCACATAATCAAACAACCATTTATGTGGTCTAGCAACCCTCTGCACACAGTGACACCGACCCTCGTATATTCTCTTCACAAGTCAATTTCAATCCATTATTCTTACGTACTCCTTACTCCATAGAATAACCTCTTGCACTCATTTCTCATCATCATAATCTCATGTATCCAGTCCTTCCTCTCTCTATCTGCCCTTAGCACACTTTGCCTCCCTATCAATTTGTCCAATTGCAGTATCACCTAGATATTTCCGTCTCCTTGAATACCATGATTATACTCCCCATATTCCAATGATGCTACCGGTAACTTCTCAGGCTCCTTCATGAGGCATTCCTTCGTGCCTAATAAAGCTCTTATCGTCCTTAGGATTCCTTACCATTTAAAATCTTGTAGTTGAAATCTGATTTCATTTGTACGACTATCATTCACGATATATGTATGCTAGACTAGATTTATACCACATTGTAAGTGTTCAAGATAAATGCCACCAACACTATAACCACACTCTACCCAATTTCTATGCTCCAAAATCTCATCCTTACTTTTGTTCTGTATTTACATACATTTATCCTTTTTCCCCATACACTCTCCCTATTAGACACTTCGATCAACATTTCCAAATCCCTCAGCAAAATAGATAGAACACACCCCTTAACATTCCTCATCAACTTCACTCCCCTCTTTTCTTTATGTAACAGTACTTATCTTAGTACTCCGTGCATAAAGAGATTGAACTAATATGGTGACATCAAAACCCTGTCCTCACACATTTGTGTATATCAAACTCCTCTCCCTCCGTTGTTCTTTTACCTGAACACAATTCATAATTCAGACAAATAATTTTCACAGCATCTAACAGTTTAACAAATAATCATGGCATTCTTAGAATGAGCCTAGATGACCCCTATTCTACATGATCATATGCTTTCTTCAGAAACAAAAATCTATCACACATTTACATTTCTTATTGTCTAATTTTCTTATCCAACTTTGTCAAAACAATGACTTGATCAATATACAAATCATCTTCAAACAAACTTTCATAGAACTGTACTATCTCTGTATTCTACCAGTCCTTAGGCAATGTTCTAATTTCATCAAATGCCTTACAACACAATCACTTAAACCACTCCACATATATTGCAGTATTTTTTTCATTTCTCAAGCAATTCACATCACTAACAGCCTTTGCATACTTATAGCTTCTATACCTTGATACAAACCTAGGTTTGAGAGGTCAACGGCAATCGTTTTTACATTTGCTTCACCTTCAATACCCGCATCATACAACTCATTCTATTGCTCTCGCTCTCTACTTTTGATCTTGGTTCCAACAAGTGGATTGCCTTTCTTACCATTGAGGTTCACACTACTATAATTTTCTTGGTTTCTTACCTCTCTCGCTACCTTCAAAAATAATTTTCTGTTTTCATTCATCTTTCGTCCAAATGTTTCATTTACTGCTACCTTATTTTAGTGAATCTCCCATTACACTATTATTTTTGCCTCTTTAGGCATTATAATACCTCTACATTGCACTTTCACATTATTATTCCACGATCTAGCATTTTTCTCTTTCTATTTCTAGTATACTAACCTACATTCCTTGCACTAAACACAATACTTCCATAAATTTTCACCCATTTGCTCCAACTCGACCTTCATACTTACTTTATTTCTCATACTCTCAAAATTATCCATACATCCTTAACTCTCTCTATCTTTGATCCAACAGAATATCGCTTTTGATTGGTCTTTACTTTCCAACTTACTCACTTCTCCTTCTCACAACAACCAATCTAACTTCTCTGACTACAATCATTTATCACATAGTCGCATACTCACATCTGTGTTCTTTTACAACAAATACATCTCTTAGCGTATTCGTAATAGAAATAGATCAATAATTATAATTGTTATTACTATACCTAAGTATATTTTTTATCATATGTCCACTTTTATCAAAAGTGAAATATCTTCACTTATTCTAATAATTGATAAAAGTGCCAGGTTAGGTTTCTACCACTGTTTTATCCTGACCGATGTTTTTAAACCTTTCTTCTTCATATTAAATTCACCCCAAAATTTATTTTCTTCTTTAGAGATATATAGTTATTTATTTTCATTTATTTGCCTTTGAGCCCAGGGGACAATTCACGAGGTGTACTTTCATTCACGTTTTATACTTAAATTATAGCCTATTTACCATTTTCCCAAGTCTTCTGAGAACATTCGGTACGATAACATAGCTCAAGAGTTTCTGATTCTTCTTACGTCTTTGAAATAAGTGACGTTCATCCTTCTCCAAAGACACTCCGTCGGCAAAATGGCACGAACACTCAGGAAATGAAACGAGGGTCAGTAACTCCTAAGACTTCCCAGATGTCAGATCAGCACGCCTGACTTGTCCAAAAGGAATCCTTAAACGAAATGGCATTGAGAAGCGATGGCATTTGCACCTCCTCTCTGAAGTAAGCCACCCATTATTAAGAAGTAAAGCAAATAAAAATGTCGTGTTTGGTTTTTATTATAAGGTTTAGATCAAATTTTCATTACACGCAAGGAACAATGGACACAATAAACTAAGGTCGTTCGAATCAATGATAGCAAAATTTACCAAATTTCTAAATGGAAAATGAGTGCTGACAAGTACTACCGATACCAACAAAAACTAAAACTTTTAAGTATAGAACGATCCTTAGGGAATTTTTTGAATGTATTATCTTCATTTCTATTTTCCGTTCGGAAAAGAATGTTTTTTTTTTTAAATTGGATAAGATAGTTCCGAAATAGAGTACTTTTTATGTTCTTAAAATTAAGGCAATTTGGGAGAAAACCTCTCGCTTAAAACATTTATGTAGGCAGATACAAAAAGATGTGGGAATTTCAAACGATAATCAGGATTGCAAAAGGTATAAATTTAAAAAGATAGGAAAAATAAGAATAAAATATAGAACGACTTTTTTTAATAGTAAATTAAGGCAAAATAAACCAATATAAATTAGATTTGCGATAAAACAAAAGTTGAATTTGGGGGTAAAAACTGAGAAATGTGGAAATAATCAGCAGGTAGGCCTACAATAGACTCACAAGTTGCCTACCTCGCAAGGGGGAGATGGTCTATCAGGGGCAATAACCACTACTACAACTGAAATCTGACGAAGTTCACGCTCTCCCGACACCAATGTCCCATGAGAAATTAGTGCCCTCTCTTGGGTCATCCTGTGCACATCTTTGAAATCCACCAACCTCATTTTCGCGCCCGTTTTGACATATCAAAAGGTAAGGAGGTTTCTTTTTAATTTTAAGAGCTCATCTGGCGACAGCGTTCAAAAGGTAAGGAGGGCCTTAAACGTTCTTAAACAAATAATTTCATAATAACAGTTGAATTTATTCAAGAAATACCTCGCTGTTTGGGATGCAAGGAAAATGTATAGGTAAACATCGCAAGAGACTAGTGATGATCCTTTTAGTTTTATTTGTGACAGAATAAGCAAAGCAAACTCTTTATTCACTGTCCAAAGCAAGATATGTCTGGCTTTCACATCATTTTAGAGGCATTGATGGGGGAAGAGATCTCTGTACTTCTTTAATTGATCAATGCGTTTTAAATATGAACGATAACACTTATAATCCCTAACTCTATAATTTAACTTGGTGAATTTTTGAAATTTTTAAAAATATTTTTTTGCTTAGTGGACAAGTAACCTTTCATGTTTTTGAGTTTAGGTTTATTTGAAACTTTTATTCGCAGGACTGTTTTTTTCGTATGTTTCGAGCTTTTATCAAAGTTCTTTCTAAGAGTTCAGAAAAAAAATAAATATAATTATCGTAAAGTTCAAAAAATGTATTAAAATTAGGGCTTTAGCGCTTTTTTACTATCATTTCGTATATGAAACAAATTTAGATGAAAAAAGACACCTGACGATGCTTTTTCTATATTTTAAACCAGGGGAAAATAACTTTAAAAAAAGCTTTCAGGGTGTCTATGTTAAAAAAGGTGTTCAGGGTGTTAAAATAAAGAGTCTATAAAGGGGATTAAAAAAAGCGGTTTAGAATAGCAAATAGGCCGTAGGCCACACGCCGAAGGAGTGCCTGTGGAACCAAGTTCTTTCTGTAAGAAAGAATACTAAGTATGGCTTGTCTAAATATAAATAATCAGCACGTACACTTTGTCTGTTAGCCTTTCTAAAAGACTTTAAGGTGAAAGAGAATTTCATGATGATGCGTGACTTTTTCAAATTCAATTAATTACTAAACTGTGGATTTCAAAAGTCTGGAAGCCCGAGTTGCTGTGTTTGAACAGGATAGGTTTGAACATCAGCTCGAAGGGTCTATTGACTGACATGAAACTGTTAAGATTTTGAATATTTTCTCAGAGAGCCTGTTACCCGAGATTAACCGATAATATTTTGAATATCAGCTCTGAGCTTCAGTTTCCCGAGATGAAACTAATAAGATTTTGAACATCAGTTGGGAGGGTCTGTTCCCCGAGATAAAACTGGTAAGATTTTGAACATCAGTTGGGCGGGTCTGTTCCCCGAGATAAAATTAATAAGATTTTGAACATCAGTTAGTAGGGTCTGTTCACCGAGATAAAACTGATAAGACTTTGAACATCAGTTGGGCGGGTCTGTTCCCCGAGATAAAATTAATAAGATTTTGAACATCAGTTAGTAGGGTCTGTTCACCGAGATAAAACTGATAAGACTTTGAACATCAGCTGGCAGGGACTGTTGCACCTTTGTTGAGATGTAAATGATAAGAAAACGACAAGATATCTCATTCAGGAGTTGAATCGTTTTGTCGGTCTCTCATTTGACAAGACGGCTTCAAACATATGACTGATTCACAAAGTTTGTATGAGGACTAAGAATGAGGCTGGGCTAAGTCTCTTCTCTGGCCTTCTCTTCACTTTCATTTTCACGAGATGATCTTGAAAGACATCTTTCAGAAAGATGAGTGAGGTTTTAGCTCCGATTTGCAGTCATTTAAGATGACTTTGATTTTTTAGTGAATACTTACAATCTAACTTTGGATTCGAGCTATGATATTAATAACGTATGGTGTCTTCGGGGAAGTCGACCTGTATTGAGACTTGCCGGTGACTAACAACACTGATAAGGCTAAACTCCGCGCTATTCAGAAGCGTCGTTTCCACTCAAATAGGACGTGATCTAACTGTTACTTAAATTTGGCAGTCATTTTTTACGGCACGGCCATAATATGTTACTCTAATTTGCAATATCCTTTTGCGTCCTGTTGGCGTCAAGAAGGTTACGTGGGATATGTAATAGAAATAGAAATAAGTGAGTTTGATTTTTCCCCTTATTATTATTTTTGTCACATCGTTGCTATAATCTCCTTTTCTGTGTCGTCTATACATTATTCTTTCCTTCTAAAAGAAACTCTTTTTCTTTTTTATTCGAAAGTAGACTTTTGGGCCCAAGTTAGCGTGATCAAAGGGCAGATAAACAAACCACGGCTCGCAAAAAGGCACCCCGCTAACCAGCTACTCTTCCTCCAGGCTTGAAAATAAAAAACGAATTTTCTGCTGAAAAGTTTCCTTGGCTACGAAAAAATTGAGGAAGCAACATCAATCCCTGTAAGGAGCTCAAAACTTTAATGAACCGTTCCTTTAAAGAATATTTTTAACAAATTTTGGAATATCTTCTCAACAAATTATCAGAGCCAACTTTTTTTGAAATTAGTATAACGGAAACGGGAACAGAAAAATAAGTTTGAAAAAGGTAGACGCACAAGATAACGATTGATCTCATTGGGGGAGATTTGCAATGGTGAGTAAAAATAATCATTGACAAATTGTAATCTCTTTTAATCTTCTATATTCTGTCAAATGGACATATGCGTTATGAGTTATGATCAATGTTATTGGTAGGTATTTTATAAAGCTTTGGTATTAATGATTTAATTTTAAAAGAAATAACAAATAAATGAGTGAATAAAATGTTCATTGTATTCGGTGTTTTTCTGCTTACTGCCATTTACCAGCTCAGTTTTGAGAGCCCCGTTTATACACTGAAGGGGGGATGAGAGTTGGTAGTAAGATGTTTAAGTAACAAAGAATAGAAGTAGTGAAAAATAGGCTGAGAAGATAGCAATTGCAAGTCTCGTTAGAGGAGGACAGCCTTTTATAAAACGTCCTTAACTTACGCCTTTTAATGTACCCCCTCCCCAAGAGGTTCGAACTCTTAACATAAGAAGATTGAAACGAGATTATCGGAGTATGTAATTGGAGCCCCAACAAAGTGGTTTAGGGTAGACATATTTTAGTCCCTGTTCTCAATCATGGCGGCTTGTTAATCGTCGTGTAAATTACAACTTCCTGGCAGTAGTCGTTTCGGTTGACAAGGTTTAGTCCGGCAGTTGGAGTCCCTCGATTTTCATCATGTTTCTTTTCGCTCATTCAAAGTTCTTTATGTATTCTCAAACTCTCTTTTTTTACACATAAAATTTCCTTCATGGTTACATCAGTTTCTCTTTCATTTTCAAGAATCGCTCAACCAAAAGTTAGATATGGAGATGACGTAGCCCTCCTTGGCTAGAACAGTGTCTCTTTGGCGTAACCAAGAAGAGGACGAGTCGTTTTTTAGAATTTTCTAAATGTTGCGTACTTTCAACACACTTTTCACTTACCTTAACTTCAGCTTTTTCTTACACTCCTCACAAGTTTTCTCTAGTTCATATTACCTTTAGTCAACGATTTTTTTAATATACCAATAGAAATTGTCTGGAGAAGAAACCAGTTTCTGTCTTTAAATCGGTCTCAAATCGGCTTTTTGGATTTGAATTATTTGGGAGTAAGTTATTCATGCCTACACACCTGGGTAATTTTAAACTCCTTTCTTTTTTTCTTGCTTTTTTACCTCCTTTGTTGACTCGAAACAATTTTAGGAGCTTTAGTTCACTATCTGAATAAGGAGAATGGCAGTTGGACACTCACCAGTAAAGAAAGAACATCTTAAGCGCTTCGCTAATGTCATTCAAAACTTAGAAAAAAATGTGTTAGGTCATCTTACACTATTTACCGAATTTTAATTTAGGGATACTAAAAAATTCGTCCAAAAAAAGGAAAAAGAAAGGTAGGTAGCAGCATGAAGGAAACAATCGATAAAACTATAAAGAATGTTTCGAAATGATAGATAAAAGTTCTCCAACCAATTGAGAGAGCGAATAAAAAAACAAGCATTGTGTTCTCTTCGTTTTCCAGTTCTTCTCTTTTAATTTGCGTGCGATACAAACGAAGCTATTACAAAATCGTAAAAATAGGACCGGAGTAATTTCCTCCATTCAAAGACTAACCCCCGAATAGCGAAAATTGCTTTCGGCTTGTCGTTGTCTTTGTTCGCAACTTATTTTTGCATCTCTTAGTTGAAACCGACGCTAATAGGCAGTGCCTAATGTCCATTAATGGTTCCCACTCTTAGAAAAACAGAAAATGAAAAGGCTCCATTTTCTCAAAGTGTGCATCTACATAGACGAAAAGTAAAAAAAAATGTTAACGGAAACTTCTTAATAATACATAATGAACAAGCACTCCCTTAAAATTCATGTTTAAATTAGCTAGTGGACTATATATAAACTCCGTTCGGATTGAATTAAAGCCTCATACTCTTTTACAAAGAGATTGAATAAGCGCACAAAGAATCCCTCACTTTGATGAGAATAGTGTCCATTTTTGAGCGAAGAGCTTAAATTAAGCATATAACATTCCTTAAATGGAAGCCGGAGGAACTTATTAATTCTTTTCAATAAGTTTATTAACAAGGTAACTCCGGCAACTGATGAATTTAGAGTATAAACAAAGGGGTAGAAGATTATCTACCTCGATTAAGGATAAAAAATACTTCTGCTTTCAAATCTCTATGTGGAATAAACGCGGAATTCTACCTTGAAAAAATTCTCGAATAAAGCTCGTATGTAGCTCATGAGTTTCTGGTCACTGAGTTTACCGAACCAACACGCAAGGCGATATATTTCTTCCCAAATAAAGTTATTTCATCGCATCTTCAAATATTAAGCCTACCCGAATCTGCGCTTGTGGGACGGTAAATATTGAAGTGAAAAGGAAAAGCATCCTTTCTTTGTATGACCGAAATCTATCGGCTAGTTGTGGTTGGCGTACACACTAGCACGCATCTACTACGTTGTCATATGCTGCCTGATAAAGGAGGTGTGTGCAAAAGTTACACAGATCAGGAGAACAGAGATCCTACAGCAGATGACTCCGAATAGGCCACGAAAAAAACCCACATCCTTCCGGGAAGGACCCGAACCGTACACCTCTGGATATCTAGACCAGTGCTCTACCACTAAGCTAACGGGGCTAACACGGAAGGGGATATATTTCTCCCCAAATAAAATTATTCCGTTCACATCTCCAAAGATTACGCTTACCCGAAATGTACTTGTAGGACGGTAAATATTGAAGTGAAAAGTGAACGCATCCTTTCTTTGTTTGACCGAAAGCTATCGGCTAGTTGTGGTTGGCTTGAAAACTAGCAAGCATCTACCACATACAAACTTATGCCGTCTGATCAAGGTAATGTATGTGAAAAGTTATACAGAAACCTCAGCCCTCTGGTTATCTAGAACAGAGCTCTACCGACTGAGCTAACGGGACCAACAGCAATGAAGACATTTTCCTCTAATAGACTTTCCATTCGCATTTCTAAAGACCACTTGCAAATGAAATTGTTCATGAAGAATGATATATGTGGAATCTGAAAGATGAACAAATCCATTTTTGATACGTGGCCTTTCTCAGCCTTATCTCCGGCAAGGTACCGGTAATTTTGAATATGATTGGCTCAGGCGTTTAGGCTACTAAAGCCGGTAATATTATTTTGTATCGTTTTAATAATATCCTAGGAGTAATATTTCGATGGCGGAAAGGGTTTATCACACTTATAGTCACAAATAAACAATATTTCAACCTGATGCTAAAACACAATAATTCTTCTACGATACCATCTTAAACGCTCGCATTACACTATTTTTAGGTAAAGTCGGAGTAAGTTACGTACGCATCTCCAAATCCTATGTGACTGCTTAATTTATGCTCCTCATTTGTTTTTAATGTTAATATTAGTTAACTTTCTTAGTTCCCAACGAAGATATAGTAGAAATAAATACGAAAATTAAAGGTAAATTTCAAGAATATCCCCACCAGGTTTTTGGCCATAAAATGTTTTTTTTTATGACGGTTTGAGGCTTAGAATCAAGGTAGCTTCACATTTATGTGAACATATTTACAGCAAACAGTAAGAAATTTTAAGCAAAAATATGCTAACCTAACCTAACCAAAGCAAACCAAAACGAACTTGTCATAAAAATGTTAGGTAAGGTAACGTTAGGGTATGTTAGGTTAGGCATGGTTAGGTTAGGAAAGGTAAGGTTTGAGATAAATTAAGTTAGGTTTGTTAAGCGTTAGGTACGGTTGCCTCCGTAAATTGTTTATTTTGCCGAAAAGGGCTTATTCTTCGTGGTAGGTGTACACACATAAATGTAAAGAAAGCTAACTCGGTGGTAAAACTAAAAACGTCTTAAAAAATACATTTTATGAGCAAATATCAGGGTAAGAAATATCTACAAATTATCCGTAAACGCCTAAACGATCATAACTTAATCCGAGTTTTAAACTGATAGTGAAACGCGCGCGCGAGTGTTAGCATTTCAAGGTGGTGTTTCAGCTTCAGGTTAAAATATTGCTTATTTGTGACTACAAATTAGCTGGTCAACAACCCCCTAAAATTCTCAGAATTCTGGATCAAAATAGTCTGATTCTAGGGTAATTGTATTTGCTGAATTCAATAAAGATATTAGTATAGCTGTAATGAGCTTAGTTTTCCAGAACCAGCATATCTATATATTTAATACACCATGTTATTCATACACTAATTTTTAGGTTCATTAGTTTAACTTATGCAATCATTTTTTCCTAATTTGTGCTTTTTTGTTTGTTTCAGATTGCTGGTTCATGATAGTGCCTATCTACAACTGCCTAATTTCTTATTACTCTGAACTTAACAAAACATGGAACGTGGCAAGTGCGTGAACGATGCTGATCGTCTTTGTTACATATGTGGCGCCTTCACTCCTGATAGCCACAAAAAAGCAATCACAAAAGCTGTTTGACTGAACTACAAAAGTTACTTCAAATGTCCTTTGAGCGACCAAGACAAGAAATGGGTACTTCATATAGCTTGTAAGTCTTATATCAACCACCTGAGCGGGTGGATGTGTGGTGAGCGAAGTTCACGAATGTTGTTTGCTATACCAATGATATGGTATGAACTCACAGGCCACAGCAATGACTGCTACTTCTTTCTCACAAACATCAAGGGAATAACCATCAAAACACGGGGCAAGGTGCCGAACCCCAATATTGCAATCCGACCAGTTCTGCACAGCGCTGATCTCTCAGTCGCAAATCCACCGACTGAACAAGAAGTGATGAGTGATTCCGATTCTAATTCTACCTCAAATAGACACTACCAGGATAACTCTAAAAATACCAGGCCTAAACTCTTTATGATCTCTTCATGATCTCATCAGGAACCTAGACTTATCCAAAGAAAAGGCCGAAGTTATGGGATCCAGACTAAAGTAGCGTAACTTGCTGGAAGCTGGAGTGTGTATCACTACAGCCCGTTACTGACATAGAGAGTTGTCTGCATTTTTCAAGATAACAAACAACCTTTGTTACTGTGAGGACGCAGTATCTCTCAGGCAATAATGTCTTAACAATACAAGTCAGATGATTGGAGGTTGTTTATAGACTCTAGAAAAGACTTTCTGAAAGCTGTTCTTTTAAATAATGACAATCGGTTTCCATCTCTCCGAATAGCACATGCAGCAAAGATGGCTGAGAGCCATGAAACAATGAAGATTATGTTAGCTGCTATAGAGTAAAAGAATCACCAGTGGTAGATATGTGGAGATCTTAAAGTTATCTGTTTACTACTGGGCTTTCAGAGTGGCTACACAAGCCACATGTGCTTTTTATGTTTGTGGGACAGCAGAACTGATGCAACGCACTATGTGAGAAAGGAAAGGCTGACGAGACCAAGAGATGCGCCTGGACGATTCAACTGTGTTCACAATCCTCTTGTTGATCCAGAAAAGATATTTTTGCTTCCACTTCATCTAAAGTTCGGTTTGGCTAAAGTTTCATCAAGGCTATGGATCAATCTGGTCCAAAGTTTCATTACCTATGTTAGAAACTAGGTGGTGTGGTTTCCGAAACCAAGTTGAAAGTTGGTATCTTGAATGGTCCACAGATTCGCATACTAGTTCATGATAGCGAATTCACCATGCTGCAGAATTGTCATGCATTGGAGGCAAGGATGTCCTTGAAATTGCATTTCTTCCCAGATAACCTTGGAGACATTAGTGATGAACACTGTGAAAGATTTTATCAAGACATCGCCATAATGGAGAGAAGATATCAGGGACAATTCAGTCCTAACATGATGGACGACTATTGCTGGACGCTGCAACGAGAAGAGAACGAGTTTGGACAAACGAAAGGGCAAAGTTCAGAAGCACTTTTAGAACTTCCTATTTTGTCAATTATAAAGGATTTAAACTTATGCTTTCTGGTACATTTTTTTATGAGCTTATATGTGATGTCTTTAATATCATTATCTTGTGTGAGACAATTAATGTCATCATATTTACTCTTTTTCTGATTGTTCAAGAAAGTAGATCTGATAGTAAAGCATCTAAATCATACTCAACAATGTGAAATTAGTTTTGAAAGCACAATCACATAAGAGATCAGCTGGTCTGTTATGGGTTAAATATCTGTTGCACGACACAAGTGACGGAATATTGAATATTTTTTTTATAAATCATAGTCTGAGAGAACAAAACAAAATATCAGATTCAAAATCAGCAATATGAAATTAACTGAATAATCATAATCTCATATGTTAACCATTTTGGCTGTTGACCAGTGAAATGTGTGATAGACCCTCTCCGCCATCGAAATATTAATCTTACTAGGCCACTATTACAACGAAACGAAACAATTTTACAGGCTTTACTACCCTAAAGCGTGTGGATAATAAAAATTAAAATTCAATAAATGGCCGAGCGTAAATAAAGCGTCTTATGCCATCTAAATATTACTCCAGGAGCACTAATACAATGATAATAACGAGTATTACAAGAGATAGTGGTCGAAAACGAGTGCGCCACTCTTATTCAAAATTACCAAGTTACCCTTGAGATTGAGCTAATAGAACTTTAACCCTTTCTGCATCTTTTTATTAACAGTTCTCAGTCATACTTTAAATATTCTGTTTACTTCAAGACAACTAATTCTATTTCTTATATTAGATACTGTTCCAAAGATGTTTAAATTGGTCACAATCTTTGTTACCCTCGACATTCTCTAGTCACCTGTCAAAATGCTGCTAAAATATCATTAGACAGAACAGAAATTCAACCTTCATTTAATTATTTTTCTGATACCTGATTTGTAATAATACCAAAAAAAAGATAAGGGTGTCTATTCCATAGAATAATCTGTTGACATTTGAAATCCAACGCTTCAGGCTAGTGATATGTTTATGTATGCAATATAACCTTTCTATAAGGTCATCCTATAAGTAATGCGCCATTTTAACTTCCTGTTTAGCATCATTTTGTGGATTGAAATAATCGAAAGCAGCTTCGTTTTGCTACAAGTTTCGTCTACTATAGTAGAAACTGAGGTACCTTTCTGTATTAGCCTAACTCAAGGTTTACTACACAATATAGCTCAGTCGTCATTTCAAAGCCTATTAATTTTGTATTACTATATTTTATTTAATGTGTTTTATGGTTAAATGTTGAATATTTTGAAAGCTGTGAAAAGAGAACCTTCTCAATGATATGATTTGGGAGCTTATAAAAGGCGCCAATGCGAAGTTCATAGCAGAAGGTTTGTGGCAAGTAAACTGTAAAACAGTAGTTCTTAACCTGGCGAGTCGTCGGCAATTTGCAGAGAGGGGGGGCGATCACTTGTGGAAAAGCAGGAATTTCTCTGATTGTATTTGTTATTCACTTAACCTGAGCATGAGCTAATAGTGAGAAGCTTATGAAAACATGCAAAGGTATCTCTTATAGCTTTAGTTTTCTATACTTACTTTACTTATTACTCTAATCCATCATTGATGTTTTTTATATGTAATAATAATAATTTACTAACAAACCAATAATTACGTTTCTTTATAAATGTTATATTTCTTTAAGGGTAAATTAACATCTCTATTATGCGTCTTCTTTTTACTTTCTGAAATAGTCTGGAGTTGATCTGCAATTCCGCTGCGATAAATAAAAAACTCGTGTTAAACCTCCCAAAATACTCTTACTTGCTTGCACGTAGCTTTTCAAATATATTTTGTAATTCAAATCATTGTTTGGTTTAGTACAAGTTCGTTTGATCTCAGTTGTTATATTTACCTTAAATGTTTAAGCAGCCATATGTTTTATATTTGATCAAAGGTTGACGATGCTTTAACTTATGTAGCGGTTTGTTAATGATATGGTGGTTTTTTATATTCATGTAGTATTATATTTACTTGTATTGTTTACAAATTTTACGATCATGTGTTTGTTATTGATCATGTTGTGGTATTTATGAGCACGTGTTGATGTTTATCTTACCTTACACGTGCCTTATGTTGTTTATAGATTGATGTTGTTCACTGCACATCAAATAATTCGCAATGAGTACAAAGAAGTGGAAGTCTCTTGACGAATATATTCGATTTGTATTCATGTCCCTCCAAAAGGGTGACGCAGAAGCCATCCAGTATGTGATATGTAACAATACTGAGCAATGATGGAATGCAGCCCTCACACTTGGAACGCCACTTAAGAACAACGCATCCTGCTCTTATAGACGAGCCCAAGTCATTCTTTGAACAAAAAGACTCACTGAATCAAGCTAAGTTGGACAGCTGTAGAGCATTTCGGCAACAAACCTCAATTGTTGTAGAGGCTTCCTATGACATCGCTATGTTGATTGCAGAACTCGTTATGGAGAAATATAATGCAAACTAACTTTCCTAAATTTTACTTTCGAACGATATAGTCGAGGACAGGATCGATGAATTAAGTCAAGACATTAAAGATTAAATTCACGACCAAGTAAGAGATTCTCCTGATATTGTTATTCAGTGTAAGGAAACGACTAGCATCGGTCAATTCCTCAGCTACTGATATATGCTTGTTTCGTGTCAGGCAACATTGTAAAAGAGGAAATACTGTTATATCGCCCCATGGAAAGTTGTACAACAGCAGAAGCTATTTTTCATGGTGTATCAAACTTCATTCATGAAAAGCAACTTTCGTGTGACTGTTCGGTAGGGGTGTACACTGACGGAGCTCCAGCAGTGCTTGGTCTTGTCTGGATTCACTACAAGATCAAAAGAAAAAATAAATTTGTTGTATGTACATACTACATACTTCATCGTGAAACCTTAGCATCATGAACTTTACCTGATAAAATGAGCTATGTCCTGAATATGGCTTCAAGAAGAAAGCTCACAAAGTGTACGTGAGTCAAAGGTATGCAGATACACCAAAAAAGGAAAATTAAAATACGATTCAGAGCGCTTTCGTCTTTATTCTTAAAGACTTTTTTAAGGCTTGAGAATCGAGATGTCAACAACAAAAAGAGATCGAATCAAACAATGAACTTTTTAAAAATCAAAGATATAAACGAACGTTACAAACATTCTAGTAAAAAGTTAGTAAAAAGATGATGACTGTAATTAGCAGAAACTAGTGGAAAATATGTTACTTACTAAATTAACATTATTCAAGGAATGAGTCAATAACTTTTTAGGCTTCTATTATTTTCCGGAATTTCAATGCATTTGTTCTGAAATATTTTTATAGGGTTTCCTATTTTTTAATGTTCAATGTTATTTTAATTAGCCTTTTCCTATTATATATGTTATATATATGCATATATCCGCAGAGAATAAACACATTAATTTCAACAAGTAACGTTAAATCCTAATCAAAGAGAAAGTATAAATGAGTCAACCAAAATGGCGACCCAGTCAGAAACAGAGAGGGATGTGTTCAACTTAAATATATATATATATATATATATATATATATATATATATATATATATATATATATATATATATATATAATATATATATATATATATATATATATATATATATATATATATATATATATATATATATTTCAACTAAGCCATTCTGTATGCTTTAGTTTTAATAAATATAAATAGATGTGTTCTTCTTATTTATTAATACAGCAACTTTTCGTGTACAGGCCTCATCATCAAGGTATAGCCACAAAACAGTTAATTTAGTACAATTCAATTTGTATATATTATTTAATCTAACGTTTCAAATTTTATCAGTACAAATGTAATGATCCAGGGGGGAAGAGGGGCTAGTGAGCAATGGGAGAGATGATATTTAGCCATTGAGGAGGAGGGTTATCTTTCAAAACATATAATGATTTAAGCACGGGTAGATTGAAACGGATACTTTCCTCAGCCCTTTCAGACTTTACGCAGTCTTGGATTCTTATGCATTTTGAAAGCTAGGTCACCCCTTTCCCCTCTCCTTCAATGACCAAATACCATCTGCCCCGTCGCTCCTCACCCGTTAAAGGCTTCCACTCCTCTATCATTATTTTTGCACTTAAAAGATTTTAAATGTCTGATTAAATAATTTAGACGTGATATTGTCCTAAATTATGTAGTTATCTTTGAGTTATTTCCACTAGCCTGATGATGTGACTAGTCCTCGTAACTTTGGTGTTATCCGACCCAATCGCTCTCATGTGGCCAAATTATTCATCGTGTCCATCAATCGTGTATTATAAGTATGATATTTTGTTAAATATATCCGCAAGATATGCTTAATGTATATAATCATACTTCGTTTTCGCCTAAATATTTCTAGATTGGCTACTCTCATTCAAAAACTATTAGCGTGATTTGCCCTATAAACGATGAATCTGAAATAAAAATTGAAGGACGTAACAAAACATAATGAAAACATAAGTGATGCCAAACTGTGCAGACCAACTGGATAAAGTTCATAATTGTTAAGTAACGAAGTATAATTACTTAGGTCTGTACTCTGGTAACTCAGTTATACTTTTACTTTCTAAAAAGTTCTCAATCATGTGAGTACTTCCCCTTGTACTTACGTTTTTTCCTTATACTATTTTTACTTCATTACCTTTGAAAAGCATAGAAGTCAGACGATGACCAATCAGAAGCATGTACTCTGGTCTGAACCAATCATAAGCGTTTGTTCATGTTTGTACTAATCCCATGCATCCTTCCATACCCGATAGACAATTCGTTTCTCTCTCCCGCTTTTCCGCCTGAGAGAGGGCGTCAGTTTATTAAACTATTCCTCATTGTCCTAGAGTCCTAGCGTGCTGCCGCGCCATTACTGGACCATCATGAATGAGTTCTACTCCTACCATTGAAAATAAAAATAGTGGCAATTCCAACCCATGGCCACACTTGGAATCATTTTTTAAGTACAAGAAGAATGTGGAGAAACTCGGTGAAGCTGCAATGTTTGTTCTGTTTGCCAATAATTTCCGAGGTGGTTGCATACATCAATTCGCCTTCGAATTTATAGAAACACATTGAGGTGAGTGTTCATGCTTTTAACTATGTAGTGTATAGGCTACTTGTTAAAAATACCCACATATTGGAGAGTAAAATGTATAAGCTATTTACTTTAGGGTGATTATTCATGGGATTAGATCGCCAGAACCTTGAAAATCAGTTGCCTTTGAATTTGAATAAAAAATATGTCAGTAATTAATTGCTTTTTATATTTTTTACCTAATAATTAGTTTAGTTAACTAGACTCTTATATTCTGGAATTCTGTTAAACTGGATAATTTTGTAGAATTAATTTTACTTTTCATATAAATTAGACTTGATTGTTAACTCCAGTTTAACTGAATTCCAATATATAAGGGTCATTACTGCGGGTGTAAAAGGGGATTACTGTACAGTATACTGAATAGTGTCTTAGATGGTGTCTACTTTACTATTTGCTGCAACATTTTACTTTCACTACTTGAGTACTTCATGAATAAGATAATTTATTATTTTTACTGAAGTACATTTAAGTTTTGAGTAAAGATTTGTCAGGGAAAAAATACTTTTGCTTAAGTATTGCTTAAGGGTAATTTTTACAACACTGGTAATGTTTCACCAGGCTATTAGCGTGACTCTGGCTGTATACCGTACACGAAATATGTACGATACGAATACTGCACGATGAGGGTTTCCGCTGTCAACAAATTGAGATGAGACTCAGCAGATCACATTCCAATGTTGCAGAAGTGTTGAAAAAAATCCTAGAAAGCGGAAAATTCGCCGCCTGACCTCGATCTCGATGACCCAAGGTCAGTAGAAGAGACTTTAATTGATTTGAGCCCATGCTCACCGCAAATGAGACATGCACTGGTGGCGACGTGTCTTATTGTCCGACAGGTCTACGTTCCAGTTTTCCTTAACTCCAGGCAAGAGGAGTACATATTCATCACTCCACTAACTCTATAATTTAAGAAGGGGATTTTTTTGAGTATTTGAATAATAATTTCATCTTAGTTGGGTTATGACTTGTTTCTTTTATCAAAGTTATTTCTAATAATTCTCCTATAATATGAAAAATGGAAATGGTGAAGTTCAGAAATAAATATAAGTATTGAAATTTTAGGAATTATTCAAAACTCAAATAATTACAAAGTTCAGAAATTTATTTTTATATATCTGCTATCGATAACTATATTTTAGCAGCGTGATATTTTGAAAGGGGGGAAATTTAGTTTAGAGATCCTTTTAAAAAATTATTATAATTGGCGAAGTTCAGAAAATTTAGAAAAATTTAACCATGACTGCATTTTTTTAGATTTTAAATTTTAATCTTAGTAGCGAAGCGCAAGCTCCCCATATCGATGTATATTTTCTAGGTCTATAGGCAAGAAAAGATTTTTTCAGAATTCTTTTGATATACAGAAAAAAACAATTCTCAGAGATCCTTTTTTTCTGATCTAAATTTGCTTTAATTTACGAATAATTGCAAAAAAAACAGCCATGCCTTAATTTTAATACATTTTCTGAATTTCATGATAGGTAATTATTTTGGTTTTAGAAAATTACAAAGATTTTGATACCTATATTTATTTTTTCTCACTCTTAGAAAGTTCTTGAATAAAAGCTTCAAATATACCTTGATTATTCACAAATTAAAATTCAAACTGTTCAGAAAAATTGTATTCCTAAAATATAGTATTATTGAGATTATATATATATATATATATATATATATATATATATATATATATATATATATATATATATATATATATATATATATATATATATATATATGTATATATATATATATAAATATATATATATATATATATATTTTTATATATATATATATATATATATATATATATATATATATATATATATATATATATATATATATATATATATATATATATTGAAGATAAAAAGTTTCATTATGTTGAGGTTCCGGCTGGATACGCCAAACATGACAAACTGTACACAAAATATATAAGATAAAAAATTAACCAATGACATTAACCGATTATAGTTTAAATGATTAGAAGATCAAAATATTAAAAGTTGGAGTGACATGAGTTATTCAAGTTAAAAATACAAATTTTAAACAAAAATCGTATACAAAATCAGAATATATAAGAGAAGCAAAGTTAAATGTGAAAGAAAAATCAAATTTAAGATTTGAGATGAATAACGACAAAATGAACTTATCTGATACAACATAAAAGAATGGGCCAGAAGTGAAATTAATTGGTGAAAAAGTAAGTAGTTCGGTGGGTGGATTTGTTGAAAGAGTTATGAGATTAGTATAATTGGTAAGAAGACAATGTTGAAGGACAATTACTGGATATGGAGGGAAGTATGGTTTTAGAATGAGCCTAAGATTTTGAAGTTCAGAATCGATATATACGTTTTAAATTTAATGCTGTTATCGAGTATTGAAGTTATTTCATTTTTACAAACAACTTTTTCTTTTCGCACAGTAAGGCCAAGCGCACGATATTTCTTACAAATGTAAAATGTAGGTCCCTTCGTTACACCCAGGGCAATTAAATGTCTAACAAACCATATATATATATATATATATATATATATATATATATATATATATATATATATATATATATATGCCTTCATCAAGGCCTCTGAATATCCCTGCTTTCGAAAAAAAAAATGGAAAAATCACTTTATCCATTTTAGCTTGGCCTTATAAATTGAGAATTATTTACAATGCTGTTATTATAATTATGCAGTTAAAATGGCAAAGTTGTATATATATATATACATTCTTCATACCATTCTAGCATTTTGCGCAAGCTTAAAAATGATAATAACATAAGCGAAAGTAAATACAATCAATTTTTTTACATGTGGTACTCAGATAACTATGCTCTATGTTATGATTAAGTAACATAAAGATCAGATTCCAGGTGACTCACTTTTTATCAGCTCTATATACGTTTAATTATAATCTTTTAAAAAAAATCGTATTTGAATCCGTTTTCTGTTAATTATCACACTGTTAAAGATTCACTTTCTTTTCCACGAGAAGTCACCGAGATTGATGTTAGTAAAATCACACTGGCTAGTTTTGATATAGTCTCCTTATTAACTAATACACACCAGGACAAGAACAATTGATATTTGCATTAACATTCTCCAATTTTGCGTTCGGGTATTGATAATATTAGTAAGCTTCATTTGATTGCCACTAAGGATTATATTTTTTATTCAATAACTCTGTCCCCTTTTTTCCTTTAGGGAGGAAATTTGGTTGAAGGAATGTCCAGCTTCTTTGAGACTTGTGTTTTAGACACGACACGTTAATGACTCATTTTTGCTATTTACAGTCCCAGATTATTTTCAAAAGTTTTTACATTACCTAAACCGCAAACATGCTAAGATCAAGTTTACGCAGAAACTGGAGTTGACGGAACACTCATCATTTTTAGATATTAAACTTAAGTTAACAGAAAACTAACATTCTCAGGGCTTTGAAGGAAATATGATTCATTTGTTCTATCTTCATTAAAAAATAACTTAATTTCAAATTTAATAAATCATGTTTACAAAATTTGCTCTAATTAAACGTGTTTTAGGACGAATTAGATTTTCATTTTAATTACTTTGCGGGGAATGAATTTCCCACCGATGTAATTCATAACGCGATTAAAAAATTCCTGGAATAAATTCTGCTTCAAACAAGTGACTGTGTAAGAAGAAACATTTTCCAAAATTTCATTCTACATTAAACATCCTTATTATGGCATGATAGCATAATTTTAAAGAAAAGAAATGGAAAACTCATCACAAAACTTTACTCACATATGTTATATGTAGTTTTATCGTAGAAGGTAGGTTGGGTTTGTTCTTTAGAATGAAAGATTTAATTCCTTTTTTGTGATTTTTTAATCCTTTATCTTTACTCTGTGGTGACTGTATGACATTCTATTTTGGCCACTGAGAACTTGAGTGTCAGTGTTTGAAAGCGGCCACTCCTTTGTAATGTTTACCTTTCCTCTATACGGGATCATGTTTATTAAACTAATCATTCGATAAAATGAGAAAACTTTAAAAATAACTCCTGTGTATATCTACTCCTTTCTTCGGTGACCCTTTCTTCAGGTTTATCCCAAATGTTGTTTAGTCCTGTGATCATAATTTGAGTTAGTGAATTATTTCTGGTCTTTCGTGCTTTATATTATATTATTAATATTAGACAGTGCTATTTCTTTTAATTATAAATGGCACTGATGATGGTTAAAGGATTTAGGTAGGAAATTCTTTAAGCAGTTTGAAATTTTATTTTTTAAATTCACATATTTCTAGTGCAACTTTATATTTTATTGTAATCTTATTAAAAATATTTAACATAATAAAACTTTTTAAAATTAAAGGCAATTTATTGTTTTGAATTTTTTTAAGATAAAGGATTAGAAATGAAAGAGATTCAAAGAGATTTTTCTAAAATTAATAAAATTAAGGCTGGTTGTTCATATATTTAAAGCTTTTATCAAAGCTATTTCTAAGAATTCTGAAAAATAGGTATTTTAATCAAAAGGTTTGAAATTAAAATAAAATAATATTAAGTTCATAAAATGCATTAAAATTAATCAATGGCTCTTTTATTTTAATTTTTTCCTATATAAAAGCAAATTCAGATGAAAAAAGAGCTCTGAAGTTTGCTTTTTCAGTATATGAAAGGAATTCCCATAAGAGTTTTTACTTTCCGCTAGGCCAAGCAAATAAGCAGGAATCTGAAAAAAATAGACCAATAGTAAAGTATTAGGAGATATGTACTGGAAACCTTTTAATTGTTTTAGACCAAAACCACGTTGCTAGAACATGATAAGCCGTAGGCCACAGTCCGAAGGTCTCCCTGCAAAGCGCAATTTCCTCCTGTAAGATAAAGTGATAAAGCCGCTTCTCTTGTATATATATATATATATATATATATATATATATATATATATATATATATATATATATATATATATATATGTGCTTCACTACTAACATTAAAATTTTAAATGCGAAAAAAAAGTAGCCATGGTTAAATTTTTATAAATTTTCTGAACTTCGTCAATTATAATAATTTTAAAAAGGAAATCTAAACTAAATTTCCCCCCTTTCAAAATATCACGTTGCTAAAATATAGATTTATAAAAAAATAATAGAAGATATATAAAAATAAATTTTCGGAACTTCACCATTTGTAATTCTTTGGGTTTTAAAAATTTCACAAAATTTTGATAAAAAACATAAGTCATAAGCAAACTAAGATGAAATTATTATTCAAATACTCCCCAAAATCCCCTTCTTAAATTATAGTTAGTGAGAAATGAAATATTTTCCATGTTAGTATTTAATGTTACGTTAGTCTGAAATCATTTATGAAATTTATAATTTTTTTAATTTCAAAATATTTTTAGGGCTCTTGTGAATTTATTATTTTTCACGTTAATTATTGGTCTTTGACTTAAAGCTTCAAGATATTATTTTTTTAATTTATTTGGTTTAAATATATATTTTTTATCTGTGTTTCTGTTGTCGGATGAATTTGGGGTTTTTATTCAAAATTTAATCTGATTTTTCCATTATGGTGGTGTATTTCGCATCTCGTCTGCAGGTTATTTGTGGTTAAACCAATGATGCAGGTTTAATTGGCTTGGAATCAATTGTTAGGGCAGGTGAATTAGTAGACCTTATGGTCTGTTTTAAATATGGCAGTAGGCAATATTTTTTCTTTTGTAACTAGATCTTTTATTTATCTATTTTTTTAAGATGTTAAGGTTAATTTTTATTTTATCATTTTTACTTTTAATGTTTTTAATTATTATCTCTAAGTTGTTTTTCTCTTTGAATGTAATTGGCTGTTATTTGGTAGCAGGAATCTATCGTTAATTTCTCTTTTTCGGTGTTCTTTATTTTTTTTAAATTGATAAATAGTTTGTTCTATAATATACAGAGGAAAATCATTTTTGAGTAACATTAATTTGATTTCAATTTTGTTCAAAGGATAGTGTTTTTTAGAGTGCCTGTGATTTTAATATTAGATAGATTTAATATATTTTGCTTACGTTCTTTCATAGACACCTTTCCTTCAAATCATTTTCATATCTTCTTAATATGTTTTAATTTACGTTAAAGTCCTCTTTAATATGTATTTAACTCAAGACGAATATAAATGAAAGTACGCTCAATTTAAACGAATATTTCCCACAACCTGAATTCATTACCTTGATCAATTACATTCGAAGTAGAATGGGAACAGAACAATTCTTTACTGTTTCTGGACGTAAAAATCCACCGTTTAAATAATCGGATACAATGCTCCATCGATCGAAAATCTACTAATTCAAATGCTTCCATACATTTCTTCTCATTGCAGGACAAATCTGTTAAGATATCCGTTCTTTCTTCCCTTTTTCTCCGAGCCTATAGAACATGTGACCCAATTTTCCTTCAGGATGAAATCAATCACCTTATTTTCAATTTTATTTAGCTAAAATATCCAAAGGATTTCATTAAAAAATGCCATTCTAAGGCCAGAAAAACTTTTATTCTATTTCTACACCCTAAAAAGAGATCTTTAAAAAAGGTATAAATAATATTCCCATATACTCCACCCCTAGTCCCCTTAAAATGTATGCTAAAGAAAATAACATAAATATAACATTCATATATACATACACTTACCATCCTAAAAGTCCTTGACCAAACTGCGTCCCACTAACTAGGATACAGGCGTATATTTAATCCCTTGTCAAGACTGTAACAAATCCTACATTGGAGAGTAGGGTCACTTTACTAAGAGGATCAAAGAATACCCCGCAGATATCTGGAAAAGCTCACTTTCCTTCAGTCTCTTCATTCATATGCAAAATTATGAACGTATAATCGAATTCAAATAGGCTAAAATTATTTATAAATCTAACAATTATATTGAGAAGAAAATTGCTGAATTAATCATTTTTTTAAAAAGTAGATAAATTTAATATTTCTACGTAAGTTGTTCTGATTCTTGCCATGAAGAGTGACATGTTATTGCTTCCATGTTGGCACTTCTGTAAAGTGTGCATGCTATCAATAATTTTAGTCGCGAGTGACTATATACGAAGGGCATTCAATAAGTTTTGCAATTCGGATATAAGGAAACGAGATATGAGGAAAGGTGTTTTATTATTTTTCAATATAACTACCCTCGACTTCAATGCACTTGCGCCACTTGTCCCTGAGGCTTCGTATTCCCGACAACCAGAAATCTCCCGACTGATGTTCACTCCATTCCTGGACGGCGAGCTGGACATCTTCATTGTCCCCAAACCGGTTACCACGCAGTGCAACCTTGAGCTGGTGGAATAAAAAGTAGTCGCTAGGGGCCAGATCTGGACTGTGGGGGGAGATGGTTGAGCTCCTCGAATCCGCACTCGCGCAGGGCAGCTTGTGCAACTCTAGCCTTGTGGACTTTGACGATATTGAAGTCGATCATGGGGCGTGAGGTTTCTATGGACCCAATGGGCAGAGACCTTGGTCATGGCCAAATTGTCGTGGATCATGTTGATAACACTTCCATGTGATATTCCAAGTTCTCGCTCAATTTCTTCGAACTTCACCCGTCGATTTTCGAGGATCATCCTCTCCGCACGGGCTACACTGTCCTCGTTGGTCATGTCTGACGGGCGTCCTGGACGGGGGTCATCTTCAAGGGACTCACGAACATGGCGTAACTCCCTATTTCAGCGAGCAATGGTTGCATAGGAAGGGGCGGTGTTGGTGTACACTGCAACCATGCGTTCATAGATCTCTTTTGCATTCTTGCCTTCCTTGGTCAAAAATTTGATCACTGCGCGGTGCTCAAACTTCTTCATTGTTGAAAAATTTGTGACTGACGATCTGCGATCAGCTCGTGCTTCTTAAATAGATGAGGCAGCAGCTTGCGGCTGCAGGTGCTGACTTGTTATAACTTGTCCTAACACCCCCACAAACAGCCATTCCCCTTCCTCTGTTTTGCCCTACCGATTCGCACAACTTATTGACCGCCCCTCGTATCTCACTATGGTGGTCGCTCCCCATTTGCTTTTGATTTATTTGGTAATAACATTCTAACGAAATATGAAACTCTTATGTTGTTTTATATTCTCTTTCGAATAAAATAATTGCCAAGGTGCTCTCAAGTTAGCCCGGGAATTATTTTGTTTTGGCAATAACATCATAACTATTTGGCCGATTCTAAAAAAATTTAAAACTCATGTTATTTTACAGGCTCTTTCGAATGATATAATTGCCAAAGTCCATCCAAGGTTACCCGGGGAATTATTTGGCAATAACATCATTACTATTTGGCCAATTCTAACGAAATTTGAAATCCTTATGTTGTTTTACATTTTCCTCGAATGTTATAATTTTCAAGGTCCTCCCAAGGTTAGTCTGAGAATTATTGAATGTTTTGAAGGACGTAATGTCATAAAAGAATAAGGGAGAGCACGCGACTTTAGGCATCAGACTTGTTAGATTAATAGTTAACCAATGTCTTCTGTATATACCTAATACTGTTACTATCTGGTGCCAAGCAGAAAACTGTTGGGAAAAGGAGCTAATGAAGCAAGTTTGGCTTCCACTTTGAGTTCATGGCAATATTCTTGAGTAAGTGTTATTACTTCAGTTTTCTTAGATGAGAAGCAGCGCTAGACATGGAGAGTGTCTGGAAGCTTCACCGTAGCCACAACACAGGAGTTGTGAAAGTACTCCCCTTTTCTCCTCCTAAAAAATAATCATCGAGAAGCCCCGAACAAGCGTAATGGAGCTTCATCAAAGAATACCACTTTGTCCCAGTCTTCAAAAGTTCATTCTTTATATTTCCTACAAACGTGGCTCCTATCCATAAGGTTCTTTTTGGTGAGATGAGGCTTCTTCGCAGCTCTTCTCGACTTGGGACCTTCGTTGAAAAGTTTCGGCCTCACAGTACGCGCTGAATCATTCTTTATAATCAGGAGCAAACTTGGCACTGGAGGTATTCACCTTGAACTGGGCCTAACCAGAAAGCAATATTGACCTTCATTTAAAGCTCTTAGGTGTACAAAAGACTCCTTCACAGGAAGGCAACCAGTCTTTTTAAAGTCATTAATGATCCTAAAGATGGTGTTCCTTGATGCATTACCCTTAGTAACTATCTCTTTGCATTTCATAGCAACAATAGTTACACGTTTTTCTTTGGAAAGAACCATTTCTGGAAATGATAGAGTCAAACTTTTTTTTTTTCAAATATTACGGAATAGTTTATCATTCCGAAACATAATTTAATCAACGCATATTTGTCATAATTTTTTTAAGATGTTGAATTTTGAATAAACCTGAAATAATTTAAATATTTGAATAATTATTTCTATCGTGTAAATTTCAAAGAACAATGGAAAAAAAGTAAAATCTATATTAGTCTCAAAACATTTGGCTATGACACTATATACCCTCAGCAAAATTATAACTCACTCTATGGAATATATATATATATATATATATATATATATATATATATATATATATATATATATTTAGCAAGGACAACGTTGAAATGTTTACCAACTTTTCAGTTTTCGGTGCCGGTAAAATTGGCTAAAATAAAAGGGATCTATTGAAATGTACATTTTAGGTGCATTAGAGGGGTTCCTTGAGTGGTGCGTACCTAATGGGGACGAGGGTCGTTCTTCAGTACCTTTTGAGAGTCATTAATTGATACATCTTCAAGTCGATACTGTTAAATTATTTATAGAGACGTATTAAATTGTACTAGGTAACACCAAATTTATTGTCTGTCTGTTTTTAAAGCGATTTTGGTCACTTGTGATGTGCCGAATCTGTAGTTGCACTGTACAAGATGAAATAGATTTGACAATGATGTCTAACACATCAGTATCATGTGAATCCTATGAAGGCTTGTGACAGGAAAGTTCACAACTATGCACATGCAAATAATCTAAAATAAGTATAGCAGTTTTCATAAATAATAATAACTCTTTGTGTAAATAATATGTAACATCTCTGTAAAATAATAATCTATACCTTTTGTAGCAAATAAACTATAACAATAATCCATGTAAATAATATATATGTTGCTTGCAAAGGGCAAGGCGAGAATAATGAATTCGAGACGTTCACACGTTAGCAAAACTGTGCACATTACACACACATACACAGTAAAACGAAGTATAGCGATCTCCACAGTCACGCTAACAAATCAGCTATCCAAACAAGCTTCGTAGCAGGTGCGGAACAGAAAACACGATGGTAGCGGCCATTATTTGCTAGCGGGAAACCGCGAAACGCAAATCACTTTCTACCGCAACAGACATCGAGAGGACCTCTGTTTTTTCTCTGAAGAGAAGAACTTGGTGTACTGTACGGATATTTCTCAGCTTCTGAACAAGCTTGGAGTGCCACATAACCAACCCGAAGATTAGAGACTGTTCATTGCCAGCAGCAAGCGATCGCTGAAATGTGTTCTACTACAAAACACAGCAAACAGTCACTAAACATAAGAAGTATGAAGTGGTATAGTATGGGCTGCTTGAAAATTCGTGATTATCAGCATGAGTTGTTGATTTGTGTTAACCTTAAGATGTTGAACATTTTGTTGTTAAAACACTACTCCGAGTTCATCAAGTAGCCGTGCTTTATGTGCATGTAAAATAGTAGGGGCTGATCTCAGCATTACACGAAGAAGAACTGGTTGTAGGGTGGAATTGGTGCCTCACAGACTAAAGAACGACATAAAACCCTCTGGTGAACAGATACAGGATATTCCTCTCACCGCTACACATCAAGCTGTGCTTAATCAAACAGTTCACCAAATTTATGGACAAGAATGGTGATTGCTTCACTTACTTGGGCCATGCTTTTCCAGGATTGACCATGAAGAAGTTTAAAACTGGCCTCTTTGACGGTCCTCAACTCCTTCAGTTAACCAGAGATCTAGAGTAGAAGGGAAGCATGGAAGGCTTTTGTTCTGTTCGTGAAGAATTTTCTTGTCAACATGTCACTGAGAGTGACATGTTATACTACCCTAATCTGGATATTAATCTAGTGGCCAGGAACAAAAGGTATGTTTTAAGGGTTATGGCCTCCAACTACGATCCCTTGTGGTATTTGCTACCGGTATCTATTCGGATCTGAATCTTTATAAAGAGTTTGTGGGGCAAATTTCAGGGAAAATAGACAATTCTGAATTGTAATTGGCTCTTGGGATTTTTTTTTCTGGAGCTTCAAGAACAAAGCTCAAAATTCTAATGGAATTTACGAGATAACATCAAAAGTTTTATGTCTCTATTATTTATTCGTTTCTTATTTGTATTCACGAAATTTCATTTCTGCTTGTTTGACTACCTGTAACTATCACCAGTTTTTATCTTTATTATATGCCTCTATTCACCATTACATGAATCATAATCAGGCACACGACAAGACGATCCGTCACCCTATAAATATTCAAAGAGATGATTTCAGTTCACTTTACCCCTAGAAAGAAGGAAATGGATGCTTGCCTTTTAGAGTTCTGCTATACAAGATTTTTTTATTCGGTTACATGTGGTTAAATAAAAAAATTCTATGCATGCCAGGAATATGTGGAGATAATTCAAGCTTAAAGATAACTAAAAGAACTGTTCCCACCTTCTCGAGCTAACAACCAGTGCAACCTAAACAATGCAAGCAAGCTCTAAATGTTTAATATACGTGGCCGGCCTTTTGCGAACCTGTTTTAACCTGCGACAAAGAGCCAAGTCAAGGCGTCGCTCTTTTTTTTTAAAGAAGTAAAGTTCAATTGTACCCGTTTAGAGCCATAAAATAACCCATGTGACCATAGAATATATGGATATTCACCATGAAGATTTCAAATCTGCCATCGGATTTGGCGCTGGGTGGCGCCATATAGTGGCAGAAGCCTCAATGTAATAACCATTTATCATCTTATCACAAAAAGCCGCAAGTCATTGGAGAGATTTTCTCTCTTGTTATTTGTAGCACTGACATTGTATCAATTTAGAGGATGAGTGATAGGCAAAGCGCGACGGTTATTATTTTCGAACAGTTTTCGAGATTTTCTCAGGCACTGTTTGATATGGCAACCAATCAAGCCTTTGTCAGTATTATTCTCCCAGATTATTCTAAGGATGAATTAAACTAACCTCCAAATTACACTATAAAGTAAATTATATTGTTTTTTGCTGCAAATTGTGAACATGACCGTTATTTAACATACAAAACCTGCATTTTTAACGCTAGAGAAAGAACCCATCTAAGCATATTTTCACCGGAAGGAAATTCAAGTTTATACTCGTGATTATTTCTGTGGTTTGTTTTTGTATATTTATTATAATAAATACATTTGTGTATAACCAAGTCGCCATTAAATAGAATATGTTGACAAATGATTGCCCACTCTTTTCGCCTCGTCTCTTCTTTCCATTAGGTTTCCAACATTCATTCCGTATTTCCTAACCTTCATTTATTTCTGGAGAATTAATAAATAGAATATATAAAAAATAGTTTTACTTTTATAGGCTTATTCGAAATAATCTCAAACTTATATGAAATACTCGTCTCTCTCAAACTAATCATTAAGAATCTTTTCAAACAACTTATACATAAATACTATTCATTTCTTTACTAGACACTATGAAAATTAATTGATAATTAATTAGAATTAGTTCACGTGATTATATTTTCAACAATATGATTTGTTTTCGTATTCGAACCCTTCGGATTCAAACCCTTTAATTTAAATGTTATGAAATCTTCATTTCAAGTCATCCTTTTATCGTGAGTCCGCGGCGGGAGATAGAAGAAAATACATTTCAAAATGACATTTGTTATGCAACCACCGAACTTCTACTGCTCTTACACAACAATAAACATGTTTAATTCATGCAATAGGAATGCTCAGGAGATCGAGGAAAATCAATTTAAGAGGCAAAGGGAGAGTAACGGGATTATTTCGTCTTATTACAAAATAGGGGACTTAATTAATCGTAGCAGAAATCGAAAGAATTCCCCGAATCATTCTGCGTATGCTACAAAATTTAGGGTCTAGTACATATAATACCATAAATGCTCTGAGTTGCCTTTTAATCAAAATTAGTACACTTTTATCATTTGAAAATACCTACAGAATTATATTATATTTCTCGGAACTAATTAATACATTTGATTATGATAAGTACATTTCTAGCTTTAGTACTTATAGCGAACAGAGTGATTCACTCCGATAGGAAATAATATTAATTATAAATGGCATAATCATACATATCAGTAGAGATAACGATACTAAAACTGAGAGTAGAAAATCCATTGGTCTTGTGATTGAGCTTTTCATTTTAAATATGAGTGTATTTAATATACTTTAATTATTTAATATAATTAAAATCACTTCAACATGAACTGCAAAACCATGGGCAAATAACGACTAATGACAACTTCTTTGTTTTAAGATTGTAAACGCTTTTGATCACCTCGAATAACTAAGGTGTTACTAGAAATAATAGGTTTAAGTTGTTTCATCCTAGACTCAATACAGAAATAGCAATAAATTTCTTTACCTTTAAGATAATTACCGCTTAAACTTCCTTGCCTGCTACAGTAGTATTAAGTACTTTAGTAAACATGCCTTGGAATAGGATGGAATTGCAAATAATAACGTTATATAAAATCAAGTTGGGCATATCCGTGGGGGTCTGGTGCGGAGAATGTGAGTGATGTCAATGTAACTTTTCTGTTTATGGACTGGCCTTGTGTGGACCCGGTGGCTTTGCTATTTCTATGTACTGTAATAATCTAACCTTCCCCACGACACTTGAACTTAAAAAATGGCAAATATATCATATATATATATATATATATATGTACACAATGGCGTCCCGTAAGGATCCCATCCTCCCCGACATTTTACTTCATGACATCCAACCCGAAATTCCAACATCACACTCTAGATTTTTGCCGATGAAATCACTACCCTCGCTCAATGTTCTGAGTCAACCAACACAGCTGACAAACAATAATTTATATCACAAGATTGAAACGCTGTCTGCAACAGAACTTGATGATCATCTCACCTTCAAAACCCTCCTCTACCGTCCTCACATCCAACATACAGGGGTACAACAAATACTCCCGCATCACCCTATCAAACCCCACACAACCCTTAAACAATATTCCAACCTGCTTCGCTTAGCTACAGGATGCACCACAGGACAGAAATATACCACTTACACTCTCGAAAAAAAGTCATACCAATTAAACACGGCTTAGACCTCCAAAAGTACGATTTATCCATAGTACACGAGACTCAAGCTCTCCGTACAATCACATACAATAGTCTTGCTTCCTTCACGGAATATATCGAAACTACAACAACATACTAAACAGAAACCTTAAGGAATCTCACTTCTCCGTAACCAGACCAAATTTGCCCAGAAAATGGCGTAAAATTACTAAAGCTTCTCTTCTAAAAACACTGTTTATACAGAAAAATAAAGAAGGGATCTATTATGTTATGAGGCAGTTTACGCGCAACGTGAATTAGCGTTATTTATGAGTGAACAACGTTGTGGCCGCAGTTAAAGATTGAGCGCCCTATAAATACGGATTCCAAATTTTAATCCACTGCTTAGTTTCATGTAAGAGTTTGAAAGGTTGGCTGTTTTTGTAGCTATCACATTTCACTTCCTTCTCAGGGAATTTTTAAAAAAGGAAATTGACACTCTTCGTCCTAAACGTGAATTTGTTGCGAAGTGTGAAAACCTAACATGAAATTAGAGGTATGACGTCACAAAATTAATTTCGTGGAATCCCCCCCAAAACGAGAAGTTTAAGGGGGGGCGAATTTAAAAGTTTACCTCGAGTAGCAGCAAGCTCTCCAAGATCCAGGGCTCCCGGTGGTCGCAGACTAGATTAAGACTATCTGGACTTTATATCTTCAAGATGTTTTACAATTTTTGCCACTCTCATTACAAACCCCACCCTACCAGACGCTAATTTTGAAAGCGAGTCGCTACAAACTTTTGCCGGTTCATCACTAGGCGGGGCCTGGATTGGGGAATTTCCCCCTCCTTCCTCTCAATAGTGTTTTTTATCTCTAAATTCTTCTTACGCCTTTCCCCCTCTACTTCTCCTACCTTTCTTTTTGGACATTGGATATCATGAAGGGAGAAAATAGAAATAGATTGGTAGAATAAATAAGTAGATAGGGATTAGTGGTAAAATTTTTAAAAAGGTAGAAAAGAAATAGTTCAGTTAGTGTTCGAAAAGTTTCTTTTTTTATCCCTCAGGAAATGGTATCTCTGGATGTCGGAAATATTTAAGTGGGCTTTAAAGCCACACTATTCCTCAGCGACAGCGACCTTGGAAACCTTTGCGTAGGTGGCGTTGGCTTTTCTCTCCGCCTCTTTCTTGCACTTTTCTCTAGTAATTTTAATCTGTCATGGCAGACTCGAACATTGAAGAGGAGGAGGCCATTTTGCTTTTACCGCTAGCGAGATTTCCACAAAAACCACTTAAAATACCTTTCTTTTCTTTTACTTTATTCTTCCCTTCAAGGGGATCAGGTGTAGGACGAAAAAAAGGGCTCCACTGATATCTAAAGGCGTTCCATTCCCCATAACCCCAAGTTGTTGTCCCCCTGGCTTCAATGCCTTCATGAGGATCTGCGGCTATACATACCTTTTCCACACATTTACTTTATCTTCGCCATTTTCTCTCCACATCATACCTAACTTTCCACACAAACGAACTATGGAAAACTCAACAATTTCACTTGCCCGAACCAATTAAGTCCTAAGCGAAGATTAAAAGCCGACAAAACCGCCATTCTATCCTCTCAAGTCCTTCCTTCTGCCAAGCAACAACAAGGTTACCATTCTAACCGAGCCCACAAGCGGATTACCCAAAAGAACACTTTGGAGTTAGATTAAACTCGATTGTAAGGCCGCCTTACCAAAATACCAAATAAATAGGATCATCAATAAAAACCCCTATAACTGGTGACCTACCATAAACTGGAGACACACCTATAGTTCTTTGAAGCAAGCATGCCATCCCCCACATATCCCCAGTGATCATACCACTCTGCCTCTCCTCGTTTATGTTATCACGGTGATTCAGTGTCTCTCTCATCACACGTATTCGCTTATATTGCATCCGGATGATCACTGGTCCTCATCAGTGAAGATTATACTGTAATAGATTTGTTTACAAAATTCCTCCTTTTATTTGTAAAATCATTATCTGAAGAATCATAATCTACATACTTATCATCATCACCATCACCATCATCATCATCATCATCACTAACTCTATATTTTAAAAAGGGGATTTTTTGAGCATTTGAATAATAAGTTCATCTTAGTTTGGTTATGACTTATGTTTTTTTATCAAAGTTGTTTCTAATAATTCTTTTATAATATTAAAATACAAAATGGGGAAGTTCAGAAATAAATAGAAGTATAGAAATTTTGTGATTTTTTTTAAAATCCAAAGAATTACAAATGGTGAAGTTCAGAAAATCTTATTTTTATATATCTTTTTCTATTCTTACATATAAAATGTAATAATTCGTGTTTCGTGAATTATTTTTTTACTTTCTTCATATAAAAATATTAAAATATTCTTTTGTCCCAGAGAAGTAACCAATGTAGGCTAATCTACTCGAACAAAAATGATAGTAAACTTATAGGCAACAAATTTTGTTCCCCATGGCCAGCATAATTATTGTTTTCATAAGTTTGTTCTTACTGGTTCAACCTTTTATAGGTGATAGCTTTACCTATAACCCCCCTCCCCCCACATAGGTATGCTGGTTTGATCCTTTAGTGACATAAACCGCTATAAATAGTAGGACTGCTGTAATGCGCAAAGCGAGTATACGTTTATACATTAAACCAGTGGTTTTCCAATATAGAATAGTTTACGTATAAAATATTTAATTATGTGGAAATCACTTCAAAATTAACCAAGATTGATATTTAACCTAATTTAATCGAAATAAGACATAAAACTTTGAACATAAATAAATCTTGCCTCTAAAAGTTTAATGGGAAATTTGAGCTTGATGAGTATCACATAATTCTATAATATTGGGCCGTATAATTGACAAGGCAACTTTCATTTTTTCCTTCACTGTCTGCAATCTTTCTCTTTTCGTTGTTTTTATGTTGCTCAATGTAAAGAAGATAGTTTCAAAATACTTTCGATGTTTTTAGACTTTTTTAGAAATGTTTGAAATACAATTTTTGGGGGGGGAGGGGGGCAATTTCACCATTTAAAAAATGATTTTTTGGTCACTCTTGCGGCACCTTGGTTAAAAAAAAAACACTGCATTAGACATGATAAATTATAGACAAACTTAAATTTAATGCTATTTTCTGACCACATGGATTAAACGATTTTGAATTGAATTTTAATATCTTTTTACTCTTAGAAAGCGAAAATACATCAGAATAAAAGCTAGTTTGATTCACTAACGAAAGAAATGGGCAAATCAGCCTCCATCCACAACTACCAACCGTATGCCATGGCGGAAACTATCCAAACCTAGCCTAACATATGCATTATTACTTATGAAGTTTAGAGGGGGGAGATTGTCTAACAAACTAATTTCTCTATGTATCTAGCAACTATGTATGTATACTCCCCATATGCAAACAGGGCCCGTAGAATCTAACCTTTGGAACTGGGCACAAAGACATACCTAGCCGACACAAATCCCTTAACTCCTCTAAAAATCAGCTAATATTTTGAAAAACTTGGACGAATCAACCGTTGTCGTTGGTGATCTTCAGTAAGCACTTCTTCAATGTAGCCTCAATATTTTATTTTGTTAGTTTATTTCGTATAATTTCTTGAATATATGATTGTATCATATGAAATCTTCATAAAATATATTAAATGCATGCCTTTATGTGCCATGGAAATTTCATTTACCTATGAGTAATTATCATATGTTTGAAAATATTTAAATAGAGGAAAATCATTTTCTCATTAGCTTGGTAGTGTATATACTCTCCTCCCTGATGGTTTAAATGTTGGTATCAAGATCTTACTCAACTACTAATAAAAATATTACATTGCCTTTGATTTCTGGCTCTGAATAATTCAGTGAAAACATTAGTTTTAGGTACTTAAATGAATAAACAGAAGACCAATGATACCACTTTCTCTAAAATATTTTTGAAAAAGAAAGAGACCCATGAAGCTTATGGAAAGTAAATGTAGAATGGAAGCTACAAAAACCAAGTAGAAAAAAATATTTCAATAAACGGAGATAGCAGGAAACTTTTACGACCACCCAACCCCCAAAAACCCTCGCCTCCAATAACCGAAAAGGGATGATTTTCACCATGGAACGGGGAAAGGTTCAAGCGTAGTCCCACATACTTCTGGGTTTTAGCGCTACAATTTGTCTCCTTTTATTGGTATTCCATCTACATTTAGACACTAACCGTGAAATGGTAGAGAGAATAAAAAAATATCTCATCCTACTTTGTGCCACGAGGGAAAATACCCTTGATGTTTACCCAGTCAAATTTCTTTATTCGCTATCGAAACCATTTCTTCCCAATAACATAAACGATTTCTAGTTAAAATGTCTTAAAAAAACCCAGACATTGGGTAAACAACGGAGATTTAATGAATTAATCTCATTGCAATATGATCAATTATAGTGAGTAATTCTAACTAAAGTATTAATTATAATTTCATTTTGAACAAAATGTGGAGGATGCGACGCAAAGCTCCACCCGAGGGAAAGGAGTGACCCAGCACCCACCCAAGTTCCAGGGACCGTAAACCCCAGGGAGGTCTTCAGATGCTTTTAAAACCAAGAAATTTAAAACAAAAATGGAAGTTTGAAAGAAAAAACTAATATACAAGGAGATGTCAACTGCTTAAAGTATTAATTATAATATAATAGGATATTGACATAGATGGGTGAATATACCGGGTTTTGACAAAGTTCTGTTACACTTGTTTTTTTCTATCTTTCGAGAGGTTTACGGGCTTGATAGAAAGAGTTCCGCCAAGCACACTTAAAGTTCTATTTTTCCAGCGCGCGTCATTAAAACGTCTTTTCCATTAAGTGCAGCTGTGTCGAGGTAGAAGTGAAAAGCATTATGATATTTTGTCTCCTGCGCGCAGGCTACAACAAGTCTGACATCGCCAAGTGGCTTAAAGTTAGCCAGATAAACGTCCACAGAGTTGCAGAGAGTCTCAAATAATGGAAAGACCTCAAAGATCGAACTCGTTCAGGCAGACTTCAAGCTGTCAACCGTTTGGCTGTGAGAAAGGCCTTCAAAAGTACTACGAAACTCAAAATGACTGCGCCCGCGAAGAACATCTTGGTGGCTACGGTGTCCAGGGCCGTCAAATAAGAGGTCAGCAAAAGCTTTAGGTGCGTGGGGAGGCCTCTTCTCACCGACCTTATGTGAGAATAAAGTCGGGAATGTTGTCGTTGCCTTCTCAATGACTTGAAGAGTCATGGAAATCGTCGATCCGGTGATCAAGAAACAGAAGGACCGCATGGTAGGCTTTAACCAGGCATCTCCGTGGCCAGCTACGCGTCTCTGACCAAACCCATGAGTTCCGTGATAAAGCTCAGCGTCATGGCATTGAATGGCGAGAAGATGCCGTCGAAATGATTCGCGGTCAGTTAAAGGCTCTCCGTGGCCGACTTCATGGACATCTTGGTCACAAAAGTTCTGCTCTGGTTGAGAAAGATTACGAAGAAGGCTGATTACATCCTTCATCAGGCCGGTGTTACTGTCCACACGGCCAAGACCTTGCAAGAGTTGTTTGGGTCGAACGTGAATTTGTGGACGAAGTTGTGATCGAAAGAATTTTGGCCGCCGCAATCGCCCGACCTCAATCCCCTTGACTACAGCGTGTGGGTGAATGTCAAGGGCAATCCATGCAAGGTCCGCCACAACACCATCGATGAGCTAAAGTCCTCCATAAACCGCGTGTGGGCCAGCATGAGAGAGGAATTCGTCCGTAACGTGTGCGCGGCCTATAAGTCTCGCCTGGAGCACGTGCGTGCCATTCAGGGCAGCCACATTGATTATTATTACAATTTAAACACATTTCTATGTTAAAACAATAAAAACGTGTCTAACTGAATCAAAACTATCATTGGGTCCTTTGTTAAGAAAACCGGAATTACTGTAACAAGAGACTTTTGCAATACCCAGTATGTAAAAGCAAAACGAGGAACTAAGTTCTTTCGGCCCCCCAAAAACAAGAAATAAAGAGGTCCACAGGAATGTGCTTAGATATCTGCGAGGGTATAATAATGCATTTGAATCATTCATTTTATTATTATACCATCGCAGATATCTAAGCACCTTTCTCTGCATCATTTGAATCATTCATTGTATTATTATACGCTCACAAATATCTAAGCACCTTTCTCTGGACCTCTTTACTTCTTGTTTTGGTGGCCGAGAGAACTTAGTTCCTCGTTTCGCCTTTACAAGTGGCGACTTTGCCAAGATTTGTGTTGTTATCTTCTTGGGCGTGTTAGCCGCCTCGAGCGCGCATTCCTGTCAGTGGCCCGGAAGTGAATTCTTAGTTTGCTTAGGATTATTGCCCTTTTATGCTTTTAAGGCTTGTTGATTGCCTTTGTTTACACGGCTGTGTTTAGTCTGTGTTTTGTTTTGTGCTAATTACGTTTGACACTATGCAGGTTGTGTCATTTATTGCTTTTAAAGTTTGTTGATTGCCTCTGTTTACGTGGTTGTGTTTTTGCCCGTATTTTGTTGCGTACTAGTTACGTTTACTACTTTTCATTGTATGTCATTTATTTAACTTGTTTCATTTACTTTTTTTTAGTTAACTTTCTAGGTATTTATTTATTTAACTTTACAACTTTGCTTGTGTTCCCTATTTAGCTCTGGTTGTTTATTTTCTTTACTGTGCAGAGTCAACTTTCCATTTACTTAATAAGGTATATTGGGTTGTAGCTTATGGTCATTATTATAATTTTTCATTGTTGATTTGTGTATTTCAGTTATCTGTATATTTCATCCTATTCAGTTAAGATGTCGTCTATTAAAGAACTCAAGGAACAAGCTGTGGACTTGGGCCTAACAGGGAACGAGATCGCCCACTATGTTCTGCAACCGCAAGCGTTCGAACGTGAGGAGCGTAAGCAGGAACGCCAAAACAAGCTCCAGCTTGCTGAACTTCAAGTTCAAGCTAAGAAGGAGGAGCTTCAAGCTCAAGCTAACAAGGAGGAAGAATACAGAAGGGTCCAACTCGCTAAGATTGAAGCAGAGGAGGAGATTGAATTAGCGCGCATCTCTGTATCCCAGCATTCTACTTCTGCGCAATTTAATGATCCGGTGAGTCGTCCTAAGCTCCCTCTATTGCTGGATGGGAAAGATATTATCTCCTACCTCAACTGTTTCGAAAGAGCTGCCGAGTTACTCAAGTGAACCTTGAGAGCTATTCAGTGAAGCTAAGAAGTTTCCTTACCAGTAAGGCTGCTAAAATGTACACTTCTCTGCCGGCTGATATCACTAAGAACTACGACTTGTTGAAGAAAGCCTTACTGCAAGGATTTAACAATACTCCTGCCGGTTACCGTATCGAGTGAGTTCTGAAGCGCTAAGGTTTCAACAGGAAAAACATTCCAACAGTTTTCTTTCCATCTGACCCGATTGTTACAGGCGGGGTTGGAAGCTTCTGAAATAGGTGACACCTTTAAGGAGTTGAAGGAACTTATGATCCTTAATCAGTTCTTGTCTTCCCTCGATCCAGATTTACGTGTTTTCATCAAGGAACGACGGCCCACTGCTTTCAAGGGTCAAAACGACAGACTACTTCGTTGGGCCTTAGTCCTTCAGGCCTACAAGTTTAGAGTTGTCCATATTGCTGGAAAGAACAACTTAGGTACCGACCTCTTGAGTAGGTCTCCTAGTTAACTATTATTGTTCTTAGTTTTCCAGGGGGGGGCTCTTTCTTTTTTCATGTTTATGTTATGTTGTACTAATGTTTTAATCTACTCCTAGTAGATTCTTGTTCCGGGGGTGGTGTAAGGATAACCTACCACGTGGCTTACGACCCATTTGTAATTTTATGTCGTAACTTGTGGGAAGCGCGGTTCAATAACTTACTACCTAGCTTACGCCTTAGCAACTGTAAACAGCGGGTCGACGACCTGAAAGCCAGTTAAATTTGTCACGTAGGCACTCATGGTGACGAGTATAAATACGGACCCCCTGACTCGAAGAAGTGGAGCCTATCAGGAGTTCATACAGCAAGGACCTGCTGATACCTATAGACCCCTGCCAGTATCTGCTGCTATTTCCTCTGTCGTTGCACCGATTGCAAGCTCCCGATTTACTCGTTTTTCTCGCTCTCACTGAGAAATCGGAATACGTCTGGGCTCGTTACAAATCTCTCCGTTTCCAGGACAACCGCTATCCGTGTATTGCCTCACTACTTCCGTGACAAGTATTTGGAATATTTCTTTTGATCTTAAACTCCATTCTTAGGTTCTCGTTGTCGAGACTACAGCTATTTATAAAGGACGTAAGATGGAGAGTGAAAGTTTATTCCGTTCCTGTACCGATTGTCCGGAGTAGCAGTGTTTATTATGTAACGACGTGTAGTCGTTGGCAGTTTAATCCTGTCACATATTTAATGGACCCGTTTGTGAACTATATTCATTTGAAACGTTTGAATTTGATATGACGCGTTTGTTCAGTGTATTTATTTAACACGTTTGTATCTAATGTGACTTTTTTTGCATTGTTTTTATTTAATACATTTGAATCACTCATTGTATTGTTATACCCTCGCAGATATCTAAGTACCTTCATGTGGACCTCTTTCTTTCTTGTTTATGGGACCGAGAGAACTTAGTTCCTCTCGGATGTTCTCCCATTTTTTTTTTTAATTTGGGGTTATGTCACCAACCCTCTCAAAAAAGAAATGTTAACATAAAACCGCTCACAATTGAATTATTGGGTGAAGAAATAATTCAAATTTCTAGTTCACACCAACTGTTAACTCAGTGATCAATAGAAATTGAGGTATTCGTTGGAATGTACAATCAATCGTCAAAGAACAACTTTCCTTGGCTGTACAATGAAAATACCGACTTCTAAACTAAATATTTAATATATATGCAGCAATTTATGTGGCTTCTAATGATTTTGCATAAAAGTTGGCTCGAAAAAGTAAAGCAAGATCTTTTGTTAATTTTGTTCAAAATTTCGAAGATAAATTAAAAACCTTAAAGAAGTTTGAATATGATAAGCTATTAAATACCCACGGGATTATTAGTATTTTTAATAACAGGAAAAGAAATAATAGATTTGAAACTTAAAGATAAGTATTGGCATTTTTAGTCGCGTGCAACTTTATATCTCACTATGTCGGTCAGGTGGTCAGTCGGTCCGTCAGTTCCCGTTTTGCTTTTTTTGTTTTGATAATAACATCATAACTATTCGGCCCATTTTAGCGAAATTTGAAACCCTTATGTTGTTTTACATTCTCTTTCGGATAAATATAATTGCCAAAGTCCTCCCAAGTTTAGCCAGGGAATTATATTGTTTTGGCAATAACATCATAACTATTCGGCCCGTTCTAACGAAATTTGAAACGCTTATGTTGTTTTACATTCTATTTCAAATGATATAATTGACAAAGTCCTCAAATGTTAGCCAGAGAAATTAAAAGATATGTTAATAAAACACAGCCAAAGGAACGATAATAATGTAATATATAGTATATCCTGTTTTGATTGTAATTTATTCTATGTAGGGCAAACTTCTAAAAATATCTCTGTAAGAACTAAGCAACATCAAAATGCAGTATCTAAGGGATACCCTAATGGTGCTTTGGCATTCTACAGACTTAAGATGGGTCACCAGATTAACTGGTCAAAAGCAGATAAAATAATGCGTATAAACGATTTTATTAGCAGAAATATCTTTGAATCGTTCCTAACCTCCAGCACAAAGGAGAGAAATGTAAATATTAGCCCTGGTTTGTTTACCTTAGATCCAGTCCTATCTTATTTTCTCAAATCAGACTTATCAAAGACCATAAACAAATCTGACTTCATAGGGAAAACATTGCTTTGTATAAATACGGTGTCTCTCTCTTTCATAAACCTTTGTGAGTTTGAAAATGTTAAGATAACGAAAGTACTAACTCCAAACAATCTTTCCTTTTCCTTACGTGGCATATATATATATATATATATATATATATATATATATATATATATATATATATATATATATATATATATATATATATATATATATATATACGAGGGGCGGTTAATAGGTTTTGCAATTCGGATATAAGGAAACGAGATATGAGGAAAAGTGTTTTATTATTTTTCAATCTAACTACCCTCGACTTCAATGCACTTGCGCCACTTGTCCCTTAGGCTTCGTATTCCCGACAACCAGAAATCTCCCGACTGCTGCTCAATCCACTCATGGACGGCGAGCTGGACATCTTTACTGTCCCCAAACGGGCGCCCACGCAGTGCAGCCTTGAGCTGGTGGAATAAAAAGTAGTCGCTAGGGGCCAGATTTGGAGTGTAGGGGGGATGGTTGAGCTCCTCGAATCCGCACTCGCGCAAGGCAGCTTGTGCAACTCTGGCCTTGTGGACTTTGACGATGTTGAAGTCGATCATGGGGCGTGAGGTTTCTATGGACTCAACGGGAAGAGACCTTGGTCATGGGCAAATTGTCGTGGATGATGTTGATAACACTTCCATGTGATATTCCAAGTTCTTGTTTGATTTCTTCGACCTTCACCCGTCGATATTCGAGGATCCTCCTTTCCACACGGGCCACATTGTCGTCGTTGGTCACGTCTGACGGGCGTCCTGGACGGGGGTCATCTTCAAGGGACTCACGACCATGGCGGAACTCCCTATTTCAGCGAGCAATGGTTGCATAGGAAGGGGCGGTGTTGGTGTACACTGCAACCATGCGTTCATAGATCTCTTTTGCATTCTTGCCTTCCTTGGTCAAAAATTTGATCACTGCGCGGTGCTCAACCTTCTCCATTGTTGAAAGATTTGTGACTGACGATGTGCGATCAGCTACTGCTTCTTAAATAGATGAGGCAGGAGCGTGCGGCTGCAGGTCCTGACTTGTCGTAACTTGTCCTAACACCCCCATAAACAGCCATCCCCCTTCCTCTGTTTTGCCTTACCGATTCGAAAAACTTATTGACCGCCCCTCGTATATATAAGGAAGCCCAAAGGTTACTTCTTGTTTCTAAAAAGTAATAAGACAAAATTATTTAAGTTATAAAAGTAAATGAAAGAAGAGATTTTGAAGTTTCATTATTTAAATACCTTATCCTTTAAATATTCTCCATTTTGTTAAAACAATGGCAGCTTAATGATGTTTTGTTTCAGTTCTTGAAAATTGTTATGTTTATTTACATATATCTTTTCTTTAAGGTATTCCCAAAGAAAAAAATCTGAACAGGTAAAATTAGGTGATCATGCTGGCCAAGAAACTTCACTTAAACGACTATGGAAGGTTGATCTCAGTGTTTCCATGGTTTCTCTGGCTGAGTGTGGTGTCGCCCCATCTTGTCTAAACCCTATATCGTGAATGTCCAAATGTTTCAGCTCTGGCACTAAATAATCTATTATCATTTCTCTGTAAGTGTGCCCTGTTACTGTCCCTGTTTTTCCGTTAGCATCCTCGAAGAAGTAGGGACAAATCATTCTCGAACCGGTTATGCCTTCCCAGACCGTAACATCCGGTACACGAAGAGGCTGCTCGTGAATTACCATGGGATTCCCGCACACTAAAATCAATTATTTTGTTTATTACCGCATCCAATAATGTAAAAATGAGTTTCGCCGGACATGATTAGGCGCGAAGTAAAAGTCGGATCATTTCTTAGTCCCCAAAATACGCGTGCAAGTCCCTTTTGATAGTGTGCGCAATATTTATTGTTGAATATTTGAATTTTGTATGAATTAAGTTTCAATTCTTTTGTTGAGCTGCGTTTCAGTGATGTTCTATAAATTCTAAATTGACTGGAATGTAAACTAGTTGATGTTTGTGGCTGCTGTTGAACATTAGTTAACACACACTTAAAGCGCCTCCATTTCGCACAGATCTTACTGTACCAGAGCGTTTTTATCACTTGTAGACCCGGATTCTCTTAACCTTGATACCATCTCAAGAATACGTTGCCTCAAGGGGCAATTTCGTTGATTAAATACTTCCCTAAAGCCCGTCTTCACACTAACCCTTAATCCATTATGTTTAATATGTTATCACAATTCTTGCTCGCTGTTCTTTGCTGTATCTTGATATTATTGGTTAATATTTATTAGTCGGATATTCTTTTGTATTATTTTATTTATTTAAAAAATAATGGAGAATATATAAATAATATTTTATTTCAATCCTAAAACATCAAGATCTCCTCTTACATTTTAAATATTATCTACTTTTAGAACTTAATTATTTTTTGTGTATTAAGTTTTAAATATGCGAAGTAACTTTTGGACCACTCTTTCTCTCTCTTCATCTCTCTCTCTTTCTCCCTCTATCTCTTTTCCCCTCTCTCTCTCTCTCTCTCTCTCTCTCTCTCTTTCTCTCTCTCTCTCTTTCTTTTTCTCTCTCTTTCTCCCTCTATCTCTTTCCCTCTCTCTCTCTCTTTTTTTTTCTCTCTCTCTTTTTTTTCTCTCTCTCTTTCTCTCTCTCTCTCTCTCTCTCTCTCTCTCTATATATATATATATATATATATATATATATATATATATATATATATATATACGGTTAATGTAGTGCCACTAGGTAGTGCCACTACATTAATCGTGCCAATTTGTCTTGGAACTTTTTCCATATTTCGAGTGCTTTGGCTAAGATAACGCTGTTAATATATTAATAATAACAGGTTTTCTATGACAGTAAAGAGGCTAAGATAAAGGGGTAACTTTGAAATCAGTTTTTGGGGGACTGGTGGATTAGCTATCCTATAAATGTAGTCTTCCAGTTCGAGGACGAAAGTATGTCACTCTGGACTAATAATGACACTACATTAACCGTACTATATATATATATATATTTGGTGATGTAGATCTTTGGTCGACTAACTTCAATTTTAAAGAAAATATCACAGTTCGTTTATATAGATATATTAAATACGAAGCAAACACTATCGAGGGAAAGTGGATACGGATAAAAGATAGTTTAAAAAGAGCAGCGGAACAAACAACTGAGGTTAGAGCAACGTACGAAAGAAAAAAGAAAAGTACCCCATGGTGGACAGAAAGAGTAAGAGAGGCTGTTTAAAACAAAATGAAATGTTTCGCAAATAGATGAAAAGTAGAAAACACCTGGACAGGATATAATATGTTGATGCAAGAAGGGAAGCAGAAAGGATAAAAACGGCGGAAAAATCCTAAATGTGGAAGAGAATTGGGGATGACTTGAACAGAGATCTTCGGGTTACAAGGAAACTTTTATACCACCTGGCAAATAGATATTAAGGTTCTGTAGTTTACGTGTATGAATCTTCTTAACTTTAGAGGAAAATTCAGCAACAGTTTTATCACACAAACGAGAAACAACAAAAATCAATAAGTGCTAAATGAGAGCGAAGTTGGTTAGCAGCAATTGAAATTCATTTGTTAACAATAGATTCATTTTGTAATTGAAACGAATTTCAAAATTAAGAAGCTTTTGTTGAGTAGATTAATAAGGATGGGTATTCTGTAGGCACTGTTTGTATAACTTGGAACGAAGAAATTTTGGACATTTTTACGACATTTTTCATAGTATCTGTACTTTTTCAATGTTTCTTGGTCGTAATGGCTTAAAATGTAAGCGGCGAACGCATTGATGCACGCAAACTTAAGGCGAAGTTGTTGGGTTTTTTTTTGTGTGTGTGTGTGTTAAAAACATTTTATGTATATATTTAATCTGTATTTTATACTCTTTATTGATCACTGATAATAGGATTGGTGATAATACTGAAACATTTGCAATAAATGTTAAAAAGCGTCTTGGGCTTTGTCCTGGTCATCCTCTTTATACTTCGCCTGGTTTTCATTCGCACGATTGAAGCATTGAGGGCTTATTCTGAGCCTTTCAAACCCAAGTTAGGGTCCTTCTTCAGAGAAGTGAGCAGAGCGGAGTCCAAACTAGGAATGCTTTAGGTTGGATGATGATGATTTATATAGAAAGAACAAAGAGGGATCACTGCATAACACAAGCGATCAGGTAGTCGTAGAGGAAAAGGGTACGGAAATAACTTGAAAAGGGATAGGAAGAGCTGATAGGTTGGTAGCTAGAAACCGATGCGTAGTGCAGTTGGGTGAGTCTCGAGGTGTTCGTGACTGACTACGGTCGGTGGGTGGTCAGGAAGGAAATCATGTCTGCATAGTCGGAAACGCGTTATTCATGATGCTCTTGCGTAGAATGGTATGGGTTGCGGGTGGTCATCGGCTGTAGAGTATCGTGGTACCATCGCATACCGTCTTACATGTAGTGCGGTGTATAAGGGGTCTCCGGCTAGTTTTCCCAGTTATTTTGTGAGTCTGGTGTGAGCTTGTGTTGATGGGTAGTAATATGTTGTTGTCGTGTAGTGTGGACATTTTCGTGTACAAGGGGAGAGCTGCAAGCGCGCTTCAGAGCAAAGTTCTGAATGCGCTGAGCCTTCTTCTGCCACGTGACACTCACAGCAGCTACGAGTGACAGTGGGGCATACGTGAGAAGATGTCACCAGAGTGTTTTATATAGGTGAAACTGTAGTTTCTTGCCCGCCTAGTAGAACCTGCGCAGCATTTTGTTTGTGCGTGCGACTCTTGCTTGTATTATGTGCTGGTGTATATTGAACCTAAGGGATTTGTCAAAAGTTACCCCTAGGATTTTTGTCTGTTGTGTGTAGTTGAGCATTGTTGGGTTTGGGTAGTTTTTTTCTGGTGTTTGTGAGAAAATTTCTAGGTTATGCATGTAATGATCTGTTGCGCCAAAAAGTGTCATCTGTGTCTTCTGAGGATTCGTAGCAATCAGCCATTTATCCTCGTATTCTGTCTTTTGGTCTAATATTGTTTGTGCGTGGAGCACGATTTCTTCCTGTCCACGGCCGCTGACAAGAATGGTCTCGTAATCGGCGTAGGACACTGTGTAGGTGTGACGGCATTTTTCGGGTGGGCGTGAGTTGTCGTTTGTGTACATGATGTAAAGTGTGGGTGCCAGTACGGTTCCTTGGGGAACACCTGAGCGTGGTGTGAAAGGTTGTCATAGGGTATTGTTGAAGTTTATGTGGCATCTCCGTTCGGTGAAGCAGTGCGAGAGGAGCCTTCTGGTGCAGAGAGGTAACTCCGTATTGTTGGCGAGTTTCCAACAGAGTCCCTCCTGCCACACCTCATCAAAGGCTTTTTCTACGTACTTGCTGATGGAGAGTGTCTTTTGTCGTACATGGCGTTTTTTTTGTATTCTGTCGTGAACGATGGTCACAGCCGCCTGAGTGTACCGGCCCCTCCTGAACACATATTGGTGGGGGAACCAGTCCCTCTCTTCTAGGTAGGCCTGTAGGCGACAGTTGATCATACGTTCGAGTATTTTGCATAGGTGCTCTAATAGAGAAATAGACCTGTAATTGTATGGGTGCTTAGGGTCTTTGTTCCTTTTGTTCAGAAGTATGTTATGAGAGACTTTGAAGATTCTGAGGAAGTGGTCTGAAGCTAGTGAGGCTTTGAGTAGGTGTGCAAGTGTAAGGGATATGTTTACTTCGGGGAGGTTGTGTAGTAATGCGGCTGGTAGTTCGGAGCGGCCGGGTGCGCGTTTTGGTGTTGTTTTAATGTAGTGTTTTGTTTCCTCGACGGTGATAGGAGTGGTCAGTGTAGATGTGTTGTCGAGCAGCTCCATTCGTATCAAAGGGACGGCCCTTAGCTCGTAAGCGTGGTCCCGACACCACTCATGGACTTCCTGGAAGTGCTCTCTTGCTTGTGGTTTGGGTAGGTTGTATGCGTCGAGGAAGACGTTGGAGTCTGTGAGTGTTTGGTTATTTACTTAGAGGGTGATGAGTTTTGGGGGATCGTTGCCTTACATCCTTTTGACGCGCCACCAGAAGAAGGAGGGGTCAGTTTAACGAGTGTCGTCCGCGATGCGGCGACCTCTCGCCACTGTCGGTTCCTATCTAGTTACACCCACTGTAGGATGCAGGCACGTAGGTGAGTGATATTGTTTTGTCGTGGGCCTCTGGTGTAGTGATCGTTGTACTGTGTGATGAGTCTCTGAATGTGTATGGAATATGTGACGTGTTTTATACATGAGTAGGTTTTGTGTGGTTTGTGTAGGTTGCGTGCTGCAGTTATAGTGTTCAAGATTGAGCACCAGTTGTCATATAACAGATCTGGATTGGTGTGGTCCAGGTCGAGGTTTTGTGGCGTGTTTTCTGTTATCTGTCTCTTGAACTCTTCCCAGTTCGTGTTTTTGAAGTCGAAGAGAGGTGGTGTGGGTATGAGTATGTGAGATTTAAATATGCTCAGGCATATCGGTATGTGGTCAGAGAGTACGTGAGGACCCGGGAGATGTGAGTGTAGAAGCGTGTAGCGTGGTCGTTGGGGAAGACCACGTCCGGAGATGTGGTACCTCCACGAGGACCGAAGAATGTGGGGAATGCCGGATTGACGTGCTCGCAGCAAAAGCGCGGCAGGGTACCAGCTAGGTAGCTTCCTGCATCATTCGCAGTGTTAGAAAAGCGTGCTGGGTGAAAGGCATTAAGGTCCCCCGCAAAGAAGATAGGAAGGTTGTGGTTTGATAGAGCCCGGAGTGCGACTTCTATGTTCAATTGTAGGCGTGGTGTTCTGTAGTTCGTGGCCACTAGGATGGAGCAGGAGCTTGTCTGTATCTTGCAGGCTAGAAAACAATCATCTTATATTTGGATGAGGGAGTGGTGTATAGAGCGCTTTATTAGGATCGCTGGTCCTAGGTGCAGCGCTTGTGGAGTTAGATATGTGTGGTAGCTTGCAATGCGGAGTCTGCGTTGGGATGGTGTAGACTGGATGGGGGGCTAGAGACAGTAGGGGAGGTGTAGATTATGAGAGGGGGGTGGGGAGAGAGAGGAGGTTGGGATAAGGAGGAAGTAGGGGTGGAAGCAAGAAAGGAAGGAACAGCAGGGAGGGGGCTGCTCGGCTTTACGCGTGGTTGTGTGCGGTGGGGGAGTTCGTGGTGGAGTTTTTTTGTTTAATGCGGAGTGTTGTGGAGGGTTTGCTTGGCGTAGGAGATGGGGAGGAGGTGTCGGTTGTATATAAGTGGGAGTGGGGTTGGAGGCTGTGAGAGGAGGGGTGGGGACGGTAGGAGGGGTGGTTGGTGGCAATCGGGAGTGGAGTTGATGCTGCCGAAGGGGGAGTGCTGGTGGTAGGAGGAAGTTTAGGTATAGAGGAGGAAGGAGTGGCAGCTGTGGATGGAGGAGAAGAGGCGGTAGGAAGAGGGGTGGGAGCAGTGGGCAAAGGGGCAGGTAAGGAGAGCACAGTGGCGACGAGAGGGGCAAGGACAGAAGGGCGAGAGGAGGCAGGAGTGTGATGATTTGGGGGGGTGGTAGGTCCAGGGGGAAGGTGTTCGTGCCCATAGGGGTGGGGAGAGGTGCGGATCTCCTGTGTGTATGCTCGTCGATTAGAGCGAACACCTTCACGGGAAAGGTGGTCTGTTCTAGACCGTGCGAAGCAAACAGTGTGTTTAGTATGTTTGCGTATAGTTGGGCGTCACCCCTCGACATGTCGTTTGCCACCGTTGGTAGCAAGGTGGCCAGATGTAGCTTTGGGGGTTGTGGTATCGTTGGGTGTGTGGTGTGGGTGGGTGTCGCTAGTAGTGGGGGTCTTTGAGAGTAAAGTGTTTGGCTGGGGGTGGGTGTCGGAACATGTGAGTGAGACTGGGTTGCTGCTGGGGTAGAGTGTGTCTGGGGTAGGACAGGGGCAGGTGTGAACAGCATTGCACCGGCAACAGCAGCGAGTGTTCTTGCGAATGGAGGAGGGACGGGGGCGGTGGCGGAGTGTTTGGTTGTGTTGGTGGGTTGTGGATGCCGTATTGCCGCTACGGCGTCAGAGCGGGCGTTACTAGGGTAAGGGCATTTAGGGTTGATAACGACATGGTTGCTGCCGCAGTTTGTGCAGAGGGGTGAGGTGACTGTGCAGGTGGTGTAGTGGTGGCCCACTACATTAGACCTTGAGCATACCAGGTCTGCTTGGCAGTTACGTGTTTCCTGTCTGGTTTTGTAACACCGGTGGCAATGTGTGGGTTTTATGTTAAGCTGTGGCTCGATGTTATACGGATGTGTTAGTGTGCCACAGACCTTGATGCCTTGGTCTAGCAGCAGTGTTTTCTTTTGTTCGTCGGTCAGTGAAATGACTGACCATTGTTTTTTTCAGGTTGCAATAGAAGTCGCTGATGACCTCGTCCCTATACTTCTGTCTGAGATGTGTGCGGAGTTCATCGGTGGAAAAAGACGACAATAGGGGGTTTGTCTTAATGACTCGTATTTGGTGTTTCTTGTGTACACCGTAGGTTAGTTTTGTGTGAAGGTCTGTACGGTGAGTGTGTCAGACGCAAGTTCATGGAACTTGACTGCGTCCTCCTGTGAGCGGAAGGCGAGTTTGTGGCTTGTGTGGGTCTTTATTATGTTTGTGATAGGAGTATAATGTGTAGCGGCTAGGTTGAGGAGTGTGTGTTCATTCTTGGTAGTGGGTGTTTTTTTCTGTTATGTGCACGAGTGTGAGTGTGGATGTTTTTTATGTATCATAATGAGGATAGCTTTTCAAAACTTTCTTTAGAGTGGTCCCCCGCCCCTTCGATAACGATCCGGTGAAAATGCATCGGGTGTGATGATGATGATAAGTGAGTGAGTAATAACCTGATTGGGCTCCTCAGAGGGTGTGAAAACATGGTGGACTTAATGATGACTGAAGCATAAATCAACCAACCTTAGTCGGGGTGCCGCCCCCTCTATTGTGTTTGGGGTATTTCTCAGTTACGTCCGACTTCTCATAGAGACGGTGGTATCTCCCTCTGTGGTTTGGACGGTACCGCAGGGTAGAGTATTAATCCTCCCCGCATTGGTAACTGAGTCTCAATCCAAGTTTGCTCCTTACTTTGAAGTTCGCAGTGGGCTAAGCCTCAAACCTCCTTTCCCCAAAGTTTGCAATTATTCCCTTGCTAGGTAGAACTGCATAGTTGTAACGGAGCACTATGTGTAGTCATATTCACGGAGCCAAGTCACAGCGGGGCAGGGATGGGGAAGGTTTAGAACGTCATATCAGTATGATGACGAGCCATAGAAATAAAGGAATTTTTATTCAGCGGGTGGGGGAGCGGGGGGAAGGGCTTTCGTGTATTCCTCTCGAGATGATACCGTCCACGGTATGCCTCACCGAAATCGCACTGTTCTCAGTAAGTAGCGTCGAGGAAAATTACGCCGGGCTTTGCCTCCTGTATCCGAACGATAGCAGCAAAACGCAGATATTTTGTGTGTTTAGGTCAATGATCAATGAGTAATGATGTTTAAAGAGAGAAATAGGTGTTAGAGCAAAGATAAATAAAAGTATGTGCAATTAAGAGAGAGAGTTGTATGTGCCAGGTCGTCTGGGAAGCTCAGAATTTTTAAATATTTATATCGATTCTTGCGATGAAAAAATGCTTTAGCGTTCAAGCCTCTGTTTTCGTTTTTGTTTTAGCAGTTTAATTAATCTTGGATAATTGCCAATGCAGTTACTCTTCTTGATTCTTTGTATTTATGCTAATGATTATTTAAATAACTTATTAATGTGTCCACTTCGGATCTTTTTATATTACTTTATTTATTTGTTCAAACTTTGTATTTTTTACTCTTATTTAATTATTAATTATGTATTAGAGATTTTCTATTTTTGTGTCCACTTCGGATCTTCTTTTTTCTTTTCTTTTTTTAAATTAAGGCATGTCCTCTACGGATCTTTTTTTAAGTTATATTTGTCTTGTTCTTCACATTTCATTATTGTCTAGTTAAATTATGTTTTATCTTCCTTTTTATTATTTCTTAGGTATATATTGGTCTAATTTCTGTTTGAATCTTTAGCTGGTTGCTTTTGAACGCCTGCTTAAAGTGCATTTTCGGGTATTCATCATCAGGTAGTCTTAATTTGTTCGTGATTTCTTCTGGTATAATTTGATGAATTTTATCCCACAGAGTGATTGCACGCTTGTGTTAGTCACGTTAATCGGATCTACATCGTTTACTTCATGTAGCAACGCCGAGGGAATACGGTCCCAAAGAGTTACATTTGACATAAATCTCAGCGCCGTGTTCTCTACCATCTGCGCTTCCCTTAGCGCTGTATCACTCAAGGTGTCTGTGGGAATGATGGGGTACAGGAGCAGCGGTTTCACGAGCGCTAAATATAGTTTTCTCTTGTTGGACGGTGACATTAATCTAAGACGGAAGAGAGATCGGAGTGCCTTTTTGGCTCAGCGATCTCCTCCTTGCGATGTGTTTTATAACCCCTCGTTGTTATTTTTAGGCCTAGTGCCGTGCCTTCTGTAGAGTAATGGTAAGGTACACTTTCCACCACAACTTACCTCGTTCGTCTGCCTCCATTCGGAATTATATTGAACTTGCCGATGTTCGTCTTGATTTTATTCCTCCTTTCATAGTTGTTGACTATAGCAATTTCTCCTCTTGTCCTTCTGGCCACATCTCTCGGATTAGGGTAATCGCTCGTCACGATATGTGTGCCATCGTCTGCCAGTTGTATGTATTTGGCGAAATCGTAGGCAGGATGGGTGAGGTCGCTGGTAAATATCGCGCATAACGTTAGGCTCAAACATCCACCTTGTGGCACCCCTGCTTCCAGGTTAAAAAGCTCTCCTTCGATGCCGTTAATGCTAACCATGACCTTACGATTATCGTGGTAGGTGCACAGGAACTTTGTCATGCCGTCCTGCATACCAAGGAGGTAGATTATGTTTTTCAGGCCTGGCACCCAGACCTTGTCAAAGGGAGAGGCCACGTCTCTAAGTACATCTACATTATTGCCCTTGGCCTTTGCAAGAGTGATCTTCTCTGTTATGAGGGTATATGCGGTTTCGGTTCCGAGTTTTTTTTTCTAAAACCGTGTTATTAATCGTTATATAGGCCATCAATCTCTAAATAGTTCGTAAGTCTAGTGTTCAAAAGCGTTTAGAATAGTTTACCGATGAAGTCCAGTAGGGAGATCGGTCTATAGCTACTTATCGCTTTTTTAGGCTTCCCAGGCTTCGACAAAAGTATCATCTTAGCCTTGTTCAATGACTCTGGAAAGTGGCCAATATTCATGTACATAAGCCTTTAGGATGTTTAAAATTGCTAGATTTTCGTTAGGGGTGCGTTTATTAGGTGAATCTTGGTAATTCCGGTCAACTCCGGAGCCTTTTGTTTGAAACCTTTCAGTGCAGTTTCGTATTCTTCGTAGGTAAATGGCATACCCTCAGCCCGAGCACGGCGCGTACGGTCAACCAGAAGATGAGGTGTGAGTTCTTCACCCAGCTGTCTAAACCTTGTATCAACTTCATCTTCGAAGTTCCCATCAAATTATGCGTTCTGCACGTCGCCGATACTAAATCTTTGCTTTAAATAGTCTGAAGTGACGCTCCACGTCCTCATCTGTGTTAATTCTTTCCCTTGGAGGGGTTCCTATTAATCTTTTAATTTGAACCCTAAATTTTTTCGGATCAGTTTAAGTGTCTAGGTTACCAATTATGTTGTCCTATGTCTCCTTGGATTTCCCCATGATGAGAAATTTGATTATTTCTCTGTTATCGTAGCTCTCTATTACGTTGGGCTGTGTTACTGTACAGGTTTATCTCACTAATACACTAATAAGGAGATCTAATCGTTTCGGTAATTTATCTATCCCACCTCGGGGCGAGAGAGTTTTAAATCCGGTCCATGGGATAGCATGACGGTCGGCCTTTTTTAATTTATCCACTATATTGTTAAGATGATGGTCTAACTCCTCAATCGAGGCGTCTTCCAGTCTATTTACCGGTATGGTGCTCAAGTGGTCTTTATAAGCGTCCCAATTAGCCCTGTTTAGGCATCTCCGTTTGGGTATTTGGGCCTGTATTGGTGAGGTTGACAACGTAGTTACCATGTTGATATGGTCTGATAGTATGTAAAGACCCAGCACTGCCACTTGGTTCAGAGCAAAGTTGGCTTTATTCAATACAACATCAAGTGTTGTAGAATATCTTCCTGTTAAGAATGTGGCAAAATCTAGACCTACTTTGCACTATGTTCCTCCTAATTAGAAGGCTCAGTGTGTTCCCCGCTCCATTTAAAGCCGTAGTATATCCTGCCTCTCTGCAGCGGGCATTAAGGTCTCCAATTAAAATTGATGAGGCGTTTCTGCGGAATAGGCGGATGAAATTAGGAACTGGCAAATATGAGCGAGGTGGTTGATAACCGACTGCCACCACAAGGTCATCATAAGTCATTTTGATCTTCACAGCCAGGTAAGACTCTTCAAAACCTTAAATTCCTTGGAATTTTATGCCTTTCCTGACTGTAATTGAGACGCCATCGAATCTCTCATTAGAGTGGTTGGCCAGTTCACATTTTAATTGTATATTTTAATATACTCTGTTCTCAAATCGACGCTATGCTCGGAAATGAGGACAATGTCTGGGTCAAGGTTCCTTATAATCTCGTTGTATATTCTTTTGTTATTTGTCCATCCGTTAACATTGAGGGAAAAGATTTTCAATTTTCTGATGTATCTTATTTGGCTGTCCATAATTTTTAGTTCTTATGTGGTTGTTTAGGTTTATTCCCGTTTTCTTTTGCTGGGGATCTTTCCTCTCATTTTTCTTCTTTTGAAAATCTCATGTGCGAGATTAATGCAGGATTCCTCGATTATCACGATTATTGCTTGTTTCAGATCCGCTAACAAGTTATCTTCATTTATGTCCGCTTCATAGTCATATTTCTACTTCCCTTTCATGATCCCTAAGATGATGTCAGCTGATTTCGAGATTTTAGGTAATTGTGCAGACAGCAAACCGTATATCTTCATGCCTATTTTATCAGTTGTTCTGCAGGTTTTTGATCTTACAGTCCATTGGGATGGTTTCGTCTTTATTCTCAATTTGCATTGAAGCAGTGACGATTCCTTCTTAACTAGTGAAGCATTATTCCGACTGGGTGGCACTAGGTGTCGGCGTTTTAGGTCTATTGAGGCGGGGGTCTCTAGATGAGGAGAGAAATCTAGGGGTAGCGTCTTTCATTTTTTTGAGTTGGACCTGGAACAGCTCCCCTGACGGAAGATTGTCCGGAAACCACATCGGTTTGAGCCCGTTGTGAATCAACATTTTGTTCAATTCGGTAGCGTAACTACCTGGTTTGATTACATTTGCAAAGTGCGCGTGAAGAATGCACATTACTAAATCAGGTCTCATTTTCCGGTCTATGTTCAAGGGCGTCTTAGTCTGTTTATCCGTTTTAGCTTCTTGTGCGTATGTTGTAGTAGCCTTCTTGTTTCTGTCCTCTATAGCCTCCTTTTTCTTGTTTGCAACTATGGACTTCTTTAGCGGACAGGCCATGGATAGGGTACAGTGTTGGTTTCCACAATTTCTGCATTTTTGCTGAGGGCTCTTACACTATTTCCATGTATGATCCTTACCGGCGCATTCAGAACATACCTTACCCTTCTTTGTAGGGTGCTTTTCCAGGCCGTAACACGAGAAGCACACTTGAACCGGAACAAAAACTTAACGCTCTATGAAGGATGCAGAGACTTTTGAATTGAACATCACTAATCCATTTTCGCAAGCTTTATTCTCCATCTCGGTTCTTTGAAATGTCACTTTAAAAACACGATTATACTCCTCTTCTTCGCGGTTCTTAAATTTGTACTTTCTTGGACTCAATTTCATCTTGCATTTCTTGAATAGAATGCGAACCGACGTAAAGGTCTATGCGTCGACAAACGATCGATCGCTGAGCTGCAACTTAAGGGGGCACCTTAGGAGCGAGGCGGATCTTCTCGAATTCTTCTTTCGGCTTCGTACTCAGTATCATGTCAATAGGGGTCGTCCATGACGGCCCCAAAGCGGTGGCTCCTTCTGCGAACTTAACAGGTCCTTATTGCTGGGCGTTGACCTAATACTATTCACTGAGTTCTCCTTTATCTCCCCTGCCTATAATCGTGTCTAACAGGGTCCACTTACCTGTCCTGACCACTCCCCCTCAGACTGGGGTCCCCACCTTCATGCTCCCGGCTTCCTACGGGGGTTCTGACACGTCAGAAGACAGGCGGTTTATACAGACCTTCACTAGCAGAAAAGTTATCAGAACACGTGATGTGCTGCTGTGGTAAGAAAAAGATCAAATTCGCCCGCCCATCGTCCAAGCAAGGATCTCGAGAGTGAGTTCACACGCGCGCGAAATCATGTGTGTAGCAAAGGTATCCGTGGACTAGGTTGTGGGACTTGGGAGTAAAATAAACTTCTTCACCCACAATCCGTTTTGGAAAATCCGCTGGCAACAGTAGAAACTTCCAGTGCAGTTTCCCTCCTTTTCCTATGCAGGGGCAGGTATCTAATGATTAGAGTAGTATCAGTGCAAAATATAGTGAATATATGTTTAGGTTGGAAAGGGCACCTGTATTAGCAGCCGTGCTGCGGCTGGTAAAGTAGCACCAAGTTGGCTATCTTGGCAAATTGTAAAGGTGTTATGGTTAAGGCAAAGGGAAGAGGTTTATGGTCTCGATAAAATTACAATTTGGACACAGAGAACAATTTTAGATTAATATAAGCAATTATGAGAATGAAATAAATAAATTTTAAAAAATTAAAAATTTATTTAAAAACTGTTATTTGAGACTGTTGTAGCAGTTCCGTACAAAAATGACCCAAAAAACTCAACTGGTAAACATATTTCAAAGTTCTGTATGTGGAAAATAAAGGTATATATATATATATATATATATATATATATATATATATATATATATATATATATATATAAATATATATATATGTAAATATATATATATATATACTTGTATGTCGAAGTATGCCCAAATGTACGAGAATATGCGCACACGGGCTATAAGATAGGCTAGGCAAGACGACAACTGTCATTTTCCTAAGAGTGCGATTTGAATAGATAGCTGAAGCTGCGTGACCAAGGAATATAACAAACAAAATGACAAAACTAGATTTTAATACGCACTAAATAAAAGGCACAACAATAAATATGGATATATATATATATATATATATATATATGGGTACATAAATAAGACGGAATTAGGTTCCGACTACTAAGTAGATAACTTGTGTTATTGAATGGTTATAATGGGAGATTTAGGGTAGTGAATGATTTAGTTCCTCTGAACTTCGAGAGTAAGCTGGGGCAAACTTGGGAGAGGCCTTGGCGACCTTGATTACAAACGAGTAGTAGCCACAAACCTGCAGCGGGTGGGGATACTTTCTCGAACTTGTATTTTGCGAGATGCGGGCCTCTTGTCCTCAAGAGGTCACCGAACGAACTTCGAAGGGATAAGGAGAGATGACTTCTCCACACTCGGCTTGAGCAAGCTAACGGGCCTCTTTTCCTCAAGAGGTCACCATAATAACTTCGAAAGGGGGAAGGAGATGACTTTCCACTTGGCTTGATTGAGCTACCGGGCCTCTTGTCCTCAAAAGGTCACCAGAAGAACTTCAGAGGACGGCTTCTCCAATCCTTGATATTGAGAAAGGCTGACATTACTTCACGAGACTCTTCTTCCTGACCCGAAGATACTGGTTTGATGTCCAGGTCTTCCGTGGCTTACGACCATCACTCACACTTCTCGAGAGAGAGCTCGTTGAATTGCACTCCTTTCGGGAAGGTCTCGTCCAACCAAATTTGTCTGTAATTGTGGAGAAGGTGCATATATACCCGGAGTTCTCCAAATCAGGGAAAGAGCGGGACCTTCATGAACCCGTGTTATCGGGTGGGACAAACCGAGCGTCTCTTTACGGGGAATTGTCACGGTAGAGATCAGCTAGCCAGACGGACGACCAACGGCTGGAGCCATGAAAGATGTTCACGGAGAACCAACAGAGTAATCTCATGACCCGAAAGGGGTGGACAGGGAAGATTGAGACAGCGGGGAGGTAGCCTCAATTTCAGCGTCATGCCTCGGTGTGATTTTTGCGTAGACCTGGTGGCAAGTAAAAAAAGGGTGAGGTCGGACGAGAGGAAGGGAATAACGGCTCGCTTTCTCCCCCAAGGGAATATCTCTACAATATATATATATATATATATATATATATATATATATATATATATATATATATATATATCAAGAAATGACCAGGACAATGCCGAAGACGCTTCTTAACATTTAAAACTTTAGTTTTGATGACTAAAAAATCACTAGCAGTACGATTCGTGTCCACCTAAACATATATATATATATATATATATATATATATATATATATATATATATATATATATATATATATATATATATATATATATTTATATATATATATATATATATATATATATATATATATATATATATATATATATATATATATATATATATATATAATTTCACAGCGAAGGCAAGGGCGCAGAAGATGCTCAAGTACATGTATTTATGGCAATTTTTGAAACAACGTTTCCGGCAACATGCCCATCTTCAGGTTCTAAGATTAAAATTGTAAAAAAAATTAATTTTAAAATCATTAAAGTTATGAAAAGGAAAAGAATTTGAACTAAAGGTTGATTTAACTGCTCCTTGACAGCACACAATGATCTCCTTCGTTTATTTATAACTCCCTTATTTAAGCGGGCGTGACCTCTTTTCTTTTCTCAAAGGGCGGGGCGGAGCTAACGATAGGAAACTCGCTTGTTAGCCTCTCCGCCGACCGTTGGGTGGGCAGATCCTATCAAGAGATGTCTGTTTATCTTTCCTTTGACACCTTCTCGAAAACTTGACGGCCAAAGCATATATCACTCTGTATTTGCTCGGCTTCCTTAATTATCCAGTATCGGTATCTTTCCGTCTCGCAGCTGCTACTTTGTGTATGAATGTGTGTGTGGTGTAGCCGCGTGGGATCCAGTAATTTGCTCGCCTTTCCTATGCATTTCTAATAAATATACAGTTATGATATGAGTATTTCTCTATTTTACAATGGTTTATTACTTATTACATGTCCTATTACCTAACTAGTTAATGTGTGTGTTCCATCTTAGAATTTCATAGATCCATTAAGTACCCATGTGTGGGGGTTCCTCACTGGGCCTCTCTATCCTGCAATATGGGTCCCACAGGCCTACTTTCTTTGCACTCTGGGCGCCATAAGTTAAGTTCTGTTTCTTGAATAAATTGGCAAGTAAATTAATTTGCTGACGATACTAAAGGATGAAGAAGACTTAAACTGTTTACAAAATTGCCTGAACATATTAATTACATCGTGCAACGAATATGGCATGATTAAGCTTCAATTACGATACCGAGATTATAGAAGTAAAAGAGCAGGTCGATCTAGGACTTAAAATAGATAATAGATTAAATTTCTCCAGTCAATGCGTTGCAATTAGAAATAAAGCAACAAGAGTCGCATCATTTATGAGGCAATCTGTCTCAACGCTTAATTCAGACACGATTTTAAAAGTATACACGTCATTATTCAGACCTTTATTAGATTAGGCTGCTCCCTTCTGTTCTCTACAATCAACTAGAGATATATAATAATTAATAGAACAAGTACAGCGTTGTTATACGAAAATGATAAGGAGAATAAAACATCTTATCTACAATGAGAGGTTTAAAAAAATCAATCTCTTTTCCCTCAAACACTGAAGGAAAATGGGAGAACGAAGAGAAACATATAAATTATTGATGAATATGTCCGATACTACGGAAAATCTTTTTAATTTGACATGTGTGACAGCGACACGAGGATACAACAAAAAGATGAAGCGGTGGAAATTCAAAACGTTAAAGGGTAAATTTGCCTTCAGCAACCGCATCGTTCAAGTCTAGACCAATCTACCACAAGACGTAGTTAGTGTTCCAAACATAGATATTAAAAAGACCAAATATGCTCATATTTAAAAGAAAATATACATAGTTAAAAGAGCTTACAAATTTTAGAGGGGATTCCACCCGAATTAGCCTTATTCTTAATACGGCTAACCATCTATGAGCTTTTATGACTCCCGGTAGGCGCCCATAAATTGTTTGTTTGTTTTTCTACATATTTAAAATAATGCTGTTTTTAAGTATCTAATTCAAACGACAAAACATAATTATAACTAATTAAACAAAATACTTATTGAAACTCGTTTTTTCTCTCTCGATTTAAGCAACTAACTTGAATTAAAGAGTTGAATTTTAAATCTAAACTCGCTTTGAAGAAGCTCGGAAGAAGAAAAATCTCTTTTTCAATCCATGAGTCAATTTATCGATTATAATCTTACTCCTATTTTCTCTTCAACATTTTCACAGTTTACTATTAAATTAAATCGTACGTTGCGTTGGCTTTTCAATCAAGGGCGTAAGAACAAAAATCTCGTTATTGAAGAAATTAATTATTCTAGAATTTTAGAGAGTGATTGGAAAAGAGAGAGAAATAAGGGATATGCACTGAACTGCAAAAGATTACTGAGATTGGTACTTAGAATCATGTAGAACCCCTTCTAACCCGGCGAAGAAGTACTCCACGAGGAAGGAAGATCTAGGGACAGATTTTGATCCTATGCGTTTCGATTGCTCTCTATTCTTCCCTAATATTTGTAAGTTCTAGACCGTGGATACGAAGAGATCGAGCTACTACGTCCTATAAGTTGTCTATTGGGTGGATTGCGGGTGAACGCGGTGGCGACTCTATTCACCAGAACTCTCCAGAATGCTCCTCGAACAAATACGAGTCAGCTTTTAATAGTACAACAGACCCAACACATATCATGTGACCACACCCTACACCATTATGGAATCAGCACCAGCCTACACGACTTCTTGTTAACAACTGGGCACAAAATCACTGGAACCGTGACTCATCGTGCTACATATATAAGTTACCAAGTACTAGTCCTCTACTGTTCAATTTGCGGCGTCACGAGCCACGGTGCAGCGCTGCGTCCGGTATCGCGGTGTAAACAGAAGGTCTCTATCGACTCAAAATTCCGGGGGAGGGCAGAAGGCTACTCGAACCTAATAGATATGTTCACGAACTTTAATCAGCCGTAGTCGGCCACGACTTTGTCCGTGATAGAAGGTAATGCTTCCTATGAAGTAATTTCGATTCAAACTTTATGTAAAAACATATATATATATATATATATATATATATATATATATATATATATATATATATATATATATATATATATATATATATATATATATATATATATATATATATATATATTTATATATATATATATATATATATATATATATATATATATATATATATATATATATATATATATATTTATATATATATATATATATATATATATATATATATATATATATATATATATATATATATATATATATATATTATATATTTATATATATATATATATATATATATATATATATATATATATATATATATATATATATATATATATATATATATATATATATATATATATATATATATATATATTTATATATATATATATATATATATATATATATATATATATATATATATATATATATATATATATTTATATATATATATATATATATATATATATATTTATATATATATATATATATATATATATATATATATATATATATATATTTATATATATATATATATATATTTATATATATATATATATATATATATATATATATATATATATATTTATATATATATATATATATATATATATATAAATATATATATATATATGTTTTTACATAGTTATTTGTTCTTTCGTTGTTTCATAAATCGAATTTTCCACTGCCATAACCCGTTTTGGATTCCGATTAATTCAAGCTTCCTTCTCATAAGCAGCAGAGCCGTTGTTCTTCCTGACCCACGAAGGTCAGATTACAATTGCTACCGGCCAGGAAATCTCCATTAGGTCACAATACAGTAGCGCTGCCCAAAATTATCTTTACATGTTATTATCCCATGACTTTTAGCACTTCAGTGTGTATATATCTGGATTGCAAGATTATCCATTTAGAACCTGGTTCTGTTCACTAAAATCTTTTCTTAAAATACTCCTTTACCCTTTACTATGTGATTTTGCTAAATTGCTGCACATTAATACTAGGAGTAACCTTTGTTATAATTTTAGAGATATCATTCCAATAGTAAGGATCTGCTAACTGTAATAATTATGATTGATTAGATAATCTTTAATATTTTCGTTTACTCTGCAATTTTAATAAATCTGAATTTTTTATATAATTTCATTAATATACTTAGAGAATCAACGTTAGTGAAGTTATTGAGATTACTGGTAGAGAAAGGTCGAGATTCTTCAGATGAATAGAAAAATATTTTTTGAACATAATAAGAACTCAAAATATCCTTAACACTTTTACAATATACTGTATATATATATATATATATATATATATATATATATATATATATATATATATATATGTTTTTACATAGTTATTTGTTTTTTCGTTGTTTCGTTGTTTCTAGCATTACTTTATTATTTTCTACCTCTGGAACTTAAACTTTGGCTTACCTATTTGTGTTAATAATAAGGTGATTTTGTTTACCCTTTAATAATAATATATTATGCGTGGGAGACAACCAATACCAGATGCGTGCCCGGTGATGGGGATTGGGCGTGCAATATTGGAGAACCCCGCATCTCTGATACTGCCGTTCACTTTGGATCACAAGCTGAATAAGTTACCGGTCGATATGTGCACGCGTGGTGAGTTGTCTGCCAATTACCCCAATGCCGTTGTTGTTGCAGAGTAAGCTCAGGAACAGATTGTGCTAAGAATTTCCAGGCTTACGGAACTTGCTGCCAACCGTTGACGTACCATATTTGGGTGGTCTCAAATAACACAAAGCCTTAATAGCTAGAAAAAGAAATTAAGAGGAGATAATTGAATTCCATTGTCCTTAATAAAACCAAAAGTAAAGGAGAACGAATGATCCAATTAAAATATTATCACAAAAGTTAAAGGTAAAAATGACACAGATACCGGGGTTTTCAAAAGTTCTGTTACACTCGTTATTTTCTCTTTCGAGAGGTTTACGTATATGATGGAAAAAGTTCCGTCGAACAAACTTAAAGTTCTACTTTTCTAGCCAATGTCATTAAAACATCTTTTCCAATGTGTGCAGGTGTGTCGAGATGAAAGTGAAAAGAATGGAGATCTCTAATCTCCTGCACCAGGGCCACAACAAGTTCGGCATTGCTAAGAGGCTCAACGTCAGCCGGATGACCGCCCACGGAGTCGCAGTCAAGTTCAAGAAAGGGAAAGACCTCAAAAATCGATCTCGTTCATGCAGACCTCAAATTGTCAACCGTTTGTGTATGAGAAACGCGTTCGAAGGTACTCTGAAGCTTAAAATTACTGCGCTCGCGAAGAATAAGAAAATCTCGGTGCCCTGGGTGGCCAGGGCTGTCAAGGAGTAGGGCAGCAAGAGCTTGAGATGCGTGAAAAGGCCTCTGCTTATCGAGTGTATGCGAGAACAACGTCGGGAGCACTGTCGTCGCCTTCTCAACGACTTGAAGTTTCATGGCAATCGAAATCTCATTTTTTTATGAGGAAAAAAACCCTTTATGGTCGATCTAGTTATCAACAAAGAGAACGACGGCTTGATGAGCTTTGGCGAGGGTGTCTTTGAGGTCAGTTACGCGTCCACAACCAAGCACACAACATCCGTGATGATGCTCGGTGTCGTGGCTTCGAATGGCAAGAAGGTGCCACCGGTGTGGTTCGCGGTCGGTTACAGGCGAACAGCGGTTGATTACAGGTAAATCTTGGCCACGAAAATCCTGCTGTGGGTGAAAAAGATCACGACAAAGTCGCACTACCTCTTTGATAAGGACGATTCTCCGTCCCACACGATCAAGACAGTGCAATAGTGGTTGGGTTCGAACGTTAACTTCTGGTCGAAATACCTTTGGCCGCCGCAGTCGCCTGACATCAATTTCTTCGACTACTGCGCGTGGGTGCATGTCGATGGCAAGCCTACAAGGTTCACCACAGCTTCTTTGACGAGCTGAAGTTCTCCGTAAACCGCGTGTGTGCCATCATGAGGAAGGACTTGTTCGGAACGTGTGCGAAGCCTTCTGGTCTCGCCTGGAATGTATGATCACCGCCGAGGGCAGCCACATTGAATAATATCACAATTTAAAGACATATTAATATGTTAAAACAATAAAAAATGAGTCTAACTAAGTTAAAACTATCATTGTGTCCTTTGTTAAGAGCATCATAACGAGTGCAACAGGACTATTGCAATACCCGGTCCTTGTTCAGCTGGATTTCTCATACACTGAAAGTACCATTTATAGCAATATCCAATAAATTAATCAATATATAAATTAAAAATCAACTATTCTATTCTACTAATCCAAGCCTACGCATAAAACTTCTTACTCAGATGAATGTAAGCATCAGTTAAAGATGATAATGGGGGACTTTAATCCAAATATTAAAGAACAAAGACACGATAGTTGATCTATAGGTCGAAGTAGTTTAGTAGAATTTACGGAAAGAGCAAACTTTTTCATCTTGAAATCCTTCTTCTACAAACTCATACGAAGCAGAAGATGAATATGGATGGGACCAAATGGAAAAGAATGAGGTGGATTACATACACGTAAACAGGAAAATTTTCATTAAAGACATAGTGATTATGAGCTTCTTTAACACAGATAAAGAGGTCAGATTACTCAGTAACAAGATCAAAATAAAGTGAGAAAGTGAAAATCATGAAAAAGGAAACACGCTGAAATATTAAGACCAAAGTAAAATAAATACAATCCCAATTACACAGCCAAACAAGTATAATGAACTTAACGATCAAGAGTGATAAAGAGTGAAATCTGAAACAATAAAATAACATAAGCTACTTTAATATGTAACAATGGCTAAATGGAACAATTAGAAAAATGGTCCAATATAATGAACTTAACAGGGGTAAAACAGGGTAAAACATAGAATATAAAATACTAATTTATAAAAAACTATTGAAAATAACAAATCAGTAAAAAATATGAAAAACACAACTAACAATTGTCGAAGAGCAGATAATGAACACGGAATTAATAGTAATGATAACCATGAACTAGATGATAAATTACACTAAATAAAGAGGAATTCTATCCATTTGCGTAGGACGAAATTCTTGCACCCACTTAAGAGCGTGAAAAATGGCAAAGCGTGTAGGGACAATCGGGTAATACCGACCTTTTTAATGGCTATGGGGTAACTTTCTGTTGATCAACGAGCTAATCCTTCTAAAAGTGCGTAAACATGGGTCATATTCTAAGTGTATGGTTAAGTTTTACCGTTGTACGTCTTTTTCAAACAGGTGGATTAAAAAGGTAACTATAATAATTTTTATAATCTATAGGCTATTGAATAAATATTTCAGATAAAAAAGGGATAAGAGTTAATGTAAATTATTTAAGTCGCACTCGCTACGATGAGACATCGTATTATTTGCTTCGAATTCATGAAAATTAAAGTCAATGATATAGAATTATCACTATCCAATCTCACGGACGGACTAAAAATAAACGTAGAAATAGGAAAATGGTGATTAATAGTTTAGCAGAAGAGAAATTAATTGTAAAGCAATAATGGTCAAATTTGAGAGCAGGTCGAAGAATATATATATTTAGTACAGTTTATTACTTTTGATGAGAACACGGAAAAGTAAATCAATGTAACAAAATAAGGTTGGAGAGCGGTAGAAAAGCTTATCCTCATCTTCAGAAGCAGTATCCATCTATGATTATAACACAGTGTTAATTCAAAACATTTCTCTAGTTTTAAACTATATAAGTGAAACTTGGACACTTAATGCTAAAGGAACGGAGAAACGGAAGCCAAGTAAGGAAAACATGGAACGAAACATGTTAGAAATACCCCGCTGGGACCATAAAAACATACATAGATAAGAACACCCTATGGATGATAAATATAAAAAGAGAATAAGAGTAATGAAGTAGCAATAGAAAGGACACATTGTTACCCCAAACAACAAAAGTTGGACGAAATCAATCCTAAATTGTGCATCTTTATGCATAAAGAAACCCAAAGGATGACATCGTAAAAGGTGGGAGATTACAATTCGCTCAATGACTGGAGTATCTTGACAGACTCAAGCTCTGGCCGTGATCAGTGGAACTCCTTGAAGGCGCTTTAACTTAGCTAAGAGATGTGATTGGCTAATATATTAGGCAGTTTCACATGTAGTTTTTTAATTATATTAAAAATGACATATAAAAAGAAAAATTAGTAAATATTCAATCAAAGTTTTATCCATTTGCATCAATAACCTTTTGGTCTCCTCTAATGATAATATCCCAATTTTATTTTAATTCTAAAGATTTATTGGTCACAAATATAGTCAAAACACGAATTATGTCTTCCCTATTATTAAAAGGAGAAATGGCAGTGAATATATAGAATACTACAGCCAGCTGACATATATGAGGCCTGCCATTATCATGAAGCGGTATTGGACTATGTGGATTGACCAAGAGCGGCGCTTTGATGAACAGACTTGAATGCTTTTCAAAATCTGTCGAAATGCGATTGCGCTGTTATCGTTTCCTTTGGTTATAAAAATGAAAAATGGATGATTCTTTCACTATTCCACCAAATTGTAACCATAAATGTGTTGGGTGTAAAAATTTCTTTGTCGTACGATTTGTTTTATTATTCTTTCCCTTCATCATAGTTCTTCCTGTTATCATATAGGATCCATTTTTCATCGCAGGTTACAATTTTCTTTAAAAATGGATCCCTATTTTGCCTCAACGTGCGATAAACACAGTTCATAACGTCGCAATTTCAGAATCTCTTACAATTCATGTAGATGTCAATTTTGAATTCTTTTTAACCTTCCTAATGGCCGTAAAATTACCTAATATGGTGACTGCTGAACTCTTTAAGTGTTCAGCAAGTGCTTAAACAGTTGTTCGTTGGTTATTGGCACCTGCCGCGGATAATGCCTCATCATTAAGTTTCCAGAACTAAACTTATTAAACCAATGCTCAGCAGTTCTTACTGCAGTGCCCTTTTGTCTATTCCTAGCCTTTTTCACTACTACTGATCCTTATCCTTTTGTTCCATTGAGAATGTACTGGTCTTTTTTAGCACTTCTATCTTTCAATTGCTTTTTTAATTTACAGTTTATAATTACGTTTCTCATTCAAAAAAATATGGATAGAAGCGATAAATCTCTGTGGGTATTTTCCTGTTATAATTACATTTCTGATTAATACAAGTATATGTTTGGGAAAATTAGAATATTTTTTATTTCCTTTCATTCGCAGTGAACTCGGAATAAACCAAGTTGATAAATCCTTGATTTACCTTTACAACTAGGATACGGAACTCTTTGTCCCCTACTGTTTTTCCTGAATCGTCTAACTTGCCTCTCTTTAAGAGAAAGGGTAACCGCCACATGAAGAGACTAGTTTATTGACACATCATTGCTATTTTTCCAATTTTTTTTTGTTCATTTTTTGTTGGGGGGATTTTTTTTCTCCTTTTGAGAGTCTGAGTTTGGTTTGGTCATTTCTTGCACATCTCAGTCTTTTTAATATTAAAAAATACATGTAGGATTCATGCATTTCTTAACTTGTGTTTTTTTAGATTGTGTCTAGTGCCAAATTGCAAGGCGAAATGGGATTAACAATAAAGCCTCACAGATGAGTATCATATTAAGGCTTGAAATGGGCATGCACATAATTATGCGCATGCAAGTAATCCAAAATATATCAAATTTTGTTATTAAAAAAAAATAATATATATATATAGCTTAAGACAGGAAAGATGTGGACTTTATTTACTGACATAGGGCTGCGAAACGAAAAAATGTATTATCGAAATTTGAGATAAAGATTTTCTGTATCTACGTGAACAGATAATTAAATATTATACAGGGTGGGGCAGAGAGGATGGACGTTTTTTAAATGTCTATTACTGAGCCCCAGGAGGAGGGACATACTCGTATGTCTGGCGGGTACTATTTTGCCCGAGGTGTCTTAGCATTTTTTTTCTTTTCTTTTCAGGTGAAGCCATGGTGCTGTGGACGATAGAGCATGGAGTGTTTGCCTACGACAGTTACGTGAAGAATAACGAGTCTGTTACAGCAGTTCAGCGGGAATCTCGGCTCTACTTCAACATTCACCGAAATGAGGCTGTTACCACCCATAATACAATCTTACGCTGGGCTAATGCACTTCGCACACAAAGTACACTAATGAATAGGAGACCGGTGGGGGCTCCACGAACGGTACGGACCCCAGAAAATGTAAAATGTGTTAGACAAGCTTTGCTCCGGAGTCCGAATTGCTCTGCTCGTATGCATTTCACTGAACTAGGCATCGGTAATCGATCGGTAAGGCGTATTTTGCATGAAGACCCGCATTTCCACCCCTACAAATTGGTCATTACAACCAGGGGACTATGAACAGCGGCTTAAGTTCGCACGTCAGATGGAAACAATTTTTGAGGCAAATAACAACCTCATTTTGTGAATGAGTGATGAAGCTCATTTTCATCTCAATGGCATGGTGAATCAACAGAACTGTCGTTATTGGGCTCTTCAAAATCCGAGAGAACTGCATGAAAGACCACTGCACAGCCCAAAAGTGACAGTCTGGTGAGCTGTTAGAAAAGCTGCCCTCATGGTCCTTACTTTTTTGAAGACAATAATGGAAATGCTGTTACTGTGAACTCAGAGCGTTACATCGAGATGATAAACAACTTCTTTTTGCCTGAATTCCGAAGAAAACGTATGCCTATCCGACGTGTGTGGCTTAAGCAGGATGGGGCGACGGCCCACACAGCCAAAGCATCAATGGAGGTTCTTCGCCCTCTCTTCGGTAACGGCCTCATTTCCAGGTTTGCTGACACTCCTTGGCCTCCTCATTCCAAGGAGTGTATGAGCATCAGCCACATACATTGGCTATTCGCGTGGAAGTCGCCAAAAATTAACAGAGCAATGCTAGAGAGAGTGGAGGCCAACTTCCAAGAACGCCTTCAGAAATGCATCAATGAAAACGGACACCACATGATGGATGTTGTTTTTCACACTTTATTTTGTCAAATTCTAATTCAAAATGAATACATTGATGTCAATAAAATTTGTTTGAAGCTACAATTAATGATTTTGTGAATTTTGAAAAAACGTCCGTCCTCTCTTCCCCACCCTGTATAGAGTAAGCTCCTCTCAAACCGTGTAATTAGGGAAACAGCAGGCCACGCCCACGTATTTTAGATACATTATATACAGCTCTTGTCCTTACCTAATCTAGCTGTTCTTGCTCGTAATACAAGGCAGGCAGCCACTGCTAATAGTGTGACATTTCATAGTATCAGGTATAATACTAACCAGTTGGCCAGGAGTTTTATTGTGGCAGCAACCGTGATGTGGAATGGTTTGTCTAATGGTGTTGTGGAGTCTACTGATCTCCATGCATTTAGGAGGGGAGCGAACTCATTCTTATTATCTTCTGATATCACCTGAATTCCGGTGTTTTGTTTTTTTTCCTCATATTTAATCTTTACTCTTCTTTTGTCTCTATCGTATTTTTATTTGCAGGCTGATCTCCCTCTGGAGCGCTTTGGGTTTATAGTCTTTTGACTTTTTCCATGGAGTTGGTCAGCTCAAGATTTAAAGAAAGAAAGAAAGAGGAGACAAGAGCCAAGAGTGAGTAAAAGATAGTAAGTCGGTCAGACAGTCAGGTAGTCAGAAGGATAGTCTAAAATAGGCTTATACATTAGTAGGCCTGCCCCAGATGCCCACACAAGTTCATTCAAATTCTTTCTGCTTAAGCCTACCCAGTCCTTTGTTCCAATAAAGAAACTTTTGAATCCGCCTTTCCGAGATCACTTTTTCTGTGAGTAATCCAACCGGTCATCTTACCCGGAGTCAGAGAGAGAAGGTTTACTCACACATCCCCTAGAACCCAACGTTTACCTGTGGCGCCTCAAAGATGCATCTACACGGCCAGATACCCCAAGGGAGCATCGAAACTTTGCGCGGTCGGCTGACCCGGGTTGGGTTCTCTTTATCTTTCCGTCGCACCTTCTGATCGGTGCCAAAGACCTTTGCGCAAAGCTCTGAGACCTTCCATGGCGCGCCAAGTCTAATGAGATCCTCGCCTCGCGTTTGGAGGCCTCCAACGACCCACTTCCGCTGAAGCAGTATAAATACTTCGAGAAAAGCTTAAAAAAAGCAGTACTATACAGCTCCGTCTTGGTTAGCAGTCACGTACAGTCTCGTACGTCTTGTTCCACCTCCCAACGGCTTCCAGCTACGAACGCGACACGTCACTTCTCTACTCGCCCTTGCTCGTACCCAAAGCCACAGTTCCCGCAGACAGACAAGAGATACAGATAGGCATCTATCACTAGGTTATCGACTCCGTTCAACGACTGGAGTACTTCCTCGCTCATTTCTCATCGAGGTAAAATAAGAAGGAATCTTGCAAATTTAACTTGGCAGCGCTCCTTTTACTCGCCGTATTCAAGCCTCCAGTCACTTAGCCTTTACGTGAATCTCCCCAATAATTGCACTCTCCCATTTTCTCTGGAAGCAATCACCGTGCATTTTCTCTCGGACTATCATACTCGTCGAGTCATTTGTAACCCCCCCCCCCGCCGTTTGGTACCCCTACTCTCATTTTATTTATTGTCTTTTATTTACTTGTGCTATTAATATTTTCTTTGTATATAGTAAAGTTATATATTTTTCTACCATTAGTTTCTCTAATCCCAGAACCTCTAAGAATTGATTATTTAGGCCAACCGCACTCGACTTTGTTTATTCAACCCTCGCACTGGGAGGGTTAAATATTAATATCCCAATTTCTCTGGCGCGCCCTTTTCACAGTCACCCTACGACACCCAACATACTTCAATAAAGCCAAACTAGAGGGTAACATCCCCAACAAATAGAGTCGCCCCAAGGTCAGCGTCCGTTCACCGAATACCCCAATAGCGCTATCTCGAAGTTAAACAACATTGAAAAGGTTAGTACTTGGATGGGAAACAGCCATGTCGACCTCTACCAGTAAACTCGTACTTAAAAACTTATAGGCCAACTACCAGTCTAAGCCAGCGACACCCAACGTGCTATAACTTAGTAACTTATTGACCAGGTGCAATAACTAGTGACCAAGCCGACCAGCCATATCGTATTGTCTGTTTTTATCTATGTTTGAGTTAAGTTCATGTGTTATATTATGTAATTGGTGTGTCATTGAAATTTTTATATGTTGTGGCCGATTTGTTTGTTATTTAAAACATTTATTTTTTATATTAATCTATGCATTTTATTACTATCGAATTTAACATTTGATTTTGTGTTCTGTATTCTAGTATCTTACTGTTCTAAATAAGGCCTCTCCTTCTTGTAAACTAAAAAAGGTTGACCCCATTTCTCCCATTCTGTGTTTAATTTTTAGATCCCATATTGATCTAAATTGGGTCTTTTTTTCTTCTATACTAGATTAGTTCCCTCTCAGTTTTGACTTACATATTTGAAAAACAAGTCTCTATTCTATTTTAGACTCAAAGTACTCTTTTTTTCACCTTATTCGTCTGCATTTTGCTGATATAAGATTTGGTTTGTGTATTCTTTTTTCAATTTTTCTTTAATTTTCCTCTTTTCTTTCTTAAGCCATACGAAGTTTTTTCCTCTATTCTCAGTTGTTGTTTACCGCTTTTGACCCTCCTAATAACGTCCTTCTTACTTAATGAACATCTTTAGAACCTTCAAGTATTTTCTCTTTTAGAAGAGTATTGTATCGTACTCATTACTTCTAAATATCTCTTCGGTGTTTCGCAATCCTCCTCTAGACGCCATGTTTCTTCTAACAGAATTCCTCCTATCCAGGATAAAGTCACTGCGATACGAGATATTCCTGAACCTTCCTCGCTAAAGCAACTCCCTCGTTCCAGTGGAGTCGTGCAGCTATTGAATAACCTGTTATCGAAAACTAAGAGAAACTCTTTTCTTCAGTTGTCTCCAGATAGTTACAAAGATTTTTATCGCTCAAAAGAGACTATGGTCTTCGCTCTTTGCTCGGCGTTACCCTCTCGTGAGTCCACAATCCGCATTACCTCAGACCCTTCCTCAACTCATGGAAGAGCGATTTTGCAGGAGAAGGAGGATGACTAGTGGAAACATCTTGCTTTATCTTATGCTCTCTTTCTAACGTCCAAAATAGGTACACTAAGCTCTCTAGATAACTACCTAGAATGTATCTTGCTTCCGCCATTTCTGTCTTTATTTGAAATAGCTTGATTCCGCTATTTTTTTTACCGAATACAAGCCCTTTGTTGGAACCCTTTCCGCTCGCAGTAGGTGCTTGTAATTGGATTTTACCCTGCAGCTTACAAGCGATATTTGCTATGTTCCTGTTTCCTTAAATGTCTTATTGTCTTTCCCTTCCTTGCACTTCTCCAAGCTTAAGCACGTAACTCTCTCTTAATTTGTTTGTCGATCAAGACTTAGAAATGCAAGCTTAGCGTCAATCTTTTCATCCCGACAGATAAGTAATTGCAGGACTGCCTTGTCAAGGGTTTCTGAGTGGACTTTTCTTTGTCAGACCTTCCTCGTCCTCTCGTTCCTCTTTCTTATCATCGGCACTTTCCCCGACAAATTCGCGGTCTTTCTGATCATGTTGTTAGAGCGAATCGCAAGCACATTATCCATCGTTCACGTAGTCAGTTATAAACGCCACCATGGCTCCATTTCTTACCCCTTCGGTCGCTTTACGCATTCACGTGGATCTGTTGCTATCTCTGACATTCTTGCCTCGAGCGTTAATCAAACCTTCGTCTCGTGTTGTGTTTTTTGATTTGGTGTCCGTCCACGATTAGGACCAACCCTGGGAGCCGATTGGAATCTGACCCATGGCAAGAAATAATGTCAGTTATTACCTTTTCTCGAACTTGTACCAGAAGCTGCATGTGAAGGCTAGACTACGCTTCACGGATTCAAGTAATACGTGGGTGGACAAACTGACTAAAATTTTGTTAGGAATTGGTTCAGCGTTGAAATAGAGCCTGTCTTGTTATGCTGCAAAATGAGCTTATCGTGCCCACCTTCGCAACTCCGACCAATGCGTTCCTCCGTCTGACACCGTCACTTCTTCGCCCAAACCTTCTGTAAACGTACTTAACTTAGTGAAGGCGATGACTAATGCTCGCCTTACAGCCACAGGAGCGCCTGGTAATAAAAAATCCTTTTTGCCAAACAAGATTGTGCTTTGTACTCATGTCTTCGTTCTCAGTGTGGCGCTAAGGGGGTTACTATCTCTTTGAGTTAGCTGAAACCAGCATTGATAGAAGCTGTTGACTCTGAACAGCCAATACCTCGTTCTCCATCTGGTAAAATTTCTAATAATCCAGAGCCCCAGATAATAAGAATTTTGCAATTCCTCCTCCTAATCCTGTAATCTTCTATACCTTTCATATCATAAGGATGCTACTTGATTCTCTCTCGCAAGAACTATTGGTGTCAGTGGTAGGCAAGCAGGAGCAAGTTTCTTCTTCGGTCAATCAGCTCCAGTACACCTATGCCTCGCCATCTTTCTGGAGAACGAACTGCGTAAGATTCACGCATACTGGTAGGTCTGGGGCCTCACAGATAAGTGCTCCATGTTTCCCAGCGAGCTGTTTGACGTTTGCCTTCCCCATCTCGCAATCAATCACAGGGTTAAATGTCTCACTCCGACCCATTATGAACAAAGACCAAGTCATTTTCTTGGAAAAAGCATATATATATATATATATATATATATATATATATATATATATATATATATATATATATATATATATATATATATATATATATAAATATAAATATATATATATATACGAGGTTAAAAAAGCGATGTTGGGGCTACCTAGTATCACGAGAGGATATCACATAAACCAGCGTTTGTAACGCAAACAAAATTTTGATTATATATTAGCTAATTTAATTGCTATCCCTGTTTTCGAAGAGAACGAAAAATTAAATTTATCTATTTTAGCTCGGCGCAATTATAATCATGCGGTTCAAAAGGCAATGTTGTAACTAACTATGCTCTTCATCAATCCTTTATAAAGTTTGCTAATTGATACGCAAACTTTTGTTTGCGTTAGAAAGACTGGCTTATGCGATATCCTCTTGTGACTGCGAGAAAAGCCCCTTTCCAAGGGCTTGATGAAGAGCATAGTTAGCTACAACATTGCCTTTTGAACCGCATAAACTACGTATGCACGTGCATTATCATGAGGAAGAAGACACCCTTTGGTTGACCAGTGAAGCAAGTTTTTTCAAGAGCATCATTTAAACGTTGTATTTGTTGAGTAGCCAATAATGAAGTAGATATTTCACATTTCACCAAATTCAAACAATAGTTTTTTTATCTAGACCAAACCATTGTTTTTTTTGCTAAATTTTAAGGCGCTATTTTCTATCTTCCGTAACAATTCGATCCAAAAATAGTTCAAGGGTTTTAAAGTATGCCGGAATCAACCCTCGGAAATTTGAGTTAAAAATCATCTGAACTTAGTTTTTTATCCACGTTTACAATAAAATTTAGATCATTTTATACAACCTGAAAATGCATTAATTTTTGGGATAACTTAATAGTTTCTCGGTCGTAGTTGGCAACCTTCATTGATTTAGGGGCTGTTCATTCCCTTTCATCAAAGTTAAGTTGTCCTCGTACTTAATGCTACTTTTTCTCCGATTACAGATCCATTCATCTTTGTGGCTGTTGGAATATAATTAATGACTAAACAACAGTTGTAGATATTTTGCCATTTTCTGGTTTTATGTCAAGTTCTGAGATCATTATTTATATCTAGCGGTTTTGCCAAATATATCATCGTAAATTGTTGCCTTACCGATCTCTCCTGCGGCATTTATTAAAAATATACATAGTTTCTTTCTCCTCTCCTTCTCCTTCGATGGTGTATGGTTTGATTTTATTTAATCGACGTGACCCTTTTGCTTTGTAAACCTTTTTATCTCTTCCTTTCTTTATTTACCATGTTGTTTTTGGATTTGGTTACTATGTTTTAGTGGTAGATCCCTATTATTCTCTCTACTTAGTACCCCTTAGTATGGTGATTGATCAATGTCTCCCTTCATTTGTGTTCTCATTTTAGAGATCGGTTATTTCTTGTTCTTTTTCCTTTTGGGCACGAATAGTTCATCGCCACTCTACTTATAACTAGTATGAACTGGAAAATTAACAACCTCTAAATCGGCCGTCTTTTACAATGGGTTCAGTGAATCAAATGGAGAACTTGGTAGAGCCAAAGGCGAGTGAAAGAGGCAAGGTTGGGGGGAAAGGGAGGTATAAGTTGCTTTAATATATGGAAGAAACTGTGGGTGAGACAATGGGACGCATCAAAAAAAGGGGAGCATCTTTCCTCTGCAGCTTCTCTACCAGCCGTCGTGTCCAGCAAATGTTTTTTATTAGAGACTACATGAACATAAGACATATTTTCGTTATTTATTTTAGCTATTTGTTTGTGCTCGTTTATTTTTTATCATTTTCTTTCTTTTATTGAAGTAGTTAACACCCCTCCGATAATTACCTTGCCTCCTTTACCAACACTTGGCTCTACCATGTATATATTAAACCTTAACACCTGCTTTATTGATGCCACAATAAGAGATAACTGATTGGGAGGTTACAACTTTACAAGCCATATAGCACGTCTAATTCGAGTGGCCTACCTCACAATTTGGGTCATTCTTATTTCTGTGCTCACACTGACAAGATCTCTTCACATTTACTTTTTTCAAGCCTTATTGACAACTATATATATATATATATATATATATATATATATATATATATATATATATATATATATATATATATATATATATATATATATATATATATATATATATATATATACAGTGAGGTGAAACAAGTATTTAGACACATTTAAATAGGCTATTTGATATATATTAAGGCCTTTGTAGTAAATTAATAAAAATCCTACAAATGGCGTTTTTTGCTGGCTTAAGGAAAGAAAATGAATTTTTTTATACTAACGAGTATATATATATATATATATATATATATATATATATATATATATCGGTGTGTGTGTATGTTTTCTTGACGAAAAGACAAATTAAAAGTCGAAATAAGTGTTAAGACATTTAAAGAAAATATTTTTAAATTAGCTTATTAAAAGAATGTTTTGTTATAACGAAGATAAAGAAAGTCCCGACAGGTTCCAACAGTAGTTTACCTCGGCAGGTTGTTTTTCACAACCTCATTCAGCATCCCAACGTCATACTGCAACACTGTGACACTGGTGACATGCATAAGAAATATAGAGTGTTCAAAATGGCAGGCAAGAAAGATCCAGCAGCGCTAAAATTCACGTGTGCCACATGTAATAAGGACAAGTGGTGCGTTGACTTCCCGGAGGGCTGCTATGCTAAATGCCACCCAGGCAGTGTATGCACCACTTGCATCTTAGAGAAGGAAGTGGAAGAAGTAGTGTCCTACTACAGGGAAAGGACTACCGACCTCGAAAAGAAAATTGAGAGGCTCAAGGAGGAGCACTCCCACCAGATCCGCAGGCTCGAAGAGAAGTTAAACGAGCTCTCGAGTCGTGTGGCAAACACCACCTCTGCAGAGAGGCCGTGCTGAAATGTAGCAGAAACGCCGAAAGGAAAAAAGAAAAAGAGAAAAAAGACGAAAAAGGAAAGAAGAAAGAGGAAGAGAGAGAAATAGAAGAACAAAAGGTAGAAGTTATTAAAAAGGATGACAAGGGGGAAAAGATGATAGAGAAGAAGAAGAAGAAAAAAAAGACTGAAAAGACCAGGACGGAAGAGAGAGAGAGGAATCGGAGAGCTTGACTCAGAAAATAAAGACTCCGAGATCAGCAGGCAAATGTGCCAGAGTCAACCTTGTGGGTGATTCCCAGGCACGAGGCATGCAGCCCCTGCTAGCGGCCCGCCTTCGCCCAAGCGTTAAGGTGAGCTGCCTCCCAGGCTGTGGGAATAAGCAAGTAAGAGCTGAAGCCTAGAAGTCTCAGATTTCTGAGACTTCAGTCGTTGCCCTTATGGTAAGTGGCAACGACTTCTACCTCAGAGGAGGTAGGGTAAGCCCTAAAGGCGAGATTATGAAGACGGTTGTGGGCGCTGTCGACGACTGTGGATTGAAAACCCGCAGACGCGTCGTGGTGGAGATGCTCCCGAGGTGGGGTCCTAGCCAGACTGCCCACGTGAAGAACATGTCGCTAAACCGGCGCCTTGCAGACTTCTGTACGGCGGAGGGTGTCGTTTTTGTGGACCCGTACGCCGTATTCTATGGTAGAAAAGACCTCTACCAAAGAGATGGGGTGCACCTCTCCTTTAAGGGCAAGGCTTTCCTAGCCAACCTCATCCAAAATGTCGTGGAGCTCACCCAAAGAAGTGTGCGGCTCATTGGGAAGGCGGACGTACGCCAATACGCCCGAGTCACTCCCCAAACAACCTTCTTGAAAGTTGTTAAAAATGGTGCAACCGCGACAACCAAGAAGCCGGGAAACGAAAGAGTATAGAGGGGCCCTACATTAGGAGACTCCCTGAAAGTTCTTCTGTTTAATGCGAGGTCAATCAGGAACAAGTTTCCTGAGCTCCGTGGCCTCGTAGTGACGGAAGAACCAGAAATGGTAGCCATAACAGAATCGTGGATAAAAACCTCAAACTGAGACTTTGAAGGAGAATTCACGGTCCCTGGCTACCAACTCTTTCACAAAGATAGGCCCTACAGAGAGGGTGGCGGTGTAATGTTGTATGTCAAGGATACAATCGAATCTACGAATTCCAACATTATATCCGATCACGAGCTTCTAGGCGTTGACCTAGAGATAGGTCCTGTCAAATAAAGGACCCTGGTGCTTTACAGACCCCCTTCCCAACCCGTTGAGAAGGACAGGGAACTGTACCAGCTGCTGGGTGAGCTTGTTCAAGGCAGAGTGTGCATTGTTATGGGCGAATTCAACAGACAAGTTGACTGGGAAACCAGAGCAGCCTGTGGCAAGAGACAATATCCTCGACTTGGTCTTCACCTCTGAGGATGATATCGTTGAGGATCTCTCTGTAGGCGAAGAGCTCGGTGGCAGTGATCACCAGCTAATTAGATTTACCGTCAATATCCCGAGGGTAAGGTCTGTTGCCAGTCAATCAAGGAAACTTGACTTGAGAAGAACAGACTTTGCAAGCCTTCGTGCTGGGCTGACTGAGGTAAGGCTAGCGGTATGCAAAGATGTTGAGAATTTGTGGAACAATTTCAAAAATAAGTTCATGAGTCTTCAATCAAGTTGCATCCCTCTGAAATGCCTCCGTCGGTCTTTTGTTCAACCAAAGTGGTTTAATCGAGAAATCGGCCAACTGCTTAGGGAGACGAGAAATGCGTACCCGCAATCAAAGATCTCGGGTGCCTTTGACGAGTACCGGAGGCTAGCCAGAAGAGTGAAGTCCAGCATAAGAACGGCAAAGCGGTCTGAGGAACTCCGAGTGGCGAGACTCTGCAAGCAGATTCCCAAGGAGTTCTTCGGCTATGTAAATAGCCGTAACCAATCCATCGTAGGATTGGGTTCTTAGTGGACGAGGAGGGTGCATTAACTCACTCAGCTGCAGAAAATGCTAACTTGCTCAATGACTACTTCTCTTCAGTGTTTACTAAAGAGTGTGGTCCCATCCCCCATCCCACGGATTCCTACTCGGGGGAAAAGCTGGAGGTACTGGACTTCACCGAAGGAGAAATAAAGAAAAAGATCGCTGACCTAAAGACGAATAAGTCCCCCGGACCGGACGGGTTTCTATCCAAGGTGTTGAAGGAAGTGTGCAATGAAGTATCACTACATCTGTGCGCTATCTTTAGCATGTCAATCCGGACCGGATGCGTTCCTAGAGACTGGCGTGAGCCGGAGGTGACTCCGATCTTCAAGAAAGGAGACCCCAGCCATCCGTCAAACTACCGGATGGAAAGCATGATAGTGGACAAGATAACGTCTTATTTAGAGTCAAACCTGCTACTGAAGAGTTCCCAGCACGGCTTCCGAAGGCAACGGTCATGCCTGACGAACCTTGTGGAATTCTTCCACTTCGTGTTCAGTGAGCATGATCGGGATAAAGCGGTGGATGTTGTGTACCTTGACTTCCAAAAGGCCTTTGATAAGGTACCACACCGCTGCATTCTCCGGAAAGTGCGAGCGCTGGGCATCGACGGAAAAGTAGCCGGCTGGATCAAAAACTGGCTAAGTGGCAGACGGCAACGGGTGGTGGTGAATGGACAGGCTTCTAAGTGGGTGCCCGTTACTAGCGAGGTGCTTCAAGGTTCTGTCCTGGCACTACTACTATTCATCATCTACGTCAACGACATGGACGGTCTTATGGTTGCCAAGATTTCCAAATTTGCCGACGATACCAAGCTTGGTATGAACGTTGCAAAGGATGGAAATACTGCCCGCCTGCTGAAGGATCTTGGGAAGATTGGGGAGTGGTCGAACACGTGGCAAATGCCTTTTAACGTGAACAAATGCAAGGTGATGCATATCGGCCACCGAAACCCCAAATCTCAGTATATCCTTAAGGGCACTGCTATTGAATCCACCGACACTGAGAAGGACTTGGGTGTAACTATCAAAGGCGACCTCAAGTTCTCGAAACAGTGCATTGAGGAGGAAAAGAAAGCTTAAAGGATGTTAGGCTACATAAGGCGCTAGTTTGGATACCGTAACAAGGAGATAGTACTTTGTCTGTACAACTTCCTCGTTCGGCCGCACCTGGAGTATGCCGTACAATTTTGGAGTCCTTCGTTTCGAAAGGACATTGCAAGGTTGGAACGCGTACAAGCTAGGGCAACCAAACTGATTCCCTCTATCCGACATAAAATTTATGAGGATAGACTAAGGAAATTAGATCTGTTCTCGCTGGAAACCCGTAGACTGCGTGGTCAGCTCATCGAAGTTTTCAAAATACTTCGAGGGTTCGACAATGTTGACTACCGGGATATTTTCACACTGAATGAGAACAGAACGCGCAATCACGGCTTCAAACTTGAACTGAAGCGTTACAACCGCAATCCGTGTGGAAATTTTTTCACCTACAGTATCTGCGTTAAGTGGAACGCACTTCCAGTGGAAGTTGTCCACAGTGAATCTGTTGACCAGTTCAAGTCAAGACTAGACAAAGTCTTGAAAAGTGGCCGTTTAGGGACGCAAAACAATTGAGTAGCCATGTGCCCGCTCGATTGCTAGTCCAAAGGTACCCTCTTTGAATGGACCGTAAGGTCTCCTAGGGTACTCTCCTTCTTTGTAAAAGAAGTAAGAAGCTCAACTCATTTGAAAAACAAGATAATTGAACACTGTGGAGAAGATTAATGCCATTTAACTATTTCTCCACGCTTACGCATTCCCTCAGCAATGGAGGTTGTATTGATTAAAAAAATGTAAAATCTTCAGGACCATTCTGCCAACCTTCCTCATAGTGTAGCTAGTAGAGAGATGGTGAAATCGGTACCTAAGTATACGAAGATAACTAGAACATAAATACATGCTGATCTTCGTATGGCTGGAGATTGTTATTAAAAGAAGTTATTAGTAATGAACTCATTAGAAAGGCTCTCAGATCTCGATCACCACGCAAATACTATGTGTCACGGCGCCATCGACTCTTGACCGACGCATCGAAGCGCTCGACAAGACCCATCGGTGCGGCGATACGGTGCAGGGCATGAATATATGCTGAAGGAGCAGATTTACATCAGGACACAATTGACTACCTATCCTAACGAAATACTATCGTAGAAAATCGCTCAGCTTGATTTTTTCCCTACACATACAAATAATTAGTTTAGCATCCTTCATCTCCTTATTGAATTCAGAAGGTAAAATGCACTATAAATCTTTATGAGCTCCTTCAAATTTGTCAGATATATTTATGATATGCAACTGTTGAGTAAGACCTATAATAATAATACAATCTTTCAGATTTAAATGCATTTAAATATCTTGAAGTTCAGAATACTCAAGAGAAGTCAGTATGTCTTTAACACTGGTAAGTACATATAATTATTTAACAATAGTTTTTACAATTGTTAACTTTTCAATACATTGATTAACAAATATATTTTTACACGCTATGAAGAAAAGAACGTACCCTATTGGTTTTTCAATGTGTTCTATGTGTAATAAATAAACATGTCAATACAATATCATTCAGGTATTTGATGAATCCTGATCATCAATCAGATTTGTTTTGATGTCCTTTTTGACCATTCCTATTTCCACCCCTTTAGCAGCGAGGGAAAAATTATTTACAAGTATTAGTCATTAGTCATGCTTTGATTATATCGATGCATTTTCATACACCTCCCTCCAAACATTCTAGTTTTTTTCATCCCATACACTATGAATATTCATGAGGAAAAATGAAATAATTCACCACGAACAAGCATAAGCAATTTATTTATATGGAGAGAAGGAAGAGGATAGTAAGATGTATGAATGCGTGTCTATCTGCGCACTGTAAGCTTCAGCACAGATGTGAATGAATCCACATTTGTATGTAAATGTAGGCTAGTGTTTGATCACTCAACCCAGGAGGTATGGGCACGCCATCTAATCTATGTTGCAAATATCTTCGCCCTACACGGTAGAGCACAAGGGTTATAAAAAATTTTAAGGAAAATATAAAAGTTAATCCAAGTAAATTAGCCTAATCACCGAATTTATTAAAAAGCAATATTCTGGAATGAATGCATTGACCCGTAGAAATTTATATTTAAAGCGCTTGAGAACAGACCCCTCTTAGTTTTCTTGTTAAAAATGGAAAAAAAAATCATACGATCTATTTGAATCATCGTGCGAAAGCGCGGATTTATATCAACTTTTCAACCATGATCAAGTTGCAGAACAAAAGATATTTATATTATCATGGACATTATCTATCCTAGTTCACCGCTGAAATTTACTCTTCAGAAGGGGATATACAAAATATATTTGTAAAATCTACATGCTTTATTGATAATTAAAGTTACACTCATTTCAACATCAAAGTAATTTAACTGATTGAGAAATTAATAATAGCTTTCCTCCAATACTTAAATCTATAATATAGTAGATACAATACAAACCACGCGTATTAGTGAAGTAACGTTGACACCTAAATGGGTTAATAGCAATACATTTATTTAACCGAGAAAGATTTCTATATAATTGTTCTACAGTACGATATCCTAAAGGCTATCGAAATACAAAACTGAACCTCGTTCTACAAAAGAATAAAATCTAGTGCGAGCTAGTTTATTACAATTATCTAAATTTATTACATACGCAGCAGGCAAATTTTAAGATATACCTAAATGATATATATCCTCTGCGAAACACCCATGAAATATCGAATTGATTATTTCCAATCCATTCAGGATTTAAAAATTACTCAAATATTTCTCATTTTTTCTATTTCAATAATTTATTGGAATTCAATATAGATAACATGTGTAATATGATTAATGGGGATCTATATTTTAGGTGTAGAAAAAGTGTTAATCATCATCATCACTAACTATAATTTAAGAAGGGGATTTTTTTGAGTATTTGAATAATAATTTCATCATAGTTTGGTTATGACTTGTTTTTTAATAATTCTTTTATAATATCAAAAAACAAATTGGTGAAGTTCAGAAATAAATATAAGTATCGAAATTTTGGCAATTTTTTAAAACCCAATGAATTACAAATGGTGAAGTTCAGAAAATATATTTTTATATATCTTCTATAGCAAGGTGATATTTTGAAAGGGGGAAAATTTAGTTTAGAGTTCCTTTTTAAAATTATTATAATTGGTGAAGTTCCGAAAATTTATAAAAATTTAACCATGGTTGCTTTTTTTTAGATTTTAAATTTTAATCTTAGTAGCGAAGCCATTGCCTGGTTGATCAATATGATTAGAACAGTCACCAATAAACGCAGCGCTTTAATCTTTATTTAAATTCATACAATAAATATTTTTTTATTCAGGAAAAAATCTTCACAAGTGCTTCCTATACTTTCTTCAACCTCCCCAACATCCTATAGATCAGGGGTTGAAGGCGTTTTCAAGAGCAAAGAAGGATTGCATGTGCATAAAAACCTGTGCAGACATAACTAATGAACCATCACTTTCTCAAATTTATTAATGTGCACTACCTTAAACTAAGTAACCCTAATATTATAATTAAATACAGGTAACGAACCTGATATTTCAAACAGTTTTAATTACATAAACATCAAAGGCAACAAACGATATAATATTATAAATTGAGTTAAATTTTCTTGCTTTGCATTTTAATGAGATTGCTAGTTCAGCTTCGCTTTACAAAGCACAAAGAGATTAGGTGAGATTGATTATAAAGCAATTCTGAGTTGATTTACAAGATTATGATTGTCTGTGAGCCTAGCACGCAGCTGATTCTTCGTTATGTTTAACTGGGAGAAAAATGACCCTCATCGGTACCTGTTGGAAAACAACGATGTGATTTTTAGCGCGTGATTCCGCAAAGACGAATATTCTTCAGTAGTTATATGCAATTTTTAAAATTCTAAAGGGATGACCTATTAAATTCGGATTTCGGTGGATTGTTTGATTGTAAATGAATTAATTCCAGTTGCACGAAATCCAGAACTTTATCTGGCATCATATGAGTATACACTTAGAGCATGTTAATAACTGTGTAAGTCTGAAAACTTAGTTGTAAATCTTAAAACACTGGGTTAGTAAATGTCCGATACAGTTTTTCTTCAGCCGGGCGCGGGCGAAGTGTTCACCCCTACTACTCTAGATGAATAAAGAAAATAGAATGATCGTACTGAACAAGGTCTGTATTATCGGAAATATAAAGTTTAATTGTTTGTTTGACTTCAACTTCCTTAATATATGTAATGATTTTTCTTATATTAAAATACGTAAGATCAAAGGGGGAAGGGGATGTCATAGCTCTCATATAAAGACTTATGTTCTACCATTACGATAACCATACGTGTCAGCAGATGTTCCATTAAAATATTAAGTGACTTATTACGTTCACAATCATAAAGATCATAATTTGTTCTCGGGTAATTGAATACTTTGTTATTGTTCATAGCAATCATTTTTCAATGTCCATTTGCGTGGACGGTGACAAACGTACTTTACATACAAATAGATAAATTTAAATTATTTGAATTTTATATTCTAATTTAGATGGGTTTTATTCATAGTCCGTTTAACAATATCTTTTTTTGTGAGAAAAAATCAGCATTTATTTTCTCATATACATCAATCATCTTTTTCTACACTTTCTACACTCTTTTATACGATCTGAGTTCGAATAATACCCAGTGTTCAAAATAATTGTTGATGTTTCTTCTTCTGTAAAGTTCACTAATGATTCGAAATAAGCCAGGTAAGGATAATTATTACCGATAGCTGAAATCGACGTTTCATTGAAATAAATTTCAACACTGTTAAAGAGCGTATGTAAGATATTATATCAGGGTAGGCATTTTCATCATCTTCAAAGATTGATAAATCAAAAGTCTGATTTTGCTTTAATATAAAGCACTCCCTGAGGCATAATATGAATAATATGAAAGTGGAAAAAAATCTTTGGAATTATTACTAAGCAGGAAAATAGGTGGTTAGTATCGATAAGCGAAATCTGAGTTGGTGAAAGTTTGATTAGTTCTAACTGGGTCTAACTCGATGGAGAGAATGCATTTTGTTCGTGTTTACTGATCTAATGAGGAAAGCTGAATGGCAAGAAAGAGTATGAGTTTAATGATTTATAATTAAAAGAAAAATAAGTCTTCATTATGATCTGGATTTTTCGTTTTCAAACACAATCTCTTCATACTATAGTTGGATTGTTCTCTTCTTTCTTCTTGTGGAGGGAGCTTGTATCACATTACCTTTTTTATTATATAACGTTTTTCTTAGTCTGTATCACTCGATTTTAGTCTCTCACTTGATCTTTAAATAGTTACCTAGGATTTCTCCGGTTCAAATTCCTTCAGAGGAGCTAGACCAGAATTTATTGGGATTTTTTTTTATCACTTAGCACCATTTTTAGGAATGGGTGCTGCAGATCGGAATAAAAATGCAAAGAACGAACCAAACCCATGGCCCCTGTGGTTTCTTATACATAAAACACGCCTGTTTTAGTCAACATTTAATTTCCTATGACGTATATGAAGTTTTATTAACAGATTGCAAAATGAGAATGGGTATTTATTTCCCGAAGCTGTCCTTATATACACACATTTTGATTTTTATTCAGAAGGGCTCAGATTTATATGGTGGAGATATTCGAAAATTGTACTGACTGACTCATTATTTATCGGGGTGTAGAATACGTAAAAACAAATTTTCGTGGGACCCATAATATGTCGTTCTATAAGATCGGAGTAAACGTAGCATGTCCGAGGATATGAACTTTTTTTGGCCAGAATCAGTAATATATGTACCTATACATTAATATGAGATGCTTGTGGATTATCATTTTAGTGGTCTCTCTTAAAACCTTAATAAAGCAATTAAGACCAATGGATGAATATTTTCACTTTTTCTTCATGAGATGCTTGTAGATCATCATTTTTGTGGTCTCTCTTAAACCCTTTATAAAGCAAATAAGACGAATGGGTGAATATTTTCCCTTTTTCTTCATGAGATACTTGTAGATTATCATTTTTGTGGTCTCTCTTAAACCCTTTATAAAGCGAATTTGACGAATGGATGAATATTAGGGTGGATTTAAAACGGGGGTATGGGCAAAAAAGTTAGAAATTCCTTTGACTACCTTGAATTTTCGATGGATCCAACATCAAAAACTATTATGTTCAAATTTCAGACTTCTAAATTAAAATTGAAATTTTGAAAAAAAAGCAAAAATGTCGGAGAATTCTATCTATTTGTTTTCAACTTCAAGTTCTTGCATCAACATTTATGTCCTATACGGGGTATATTCTTTCCATAAAACTTTACAATCAATAATTCTACTTCCATTTTATTGAATAAAAATAATATATTAACTACTCGATAAGTTTTCCTTCCTTTTCTTCCGTTTATTTCCATGCACCTGTAGATTTTTATCATTATCACTCAAAAATAGAAGAAATTGAACAATTAACAGTCTAATATTTTAATTTTCACTAATATTCAATATCCAATTATTCAATGCAGTTAGATTTGTGTAGTGTTATTACCTTTCATTACAAATTCCTTCTTGGTATTAAATGAGGGTATTTTTCTCATGGACTCAATTCTACTCCTTATATAGCCGTCCCGTTTATCTTCTCCAAGGACACTTCGGAATATCCAATTTTGGTTGTTGACGGATAAATTCCTTCAAGTTGATCATCAGAGAGCGTCCTCGTCAGCGGAGGTTCGGTGACAACGGTCTGCTACCAATTAATTAGGTGGATGTAGTCGTCAGATTCAAAGTTTATGGCTGGGATCTTGAAAGTCCGTATTGATTTCTAGTTATAATCTTTTCGTGCTTTCATAATTCTTCTCCAAGCGAGTTCCTGGATATGATTTCTTTCATCTTGCAGCATACAGACAAGAATGGCTTCCGTATGTGCAAAATAAGCATTCCTTTGAATCACTGTGGCAACTATATCTTTAATCTGTTTCTTCATTACTTGCAGTGATTGCACTGTCTTGAAGAGGTTGAGTGCTCCATCTTGCGAAGTATCCGATTTGCCGTAGTAAGCCATCGTGTATGCGACATTTTTGCAGGACTCTTACGAGCCATTTCAGCAGAACATTTACCTTGTGAGATAGATAGAAGGATATCAAACAGATACTTTTAATCGGTGCTCAAATTTCCTCTGCCAGCAAACGGCAAGTTAGTCGGAATTGGCTTGAATTCAACAACAATTAGAGTCTCACATTTATCTAGTTGTTTTCCTATAGGTCCGACAAATCCACGAGGCCACGTTGTTTTCCCATTCAAATTTTTGATGAGATGGCGCAATGGGAGCTCATTTGCATGGAGCTGGCAAATAAACCAATGCAGTGGTCTATTAAGTTTTTCTTCTAACATTCTGATCACACTTTTTTTTACTGTATTCACTGCCGTTTCATCACATCCCACATCATTGAATTCATCAGTTGCGATGTTATTTGCTTCTAGATACGAGAATATTGCGTTGCATATAGCCTTTACAGAACCTATCTTCATTTTCAAGTGTCCAAGGTAATCTGAACAAGGTTCTTCTATTATAGAGATGTGCTCTTTCTTTATCTTCTTCTTGTGATGAGTTCCCTTCATCGTCCCAACAACAAACGTGCTATCTTTTATACCACCAAAATAAATAGAATATAATGGCTTTTCCGATCTAATTTCTTGCTGCAGTGTAGTACGTTCTTTGATACGCTCTCGTCCAACCTTTGACCTGTCAACTACTACAGAATTTTCTTTGCCTTCAATTAAACTGAAAGATTGAACTTGTTATTAAAGCTGCAGCTCGATCAACAACACCAGCGCGGTCACATGCCAACGCAAATTCTGACAATTTTATTCGTTCTGATGGAGTCTTGTATGCAAATTCTTTTGTTTACTTCTTTGCGTTTCACGGATGAAGGAAGCTCATAGTCGCTACCTTCGTCAGCAGATTCTCTTTCTGTGCTGTGCTGGATGAAGGAAGAATCACTTTGATATTGTATGTCGAAGTAAATGGTTGATTTAAGAGACAATACTCACGATTCTTCTTAAATGTACTCTGAATATTTTTATAAGTTGGCAACACTCGTTCACTAATGGCGCAGGGTGTGCCAAACAGAGGGTTTTCAATTTCATGACGCGTTCTACGTTTAAATGTCATAATTAAATAGTTTAAATTTTTTTCTTACATATTATTTAGCTATAAAATATAATAAAACGTGTATACATATTTATTTTACACTATAAATAACTGTTATTAAATACAAATAAAAGAATGTGATCAAAACAATAGACACTAGACAGAGCCACACCCACACACACATCAACTCACAACGAGATCCTCTGCGCTCTTAAAACATAATTGTCACGTACGCTCAGAGGTGGGCAGTACTTAAATACTTTGTATTTATACATTTATGTATTTAAAATTGTATTTGTAAATACATCTGAAATCATTTACTTAAATACAGTATTTAAATACTTTTGAAAGTATTTAAATACTTTTTACAAATACTTTACTGATAATAGGTTTATATAGCTGTTAAAAACGTGTAATGCATGTTTTAGCTTGTCGCAACTTGTATGACACAAACGGTTGACTGCGTGAGCCAGTGAGGGAAGATTGCTTTCATCAGTTCATATTCAGCTAACAGATGGTCACAGTTGTGTTCGGTTGTATAATGAGAGCGCTCAGCGTTATTTCAAATGCTGCATGGCAACTTCAGCTTTTTCGAAAGAGTATGAAATAGAGAGATTAGACAATAATAAAAATGACTATATGGCAATTATTTTAGCGTGAAATTTTACGATGGAAAAAAAGTGAAGTGTGTATGTATAGCATGAAATGGCGAAATCTCTGCGGCGACCAATGCTACTTCCAATCTACGCATTCATTTGAAGATAAAAAATTATTAAAGCTAATTATATGATACTTAATTGAATTGATAAGTTTTACTATTTCTTATTTTAAAAAAAATGGTAAAATTGCTAGTAGCTAAAGATAAGGTTAAGTAGCGTAAGTTTACCATGCACGAAACTACCTGCTTCCTTTTGCAACACTTTTATTAAATAGTATATGTTGATTGAATTTAACGTGAATTATGACAACATTGAAACAAATGTCCTTCATTTATCTGATCATGTACATATATCAGCAGAGAAGGCATCCTGCTTTGGTGCAAAAAGCGGATAACTACAAGAAAGCTCAAAGAAAAGATTCAAAAAGAAAATGTTCAGTATTAGACGATGATCCTTCATGTACTAGTGCTAAAGAAAGGACATTACCGGAGTGTTTTTGTGCTGAATACTAAGAAGGTCACACAATCTGTTGTATGATTGCAGGTTTCATCATACAAGGTGTTCATTTCCTATCAACCATGGAACAACCAGTTTTTGAGATTAATTAAAGGTGAGTTCAGAGTTACAAATGTTGTTTACAATTATAGTATTAGTAGTATAGGTTAAGCTCTTATAACGTCCGAATACTATAGCGTTCGGATCATTGGTCACTACGTAGGCTATAAAACGAAGTTAAATAAAGGAGAACATATACAAACGACAATAATTTCATGAGAATCCACATACATATATTCATAAAGCGCGTTATCATTTACTTGAAGATATTATTGAATAAAAAAAATTCAGGAATAATTAGTACAATTATTGATCGATTATATATAGTTATTAGATAAATTCCTATAACGATGTATTTCATTATAGTAGCAATACTTGTATATCATTATGTCAAAACTAGCATGCCCGCCCGTCAAAAATGTAGGAAATAAAGCTTGATAATGTATATATTCCTAACAATACTGAGTCAATATTTTACTATGTAATTTTGAATATGAAGGACTAATAATATATTTATAAATCAATGTACCAGTTTTATAGGATATTCATATAGCTACTCACAATAAACACATATTCCACTACGGCAGGTCTAAATTTTTCAGTTGACGTCATTTCAAGACGGACGCTAGGCCGAAATCTTATAGAAGAAGAGAAAGTGACAAGAGCTCTATTGAAGAATAAACTAGACAGCACCCTTTACTTATGTCTTACTGCAGATATTTGTTCCACTGGTCACCGTAGTTTTTTGGGCGTTACAGTTCATTGGGTATGTTAAGATTTTTCTCTTTATGAAATATGAAATTGAAAATGTTTTTACAGTTAGGGAGTTATCAGCTCTTGGCTGAAAGCAAACCTATTTGTTGGTAGGATTTATCTCGATTATATTGATATGTAAAATTTAGGGAAACATTTATGAGACAAACATTGGACTGTTATTTCAATTTTTTTTTCAGCTTGAGGAAGCTTCTCTTGTCTGTCACATTGGAGTATTGGCAGGCTGTCGCTTCAAAGGAGAACATAACTACATCAAGATTGCTGAACATATGTAGAATATCATTAATGAATATGATATCCCTCTGCAGAAATGCAAATGCGTCCACAGATTCAGAAAATGGAATCCAGGTAGGTGAATAAGATCAGGGTGAGCACGAGCTGGAGGATAGTTTCTTAATGAGAAGTGCCTTAGATCAGGAAGAAGACATTTCGTCTGACCCATGCAGCTTCAGCCTACCTAATCATGTGCGTTGTGCTTCACACATAGTCAGTCTCGTCGCCACAACTGATGCAAAACAGGCACATAAAATATCTTCTTTCGCAAATATCAAACATGCTGCGATGGGGAAATGCTCAGCATTATGGAACAAAAGCAGTCGTCCAAAATCAGCAGAGATTATCAAAACTGTTATCAACTGCTCATTTAAGGTGCGTTGCATTAAAAGGTGGAACTCTCTGTTTGATGCATCGTCATTACTTGTAAAACAGAAGGACAAATTACATCAACTCATGACGTCCCTTGAACTTCAAGTGTTCAGAAGTTACGAAATTGAATTTCTTGGGGAGTATGTCTCAGTTTTGGCTCCCATTGCAGTGGCAATTGCTCGCCTAAAGGGAGAACAAAACTGTTTTTATGGAGAATTTCTCCCTACCTTGCTCACTGTGGAGAAAAAGCTGAAGGGCCTTTAGTTACCTTCTCTTAAATTTTGCCAACCTCTTTTAAGTGCATTCATTAAGGGCTTTGGAAAGCGTTACCAATCTTATTTGACCTTGACAAATGAAGCCAGCGTTACAGATGCCATTATTGCATCAACAAGCCATCCATTCTTTAAACTCCGCTAGTGAGATATCAGTATTTAAGTGATTGAGAATTTAGCAAAGGGACCCGAAGCTCAATCATCCAGTTGTGTATCGGACAGTGACGATATTTTGGATTTACAAAACCCACTCAAACACGATCAACCGCAAATTTAGAATTGTTCAGTTACCTGCATCATTTAAATAAGACACCTCAAAGTTTAGATATATATCCAAACATAAAAAAGTTATTTATTTTATACAACACCACCCTTCCGTCGTCAGCTCCTGTGGAACGGCTCTTCTCTTTAGGAAGATTGACCTGATCTCCTTAAATGTAATGCTGATATAAATAGCTAACTGAAATTTCATTCTTTGGAACTTTCTATTTTTTTGTAGTACCTAATTCCAATGGTCATCAAACCCTACATTAGTAATTATAGTATACAAATACATTTTAAAGGATATTTTTTTGTTGTGATACCAATGGTCCTTATCGATTGTCATTATATATCATGTATTTGAAATCTATTTAAAAATGTATCTAAATACATTTAATGTATTTAATATTTAAATACTAAATACATTTTCAGAATGTATTTAACATTTAGTATCTAAATACATTTTTATCATGTATTTAATATTTAGTATTTAAATACTTTAAATGTATTTAGTGCCCACCTCTGCGTACGCCGCAATACTATGTCATTGAAGAACCTCTAAATATCAATCGATTACTTTCAAATTTCGTTTACTTGTTCTTTAAAATACAATAATTATTTGTTTGGAGGTATCAATTTAAAATTCGAATTTAATTTTCAGATAAAGGGTGTTCCAATAACTTGGACCGATTTTAAATGTGAGTTAAGTTAAAGCGTCCAATGATTTCTTTCTTTTTCTTTCAGATTTAACAACTTCAGTCTTTGGCAATTTCAACCATGGAAAGATTAACAATCGAACAACGTGTTAAAGTTATCGAAGCCTATTACAAAAATTGACGTTCAAACAGAAACGCATTTCGGGCACTTTGCGATTTTTTTAGTCAAAATAATCGACCAACCGAGGGTGCACTTGGAAAATTTTTCGTAAATTTAAACAAACGGGGTCGGTAGCAGATATAAAAACGCCATTGCGTGCTCGTTTACGCTGTTCAGCTGAAAACATTGCTGCAGTGCGTGAGAATGTGGAACCAAGATTCAGACACCTCTATTCGTCATCGCGCGCAGGAATTGAACCTCTCCACAACAACGTTACATCGAATTTTGACAAAAGATTTCTCTCTAAACGCTTACAAAATCCAATTGACACAAGAACTGAAGACTGCTGACCATTTGAAGCGCCGTACATTCGTCAATTGGGCGCAAGAGCAAAGACAAGCCGATGATGATTTTTCGCAAAAAATCATCTTTAGTGATGAAGCCCATTTTCGCAAAAGGTCACTGTATGGTGTGCATTTTTGGCTAGCGGAATCATTGGGCCGTATTTCTTCGAAAATGATGCCGGGAATTCTGTTACCGTGACAGGCGAGCGATACCGTGCCATGATAACCAACTTTTTTTAGACTGAATTGAATTCTATGGATGTCGAAGATTTGTGGTTTCAACAGGATGGCGCCACATGCCACACATTCAATGCAACAATGGCTTTGTTGAATCAAAAGTTCCCAGGTCGCATCATCTTTGGGGTTATCTAAAAAGTAAGGTCTATGCCAACAAACCAACAACAATTCAACAGCTGAAGGATGAGATAATAAGGCATATTGGTGAGATCGAGGAGAAACTATGCAGAGACGTCATAAAAACTTTGACCATCGAGTGGAGGTGTGCCGCCGAAGCCTTGGCGGATGTTTGTGGATTATCATTTTTATGATCTCTCTTAAGCCCTTTATAAAGCAAATATGACGAATGGATAAATATTTTCAATTTTTTTTCATGAGATGTTTGTGGGTGATCATTTTTTGTGGTCTCTCTTAAACCCTTTATAAAGCAAATATGACGAATTGATGAATATTTTCACTTTTTATTCATGAGATGCTTGTAGATTATCATTTTTATGGTCTCTCTCAAACCCTTTATAAAGCAAATATGACGAATTGATGAATATTTTCACTTTTTATTCATGAGATGCTTGTAGATTATCATTTTTATGGATGAATATTTTCACTTTTTTTCATGAGATGTTTGTGGATGATCATTTTTTGTGGTCTCTCTTAAACCCTTTATAAAGCAAATATGACGGATATATGAATATGTTCTCTTTTTTTCTTCTCATTAAGACGAAAGTGCGAGATCAGCTGAAAAACAAGGTCCTTGCTATTTTTAGTCCATTGACTCGCAAATATAAAGACTAAATTTTGTGAGGAATGTTTTTACTTCATCTAGAAATTAATCTTATTAGATACTTATCATATCAATAGAACATGCAATTAAGGCATAGGGTGCATATTTAGGAATTTTATTTGCCACAATATAAAGGGATCATATGTGTTAAATTTTCAATGATGAAAATATTGCCCTTTGGGTGAAACTCACATAGACCAATTTTATACTGCGAACATACATATCTGTAACGATAAATTTATGTATTTCTACTACATATTATGACATTGTGTTTTAGGGGAAAACTTTCACAGAGGAAGATGAAAGCAAAGTGATATAGAAGCTACCCGACTCCATTTTGCGGATAATCAATAAATAACTTTTATTTATGCTCTAAAGTGGTATTAAAGAGTAGAAAGGGTAACGTTTTAGTTGAGAATAAGCAAGCTAACATGGAGGATTGGTAGCCATCTGAATATTAAAAATGATTTACCTCGATCCTGATGATTCGGGATGGGTAGCGAAATACTGACATCATGATTCTGCTCAATGCTCTGTGAACACTCTAAATGTAAGGCGTGACATGGACAGTAGCAACAGAGACTGCGAAGCCGGGCTCAGCAGAGGAGACAACAGGCGTTCTCACTCCGTCCGAACTCCGAAGTTCATTCAACAACTCCAGAACAAGGGATGGAAGACTCGAGTAACGGAATCTGGGCCGAGAGAAGATGGTTTTTGGGTGGAAGGGTGACCAGTTGCAAAGGAACAAGGGTCTTCTCTTGCGTACAAATCCAAACTCAGTATAGGTTCGTCGATTCAAGAGTCGCAACTAACATATTTGTTGAGTCTAAAAGTCTAATTATTTCACCTAGTAAAATTTGCCTAGCTTCCTGAGTGGCCTCATCGTCGCTGACTTGGTTCTATTTCACACCGTAGAGCCAAGCCGAGCCGAGCCGAGCTTGCAGTCTCCTATAGTCGATCTCGTCCCAGCATATGGTACGATTGGTGAAGTGGAGACAAATCTCAACAAGATCCTAGAAGGTGCATGAACCAGCTTCCATGACGTCTTCAAGAAGGCAAACGAGCTCCTCAAGGAGATCGGGTTGTCAAATGACACAATTCCTGTGCTTTGAGTTTGTAGGTGGCAAACACAGCTAGCGAACGTATCCTTCCAGCCAGCAGAGGAATATTACCGTTAATTTGTCTAAGTCCCGTTCAACGTCAAACATTTGCTCAGCGGCGCGTTACTGAGATTTTGCTGCTTTACTGGAGAAGGTAGAAATCTACGAGGCTGACACCGAGGCCTTGAACCTCGTTAAGGCGGGAGCAGAGAGCTGGTTTTCGTCAACAGTCAAGTTTGACTACTTTGGAGTTGCTCTTACTTACGAGCCCAGACTAGAATATATCCAAACTTGGCCAGGCTCCTTCAAGTTCCCAGTCTCGAACGCGGAGGCTGAGCGTGAATTTTCGTGCCTGAATATCATGGCTCACTAACGCCCCAAGGCCAGGTGCTAATCGGTGTTGACAACCAAAATGATGTTAGAATGTATTTGCCAAAGGAACAGGAGGCTGATCTTCGTGTGCAATACTGTAACCAATGGTGTGTTATTAATGTGTATTAGATGCTGTTATTAACCCTTACGGACCCATTCCTTTTTAAGCCATGCTTGTATTCTGTTATTCAGAAAGAGTTATGTAATAATACGAGTATATATAAACCATTTTTTAAATTATTGTAATCGAATGTGCCTTATATGATACATGTCCAAAATAGAGGTAAATCTCAAAAATAACTATTAAATTTAGTATTATATCTTGACTCGTGTCCCAAAAATACAGTAGTGGGTTTAACAAAAGTTATGTTACACTAGGTTTTTTTTTCGAGAGGGTTACGTGTGTGATAGAAAAGGTTCGTTAAAACAAACTTAAAGTTCTACTTTTCCATCACTTGGCATTAAAACGTCTTTTCCATTTTGTGCTGATGTGTCGAGATTGAAGTGAAAAGAATCGAAATCTCTGCTCTCCTAAGCGCGGAACACAAGTCCAACATCGTCAAGCGACCCAACGTCAGCCGAATGACCGTGAACAGAATCACCTAGAGGTTCAAGAACGGAGGAGGACTCAAAGATCGACCTCGTTCAGGCAGACATGAAGTTGTTCATCGCTTGGCTGTGAAAAAGGCCTTTGAAAGTGCTCCGAAGCTCAAAATGACTGCACTCGCGAAGAAGATGAACATCTCGGTGGCCACGGTGCCTCGGGCCGTCAAGATGGACGGCGGCGAGAGCTTGAGGTGCGTGGCATTATGGCCTCTGCTCACAGACCATATGCAAGCAAAACGTCGGGAGTGCTGTCGTCGCCTTCACAATGACCTAAATAGTCATGTCAATCGAATACTCATTTTTTTCAATGAAGAGCTTCGGTAGGCTTCGGCCAGGATGTCTGAAAGTTCCGCTACATGATTACGACTAAGCACCTGGCCTCCGTGATGATGCTCAGCGTCGAGGCTTCGAATAGTGAAAAGATGTCTGGTTTGTGTGGTTTGCGGTCGCTTACATGCTCACCGTGACCGATTACAGAATCATCTGGGCCACGAAAGTCCTGTCATGGGTGAGAAAGATCACGAAGAAGGCGGATTATGCCTTTCGGTAAGACAGTGCCCTAGCCCACACGGCCAAGACCGTGCAAGAGTAGTTGAGGTCGAACATGAATACCTGGTCGAAGAAATATTGACCGCCGCAGTCGCCGACCCTCAATCCACTCGGCTACAGCGTGTGGGCGCATGTCGAGGGCACGGCCTTCAAGGTCTGCCACAGCAACGTCAACGAGTTGAAGTCCTCCGTCAACAGCGTTTGGACCAACACAGAGAAGGACTTCGTCCGCAACGCGTACGCGGCTTTCAGGTCTCCCTGGAAAGCGAGCTTGCCTCATAGGGTGGGGGTGGGGGGGCAACATTGATTAATATTATAATTTAAATATATTTATATGTTAAAACAATGAAAATATGTCTACCTGTATCAAAACTATCATTGTGTCCTCTGTTGTGAGCGTAGTAATTTTCTGATGTGTGGAAAATTTTCCGATCTGAGAGAGTTAGTAGTCACTCCTATGTGAAATAGTTATTTATTAGCAACGTTGTCTAAGATAACTATTATTAATAATCAATGGCCTTTTCTCAGACTACTCAGTAGAAGGAATTCAGGTTAGTCCTCTAAAAATTTTCATCCCCGATCCACCACTGATCGTACATAATTAAATAATGCATAAAATAGGCAATGGCTTCGCCACTTCCCCACCCTACGGGGGGAGCTTGCGCTTCGCTACTAAGATTAAAATTTCAAATCTTAAAAAAAAGCAGCCATGGTTAAATTTTGATAAATTTTCTGAATTTATAATTATAATAATTTTGAAAAGGAACTCTAAACTAAATTTCCCCCTTTCAAAATATCACGTTGCTAAAATATAGAGTTGTAGAATAGAAGATATATAAAAATAAATTTTCTGAACTTCGCCATTTTTAATTTGGGGGGTTTTAAAACATTCACAAAACCTCGATACTTATATTTATTTCTGAACTTCACCATTTTGTTTTTTGATATTATAAAAGAATTATTATAAATAAATTTAATAAAAAAACATAAGTCATAACCAAACTAAGATGAAATTATTATCCAAATACTCAAAAAAATCCCCTTCTTAAATTCTAGAGTTAGTGATGATAATGATGATGAAGATGATGATGATATTAAATTGAAAAACTCATGAAAAGAGCTAAAAGTAATAAATATTAAGGATATTTGAATCAAATTAATGGCATAATTCAATCAGAATTATACAATTGATTAAAAATATATATATACATGATAGCACATTAGCATGATAAATGGAATAATAAAATCATGCTCGAAAGTACACATTATAATGGAATGGATATATACACAAAAGAAGCTTTAAAGTCGTTTATCATCGTAAATTAATTGTCTCGTCCATCAAATTAGCGAAACATTTAAAACGTCCGTGGATTGATTAAAGCTAGAAAACATTGATCAATGGTAAAGGAATTCAGTTTGCTCATATTGTAGATTTCTGTGTGTGCGTTGTGGTATGAGGCGAATAGAGCTTCTTAACAACTTCCATGCAAGGAAGCATCTCAGCCGTTGGGGGGGGGGAGGGGTGTCATGGGCTCGCATTGAAATAGTAGAGGTACCATTTGTGGTAGAATTTGTGTTGGATTCAAAATGTAACGGTTTGAGATTGCGTATCTATGCCTTCAAGCGGCTGTGGGTCGTTGGCGATTATATGAATGTTGATGTCTCTTTAGAATCTTATATGGGCCTTTGCATGGTGTCGAAAAACTGGGGCAGATCTGTGGGTATTAAAAAAAAACATGAGTGCAAGTGCCATACTCTTTCGGAATATTAGTATATTGCTTCAAAATGGACCTGGAAGGTATTGGGGGATGTGAGTTCATAGCTCTCTGATGTTGTTGTATTGTTTTTTGTGCTGCAAATGATCTGTGTTTCTGGTGACGATTAAGGCACTTGAACGTCGTAAATGAGGCTCATTGACAATTTGCGTGGGAAAATATCCTGTCTCCTGACTGGGATTGTTGTGCATTGCGAACAGAGTTGCAGGTTAATTTTTTAACCAATCACTAAGGTTTCCGTTGGTTAATAGGAAACCTTTTATTGTGCGATGGAATTTATCTAGTACCGAGTTACCATAGGTGTACGCCGGCGATATAAGAATGTGTTCTGTGGTAGTTAACTTGAGTCGTCCCTGAAATAATCCTGAGTGGAATTGAAGACCATTGTAAGATTATTTTAAGAGGGACACCAAATCATGAGATATAAGTGAAAAAAGGCGTAAACGATAGACTCTAACGTCATATCTTTTAATGAGTATTCTTCAATCCATTTGAAAACATGGCATATAACTGTAAGGAGATATTTTTAGCCTTCCTGAGTTGTACAAAAAACACTGACTAAATGCACATGAATATGTGAAATCTGGATTCTGGTGCAGTGAATTATGTGAAAGGCTGTTTTATGTGTTGTTGCACCTTGGCCTTCTGACATGATAGGAGATTGCGAACCTATAATCGAACATTTTGTCTCATTTTTTTAAGAACAAATCGGTCTGAGATATATTTGAGAGTGACTAGTACACAAATGGCCTAGATCATAACACAGGCCTGCGTTTGAAAAAGAATTTTCTGTTCCTGCGGTTTTCTTTAGTGATTCCTAACGAAATTGTTCTCCTAAATTGAAATATGACATTTCTTTTGCTCAATCAGGTCTGGTTTTTGAGATACAGCGCACTACTGTTTTTAGGAAAGGGCCATTTTTGAAAAAATCCCTTATTTATATAAAAGTTATTTAATAAATTACAATTACTTGTAATAAAAAAAATACCGACTCAATTCGACTTTCTTTTAATTAATTTTAAACTTACAGACTACTTATGAGCTTACCCAGGAGTGCAAAGAAACTATTTTCCAAGAAAAGAAGTCCTTGATGACTTCCGCTTGTGAAGCGATGTTGGTTCGTCGCGTTTAAGACACCAGCAATAGTCACCTAACATGTTGATGTCCCAGCGTCCTTGATATCTTGTCTCCATCGTCTTTATGTCTTGGTGGAATCTTTCTCCTTCTTCCTCGCTTTAATCTACACAGTTTGCCGGAAAATAGTTAAGATGTGACTGGATAAAATGCATTTTTATCGACATGCGAGCTCCCATTTTTTCGAAGCTTTTCATAAGCTCATTTACATGTGAAATATATTCTGAGCTTTTTTTATTTCCCAGAAAACTGTCGATTACTTTACTAAACGCTCGCCATGCTTCTTGTTCACTGGCTTCCATATTGGTGTAAAAATGCTTGTCCTTTAACAGAGTTCTAATTTGGGGACCATCAAATATGCCTGCATGGAGCTTGGCATCACTGATCTGTGGGAATTTTTGCAGTAGATACTTAAAAGCTTGGCCTTCTTTATTCAGTGCTTTGACAAAGTTCTTCATCAGGCCAAGCTTTATATGAATAGAAGGCAGTAAAACATTTTGGGGAGGGACTAGAGGTTGAGCTACCACATTGTGGCAGCCAATTTGGAATGCCTCTCGAGATGGCCAGTCTTTTTGCTTATAGTGAAGACTATCCGCCCGGCTATCCCATAAGCACATGAAGCATGGATATTTTGTGTAGCCTCCTTGCATCCCAAGAAGAAGGCACACAACCTGAAAGAAAACATATTAATGCATATTGATGTACATGGTTTCTAAGAACTTCTATTTTTTCCATAGGCAATTTTCACTAAGTTTATTAGGGGTAGGGAGAAACTAATATGTGTATAATATCCTTCTGTCATTGGTATTTAGAAACAAACATTCCTTGAAATATTTAACAAGTTCAATAAAGTAAAATATATCTTACCTTGAGATCACCACATATTAACCAGTTCTGGTTAGAGTACTTGATTGTATTAATCAATACTTTCATATTTTCGTAGCTTTCTGTTAACTGAACTGAATGGCCAATAGGTACAGATGCCATTTTATTGCCAATATTTAAGAGTACTGCCTTCAAACTTCTGCTAGAAGAATCAATAAAGAGCCTCCATTCACTTGGTTGGTAAGGAACGCCAAGTGCCTCAATTAAACCTTTTACATCATTGCAATACACCAAAGAGCTGCAAGAATCAACTGCAAAGAACTTTCGAAACTCTTCGTCTCTATTTCTGAACCAAAAGTATGTAGTTTCTTGAGAGAGGAGGTTGCTCTCACTAAGACAGGATGCAAGAAGTTGTGCGTTCTCTTTAGAAAGACCAAGATCTCTAGTCAAATCATTTAATTGACCTTGAGTGAGTGGTCTTGGCAAAGTCATTGTAGACGTAGGCTGATATGTCACTGAAGTGTCAGTGTCATCCACTTCTATATCTTCTATATTGTCTTGTAGCTCAGTATTTTTAGGTGAAGAAGGAACTGGAACTCCTGGACCATGTATTTCTGGTTTAATGGCAGAAGGAACATCAGGATAGACTACAGTGTGTTTGTTCCTCTTATTGAAACCTGAAAAAAAGTTTCGCATACTTAATTTACATACTTTTAATTCACTCGACCCTCGTTTCCACATTTTTATACACATTTTTCATACCAGGTAAATTTACAATTTTTAAATACAATCAATTTTTATATACAATTTAACCACAATTTTTCTACCAGCATAATACACTATTTTTATACACAATTACAATTTTAATAGGCTACCAAAAGATTTGTATAAACATTTCTAGATTTGTCAAGGACTATATTGTTAAAGTAATTATCTCACCTTTAAGATTTGTCCTGCAAAAATAGCAGTCTGTAATGTGGTCCTTGCCTTCTCTCCACACCATAGGTACACCAAATGACAAACAGTTCGTTTTGCCCTCACTCCAGCGTCTTAAGGCTATGACACAGGCTTTGCAGCACATATGTGGAGCAAAGTTTTTGTCTTGATCACCTAGCTTTATTCCAAAATATGCATTGTAAAGGAACTTTACTAACGGCGTTATAGTGCATTGCTGTTCACTAAAAGTTACCTTTCCACAAACAAAACAAAATCTATTAGGACTGTTTTTACACTTTCTATTCATTTTTATGAAATATAAGGAGTTTTGCTAATGTATTTGCCTGCAAAAAAATTCACAAAGATAAATAAAGTTTTAGAAATACACTTTAAACACTGTTAATAGATGAGAAAAGTCATAGATTAAAAAACCAACACTTAGTTGGAGAGTGAGCAAGCAACACACAACCACTCGCGCTCGCGGTCAGCTAGAGACTGAGCTCTCTAATGCCATCTAGGGTTCTTGGTCTGTATCTTAAAAACTAAACCTGATTGAGCAATATGAATGCTTGATTTGGATTCAGGAGACAGATTTCATTAAGAATCACCTATTAAACCCTTAGGAACATTTTTGACGCAGACCAGTGTAATCAAAGCTTACTGTGCGAAAATGGGAAGTGAGATTAAGGTTGTACAAAACCTTTGGATAAATCTCAAATGAGAGAGTGAGAGGAGGATGGAAGTGTTACTTTGTGAAATTTAGGGCAGGTGATCATCGTCTTTGTAGTTTATCAAGTTGCAGATCTGTTGACTGAGATACTGAAAGAGCTGCATAATCAATAATAGAAAAGGAAGGAAGAGATGAATTTATTGCGGCGCATAAAAGATTTAGAGTGGTATTTTGAGATGCTTATGTTGTTTGTGTACATTGAACAGATTGCATGATGCAATCGATGATGGATTCTCTAGAGAGATAGTCACTAGGATTATTATCCTTCATTGCAAATGACGAATGTCAAGAATATTGTAATATGAACTCAAATGAACCGTCTCCCTTAGTGGTGTCGTATGTCGAGGTATTTAACAGAAAAAAATATGTTTTGCAATCTATGAGCACAAAGAAACTAGTCCCTTAAAGTAGATGTTGTAAGTGCTTGATTGCAAGATGAATTTCGATCAATTCTTTTGTGAATATAATGTGCTTTAATTTCGAACCACGAGAAGATTTGCTAAAAAGGCCTAGAACCTCCCATTCATTTCCATGATAATGCTGGAGGACGGCACCGAGGCCAAGATTTGACGCATCAGTAATGAGACGCAATGGGTAGCCTCGCTTTTGGTGTGTCTAAATGGTAACGAACGCATTATTTGCTTGGTTGTCTCGCTTTATAGCTGAATTTGGGCAACGCTTATCTGCATCTTTTAATAATCGCGTGAAGGGGATTAAGGTTGTAGCTGCGTGTTGAATGAAACTACTAAAGAGGTTCACTAAACCCAAGAATCTTTGTAATTTGTGCAATGTTTTGGGGACAAAATAATCTTTAATGGCAGTTATTTTATCATGTTAGGTAGATATGCCTTGTGAATCAACTCGATAACCAAGTAAGTCGAGCCCGTCTACCAAAAAGATACACTTTGCAAAGTTTTCTGCACTCGGTGTGATTGCAATGTTGAGAAGAGCTGTTCGAGACTTTGCAATGTTGGGTTTCGTTTTCACTCACTATGAGTAAATTATATACATATAAGAAAACTAAATCCATATCATCAAAAAAATGGTTGATATAGCTTTAAAATATGTGTGATGAGTTTGATATTTCCTGAAGCAATGCCAAGTATTCATAAAGCCCTGAGAGAGTCATCATAGCCGTCTTCTCTTTCTATGCAGAATCAACGGGAATTGAAAAAATGCATTCATAAGCTCAATTTTAGAGAATGTTGTACAATTTGGGAGTTTTGCCGTGAAGTCGTTAAGATTAGGTAACGCGATAGTCATCTATATTCATCTATGGTCATAAGTAATACAGTAGCTGCCATCTGGTTTCTTAACAAGATGGACTGGCGAAGAATAGCGTGATTTTCTTACTCTAATCTTACCCTCTGACAGCATCGTTTTTTTGCTGTCCCTAACATCCTTTAAATTTTGGGGAGAAAGGCGCCTTGGTCCCTTGGTTTCTCGCCGATCTAGGGACCTTCGGTAAAAATAAAAAGAAGGAATGAAGAGGGAAGTTAGGCACACTTGGGAATTAACAATTTTATTGTTTGGTTCATAAATATCATTATATCTGTTTAATCACTGTCTAACAAAATTTAACTTTTTTCTTGTCCTTGGGTTAAAAGTGATACTGCCCAATTGTTTGTGGCTCTATTAAATAAAGAAAATAAATTTTAATCCCGAAACTTTGCTTCTGTGGCTTTTACATTGAATTTTAAATTAGCCCATTTATGGAAAATATTATTTTGATGCAAATAGTAAAATATATAAATGGTTTCTAGGGTTATGTTTTTTCCAGTTATGGTATAAACATGATATACTGTATTTAAAAAGTTATAGAAACAGTAATACAGTAGTAATAGCTATTATTTCCCTTATACTTTATTTTTTGAAACCTGGACAGCAATGGCAGTTCTTTTATATTCAACATAGATTCAGCACTAATTTGGTGAAAAATAAACTGTAGAGCTTTCTAGAACTGTCGAGAATTTTGTTCCGAATTTTGAAGAATTTCTAGAACATTCTAGCAACGTAGATGACTGTATAAATACAAAGAATGGCTACTTAACACATAGCATCAAGAAGTTGTACGCATCCGAAAGACGCATTTTGCTATGTCGGCGGCGAATTTATTAAGACAAGAGCGAAAAAGTACTCTGTAGAGAGATCTGCTAAAATGTGTGAGGCCTACAAGGCATATTTCGGCATGCCAGTCGGAGATCAAGACAAACCTTGAGAGCCTCATTTCACCTGCAAGCTCTACAAAAGAACTCTGGAAGGTAATATATAGAGAAAAATAATGTGTTTTGTTTATTTGGATACTGAATTTTTTGTAACATTTCTAATAACACTAAGTTAAAAGTATTTGTATATTTAAGCTTATGTTTTCATTTCGTTTTTTTACAGGGTGGTACAGAAGAGAAAAGAGCTATGAATTTCTTAATCCCACGAATTTGGAGGGAACCAACTGAACACTCAAGCAATTGTTTCTTCTGCATGGTGAACCCTTCCAAACGTTGAGCAGGAAAATATGAGCCTGTTATCATGTAACTAGACATTCAGTCTCTATTGCGCCATTGCCAATACCACACAGTTCTGAGCTTCCCGTACCCGCTCCTCCAAAAAGAAAGCAGCAGTTTTTAGAAAGGAAAAGCAGTTCAGAAGAGGATGAAGTCATTGATCCAGATTACAGAGGTGCAACTGTGGAGAGAAACCCATACTACCCCAACCAAGAAGATCTCAACGACCTTGTCAGCGATCGTAGTCTAACAAAATTCAAGCAGTGGGATTTGTTAGATGACAGTGTGCCAATATCAGGTCAGAGAAAGCGTTACCAGTGTTTTTCAAACTTTTTTTACACCTCAAAATGAGCTTTACTTTTGTTACAATATGACCGGTCTGTTTTAGGCAATTGGAATTGCCTCTAACCCCAACAAGTGGCGCCTCTTCATTGAAAACTCGTCCAAGAGACTCAAAGCAGTGCTGCTTCATAACCGGAACATGTATCCATCTCTTCCCCTTGCTCACTCTGTCCAGCTCAAAGACAAATACAGCAGTATCAAGATCTTGCTAGATGCAATGAAATAGGAAGAGTACGGTTGGCAGGTTATGTGAGACTTCTAAATAGTAGCCCTCTTGATGGGGCTCCAAGGCGGCTTTACCAAGTTTCTTTGTTATCTTTGTCTTTGGGGTAGCATGGACACCGTGGTACACTACCATCAGCGGGATTGGCCCCAACATACCGAGTTTAGTGTGGGGAAAACAACATCAAATGGGAGCCTTTGTTGGACCCCGAAGAGTAGTTTCCTTCTCTGAACTTAAAACTGGGCCTTATGAAACAATTCGTCAGAGTTCTAGATAAGGTGTCTGTAGCTTTCAAATATCTCCAAGATTTCTTTCCTAAACTATCTGCGGCAAAGGTGGAACCCGGGGTCTTTGTCAGTCCACAAATAAAAGAGATGGAATGCAAGGAGTTTCCCGAGAAGCTCACTAGGACGGAAAATGCAGTTTGCGACAGCTTTATCGCAGTGGGTTTGGGCTTCCTAGGTAATCACAAAGTCGAAAACTATGTAGAGCTTTTTGCGAACTTGGTGAGAAATTACGGCAAGATAGGCTGCAGGATTTCCCTGAAAGTCCATATTCTTTAGGCTGATCTTGATAAAGTTAAGGAGAACATGGGAGCGTAGTCCGAGGAGCATGGCGAGTGCTTTACCCAGGATCTACTGGACTGGACTTTGAACGCCGCTATCAAAAATCGTATAGTGAAAATCTGATTGGAGACTATATTTGGGGGCTGATTCGTGAAAGTAATTTACAGTATAAGCGTAAATCACGGAAAACTACTCATTCTTAATATTTTAATTGTCTCACTTATGTAATTCTAGAATAAATAAATGCTATTTTTGTATCATGTCGTTTTGTTTCTACTTTATGCAAATGAAAGTTCAAATTCGCCACTTCCGTCCAGAGGGAATCGGTAAATTTCATATAAAAGCAAAGTTCGAAATACATATGTTTTTTTTCATGTATTCTAGCCACAAGCAAATATAAAATAACAGATAGCTACTCAAAGACAAAAATCGAGTTATCGAGTGAATTGGTCTATCGTGGAGCCATCATAAATAAATGAAATGGTAAGAAGAATTGATCTTTTCCCTATGGATCGAACCGAAAAATTCTAGGTACCATCCACCAAACACGATTTTCTTCAATTAACCAATAAATTATAGTGTGCTAGAAAGTCAGCACCTAATATAGCACATTGGAGATCACATATTAAAAACGTCCACACGAGATTGCACTAAGGTTCGAATGGGGAGTTTAAAGTTTGAGTGCCGTATGTACCGAAAAGATTTGTCGTAAATTGTGGTGAGGGAATATGTGATTCCTCGTAATTCTCTTTTTGCACTAAGGTAGCGGGGTGAATACTAATTACGCTTATGTGTTCTGGGGTCATTGGCGGATAAACAAGGGTGGGGATCACAGAATGATTCTACGTCATCCATCACTGTTGCATGGAAAAATTCGGTATGGCACTAGCTTGTTTGAGAACCCGAGGAAACAGTGATGTGTCATCCGACCTAATTCTCGGTGATGCCAACAAATGCCGTTTTTTAATGGTATGATAGCGCGCTGTTGCGATGGTGATCGTCTTCTTGGTGGCTCTTTAGAGTGTTTCAAGGATACCTTTCGGCGGGAGGGGTTTGCCAGTTCCTCTTTTATTGGAGCTAGTAGTACCTCTAATTGTGAGAGGAAATCTGGGAAGGAGGCAGCCATTGCAATGGCCGTTACTCCTGTATGAAAAGTGCAGTTGAGGGCACGGGTGGCCGCTGTCGCAACTTGGTAGAGAAGGGTATCTGGGGAAAGAATCTCGAGGGCCTCTTCAAAGTGAGGTAGGGAAAATTGAACAAAGGACTCCATGAGAAATTCCTGACTTACATTTTCTCCGGCAGTGTCATTTAATCTCCGCAGCAAATCATCAAGTGAAAGATGGGAAAGTTCGGAAGTGTGAGCTGACATCTCCTTTTTTTAGCAGTGGTGTGTGTAGATTTGTCGTAAATTGTGGTGAGGGGAATATGAAATAGGATTGCAGGCTTCTTTAAAAGGGGCGAACTGCAATCTAATACCGTATAGTGATCTTAGTTTGGGGACGTCAATAGTAATGCTTCGAAATTGAACAATAATTCAACCTGGGTAAACTAAGAGTACAGGGAAGAGGTTTGAAATTCTTTTATGGAGATAGCAGAAACTGGGCTTACTTTAGTGGAATTTTCAGCGTTGACTATTTCAAATAAGGGGCTTACCGGCGTCAGTTGTCTGTTTATGCTTTCAAGTCACTCCGGGGAAACCATTTGAAGCGAATCCAAATTTGGGATACAGGTTCCGTTTCTGACGGTGCTCACCAAATATAATCCTCTCTGGATTTATAAGCAATTTAGTAAAAATAAATTTATGTGGAATTTGTTTTAAACGAATAATTGATCAATTTTATACAATAGAGGATAAGGGAGCATATTCTTAGTGAGAGAAAAATTTTGCCATGACGTGATGTGAAGTTAGGCAAACTGAATATGTGAAGCTAGTCGAATGAAGTATAGTTGAATACCTGGGTGATGAATAAGCGAGAATAAGTTATTGAATAGAATGAATGCAGTGTCTGACTGCATAATATTCAATGTCTTTCAATGAAACTAAGTCTTTATTAGTATAAGAAAGTGCGAGTGACCAGCTTTTACCAATCGGCTTTCTCGGGGAAGGGCTTTATATGGAGGACAGATAACTGCTGAGAAAAGGACTGACAATAACTCCGGAAGTAGTTTGTGAAACGTTTTTATAATGATTTTAAGTCGAGTGTGTTGGCGTTGATAAATATATAGAAGGAAATGGTTAGGTGGCAGTGTCATGTGACCGAGGTTGTTGTGCTTTTGGAGCAAGATGTTTGACCGAAGGCAAACAGGGAAATATTTATGTTCAGTCGGAAGAATTGTGCCTGAGAAATTCCAGTGTGTATAATCGTAAAAATGAATTATATATTCATTGAACACATACACACACACACACACATATATATATATATATATATATATATATATATATATATATATATATATATATATATATATATATATATTAAAAGAACAAAGAAATGAAAACTGGTATCACAAACTGGAAAAACGCTAAAGAAAACTTAGGTGAACCATTGAAAGCTTACGAAAGAAAATGGAAGATATGGAAACAGCGAAAATAGGGAAAAATATTTTTAACCGTTATGAAAATAAGTAAAGGAGTTGGATTCGAACCTGTGTCATCAAGCGCCTATCGCTATTTTGACCACGACGCTCATTGACTGATCTACCACGGGGTTAAGCGTCAATGAGCGTCGTGGTCAAAATAGCGATGAGCACTTGATGACACAAGTTCGAATCCAATTCTTTTATTAATTTTTATAACGGTTAAAAATAGTTTTCCCTATTTTACTCCGTTTCCATATCTCCCATTTTCTTTCTTTAGCTTCCTCAGGTTCACATAATATTTTCTTTAGCGTTTTTTCGGGTTTTGATACCAATTTTTATTTATTTGGGCCTTAAAAACATCCATTATATATCACGTTTCATGTGTTTTTAATTATATATATATATATACATATATATATATATATATATATATATATATATATATATTATATATATATATATATATATATATATATATATATATATATATATATATATATATATATAATATATATATATATATATATATATATATATATATATATATATATATATATATATATATATATATATATATATATATATATATATATATATATATATATTGTACTTTTTGAGTTTAGATTGTTACACCCTTAAGAATAGTTTCTGTTACGATTGGAATGTATGCACTGCTGGTTAAGTGTTAGAGAGAGGATAAACTGTAGCTCAGAGCCATGACCACGAAATTTCTTGCAGTGATATTTTAGTAAAGGTTTAAATGATAACTTCTGCTTTTCACTAATAAAAATACTCACTCACGGATATGCAATTTAAAATTTTTCTCCTATAATTTAAAATGCCCCCTTTTGTGACAGCATTCACGAATTGCGAGGTTTTCTGCTGCAACCTTTGGGATTTTTTTGCAGAGTAATTTTATTTATATTCATCCTGTTTATTATTCTCTCTTGCTTTCATCATTAATGTAATCGTATCCTTTTCAAATTGCACGGGTTTAAATTTACCTTTTTATAATTAAGGAAAGCCCATCGCCTTATTTATTTTATTTAATCAATTTGTTTAACCAAGTAAACAGTCAAAATTTCTGCATTACCAAAGACAATGGCATTTATTTAATTAATATTCGAAGGAGAAATACAGTAGAGAAGCAACGATGTGGACACATCCAATGAAAAACTTCCCGTTCGGGAGGTAGATAACGAGAGACATTGAAAACTTTTTCACGAGGCAGGAAAAGAATAAGAAAAAAATAATAATAATCCAAGTGTCATCATCTATATTCATCTTTTTATATCAAAATGAACTTTATTATTATAGACATATGAATATATTGCGCCATCCGTACTTCGCTGGTGGACAAGATCGCCCCTGCGACCGAATAGCGAAATTCAGTTATCACTGAATGACAATCGCTGGCAAGTCCATAGACACCAAGGGATGATACTTATGGGGTTATGGGTCCACCAACTAGCGTAGTGATAGCTCATTTTATTATTATGGGAAATATTACTAAAGCAGCCACACTAATAATGTATCACTAACTTTATGTCATTCATTCCCAATCCAAGAAAAGGGGAGATATGTGTGGCAGAACCAATACTTTGGTTTGAATAAAGGGGGCTGGTATGACAAACAGCCATTTCATTTGCATAAATAGTAAAAAGAGTTGGGAATGACAAAGAATATAATGGCAAACTGCTTCCACCTGCTTTTACTCTGGCTTAGGGCAGATTAACATTCATGCACTCTAAATTATGATCTTGTCACCCATAGGGGGAAAAAGTAGAAATGAAAGCAGTATTGATAGAAGTAAAGTGGACGCCTCTCGAGGGAGGCGTCTTTGTTCTTAAATTGATACTTCTGTCGATTTCGAAATGGTAATTCCAGTCGTCCTTATGAAATAGGAGATGTCATGATTTAGCCCTTCTCATCATTTGACTGTTATCATTCCTATATACGTTCCAATCCATTGTCTCATTTTTTTAATATCACTCCTCTCCCTTCATTCGTTTTTCGAGCTTAACGCCATAATCTGTAGTTGATTGCCCGTTTTACCTTTACTTTACCTGCAACGGTAACGATAAAGATATCACCCAATCCTTCCTGATCCTAAAACCAGAGAATAAATAAAAAGGATTAGCTAAGGGAAATTTGTGTGTGTTTAGAATGGCTAAGCAATGCTGGCACGAAATGTTCTAAGTAAGCTTTAAATTCTACTCGATGTTGACGAAGGATATTTGGAATGGAAAATGCTGTTCAACATGTCTCTATTCTTCTCAACACCATTTCATTTTCAATTATCGTTCAGCTTTTTATAATGACAGTTCCTTTTTAATTCGTAATAATATCGGTTTGTGGTTTATAGGTAGTCACCAGTTTAGAGCAGCCAAGAGTGTAGTTGCAAGTTGTTCGACAGTCTCGGGAGGAAGTGCAGCCAGGACGTGAAAAAATTATGTATCCTGCTTATTTATCCTCATATGTGAAACTGGGCTTCTACAATCTCAAACCAACCTGATACTGCTGTTTCGTTAAAGATTGGTGGCTTGATGGTGATGGCGTTCACGATTTCCGTTTCTCCTTGTCCTGCTTGGTGATGGTTAGATGCGTCCATATTTTTCTTTTTCGTTACCTTTTTGTTTGGTCGGAGGGATGACCATTTTATAGGCTTGCAGTTTATAGGTGGTCCCTGTTTAGGGGTGAAAAAGGGTTACCAGTGTATGGGTGCTTGGCTAAGGGAGTTAAGGCTGCCTTACAGTATAGTTTGGTCTGTCTCCAAAGGGTTGTTTCGGGTAATCCACTTGTAGGCTGGGTTCGAATGGTAACCTGGTTATTGCTTGGCAGAAACAATAGGTTTTGTAGGCTTAAATCTCGGCTTAGGGCTACCTCAGTTCGGGGAAGCGAAATAGTTGAGTTTCAGTGGTTTGTTTGTGCGTTCACCCTTATGGGCTGACTATCAGTGTTAATGTTCCGTGTTTTTTGTAAGTGTCCTTCTGTGTCAGATTGTTGAGGCTATGGAAGGATGGATCGAGGACGAGGAAGGACTCGTGATGCTAATAATGAACAAATCAGAATGAGAATAATGACGAAGGAATAATAATAATGAGAATGTTTCAGCCCGTCTATTTATACCAACTCCAATTAAGGGGATGTGACTTCTCTTCTCTTAATCTGGACGCGGGGTGGAGCTTATAGGGTTAGAAGCATGTGCGTGTTCTCTACTTAGACTAATGGTGGAGTAAAATGGTGTGTGCACGTTTATTGTAGGCCTTTGAGCACCACAGGACTTGAATTTTAGCCACCTGACCGAGTTTATCAAGCCGACATCTATAGCAAGATTGATTTCGTCGTATCACACGTTCATGTGAACTTTGACTGATCAGATCAGACTCCGTTCTATTTGTGTCTAGCTGTTTACCACTGTCTCTATTATCTGTGTCTAGACCTTCGGCTCACATCTGTTTCCTAATGTGTGTATGCTTGTACATTCGCGTGGGAACCCCAACGATTTTGCTTGCCTCATTACAACATATTCAATTTTGCATTAATACATACGAGTATTATTGTGATTTAACTTTATTTACAAGTATTTGCTTTGTCCTACATTAGTTAATTGTTACAACATGGCATATTATTTCAGTGTTTGATTTGTGTGGCTAATTTCAAGATTTCAAAAGGACCAACAGGGTACTCATTTGTGAGGTTTCTTGTTTGTTCTACTCTACCTTGCAATTTGGCGCTACAAGAAGGGTCCAAAAAAGGGAATTTTTTGTTTAATTACGAAATACTGAATGATTTTCACTAGGAAAATTAGGTTGGCTGAAAATAAAAGCGATTGTCATAGGAGGGACAGTGTCAATATTTTTCTATCCATCTTTCTCTCTCTTTGACAGATGAACACGCACAAACTCACTCACTCGCTCAAACACGCATACGCACAAACTCACTCACTCGCCAAAACACGCAGACACACACAATCACTTACAAACTGTCGGTTTGCCCCGCTCCCCTCCTCTCCCTCTCGCTCTCCCTCTCCCTCTTCTTTCCTCCTCTCTCCCCCTCTTTCATCACTCTCTCACCACTCTTCTCCTCCCTCGCACAACTCTCACTCATATATACATAGAGCATACAAAACCAATTCTAATTAATGAGAGAAAATGGACTTCGAATTTGGCACACTCGCGGAACGCACCGTCATCTGATGGAGCGCTCGCCTGCACCTTATTGCGACCACTGCGTTGTTCCCCAGACTGTTCGGCACATTCTTTTTGGATGTCGCAGTCTGGGTGTTCTTCGCGCTCACTACCTGTTCCAGTACCAAGACGACTAGGGTCGTACACACATATTTGTCGACTATCTGACTTTTTTGTAGGAGGATGGCCTCCTCTATTTTATTTGAATCTCTTTAGTGTAGGTCACATGATCCTGCGCCGGGGGGAGGCGTGCCTCGTCCCAACGCCGGAGTGTATTTCGTTCTTCTTTTTTTGCTGTTTTGCTTCACTTTTTTATTTTGTTTGTTATTTTTTGCCTTTGTTTTTGTTTGTGTTAGATTTGTTTTTTTGGAAGGGTGTCTTTTATACATTTGGGTTTTTTTTTATTCTAACCTAGCACTAGTCTGTGGCATAAGTACATACGGCGACTTGTGCCCTAGTAAGCAGACGACAGATGGCTCCCTCAAAATGAATGAAATAAAATAATAATACAAAAATAGTTTATGAAATAAAATTCTTTAAAAGGAATAAACCCAAGAATTTCCTCATCTTTTACCTTTCACTTAATCTCGATTTAAACTCCATTTACTCAGAGGGAAAATTAATTATCCTAAGACAAGAGGAAATGATTATTTGTTGTTTAAATAAAAAATAAAGGCAAAATATTCATATCTTGCAGACGTCTTTCTTTGTTCCGCGCATTAAAAGAATATTCATAATTTCGCGCGATTCCTTCCAAGTTTTCAACTGTCAACATTTATCTCCTGCGATTTCCTACCAATGGACTATTCCGGCATTAAATGGTGGACAACTTTGGGAATTTAAGATGGATATTATGACCGTTTGCTACGATACATGACTAGTTGGTTAGATGGAGGGTGCGGTTGGTTGGTTTAGATGTTGGTTAGGACAAGACTTTATTACGAGTGCCAGTTGGTTTCAAAATTGCTGAAATAGTTCTATGATCAATGAAGAGTAGTTTAAAGCTTACTGGTTGTTTTTTTATATTTGTTTATAATAAAACGGGTTAAATCGGTGGTTTGTAGGTTTTATAAATTCATTGGGGGTTCGACAAATAGTTTTATGGTGTATGAACTGAATGTTTAATAGGGGAGAGTACTTCTGTGCTTACCTGTAACCTGTAGTGGTCAATTGGTTGTATCGCTGACTGAGTAATAAATTCTTTTGCTTTTCACTCTCTTTTTCATCTTTTAAAATAAAACAAAAAGTCTATTTTCTTCGCAGTTGTTACAAATGGTAATTGAACGGGCATTTTATAGTGTAAAAGGTTTTAAAATAGCCCTTCCTTTTCCAAAAATTCTTATTCGTATTTTTTTTTTAATTCCTCTACTTTATCGGCTATACTATCCGTTTTCCCTCTTCTCGTGCATTCTATTCTGTTACTTTATTATTAATTTCATTTAACCTCACCCATTTATGACTGGAAACTATCAAAGCATGTTTTTTTTTCCTTGCTACAAAATTTCTTAATTAAAAAATCAAGTTTTCCTACCAAGCTTTTCAGATGATGATGGTATAGAGGGGAACTTTGAAAGGAAAATAATAGCTGCTAACTAATGAATATAAGGAAAGGAGTATTTCTAATGTAATTAAAGAGTGTATTTCACTTTTTCCCCACTGGTCCAAGCTAATACATACCTACCTTTAACAGAGAAATGTACCTTTTTATGGACTATAAAAAAAATGAAAATCCAAATACAAAATAACTATCAATAAACAAATGGAATCCGTGCTTCTGAGTGTGAAGCACTGCAATTTTTCACTAACTACACCCGGAAGATGAAAATAAGGAACGTATGGAACGAAATGGCAGGACCTTTTTGGAACCTTTTAAAGTGTCTTTTACCTTCTCTAAAGTAGCCCCATTAGCCCGTATGTCAGCCTTGTCTTTCTTTTTTTGCCAGATCTTCAAAACAATTTTCTTTAAATATAAAACTCCCTTTATATTATGCGGACGAAATACATTGCTATAGTCTCTGAAGCTCTAAAATGCTAATAGCTCTCATTTTCCTTCTTCAGCATCTTTATTATTCGCCTCGGCCTATCTTTTTACTATCTTTTTACTTCCTTTAAAATGCTCGCAAACGATTCGTTTGAAGAAAATGATGCAAGAGAATTCGTCTGATGAAACTAATTTGAATCGTCTCGCCAACACATAAAGATCCGGTGTCTATTTTACTCAATCTTCATTAAGGTAACTCCAAAATATATGTAATTTACATCTTTACATAAAATACAGCAAAAATTCAGGTATTCTAGATATAAGACTTCCTCCTAGTTTGTAATGAATTTGCATAACTACAAAAAAGAAAAAGATGGCTCGTGAAATGCAGAGAGGTAAAGGACTGGTTGATATTTAAAAGGCTTTAAGCTTTTATCTATAATACAAACGACCTTAGGTACATGATTTTGCCACTCAGAAGCTCCTTCGAGAATTATAAAATATAAAATTGAAGCTAACTTTTGATTTAAATTATATTTTTCAAGTAATAAAAATATTAATCTGAAGGTTACTCTGCTTTACTAGAAAGTTAAAAATAACATAATTTGAGATAAAATCAAATTAACTTGCCCCTACAAATTGCTAAGCATTATTTTTCCAATTTTACACCCTTAATTCAAGGGTGGCATATCTTTCAATATTTCCCATTTCCCTCTACCAACCCCCCAAAAATTATCTGGAGCTGAGCTCTGATTAATTAACTCCCTTAATAAGAGTGGAAATTTATTTCAACAAATATGATTTGGAATATATATTGAATATTTTTTGACAGCAACAAGTTTTTATCTTCAACTTCACAAGAACATAAAAGTGTTTACGAGAGAAAATAATCGTCCTCAAGTCAATAAACACCCACTCGGCTGCAAGCGCCATGCATTGAAAATACGAAAAGCTTAGATTCTCACCTTGCAGCAACTGGCCTTAAATACCGAGTTGATGAAAATCCGCCAAATTATGAATAAAAGTTTTCTGAGCAAAATCTCTAACAATATAATTCGCTCAAGCATAATCTCAAAGATGGAATAATCTGTATCATATGTAGAATTCTTTCAATTTAACTTACCAGACAATGTCTTCGACACTGTAGGGGGGACCTTGCGCTTCGCTACTAAGAAAGCAAATCTAAAATTTTAAAAAAGCAGCCATGGTTGAATTTTAATAAATTTTCTGAACTTCAATTGTAATTCATTTTCTTTTAAAACAATATAAAGCATTGTATAACAATATTTATTTTTATGAACTAAACTATTTTGTTTTTTCTAACTCTAAAGAATTCTTAGAAGTTACTTTGATAAAAATTTAAAATATACTTAAGTCATAACCAAAGTAAGATGAAATTATTATACAAATACTCCCAAAAATCCTGTTCTTACATTTAGAGTTAGTGATGATGATAATAAAATTAAATTTTATAACAACCTTTAAATTGTTTTCAATTAAGCTACATAAGATTTTACAATTAGTGAAGTCTGAATTTTAGTGAAGGAATTCAACATTTGAGGCAATAATCTCACTCGAACTTTTAAAGTCATTAGGAATTTCAGATCTTATTCTATAACCAATGAGACCAAAAGCAAATATTTTAGAATGCAATGGATAATAAAATTAAATTTTATAACAACCTTTAAATTGTTTTCAATTAAGCTACATAAGATTTTACAATTAGTGAAGTCTGAATTTTAGTGAAGGAATTCAACATTTGAGGCAATAATCTCACTCGAACTTTTAAAGTCATTAGGAATTTCAGATCTTATTCTATAACCAATGAGACCAAAAGCAAATATTTTAGAATGCAATGGATAACTTAAAGAACAGAGCAGAAACGATGTTGTGACAGTAAAAAAGAAATTTCGGAGACCATCAATAAGTACGTAATAACTATTAAAGGGAAAAATGAACAAAGTGGAAATAGAAAGATAAGGAATAAGTAAAAAATGAAGAAGAAAGGTAATAGAGATGTGGATAAAACAGTACCTTCACTATTGATCAGTCAGGCATGCTGGAGAAGGAACTCATGTCACAGCCGGATAGACCACTTGAGTTCAAAAACACATGTTTCTATAAACTTCTGGACTCATTTTGTAAAGGTTTCTTGATCATCATCATCATCATCAGTAACTCTATAATTTAAGAAGGATAAATTTTTGAGTATTTGAATAATAATTTCATCGTAGTTTGGTTATGACTTATGTTTTTTTTATCAAAGTTATTTCTAATAATTCTTTTATAATGTCAAAAAACAAAATGGTGAAGTTCAAAATAAATATAAGTTTCGAAATTTTGTGAATTTTTTAAAATCCAAAGAATTACAAATGGTGAAGTTTAGAAAATTTATTTCTATATATCTTCTATAACTATATTTTAGCAACGTGATATTTTGAAAAGGAGGGGGGGAATTAAGTTTAGAGTTCCTTTTTAAAATTATTATAATTGGCGAAGTTCAGAAAATTTATAAAAATGTAACCATGGCTGTTTTTTTTTAGATTTTAAATTTTAATCTTAGTAGCGAAGCGAAAGCTCCCACCGTAGGGGGAAGAGTGGCAAAGCCATTGCCTGGTTATTCTAATAAAAAATTATAGATCAAAGTAATTCCACTTTTGTAAATCAGTTCAAATTGCAGCGACTAAATAAAAATATAACTAATTAATTAAAGTATTGGGCGGATTGTGTTAATATTACATAAAGGGAATTGATAGCATTGTTATGATTTATTACGCTAGGAATTGGCGTGCATTGGGTAGGGTTTCGTAGGCCTACTTAATGCAGTGTCGAGGAGTTTTACCAGGCTATATTGAACTGTATTTCATACCTCCGTCAATGCAGTTCAATCTAAAATTGTATACCTTTATTTTGCATTTGAGCTTGACATCGAGAATTCATTAGACCACCCCGCTCGTTCTCCCCTGAAATTGAGAGTCAATTCGCTAAATGCTGCCTTGTGACCTTTGGAACACGAGAAACATAATTCTTTCTCAGATCGTCTTTGCAAGGGGGTCAAAATTCAATTCTTTCATTCTTCTGCTCCTTCTACGAATATACACTTAGACGTAATTAGTTTGTGTCCTACATCATTTTCCTTCCTCAAACTTTTTTTTATTTGCTTTAACCCTTTTCTTCATGTTTGTCTTTCCAAATTCTTAATCAAGCCTGGGTAGAAGAAGAAAAGGAAATAGATTAGAATCCGTTGAAAACTTGATAATAAATAACAGAGGACAAGGAGAGCAAATATATAGAAACTTGACACGAGAACAAAAATATCTCTTTCAAGTGACAGATTCTTCATTAGAAAAATATAGCAAAAATATAGCAAACAATTTTACAATGGACTGATCTGGAAAACAATATCGCAACAAGATAATTTAGCACAAAAGTAAATCAGGTTACTCATTAAATTTTAGTTAAAGAGCAAAACAATGAAACGAGTGAACAAATTAGAGAAAGAATTAAATATACTTAAACCAGGGAATGGCTTCGCCACCCTCCCCTACGGAGGGAGCTTGCGCTTCGCGAGTAAGATTAATATATTAAAATCTAAAAAAAAGCAGCCATGGTTATATTTTTTATAAATTTTCTGAACTTCGCCAATTATAATAATTTTAAAAAGGAACTCTAAACTAAATCCCCCCCCCCTTTCAAAATATCACGTTGCTAAAATATAGTTATAGAAGATATATACAGGGTGTCCACAAAGTCTGGGTACTTCCGGACTGGTTTCAGCAGGATGGAGCCCCTGCCCATTTTGCTAAAATGTTAGAGATTGGCTGAATGGCACTTTTCCTCATTGGATTGGAAGAAGAGGTCATGTGGAGTGGTCCCCTCGTTCAGCAGACCTTTCTCCCCTTGATTTCTTTTTCTGGGGTATGTTAAAAGAGAAAGTTTACTCAATAAAGATTGCAAATCTAAACCACTTGAGAGAACGCATTATCAGTCAGTGTGCTGAAATCGACGGCAATGTACACCTATTCAATCGAATTTACCAGAATTTAGCAAGGCGCATCGAATTATGCATTGCAAATAATGGAAATTATATTGAAAATATAATTTCTTAACATTATAATTGAATAAAATTATTTTGTTCTAAAGGTATGTATTTATCTCCTATGTACCCAGACTTTGTGGACACCCTGTAGAAATAAATTTTCTAAACTTCACCATTTGTAATTCTTTGGATTTTAAAAAATTCACAAAATTTCGAAACTTATATTTATTTTGAACTTCACCATTTTGTTTTTTTAAATTATAAAAGAATTATTAGAAATAACTTTGATAAAAAAATAATTCATAACCAAACTAAGATGAAATTATTATTCAATCACTCAAAAAACTCCCCTTCTTAAATTATAGAGTTAGTGATGATGATGATGATGATGCTGATGAACTTAACGTGCCGTTACTATTATTTTGTCAATCAGGAAGTGTGTCCTTAGTGATAACACTGACCGCAGCTGTTCACCGTTAATTGCGTCTCTTGGGTACGTGGATGCATTGTTTATTGTTTGTTTAAGTTAATCTAAGCTAGCTAGTGATTTTTCACTGTTAATTATGGTAAATCGGATTCCAAACCAGTGTAACACTCAAATAAATATTGTATGCCATACTCGTGAGGTTGGTAAAAACGTCCACCTCCCTCACTAGCCTATGCTGGCTAGGCCCATCAGTAGCCTCTTACACTCCGCTCGTTTAAAAATAGAGAACCAAGTAAGTTTGCTTCAAATGGTAATATTGATTAATTGTTTATGTAAACTGATTTACCATAATAAAGCGAATTCTGTGATCTTCTTCCATCATTAGTAGGTAATAAAATCTTTTTGCGATTTTTTTCCCTTTAATATACCCTTAGCATTATGGAAACCGTGTTATTGTTTCATTGTTCGCGATCTAAACTTTTGTGTGGGGATAAATCAAAGTTTATTAACTTCCTTTTCGAACATAACTTATACAGAAACAGGTTGAGTATCCAATTGCGGGATTGATGTTACAATTAATGAACAATTTAATTTTCGTTGGAGGAACTTAAAAAATAGGCTTTTGTGGTGACTTTTTATGAACGCAGACCTCTCTCTCGAATATTCAAATATTCGAACAAGTAAAAGTCTCTGCCAGAACCTGAGGGGTTGGTTTAGTTTTTGTCGCCAGATGGCAATTTATTATTTCGAAAAGTGTTCGGAGAAAATCAACGCTCCAGGCAAAACGGCGGAAATAGACGAGGCCAACCAAATTCGAGAATCGAAAGTACAATGGAGTGCAAAATCGGGTTAAAATATTCAATTCAGTGACTTTATAATTAGTTATATACCCTCTCCGCCATCAGATTATTACTCCTACGAGAATATTTCATCGATACGCATATTACAGGGTTTAGTAGCATAAAACGCGTGCGTCTGTCTTATTGAGAATTACCTTTCATGAAATACACTGGTTTAATTAGTTAAAAAAAGCAAAATTCATTGATAAATTAAGAATTGCTCTTCATAAGGTTTTGAGCTATAATGCAACTCTCATTAATGATTGACAAATGAGAACAAGGCTAGCCAAGTTAGTCTATCATTAATCTCTTTAAAACCTTATAACCTGTTCGATTCCCTTCAAATCTCTTATTTATTTCCGGTACTAGGATAGTCTAGACGTAGTTAATAACCGAACTAGGCTAACCTAGTTCTCATTTGTCGCTCATTAGTGAGAGGTGCAACGTTAGCTCAAAATCATTTCCATGGCAATTCTTATAAAAATAAGTAGAATATAAGTGTGGTCGAGGTGGGAAGATGGTATTCATCAAGGGTAGGAGTAAGGTGGCATACTAGAAACCTGGACTGAGATCAGTCTGTGGCGACACGAGAATCCTACCATTTGTGGTTAGTTTAGAATATACCTTGTGTTGAAATGTGCCCTACTTTTTGCACCCTCTCGTAGCGGGTCGAATTGTCTCAGAAACAAGCGATGTCAGTAAGTAACCCAGGATTGCGAGTGACGTGAACACTCAATTATTGGACTCTTCCTCAGCAGCATTGAAGAAACAAAGACTCAGTGGGAACGCGAAGGGTGAAAAGACGATTTGAGTGAGGTATACTTAGAGACCCGGAACGACGCGATAGAGAAAGAGAGAATGCCGTTCTCTCTCGAATACTATCATTCGTGATTAGGAGAGATGACGAGAGAGAAGAAAATAAAGAGAGAGAGGAGATAAGAAAAAGTGAGACAAAGGAGAGTAAGAGAGTGAGAGGGAGAATGAGAGATAGCGGGGAGGGAAGAAGAGAGACAGAGGGGAAAAGGGAGAGAGCGAGCTACAAGGTGTCCGTTGGCAACCTTGAAGATCACTCGTGAGGATATTAACGGTGATTTCGCGAGACTTTATCTAGTCTTGACTTAAATCGGTCAACAGATTTACTGTTGACAACTTCCGTCGGAAGTGTGTTCCAACTACGACAGATACTGTATGTGAAGAATTTCCCACACAGATCACGGTGGTATCGCTTCAGTTCAAATTTGGAAAGGGGGATTTCTTGTTCTTTCCTCGCTGAGCTGGAAAATATCCGCGTAGTCTAGACTATCGAAGCCTCGAAGTATTTTAAACACTTCGATAAGCTGACCAAGTAGTCTCCGGGTCTCCAGCGAGAACATATCTAATTCTCTTAATCTATCTACATAACTTTATGTCTGATAGAGGGAATCAGCTTGGTTGCCCTGGCTTGGACGCGTTTCATCTCGCGATGTCCTTTCAAAACGAAGGACTCCAAAATTGTACGGCATATTCCAGGTGCGGTCAAACGAGGGAGTTGTACAGACACAGTACTATCTCCTTGTTCCGATATCCAAACTGGCGCTTTATATATCTTAACATACTTTGGGCTTTCTTCTCCACCTCAATACACTGTTTCGAGAACTTGAGGTCACTGATGATAGTTACACCCAAATCCTTCTCAGTGCCGGGGGATTCAAGAGCAGTGCCCTTAAGGATATAGGGTGATTGACGATTTCGATGGCCGATATATATCACTTTGCATTTGTCCACGTTGAAAGGCATTTGCCACGTATCCGACCACTCCCCAATCGTCCGAAGATAATTTTGCAGGCGTGCAGTATTTCCATCCTTTGCAACCTTCATACCAAGCTTAGTATCGTCGGCAAATCTAGAAATCTTGGCAACCATGTCACCGTCCATGTCCTTGGCGTAGATGATAAATAGTAGGGGTCCCAGGACAGAACCTTGAGGCAACCTGCTAGTAACACGCACCCACTTAGAAGCCTGTCCATTCACCACCACCCGTTGCCGTCTGCCACTTAGCCAGTTCTCTAGCTAGCCTGCTACTTTTCCGTCTATGCCCAGCGCTCGCACTTTCTGGAGAAGGCGGCGTTGTGGTACCTTATCAAAGGCTTTCAGAAAGTCTAAGTAGACACATCCACCGCCTTGTTCCGATCGTGCTCACTGAAGAAGAAGTGGAAGAATTCTACAAGGTTCGTCAGGCATGACCGTTGCCTTCGGAAGCCGTGCTGGGAACTCCTCAGTAGCAGGTTTAACTAAAAATGCGACGTCATTTTGTCCACCATGATGCTTTCCATGAGTTTACCGACTATCGAAGTCAGTCAGACTGATAGGTCGGTAGTTCGACGGTTGGCTACGCCAGTCTCTAGGAACGCATTCGGTCCGGATTGACATGTTGAATTTGCGCGCAGGTGTCGTGACACTTTATCGCGCACTTCTTTTAACACTTCAGGTAGAAACTTATCCGGGTCAGGTGACTTATTCTTCATTAGGTCAGTGATCTTCATTTCTATTTCTCCTTCAGGGAAGTCTATATCCTCCAGCTTTTCCCTCAAGTAGGAATCCGTTGGCTGGGGGATGGGACCCTCTCTTCAGTAAACACGGAAGAGAAGTAGTCATTGAGGAGGTTAGTATTTTCTGCATCTAAGTGCTTTAATGTCCCCTCCTCATTCCTCAAACAGCCAATCGTTAAACGGATTGGTTTATGGCTGTTTACATATCCAAAGAACTCCTTGGGATTCTCTTTACAAAGTCTCGCCACTCGGAGTTCCACAGACCGCCTAGCCGCCCTTATGCTTGACTTCACTCTACTGGCTAGCCTCACGTATTCGTCAAAGTCACCCGAGATCTGTGATTGCCGGTACACATTTCTCTTCTCCCTAAGCAGTTGGCCGATTTCTCGATTAAACCACTTTGGTTGAACAGAAGAGTGACGGTAGAGAAGACTGACGGAAGAGAAGTAGTCATTGAGGAGGTTAGTATTTTCTGCATCTAAGTGCTTTAATGTCCCCTCCTCATTCCTCAAAGAGCCAATCGTTAAACGGATTGGTTTACGGCTGTTTACATATCCAAAGAACTCCTTGGGATTCTCTTTACAAAGTCTCGCCACTCGGAGTTCCACAGACCGCTTAGCCGCCCTTATGCTTGACTTCACTCTACTGGCTAGCCTCCCGTATTCGTCAAAGTCACCCGAGATCTGTGATTGCCGGTACACATTTCTCTTCTCCCTAAGCAGTTGGCCGATTTCTCGATTAAACCACTTTGGTTGAACAGAAGAGTGACGGTAGAGAAGACTGACGGAAGAGAAGTAGTCATTTAGGAGGTTAGCATTTTCTGCATCTAAGTGCTTTAATGCCCCCTCCTCGTTCCTACACGAGCTAATCGTCAGACGGATTGGTTTACGGCTGTTTACATATCCAAAGAACTCCTTGTGATTCTCTTCACAAAGTCTCGCCACTCGGAGTTCCACAGACCGCTTAGCCGCCCTTATGCTTGACTTCACTCCACTGGCTAGCCTCCCGTATTCGTCGAAGTCACCCGAGATCTTTGATTGCCGGTACACCGTTCTCTTATTCCTAAGCAGTTGGCCAATTTCTCGATTAAACCACTTTGGTTGAACAGAAGACTGACGGTGGAATTTCAGAGGGATGAAACGTGATTGAAGACTCATGAATGTGGTTTTGAAACTGTTTCACGAGTCTTCAACAGCCTCGCACACTTCTAGCCTCGCGTCAGTCAGTCCAGCACGAAGACCTGCAAAGTCTGCTCTTCTCAAATTAAGTTTCCTCGATTTACTAGTTGCAAGCCCTGCCCCTGGGACTTTGACTACAAAACTAATTAGTCGGTGGTCACTGCCAGTGAGCTCTTTGCCAACAGAGAGGTCCTCAACGATGTCATCCTCAGAGGTGAAAACCAAGTCGAGTATATTGTCTCCTCTCGTTGGCTCTCTCACCCATTGAGTCAGGAACTCGTTGTTCGCGAACTCCAGGAGTAGTGCGTTCTCGCTACATGGTTCTCTAGTTTCCCAGTCAACATGGGTATTGATTTCACCCATGGTGATACACACAAAGAGTTGGGCCGGGGGTCTGTATAGCACTAGGATCTCGTATCTGACAGGACCTATCTCTAGGTCAACAGCTAGTAGTTCATGGTCGGATACGATGTTGCATTACGTCGAGTTTGAGTATCCTTGACATACTACAACACACCGCCACCCTCTCTGTCTGGCCTATCTTTATGGAAGAGCTTGTAACCGGGAATCGTGAATTCACCTTCAAAATCTCGGCTTGAGGTTTTTATCCACGACTCCGTTATGGCCACCATCTCAGGTTCTTCTGTTGCTACGAGGCCACGGAGCTCAAGAAACTTATTCCTGATTGACCTCGCATTGAACAGAATAACTTTGAGGGAGTCCCCTAGTGTAGGACTCCCTACGCTCTTCCGTTTCTCGGCTTCTCTGTTTTCGTGGTCACACCCTTTTGATGACCTCCGAGAAGGTTGTTCCAGGAGTGACACGGGCGTGCTGGCGCAAGTCCGCTTTCGCTCTGTTTTGAACACTCCTTTGGGTGCATTCCCAAAGGAGTGTAGGACTCCCTACGTTCTTCCGTTTCCCGGCTTCTTTTGTGTGGCAGTACCCCTCTTTGCCACATCTAAGAAGGTCGTTCCAGGAGTGACACGGGCATACTGTCTTACGTCCGCCCTCTTTCTGGGTCGCAGCTCCTCTGCGTCCGCTCCACGACATCCTGGATTAAGTTACAGAGTACAGCCTTTCCCTTGAATGAAAGGTGCACTCTGTCCCTTTGGTAGAGGTCGTTTCGACCGTAAAAGGTGTGGTAAGGGTCCAGAAAGAAGACCCCCTCCGCCGTACAAAGGGCGGCCAGACGCTGGTTCAAGGTCACGTTCCTTAAGTGAGCTGTCCGGCTAGTACCTCTTCTTGGGAGCATCCCTACAACGATCCGTCTGCGAGTTTTCAATCTGCAGTCGTCCACGGCTCCCATGACCGTGCTGAGAATGTTCTCACTGGGACCTAGTTTGCCTCCTCGGAGGTAAAGGTCATCGCCACTCACCATCAGGACAACGACTAAATTCTCGGAGATCTGAGATTTCTTAATCTCTACCCTAATGTGGTGGTTTCCCCTTCCTGGCTGGCAGCATACCTTCACACTATTGCGAAGGCGGGCTGCTAGCAGGGGCTGCAAACCTTGGGAATCGCCCACAAGGGTAACCCTCGGACATTTTCATGCAGAGGTTTGAGGCTTTCCTTCCGGAAGCGAACTCTTGGTTCCCTCTTTCTTCTACATCTTATTTTTCTTGCTCTTCTTTTTCTTCTTCTTCTTTTTCTTATTCATCTCCCCCTCCCCTATCTTCCTTTGTTATATACTCTTCTGTTTCTAACTTTTCTTCTTCTGCTTCTACTTTATCTTCTGTTTCAACTTTCTCTTTTTCTGCTTCTACTTTATCTTCTGTTTCAACTTTCTCTTCTTCCTTCTTCTTTCCCTTCTTTTTCTTTTTCTTCGCTGGTTTATTCGTTGGAGCATGCGAACCTAGCTCTGGGGGTGTTTACTACAGGGCTTGAGGTTAGCTCTGATATCCTGACCTTGAGCCTGCGAATCAGTCCGGCGTGTTCCAATTCCAGGCTGTTTATTTTCTCCTCCAACTTCTTAGACCTTTCCTCGGAAGCCCTGCATGTTTCTTTTAGCTCCTTGATTTGGCCGTTTAGAATACCGTCGGTGCAGGAACTGGCCGGGTGGCATTTTGAATAACACCCTTCCGGAAAGTCCACGCACCTCTTATCTATCTGGCATATTGTGCACGTGTATTATTTGAGTGCTCCTGGTCCTTTCTTGCCAGTCATTTTGAACACTTTATGACAGTAGAAGCTCGGAGACCAATCAGTAAATAAAAAAAGAAGGGTGGCGATTTCGCCCCGCGTGAGTCGCTCCCGCCTATCCTTTAGAGACTTTTCGGATCTTTCAGAAGACACGCTCCATGTGCTGCTTTTCGTCCGACCGAGTCGTCAAACCTCGGCGTGCCGTGGCTCCCAACCAAGCAGCACTGACGGTCCCCAAAGGGGCCATGGATTTCTCACCAGGTGAACAACGAAGAACGCCCCGTGCTAAACTCCTACTAGTTCCCCTTCACGACGGCCAAGATCTCGGAGCAGCGTTCAATGGATATCCCGCCACACCAAAAGACTCGACCCAAGGCTTTTTATTGGCCTGGCAACCAACCTGGGAACAAAGGGCCGTCACCTCGGACAGATGCTACCAGAGACACCCGTCAACGGTCACTGGGAATGGTCAATAATTACGTGCCAGGCAAGGGGTTAACGGGGCACTACCCTCATCCCATTCATCGTGCCCCAACGCCTAGGACACTTCTAGTCCTAGTCTTTCTCAACCAGTGAGCGTCGATTGGCGTTGTTTATAGGGGTTCCAAAGCCTCTCTTCTGACGCATGAGGTAGCGCCAGGTCCTCATATGTAGATAGAAGGAAAAAGGGGAAAGTGTGACACGATAGGAGTAGGCTCTTCTTTTTGTTGTTTTTTTTTGTTTTTGTATACGTGGAAGAGATAGAATAAAAGTAAAAAAGGAGAAGGATAGAGTAGAAAAAAGGAAGGACGGACGCACTTAGTCTGGAACCTCGTTTTCGACCAAATCGACACGGGAAGCCCTACCAGGCGTACCCAGAACAGAGGTACCCCCGTCAACATAGCTCGAAAAGTCAAAGGTACACACAAGCTCTCTTCCCGCGATAAGGGGGAGTCACCTCTCCCTCTACTTTCTAGGGAGAGAAAGAGAGAGAGACTGAGAGAGGAAGAAAAGGAAGGAGAGGGTGAGGGAGTGTGTGATAGTAAAATGTGTAAGAGAACCAGAGAACAAAAGGGGGGTGAGATTGATGGGGAAATGACTAGAGAGAAAGAGTGTGAGATGGATAGAGAGAGTGAGTGTGTATACGGAGGAGGGGGGTGAGTCTTGGCAGCAGTGTGTATTCTTGACACTAACCAACCAGCGATGGTGAAGCCTTTCATACCCCAGCGGGGCTTTGGAAGAGAGAACTACGTGTGAATATGTGAAGGAAGTGATAGCGGAGTTGTGATTGCTTGCGTGCGTTTGGCGCTACATACCCATTTGTAGCTAAAGTTCAGAGTAGCTGCCGATGGATTGCCAGCTCGTGACGCCGCTGAAAGCTTTGTGATCGTGCTCGTTGGGATCGAACTAGTACCTCATCGATATAAATCCTTCACTGTATCTACTACACCATCGCAGTGGTTGTAATTTATATAAAGGAAACCAATAGATAAGTCCAGAATGTGTCCCTATTTTCCTTAAATTAATTTAAATATGAAGGAAATTGGAACATGAGTCGAGGTTAGGTTGAGCTCGGGGATAGTGAGGAGTTTAGTTTCGTGACAAAGTAGCATCGGTTCAAAATAAAAAGGCAGTCATTTCTGTGCAAAAGGTTCAGAAGAGAAAACCCGTTACTCTGATGCATTTTAACAATTAAAAAAATCATTTCCTTTTGTTCCGAACCTAATCATCATCATTATCATTAACTCTATAATTTAAGAAGGGGATTTTTTTTGAGTATTTGAATAATAATTTAATCTTAGTTTGGTTATGACATGTTTTTTTTATCCACGTTATTTATAATATTTCTTTTATAATATCCCAAAACAAAATGGTGAAGTTCAGAAATAAATATAAGTATCAAAATTTTGTGAAATTTTTAAAACCTAAAAAATTAGAAATGGTGAAGTTCAGAGAATTTATTTCTATATATCTTCTATAATTATATTTTAGCAACGTGATATTTTGAAAGGGGGGAAATTTAGAGAAGGTGGGAAGGATGGGCGTAAAAGGCATTAGGGTAATAAGAGAGGATATTTGATAATGAGACAAAGCCTTGTTGAGGTCATCTGAGATGATGACAGAGTTTAACGTTGAAATGAAATATACGAAATCCCTTTTCATAATATGTGTTTGGTTGATTGAAAAGAGCCGGCGATGATAAGGTTTGTTGGCATGGTGTGTTGGAAGATAGAAACAAAAATGAGTGAGGAAGTGGTCTAAAATAGTTGGGGAGTGCTCAGTTATGGTTTGGCTATGAATCGGGAAAGAGGAGATGACTCAGTCAAATTTATTTCCATATGTGTGGGTAAGTGAGGAAAAAGAGTGAGAGAGAGAACACAGTTTAAATGTCAGGAGGTTTCAGATATAAAAATTATTCAGAAGAGACGTTAAAGTCTGGCAAAATGAGTAAGGCTGTTGAAGGGTTGTAGAGTGTGGTTCAGAGACAAGGTTTCTAGCAGAGCTTTGAAAGTGTTCGGAGGTTCGGTGTGAATGAGAGATAGAGGGTCTTATGGCTAGTGATTAAATAAACCCAGCCTACATCCCGTGTGGGAGGACTTAAGGTTGTATCTCTTCATTTTTCTCCTTTCGGTATTTATATCTTAAATGTTGCATGCTCCCCTTCTAAGGGTTTTTTCGGTCGTATACATGTCTTTGCTGTTCTTAAAATGCGCTTCCTAAATGGTCGTAAGAATTTAATTGGACGAGGATTGTAGTGATTCGTTATCAACCTAAATCATTTTTCATTATTCGATTCTCATTCGTCCCGTTTTTCTTATATCCTCTTTCCTTCTCACTTTATTACCTAGTGCCTATCACTGTTTGACGATAGAATTTCACCGTTTCTTTCCAATAATTTGAAATATGGCACTCTTTCGGCACACCAGGAAAAGTATTTGGTTCACCAATTTTGTGCTTTTCAATATAAGTTAAAGGGAGGTTTTCCACAGTTGCCTCCGTATGTTTTAAAAGCCACCGTCTTGTCTGTTTCATATAATTTCTTGGAAATCTGTTCTTTCGCTATCTCTGGGTTAATTGTCTTATTCTTTACTTGCCATTATCACAAGATGTGTAAATGAGGCTCGTTTGGTTTTCTCAGCTTTTTTCTTTCTACAGTAAATTCTGATCTCCTTTTTATCGCCAGAATGACTCTGGTATTTCGCTTTAATGATGTAACAATTGAGGCAAATAAAAGAGCAAAAGAAAGTTTTATTCGTTCCTCAGAGATCGATCATCATTAAATCCCAGGAGTCAAAAGAATAAGACGTGAAATGAGGAATTCAAACGTTGATTTAATTCCTTGTACCAGGTATTGAAACTGTTTGAAGCTAATAGTTTGTGGAAGTGTCTTCGTTAAGACATTCCTTGCTGCTTTTGTAACTTTATTATAGCAATCTTAATGCAATGCCCCGTTAGACACTGTGATAGAACGAGTTGAATCTGTGTTAAATTCAACTCCTATCCCATATTAGTTAAAACCTCGAGGAGGCCCACGTGCATCTTCGATTCGAGGCTTGGAGTCTTATCAACAGCTGCCGGACGTCAATGTTTAAACAAGGAGGTTATCGTCCCCCCCGTTCGCCCCCATACGCCGACCTCGCCAGATCGAGTTAGGCTTATGAACAGATAAGGCATTTTTCTCCGGCCCAGCTGTGCGTTCCCTCCAAGCTTTCACTCCATTTTCCCCCACGCCAAGGAGATGTCCTGGCTATTTATATGGAAACTTTACCACTAAGATCAGATTGGAGATCCAGATTTTCGTCGCGAAACATCACCACGACCCTCTCTCCCTTTGTGCGCCAAGGGACCTCGGCCTCGAGATTCACCATCACTTGTCCAGGAGGACAATATTCCTTGAGTGCCAAAGGTTCGAGCCTTTAGTGACGTCAAGTCCCCAAGGCATTCCCCCCTGCTGTTCAAGGAGAACAGCATTAGAACAGCCATTGTTCGTTTTGAGCCCTTCGCCCAGAAACGGTTCTCATCCCCCCCCTGTTGTTCAAGGAGAACAACATTAGAACAGCCATTGTTCGTTTTGAGCCCTTCGCCAAGAAACGGTTCTCATCCCCCGCTGTTGTTCAAGGGAGAACAACATTAGAACAGCCATTGTTCGTTTTGAGCCCTTCGCCAAGAAACGGTTCTTCCCCCCCCCCCCCCTGTTGTTCAAGGGAGAACAACATTAGAACAGCCATTGTTCGTTTTGAGCCCTTCGCCAAGAAACGGTTCTCACCCCCCCCCCCTGTTGTTCAAAGGAGAACAACATTAGAACAGCTATTGTTCTTGAGCCCGTAGACAAGAGACGGTTCTCATCCCCCCCTTTGTTCAGAAGAGAACAACCTAGAACAGCCATTGTTCTTCCAGCCGTTCGTCGAGTAACGGTTCTCCTTTCCAAGACACCTCGTCGGGATCCTTTTATCCCCCCCCCTTCGGCTGGAACTCGCCAGCGGACCGAATATTCCTTCAAGTACCTTCCACTGCACCCTAATGAAGTTACGTAAGCCAAGCGTCACCTTTTGAGTATTGATCCCTTATTTGTCAATTCTATCCTGTGCTTTAAATGGTTTATCGAACCATCCCATCTCTTTAACTCCATATTTGTTTTACCTTTTTTTGATCCCTTAAATCCTTGGATTAGCCCGAGTCTCCACGACCCTTACCATTCTGTTTGTCAATATTTTCCGTTTTTGTGTTTGCTGATAGTTATTATTAATAAAACTCTATTTTATTAATGATAGCAATATTATTATCCTTGAGCTCAGTTCCACTTCTTAAGCATTTTTGAAGATACATAATATCGGCCGCCAAGACAGTAAAACGCACTCTAGAGATAATTAAGGAAGTTCCCTCAACGAATAGTGTTATATATAGTATCGTCGGGAGTCATTCTACGACATATATATATATATACTATTTAATTTGGTATCAGGTGTGTAGGGTTTAACGCTATATCTTTGCAAACACTGGTCTCAGTCGAGTAAAGCATAGTGTTATTCGTTATAATAATAGAATATAGTAGTTCCCTTTTGTTTTAACGATTGCTATCCCCTTTTTTTTTTGAAACTTAAGAAGCTGGAGTAGCTCAAGGAACGGTTATAATAATTTGTTTGTTTTTTTGTGATTTTAGTCAGTGGTTATTTAGAGTGAGAAACCAAGTACGAATAGGTCAGTGCCCATATTTAGGTAGGCTAATTCTATAGAGGCATAATTCTTGTTGCGAGGAATTTTAGTTGGTTGACTAGTGCCCCCCAAGTGCAAAGATGACTCCATTCGAAATCTTTAAAGCGCAAGGAGAGTCCTGTGGACTTTCCGGAAAAGAACTAATTAAGTACATTCAAGAGGAGCAAAGAAGAGAAATACAACGAGAAGAAAGAGAAAGAGAGGAACGGATAAGACTAGCTGACCTTCAGATTGAATTAGCTCGGATTAAAGCAGAAGTTCAAAGAAAAAAGGTAGAAAAAGAAAGAGAAAGAGAGGAACGGGGAAGAGTAATCCAACGAGAAGAACGAGAAGGAAAAATACAACGAGAAGAACGAGAAAAAGAAATCCAACGAGAAGAAGGAAGGACGGATTCGCGCCCCTTCCCAGGAAAGCTGACAAAGTTTCCGAGCCCCGTAAAACCCCAAAACTTCTTTCCCCAAAACCAACAACGGGACTCCAAACCTCCCGTTAAGACTTCTCCTCCATTTCTCTTCCCGAAGCGACCAACCATATGCTTCACCTGTGGAGTAGAAAACCACATGAGCTGGAATTGCCCCCAAAATTCTAGGCTTAAAAGCGGACCAGGCAACCAAGTTCACCAGATTAATGCGACCCCGGCTCCTTCGGTGGTGCAGACCCAAGCAGAAACTTCTCCCCCTCCGTCAGGCCACCAGGTAAATTTTGTTTTTGGTAAAAGTTCATCGGGAACTTTGAAATATGAGGAGGGCAGCGTGGACAGCTGCCGAGTTTTGACTCTCGTCAGGGACACAGGATGTACATGCTTCATCGTGTCCGACGAACTCCTCCCAGTGGCCTCTAACCACGAAAAATTTGCGGTGGTACATGACCAACTTGGGCGGGCGAACCGATTCCCCGTCGCTAGATGTTACCTGCAGTGTCAATATTATAATGGCTGGGCTGAAGTCATTGTAGCACCAATAAAATTCTGTTCCGTACTTATAGGAAAGAGCCCCCAAGTAAGTTTCGACCCTGTGTTTCAGGCCGCCCTTCCTCAAGGCCGAGATAAGAAAGAAGCCCAGGAGCCCGTCCCCATCAGAACCCCGATACCGTCCGATTTCTCGGAGACCCCTAACCAGGACTTTAGGACGGAAAAAGAGGAATGTGATTCACTAAAACCCTTAGGTGATAAGGCATCAGACAAGGACACGGAGACTGTCCTTGGACCCCAAGAAAAAAAGAAACCCCAACGCGCCCATGGAGATACCTTCGTAGAACTAGACGAAGCATCGGTGCTTGAAGAGGATTGCCCCGCGGAGTCCCTTAAGGTAATCCAGACAGTGTGCATCCAACCTGATGCCGATTACCCTCCTCCTTCCCTACCAGGCAAGTCTTTGGAACCCTCTGACCTGGATAGTGACGCGCAGCTGACACCACGTCAGAAGAGTCAGCTCCAAGAACTAATTAAATGGAATCACCATTTATCCACCCTATTAGCTCTTTTCAAGCAACTGCGTGAAAATGGCCTCACCATTGGCCCCAGCAAATGCCAGTTTGCCCACGAAACCATCAAATATTTGGGTTTCAAAATAGGACAAAGCAAGTCAGGTCCCCACGAGAACAAGATTAAGGCAATCGCCCACATGCCCATCCCGATTACAGAGAAGCCATTAAGATCGATCCTAGGATCAGCTTCTCCCTATCAGCGATTTGTTCCGAATTTCGCTGCAATTTCGGCCCCCCTATGCCCCCTTCAGGAAAAGAATTTCTCCGATCGGTTACGTTGGAATGATGTCGCTGTTTCCCATTTTAATCAGCTCAAAAGTAAGTTCATTTCTGCCCCCATTTTAAAGTTGCCCAACCCGGAAAAATCCTTTGGGATTAAGACCGACGTGATCAACGAGGGCATTGGAGGTGTACTCCTTCAATACGTGGATGACAGAACGAGTCATCCAGTTGCATATGCTAGTCGTCAATTAATACCACGCGGAAAGAGATATGCCACTAGAGAAAAGATAGCTCTATCAATTATCTGGGTCATAGACAAATTCAAGCTGTACTTGATATGTAAAGATTTTCAAATAGGAACCGACCACCGTCCGTTAGCCTATATTAGGAATTTGAGACACTCAAACGGCCGCATCATGCGCTGGAGTTTACTCTTGCAAGAGTATCAATTTAAAATATATTATATCAAAGGTTCCGATAACCAGGTCGCTGACGCACTCAGTAGGAATGCGTTACCGAATAGCGTAGAATAATTGTATTCATAGGATTAGTATCTCCATGTAGGTATATACCGTCTTGTACGACTTAATTTAAGATTCTTTTGTAATATAGTTAATTAATGTATATGTCTGAATTTTGTAACGCTCAATGTCTAATTTTTTTTTGATGTATATATATTTGTTCTTATTAATTTACGTATGAATTATTTTGTCCCGTATGTACTAAGTTTATAACATTTCATTGTTCCATGCCCTTTTTTTTTATTAAGTTGTATTAAAGGTTATTTTCCCCTGTAATCTAAAGATCAAAATAATCATGTACTGAGGTAATACTAGTTAGGTGCAGGAAGATACGGTTGGTACAAGAAAACGAGTTCCCTACAACGGAGCTCTATCGTTGTCCCTTCTCTCTTTTTTTTTTCGAAGTGACAACTTCCCCTGGAATGGAGGGGTGTGATAGAACGAGTTGAATCTGTGTTAAATTCAACTCCTATCCCATATTAGTTAAAACCTCGAGGAGGCCCACGTGCATCTTCGATTCGAGGCTTGGAGTCTTATCAACAGCTGCCGGACGTCAATGTTTAAACAAGGAGGTTATCGTCCCCCCCGTTCGCCCCCATACGCCGACCTAGCCAGATCGAGTTAGGCTTATGAACAGATAAGGCATTTTTCTCCGGCCCAGCTGTGCGTTCCCTCCAAGCTTTCACTCCATTTTCCCCCACGCCAAGGAGATGTCCTGGCTATTTATATGGAAACTTTACCACTAAGATCAGATTGGAGATCCAGATTTTCGTCGCGAAACATCACCACGACCCTCTCTCCCTTTGTGCGCCAAGGGACCTCGGCCTCGAGATTCACCATCACTTGTCCAGGAGGACAATATTCCTTGAGTGCCAAAGGTTCGAGCCTTTAGTGACGTCAAGTCCCCAAGGCATTCCCCCCTGCTGTTCAAGGAGAACAGCATTAGAACAGCCATTGTTCGTTTTGAGCCCTTCGCCCAGAAACGGTTCTCATCCCCCCCCCTGTTGTTCAAGGAGAACAACATTAGAACAGCCATTGTTCGTTTTGAGCCCTTCGCCAAGAAACGGTTCTCATCCCCCGCTGTTGTTCAAGGGAGAACAACATTAGAACAGCCATTGTTCGTTTTGAGCCCTTCGCCAAGAAACGGTTCTCACCCCCCCCCCCTGTTGTTCAAAGGAGAACAACATTAGAACAGCCATTGTTCTTGAGCCCGTAGACAAGAGACGGTTCTCATCCCCCCCTTTGTTCAGAAGAGAACAACCTAGAACAGCCATTGTTCTTCCAGCCGTTCGTCGAGTAACGGTTCTCCTTTCCAAGACACCTCGTCGGGATCCTTTTATCCCCCCCCCTTCGGCTGGAACTCGCCAGCGGACCGAATATTCCTTCAAGTACCTTCCACTGCACCCTAATGAAGTTACGTAAGCCAAGCGTCACCTTTTGAGTATTGATCCCTTATTTGTCAATTCTATCCTGTGCTTTAAATGGTTTATCGAACCATCCCATCTCTTCAACTCCATATTTGTTTTACCTTTTTTTGATCCCTTAAATCCTTGGATTAGCCCGAGTCTCCACGACCCTTACCATTCTGTTTGTCAATATTTTCCGTTTTTGTGTTTGCTGATAGTTATTATTAATAAAACTCTATTTTATTAATGATAGCAATATTATTATCCTTGAGCTCAGTTCCACTTCTTAAGCATTTTTGAAGATACATAATATCGGCCGCCAAGACAGTAAAACGCACTCTAGAGATAATTAAGGAAGTTCCCTCAACGAATAGTGTTATATATAGTATCGTCGGGAGTCATTCTACGACAGACACCTAACGAAAAATAACTCGCATACCCATCATTCAATCGCTGCCCCTTGCACAATCTCACACACCGATATCTGTAATACCAAAAAATATAAGACAGGAAACTATTTCAACCTCAAAAGTTTCAACATACATAAATAATACTATTACCTAAATAATTCCCAGCACAATATACACTCGTTTACTGCTCCTATGCTCAAGTAAAGTTCATGAAAACGACATAATTATAAATCCAGTTCCCGACGTTGTTTTTTTTATTTAAATATCAAGTTTCAAATAAGTGACTCAACCAGACTACTGCAAATCCAATTATACAATAATTTTCCAACATATCGTTTGGTTGGTTGCCCATCACTGCGAAAGAGTTGAGTGATTTTCTTTCCCAGTGCTGAAAATTACCAAAGTGATGGTTCATTTCTATTTGCTCCCACAATATATTATGCACAATTTAATTTATTATTTTTCGTATACATATGTATATAGCTTATATCTATACAATCAAATACAGTATACTAACATCCTTCATTTATTCTCATCGTAACAGAATAAGGGGGGAAAAAAATCTAATACACCGATTTGAAGATAAATCGGGTACTCTGAAAGCGCGTCATGTTGTTCATTTGCGGCAGATACTTCTGTCGAAAGAGTCTTTACCCTGCAATTCATTCAAGAATTCGCGGCCAAAACATTACAAACTTTCAATATCATTTCTCATCATAGGTAACAAAAATTCGAGTATAATAATAGTTTAGAAAAAATAAATCTGACTTATCAATACCACCGAGCGCACTGAAGGTCGGTTGATGCGCTTTACTGTCATATGGTGCTGCAGCCCCTGGTTCGGAAAGCATTAAATGTAAAATTCCATCCTTTGAACTTTTCGAAAGTTATCAGACTAAAGTTGCAACACACGATCTCTGATCTGCGTGGTATGATGTCTCACCAAAAGAAATAAAATGCATTAATACCATTATGTTTCTGAATTTTCAATGCCATTGCTAATCATAGGTCAGAATTATTCTTCTCATTTTTTATTTGTTGTAATAAGAACTGATCTATGTTCAGCAATAAATTAAGGTTTTGACTGTGTTACATAAATTTAAATGAAACTTAACTAACAAATCTTTCAAGATGTGACTGGATTACGAATCAAAAAAGTTTCTTTCTCACGAAATAACTAACAAAGATTGGTTTCTCTAAAATAAATACTGAGCATAATAAATGAAACAGAAGAAGCTATTCTCCTAAAGGCAAGTATCCTCTTTTCCAAAATTCGCGTTTCTCGGCGATAAAATTAAAATTAACGAGCCAACAGAAAGTGGCTATATTATAGACACTTAATCCGGCGAAGGGCTACCTATTTTTCCGATTTATATCTATTTAACTTGGCGAATGGCTAATTAAATGAGAGAAATGAAGCGAAAATAAAGTGAAACACTATTTTAGAGATTTCACGCCTTGTCTTTAATTCATGTATATCAAGGATGAAAATCCTACAGACCTCAAAGGTTTCCCGCCCCGTGCCCCAAGTAAAGGTCCATATATAATTTCCCCCCCTAATTCACTTTCTTTACACCCTCTTTTACAAAATTTCTCGCTTTTTTAAACAATAAATACGCTTTAGGTAGAAGACAAGGAAGGGAAAGCATCCAAGAGGATATGTTCTGTCAACGTAAAAGAAAGGTAAGACAGACAAATAAAAAAAATAAGTGAATAATTGAGACTAGAATTTGGAAAGATTTTTATCACAATTATTTAGTTCCATTCGTTTATTAGGAAATTTTATATGCACTGATTCCAGAATCCCAAAGTAAAAGAAAAATAGCCAGGTCTTTTTCTACCCAGAAAATAGGATAGCTCATCGTCTATACACCGCATAGAATCGATCATCTGTAGGGAAGGTCAACAGGCAAATATGACCTGTCCTACAGCAATCAATAGACTGCACAATATATGGTAACTTAAGATTCCGCAGTCTGTTGCAACTTGACCCGTATCTTGGAAATCAGGTAATACGTTGATAATTTGAGCTCAAACTACCCTTCGTGCTTTATTCCAAGCACTAACTAACATAAGCGGTTAAAAAATAGTTATAACATTAATTAAAATAAAATTAGTGGCATTTTATAAAGCCTTTTGATGATGTTCATAACAGAAAATCTTCGAAAATAAGTCTTACTATCAAATAAATCAAATTCTTTCTTCTTTGAAACTCTATCTTCCTTTTTATACACACTATCAACCAATGAAAGTGAACACTAGTATTATTTTCAGAAAAGTTTGAGACAACTTCTTCCTAATTTACGAAATTAAAACTTAAAAAAAAAAAAATTGGCTGAAAGACTAACCTCAAAATATAATTCTTATTGAAAAGCAGATTTATTGAAAAAAATGAATAAGATTAAAATAAAATATCGCAACTAACCAATATGAGATTCTAAAACAAGAAAGGAGTAAACTAACATTGTAAATAACTAAAAATCTACATCTCACTATGTCGGTCGATCGGTCCTCGTTCAGCTTTTGTCTTTGTTTTTGTAATAATATTGCAATTATTCGGCCGATATGGCTATACATGTCTAGAATAGTTAATGCTAGGCTAGGTTATGCTAGGCTAGTCTACGCTATAGTATGCTAGATTAGGCTATGATATACTAAGCTATGCTACACTAGGCTATTCTTCGCTATATCAGGCTAGAATAAGCGAGGCTATGCTAGGGTAGGCTAGGCTATGTTATGCATGCTATGCAAGCCTAGGCTAAGATATAATAGTTTAGTCTAGGGTAGGCAATACTATGATATACTATAATATACTAACTAGGCTAGGGTAGGGTAGAGTAAGGTAGGCTATGGTATACTATACTAGGCTATGATAGTGTAGGCTAGACTATGCTAACTAGGCTAGAATAGGATAGAATATACGAGGCTAGGCTCTAGTGAACTAGGCTAAGATAGGCTATACTAGACTAGGGTAAGCTAACTAGGCTAGACTAAGTTTTAATATACAATTGTAGGCTGCGCTAAGTTAGGCTAGGTTAGACTCTGCTAGGCAGGCTAGGCTAGGATACACTGTTATAGGCTCAGGTATAATATACTAAGCTAGGTTATTCTAATATATACTATGTTAAGCTATATATGCAAGTCTATACTAGGCTACTCTAGGGTATACTATGGTATTCTAGGTCATTCTATGCTATGATATACTAGGCTGGGCTATACAAAGGTATGTTGTATTGTGTAAGGCTATGCTGGACTATAGTACGCTTGACTAGGCTAGATTATAGTGTACTATGCTAGGCTAGGGTAGGCTAAGCTAGAGTATGCTTGGGTGTGCTATGCGAAGATATACCATGCTAGAATATGACAGGATATACTATGCTAAGCTAGGCTATACTATGCTAACCTAGTTTATACTAGGCTAGGCTAGTTTATACTATGCTTATATTATACTATGCTAAGCTAGATTAGGGTAAGGTAGGCTAGGGTAGATAGGCTATACTATGCTAGACATTGCAAGGCTAGCCTAGGCTTTACGAGGATAGGATAGGCAATACTATGTCAAACTATTCTAAACTATACTATATAAGGCTATGCTATGCTATTCTAGGCTAAGCTACACTATGATAAGCTATATTATGGTAAACTTTACTATCCTATATATGCCTGGCTATACTAGGCTATGTTAGGTTCGGCTTCACTATAGTTTCTAGGCTAAAATAGGCCATACTATACAGTCTTTGCTAGGCTAGGCTAAATTAGTCTAGGCTAAGACATACTATGTCAGGCTAAGCTATACTATGTAAGGCTAGGCTATACTATGATAGCTACGCTAGATTATGGTATGGTAAGTTCTACTCTTATAGCGAATCATAGGCTAGACTTGGTTATACTGAGCTAGACTAGGCTAAACTAGGCTATCCGATGCTAGGCTAGGCTAGACTAGGCTATCCGATACAAGGCTAGAGTATGGTGGGCTATGCTATGACATAATCTACTCTGTTATACTAGGCTATATTATACTATGTTATGATATACTAGGCTAGGCAGGATTTACTATGTTAGGCAATCTAGGCTAGTCTATACCATACTAGGCTTTATTATGCTAGGTGAGGTAATACTATGGTAGGCTATCCTACGATAAACTAGGTTTTGCCAAGCTACTTACTATTCGAGACTATACTAGGCTATGCTATAAAATGATATACTATTCTAGACAATATTAAGCTATACTAGGATATGCTATGCTAGTATATCCTATACTACATATACTATACTATACTACATATACTATACTATATTATACTTTAGTATACTATGTTAGCCAGGGAATTATTTTCTTTTGCCAATAAGATCATAACTATTCCGACCATTCTAACGAAATCTGAAACCCTTATTTTGTTTTACATTATATTTCGAATGATTTAATTGCCAAAGTCCTCCTAAGGTTAGCCAGAGAATTATATTCTTATGGCAATAACATCATAACTATTTGACTGATTCTAACGAAATATGAACTCATTATGTTGTTTTACATTCTCTTTCGAATGATACAATTGATAAGCTCCTCCTAAGGTTAGCCTGGGAATTATTCAAAGTTTTCAAAGTCGTAAGAACATAAATCATAAAAAGTGAGAGCACGCGACTTTTTGGTCAGCAGACCCTGTTAAAATAACAGTAAAAATAACCATGATAAACATCGGGATACTGCATCTGGCATGCCCTGATGAACGATCTTTTTTTCGCCCGGAACAAGTGACTGTATCCAATATATGATAACAGGCCTAAAAGGTCACTTCCGAAACTAGTCTCGAGAATATAGCTTTTTATTTGAGCGCTATATTAGGGGGAGGGGGGGTACTTGCTTCTTAGAGTGGTTGTATTCCATAACTGCGTACATTGAAATTTAATTAGTGAAAGTTATTTAATATCTCGTCTTTACAAGATTGATTTAAAACGATCCTGTGTCCTTTAATGACAAGAGTGACAGCTAAAATATCCAAATGACGGAGTTCATTTTAGAACATTCAGATTGGTCTATTGGATAGAGCCACTTGCGCTGGGTGTGGATGAGGAGCGTCCCCCAGCCGTGCTTCATGCTATGTCGAAGAGGTTCACTCACCATTGCTATAGTAGCCGCATATATATATATATATATATATATATATATATAGAGAGAGAGAGAGAGAGAGAGAGAGAGAGAGAGAGAGAGGGAGAGAGAGAGTGTTAGGGAGAGAAAATGAAAAGGAGAGAAGGGGGGAGAAAGGGAATGGGAGAAAGAGAGGTGAGGAGAAGGGAGGGAGAGACAAGGTAAGATAGTGAGGGAGGGGAAAATAGGAAAGAGAGAAAGAGAGGAAATGAAAGAGAGGGATGGATGGAGGTAGGGGGTGGGGTGGAGTAAAAAAGGAAAGAGAAAGAAGGAGAGACAAAATTTAAAGGAGAGTGAGAGGAGAGAAAAGGAAAGAGAGCGCACGATCGAAACAAAAAGAAATCGAGAGTGGGAGGGAGAGAAAAGGAAAGAGAGAGAAGGGAGATAAAAATTGAAAAGAGAGGCGGAGGAGAGAAAAGGAAAGAGAGGAAGGGAGAGAGAGAGAAAAAGAACGAGAGAGGGAGATAAATGGAGAGAAAAGGAAGGAGAAAGAGAAAAAAAAGAGAGTGAGAGGGAGATATGGGAGAAGAGAGAGGGAGAAAAAGGTGAAAAAGAGTTGAAAGAGGAGGACTAAGAAATAGTAGAAAATTAAAGAGAGAGGAAGAGAGTGGAGGAGAGAGGGAAAGAAAGATTGGAGAAGAGGGGAAAGAGGGGGGTAGAGAGAGAAGGAAGATCGATCGTAAAAAATAAAGGAAACTATTTATTTACTAATTTTTAGAACACATTTTTTGTTCCGGGCCAAGTATGTGTTAGTTCCCAACTTCTTTTAGTGCAAAACAATAGAAAATAGCCATTATTTTTTTAAACTTGGCTTTTGTGGTTTTTAGGGTGAATTTTTTATTAAAAATGGGTAACATTTTTTTTCTGCAACTTTAGAGCTAAAACCACGAACACAGTTCACTTTCTACAATTTCATTGAAAGTTCCACAAGAAATATTTAAAAAACAAGTAAACAAAAGTTAGAAGTGAACAGTTTTCTTTGATTTCCATTTGTAATGCAAATCACTCTTCCGTACAAGCCAGAGTTCAGTATATATTGATGGAAGAGCTCCCTTGCTACTCTGTGTAGACTCCCTTATTTTCCTTGATCTTGTCGAGATGGGCATCATGTTATTACCTTCAGGGGCATCCTGCAGCCCATTTGACCATAGCTTTTCACTAAGTTCTCAACCAGTTTCACATAATTCCCAGCCCTGTGGTTGCCCTCAAATCCCTGACATAAAAACTGTTCCAGGCTTCCTTTTCACTTTTATTAAGCCTTTCATGAAATTCTGAATACTATGATTTTCCTGATTTGTGGTCCAACAAAGATATCAGCTTTCACCTTTGCTTCAGAGAGTTTGGGAAAGAAATTTTGAAGGTACTTGAAGGCTGCAGACTCTTTGTTAAGAGCTCTAACAAACTGATTCATGAGATCTAGTTTTAAATTCATTGCAGAGAACAACACCTTTTTAGGGTCTATAGATTGCTCATGCTTGACATTATGCCCTCCAACAGAGAACTTCGTCCTTTGTGGCCAGTGCTTCTTGTGGTAATGGGCTGCGGTATCCCTACTGTCTCTAAGACAGAGCTGACATGGAAAATTTACAAGATTCTCCTGTGGATCCATTAAAAATGCTACAATTTGGAAGCATCCAATCACTTCGCAGCCATACTCCTTATAATTCAAAGCTTTTAGTAGGAGATTGACACTTTTTTTTTGTCCCCATTGAGATATACAGAACGAGCCAAGAGAAGGGATGGATGCTTATTTCAATTATGGAGTAGTGCATCTTCAATGCTTCTTGAAGAGCTGTCAATGAAGAGCCTTCATTCATCTGAATTACATGTAATTACAATTTCATCAAACGGACCAGAAACATCATTGCAGTAGCATAGCCCATCTGGATAAGTAAAGAATCTTGAGAAATGTTTATGACGTTTCCTTTGGTTTGTCACTTGCACATTTCCAAAATGTGCAAGTGACAAGGTCATTGAGGTCTTTTACGTTTGAATGGTATGGATTTCTCTCAATAGCCATATCTATGACACTGTAGTCTACACCTCTACTGATCTTGTCAGCTTCTGAATTGTTGCTTCCTTCTGAGAGTCTTATTCCATTCTAGAGAGCTAGGTACAGGAAGATCAGTGTTGTATGGTACTGGTACAATAGTAAATGGAAGATCTGGTTAGGAAAATAGCAGGTGCATTTATGCCATATCGACGTTTGGAATGGTCCACCATGCAGAAAGAGCAGTTATTTGGGTGGGCAGTGGGTCCACGCAGATCATGGGAATGACAAACTTCATGGCTCTTCTTTCCCCTCTACACCATCCTGTAAATCTCTTTTGGCTTAAAAACAGACATTATAGCTTAAATAACTGTGACATTTAATATTTTAATCTTGACAAGAAACAATTTTCTTACCTTTCCAAAGTTTTCTTGCAGTGTTTACAAGCAAAATGAGGTGCCCAGGGCTTGTCTTTGTCTCCAACTGGCATGCCAAAGTATGCTATGTAAGCTTTACATATTCTCATAGATGAGGTTACACACAGAACATTTTTGCTCTTGTTTAGATGAGTTCTCCGCAGACACAACAGAATGCATCTGCGGAATGATTGCAGCCTGTCGATACATTTCTCTTGTTATGTGTTCATTGTGGTAGTAGAGCTGAAATTATAGCAGATCTGTGAATCATTCTATAAATATTTCTGAAATAATATTCAAGAATATTCCAGAAGGTTCTAAAAGTTTGTCATTCAATCTAGAATTTTGGGGGAAGGTTTCCTAAAAGCAAATATTATTTTACAACATTTCAAAGTTTTTTTTAAATAAGATTTACAATTCTCTACCATGCTTTAAAAAGTTCTTTTATATACGATACTCTCAATATTTTCCCAAATTAATAATACCTTAGCATTATTTTTCGAATCTCTAAATTTAGAAATTCAGTGCCCTACATACGAAAGCAAAGTTTGGGGATAAAAATGGACTTTTTTCAATTACTTTGTTACGAACTAATGTGTAATAACGTAAATTTAGGGCTTTCACTGGTGAGTATCGAAACAAAAAGTTGGGTGATTAGGTTTTATTGTAAAGTAATTCATGAGCTGATTATAACTCATTAAGTGAATTTAAGAATTCGGCATGAAAAGAATTAAAATTAAAAGTGAAAAGAACTTCCTAGGAAAGGACGCAGGCCTGCGTTGAAGGACGTATTTTAAACGAGTATCTTTGATGACCGCATAGATAAAATTTGGGCTAAGATGTTTAAATTTTAACATATATAAGAATTATAAGAAATCAAAACAACAAATAACCACACCCTTTGGTAGATCGTTCAGTCATTACCAATCTCATAGGACAGAAATTATTCTTTCATTCATCAATTTTAAAACTTGGCGCGCAGCTTCCATCTGTTACTTCCCATTCTCTTTTTTTTTTCAAATGAAATAAGAATTCCGCTTTAATGTTTTGTAATATCTTCAGAACTTCAAATTCATGGATAATTACTCCTCAACTTCTGTAAATTTATTTTTTCCATTAAACCTATGAAAGATTTTTTTCTCAAAATAGCTACCATTATCCTTTCGAAAAAAGAAAAACCCAAAATGAACCAAATACTCCAAGTAAAAAATAACGAGGGATCTATAGAAAGGTTAGAGTACATCATTATATTTATAAAAATAAGTGAGGCGAAAAATACGAGCACATTGTTATCTCTTTTTATACATCGTTGTGGAGTCACTATTCACAACATCGTACTCCTACGTCTATAAATAAATATTCTTTCAGTGCATTTCATTACAACAACGATAATTAATTATCTGGTTACTTTTTAAACTCCAATTTTTTTTTTAGGAGGGGGGAGATTTATTGAACTCAAACCTAAAATGAAAAAAAGACATGAGTAGCCAAAACAAACTATTTTGAGCACATTTTTTTTAACAATTTATTAAGTTACAGGTATGTGGAAGATGTAAATAGATACAAACAAAATCTAGTTTTCTTAATGCAATAAAAAATACAACTAAATCGTAGAGGTAGGTAAGCGAGTCAGAAAAGCGAGCGACTCTACATCTCACTATGTCGCTCGGTCCTTGTTTTGATTTTCTTTGTATTGTTTTTGCAATAACATCGTAACTATTGGGCCGATTCTAACGAAATTTAAAGCCATCAGGTTGTTTTACATTCACTTTCGAATGATATAATTATCAAGGTCCTCCCAAGGTTAGCCCGGGAATTATTTTGTTTTGGTAATAACATCGTAACTTTTCGGCCGATACTCTGCTAGACTAGACTAGGCTATAATATGCTATACTCTGCTAGGCAAGCTTATAATAGGCTATGCTATGATATGATATTATAGGCTATGCTATACTATGATAAGCTATGCTAAGATATAATGTACAAGGGTAAAATATACTATGCTAATTTAGGCTATAAGAGGCTATGATAGGATAGACAATAATAAGCTATGCTTGACTAGGGTATAATATTATAGTATAGGCTATACATGTTTAGGATAGTTAAATCTAGGCTAGGTTATGATAGGCTAGGATAAGCTATACTAGGCTAGGCAGGGTATGAAAGGCTATACTAGGCTACGCTATGGTATACTAGCTTAGGATATGATATACTAAGCTATGCTACACTAGGCTAGTCTTCACTATACCAGGCTAGGATAAGCGAGGCTTTGCTAGGGTAGGATAGGCTATGTTATGCATGCTACTCAAGCCTAGGCTAAGATCTAATAGTTTAGTCTAGGCTAGGCAATACTATGATATACTATACTATACTAACTAGGCTAAGGGTAGGGTAGACAAGGTAGGCTATGATATACTATACTAGGCAATGATGTTCTAGGCTAGAATATGCTAAATAGGCTAGGATAGGATAGAATATACTAGGGTAGGCTCCAGTGAACTATGTTAAGCTAGGCTATACTAGACTAGGGTAAGCTAAGGTAGGTTAGACTTAGTTTTAACATACAATTGTAGGCTGTGCTAAGCTAGGCTAGGTTATACTCTGCTAGGCAGGCTAGGCTATACTTTGATAAGTTAGGCTAGGCTAGGATACACTGTGATAGCCTCAGGTATAATATACTAGGCTACTCGGCTACGCTAGGGTATACTATGGTATTCTAGGGAATTCTAGGCTATAATAAACTAGGCTATGATATAATAGGCTCGGCTATACAAGGGTATGTTATGCTATGCTATGCAAGACTATCCGATACTAGGCTAGGCCATACTATGGTAGGCTATGCTATGACATAATCTACTCTGTTATACTATGCTATACTATACTATGCTATGATATACTATGCTAGGCTAGGCTAGGCAAGATTTACTATGTTAGGCAATCTAGGCTAGTCTATACTATGCTAGGCTTTATTATGCTAGGTAAGGTAATACTATGGTAGGATGTCCTACGGTAAGCTAGGTTTTGCCAGGCTACTATTCGAGACTATACTAGGCTATACTATAAAATGTTTTACTATTCTAGAAAATACTAGGCTATACTAGGATATGCTATGCTAGGCTATACTATACGAGGAGATACTACATATACTATACTATATATTATACTTTACTATACTATGTTTTCTATGCTATGCTATACTATACTATATTATGCTATAATATACTATGCCATGTTATACTATGCTATAATATGATAGGCACGACTATGAAATACTATTCTAGACTATGCAATTAGGGTGTGACCATTTTTTTGTCTCTCCGATTCGATAAATGAGGTGCGAAAAAAAGTTAATGCCCGCCATTTTAATTTAAAATATAAATATTCTAATATAATTTAGTTCTGCTTTTTAATAAGCTTTTAGAAAGTTGTGACTTTTTAGTCACGGGCAACTCTACATCTCACTATGTGGGTCGGTCCACGTTTTGCTTTTTTTTTTAAATAACATTGTAACAATTCAGCAAATTCTAACGAAATTTGAAACCCGGGAATTATTTTGTTTTGGCAATAACATCATAACTATTCGCCCGATTCTAACGAAAGATGAACCCATTATGTTCTTTTACATTCTCGTTCGAATAATACAATTGCCAAAGTCCTCCCAAAGTTAGCGAGGGAATTATTTTCTTTTGGCAATAACATCATAACTATTCCGACCATTCTAACGAAATTTGCAACCCTTATGTTGTTTTACATTATATTTCGAATGATGTAATTGCCAAAATCCTCCCAAGGTTAGCCATGGAATTATTTTATTTTGGCAATACCACCATAACTATTCGCCCGATTCTAACGAAGTTTGAACCCATTGTATTGTTTTAGATTTTCTTTCGAATGACATAATTGCCAAGGTCCTCCTAAGGTAAGCCCTAGAATTAGAATTTTTTGCAAGAACATCATAACTATTATCCTGATTCTAACCAAATTTGAAACCCTTATATTGTTTTACATTTCCTTTCAAATAATATAATCGCCAAAGTCACCCAAGGTTAGCTTGGGAAATAGTTTTGAGGGGGCAATAATATCATAGCTATTTGGCCGATTCTAACGAAATTTGAAACCCTTAAAGTGCTTACATTCTCTTTCCAATGATAGAATGGCCAAGGTCCTCTCAAGGTTACTCAGAATAAGTGAATGCACGCGACTTTTCGGTCAGCAGTCTTTGTTTTTGAATTAAATATATATTCTTATTTCATGGTCAAAACCTAAAATTAATAGGTAATTCTAAGCAATAAAATCGATTCTACCAGATCACTTGTTATGTTTGTTCTTATGCATAATTTCATTAGTTTCAGCGTAGAAAATAGTTTCTTGACAGTGAATGGATTACGAGGTTATTATTATTTCGGAATAAAGACAAAATTACTTCTTTAATGCTCTTTTTAATTAAAAATCATAGTATACCTGAAGTATTTTATCGAATAAATTCTTGTTTGAATTGCATTGGCTTTAATCGAAAGATTGTGCCTGTATCTCTCAACAAAGACGCCTTGATTTAGCTTATTTCTGTTTATCTAAATATTGTCCAAAATTTCATTCATTGTTTGAAGAGGAAGAATCAATGCCTTGGATATCTCTGTCGTGTAGTTCCAGATTTTCAGATAGTAACCCTTTTGACCCAATTGCAAATTCAGAGATGGGTTTTTATATCTCATTTTCAGAAGCTGAAATTCCCTTTGTTTCAGTCATGAAACATTCATTCAGCATCAGAAATCCTCCCCTTAGGAATGAGCCTGGAGTTAGCAGGTTTTGAAAAAGTCATATTACACTCGTTACGACGCTCTCACCAAAGGACACAACAATACTTGTGATGCAACTAGACGCGTTTTTGTTGTTTTAACATATAAATTCATGTTTACTTTGTAATATTTATCAATGTGGCCGGCCTCGGTGGCGAATACGTGCTCCATCCGAGACCCGAAGGCCGCACACACCTTGCAGACAAAATCCTACCTCATACTAGCCACACGCAGTTGGCGGAGGACTTCAGCCCATCGACGTTGCTGCAGCGGACCTACCATGCCTTGCACTCAACATGCGCATACATGTTAGAGTTGAGGGGATTGAGGTCGGCCAACTCCGGCGAACAAAATTCATTCGAACTGAAGTTCATGCTGGACTCCAACCACTCTTGCACGGTCTTGGCCGTGTGGGCCGGGAAACCGTCTTGCTGAGATACTTACTCCGCCTTTTTTTGTGATCTTTCTCACCTAAGGTTGAACTTTGGGACCAAGATGTCCCTGTACTCGGCCGCGGAGAGCCTGTAACCGACCAGGAACAACACCGAAAGCATCTTCTCTACATTCAAAGCCACCATACCGAGCATCATTCCGGAGGCCGGGTGCTCAGTCGTTGACGCGTAGCTGACCTCGGAGACATCCTAGCCAAAGCTTACCACGCGGTCGTTCTGCTTGTTGATGACCGGATCGACCGTGAAGGGGTTTCATCAAAAACAAATCAGAATTCGATTGCGATACCTCTTCAATTCGTTCAAAACGCAACGACAGCACTCCCATGCTATTCTAGTATACGGTCGGTAATCAAAGCCTTTCCTCGCACTTTAAGCTCTTGCAGACCTCCTACTTGACGGCACTGGGCACCGTGGCCACGTTGATGTTCTTCTTCTTCGCGAGCGCATTCATTTGGGGCTCCGTAGATCATTCGAAGGCTTTTCTCACAGTCACCGATTGCCACTTGAAGACTGCGTGAACGAGGTCGATCTTTGAGGTCTTCCCAGTTCTTGAGCCTCTCTGCAATTATATAAACAATCATCCGGCTGACCTTAAGCCGCTTGGTGATGTCGGGACTTGTTGTAGCCCACGCGCACATGAGCAGACATCTCGAATCTCTTCAATTCCATCTCGAAATAGCTGTTCACAATTGCAAAGACGTTTCAATGGCACGTGCTGGAAAACTAGCACTTTAAGTTTGTTTGACTGAACATTTTCTATTACATACGTAAACCTTTCGAAAGATAAAAAAAACGAGTGTAACAGAACTTTTGCAGCACCCGGTATATCTTCATCTTGTACCTTTTGGTCACTTAATATGGGTACGCAAACCGAGTGTCCTTATGTGATACAGCATTAGATAGACGCACAGTTTAGGTAACATTTGGATTATCATTATCTTCAAGTAAGTGTTTTAACTCAAGCAAACGCTTAACCATCTTTTTAAATACTGTCCTGAAAGATTTCATTCATGCTTCTCAAAATTTCCTCTCTCTATCTCATCATTTAGGAGTCGCCCCACTTTTCATTCATTTTAAATCAATCGGAAAGTTTTCGTTGGATTACACAGTTTGATGCTTCTCAAAAATATCATCTACTTTTTAGAAGCGTTATATTTCTTTGCATTTCAGAATGTAATAGAGGATTTTTCTCTTTATTTGTGACTTTTTCAATTTTATTCATCTTTTCTATTGGGCTTATTATATCTGAAGAATTATCCGTGAGGAAGGAGAGGTTCTGCAGGCTTTTCTTCATGTATATTCGTTCAAAACATCAATTATGTTCTGAAGGTAGGTGTTCTCACGATACGCCTTATTATCCTTTACTGACAGTTTCTATGTTTCTATTTTATTGTTTCCATCAACAAATTTAGTATTGATTCAAAATTGTTAAATCTATGACGCGTGTCAGTCTCAATATTAAGGAATATTTACATCCCCTTAAGAGTCATTTAGGTTGTTTTTATTCATGGATTAATCAACTATAAGTCGGTGATGACTTTGCCTTTCTAAAGAAACTTAAAGTTTCTAAGCCTTTTATCTAATTAGTAATAGAAATGCTAGTTGTGAAAAAGTTTAAGCCAGGAAATCATAAATGAAAGTTTGGTAAGATGTTTCCTCCACTTTTCTCTCGCAAGTGATGTTTCTCCTTTTGTAGATTTCTCGTCTTCTGATTTGGATATTTAGTTGGAAGGTTTAATTTGCAAATTTTATATGTCCTTTTTTTCAAAATTATTGTTTGTTGCATTATTAATAAGGCCAGTAAAACAAATCATTTTTGTGGTGTTACATTAGTCACCATGGTTATCTTTAACATTGAAGCACAGAATATTTTTATTCTGTCCTTATTGTACCTTTGCAGTGTCTTTTAATTAAAAAATAGAATTATTTATTTGTGAACAATTAATTATAAATCACTTTCTGAAATGAACATAAACGAGTTAGTATAGAATAGTTTGTCTGAAATGAAATTAATAAACATTAGATTGACCAGTGAAGGTTGGTTTTGTTCAAGAGCTTCATTTAAATGTTGCAATTGTTGAACATATATGTTGTGAGTAACTGAGTGCTTAATATTGAGGAGCTCATGATAAATAATTGTTTTTACGAGTACATCACACCAAACGCAAAGCAATGCCTTCTGTTGGAGATCACGTCTATGAGTAAGAATGAGCTTTTTTTGCGATCAAACCTGTTTTTTGTGCTTAAAATTGCACAAAAAATATAGTTTGCACCTCGATATAATATTTCTGTTAGGGAATTGCTCACGGCCATTTCGAATTAATAGAGATGAATCAATATTCACACACAGTTTATTTGCCACCTAAGATTTGCTAGTTCATGAAATTAGCAATTAATACAGCTTCAAAGAGGGAGTAGTTATTACTACAGCTTTCTTTAAACAATTTGCATCAAATTTGGAACAATTTACACGCCTCTAAGAACAATTTGTTGTGTTCTATAAGGGGATTAAATTATTGACAAAAATGACATGTACTCTCTATGGAATTCTTTTTGAATAGCAATATTAGGCCCCATTGACCATTATTATAGTAACCAGATTCCATACTGTAGTGTCAATGAGCCTATTTTATTACACTTCACGAAAAGGAATTCCACGTAAAATTTCGTCTCTCTATCTTATCATTTAGGAGGAGTCGCCCCACTTTTTCCTTTTTTTTCGTCAGGTTGGTCTTTGAGGGTGTCGGGATGCCAATTCGGTGTTTGTGAATGAGACGAAAGATGAATTGCTTCTGATTCTCCTCCTTCGTCAGCGTCGCATTGTACGCCTCTGCCAGGGCCACTCTTCGTTCAAACTGTGTCGTTCATCACTCTCAGGCTTTTGGCTCTGGCCTGAAAGTCCTCGTACAAGTTGTCGCCCTTCCAAGAACAAAGGGTCCATTTGCAGGAAGCCCTGCTTCACTTCCTGGGCTTCGCTTTTCTTCAGAACGTCGAAAACTCGATGCTTGACCGGCGTGAGTGATCTTCAGTCGGATTTTCCGTCTTCATCCGAGTCACGCAGTCAGTCTTCATCTTGTCTGGAACTCGGTCGTACAACAGGGAAAGGCTGACCAAGTCTTCCGACAAATACCAGATATGCCGTTGGAGGGCATTGCTCGCTGTTGCAGCGACATTCATCTGGTTTGTGTACTTCTTCATTTCAGTCAGCATTATGGTGTCGTTGTATGGGGCGTGGGATGACAGACGAGCTTAGTGCAGATAGCGGACGTACACCAGGGTAATGAACAGCGACATGCCAGTCACTTTCCGCTCCTCTCGTTTCGTTGTCTTGAACTGGTGTCGGAAAAGGAACATCTTAAGGGGGTAGATACCCTTTGACATCCACCTTATGTGGTGGATGGCACCAGGTACACAAAACGATGGTGTAGTCACTGTGTCCCATTCGGGGAACAGGGCTGCGAGCTGCAGGAACTCGAACTAGTCATCGCGTGGACACTTTGTTGGATCAGCAGGGGCAGATGCCAGGTAATCATTCATCTCGGAACGGAGCTGCTCCAGATGTCCTTCGAAGAGGATATCCTCAGCCACCGTGTACTCTCGCTGGTTGGTGGTCATCCACTCCTTCCGGAAACGCTCTAAAAGGGCGACTTCCTGAACTCCAGTGTGCCCAAAGACGTCTCAAAAGACGTCAGAGAGAACAATCTCTAACACATGATGGCGGCACTCCAACATCGCCAACTCCCTTCCAAGACCTACCTCGATCCGGACGCACGCGCCATTGTAAATGATAGTGTTGCTTGCAGTTGTATCGAAGACCAATCCGACTACTTCGTCGCGAATCTTCCAAGACTCAAGCAATTCCAAACACGCTGCGGCGTGAGATTCTCCAGTACTTCTGGAAGCACTTGGAATACCCAGCAACTTCTCGAATCCTTGACCAGTTGCCAGAATTGCAACCCTCTCCACTCTCTTCCCTTCCATCTCCTGCAGCATTTTCCCGTCCCGATACAGGAGAAAGGGACCAGCTGTTAAAAGTTCTTCCGCGCTTCTTCGTCTTGGATTTGGCGTGTGTGACGACGCGACCGCCATATCGAACTTCCGGACAACGTCAGATCAGAAATATCGTGACCCCGCGCCTGTATAACAGCGCCAATGACGAACGCCGCACCAGGATCTGGGAGATTGACTCGATCCCAGGCGCCAACGACTTCAAGAGATTCGAAGATTTTCTTGGGCCTCTTCGCGGGAGGAGATGTGCAGGCTGAAGTTGAAGTTCGGTAGTCGTCTTCACCTGCGACTTCTCGATGATATGTAGCTGAAAGTGAATGCAGCAGAGACCCCTTGAGCTTTGACATCTCGTTCAAAACTCTGCTTGAGAGTTTTGAGAGCAGTTTCTTGGTCATTTCTCCTCCCACGCCTGGCCTCGACTCCAGATTAATTTCTTCACGTCAATCCCTACAATTCTGCACGAGAATACATCCTCACGCTGTATCATGAGGAATTCCTTGTCTTCTTCGTTGGTCATGGTTTGGAGCTATCGCTTGTGGTAACATCAAAGAGATCCTGAATGTCATCCAGGAACATATTCTCCTTGACACGGTCAGACTCTCACAATCCAGTGTTTCTCGAATGCTTGCTATTATTCGTGGATTCATCGAAGTTTCCTGACACAAGCATCCACCCACTGTGTCGGGATCCTGTCCCTCTCTCATACGGTGTAACCTCGCCACATGCCAATTTCAAGACTTCAAAGGTCTTCTTTTCCACGACGTCATGGAAATGGTACAACTACAGCACATCCCGCTTACTTGGAAGACGGGTACAGGGAATCAACAGGCTTCCCGAGAAACCAACACTCGGGGCTCGAACGAGTACTGATTCCATAACCTTAAAATAAAAAGAAAAAGAAAAGATTAAAAGTGGGGCGACCTCTAAATATGGTGATGAAATTTCGCACACAAGGAGAAGAATACAACACGAAAATAAGCAGTGGTGTGGAGAAAGGATCAGTGCAATTTGAAATTTTACCCCTGTTTTTTGGACCACCCAAATATATATATATATATATATATATATATATATATATATATATATATATATATATATATATATATATATATATATATATATATGTATAGATAATTGTTAAGAGGAAAATAAAGACATGGTGATGATGGAGATTATTATTCATTGAAATCCTATGTTTCCATGTTTTGGACCAATTCTTGTTTCATTTTCAGGGGCAATAGCATAAGAGAAATACATTGTAATATATTCCTATGTATTAATGAATCAGACTCAATTTAATAATTAATTATCCATAAAAATATGTGTAAATATAAACAAAGACCAAGAGTCTGAATGAAATGACTAAAATGAATCATTAAAATTGAAACTTTAAACGAGGCAAGAAAAATTGTAACATTATGATTATTGTACGATAAAAAGACAAAATTATAGAAATTAACCAGAAATTAAACAACTACGGTATTGAAAAGTGAAATAGTGCACAAGGCATAAAAAGATTCGTACACTAAAATGAGTAGACCCAAAAGACTGAACACGATAATTTACACTAACTGGAATTCAACTAAAAGTGAAGACGACTTAAATTGAAAAGAAAAACATTACAAGTTTACACCTACTGCCAATAACAATCGTTTTGAGAGCAAGTGATAGGGTAAAACTGGTGGCGGAGTACATTGTGTTATGTGGGATCTCAAAGAAGTGGTTGGTTGGAAGATATATTTACTGAGTCATTAATTTGACGGGTGAAGCGTTTTCATTTAATTCAGGGCTTAATTTTTTTATCTAAAGTGATTGAAGTATTTTTAAGTCTAGGGAGCTTGACGGTGTATGAATTACAGAAAAAAAATACTGCTATCAATGGAATGACCATGTGATAGAACGGGTTGAGGCCGCTTAATTTCAACCACTATCACATGTTATTTAAAAACACGATGCTACCCACGTGCATCTTCGCTTTGAAGTCGGGCGCCTTATCGCAGCCACCTGAGTCAATGTTTAAACAAGGAGGTTTATCTTCCCCCGTCCGCCCCATGCGGACGGACGAAGATAAACCTCCAGATTGAGTTAGGCTTATGGGCAGATAAGGTATTGTTCTCAGGCTCAGCTGTGCATTCCCTCCCCTCAAAGCCCCCACTCCATTGTCCTTTACCCCAAGGGGATGTCCCGACTATTTATATGGAAACTCTACCACTAAGATCAGATTAGAGATCCAAATATTCTTCGCGAGACATCACTACGGTCCAGTCTCACCTTGTGCACCAAAGTGCCCTCGACCTCGAGATCCACCATCACTTGTCCAGAAGAAGGACAATATCCCTTGAGTGCCAAGGTTCGAGCCTTCGTGACGCCAAGTCCACTAGGCTTCCCCTGTTGTTCAGAAAGAGAACAACCTTAGAACAGCCATTGTTCTTTTGAGCCCGTTGACAAGAAACGGTTCTCACCCCCCCCCCCCTTCCTGTTGTTCAGAAGAGAACAACGTAGAACAACCATTTTTCTTCCAGCCCGTTCGCCAAGAAACGGTTCTCACCATTGTCCCTTGTTGTTCAGAAGAAAACAACATTAGAACAGCCAGTGTTCTCGAGCCCGTAGACAAGAGACGGTTCTCACCCCCTCCCCCCCTGTTGTTCAGAAGAGAACAACGTAGAACAGCCATTGTTCTTCAAGCCCGTTCGTCAAGAATCGGTTCTCATTCCCAAGACACCACGTCAGGATCATTTAATTCCCCCCCCCCCCTTCGGCTGGAACTCGCCAGCGGACCGAAAATTCCTTCACGTCGCCTTCCTCTGCACAACAAGTGTATTTACGTAAGCTGAACGTTACCTTTGAGTATTTAACCCTTTTGTCAACCCTATCCTGTGCTTTAAATGGTTTAGCGAACCATCCCATCCCTTTAACTTTATATTCGTTTTACCTTTTTAAAATCTCTCTTAATCCTCGGATTAGCTAGATTCCCCACGACCCTTTCCATTCTCTGTTTATGTCAATATTTTTCGTTTTGTGTATCGTTGATAGTTTTTATTAATAAAACTCTATTTTATTAATGATAGCCATATTATTATCCTTGAGCTCAGTTCCACTTCTTAAGCATATCGAAGATACATAATATCGGTCAACCCAGACATCCACGCACTCTAAAGATAATTAAATAAGTTCCCTCAACGAATAGTTATATATGGTATATCGTCAAGAGTCCATTCTACGACAGACCATTATTAGCGCTTTTTTTTTACTTTGAGAAGAATTCCCTGGTTTAGAAATAGGACGGCCAGTTGTATATGAAATCCCCGAATGACTTAAAATAGTCAATTTTAGCTGTAGTGACTATAGTGAAAAAAAACAATTATAAATATCCCATTCCACAGCATATGTGTTTTTCAGTTGTTTATTTATTTACGTACGCTACCTGCATTTGGAGATTTCTGTTATTTCACTGGCAGTCCTATTTCTAAACAAGGGTGACTGAAGCAAATTAAAAAAAAATAGATTAATAAAAATCAAGTATTAGATTTTTACTAGAGTTTTAACATTAGAGTTGTTTTGTTTATAGGTAGCGGATGATTCCAGTAGCGTGGGGGGGGGGGATATTCCCTGCCGTTAATAAGCTAGCCGCAAATCGGAGAGGGTTCTTCTATCGGTGCCGTAGTTGACCGAAGGGTGAGCACTCAGCTATAAGGTAAGTAACTCTTAGGGGAAAAATACCTTATCCGCACTAGGGAGGGTCACCTTTGTCCATTAGGAAACCGTGGGTGAGCGGGCATACCGATACTACTTGCCGTCGTGTAAAGTTTAGGATTTCGACGTCGATAGGTTCGGGAACACATGGCAGATCTAGTTTGTTCTGTAAAGATCTACCCACCTGGCTGACGATATTTTTCGGATAGAGGCTCGTATTGTGAGTAGAAACTCCACGAAAGGGAAGTAGTGAGTTAATTTGTTCGACTGGGTTTGACTGATACTTCCTCAGCTCTTTTGTTTCCTATCACCCCCACGTGTGGTTGTACCCAACAGAAAAAAAAGATCTGCTGTAGCAGGCTGCTCTAAAAACGACACTCTTGATCTTTAAAAATAGTGGGTCAAGATCAGTTAGCCATAAAAGTCAGAGAAGATTACAAAATTGTTCTCGTATGCCCATTGTACCACATGCATCAGAGCATAATCTTTGGCGATGAAGATAGAGATGGTTTTTGGCAGTGCTTCCGAATGCTTATAATTGTCTGAGACTATCGATAATCCGACTCCATCTTCGGATATGGATGTGTCCGTAGAGACTTTAGTGCCCCACGAAAGGGAGGGCATTTTTCCAGAAATATGTATATTCGTAAACTTTTCTTTGGATATCGTTCAGCGCTACTACAAATGCGTCCATTAGAACTGAAGTTATGACCCTAAGTGTTCGTGGGAACGATAGGTATGCTACAAAGTAGGCGTATAATTAGTCTTCTAGGGCAGTTGCTGCGGTTACTGATGTTGGAAGTCGTTGGACGCATGAATAACAGTACAGAGTAAGTTCGGCACTACAGAAGCTTGAATACATCTCTCAAGTGTCCCACTGTAGGAATAGGATTGAGAATAAATGGTGGCGATAAGTAGACTCTCATTGGCTACGGTATTAATGAGGCTGAGACGCTTCGTGGTTGCGGAGTTATAAACCTCGCATCCGTAATCGAGTTTAGAGAACATTAGAGAGTGGTTTAGAAGGAGGAGTGTTGTTTAGTGTGCTCCCAATTATGTCGGAAGACTGTTCACAAGACGTCAATCGCTCAGTTACAAGAAATTTTAAAAGATCTGATGTTAGGTTCAAATGTTAGTTTTTTGGTGAAATATAATCCCTAGGAATTTGTCGGTCTCGACGAGTGGAATTGGTTGCTGGTACACTTAGAGATAAGGCTCTCGAATACTCGAATGGCTTTGTTTTTCTCAGTGGAGAAATGGTATCCATATAAGGATGCCTATTTCGATATCTCGTTTATGACAAACTAAAAACGACGTACTATCGTTGCTATTTCAGACCAATAAAGGAGATTGACAATTTGTGAACATAAATGTTGGCTGCGGTTCCATGTAGGATGTTATCCGCGATTCCGTTTATCCACACAAAAAACAGAAGCATGCTTAGTACGCTGCCCTAGGGACGCCTTCTTCTTGTGGTAAAGGACGGGATTCTGTAGTGCCAAGTCTCACTTAGAAGTTGCGTATTAAAATAATGCGTAATCAACTTTAGCATATGTCTCCTCATGGCCAGGTTGTGGAGATTTTGGGGATAACATAGTGCAATGATATGTCGTATACTTTTTCCAAGTCAAAAAAGATGGATACGAGGTGCTGTTTCCGGGAGAAGGCATTGCATACTTCATATTCTTTGACGGATAATGGCATCCGTGGTCGAGTGCAGTTTCTGCAATTTAAATTGAGGTGGAGATAAATTAAACTGATTTTCGAGAAACCATACCAGACGCACATTTATCATCTTTTCCAAAAGCTTTCAAAGACAAAATATAAAGGCTATTAGGCGATAATTCTTTGGGATAGATGGATCTTTTCCCGGTTTGTGGGAGGCAAGGATTGTGACTGTTCTCCAAATATATGGATAAAACTTCTATTCATACTCTGTTGACTAGGTTCGAGTGAAATCGTTTTACCCCTTCGGTCAGGTGGCGCAACAATGCACATGAGATGTTTTCCGTACCTTGGCTGTGTCGCCGCAAGACGAAAGGGCGTTGAAGAGTTCTGTCATTGTAAAATTTATGTTGTAAGCTTTGTGTTCTTGGAATGAGAAAATTTAAAGGGGTGGATTTCTTATCCGATCGGAATTCAAAGAACTTGGGTGTTGCGCGCGTTTTACTGGTTATTTCGACAAAAGAGTTTTACCATCATGTTTGCCATGTCAACGAGATAGAATAAAGACATTATATCTCGATCTGGATGTAGTATAAGAGGTATATTATATATTGGTAGCTGTGCATACTCTTTCAAGATGCAGTGTCACGTTGGTCAATTGCATTAACGTATTTATGGTAGGTAGCAGCATAGAGTACCTTGTTGGGTAGAGGTGGCGCATCTAACAAATGCTGTCACCAAAAAGAGCTGGAGTAGTTTTGCAGGTAAAGCTTGGTAGCGTTCATGTGGGTATTCTCCAACATAGTTTATTGGCAGCAAACTCAGGTGGAGCCTTCGTCTTTTACTAGTGAGTGAAGTTCTTTCCAATTTTCTCTCATTCCACGAATTTTCTATTAAATCAGTTTTATGTTTGCTATTATTTTACTCCGATTTCTGAGTGGGGTGGTTTTGCGATCGCAAAAGCTTAAGTGCTCTACGTTATTGTTTTGGGTTTGTGGATCTTGCTGCGTTTTGGTTTTGAGCTTGTTACTGACGACGGTTGTGGTTTGTCTTGGTTGGATGTCTTATCCATGCTTTTTTTAATTTTGAGTGGGGAATGCGAGAGCACTCTTTCCACGGAGGTAGTGGTATTTACCACCTTCCTCTAGCTGGTCAAGTCAGTGGAGAATTCAGTCACCTTCTTTCCGGGTGGGGAGAGTGGAAGTCGTCCTTCGGCCGTTTTGTGCAATCATGAGCAAAAGACCAAGTATTGGCACATTTTTCGCGAGTCCACTTCTCGGGTAGTGATGGCTTCCTGGCTGTTGGCCTGGTGTGCAGGAACTTCAGCACTAGGCGGAAGCAGCTACGGCTCTTTTAGGTACTGGTCGCCGACTCTTGACCACTGTATGCCATAGAAAGGGGGAGTGAATCATTGAATCCCTGGGCGCTCTCAGCCTTAAAGGAACCCACCTCTTGAATACAGGTGGCCTTCGGAATAAGGTCCTGGGATGCAGCAACTTCAATACCACCTAGAGGCAGCAGCTGTGTTTGTTTTTTCCAGATTAACCAAATAGAATGGGGATTTTGATGTACGTTTCGACTCTAAGATGGAGGCATACGAATTGCGCTGGTACCAACCATTAATTGTAACTTCTTCTTTGCTGCTATAAAGTTGAGGCTTTCTTTCTTCTGGAAAGATACCACTTCCTCTCCTAACTTGTAGATGTTACATTTTTGTTCGACACTGGGTGGGCTCCTCCCCAATTTACACATCTTGCTGTGCAGTTTTCAGTAAGTCAAGACTGATTTAAAGGCGTTGGCGCAGGTTATACTGGTGAAAGCACTGTTTAGGTCGCCAAGTTTTTATTGAGTGGCTATATACTGTAAATAGCAATAGTAGCAGCACTCGAGCTTGACTTGAAGTCCCCCACAATAAATCGATGCCATCCTAAATATAGATGGGGCAGTGGGTAATTTGTCGCCTAACTTCAATATGAATGAAAATAACACAGATAGATCAGTTATACAGATATTTTTACCAAAGTTACGTGATAAATTCTTGAAGGATTATACTATTCATTTTATTAAATTAAATTGCCATCAGCTTCCAAGACGGCCCACCAAGCTGCGTCGGAAATTGTGCAGGCCTCCTTAGCGGTCCCCTTTTGAACTGGACCTAGGATCCACCTTAGTGATGCACAGCGCTTTTTGGTCTCTCCCTCAACCACTACACAGATAATAGTCCATGGGGTTGCAGTCTGGGGAGTTAGGGTGACAGATGTTTGGAGTGCCTTGATCAAAGAAACTGTGTGGCCCTTCTGGGTTTGTGGCATGGTGCAGAATCTTGCTGTTGCACTTGCGGCCTTGCAACGGTCACCTACTGAATCCACGGTAGCACCAACCCTTCCAGGCACTTGTTTTAGCCCTGACTGAAGATAAACGGGGAAAAAACATGGCCTTCGCTACTGACCCCCTCAAACACCATGATGTGGACCGGGAACGTGGTCTTCATGACTCTCAGTACATTTGGGGGAGATACAGTAAGCCAGCCAGGACCAGTTCACCAACCTGGTCCTGGTATAAATGCTTCTCGTCTGAGAAAACTAAAGCATGTCAGTTTGTTCAAAAGCTTCGCGACAGGCTCTTTCTCTTTCTTTCTCTCTCTCATTCTTTTACTCTCTCTCTCTTTTTTTTATGACGAAAATAGAGGGAGACGTGACGCCCCCTTGTCGCGGGAAGAGAGCTTGTGTGGACCTTGGACTTTTCGAGCTATGTCGGCGGGGGTACCTCTTCTGGATGCCCCTGGTAGGGCTTCCCTTGTCGATTTGGTCGGAAACGAGGTTCCAAACTAAGTGCGTCCTTCCTTCCTTTTTCTACTCTATCCCTCTCCTTTTTTACTTTTATCCTATCTCCCACTTATGCAAAAAAAGCCTACTCCTATCATGTCACTCTTTCCCTTTCTTCCTCTATCTACATATAAGGACCTGGCAGCTACCTCATGCGTCAGAAGAGAGGCTTTGGCACCTCTATAAACAACGCCAATCGACGCTCACTGATTGCTAGAGACTAGGACAAGAGGTGTCCTAGGCGTTGGGGTACGATGAATGGGATGAGGGTGGTGCCCCGTTAACCCCTTCCCTGGCGCGTAATTATTGACCGTTCACAGTGCCCGTTGACGGGTGCTTATGGTAGCATTGGTCCGAGGTGACGGCCCTTTGTTCCCATGTTGGTTGCCAGGCCAATAAAAAGCCTTGGGTCGAGTTCCTTGGTGTGGCGGGATATCCATTGAACGCTACTCCGAGATCCTGGCCGTTGTGAAGGGAACTAGTAGGAGTTTAGTAAGGGGCATGCTTCGTTGTTGTTCACCTGGTGACAAATCGATGGCCCCTTCGGGGCCGTCAGTGTTGCTTGGTTGGGAGCCACGACCACCGAGGTTTGACGACTCGGTCGGACGAACAACAACACATGGAGCGTGCCTTCTGAAAGATACGAAACCTCTCCGATGGATAGGCGGGAGCGACTCACGCGGGGAGAACTCTAAAACCCCCTTTTTATCATTGATTGATCACGAGTTTTCAGGGAGAGAGAAAGCACTCAAAATGACAGGCAAAAAAGGACCCGTTCGTCTAAAACACAACTGTGCAACATACTAGTTAGAAAAGTGGTGCGTTGACTTTCCGGAGGGCTGCTACTTAAAATGCAGCACTGAAAGTATCTGCACTACTTGCATATTGACGCTAGAGGTGGAAAAATTAAAAGACCTCTATAGAGTCTCAGAGAAGAGAGTTAAAATCCTTGAAAGAAAGTTGGAGAAACTCGAAGCCCTTAACGCAGCTTAGATTCGATGCCGAGAAGAGGCGCCGCCCACTGACGTGTCAGAATTCCCTGGTACCCAAGCGGAGATTCCGGCATCATCTGAGGCTAAGCTAGTTTAGGCGAGAGAAAAAGAGAAAAAGAAGAAAGGAAAAACGAATAAACAAAAGAAAAAGAATAAAGTTGAAACAAAAGTAGAACCAAAAAATAGAAGAAAAGGAAAGATAAGAATGTGGAGAGTAAAGAGGAAAAGGGGAGGCCTCTTCCACAAGGGAAGACCCCGTCTTCAGAGACCAAGCGTTCGAAGGTCACCCTCATTGGTGACTCGCAAACACGGGATCTGCAGCCGCTGCTAGCGGTCCGCCTTCACACTAGCGTGAAGGTAAGCTACCTGTCAGGACGGGGTAACCACAACATCAGAGTAGAGGCAAAGAAAGCTCAGATTTCTGAAGAATTCACTTGTTGCTCTGATGGTTAGCGGCAACGACCTCTACCTCAGAGGGGGGAAGGTTGGCCTCAGTTATAAGACCATCCAAACGGTGATGGGAGCCGTGGATGACATAGGGCTTAAAACCCGCAAACGTGTCGTGGTTGGGATGCTTCCGAGAAGAGGTCCATCCCGAACCGCTCACGAAAGAAACGTCGCAGTGAACAGAAGGTTGGCGGATCTCTGCACGGCAGAAGGAGTCTTCTTCGTGGACCCCTATCGTACCTTCATCAGTAGAGACGACCTCTACCAAAGGGACGGGGTACATCTCTCCTTTAAAGGGAAGGACTTTCTCGCCAACCTAATTCAAGATGTCGGAATGCACCCAAAGGAGTGTTCAAAACAGAGCGAAAGCGGACTTGCGCCAGCACGCCCGTGTCACTCCTGGAACAACCTTCTCGGAGGTCATCAAAAGGGTGTGACCACGAAAACAGATGAGCCGAGAAACGGAAGAGCGTAGGGAGTCCTACACTAGGGGACTCCCTCAAAGTTCTTCTGTTCAATGCGAGGTCAATCAGGAATAAGTTTCTTGAGCTCCGTGGCCTCGTAATAACAGAGGAACCTGAGATGGTGGCCATAACGGAGTCGTGGATAAAAACCTCAAGCCGATATTTTGAAGGTGAATTCACGATTCCCGGTTACCAGCTTTTCCTAAAAGATAGGCCAGACAGAGAGGGTGGTGGTGTGATGTTGTAAGTCAAGGATGCTCTCAACTCGACGAATTGCAACATCGTATCCAACCATGAACTACTAGGTGTTGACCTAGATATAGGTCCTGCCAAATACAGGACCCTGGTGCTTTATAGACCTCCTGCCCAACTTGTTGAAAAGGACAGAGATCTGTACCAGCTACTAGGAGAACTTTTCGAAGACAGAGTGTGTATCGTCATGGGTGATTTCAATACACAAGTTGACTGGGAAACCAGAGAACCCTGTGGCGAGAACGCACTACTCCTGGAGTTTGCGAACAACGAGTTCTTGACTCAATGGGTGAGAAAGCCAACGAGAGGAGACAATATCCTCGACTTGGTTTTCACCTCTGAGGATCACATCTTTGAGGACCTCTCTGTTGGCGAAGAGCTCGGTTGCAGTGACCACGCACTAATTAGATTTGTAGTCAAAGTCCCGAAGGCAGGGCTGCAACTAGTAAATCGAGGAAACTCAATTTGAAAGGAGCAGACTTTGCATGTCTTCGTGCTAGACTGATTTCAGGACGGGGTAACCACAACATCAGAGTAGAGGCAAAGAAAGCTCAGATTTCTGAGAATTCACTTGTTGCTCTGATGGTTAGCGGCAACGACCTCTACCCCAGAGGGGGAAAGGTTGGCCTCAGTTGTAAGACCATCCAAATGGTGATGGGAGCCGTGGATGACATAGGGCTTAAAACCCGCAAACGTGTCGTGGTTGGGATGCTTCCGAGAAGAGGTCCATCCCGAACCGCTCACGAAAGAAACGTCGCAGTGAACAGAAGGTTGGCGGATCTCTACACGGCAGAAGGAGTCTTCTTCGTGGACCTCTATCGTACCTTCATCAGTAGAGACGACCTCTACCAAAGGGACGGGGTACATCTCTCCTTTAAAGGGAAGGCCTTTCTCGCCAACCTAATTCAAGATGTCGTGGAATGCACCCAAAGGAGTGTTTAAAACAGAGCGAAAGTGGACTTGCGCCAGCACCCCCGTGTCATTCCTGGAACAACCTTCTCGGAGGTCATCAAAAGGGTGTGACCACGAAAACAGAGAAGCCGAGAAACGGAAGAGTGTAGGGAGTCCTACACTAGGGGACTCCCTCAAAGTTCTTCTGTTCAATGCGAGGTCAATCAGGAATAAGTTTCTTGAGCTCCATGGCCTCGTAATAACAGAGGAACCTGAGATGGTGGCCATAACGGAGTCGTGGATAAAAACCTCAAGCCGATATTTTGAAGGTGAATTCACGCTTCCCGGTTACCAGCTTTTCCTAAAAGATAGGCCAGACAGAGAGGGTGGTGGTGTGATGTTGTGAGTCAAGGATGCTCTCAACTCGATGGATTGCAACATCGTATCCAACCATGAACTACTAGGTGTTGACCTAGATATAGGTCCTGCCAAATACAGGACCCTGGTGCTTTATAGACCTCCTGCCCAACTTGTTGAAAAGGACAGAGATCTGTACCAGCTACTAGAAGAACTTTTCGAAGACAGAGTGTGTATCGTCATGGGTGATTTCAATACACAAGTTGACTGGGAAACCAAAGAACCCTGTGACGAGAACGCACTACTCCTGGAGTTTGCGAACAACGAGTTCCTGACTCAATGGGTAAGAAAGCCAACAAGAGGAGACAATATCCTCGACTTGGTTTTCACCTCTGAGGATCGCATCTTTGAGGACCTCTCTGTTGGCGAAGAGCTCGGTTGCAGTGACCACTGACTAATTAGATTTGTAGTCAAAGTCCCGAAGGCAGGGCCTGCAACTAGTAAATCGAGGAAACTCAATTTGAAAGGAGCAGACTTTGCATGTCTTCGTGCTAGACTGATTGACGCGAGGCTAGAAGTGTGCAATGTTGTTGAAGACTTGTGGAACAGTTTCAAAACCACACCAATGAGTCTTTAATCGCGTTTCATCCCTCTGAAATGTCCCCGTCGGTCTTCTGTTCAACCAAAGTGGTTTAATCGAGAAATCGGCCAACTGCTTAGGAATAAGAGAACTGTGTACCGGCAATCGAAGATCACGGGTGCCTTTGACGAATACTTGAGGCTAGCCAGGAGAGTGAAGTCCAGCATAAGGGCGGCTGAGCGGTCTGAGGAACTCCGAGTGGCGAGACTCTGTAAAGAGAATCCCAAGGAGTTTTTTGGATATGTGAACAGCCGTAAACCAATCCGTCAAACGATTGGCCTTTTGAAAAATGAGGAGGGGGAATTAAAGCACTACTTCTCTTCAGTGTTTACTGAAGAGTGTGGGCCCATCCCCCAGCCAATGGATTTCTACTCGGGGGAAAAAGCTGGAGGATATGGACTTCACCGAAGGGGAAATAAAAAAAAAGATCAGTGACCTAATGACGAATAAGTCACCTGGCCTGGATGGGTGGCTACCTAAAGTGTTAAAAGAAGTGCGCGATCAAGTGTCACGACACCTGAACGCAATCTTCAACATGTCAATCCGGACTGAATGCGTTCCTAGAGACTGGCGTGAAGCGGAGGTGACTCCTATCTTCAAGAAAGGAGACCGAAGCCAACCGTCAAACTACCAACCTGTCAGTCTGACTTCGATAGTCGGTAAACTCATGGAAACATGGAAAGCATGATGGTACACAAAATAATGTCGTATTTAGAGTCAAACCTGCTACTGAAGAGTTCCCAGCACGGCTTCCGAAGGCAACGGTCATGCCTGACGAACCTTGTGGAATTCTTCCACTTCGTGTTCAGTGAGCACGATCGGGACAAGGCGGTGGATGTGGTGTACTTAGACTTTTAGGAAGCCTTTAATAAGGTGCCACACCACCGCCTTCTCCGGAAAGTGCGAGCGCTGGGCATCGACGGAAAAGTAGCCGGCTGGATCGAGAACTGGCTAAGTTGCTGACGGCAATGGGTGGTGGTGAATGGACAGGCTTCTGAGTGGGTGCCCGTTACTAGCGGCTGCCTCAAGTTTTTGTCCTGGAACCACTACTATTCATCATCTACGTCAACGACATGGACGGTGACATGGTTGCTAAATTTCCAAATTTGCCGACGATACCAAGCTTGGTATGAACGTTGCAAAGGATGGAAATACTGCCCGCCTGCAGGAAGATCTTGGAAAGATTGGGGAGTGGTCGGACACGTGACAAATGCCTTTTAACGTGGGGAAATGCAAAGTGATCCATATCGGCCACTTCATCCTCCAATCTCAGTATATCCTTAAGGGCACTGCTATTGAAATCACCAACACTGAGAAGGACTTGGGTGTAACAATCACGAGTGACCTCAAGTTTTTGAAACAGTGCATTGAGACGGAGAAAAAGGCTCAAAGGATGCTAGGTTATAGAAAGCGCCAGTTTGGATATCGGAACAAGGAGATTGTACTGTGTTTGTACAACTCACTTGTCCGACCGCACCTGGAGTATGCCGTACAATTTTGAAGTCCTTCATTTCGTAAGGACATCGCGAGATTAGAACGCGTACAAGCCAGGGCAACCAAGCTGATTCCCTCTATCCGACATAAAAGTTACGAGTATAGACTGAGGAAATTAAATCTGTTCTCGCTGGAAACCCGTAGACTGCGTTGTAAGCTCATCAAAGTTTTCAAAATACTTCGAGGGTTCGACAATGTTTACTACCGGGATATTTTCACACTGAGTGAGAACAGAACGCGCAATCAAGGCTTCAAACTAGAACTAAAGCGTTACAACCGCAATCTGTGTGGAATTTTTTTCACCTACAGTATTTGCGTTAAGTGGAATGCACTTCCAGTGGAAGTTTTCAACAGTGAATCTGTTGACCAGTTTAAGTCAAGACTAGACAAAGTCTTGAAAAGTGGTCGTTTAGGGACGCAAAACAATTGAGCAGCCATGTGCCCGCTTGATTGCTAGTCCAAAGGTACCCTCTTTGAATGGACCGTAAGGTCTCCTAGGGTACTTTCTTTCCTTGTAACTCCTTGTAACTCCTTTGTTGTTCATCTTTTGTGACAGAGGCTGGCCCCTTTCTCATCATGTATGAGTAGTAGCATATGTCCTCGTGCACTAATTGCCTGATGATAAAATCAAACACTCCCTTATCCATGGTTATGGACCTCATTGATTTGCTGGGATCCTTTAGGTATCAAAACGCTTCGAATGAGGTCTCCGAGTAACCGTTCCCTCGGGATCATTGCCTGACTCATCAGACTCCCTCCTGATCCTCTGCATCGTTCTCATATTGACACTCAAGCACTCATAGATCTTCACATGGGAGTTCCAGGCGTGAATTTCGAGCATCACAGCTTACATTTACAAAATTTAGGGAGGATTAAATTTAATTATGGTATTACCTCTATCACATATTATGTACAACTGAGTCTTCTATGATAGGAATAAGATGGAATCGACGCCAGACAACACGCATGTAATTTTGTAGGGAGTCCAGTTCAAAGGTGATTAAGTATGTGTGTTCGTACCCTAGCATCATCGACTACTCTGTGGGCTCTGTGAACTTGGATAACGGAATATTCATTCGTTTTCTCTATCACTCGCGCTTAGTGTATTGGACGAAGTCACGTTCCATAAAGCCCTTTCGTACATTAAGGAAGAGGTGGGGTGTTACCTCAACCTTATTAGCAGTAAGTTCGGTGAGATTAACTCATTTTTCTGCTAAGTCTCTCGTTTTACTTCCACCAAAATTTCCCCTCTAGCTGACGTGTTAAAAGGAGAAATTAAGTTCTAGGAAGCTTGAAGATATTTTCAAAGCTTCTTTTTGTATCATCATGAAGCATTTCATGAGGTTCTTTTGAGGGGTGCCTGGTTCTATGAGGGAGAACCTTCTAAAATAGTGGTCACTAAAATGGCCTGAAGAATTTCTTCCGAGAATAATTCGGTCAGCTCTTAGAGGAGCTTGTGGTACTAATTTGTTGTGGAGGAAAGGGGGTCATCTTCGCGGTTCCGCACCGACCCCGTTAACTCGGGGTCGGAGCTTAGCTTATCTTATCTGAACTATGACAGGTGATTGCATATCTAGGAGTCTAAATTGCGATTATGGTAGTACATCTTATATCATACATCACGTCATTTACATTCTTGATACTTGGGCGCATTTCGTACCTCTCATTGAGGTAGCGATCATCGATGACGAACTAAGAAGTTCAGGGGAAGGAGATGGGATGCGCCGCTTGATTTGGGGGTGCATGCAGCTTTCATTGTTTTATTTTGATTGAGTTAAAGTACTTGATAAGACAGAATCAAACTAACTCATGCCAGTATAAGCTTGGATGCATCAACAATAAAGCTCTAGTCCCAAAGAAGGTCCTGGGATTTAGTTTCCAGTAAAGATTAAGAGTAACCAATGACATAATGGGCCATTCTAAAGTCCACATTCGGCGTGAGTTTAATTCGAAGGACCACAGACTTACCGACTGGTACTTCTCTGATTCACCCAGGCGAGCCTTACAAGATACCAGATTTTGCTAATATTCTTTTACACTCGGATTTTTTTTAGCTTTCGAGAGGTTTAAGGATGCGATATTAAAAGTTCTGTCAAACAAACTTAGAGTTCTACTTTTCTAGCACGTGTCATTAAAACGTCTTTTCCATTGTGTACAAGTGTGTTGAGATGAAAGTGTAAAGAATCGAGATCTCTGCTCTCCTACGCTTGGGCCAAATCAAGTACAACATCGCCAAGCGGCTCAACGTCAGCCGGATGACCGTCCACAAAGTTACGGAGAGGCTCGAGAACGGGGAAGAGCTCGAAGATCGAACTCGTTTAGGCAGACCTTAGGTTGTCAACCATTTGGCTGTTGGAAAGGCGTTCGAAAGTACTCGATGCTCAAAATGACTGCGCTCGAGAAGATGAAGAACAACTCGGTGGCCACGGTGTCAAGAGTCGTCAAAGAGGAGGGTGACAAGAGCTTGTGGTGAGTCGAAAGGCATCTGCTCACCGACCGTACGCGAGAACAACGTCGCTTCAAGTTTCATGACGATCGAATTCTCATTTTTTTTCTTATAAAAACCCCTTCACAGTCGATCCGGTCATCAACACGCAGAACAACCTCATAATAAGCTTCGGCCAGGATGTCTCCGAGACTCACTACATGTCCACGACCAAGCACCCAGCGTCGTGGATTCGAATGGCGAGAAGATGCCGCCCATGTTGTTCGCGGTCGGTTACAGGGTCACCACGGCCGATTTAGGGACCAATTGGCTACGAAAGTCTTGCCCTGGGTGAGATTGATCACAAAGGTGAACTACCTCTATCAGCAGGATGGGGCCTCGGCCCAGACGGCGAAGGGCTTGCAAGAGTGATTGGGGTCGAAGTAGTTTTGGCCGTCGCAGTTGCCCAACCTCAATCCCCTCAAATACAGCGTGTGAGCGCATGTCGAGGATAAGGCCTGCAACGTCCTCCACAGCACGTCGATGTGCTGAAGTCCTCCGTCAACCGCGTGTGAGGCAGCGGTTGATGCTTCAGGAGTCTACTGGAGCGTATGCTCGCTGTCTAGGGCGGCCACATTGATTACTATTACAATTTAAAACAGTTATATGTTAAAATAATAAAGATAATGTCTAACTACCTTAAAACTATCATTGTGTCCTTTGTTGAGAGCGTCGTAACAATTGTAACATGACTTTTGCAATACCCGGTTAGAGTATTTTTTCGAACGATATCCCAGGGACCGAGTGCCAATTATGAAATTTTACTCCTTCTTTGTAGTAAAAAAATCGGGTGTGGGAAGGGATGATTGTCGTTGCCACTATTCTGCAGACTGCGGGAGGGGGGGGACCGGAAATAACCCTTGGACATTACTAACTAGCACAGAGCAGACCAAAGACAGCAGCTTAGCTCTATCTAACCAAATACTTTACGAGAGAGAGAATATGAATTTGTAAAGAAAGGCAAATAGGGAGAAATGAGGAGATAACTATAGAAAATCTGGATGTATAAAGTGAAAGGAGGACTCATCAGCTTTCGCAGGCCCTTTCAAAGGGTTCATGTCAACCCAGTGATCCAGCCCTTGTCTCTTAGCACTCGGGCCGGGGGACGTGTCGCTCCTCCAGGTAGCAGGTTCAGCAATAGACACAGGGTACCCTCTGCGGGACAGTCTTGGGGGATTTGAGGTAAGTAGGGCATGAAGGTAATGAGAGGTTTTAATATGGGCGAGGTAAACTAAGGCTTTAAACACATTTGCTGCCTTCTTAAAAATAATTCAAATGTCCATAAGTAGCTGATGTAATTCATACAATAGGAGCAACGAAAAGATGGCACTATGGTATGTGAAATCACCACGATCGATGGAAGTGTCTAGTCAATGGTAACAGAACTGATGAATTGTTTACGTCAGACAATAGAATTACTTTGAATTCAAATTTTATAACTCATTAAATCTGTAACTAAATTAACAAATGCCCTCAAAAAGCATCTAAAGAAAGGTCAAGAAATTATTTTGAACTAAACTTGAATGGTCCTAAAGGTTTACAAAGTAATTTGGGCTAAACTTGAATGGTCCTAAAGGTTTAAAAAGTAACTTGAGCTAAACTTGAATGGTCCTAAAGGTTTACAAAGTAACTTGAGCTAAACTTGAATAGTACTAAAGGGTTTGATCAATACTTTGACTTTCTAAATATAGTTGCTCTGACAAAATATGAGTGTTTTCTTTACCTTTTTGGTATATAATAAGAAATAATAATGGATTTTTTTTTTTGTATGTCTCTCTTCAAAGTCATGAGCCTTCGCAGAGGGAGGGCGTGTCTTTCAACTACGGCAATGCCTGAGAGAGGAGATGCGTCCTCAAAGTACGCTCGAAGGCAAAAATGGAAGGAAATGAGCGCATAGCAGCAGGTAACGTATTTCACATTCCTGAGACACCCAATGAGAAAGCACGATCACCCAAACAGCACAGACAACTACATGGAACAATCAATAGCGGAGCTGCAGCAGAGCAGGACGGTAGCCATGCCGTGTTTTCTTGGGAGGGGGGGGGCTAATATTTTAAAAATATTTTTTGCAAATACCATCTTGATATTTAAGTTTTCGATTCGCCGTAATTACATATATCTTACGTTGGGAATGGAGTGATAAGAAAAAGCCACTTACCAGCCAGTTCGTTATTAAGTACCGCGACTACCAAACCAACAAAACTTGAAAGATTCAGAGTCCATAAGTACCATTATTGTTGTAGTTTTTTGAGCTGAGATTATAGGATTTTGTTATGATAATATATACAAACACTTGTATTTCTATCATAAAATTTAATTATAAAATGATATTTAATATAATCAGTTTAGGAAATAGAATTGCAAATAGGTTACCGTGAGTTGAGGATTGTGAAGATGGTGGTTGCTACAAAATTATTGGAATGGACTTCCAGAATTGGCGATGAATTCTTAGAAATTTGAATGTATTTTAACTTATGGAATGGCTAGGGGCAAAATACAATTACAGAGCTTTACTATTCAGTCAGTTCTCTCCAACGAGTAAGTCAACCAGGCAGTTCACAAAACCAAAATGGTAATGTGAAGCTGGAGCCACAGACAAAATAACCTCTTCCAGAAGATATAAATGTACATGCTTTCACACACGGGAGAACTTCTCTCCTGTGTGGAATTGAAACCATATTATTATTTTAGACTAAAAAATTGGGAGGACTAATCAGATTTGGGGGCCCTAATCCCCCCCTAATCCTCTCCCATTGCTACGGAGAGGAAAGTGAACCAGAACTGACCTTTGTGGTAAACAAAAACGTACACTTCAGCCAGCCGCAAAAGATGATTTCAAATATTTTAATCATCTTGTCAACCTTTAGTCTTCTGAATTTACCTGATTTAATCATCTTATTTGGTATTTATCTTCGCTCCTCCTAAGGTTTTCATTTCATATTAATTAATTTTGTTGATTGGTTTTTTGCTTTTTTGTAGGCGTTCCCTATCCTCTGTATCATTCTTATAAATATTACAATTTTCAATACTTCTGTTATTCCTTGATAAAGAACTCGAAATAAAGTTCGAAAGTACTTGGAATCTTCGTATTAATTTTTCCTGTGGGCTTTGTTGCATTTATTGCTTACTCACGCGATACTTTGTGAGTTTTCCACATATTTAGAATGAGGACGAGATGAAAAATACGAGCGGAACCAGCTCAGGGCAGTTCTAGAAACAGCCAAGAAATATCGATGCAGATGTGATGAAACACCTAATTTGTACATGGATCAAAGTGCACAATTCTACTAATTATTTGGCCTCTTAGCGATGAATTTCTATCGTAAAAATCCTAATACATTTTGTAAATATAGTGAAAAGCTACTTATAAAGCCTGGATAGAAATATTGCTGAATTATTTGCTATTAGGTTTAAAATTATTTAAAGTAAAAAGGATATCACTGGAATCTTCTTTACGCACAGTGTATAAATACATTTTCAAAAACTGACCAATAAGTTTCTTATAAAAGCCCCAAACAGTCATAACCAAATGACTAAATTAAACACTTAAATGGGGTCATTTACAAAAAAAGAAGTGGTCGGTTTCATAGTGTAACTGTGTTTCATTGAGAAAGGATTAAAAATAAAATAATGATTATAAAATAATACCAAGAAGCAATAATATAGTAATGACAAAATAATAGTAGAAAGGGATAATTAATTATTTTTAAAATAATAATAATAATGAAATAATAACAGCAAGTGATAATCATCACCATCATCCTCACTAACTCTATAATTTAAGAAGGGGATTTTTTTGAGTATTTGAATAGTAATTTAATCTTAGTTTGGTTATGACTTATGGTTTTTTACCAAAGTTATTTCTAATAATTCTTTTATAATATCAAAAAACAAAATGGTAAAGTTCAGAAATAAATATAAGTATCGAAGTTTTGTGAATTTATTAAAACCCAAAGAATTACAAATAGGGAAGTTCAGAAAATTTATTTTTATATATCTTCTATAACTATATTTTAGCAACGTGATATTTTGAAAAGAGAAAAATTTAGTTTAGAGTGCCTTTTTAAAATTATTATAATTGGCGAAGTTCATAAAATTTATAAAAATATAACTATGGCTACTTTTTTTGAGATTTTAAATTTTAATCTTAGTGGCGAAACCATTGACTGGTTAACTAATAAGATAAATAATATCAATATTTGAAAAAGTACGAGATAGTAAACTAATAATTTAAAATAATAAGAATAAACAATAATAAAGAATAAAGATATTGATAGTAACAACAAATAATTAATTATACTACAAATAATAATATATAAATAATAATATTAACTAAGGACCCGTCGCTTCTTTAAACTACAATAAGAGAATATTTGCTATTTGTTAACGCGAAAGCTTTCGGAGAAATCTGGAGTTCGATTATTTGACAGACTGGTGCCTATGAAAGGTTAGGAATAACCTTGGTTTGGGTTAAGTTACCTAAATACGAGTTCTACTTTGATGACCCAGAAACAGGTACACATACCCAGACAATTGACAGGCTATGGAGAAGTGCTACACGGAACCAAAAGCACCAGAGGTAGACAGGACTTGGAATTGGCCTTGGAGGAGTTCCAATGTCAGCCGAATCAAAGACTTATGGTCGCTTGAAATTAAACATTAATTTAAATAAATGACAAATACCCTAACCAAACCTAATTTAGAATAGGCTAGGTTAGTTTAGGATAGGTCAGGTAAAGTTAGGTTATATTAGGGTCGAAAAAACCCTGGGATGTTTCGTCTTTACACGAACCAATCAACTTAATAAAGGCAAGTAATGAAAACAAATTAACGAAAGTGAATGGGCCCCCCTGTCACCCCCGGTTAAGAAATAAGCGCCGAATATGTATATAATATAAACAAAATTACTATAAATTTTTAAATGTATGGTGAATGACAAGAACTCTTTAAAGCATTGTAATATAACTTTATGGTTAAAACAGACACCTGTTTACCTGTGCAGTCGTTCTAGAGTAAGACGGTACCCGTGTACTATGGTACATTATCGCCGTGTATTATTACAAGCGAGCCAAGGTATAGCGAAGAATTGGCTTCTTGCAAAAGAATGAGACACGAGCAAATGGACGGGAGACCAATGTCGAAAGATAATGACGAGAAACTAGTTTCATTGATGCGCAGACGCCGCCAAGCATGTAAAAGTCTTTTTAGGGCCCAGTTTATGGAACTTAGATTAGAGAAGTCTACGGCCGAGCCATGTGGAAAGATTCTATCACAGGCTTAGCGACATTGAACCACTTTAGCTGTGGTTATTCGTCAGAAGGGAGTCACGATTCGGGGGCAACTTAGCGGTCACTGCCCTCTATTGTAGAGAGCCGTAATATCTATCGCACATTAAACTCTAGGTGTCTACTGTGGTGAACCTCAGTCGGTGCTAAAAGGCAGCCAAAATAAAAGTTACAAAAAAAAACTTTGACGAAAGGGAACCACCATACGACCATAAAAACATTTGCACCAGTGAATAGAGAGTACCGGCCTGAATACCGCACCATGCATTGATATTCCATTAGCTACGAAAAAAAAGAACGATTAAAAATGAGCAAAGACGAATTGAATTTATCGCAGACATGGCAAAAACTAATTAATTTCCGTAGATAGTTTCTTGCTCTCATTAAAATGCTATCACTCATCAGCTGAAAGAAAGGAACTCTCAGATTTGTATTTTATCACGAGGTTTGTATCGATTATTGATTAGAAAAAGTCTTCAAAAAAGTTCATGCGTTATATTCATGTCACGAAATATAAAAGGAATAACAGCCTTGTATTCTTGTCACAAGTCCTCACACCCCGACAGGGGAAAAAGTCTTAAGTCTATGTAAATATGATAATATCGCGGTGATACCAACATTAAGAAGCGAGTTCACATTTGGACCTCAAAATTGTACTATCATTTCAACTTCATCTTTAAGGTATTCTAAAATTTAATAAATAATTATTTACTGACAATACATGAATTTCTCCATGCATTCACTGGCTCCTTTGTTTCGTTCTTTTCACGTGAATCGTCTTGTTTCAAAGGAAAACAATTTTAATTTCTGTATTTCCTCGTGGGATTTATAATACATGATTTCCAGCAATTTGAGGGGGGTACCTCAACCCATCAAATTATCACCCTTATCTCCCGTCTCTCAAAAAGTAGCAGAACTAAACTTAGAAAGGGCGAAACCGTCAGTCACAGACAGTTTCGGTCCATCACTCAGCTGCTTAAAACCTTTGACCGAAGTGCACCCGGTTCTGATACTTCATATACAGTCATGGAAAGGTTTTGTGCCTACTATATTTTTTCATTCAAGAAAATTAATAGAAGTAATCAAACATTGCATTATGTTTTAGCATGTTTGTATCATAATTTAAAAGTGAATTATAAATAAAAAATAGAGCACGAACCCATTTTATTAATAAATACAGTCAATTGATGCGCGCAGACAATATTTAATAAAACGATTTCTCTTGTTCTTCAGAAATGCTTCAGTTCGTTTTGTTATGTTGGGGGACCAAATTTGGGATGGTATCCTATCTGATAGTGCTCCATTTTTGTTCAATAAACGCCCGCAACTTCTCACAATTGGATCGATTCTGTATATCAACCGCCAGTTTGATTATCGTCCACAGATTCTCTAATGGGTTTCAAATCTGGCGAATTCCCGAGCCAAGATTACAAAAGTTCGAAGTTATTTTCAACCATGAACTTTGTTATTGCCTTTGTTGTGTGACAAGGTTAGCCCTCGTGTTGAAAAATACAAGTTTTATCCCCAAATTGGTCCTGAACTTTTTTAAAGGGTTCTGATAAGGCACGTTCGGGTACCATTTTGAGTTCATGACAATGTTCTTGAGCAAAATTGTTAGTGATCTAGTTCTCTTAGGTGAGAAGCAGCCCCATACAGGGTAAGTGTCTGGATTGTTCACCATGGCCACGACGCAGGACTCGTGAAAGCGTTTCACTTTTCTGCTCCTAGGGAGGGTCTTCCAGAAGCTCCAAACAAGCGGAAGGGAGATTCACCAAAGAATATCACTTTGCGTTCACAGCTGTTTCTTTCCAATAACTTGATAAAATATTTAAATTGATATTAAGCCGCAAATGTCCTGTCGAAATCATAAAAAAGTGTCTCATTATTTATTTCACTCTTCAAAGCCTTTTTACCTCTTTATACACCTTGTAATATGCTTTTTATGCAGGGGCAAATAACTTCATCCAATTTACAGCTACCAAAGAATCTTCAAGTAACGGTGATTTAATAAATAATTTCCTAGTTTGAGTCAACCAGAGTTCGAGAATGTGTATCCAATTAGCAAATGTCAAGAAGTAATCACTAGGTACATATACACACATAACATCTTTTAACGACTAAAAAGTTAAACTAATTTAAGCCTCTGACTTAGCTTATGATGCAAGCAACCCTAAATATAAGCTAGTAATGGAAGCTTCCCACAATACCCCAAATCAAATCAAATCAATCAAATCAAATCAAATACCCCAAATCAAATCGGGCTGAAATGAAGAGGGCAGGAAAACCTCAACTTGGTTAAAGAAACTTAGTAGCTTGGGTTTTTCCGTCTCCTAACTTTCCTATTTGTTGTAAAAAATATTCATTATTACTATTTGGTTTATATAACTTAGAAACATTTTCACTTGTCACCCCATAAGAGTGTGTCAGGTGTAGCAATGGAAGCTATCGGGTTGGGGGTTATTCTTTTTTATCTATGTAGCACCCTCTTTAGCCCTCTGGTAGGTTGTCTAAACGCGTAAGTTATCGTATGCAAGCAATTTAACACACCACGACTTTCTTTCAGAGAAAATCAAAAGAAAATTACCTTATTTAAGTTGCAATGCATCATTTCCTGCGCTTACATTTTACGCACCATTTTTGTTTATTTCAAAGGTAGTTTCCCCCTAACGCCCCCCCAAATATTCGAAATATCTTTTAACTTTGTAGCGAACCAAATAACTAATCATTAATTGGGCAGAATCAGCCGCATTATTATTGGTTAAAAAGAAATTCGAAATTCGGCGGTAGAAAATCGCTTATGAGCAATTGCCCACCACTACCCGGGCAAGGACGATCCCTCCCTTAGCAAACATAACGAAAGTATTGCGTCACTAATGATACCACTCACTCGGAGTCTGATAGGTATACATATGTACATGGATATACATATTTTACTTATAGCTCGTGCATGTACGTAGGTAAATATGTGTACACACGAAGATCGCGGAAAAGCTGTCTTCCTGATCAGTCCTTCTCACCGCGTGTGTAAACAAAAGTTAGTTCCAAACAAACAATGATAATTATCGGAGACGCCCACGGAAAGAAAATATAAAGAAAAATAGGCGAGATAAACACGCCATGCATTTTAAGTGTTAATTTTAAAATTTATTAATCATTATCATGCATAATTTAAGCGTACGTGTGTAATTAGTAATCATAAATACACAAAGAAGTAATAAAGGAACGTAACCCACAATATATTACAGGTGTAATTAAAATTACATTAACATCCGTACACACATATATGTTAACACATTCATACACACATACACAAACATATAAATACATAATAATAATATACGCGTGCACACAAACATATTCCCGTTAATAATAATAATAAAGTTCACACATATACAAGTGTACACAAATATAGAAGGAATAATAAAATACACATGCGCATATAAATCCATGTACGAAGAATAATATTATGCGCACGCATGCACACATCTCTACTAATAATGTTTATACATACGTACACATATATGCAGTCACATACACACACGTCAAGCAGCATGAAGGTCGTACTACTGTACAAAATACATCAGGTGCTAGGTTTAATTTGTACTGTCCCAACATCGGGAATGTAAAGATGTACGCGTTTTACATCTTTTAAGTGGACAATACACTTTTCTTCTCGCCATTTAAATCCAAAACCAATGAGGGCATCACCCACAGAAGGATTGTAAGCAGGAATCTGTAAAGAAAGAAGTGAAGATAGACGAAGCTAAAATGTGTAGAAAATAGATAGTCACAAATCCTCCTATGGACATTGTGATCGGCAGAGAATGTTCATGCTGGAGTTTGTGCCTGGAGGGTACGCAACCCTATAAATGTATGTTCCAGCATCGTTTCCATACTACACCTTGCTAGGGTGGCGGGGGTGGTGGAATGACAAAAGAGAGTATGTAAGAAATGGCAGGCGGTACCACGTATATGAAAGCAAATCACGATTTGAAGAAATGCAACGATATTCCATTTTGGAAAAAAAGGAATTCCCATGAAAATTTATGTGCAGAATTTTACCTCTGAATGTGTACATACGAGGGGCGGTCAATAATTTTTGCAATTCGGATATAAGGAAACGAGATATGAGGAAAAGTGTTTTATTATTTTTCAATATAACTACCCTCGACTTCAATGCACTTGCGCCACTTCGTCCCTGAGGCTTCGAATTCCAGCGAGCAATGGTTGCATAGGAAGGGGTGGTGTCGGTGTACACTGCAACCATGCGTTCATGGATCTCTTTTGCATTCTTGCCTTCCTTGGTAAAAAATTTGATCACTGCGCGGTGCTCAACCTTCTCCATTGTTGAAAAATTTGTGACAAACGATCTGCGATCAGCTACTACTTTTTAAATAGACGAGGCAGGAGTGTGCAGGTGCAGGTCCTGATTTGTCATAACTTGTCCTAACACCCCCACAAACAGCCATCCTCCTTCCTCCGTTTTGCCCTACCGATTCGCAAAACTAATTGACCGCTTCTCGTAACAGGAGCTGCGACAACAGCCTAAATAGGGAAAAGAGGCGCCCGATTTCTGCGGAGGGGAAAGTTAGGCCCGAGCTGAGTGAAATCGGGTGGACTCAGGATTCGGTTACTAGCCATGAAAGGGAGCAGCAATACTTTCACTGTGGTATTTGTAATTAAAAGACGAAACGTTTTTGAACTTTCATTTTGTAGAAAGAAAGTTAGCAGAATCTTCGGTCGTATGCATATAAACTGAAACTTTTAGAATTGAAGTGGAGTAGTCGCCAAAGGTTTTGAGACTAATATATATATATATATATATATATATATATATATATATATATATATATATATATATATATATATATATATATATATATATATATATATTATATATATATATATATAAATATATATATATATATATATATATATATATATATATATATATATATATATATATATATATGTATATATATATATATAAGCACGGTTTTACTTAATGACAAGTAACTTAAATGGAAAAAAAAACTGTTTTGAAGCAGAAAGTTTGTTAGAACAGGACTAGTTTCGATATGTAGCTTCCCATATCCTCTTAAGCCGGTAAGTAAGAGAAATTATTGCCTGTTATTATATATTCCAGTATTTCAGTTTTCTTTGTCAATTTCTGTTAGTTTACGGCTGATGATGATATGGGTAGCTACATTTCGAAACTAGTCCCGTTCGAATAAACTTTATAATATATATATATATAATATATATATATATATATATATATATATATATACATATATATATATATATATATATATATATATATATATACATATATATATATATATATATATATATATATATATATATATATATATATATATATATATAAATATATATATATATATATTATGTATATATGCAGGAAAGAAATCACAGTGTTAGGATCGATTTATTTGTGAAACCAGGTTTCGACAGAGACCATCATCTTCAATCGCTTGCAAACTAATGAATACAGAGATGCTTAGCCCAGCGATACAAAAATTTACAAGTCGGAATGTAATTAGGGGGGGGGCATTATGGGGAAGTAGCGGCATTTTTTAGTTAAGGAAGGACAAATTCTTTGCTTATCAAGGGATTAGTGTTGAATTGCCTATCGGACGTATTAAAGTTTGGAATTTCCTTTATAAGAGCTCATTCTATTAGATGCCTATGTATATAATTATGAGAATTCCAACATATTTTTGGATTATCAATGTCAATTGAATTGTTGTTATTTTACATGTGGAGAAACAAACTAGAAGAAAGGCTTCCACGGCGTATGTCGCATTTGTGTTCATTTATTCTCCTGGAGAATCTGCTGCTTTCGCCAATATATACTTGATTGCAAGATTTGCAAGGGATATAATAAACCCCCTGTTCTTTATCGATGGATCTATTTTTTAGGCAGACTATTTTGGATCGTTTTTTGCATTGAAAGGCAACATTGATGTTGTTGGTCCGTTCCAACTTTTAAAAATTAATTACGTGGGACGAATATGGGAATGAATTATAATTATTATTACATACTTTTTTCTTAGGATTAGATGGTGAGTAAAAGTTGGTTCTGGCTTTATAATGACATTTGGATGATCGTTTCAATTTCATCATGCAGGAAACAAGGATCACTTATGCGATATAATCTTAGGAAAACGGAAGAAACTACAGCCCTTTTAACAGATTCGTCGTGCCGAGAGAAATAGTGAATATAGGCATTAGAGTTCGTTGGTTTCTGATAAACAGAACAATCTGCTTTGTTGTTTAGTTTAGGTATTTTGACATCAAGAAATGGCAATGAGTTTTTTGTTCCCATTCTACTTTAAATGTAATGGTGATGTGAATGTTGTCTAATTGTTCAAAGAAGGAATCAAATGCGTTACATTAATAGGCCATGTGGCACATACATCATCCACATAGCGTACTCAAGTTATTGGATTAGTTAAGATATGGGGGGGGGGAATGTTTCTCGAAGTTTTCCATGAATAGATTGCATAGGATGGGGAAAAGGGGATTACTCATACTCAGGTCATATTTCTGCCTGTCAAAACAATCTTTAGCTTAAAACACATAATGAAATTATATTACATTCCCATACTAACCCCAATTAATTAATTTTAAAAAGTTGGGCACGGACCAACAACATCAATGTTGCCTTTCAATACGAAACGATCCAAAATATCTTGTCTAAAAATAGAGCCACCGATAAAGTACAGGGGGTTTATTATATTCCAAGCAAAATTTGCAATCAAGTATACATTGACGAAAGCAGCAGATTCTCTAAAAGAATGAAGGAACACAAATGCGATATGCGCCGTAGAAGCCTATCATCTAGCCTGTTCCTACACTTGTCAAATGAAAACCATTCAATTGACATTGATAATGCAGAAATAATTTATAATTCTCACAATTCCTATACATAAGTGTCTAATAGAATCAACTCATATAAAGGAAATTCCAAATTTTAATACTTCCGATTGACAATTCAACACTAATCCCTTGATAAGCAGAAGACTCCTCAGGTCTCTGATAAAAAATGCCGAAGGCCCATACCGCCCCTCCTTAATTACATTCAGACTTGTAAATTTGTGTGCCCCCTAAGTTAAGCATCTCTCTGTATTCATTAGTTTACCGGTCATTAGTTTTAAAATCGACATCATACTAATAATTATTCTAATATTTAAATTATTGGAGGTTTATTAAAAAGTCATCATTTCAAAAATAATGAGAAAAAACAGTGCATTCCTTCGCTGAATCATAAAATCGTGTTCTGATCCTGTTCTTATAGGACGTTTTTTTCATCCCCTAGAGCTTTGATATTCGATTAAAATGGTAATAATGATAACAAATATGTGTTAAATAAATGATGTTGGGTAATTATAAACTATTTCGTAATTATCTTTTTTTTTTAATTCCATAAATGGTTCTCTCTAAAGAAAAGCGTGCAACTATTGTTGCGTGAAATACAAGGAAATAGTTGCTAAGGGTATTGCATCAAGAAGCTCTGACTTTAGAATAATTAATGACTTTAAAAAGGCAGGATTAAGTCGTATAAAGTAGTCTTATGGATGCTCAAATGCTTCAAATGAACGCCAGGATCGCTTCCTGGTAAGGTCCCAGCTCAAGGATCGGGTTGCTTCTAATGCCAAACTTACTCACGAGTACAGAGCAGTGGACATTCTTAGACAAAAGTCTCAGGTCAAGAAGGGCTGAGAAGAAACTTTAGCTCACCAAGAAGAACCTTACAAATAGGATCCACTTTGGTAGGAATTATAAAAAATGGACTGTTGAAGTGATATTATCTGAGGAAGCTCCCATCTGCATGTTTTGAACTTCTGAAACCACTTCATTAGGAGGAGAAAAGGGGAATACTTTCGCACTTGTTATATCGTACCCACGGTAAAGGATCCCTACACTTGGCAAGTCTGAGGTTGCTCATCATCTAATATGGAAATTGGACCACTAACAACTTTGCCCAAGATCACTGCCACGAACTCCAAATGCTACCAAAACGTGCTTTATCAGCATCTCCTCCCAGCAGTTCACCCCCAAGTTATGGATGATAACTTTATTTTTCAGCATGGTGGTGCATTGTGTCACAAAGCTAAAACAATAAAAAAGTGCTTGGCTGAAAATAACATCTAACCTTTTGACCAAGGTACAGGAAATCGCCAGATTTGAAAACAATAAAAATTGCGACCTATAATCAAACTAGCATTTGAGGGAGGATGGGAGGCCCGGTACTCCTTTATATACCCCCATAGTCACAATGTCTAGAGCCAAAGTAGGCTCCAAGCACTGTGAGAATGGCAGGTAGGAGTCAGAGGGAGAAGAAAAGTTAAGTTTTAGAATAGGACAGCGAAGAAAATAGTAGGAGACAAAAGTGGACTTAGTTAGTCATGGGACCTAAAGCTTAAAGTGGAATCCAAACCACGATGTGTCTCTTGTCTCTAACAATAACTGTAACAGTTTATCGTGACCCCTATCCCACGTATCACTGTGAGTCCCGTGTGCGAATATGCTAGTAAAAACGAATAAATGCAGAAGGCTGAAGGAAGTAAGAGGTTTGCAAAGAGATGCTAAATTGCATGGAGGTCAAGGTTATCTCTGTCCATTTTAGGTAGTATAGCTAGCGTGATAAAGTTGGAAAGTAGTATTGGTATTTATGAGGCGTTCAAACCGTTATTAGTAGATACTCTTACTAAATACTGGTGTAGTTTTCTATCTCTCTATCTATTCTTTCCTATTCCTACCCTACTTATAATTGACTATATGCTATTCTCTGGTTTACTTCGGTTAACTAATTACTCTTAGTCGTCGTCGAGTATCAATCTCTTTCTCTAGGTGTAGATTTCTTCTTCGTCTTCTTCTCCTCCTCCCTGATTTATCCTTGGGAAACTTGGGAATAATCTGTGTGATCTCCATTTTTCTCTCTGGGCAATTTGGTTGGTTAATTCAACTCTTACTTCATTCTGTGTCTTTTCTAAGACTTTCCTTGCTCTTTTTGCAATTATTCTGTTAAGTGGATTTATCCTTGCTTCCCTATGCAAGTCTCGTATTCTTCTTCTTTCTCCTCTTCTGGTGTTTGTTGTTAAGTACATAGCTTTGTTTTGGACTCTTTGGAGTCTTAATAGGTTACTTCTCGAGATCGTGTACATCGCGATGGTTGGATAAATAATCACGGACTCTACTATGGCTTGATAGATTTTTCTCTTGTTTTTCATGCTTAGGTAAACTAACTTGTACAGTAATGCCAGGCCGCTCTTCCCTCGATTTACCCTTACAGTTACGTGCTTTTTATAACCCGATTTTGTAATGGTTAGTCCGAGCACTTTACATTCTTTGTCGTATTTGTAGCGCTGTCCTTCTACATATACAGCTGAGATTTTCCTCCTGTCCACGGGTATCATTTTGAATTATCCCTGTTGGTTTTAATTTTGAATTTTTCTTCGTATCTATTAATGCTTCTTATCTCTTCTGCAGTCATCCTAGCTTGCATTGGTCCGTTCCTGTAGGGGCAAACAATGATTTGAGTGACGTCGACGGCAAATTGGATGTTCAAGCAGCCTTTATTTTTTGGTGGTGGTATATCTGCTGTGTAGATTGAATAGAGAAACGGACTCAGACATCTGCATTGGGGCAAACCCGCAGCGAGCTCGACTATTTCACTCTGATGTCGTCCTATTTCCACATAAGCACGTCTCTCCATTACATAATCACATAAAATCCATTCGATCTTGTCGTTTATTCCTAATCTGAGTATTTTGAGTTGTATACCCCTCTTCCATACTTTGTCGAATGCCTTGGACACGTCCCGGCATACAATGACTACGCTCATTTTTTCTCTCTTTGCTTTCGCTATCTTTTCAAGAATGACTCCAAGTCCCATCTCCGTGCTTCTGTTTTTCCTGAAGCCAAATTGGCAGCTGTTTCTTCGGCCATTATCATCGAGAAATTTAGACATTCTGTTATTTATTGTTTTTTTTCCAATACCTTACCGATGAAATCTAGCACTTGATCTGGGGGATTTTCCCGCTTTGGGTATGAATATCATCTTCGCCACTTTCAGTTCATCGGGAAAGTATCCCGTGTTTAAACACGCATTGAAGACGTTTCTCACTCCCTCCAGTATGTTCGGGGGTGCTTCGATGTAATTTAATTTGGTCAGTCTCGATCTGCCTGGGGCTCTCTGTCAGAAGTTCTTTATGGTTTCTTTTAATTCATCAGATGTAATGATTGCGTCTATTCCGTTGTTGTTGTTTCTCCTTTCCTCGACAAAGTGGAAGGGGTATGTCCTTCCGATCTCTCCATTGAGTTCGTCCACGATCTGATGTTCGAAATCAATGTCATAGTCCTCATTCTCTTCTTCGCTAATTTTGAATACATTTTTCCAGTGCTCTCTTAATAATGCCTCTATTTCTCCTCATCTTCTAAAATGTTGTTCCCTGCATCCTTAATTTTCATTTTATCCATTGTTGCCCGAGTCTTTAATCTGTTGATATGTTTCCAAAATTCCCTTGGTGATGTTTCCACATCTATTTTTTCGATGTGCTGATCCCATTTCTCTTTCTGTTTTTCATAAATTAGTGTTATTAGCTCTCTTTTCTGTCTCCTTGGTGCGTTGTATGCTCCCCTTGATGTTCCGAAACTTCTTATATGTTCTGCCGCCCGGCCAACCTTTTTGCTCAAAGCCACCATTTCTGGTGTCTACCTAAATTGTTTAATGGTTTAGAACGAGTTAATGGGGGTGTCCCCCTTCTCTGCCCTTTTAATTTCTTCTCTGATCCTATCCAACTCCCCGGTGATTTCCTCTAGAGTGGCTTTCCCGAGCGGGCTGGGCACGTATGTCTGAAGTAATTCTTTGTACTTATTCCAATTCGCTCTATGGTACGCCTTCCCTCGTAGGGATTTGTATAGGATCCTTGTTTATGTACATTAGAGTCGCAGTGTGGTCACTGCAAGGAACGTCCACCGGTTCCATAAAATAGTTGGAGGGCAGATTGAAGTTAGCCAGGCACATGTCCGGTTTTGTTGCGTGATCTCTTCGTAAGTATGTAGGGGAATTGGGTCCCAGTATTTGCACTATACCTCTATTAATATACGTGTTAAGTTGTTTTCCGACTCTGAATGTTTATCTGTACCCAGAAGCCTCGCAATGGGCGTTTAAATTGCCCATCAAAATGACCGGTATCCTATAGTTGAAAGGTTTAGTAAAGTTTTGTACCGGTAATTGGGGACGCCTGGGTGGCTGGTATTCAGTTGCGACAATGATGTTGCTTAATTCTATTTTAATTTGTATAGCTAAATTTGCATCTACCAATCCTTGCTTGACCGCTATTGCCGCTCCGTCGTGTGTTTCTCCTGAAGGATTTGTGTCAAATGAAAAGAATTTATAGGTTGAGTAGGCTGGGAAAGCCTCTTTGAGAATGGTGTCATTACCAAGGGTATTTGTTACCGAGTTTTGGTACTACTCTTGGGGCAACCAGATGGGTCGGCTGCCTGTTTGCTTCTCCTGCGAATGCCTGAAATTCCCAAGGCACTGACTCAAAAAACAGTAGAAAGTTCTCTTCTCGCTTGATTATAGGCTGGGTAAAGGTGATCAGAGATTTCTTCAAAAGTAAAAGGATTCAATATTCTTGGACGGTCGTCAAAATGTCTTTCCTTAATGAGAGAATTTATCCTTAAACGCAGTCTATCTCCCTCTTTACATCAACAGCCCGTATACATGAATGGAGTATTTTTAACATTGACTTATACCTAATTTATATATTTGATTAGGTCCCATAATATTAAATTAATTCTCTCAACTTGCATCAACTTATTGGACCAATTCTTACACAATTATTAAGTCTTACAAATGCTATATAATAATAAAATGACTTAATACGACACTTTCCTTTTAATCTTAGGACGAAAGAATAACTTCCTAGGGCCCTCAAATAGACAAACTGAGTTCATACTGGACCGCTTAATACATTTAATATTTATTTAACATAATAATATATCTCCTCACTTTATTTAATTTTATTCTTTTACAAGGTCTTACATATTTACTCAATCTTATAATTGTTGGATCAGTGATCATAAGCAATTTAAAAAATTTAAAAAATTTTATTTAACATATTTCTTTGATATAATTAAGTTAAATTTATAGCTTTTTAAAATATAAAAATAAAGGTTTTGAAGATTAATTTATAGTAAAATTGTTTTTATTTAATCAAAGAGATCTCATCTTACAGACGCAAAACGAATACTTTATATTAATTGTATGGTTGCCAAACTTCACAATTTCTCTTATATCAAGGCTCCAGAAAAAATATTCTATTTTTATCGTTAATTCAATTCGATTTATATTAGGTCATTAACTATAGAATTTATACAAATTTTTATTTACTAACCGAAAAATTACTATATTCCAGTCTTTCGTTTCTTTTTTAAATTCATTTAAAGTTTCTTTAAATAACGGAAATAAAAATTATGTATTTAATTTGTACTAAAAATAAGAAAGTGATTGAAAGAATGACAATAATTTGGAGATATATGACTAATTTATTTAATTTAGATTATAATGCAAAAGAGAAGTATCTACGAGTGCTCCTTTAAGAGCACTCATAATTTGGATTCCCTTTTCATGTAATTTTTTTTTGGTTTAAAGCTATCCTATTATAAGACCTCATGAAACTCCAAACTGCTCATTTTCGAGGTACCTTTGATTGTTTCATTCAATCTTACAAATTTTCGCAACTCTTCATAACGGTTTTGATGCCAAAAGAACCTCGTCTTTGCTGCCAACAGACAAACTTTTCGCACAAACGTGCGAACAAAACAGCTTAGAAAACTCCTTAGACTGGTTTAAGTCTCCCAGTAAGTCATTTAATTCGTCTCAATGGTTTCGTTCGGTCTTTCTCTGCTGGGTCGAATGCACCAAACATCTTTGTATCGTGCGCACCTTCAGCCTCAGATTCGGACTAAGATCTCATATTAACGGAAGGTTCAGAAGCAGAAACACCTGAACCATAGGAAACTGTTTTTATGGTTCAATGAACGTCAGGATAATGAACAAACGTGATGATTGTTCTTGAGATTGAACCCGTTTAAATTTGCTATACGAAAATAATAGTGTATGGCGTGATCTTTACCTTCCCTCCACACCTTTGGAATACCATATGGCTTACTCTTCTTCATAGATTTTCTCCAATCACCTAAGTTTTGAACACATAACTTGCAATAGATATGATGGAGGGAAGGGTTTATCTTAGTCGCCTAGTTTGACACCCAACTAAGAAAGATAAAGAGTTTTTCACAAATCTTTTACTTTGGCTCGACGATCTTAAAGAGTTAACTTTCTACATATGTTACAGAACCTGGGTGGGTGGTTCTTGAACTTAGGATTCATTGCACTAACAATCCAGATCTGAAAATAAAAATAGGTTACTTTAAAGGCACTTGTGATAAGTTAGGACAAAAAATAATACGTAAGCACCGGTTCAGTAGCACCAATTAAAGCATGCTAGTATTTTTTTAATTCTACCATCTAAAATTCGGCCTACGGAACTGATCCTAAATCAATTGATAAACATCTGACCTTTGAAAAAAAAATGTTTGAAACGTAGACCATTGTTATCAATTATTAAATTTCGATTAAAAATTTCACCAAAGGATAATACTGATTATTGCATGATAGTATTCTTTGTTATATTATTGCATTTCTTATACTGTCAAATTTGAAAACAAAACCAGTTAATAATGATAATGGTAAATGTAATTTAATAATTTATGTAAATTGTTAGTGTGAAACATGGTCTTCGTTCACTAAGACTTTATCTCCGAACGATAAGGACCTGTTTTTTCCTTTATGTTTGACAGGCAGCTAAAGGGCCCCCTCCCCCGCTCCCCAGCTTCCTTAATTCTCATTTCCACCGCTCATTTATTTCTGGATATCATATCTAAGTACCTCACATCTTTCTTTATCCACCATTTGTTTTCCTAATTTAGGAAGAGAAAATTTGAGTTGAGTTAGCGCGATCATCGTAGAATTGATATCAACGAAAGACGATTGCGACCAACGAGTACGAGACTTAGAGCGAGGAATTGGAAGGGATCTACAAACTGAGTAAGAGTTAAAGATATCATCCGAGCCAAGGTGGTGTCAATGGAGTACCACAACAACTGGCGACGTCAAAGTATCATATACCCTAAATCTTCATCCTGAGAGAGTGGGAAGAATTTTTTTTAAAGAAAATAACTTAGAAAGTGCTGGCAAACTGTTCTCCCCAAAAGGGACTGAAAAAAACAAGGAAAGTGACAAAATTTGTGAACATTATTTAGAGCAGGTATGGTCGGATTTTCCTGAATTTATTTACTATGAGAACACTTTTTGTGTATATTTAGGTTGTGAGAATCTTTTGTGAAAATTTCTTCTCTTTGGTCTTTTCACGAGAATCTGACCCGTATAAAGCTACCAGTAAGCTTCCCATTCATTTAGAGTAATCCACTTGATAACACTAACGTCTCTACCCCTGTCGTTAATCCTCCTACCTCTTTTAATTATCCCTTCCTAACCAACTACCCTTTTTTAATGAACTTAAGCAGATTAATAAATATCCCAAATGCCATCCTTTTTAAAGGGTCAGTTAATGAAACTACTAGTAAAACGTGTGCACACTTGGTGGAATCTTTAGAATTGTATTTTGTTTATAGCAAAGATAGGGAAGGGAAACGATTCATCCACCCACCAGAGCCAAGAGCCATCATAATTATTATTTATCCCATAGATTTAGTTATAGTTACAAATTGGAGTGATTTTAAGAGCCATTTAGACCCATTTACCTACCCTTCCAATGCTACGACTGATTTAGGTTGCTTTCTGTCGTCTTACAAATGGGCACACTCGCGGAACGCACCACCATTTGAGAGAGCCCACACCTTATTGCGACGACTGCTTTGTCCCACAGACTGTCCAACACATTCTTGTTGATTATCCAAGTCTGGGTGATCTTCGCGCACATTACTTGTCCCGTATATGGACGAGCGGCGTAGCTACCGCTTATCCCTTTTACACAGGATTGGTTCGTCTACACATATTTGTGGACTATCTGACTTTTTATAGGGGCTTGGCCTCCTCTATTTTATCTGACTCTCTCTTTGTAGCTCGCAAGTTCCTGCACCGGGTGAGGCGGGCCTTTCCCGACGCCGGAGCGTGCTTCCTTCTTCTCTTTGCTTTTTTGTACATATTTTGTTTTGTTTTTGCTTATTTCTTTGTCTTTTTTGTTTGTTTTTTTGTATCTTTGTTATTTCTGGGGAAGGATCATGTTTTTTGTTTGTTTTTAATCTATCCTAGTATAGCGCGTAACGTGATTATGGCAACTTTTGACCTAATTGGCATCTCTCCTTTAAGCCTCATATCCGCAATGTCAGCAAATCCTCTCTATGTTTCCTTCGTAACTTCTCTCGCATTCGCTCTCACTTTGATCGCTAAATTCTTGAGACTGCGGTTAATGCCTTCATCACCTCACGCCTTGACTACCTTAACTCTCTGCTTGTGAATCTGCCATCCTCCTCCCTCCGCCCCCTCCAACGTGTACAGAACTATGCCGCCCGGCTTCTCCTCCATCGCCCTCGCTTCTCTTACTCGAAACTGTTGCTGCATGAACTGCACTGGCTCCCTGTCCGATCCCGTACTCACTTCAAGATACTTCTCTTCACATTTAAGGCCCTAAACAACAAGGCCCCGTCTTACCTCTCTTCTGCCACGCCATGTCCTTCGGGCCCTTCGGTCATCACATGCACCTCTTTTGAATATTCCTCGTTCATCCCTCTGCTCAATGGGAGACTGCTTCTTCTCAATCTGCGCCCCTAAGTTGTGGAATGCTCTTCCTGCTGAAATCAGGTCTTCTCCCTCTCTTACCACATTTAAGCGTCTCCTGGAAACGCATCTTTTCAGTATTGCCTTCTCCCCCTCTTGAATTTCCATTCTCATCTCAGCATAACGTGGGCTCTGGGAAGGCCTCAGGCCTTGAAGAGCGCATTACAAAAGACTTATTATTATTATTATAAAAAATCCCCCCAAACCACAACTCTACACAGCTATGGTAGCTAGGCATCGAGCAAAATGGTTACCCGCAAGGATTCGAAGGAATTTTTAGTAGATGTATTAAAATACTAGTAGATAATCGTATAGCCAAAGCAGATGCGTTGATGTCACATTCATGCGATACTAAAGTACAGATTTTGAGTCTGTATTGGTATATTTAAATCTTCCCTCTCCACAATACGATAAATTTAAGGACGTTATTAGCAAGTGAAAAATTATACATGATACTTTAAATGAGATAAAGACCAAGTGTGGAAATATTTACATATCACAGGATGGAGGAAAGCAATCAAATGCAATGGCAGAAATGATAAACATAAGATAGGCCGTTAGAATGTGAACAAGCCAATGGGGATTTGAATGAATCCGAGTGCTACAGTTGTGGTAAATATAGACACGTGGCTCGGCCATATTACCCAGACTGTTGGGAGCAGGATTATAGAACAAATGAGGACCTCTTATGTAATGACGCTTTGCAACAAGGCGGAGGTCAGCAACAAGCTCCTTAGAACTCAAATCATGTAGGAACAACTTCCCATCCAGGGACACGAACCCCTATGCTTAGGCAACAATATCAGCCAACACTCAAATATTTCCATAGTGTAACCTAAAAGTACTAGTTGTATCCCCAGAAGTAGAGTAACACAACAGAAAAAGGGAGTTAACTATTTTTATCGAGATAGATTGCACGTTTGAATAGATAAACAGCGAGAACCAATTATCAGAGTTAGTGTCGCGATAAAATCCCCAAACACAGTAAAAAAGAAAGAAAAGACTTTACCAATTGGGTTTGTATGGGATAGAATCAATCTTAACGTAGATAGAATTCCCTTTACGGCTATCATTGGCAAAAGTTCTGCAGCAACTTTGTTTAACCAGACCAGTTTGAGAAGGAAACTATCAAGAGCTATAAAATCTTATACTGAGCTGAACCTACGTGGGATTTGTATAGACTAAATGAGAAAATATTTGGCATAATAGAAAAGGTAAAGATTTAGTTATAAATGGTCAGACAAGTGTAAAAATCAAATATGAGACTGGTACAGAGATATGCATTTTTGTTTTCGTATATATGTATATTGTGTTTAAGAATGGATATTATCCAAAATAAGAAAATTTTCGTTTTCCATGCAGGGCAATTGAGAGTATTAAAATGAATATTCGATATATATCTTATTACTATAAGCCCTTGGGAAATGCCCTTCCTCAAACACATGACGAAGTTCGACCTTTTATTAGATTCATTGGCTTCTACCGCCTTTGATTGCTCAATTCGCGCTTGATCACCGGGAAAGGGCCAGCATATGGTGCTTCCAGTGGTTTACGAAAGCGGTCTATTCGGACCCACACATGAGTTTCCTCACGGAGATCTTTGAGTACGAAAGGCTTGGGCACCGAGTGCAAGTGCCGTAGGGCTGCCTACATGAAATCGACTTGTGCCATGTTTGAATCGGTCTTCGATGATTATAACGAAACTAAAGGTCTCGGGCACAAGAATGTGGTTCCCATAACTCGCGCGAAAGGCGAAAATCCCGAGTCATTAGGCACGGAGGGAATGCCTCAAAAGATAATTGGAAGTGCCACTAGCCAGCCTTGTCGACGGGCCATTATGGAGCACTGTCGAAGTCCTGTGTGCCCTTTCCACCATCCCTTTCGTGGATGGGCTTTACACCTGGTGCGGAGACGATGAAAACCAACGAGCGAAGATAATTCCTCGAATAGCTCGGATTCAAATTAGGCGCCTCTATCGGTCACTACGTAAAGCGGGATTCCAAATCTGCAAATTCACCCGTCTAGGAAAGCCAACATGACCGTTGCGGAGCTTATGTCCCGAAACGGTAGCACTTTAATCCATTTTGTAGCTCGGTCGATGCACGATAGTAAATACCGATTGTGCGAAGGCTAGGATTGTCCAGACACTGTACACGGTGCAATGGGCAGGTTCGAGCATTTCGTATGGCGACTGATCTTGGAAGATTGATATGGGAGGCACTCTCTTATCAAGGAGTAAATATCCCTGTCCACATTAGGCCAGGAAATCGAGATTTGATAGGACGAAATGATGCCTCGACTCCAGGATGTGACATATTATATAACTGATTGAAGATACTCTTTCTGCACGCCATAGATACAAACGGTCGTAGGTATCTTGATATTACTTCACACCATAGTTGAGATTCCCCGGAAAGAGGGTAAGATTTTAATCGCGAGCGAAATTCCTTCGTTTCTTCGTCATCACCCTGTGCTGAGGCCAAAGCTCGGAGGTCAAATGAGTCAATTTGAATCGAATTGACGTTCCTCGAAAGGCAGTCAACAACTACGTTGTCCTGACAACGCACGTAGGTGATATTGCTGATGCATTCCAAAATAGCCTTCCAATGGCGTTGCTGTATGTCCGTTTTTGCTCTTAATGGTTACGAAAGAGCCGATACTACTGGCTTGTGGTCCATGCACAAGGTAACATGGCGACCTTAAATCATGTGCCTGAAATGGATAACAGCAAAATACGCCGCTAGGAGCTCTCTGTCGTAGGTGGACTATGCTTGTTGTGTCCGGTTTAGCTTGCTCGAAAAGAATGCCACCGGTCGTGGCCGATCCGTTTACAGTTTGTTGCAAGGCAGTACCTGCCGCGTTTTGGGAGCAATCCGTCACCAGCTGGCATGGCGAATCATTGGGGAGCGGGTGACAGATTTTGACGGAGTTGATTAAGGCCGTTTAGTATTCTCAAATGCTCCTCCCTTGTCCCACATCGTTACATTCGAGCTTACGACTCTTAGATTGAATGCGTGCAAGCTCGGTCAACGGAGCTGCAATTTTGGCGAAATTAGGAATCATCGTTCGGTGGTATCCTAACATGCCCAAATATCGCCGTAGTTCCTTGTAGTCCTTTGACGAGGGTGTGTCTCCAATTTCCTTTATTTTCTTGGCCGGTGGGCAAATTCCTTCCACCGAAATATGATGCCATAAAAAATCCATCCCTTTCTTTGCCAGCTCGCATTTCTCCAGAGATATCTTCAGACTGTTTTCAACCAGGATTTTGAACACATGATCCAAATGCCTCAAGTGGTCGTTCATATTGTCCCAAAATATCAGGATGTCGTCTATATATTCATAAACGAACCCTAATCCTCTAACAGGTTATCGATGTGTTGTTGGAATGTGCAACTTGCATCCCGGAGGCCAAATGGAAGCTTCACGTACTCCCATAATTTAACGGGCGTTATCGCCGCAGTCTTCTCTATGTCTGCGGGGTTCGTAGGGATTTGATGGTAGCACAAACCAGATCCAACCTCGAAAAAAATCCTTTTGCCATGGAGGTGGTTTACCACACTTTGAATTCACGCCAATAGATATCTGTCGAGCTTAGTGATCGCATTGAGCGCTCGGAAATCGCCGACCTTTCATTTCAATTAAAAATGCTTAGCTTCGACAAGCAGTATTAAAGAGTGTTAATTTTGCTCGAAACAATATTAACTTACCATTAACTTCGAAGTAACATACTTTAGCCATAAAAACCGGCATAACAATTGTTAACTTATTGGATCATTACCTTAGCCTCAATTTTACATAAATATGCATTGCCTTCATAGTTGATACAGCTACGGCTAACTTGACCATTTGTCCCAATTTCCTCTTATTAGACCAAATATTGATTACATTTTGCACCTTATTTGCACCTTAGCCGGTTCTGATAAGTAAATAGTTAGCTTAAATATAGAGTACTGTCACAAAACATCATAACTTGTGCATTTCTATCACAAAATTTCATAACTTTAGCCAAATAAAATCAAAATTTCCCAAAATTGGCGCATGATAACCTACCGATATAATTATGCAAAATGTCTTCGCTTTAGATTTCAAAACAATTTCAATTGGATTCCTGTCCAACCTCTTTGTAGGCCAGTTCATAACAGTAATATACGCGTCCTCCAGGAACATCTTCAGGGACTTGGCAGTGTGGCAGGAGGTGTTATTCTGCATGGAAATTGCAGAAATGGCTTTGGAAGCTCGCAGTGGAGCAGGGCATGTTTTGCTTAATTGCACAAGTGTCCCAGTGCCTTTTTCTGAAATCACATCCTAGCCTATGAGACTTCCTCCTCCAAATATCCTTTTTTAGTGCAAGTGACAGATAATTCTTTCGCCTGCTCTGAGAAAAACGAAACTCATGCCATCAAATCACAACAAATTGAACTTAGATTTGTCACTGAAGTCGACTTGGCTCCATTGGTCATTCATTCATGTAATGTGTTCAATGGCGAATGCAAGACGAGAATATTTGTTCTTCGGACTGAACAATGTCTTGACTGGGGGTTGTGAGCCTAAAGATTGTCTTATTCCTTCATCCGATGTGACACAGTCAGCCTGGAGATATTGATAGCCAAATTCTGACTAATCTCTCGAGAAATTGCTGCAGTCGACTTAAACTGTTCTTCTTCACACTTTGGGAAATGCCTCGCTTTTCCTTTGCCTACAGGTTGATTTACCAATCTTACATAAACCAGTTTTGTCATAGGTTGACATAATATTATGGACTGCACTTTTGCAGCACTTGATACTTTTTGCAATAGCTCCAATTGAAAGACCAAATTGGTGGCGCAGCTTTACGATTAGCTCGCGTAGAGAGAGAAGCTTGAAATTTTTTTTAGCTATGTTACCTGGACAACAGTTAGCAATTGAATCATCTAACGTGCACAAGAAACACAAGTATTTGGGACATTTCAAATTTTTTATTAAATTGCTTATCTACTAATAACTCTCGTTTTTTCATCTAAATTCGCTTTACCTTTTACCCATACGTTGGTATACCTGCCCCTAAAGATTTGTGCCAACGAGATTTTATACTCTTAAATCTTCAACCAATCTACTTATTTACCCAAATTGTTGAAAGCCGTGGCATCTGACCCAAAACCCAGTGATATCTTCTTGTCTCTATAGATAAACCAGATCCCCTCCCTTCCAAAAATAAATGTGGCGATAACGTAACATATGTCAATGCTAAAGGACTATTCTTTTTAAATAAAGGGTTCAAACTTCCCTAAAATATATTGCATATGCAGAATACAGCATACTTATATATGAATCATTCTAGCTATTTTTTGATAATTTGAATATGCATAGTATATTTGAAATAATGTTTGGGGCGAGTATTGTCTGTATTTTGCAATATTAAAGTTTAGGGTTGCGACAAAACCCAATTCTAAAATCTAGATAAAAAGGAGTTTTAGAGAAACATTTTTGTGGTATCTGTCTGGGCGAGACGATTGGGAGTAAGCTAGCGGCGTCTAGGGGACGCACTGACTAATTAAAACGGGAAGGCTTATCGATGGTTGTATTTACACGAAAAGCAGGAAAGCAGAAATTTTTGTAGTTTGTCTAAATTAGAATCAGTATCTTCCGTCGTGGAAATTATGGGGACCTAGAATCTAGATGAAGATGAGTTTGCAGGCCAAAGAGGATTCTTTCCTCCCTATGTTTATTTTTTGTTTCAAAAAGTTTGTTTTAAATAAATGTGACTATATTTGAAGACTAGATATTTCTTTGTAATTAAGACTATTGAAGTAACGAATGATAATACTAGCACGAGAAATTTAGACATAGCAGGATGAGCCGTGGATGGAAGGATGAAAGAAATAGTTCAAGTATAAGAATGGAATAGGGGGAGTATTCAAAATTTGGATAATTTAAGTAACGGGCTTGGAAGTGCTAGGGAATAAATGCCCAAAGAAGAATTCTATTCATTCTACCATGAGTGTTGCCCCTTTATCGTATTAAAAAAAAGAACTAATCTAACGGGACTTTGTAACGTTATTCCCTCTAGTTCATCTCCGAAGTGGGGCATATTATAGAGGTGCGAGAACAATTTAAACTCTGTGTTCCAGCCATTCTGATATCATCATATTTATTTATCTTATGCTGTTTTTGCAGCGTTAAAAACTCATTACTAATTAATAATTATGGATTTTATTAACGTGCAACATCGATCTTTTTTAAATGATGAATAAATTTGGGTACTGCACTGTATGTTTCGATTTACTACTTATTCTTTTTATCTTTGTAATGCAGAAATAACAGTCTGACAAATGGTATTTTTGGTTCACGCCACACCAACGGTATGGCAAAGCTCATGGTGCAGATTACCCTTAGCCTAGTCTCTCAGACGTTTCACACAGATCGAACAGCAGATGTGGGGGGCTCAGCTCTTATCTTGACCCCCTACTTTACATTTTTTAACTACTGGAGTGAAATTTTGTCGTGGTTCCTTAAACGTCAAATCCCCACAAACGTAACAAAAGTTATTCGCATCGTTTACGCACTTCCTTGGTATATTTATTTACTAACACAACATAAAACACTAATTGTAAATCACAGAACAGAATGAAACCAGAGTACGTGCGTATGCGTCCATACTGCGCGCTCAAACAATACTGGTGTGTTAATTGTATCATTCAGAATAATGCTCTTCATTAACGTGTTTGAACCTGCAATAAATATTTTTAACTTTAGATGTCTCTTACTGTGAATTGAGTTGAAGCGCTCACGTTTTAACCCCACCCTCTGTTAGACATTATTTAATACATTCCTTTAATATTCTTAAAAAATACATCGAGTTCCGCAAAGGCAATACTTGAAAAATGTTATTACACAAAAACTGTACGCAATGGAAAAATTCTCATTACATTTTTTAGTTCAACGTAAAAAGTTACATTAGCAACGCAATAATACTTTCATGTGCCAAAAATGGTTTATTAGTGTTATATAAGCTCTTATTCGGGAATTTTGTTTATGATTAAGAGGCTTACCAATACGGAGACTAAGGCCCATGTGTGATGAAAACCTTTCCTCATGGAACGAAATGTGTTGCCTATAAAATATCCTTAGAAGCATCGGGGACAAGTAAATTGATATACATCATTACTGAATATCTCAAGTGGAAGCTTTACCCTTCTTGTTAAATAATTGCTAAATTTAAATTTATTAAAAAATACGAATTTAACCTTTGTGTGACAAATTTGCGCTTGAATAATTAAGAGACTTTTTCCGGAACTCGTAGTTAAGGGAGCCAATTTCTGGGAAAATCAAATAATTATTATCTTTTGGAACATTGTATCAAAGATGAGCGGCTTAATATCAGTTATTCAGAGATTTACAAATGAGGGTATTTATTATTGAAATGAAATACGAGTGGTTTTTAGAAAAGGTTCTTATAACTTCATAGGCTTCGTGCATAAGTAAGAAAGGATAGGTGGAAGCCACAAGAGATAAAAGTTTTTACCGACCTCAGTTTATGAGATAAATTGTTGTTTATTTCTATTTCTCTTACTTTTGTTTTAGTTTATTTTTAACTTTGCCACTTCGCCTCTTTTTATTTACATTTTTTACCTTTTGTTATTTATTTTTACTTACTCTTTTTATTTATTTATTTTTGTTTTAGTGCCTTTTTAACTTAGGCACTTTGCCTGTTTTATTATGTTATATTCTTGGCCACTTGGCTTCTTTTGTTTAGGTTTTTTGTTTTTGCTTTAGTCGTCTTTAGTTGGTCCAATTGTGGGCAATTTGCCTCTTTTGTTATTGTTTTCCTTGTTTGGTTTCAATGTCCTGATTGTGTCGCTTGTTCCTTGCAATGTTGTTATGTATAAATTGGTCTTATGCCTTCTCTTGCACAATTCCTCCCGCTAGGAAATTGTGATTTTCTTTCGACTGCCTACTGCCTCTGTTGACGTATGGCAACATTGTTATTAATTTTAGGGAGTATTTCTTTCTAAACCTTTCCCTATGTGCTTCTCCCTAGCCTCTGGATCTCTATATTAATCGACTTCAGTCCCACTCTTTCGTGCAAGACATTTTGCCTAATATATTTGATCCTTCTCGTGCCAGCTACAAACAGTGTAGCCTTGTTCTGTACCCTCTGCATCGTCCTGTGTGAGGTACAGCTGGCCCTCTGCGTAACCACCGCCGGGTACACTGGGACGGAGCGTACCAAGGTAGTGTATAGCTTACTTTTATTCGGCACGTTGAGTCTTCCGAACCTGTAAAGTTTCGTCCGCTCTCTTTTAGCTAAGGATATTCTGTTGTTTATGTTGTCCTTATAACCAGTTTTACTAAGTCGTAAGCCCAGGACTTTTCCCTCGTTAGAGGATGAGTAGAGGTGGTCTTTGACGATGACATCGTCTACTTTCCAATGGTTCATTGGAATTATTTGAAATTTCTGGCGGGGCGTCTTAATTCTCCACCTTTTTTCAAATCTGTTGATGTTTTCGATCTCGGCAGATGTAGGTTGGTTGTAAATTAATAGTAGGCTATTTAAATGGGAATATCGTATATGAAGTTTAATCAATGTTCATTGATAGTCTGTTTGCATTAAACGAAAATTAGATGTTAGAGAGCTCCCAGTATTGAGGGTAGCAATTAATGTATGTAGGCTGTTGTGCGATGGAGATCGTCAGTTAGGTCGGAAAACAATAAATTTTGATCATGAGGGTTCAAAAAGATAACTTAGTTAGATCAATAGTAATTTGTAAGGTTTATCAAACATAGGTTAGGTCGGAGTCCGGAGGTTACAGAAAGTGTTGCCAAACTGCGAGAAATGGACTTCTGAGGAAAGAAAAATTGTGGATTGATGGCTGTTTGATTTTTGGATGGGTAATTTTAATGGATGGGTAGCCTATTGGGTATAATAAGTATATAGTTATTCATATGTAAATAGCGAAAGATCTACCCGCATTTAAGAGTCTATACACGAAACTCAATGTACTAGAAATGTAGAAGAATGTCAACTGCTTGATATTGAAAATAATGAAGTTATCAAGCTGGCAAAGTTACTTTAGTGATTTACGCTACTGTAAATCAGGAGCAAGGGCGTTTCAATAGGTTTTTTGTATAGATTACTGAACTCTAAAAACAACCAATACAGAAGAAAAGTTTTCCATCCCGAATGTCGATGAATCTATCATGAGGTAGCGCGCAAACATCTATTACAACATGTTTTTTGTAGATCAGGATATTGGCAGCATGCCATTCACCTCTAGAGCGAATAAAAAACAGCCTTTAGTGCATCAGCGGGACATTTAAATTGAAGAGAACTTCCGACCAATTATCGATCCATAAATTGAACATCCATCGGAGGTAAAGTAATGGAATCCTTCATTCGCGATAAGGTGATCGATCATTTGGAAGAGCATAATCTCATAAATGATAGTCAACGCTGCTTTGGATAGAAACGTTTATATTTAACTAATCTTTTAGAATTTTATCGCAGAATGATTAAAAACCACGACAAAAGTAGATCTTTGGACATAGTTTACTTAGACTTTGCTAAGGCACTTGACATAGTTCCTCATAAGGAGATAACTAACTAAAGCTTTTGCTCATGGAATTATGGGAAACCTCCTACAATGGATAGATTCGTGATTAAGTAATCGTAAGCAGAGAGTAGTTTTAAATGGTAAATTTTCGGAGTGGAAAAATATAACTAGTGGCGCGCCGCTGGGGTATTTGTTGGGACCATTGTTGTTCTTTATTTATGTAAAGATACTTGGTAGATTATCCAACTGTTGCGAACGACACAAAAAATTGGCGGTAAAGTTTTAAATGAGAACGATAGCAAATTAATTCAGCGGGATCTAGATAAAACTTTTGAATGGTCTAATCAATGTATCATGTAATTCAATTTAGAAAAGTGTAGAGTTTTCCGCGTAGGTCGAAATAACCCAAGTTTTAACTATGAAATGGGGGGTAAAAAATCTTATCTCCATGGACGAAGAAAAATATTTAGTAGTGCCGGTTTCAAAGGATCTTAAGTTTAACAAACATTGTGACGAAGCGTGTAAGAAGGCAAACCGAATGCTTGGATTTATTGCAAGAAGTTTTCACTACAAACACCAAGATATAATCATACCTATATATAAAAGTTTAGTAAGGCCACACCTGGAATACGCGATACAATTTTGGTCACCTTATACACATGTAAACATCTATAAAATTGAACGAATTCAACGACGGGCAACTAAACTAATTCCCCCGATTAGAAATAAGTCGTATATTGGAAGATTAAATATATTAAGAAAACTGACTCTTGAAACTTGGCAATTGCGAGGTGAACTTATCGAAGTATTCAAAGTTTTAAATAAATTTGAAAACCTAAATTATGAAAAAAAAAAATAAGTACGGCCATGGTATCCACGTAACAACGGTTATAAACTGAAAGGACGCTGGTTTCAAAGGAACATAGCCAAAACAAATTCACCTTTAAAACCATCGACAAATGGAACGCACTCCTTTCGGTAGTAATAAATGCTAGTAGTGTGAATAGTTTTAAAAACAAAATTTGATGGTTATTTTACGAATAATGATATTGTTTAAATACGGAACCCTGTTGTGGATTAAATGTCACGTGATGAGCATCGTGGTGGCAATGTCCAAAGGAGGACTACTAGCGTACTAGTATAGAATGGGACTGGCCTTTGAGTGGACTAAGTACTCCTTACTGGCTTCTTGTAACTATGTAAAAGTCCCCACTCTTCCCCTTGTGTTGAACTGTTTCATGATGTTCTCTTTTCAAGACCAACTGGGAGGAGACTCATTTGTGTATCTGGATGATATGATTGTGATCTAAAAAAGCTTGGAAGATCATATTCAACGGATAAGGAAGAATCTACAAGTCTTAAGGTAGCCAAATTTAAAGAAAAAGGTATTAAAGCATTATTTACTTAGAGATTATGTAAGTTATTTTAGTTTTACTTTATCTCAAACCGGTATTTAGTAGCACGATGAGCAGGCCAGATAATAAGCAAGCAAACCATCTAAGAATAAGAATAAGGTGAAGAGATTATTGGCCTGGCCTACTATCACAGAAAATTCATACCGAGATTTTCAGAGATCATCAGACTATTAAATCCGGTATCGCTTAAAGAAGGCTGAAAATGGAAGAAGGAATAACGGAAGTGACCGTACCGTTTCTAAATAGTTCATAGAAATTATATTAAGAACTGATGCTTCAAGCCGAGCCATTGTTAGATTATAAGCTCGAGAAGAAGAAGACGGAAAGTAACGTCAGTTGACTGATATCTCTCGAACTCCATTGGCGCCAGAGAGAAATTATGTAGTCCATGAATTGGACTTGTTAAATGTCATCTTCCTCCTGAAGAAATATTTGTCTACCTATTAATTACACTGGCCAACACGTTCTTTATTTCCTATGTTTTCTAGCTGCGCGGAATTTTAATGTGCTAAATCCTAAAATTACATTGGTTCTGCTTAATCAGTCAACTTTATTTATTTTCTATTTATATGATGATAAAACTAATTTTTTTATATAAACTAATTCTGAGGAGTTTACATGCGGCAATTTTTGGCTACATGGTTTTGTGTTTTTTTGCAGGTGAATAAAATGGATTCGGCCAGAAGATCTCTCAAAAATAAGCGCGAGTATTCTGCTACATCGGTGGCGATACACCGTTGTTCTTAACAGGAATCAAGTCACAAAAGTCATAAAGCGTGCTTACCATGCTTATTTTGGAATAAAACTTCGTGACTAGGATAAAAATTGAGCACCACACATGGTATACAAGATATACCCCAAGTATCTGCGACGTTGTACCAAGGGCAAGAAGAGTTGCTTGAAGTTTAGAATTGCCAAGGTTTGAAAAAGAATAGGTTTTTGACGATGATGCTCCACATCCCTTTTCCCCAAAGGAGCTTAATGATCTAGCTCGCGATCTCAGCTTGTCAAAGTCTTCTGCTTAACTGTTGGCATTCAGATTAAACGATAGAATACTCCTCTCTGATAGTGCTCGAATCACCTTCTACTGCATCAGACATCAGGAGTACCTCCATTTTTGCTCTGGAGAGAAAGACTTACTAGCCCCCCGGCTAGTATAGTGGTTAGCGCACTTGCCCGTCAATCGTTGACTCGGCACTTCGAATCTCCGTCCGGATTCTTTTTAAAGCTGACACTATTCACTAGGGAGGTTACCTCACCGGCTTGGCATCACGGTGGGGACGGGTAGGTGGAGCTCGTAGCCATAGCAGGCAGTCCGCCTAAGAAAAGGATAACTCTGATTTCAAAACCCTGAAGCCACAGGCATAATTTGCCTCTTCCAGGAGATCCGCTGTGAATACCTGTGACATTGCGCAGCTTCTGTAGAAGTTTGGAGTGCTACAGTATCAACCGGTAGATTGAAGACTCTTCAGTTAAAGCAGCAAGCGATCGATGAAATATGTTTTGATGTACAACATCAACCAGTTTGCCCCTGTACCCCTCGTTCAATTGACTACACTAAAGGAGAAGTATGAAGCGATGAAGTACGTGCTAGAGGAATTTCTTTATGATCAGCTTGAGTGGTTGAATTGTATTGATATGAAGATGGTGAACTTTTTGTTGAGACAGGAGCCCCGAGTTCATCAAGTACCAGTGTTTTATGTGCATGTTGGATAGTAGGGATCGACTTCAGCATTAAACGTAGAAGAACTGGCCTGTGCGGCAGAAATTGGTGCCTTATAGAGAAAGGAACGTCAAAAACAACCCGTTGTTGGACATAGACAGCATACTCTTCCAACCGCTGCATATTAAGCTTGGCTTGATCAAACATTTCAACAAAGCTTTGGACATGGATGGTGACTGTTTCACTTACTTGTGCAACGCTTTTTCAGGATTGACCATGAACAAGTTGAAAGTTTGGATCTTTGACGGACCTCGAATCCCTCAGCTCATCAGAGATCCAGAGTTTGGAAACTCAATGAAAGAACATAAGAACATAAGAAAAGAAGGAGACTGCAAAAGACCATTCATGGCCTACACTTGGCAGCTCCTGTGTGGAACTAGAAGCGTGGAAGGCTTTGATTCTTGTCGCGAAGAATTTTCTTGGCAACAAGAAGGTCAGGGACTGCAGAAGACTTGTCAACAATATACTGACTGCTTTCATAAACCTCGGATATAACATAAGCATGAAAATGCATCACTTATTCTTAGATATAGATCTGTTTCCTGAGAATTTAGGATTAATGAGCGATAAGCAGGGAAAGAGATTCTATTAGAACATGAAACAGATGGAGATCAAATATCAGGGACGCTGGGATAAATTCATGATGTCTTATTGCCTTTTGACTCTGAAGAGAGACAATCCTGCCGCTGAGCATTCAAGGAGTTCAAATAAATAGATAATCATTGAATTTACCCGTTTCCGTCATCCAACTTAGATTCAAGCAAAGACACTTTATTGGGGACTCGAACACAACTAGCCTATAGAGAACAGCTTAAATTTTCATGAGTAACTCAGAAAGACAAAATTTAAGTAAGCTAAGCTTGTTGCCGTTGTGGATCGTGGGAATTTGGTTCTGCAGAACTTTAAGATTGCCATATACTTACGCTACTAGCGAGCATTACGCTTTCGGGGTTTAGGGTAAAGCATAGCGCTCTTCGTGTTTATGGTAAAGCATTGTGTTTTCTCGGCGAACTGACTGTGTTTGGTACTAAATATTTACCATTGGTTTGATATCTATTCCCAATTATATCGATAGCCCTCTTTAACTGTATGTAGTTTGTCTTTGCTCTTGTTGCAATTCAGGTTTGGGTTTACAAAGGGAACTTTTCTCATTATGACCTTAAAATTGTTCATTATTTTCAACGGTATTTTAGGTAAAATCTTATGTCGTAGAAAAGGCTCCCGACGATATAATATATATCTATTCTTTGTGGGGATTATTCTATATTCGAGTGCGGGGTTTTGATCAAATGGCCGAGTATTACTCTACGTTAATAAATAGGCCTGAAGAGGGCTTGTTTATCTTCAATATACTTAAGAAGTGGAACGGAGCCCAAGGATAAATAATATTGCAAGCATTAATAAAATGGAATTTTATTAATTAATCTAACAAAAACAACACATGGAAAATATTTACATGACCGAGAATTAAAATGGGAGATACACATGAAATGAAAAAGGTCCTAGGATAAATTTGACTAAGCGGTGGATTAAGATTTGGAGGGATTTAAATGACAAAACAAACAAGAAGGGAAAGGGTTTTTATAAATCCGTGTTAAAGCACGGAGTTACGTTGGCACAAAGTTAATTTGTTAAATGCAATTCGTAGCTTACGTATTTATAAGTTCATCGTGCATATGAAGGCGATTTGAAGGAATGGCTTCGGTCTGACTGGCGATTTCCTTCCGAGGAGGAGGGGTTTTTAGGGGGGTTGTCCTTAACGAGGGGGGAAGGACTGACTTCGAGGAGTGGGAGCGACGTGGGGATCAGAAGTACGAGCGATCCTTGAGACAGGATATCGGAGATGTTATGGATGAACAATTGAGGTTGTTGGTGTAACCAAGTGTTCTCTTGAAGAACGTTAAAAAGGGGGAATTAAATTACCACTTACGTGATATCAGGGGAGCGAGAACCGTTTCTTGTCGAACGGGCTCGAAGAACAATGACTGTTGTAAAGTTGTTCTCTTCTAAACAATTCAAATTACTACTGATATGATATCAGGGGAGCGAGAACCGTTTCTTGTCGAACGGGCTCGAAGAACAATGACTATTCTAAAGTTGTTCTCTTCTGAACAATTGAAAAACAAGAGGGGGCCCTGTTGACTGGGCGTCTCGAGAGGCACGAACCTTAGCACTCAAGGATATTGTCCTCTTCTGGACAATAAGGGGGTTCTCGAGGTAGAGTTCCTAGGTGCACAAGGGAGACCGGATCGGCGTGATGCCTGGTGAAGATAATCGGCATCTGATTCAAACGCGAAATTCTATCGCATAAATAGCCGGAGCCAGCCCCTCGGGATAGAGGCAATGGAGGACTTCCATGGAATGTCCCGCTAGCGTTTCGAACAATATTATCTTCCCATAAGCCTGATTCAATCTGGCCAGATAGACGCCTGCAGGCAAACGGGGGATTGAACCTCCTTGAATATACTTGGAGCGAGGGAAGATAATACTCGGGAATGTTCGGGCGATAAGAACGCCATGCTACTCTCTTCTCGCAGGATACACGTGTGGACATGATTTTCCATGTGTGATAGAAGCGAGGCGCGGCTGCCTTAGGCAATTCTATCACAGCTTACTTAATTTCACTCTATTCAATTCTACATGTTAGAAAATACAATTTGTTTTGTGTAGTAAGGGTTATAATTTCCAATCTGATACCCTTGCATCGCAAGCATTACGGTCGTCCTAATCCAGCAGTTAACTACTGCGATCATTAGTTTTGCCGTGACTCCATTTAAAAGTGTGTTTTCACTGTAACATTGCGTTCACCTACTTTCCCAAATAAATTCAGCACGGAATTTTAGACGAATTAAGTTGCCTGACTACGGAGGGCAAGAGTTAGCTTAGCCATAATAACAAACAAGCTTTGTGTATCCTTAGTAGTTAGTAATAGAGATAACTTCGCTGATATGATTTTTATAATGTTATATGACAATTTTATGATCTACTTTCTGTTTTCACGGCTTTGTTTCGCGAAGCTTGGGTACTCGTATCACTTATTTGATTCAATCAAGGAATAAACCTATAAAATTGATGCAGTTTACTCATTACCTTTAACATATTGTCCTTCATTACAACTAGCCCCTTTCGATTTAAGATTCTCAGGGGATTCTTGAGTTTCTCGATATGTACGCCTCCGAGGAACAAGACAGTGTATGAACTCCTGGATTGTCGGAGATTTTGAATGGTGGACACCAAGCACGAACCAGGGTGGATACTGGTTATACAGTTCTAACGGTAATTAGGCAGGAATCAATTCAATAGCGTTCCGTCCACTAGGAAATTTCTGCAAGTTGACTGAAATGTATAAAAAAGTAGAATTTATGAGTGAATATGAAAAATGATGAGAAGTAACGAATATAAAACTCGCCCATGACACGGATCACACAAAGTTGTATATCTGAACCACCCAAGATAGGCAGAACTAAATTAGACCCAAAGTTGGAAATAACACATTTTAGAAGAAATCGATTAGCTATCTAGCCTTATAGGAAAGATGTCACATCATTTAAATATTGACTTCTATTGGTCTCCCCTGAATGAGTCAACGTGGGTGATAAAACCGTAACAATGTTCTACATAACTAGCACCTCCGCAAATTTATTTGGGGACGAATAGTACTTACGAGGGGCGGTTAATAGGTTTTGCGAAACGGTAGGGCAAAACAGAGGAAGAGGGATGGCTGTTTGTGTGTGTGTGGGGGGGGGGGGTGTTGAGACAAGTTATGACAAGTCAGGACCTGCAGCCGCACGATCCTGCCTCGTCTATTTAAGAAGCAGTAGCTGATCGCAGATCGTCAGTCACAAATTTTTCAACAATGGAGAAGGTTGAGCACCGCGCAGTGATCAAATATTTGACCAAGGAAGGCAATAATGCAAAAGAGATCCATGAACGCATGGTTTCAGTGTACACCGACACCGCCTCTTCCTATGCAACCATTGCTCGCTGGAATAGGGAGTTTCGCCATGGTCGTGAGTCCCTTGAAGATGACCCCCGTCAGACGTGACCAACGAGGACAATGTGGCCCGTGTGGAGAGGATGATCCTCGAAAATCGACGAATGAAGGTCGAAGAAATCGAGCGAGAACTTGGAATATCACATGGAAGTGTTATCAACATGATCCACGAAAATTTGACCATGACCAAGGTCTGTGCCTGTTGGGTCCCTAGAAACCTCACAAACCCTCACGCCCCCTGATCAACTTCAACGTTGTCAAAGTTCGGAGGAGCTGCTGCTCCTGTACAAACAAGAACCGGCGGGATTAAAGTCACAAATAGTGACAGGTGATGAAACGTGGGTTCATCAATGGGATCCCGAGACCAAGCTCGAAAGCATGGCCTGGAAGTACAGGGGCTCTCCAACCCCCATCAAGTTCCGGACCCAACCCTCAGCCAGGAAGATCATGGCCACCCTCTTCTGGGATTCTGAGGGAGTGTTGATGGTTGACTATGCGCTTCGTGGAAGGACCATCGCAGGCCAATATTACGCCGAAGAACTGACTGGATTGAAGAAGTGCATCCGTCAGAAGCGGTGCGGCAAGTTGACACGCGGTGTCCTGCTCCTCCACGACAATGCCCCTGTCCACAAGGCCAGAGTTGCACAAGCTGCCCCGCGCGAGTGCAAATTAGAGGAGCTTAACCACATCCCCTACAGTCCAGATCTGGCCCCTAGCGAATACTTTTTATTTCGCCAGCTCAAGGCTGCACTGCGTGGACGCCGGTTTGGGGACGATCAAGATGTCCAGCTCGCTGTCCAGGAGTGGATTGAACAGAATTCGGGAGATTTCTGGTTGTCGGGAATTCGAAGCCTCAGGGACAAGTGGCGCAAGTGCATTGAAGTCGAGGGTAGTTAGATTGAAAAATAATAAAACACTTTTCCTCATATCTCGTTTCCTTATATCCGAATTGCGAAACTTATTGACCTCCCCTCGTAGTTCTAATAAAAGCGAAAGAAATGATCCACTTACAGCTACATAACATCAAGTTACAAGAACTACCGAAGATATTGGCTAGATTGCAACAAATGAAAGAATTCTGCCGAGAACAAGCCTGAACCACCTTTAACAATAATTTTACACGAATCATCTTGGTACTCTGTCTGAAAATAATATGAAAAAATCTATCTACAATCAAGAATAATGCAACGCGACGAAGATACAGGTCATATGAATAGAAACCCAAAATTAATTGTTTGGAAATGACAACAGGGCCAGAAGAAGAAGCAGACCAAACTGTTTCTCTGATCTTGAGAAAAATCGTCTTCGCAAAGAGGTTTATCAGAATTTTAAGGAAGAAGCTGGAAAGGAGACTGGCTGGAGAAAAAAGTACAAGCTTGAAGAACAGACTTTTGGATCGGAGATGGTGGCATTTAACGTACAAGACGACATACCACATACGGTAACTTACGAGTTTCACTTGTCGGTAAAGGAGGCTCAAATATGGGTGAACTTAGTAAATGTGCGACGAGGACTGTTCTTTTAAAGGCCCGGAGGGATGTTAAAATGATAATCAGCGCGAGTGATAAGGCTGCATTTTGGTATGGGAAAGTTTAGGATTGCGAGGATAACCAAATCTAAAATATGGATCACAGAGTTGTTATGGCAGCATTTCTGTAATATCTGTACAAGCAAGACGGATGGGAGAAAACTATCGCCGGCTAGGGACCAAAGCCTAATTAAAAAACCTAGAGAGTTTATCAATGGATGGGCAAAAAGGCTCACTTGAGACGAAATTTCATCGCTCGTCTAAATTAGAATCAGTGGCTTTCTTCGTCGAAATTGTGATGACCAAGATGGAGATGTGTTTGGGGATAAAAAGGATTCTGTGGCTCCGCTCGAAGAAAAAAAAAGACCAGCTCAGTGTAATTAACGAAGTACATTGGAACTTCCTAATGCAATTAAACATTAAATAACCATTATTAATTAATGTTGTTATTGATGGTTTTTTGGTTTTTTGGGGGGGATCGGGCTCACCAATGATTGTCATTCGGACCTATATGTGCATTTCATGATTCAGTCGGGGATCTTATCCACGATAAGAAGAACAAATGGCACTACAGTCTTACAATTAATTAATTATTAATCAACTAATAACTATTAGTTATTGTTTTAAGATCAATCATTGGCATCGAAAGAATGATACTAATCATAATATTATTATAATAGAACTCACATTTATATTATATATTAATTATAATAAGAAAAACTGATTCCTATGATGATAGTAATGAAATAAAAATTATATTGGTAGAACTTATTATTATTAAAATGATACTAGATATAAATAAATAATTCAAATAATTATAATGAGAATATTGTTAATGGCTATATATTGCTTACGATAATAATACCAATATTAATAGTAATTAAAATAATAGTAAGGACCCTCTAGTGTCGATACTTAATATATAATGAACATTGTAATCCCAGTCAGATAGTGGCTGTGAAAGGCGTGATTAGACTCGGTCAGATATACAGAAGAGAGCGGTGGAGCGTGAGTCGCCACTCTGCAGCCGGCGGCGCACTCATCAGAAAATGAAGAGACAAATCACCTTGTCGCTATTTCGGGCTTCCGAGTTTTCTCGTTTTAAGGGGTAAGAATTATCCGCTAGCAGCCAGCCGACGAATATCAAACCTCTCCCTTATCGCTCTCAAACCACCTTGAAGCTCTGCCCGAATCCCGCCAGATGCCACCACCTGTAAGAAAGGTAGAAATTCTCTTCGTTCACTCAAGATTTCATTGCCGAACGATTAGTTCTCCTCGTAGATCACTCTCAAAATCCTACTAGGAGCAGGCAGCTATAAGACCCATTCCTATACCCCCCCTCCCCTCCACTCGATCCTCTTCATTCATGTCACCACTGCGCTCCAATTCTAGAAACTCCTCTAGATTTATATCTGAATACCAGTTTTCGAGTACTTGAGATTTTTCTTCGTCCCATTAAAGAGGGGCGAGCAAGAATCTTTCGTTACCCAGTATTATTTGAGTGCAAAGTTCGTAACAAGGAGTAGCGCAGGTGTGGCAGAGATTTCGAAAACGAACAGAGATTACGACTCAATGTGTAATTGATTTTGAGCGTGGATGGTGTGAGTCTACTTCGCTGGATGTACACGAGAAACTCCAGCCAGGGCTAAGACTAATAATCCCAAGAACGGCACCAGAGGGCGCCGTTTTACACTGGGAACCATAGTCATGTCATTTTGGGGGTTAATCAATGTCATCATTATTAAATGATATTATCTAATAGTATTGTCTTTCATATGTATATTCTCAAATTGAAAATAGGACAAGTTAATAATGATGATGGTAAAAGTAATAATAAATGTTTTAAACAATTATTGTGGAACTTGGTCCCAGTCAATGTCGGAGCTTGGGTAAATTTTATCATCTCCCGAGCCAAAAATGCGGGATAAAAGGTGATTCTGATTAACAATTTGGGGAACCACCTACACCTTCAGCAAACGAAAGCTTCCATATCTTTATCTCACTTGTCCGAGTTGAGTCATATAAAACATCTCGATACCAAGAATCATCTGAATAGTCGCTAGCTGCAAACGGGTGAACAACGAACCATGGCCCAATCTCTTTCAGACCTATACACTAATAATATAGACAGAATCTCTGATCGTTCGCTTAGACTTCATATCGCATGATAAGATCCACTTTTGGATTCCCATTTGAAGTGTCACAGGCAGCTAAGGGGGTCACCCAGCCTCCTCCGTTCTCTTCACTATCGCTCACCCATTTCCGACAAGCCTCCAGCTCCTTATCTGAGTATCTCCCTTTTCATAAGAAACATAAGAAAAACGTAGTTCACTAAAAGCTAATGGGGGCTAAGAAAGCCTCCCTTCGAAACATTCTTGACTACCAAAACCCATAACCCAATCACAGAACCGTCCAAACGATTTTGTAAATCATAATACTAAATCATAAACAATTCCTCCAAAAATGGAACTAAAATTATCTATATAATAAATTAGGCCACCGCTCGTCGTCAAATCATACCTAAACTATCTATATAGTGGTCCAACTTAGATTTAAACTCAGCACTGTTTCTCTGATAAGCTCTTGAATGGGAAAACTATTCAAAGGTCTCAGCTCCATCTGACTGAAAAAGTGGTTTCAGATATCAAACTTACATTAGACTGCGCCATCTTCAGTTTCCTATGATGAACTTGTGTTCTTCCCTCACCAGATAACTCAAAATATTCTTCTGAATCTGAGAAAAACATAATTTAAGAAATCATTTCACCACTAAGTAATCTGCGCCTAAAAATCTTTTCAGCTCCTTCAATTTATCTTTATATCCTTTTCCACTGAGTTCCAGATAGAGAGTACCAGCCTGAACACAGTATTCTAGATTTTATCTCACGTAAGAATTATATGACCTGAAAATAACCTCTTTTCTTTTATAGTACATCATTTTAGTTGCTTTGTTTCTGGCTTCAAGACACTTTAAGTGCCGTATACCCCTGGAGTTGATAACCCGCCAAATCCTTTTCTTTATCAACTTCCTTTAACCAAATACGATTAGATCATAACTAAAGCCATATTTATTATGTTCATATCCATTAACTTACACTTGTTATCATTAAATTACACCTACCACCTATAGGTCAAATCTACGAGCCTTTCGAAATTTTTAGGAAGAATCGTAACCTCATTAGGATAGTAATTTTAGTATCGTCAGCAAACCCAAACATTCTGCAACACATTTTCTAGATCATGAACATAAAATATACACAATACTGTACCAGGGCAGATCCCTGAGGCCTAACCTACGGTACTCAATGGCTATCACTTAGACTAATGACTATTTAAAATCATTCTCTGTTTTCCATTTTTCAGCCAATCACAAATCCAACTAGAAAACCTAACAGAAAACTCACTTTCCATTAGTTTACTAATAAATTTTGGCGAGGCACTCTATCGAAGGTTTTAATAAAATCCAAGTAAATTACATCCTACCTCTTATTAAAGTTACAATCATATATTTAAATAAAACCAAATAATTGGATAAATATGACTTACCCTGAAGAAAACCATCTTGAAAATTTTCTATTAAACAATCGCTCTCCAAAAAATCAATCAAAATAGCCAAGATCAATTTCTAAAAAATCTTACAATCAATAGATGTAATAAGGCTAAAAGTTCGATAATTATTTCAAATGAAACCTGTTTCACTTCTTAAAAACGGAAACCTCATTAAGCTATTTCTTTTCTTCTGGTACTTCGCAGCATGATGTCAATACAAAAGAAAATTGAAAGATGGAAGGGAAGAATAGAAAAAAAGAGATGTGAATACATGAAAACGAAAAGACTAAGGCAATAATAAATTTATTTAGAGTATCACTAGACTCTGACAGAAGAAACAAGATGAAGACAGAGATGAGGGGCTTAATCCTGGGATGAAGAGTTGGGTTCACTCAAAAAAGGAGTCTCCAATTCTCCCGACCCAAGAGCAGGAATTTTTTTTTTTACAAAAATAATTTATTTGCCTCTTACCAGGCCCTAATTAACCAAGTCAACCTATCTTGTTATTAACAAAAGAACTCTCATACCCTCTAATTCCATTCACTGTCCCTCCAATTTTTCAATGGGAAAAGATTACCCAGGTAGCATAAAATTGCAAAAAGCAATAGATTAATGAATGGCAAACCCACTGACTACACACTCAAAAAATTATTACTATCTTAATATTTAGTGTTTGGCAAGGACAAATTTCCCCTTAAAGATTTTATAGTATGTACATAGAAAATAAAAGGTTAAGTACAAAATCCTAAGCGAGAGACTGCTTTGGGGTAAATTGTCTTATAATACCGTCTTATAGGTCTGCATGTTGCTGAGATATTAGTTGAAAATGAGAACTTTCGGGAGCCAGCCGATATACCTGAGAAAAGGGGGGAGCCATTCAGCCATGTAGAAATCATAAAAGGTGTTGTCAAAGTTATAGGATGCTTAGATTCCAATAAGTTTTTAAAGTACACAAGGATCATCAAAATTGATCTGCTATATAATTTAGCCCTTAACGTAGCAGAACAATATCACTCAATACTCCAAAAGGAAAATATATATTATTTAATTGGTTTAGATGAACCAATTCATTTGAGACAGGTTTTATACTTCATTCGGGCCATAATAGAAGATTTTCTTTACCACGAAAAGTTACTCGCTTTGGGCGCTCTTACAAGTAAAACAAGAGGAATCGATGTCTTCAACTTTCAAGATAAATATCGTATAATTGGACTGAATTTGGTTAATTTAGTGAGTGTTTGCAAAGAAAGTTTACCAACAGTCTACATTCTAAAATAATGCTGTAAATTTTAAAGTAACGTAATTCAAAGTATTAGATTAAAATAATATTCTCTTTTGCTGTAAGTTACTGTAAAACGAATGGTTTTCCTGAAGCGTTCGCCGTGATGAGTCGAAGCTGGGAATTTGTTGTGTAAGAGCGTTTATCTGCTAGATGCACAGAAAGGTTTAATGTTACATTTTAAGTTTTTTAATCAGATTTCTTTTTAAATAATACAACTTATATTTAACCACAAATTTTTCTATATCCTTTCATTTATTCGGTTATTATTCTCACCATTATTTAGGTCTTAGGTAAGCTCATTATCCGAGCTTAATTAAAATGTTCTAGGGTTCACTCGTGAGTTAATAATTTCGATAAATGTACATTATTATCTCAAACTCTAAATCCCCGACTTTAATAAATATGTGGAATTTGTACTTTTTTTGTACTCTTAAAAGTTTTGTGGGTTCATGAGGTCATTTTACGATTTTAGAAGATTTGATCGGCATATTTTAATCAGGTGTTGACTAGTAGTTTTAGTGATAGTGATATTTCGCCTCATGAGGGAAGAGATCGACCTACATCAAGTAATGAATATTCTTAATATCAAAGTAATTTCAATGAGAAGATTGAGCTTACAAGGTACTGTTGCGATGGTTGCCCTAAAAAGCCCGAAACCTGTAAATGAAATAGTACCATATTGTTATTTTTGTTAATATTATTGTTTTGATTATGGTATCATAAGTCTACCTATTTATATCTATAAAACATAATGAATATAATTATTTTTAATTTAAAAAATAACCAGTAAGCAATGCGTAAGATTACAATTTAAAATCTCATTTTACAATATAAAAAAAAATGATCAGTTCCTGCGGAAGAATAAATAAGAAAAATGAAACCCAGCATTTTTGGTAAACCTCGAATATTTTTTTGTCTCGTTTGTTTTAAATCATAGAGAAAGGACGTGTTAATGCGGCAAGTGTCTGTCGAAATTGGATACGGGTTGACAGTTTGTTACCTTCGTAACTATTTTTCTACGTTTCTTTTGACACTAATACAGGACACAAATTACATTTGTATTAATAATAGAGAATAATTTGTCTCAATTTTTAGAGTTGGTTTTGTGTATTTAATATAAATAGATTCTCGTATTCTTAAATTATTTAAATCGTTGGCAGTGTCCATAATAGAGAAATTTTCGAAAGAGTGTAGCAAGTTGGAGGTTGAGACTGAAATATACAGGGACATGAAAAAAGTAAATAGTCACTCAGTTAATACTAAGACAAATTTATTTGTAAATTTAATGAATTAACTACATTTTTGGGCAATGAAATCACACTATTAATTATTTGGTGACTTCCATTTAGCAGCTTTTATAGTAGTAGTAGTTCCCAAACTTTTTATGATCTTTACCCACTTTTCATATATGATCCTCATCCATGGCCCCCTTCTCCCCCACCTCCAGTCCACATTTCATGACTGCAGTGAATGTCTGTTGTCCTACATTTATTAAGAAATCATTTATTTATTTAGAAACTATAGCATAGGAAGTATTAAATAAGTTATTTAATGAAAATTGTTTGGCATCGGAATGCATCTCCATTCATTATTTTATCAAAAACACAAAATCATATACAAAAATGTAATTACACGAAAAACAAAACAAATGAGGCCCATTATTCATGAGTCTGGTAGCGAGGTATTAATCAAACGTGTACCGAGTACAGCTGCACCTGATCATCTGGCTCAACTGCTGATAAGCTGTTTTAGTGTGGTTGCCCTTGGTATTTTTATGTGTACATAACCTCAGGTTATGTCACCACAAATTTTGCTATATGACCCACCTACACAGTTTAGGAACCACTGTTTTAGTGCTAAAATTCGTCTAGGCATAGCTTTAATCAGTTCCGAGACAAAAGCTTGTGTTATATCCGAATATGTTTGGCGTATGAGATTTAACAATTTCAACCCTGTTCCTGGTTTTCTGGACTTTTCCCGAAAAGTCGTCTCGTATTTCCCAAACATGATCTATTGGGTTCATGTCAGGGGACTCACTCGATCAAAGAAGTCGTAAATGCTGCTTGGTCCTCCCTTTCTTTCATTATTTTTCAGTATTGCAAGGAGAACCATCTTCCATATATAATAACTTTCTTTTACAAGATGACCATTTGAAAATGCTGAACGATGCCCTTCTTTAAAAATAAAAAAATATTTTTCTGAGTTGATATTGTCAACACACACCACCAACTCTGACCTTCCATCATTCCAAATTGCTCCCCAAACCAGCATGTTTTGCCCTTATTTGTAACATGTTCATGTCAAATTCGTTAAGGGGTAATTTCCAAGGCTATCTGAAAATTGAGCAAATCTTTATTTTTTAGGAAAGATTATGCTGTGCCAAAATTGCTGTTTTGTCGTTCGTTTATTCAGCTAACTCATAAATAAAGAAGGCTTCTCATGGCTTCACAGCCTTAATATCCAAGATTGTGCAGGTGATTTAATGTTGTTCTTGGGCTGATGGGAATCTTTTGGCCACTTCAGAAGCTTCTGACGGAAAGTTTTTCTTAATGGAGCTTAGAAAAGCACAGGACGACCAGGTCTTAAATGAGGTGATTAATTTTTCTGGCATTGTTTTTCTTTTTTTATATCATATAAGGTTCAGTTTTGCATCGTTTGCGACTGAAGTAATACTATGGCTGAAATCAATCCTCCAAAATTTGGAAAAATCAAGCTGTGCTGTGCTGTTTGGTGTTCACGCCGAGAATTCAATCTGAGGAAGGTGTAGAGGATAAGGAAAGAGTTGGATAAGTCAGGCTATGATTATGAGGGTACGGTGGCTCTAAAACCTCACTCTAATTGTTTTGATACCTAGAAAAACACCCGGAAGGCCTCAGGCTCAATAGGAAAGGCTACATCAAGTGCCTGGAAGAGTTGTTGTTTCTCTGGTTTCAGAAGGTGGCCACTGGAAGTGGCCACCTTCTGGGAGCCAGATGGTAGAACTCATCCTTTAGATTTAATTTTATCGCTTTTGCGTCACGGGGAGCAAGCACTGAGTAACGCTTTCTTAACACTGGGGAGGCGGAAGGGCGGTGGTTTGTAGAAGTTTTCCGTTAAGATCTTCGTGTCGTAAATCAGTCTCACCGTACCATTGGCTTTTGGCACGGCGAAAAATTTTTGTGGCACCGACTAAATTCAGTGGATATTTCCATTAAACCATATTCGACCAACTGGTCGACCAATGGTTGCATGTAAGCAGGGGTGGTTTTCCAGTTCGCGTAGGAAGGCTCAATGAAGATTTTCAGGCCATTTTTCTGAAGGGAGCGCACTATGTTGTTAAGAGCAGGGCAATTTTCAAATGATCCTGGGGTAACTATGTCCAGTCTTACCTCCGGGTCGACGACGGCCCGGTTATTATCCTCTTCCAGAGGGTCAATACTGGGGCTGATACCCTCCCAATCATCTCCGCAGTCATCAGCGTTTTCGTTTCTTCTGTCGTCTCTGTTGTCACTCGCGTTGTTGTTTTCGTCGGCTTGTAGTTTCTTCCACCAACGACGCGGATATCAGGGGGCGCACTGATGACATCCAAGAGCACGTTTCTATGTTCAGAGGCATAGTCTGACACTAATGCTTCAGAGGAGCGTGGGGGTAGGAAGAAGGCACATGGAGCATGGTTGGGACCACCAATCTCGGAAGGGGAATGTGAGATATAAGGTCAAACTCATGAGGCGGTATGACGACAATCTGCGAAGGCGAGAGGGGGTCACCAAAACGCACTACAATGGGAAACGGAGGAGGCAGGGCTGGGACGGGAGAAGGGTCCAAATGGTGCAGCTGGAGCGCGCCCAGTTCTTCTGCTGCAGTCTTGAAGAAGTTTCGAAGATTGACGGGATCTTTGCGTTCCACACGCGCCGGTATAACCTCCCCAGTTGATGAAGGTGGGGAGTCAAGTTCACCGTAGTGCACGGGCGTCGAGGCTCTAGGGCCAAGGGGGCTGCTGAAGAGATGGTCACGGTACACGGGTTCTGTCGCAGTGCAGGTAGGGTCATTTTCAGGGTCAGAAGATGAGATGTTGAAGTCACTGGAGACCACAGTTCCGCTGAAGTCATGCCAGAAGCGATTAACAGATCTCGGTGAGATTGAATGAAATTCTTCAGAGGTGTCGGATCTGGTTCGGTCCCTGAATCCATTTCTGCGACCCGCCTGCTCCACTCTCAGGCGCCAGCGCCAATCTAAGTTTTCATCGACGCCGACGAGGAACCGGTGCACGGCTCCGATTCCCACCACGTGGTGTTCCTCTGCCTCGCGTACTCATCGGGGCAGTGGGTCTTCCAAATCCATAGGCGCTCCGCTGTTGGTGGATGACTGTCGTATGGGATCGGGGCCCGTGTAGGGCCGCTTCGGTCAGCACTATGTTGGAATCGACGGCCATCTGTTTTCGGGCGTTTCGTAACGCCACGCTCCAGCCGTGATTGAGTACGGTATGAAATAATCTGAGACAATTGTTCAATCTTATGAACTCCGAGTGATTCAAGCGTGAGCGAAATCTGTGTAACGTGATAAGCGAGTTAATTTCTTCTATGTCTCGCGTCCTCAGGATTGATGATTATAGATTGTTTCTTAATAAGGCAATCACGCTAATCCCACCTAACCGTGTTGCTACGGTCCAATTCTTGCGGGGTGGGTCTTTCTGGGGGCGGTGTGAGACCGGGCGGTAATAAGGGAGGCACTTCAGGCCTGATTGGTGACGATCTTCGCGAAGATCTGGGAGTGTTACCCTCTGCAAGGAATGCTTGTGGATTCGTCACCACGTCGTAGGGGGGAGGGAGGCCGCGCTCGCTCGATCGCCTCTTTAAGGGCGATCTCACGGGCTTGATCTTCCAATTCTCCCGGTTCACTATGGTTCACCTCCTCCGAGGAACGACTCTCCCGGGAAGGGATGACCGACTACAAGGCTAGGGCGCAGCGAGAGGAACTGTCTCGCGCTGATGAATACGAAAAGCCCTCAGAATCTTGAGTGATGACTTCCGGTGATGTAGTAACAGTCGGGGGCACAACCCGAGACCTCGTACTTCTGCTCATCCCGGTGGTTCTCACGGAGTCCCGGCAAAGAAGAAGGGTAGGAAAAATGAGGAGCAGGTGACCGGAGACGTTTGCAGTACGAGGCCAAATAAGGGAGCAAAACTCTGCACCATGCCACGTAAGCAGGAGGATCCGGGTCTTGGCTGTCAGGCAATTTCTTTGACCACATGAGTTCGAAAATCTGGCTTCCTAACTCCCCAAACTGAAACCCCTGGAATATTATATGTGGAGCGTGGTTGTGAGAGAGAACAAAAAACCCCCGTTCACCACCAAGGTAGGCCCCAGGATCACCACAGTTTTCCCCCACTTAAACATCGGGACCGTCTAGAAAGCCTGCAGCAGGTTTCGACGATGCCTGCAGGCCATGTTTGGAGCAGACGTCGATTTCATTGAATAAAATGAATAGTACAACAATCCTTTAAGATTTTAACAGTCAATTTTGTTATTTTCTTTTATGTTAAAGCTTGTAAAATTATTCATCATCCCCTGAAATTGCAATGATGGAAACAAATACTTGTCATATTAATGGCAAACATTCGTAATAAAAACATTAATCAGAAAACTGTAGTTGTCTATTTACTTCTTGCATGTTTCTGCAGAGGTGGAATTTATTAAACTCTCAGAAGATTACATTTTAAAGTTCATCTTAGAGGTCAACAATGATATAAGTGGCTTATATAATACAAATACAATACAACTCCCACGCCCTCGGCAGCATACACAAAAAAATGCTTTCTTGCTTTTCAACCACTTATTACTGTGAATCTACACTCGCCTTTCTAATCCAAGTCAAGACGCCCTTAGTACGACCGAATATCGGTACTTAATCTTATAGTGTTTTTTCAAGAGGTCTATGCAAAGGATCATGATTTTGAATGGTAGCACTTGGAGATGAGTAGCTTAGGGGTCTATATCGCCGCACATCAATGGTCATAGAATACTTATATTTCAACTTATAGCAGGAAATGAACACATAAAATATTCTCAAATAATTTTATATACATAATACAAATTATTTTGCTAACTAGGTAAAAAAAAGAAAGATTCACTAGACATTGTATAAAACCTCTAAAATGTTTGTAGCCATATTATGTATGTAGAGGGCATACCAATATACTAATTATCTTATTTAAATTCAATATTAACATGAACACAAATCAAAAATACTAAAGATAACAAAGATTGTCCAAATCATGAGGGTTATACAAGAGTAACGCTAGCAATGTTTTAACTTTCAGTTTACTAATCCATTATTCACTATTATATTCCTAATCACTGTAGTTCAAGATCACATGAGGTTCCTGTTCGTCAAGTTTCTGGTTTCTACACGTCTTCAACTTTCACACATCCATGCATTTAAGTCCAGCTGCAAGACATGTGCAATCAGGCAACTTACAATCCCATGAACAGTTGAATGTCATTAATCCTAATATAGCCATTAAAGCAGATAACCCACACATCTAGTAAATTTTCAGATGATCATCATGACCAGTGATCAATTCATACTCCTTAAACTCTGGCACATTTGACTGAGTCGGAAGGGAACTCTTAAATTGTAGTTTGATAGTTTGCACGAAAGGTACGCATTAATAGATGGTCTTCGAGAGGGGAAAGGTGGCTCGATTTCATCTTCTCACGTTTAGAGGTGCCGGAGGAAACTGCATACATTTGACAAGAAAACCGTTGCAATTTATCAAATAGTTCTATTTATAGGTTCCAGGATTTATCTAGCTCACCAAAGGTTTCTGAAAACTTTGATAAGATTCATTTTTTAGCAGAGCACCTATCTCCCCACAGTTTGTAAAATCACTCACTGAATCACATCCAGTGGATGCAGGCAGACTGACAAAGGCCATGGCAAATACCGTCTGTAATTACCAAGGCTAGTTATACAATGTCTAGAAATCTTGTTCTGATCTAAGCTGCACACTTCAGGTAGAGTGAGAAATTTTTTAACTCATCTGTATCTTCTGCATTGATGAATATTGCGTTGCACAGATTCACAAAATTGATTTGTACCCAGAGGATTCGATACAAATGCTGAAAGATGTAACATATGCTTGAGTTCATGCTTTCAGTTTAACAACATTGCACCAGGTCACTAAATCAATAAGTAGAAAAAGTTTCTTGATAGCTCAAACAAGTCCAGCCTGATAAACTTCCTTCTCAATGAGTGAAAGTCACCTGAAAACAAGAAAAAAGCACTCAAACAAAGAGATCTGTTTCAAAATTGGACAAGAAGCTTGGGAAGAGTTCACAGATTTCACTTCATTACAAGAGTAAGCAGACACCCGCATGATACCGCATTCTTTGCATGCCTACAATCAAGAATACAAGGTAATATCCATCGTTGCAGAAAATACAAATGTGTTCGTTTTTTGTTTGGCCGTTAACAAAGATATTTTTTCTCGCTGTACCTGAAGTATGCAGCTTAGATCAGAACAAGATTTCTAGACATTGTAAAAATAACCTTGGTGATTGGAGACGGTATTTGCCAGGCATTTGATAGTCTGCCTGCATTCACTGGATATGATTCTGTTAGTGCCTTTACAGGAGTAGGGAGATAGGTGTTCTGAAAAAAGAAACTTATCAAAGCTCTCAGAAAACCTTCGGTGAGCTAGGTAAATCCTGGGAACTACAAAGAGAACTATTTGATAAATTGCAATGGTTTTCATGTCAAATGTATGCAGTTTCCTTCAGCACCTCCAAAGTCAATAAAGTACGCTACGAACTCTTCTGTATAAAACGTGAGGAGATGAAATAAAGCCACCTTCCTCCATGCAAAGACAATCTATTAATGCACACCCTTCGTGCAAACTATCAAGCTACAATTTAAGAGTTTCCTTCAGACTCAGCCAAATGTGCCAGAGCCTAAGGAGCATGGATGGACCACTTGTCATGATGATCACCTGGAAATTCACTGGATGTGTGCGTTGCCTGCTCCAATGGGCGTGCCCCTGCCACTCTTACAGTGACACTAGTCCGGATTTGGACGATGGCCTGTATACCATGCTTCGACACCTAGGTTAGCTGGTCATTGCGTTTCTGTTAGGTCTGTTCAACAGAATCTGGACAGAGGTTATCCTTCCAGATTCCTGGCGAATGGCTACTACTATGCTAGATTTTCGAAAACCGGGGAAAGTTTACCCTACCATGGAAGGCTTCCACCTAATTTCTCTAACATCCGGCCCGTGAAAGCTGATAGAGAATTTGATAAATTTAGATTAGCCATTTTCCGAACAGCGGAGGTCACCTGCTCCAGCTGTCCTTATTCTTAGACAGCACTATGCCATTTTGTTTGTTTTGATTTTTGTTCTAGAGAAAGCCTATGGTGCCACATGGCGATACGATATCATGGATACTCTCCTCACGATTATGGCTAGGGGACGCCTCCCAATTTTTATCTCTGAATTTCTGCGAGATCATCCATTCCGCGAACGAGTGAGATGAGCCTTCTCCGTCCCAACGGAGCAAGAAGAGGGCGCCCCACCAAATTGTGACCTCATTGTTACACTGCTTACCATGAGCATCTCTGGTATCACATTGATTCTACCAAAATGTGTTTTCTCTGTGCTCTACGTATACTAAATTTCGATCACTTTTAGTGCGATCCAGATGCCAACTCTAGACCATTGACCCCAATAGGCATTGAACCGCATCTGTCGCTATGCTGAAGAGCACAGGTTTCGTTTTCTTTATCCAAGACTAAGTGCATTTTTGCCACTATCCACAACACAGCCCCGAAAAAGCCTTTCTCCTAAACGTGGCTCGCCGAAAGTTGTGGATTAACACATTTTCCTTGGTCTTGTTTTCGACCGTGGCAACGCCTAGGATGTGTTGGCCTCAAGACTGTTCGGCACATTCTTGCTAAATGTCCCAGTCTGAATGATCTTCGTGCTCGTTACCTTTGCCGCTATTGGGACGAGCGGGATCGCTACTTGGGACGGGTTTTCCATCTTATTTGACTCTCTTTGGTGTTGACAGCATAATCCTGCGACAGTGGGAAAAGAGTGCCTTTCTCCGACGCCGGAGCGTGAGTCCTCCTTCTTGTTCTTGGCTTTGTTTTGTTTCTTATTCTTGCGTTTTCTATTTGATGTTTATTTTTTACTTTGTTTGTGTTTTTTCTATGTTTGGTTTGGTTTTCGTAAATTTTAAAGTAGCCTAGTATTAGGCATAAATTTTAATTACGGCGAATTCGTGGGATTCGCAATTTTAACGCTGAAAATAAAACCCTCGATTGTTTTCAGAGTGCACATACCGACATCAAAGCAGAAGCCCCATTTAACACTCTATTTTCCTGCCGTTTAAATCATCTGAGAGTTGAGGAAACACCTTTGTTTACTTAGGTAATGTCAACCAAAAATAAAAAAGGACATATATACCAACCAATAACAAAATAACTGACGAAAAAGTCAACTCAAAATTTAAAAAAATACCCAAATTGAGTAAGGACATTGTCGTGGTATGACATTATATTATATCAATACCATATTATATCTATGGGGGGAGGGACCGATAACTTTAAGGTGAACCGACAAAAGGGACGGAACGCCACGTGTTTCGACGGGCGAAATAACTAGATAAGAGTGCAAAGAGGTCAGGTATATTATGGGCAATGCCAAAGCTCAAGGTGATTTAAAGAGGCATGTACAAAAATATAATTTTATTTACATAAAAATACTGAGAGAAATGATGGGTAAAATTACCTCAGAGAATTAACGGAAAAAATCACATCAGTAAACGAAGGGGGAATTGTAGTTATAAATCAGACTATGAAGTTAGAACTTACGGTGTTACGGGAGAAGACTATTCAAATGGAGGGGGATTAACGCAAATGGGTAACTGGAGGAGGAGAGGGGTTGGCTCACAGAAGATTCCGGGTGAGACGTCAGGGTAAGGCTTCACGGATGTCTTCTGCACGTGAGACGAGGCCGCTCAAAGCTTCTGAGCGGGATGTTAAAGTGATGACGGTTCTCCCAAAAAAAAGGGGGGCGGTAATGTCCAGTCCAGGGGAGAGTATTTTAGCCACCCGAAAACGAGGGACGAACGAAGAGGGTTTCGACAGGAGTTGACGAGAGAAGTCGGACAAATCACTCGGTAGCGATCGTTAAATGGAATTACCTCACTGGCTGGGGCTAATTCCAATACACAAAAATAGTTTAGCTGTCTCTTTGCTTTGTTGTTAGCACCTGACTTGGAACTAGGGAAATTTTCTTGGAGTCCGGGTGAGACTTCTCAACTCTGTCTCTCCTCATGGAAGTCGAGCACTATTTATGTCTGAGGCTCTCTCCGGGGGGAGGGGGGGTAGCTGGAAACAGCTCTACTCTCGAATGGCCTCGAATCTTCTTGCAGAGGCTATTCTAGCCCGCGTTAAGGTGAATCGTCGCGGACGCGGTTCGAGGCTACCGCTTGTGGAAGGGGATGGGGGGTAGGCTTACCAATTTAAGCCTAACCGAGCCTTCTACAGAGCATAAAGGTTCCGTTCTGAACAAGAGATTCCACGTGGAATTCCCTTACAGACATCAATAAGTAGAAAATACCAAACTAAAATACAAAAAGACTCAAAATGAATTGGAAAGCAAAAAAAGTTAAGTGTAAGTGAAAAAGTGTAATACCAAACTTAAAAATGAACTAAATTAAATAAAAGTATATAAAAATCATAAATACATAATAACAAATAAGATAGACTAACATATACAACATAAACAAAACAAAAGATACATAAATTCATACGGGTTAAAAATTATAACTGCATGAATGACAAAAAATTCATGAATGAAAGAAAAAATGCAAAAGTTACGCCATGAGGTTGAGCGTGTAAAAGAGGAATAAAAGAGCTAAAAGAGATAGAAAGAACTGAGCAATAGAGGAAGGCGTTGTTCGGAATCCACGATAAAGTCAGTAGGTCTACAAAATCAAGTTGTTGCATTTTAGACATCTATCAACTCTAGGAGAGTCAAAATAGATCAACTTCGATACTTTTACTCTCTTCTCTCACTTCCAATCGTTTTCTCCTCCTCCTTCTCTTCTCTACCTTCATTCGCTCTCGCTGAACCTTCTCCATCTAGGTCCACTTGGAGATAGAATTATATGAATCTTTACCTGTTACTATCTGAACAAAATTAGACATCATTAAAAGCATATGTTGGATCGCTTAGTAAAGAAGGGAAAACGATAACAAGCCCACTGAGACATCTCGCTCAATCACTCTCAAGACTCTCTTTTAAAGGTGTCTTCCTAAAAGCGAGATCTCGCAGCAAGCAAATATATTTATTTTATATTTATATTGATAAATAAAAATTGACTTACCACATTTAATATTTTACATTCCTCACCTACAATTAAGAATGCATCTGAGTAAAGCCAAGCTAGTTAAGGCTAAAATCAGCCTGTTATTGAATTAATCATATATAAAATAAAAGCTGCATCATATATATATATATATATATATATAATTAGAAATAGGAAGTAATGACGCTGTCTTCCTCTCTGTTGATGCAATCATACATAAGAATTATGTTTATTTTTTAAATGTTGCTCTGGGGTGTCTCGATTATGGCCAAAAATTTTTGGAATCTAATAAACCACCGCAAAATCTTTTTCTCATTGCACCACTCGAAGACCTTTCGAGGCAAAAGCGTCCTAAATTTTATCCTTTAAACATTTAGGAATCCAATCACCTTCTTAAAGAAATTAGCAATCAATTTATATTTAAATATTACTATGAAAGTAAAAAACTAGGTAAAATTTATTAAATCCATTATAGGAGATGCGTGAAAGCTCCTTAAGATAGTAAGGAAAAAAACTAACCGTTGGAATAAAGCAACATCAATCTAATTTGCATCGTTGTAGTGAACAAAGTGTTTTATTGATGCATATTTCCCTCTCTTATCATGCGATTAAGTGTGTATGTATTAAATTATCTATGCAGTTTATGAATTATGTTCCCAGAAACATTCTCGAATATACCAGTGTTGCATCCCTCGCGATCTTAAATATGAAGCCTTGATCTTTCGCTTCCACCCATTTACTACTTATTATAAGATCATAAAATATGAAAATATTTTTGAAATCAAGTATCTCTCTCCCCCCATATAAAAAGTCTCTTTAATCTTGGTTACTCCTTAACAAAAACTTGTTAACTAATTAACCTAACTGGTAATTATAGTTTTATTTTTCCTTCAAGTAATTTAAATTCGTCTCATCAAATTGTAGCTGTAATATAAAGTTTTCTGGTGCTAATTTTATGCCCTACGTTTATCTGTCGCATTATTATCGTTTAGAAACGCGTATTTATTGCAAAATTGCATTTATAAATGGTAAATAAAACGATTTATTTACGATTATTTAGCTTCGACAGGACACTTTAAATGATTTTAAAATCTCGTGGTAGTTGATTTGTTAGTATAATTATTTTATAATTTCAAATTTCTCCCAATTTTATTTTTTATCCTAATATACCGTGCAGTGGATGTGAGCTTAAAGTTTGAAGATGGAACCAATGGCTTTATTCAAAACAAAAATGAAAACGGAAAGTTTAATGAATAACTGGAGTTTGCCATCAGCAGAGAAAAGCGTCACTTGCGATGCGATCTGTCGTTACGACTGCGACGAAAGACAATTTCAGTCCTATAAAATTATGGACTTTAAGACAAAAGACAAGAAAATAACAGTGATTTTCTGTTTCAAAATTGCACTTTAAGAACAACGACCATTTTCTACCTTAACCAGCAGATTTTAGAAGTAAATATTTAAACAACTTTGGTTATGTCAGATTAGGTTCAATTACTCTGGTTAGAATTTACGGAACAACAGAAGGGCAAAGATCCTCAGATACACTACAGTAGAAGCCAGCTCAAGAGAACAAGGGTAAAGATCAGAGTGGACAGAATAGGAGATATAAATTATATATCACTTATCCGTAGTTACGTTTTTAACAATTTTATATGTTATTGTAATATTTAGCAATTTTTTTCTTAGACATAACGAGTGATGGGGTTTCAACCACATATAAATGTAAATTATTCTATATTTTTAGTAATTTTATATGAGAAAAGATTTGTGTATTAACAGTGGAAATCTTTTGCCAACAAGCTTGAAACCCTTATTTCTAGTGGTCGCTCGGTTATCGAACTCAAATATACTTTCTAATAATGGAGTAATTTAGTAATATATGACCATCGATGAGTTACCACGCAAACGACGAAATGGCATGAGATGCAAATTAACATCTCTATGTCTGACGCCATAGAATCCATATTTATAAAGATAAGAATTAATTCTATTCGCTCTACAATAAACGATTTCTAAGGTTAAGAAGTCTTTTCGCCAGTTAAAAGAGTACAGGGTGGTTAAAATGTCCTATCACTCCCCTACCGAAAGGTAATCAGAGCAATAGAGAAACCATATAATATTATCAACCACATGTACTGGTTTTAGTGTATTTACTTTCAAAAGAGGAATAATATAATAATATCAAACACATCTGAAATATAAAATTCAAACAAGATTAACAGGAGGTGACAAGACTTTCGGACCACCTTGTAAAATTGAACCGCATATTCCAAGTGAGGTCTAACAAGCGCTTTATATAAGGGAAGAATAACTTTTGATTTAAATACAACACTTTTCGATGTGTGACTTAGATATTTGTTTGCTTATTGTGGATGCTACAACACATTGTTTCATATTTTTAAATCGTTCTCAATTAATACACCCAGATCTTTTTCGAACGTAACCGTGTTTAGATTATGGGTACTCTTAAGCGCATTATCTTAAATTTATCTGCATTGAACTTCATTTATTATTTTCATGTCATTCAACTACTCTAATACACTAAATTTACTAGATTAGCGCGATATTTATCTATTTCCAAATTTCGTAGCATCCGCAAAATTTGAAATTTTGCATAATTTATTACTGACACTATCGTGAATATAGATTATGACAGCAATGGGACAAGAACTAAGTCCTGAAGGAAACAGTTAGTGACTGTTGCCAAGATTAAATTAATTCCATTTAGCGGCGGTTGGCAACCCGTTTTCAATCCACTTATGTATACATTTTCCCCTGTATACATGGGACATTTTACTCTTCCCTTTTCACTTTATCAGAAGTCTCTTAATGCGGAAGAGTCTCAAACGCTTTCTTAAAATCGAGAGAAACTGCTGCGACAGCTTTATACCGGTCAATAATTTAGATAATTTCACAAAAGAAGTTTTGTGTAATTGTGTATATCGTAACGCTGCTGCTGAAAAGCTCTTTTCCACTGCGCAGCTCTTCAAGATCACTCGAAAATTACTCACTCAGTTAAAGTGATGTAAGTAAATGTCGGTCATTTTAGATATTTTTATATTTTATATAATTTATAAGCAAAAACTTCGTTTTAAGTGAAAATAAAACTTCTAATTTTATGTAAAAAATTATTTTATAGAGTTAGTAATCCGTCCCTCTCTCGTAAACGAGATCCCCCAAACGGATGATGAAATTCGCATAAAGATGAGAATGAGAATAACTTGTAACCTCGAAGGTACTAAAACAAGAGCCGGTCCTCGCGGGTGGGGGCGTAGAAAGTACTAGTACTGTGTTTTTACAATCAACTCGGTATCAGAGGAACCTTGGTGACCGGGGAGAAAGAGTATCTGTTCAACCTAAGTGGTAAACACTGCGCATCTGCCAATAAACGTCCAGTCTCCTACTGACGTTGAAGTTTCCTGTCCACTCTCGTTGATATTGAACAAGACCTAGATGTTAGAAATACAATGCTTAATCCAATTGGCAAGCGTGAGGTCTTTTGGAGAGAGAGACATCGCCCAAATACCTATTTGCAGAAATAAAAAAATTCAGGTTTGTTTATAGCCGCTCCAAATTAACCTAAGTATCTAATTTTCTTCTCATATCTCAAAAGAGCCGAAATAAAAACTTTTAAAAGCGCCGTTCGAATCATTTGTTCAAATATTCAAGTCAGTTTTGAATAAAGATTTGGCATACAAAGGCATACTGAGTCTCGCGCATGAGATTATAAGAGCTGCAATCATTCACAAAATCTTCCCTGATTATCTATTCGAAAGGTTTTAGTTAGGAGCGTGTAATAAATAGGTTGATAAATACCTGTCAAGAAGAAATCATTAGATCATAAGTAAATTAATCGTAAGGAAGCGATTCTTACAAGACTCGGCACCTAAAAACGTACGAAAATTTTCCTTGCGTCATAACACATCCACTAGCTTTATTCGACAGAGGGTTGGATGAGGAAAGGATCTCCCATCCCCCGACTTTAAAGCGCAATATCAACGAGGGCGAATCTCGCAAAAAATTTCTACAGGGGAAAATTAAGGTAAGGCATATAGCAGCAGATCATCCTACGGGCATTATGTCACACACAGCCCATAAATGCATTTTAAAGGAAGAAATACATTTTCAAATATCAGATAGCTTAATGTTATCCAATGCAAGAAGAAGTTTAGGATCAATCCAACAAGATGACCCCAACCCACCCCAAAAATATCAATCATAACACAGGCCTGCGTTTTAAAACAAAATTTCTGTTCCTCAGGATTTATTTTTGGATTCTTAATGAATCAAACCTTCCAAGCTCAAAAACGAATGTATTTTTGTTCAATCAGGTCAGATTTTCTCAGTACAGCATACACCATTTTCATTGAGATTACCTCATTTTTCATGGAAAAAAACTTTCTCTATCTAATAATGCATTATTATTGTTATATCATAGAAAAAGGAATAAACGTATGCAAACTATAATCTTTTTAATAAAACAAACAATAAAAGAATACAACATAATAAAGAAAATAATTCTAATTTACAAGAAAAGACGCCCTTGACGATTTTCGTTTGTGCCTCTCATCTGGTGCATCACGCTTCAAACACCAACAGTAGTGAGCAAATATGTTTACGTCCCATTAACCCTGGTAGCTGGATTTCATTGTTTTTATTTCCTGGTGGAATCTTTCCTCCTGTTCTTCACTGTATTCCCCGCAGTTGTCGGGAAAATAATCCAGATGGGACTGTAAAAAGTGTATCTTTATAGACATTCGAGCTCCCAAATGTTTAAGCTTGCGAGGAGCTGATTGACCAGGGCAACATATTCTGGGGTTGTTTTATTGCCTAAAAAAATTGTTAACTAGAGCTTTTAAAGCTTTACAGGCATCTTTTTATATGTCCGTCTTTGATGCCTCAAACTGCTGATCTCTCATTAAGTTCCTGATCTGAGGTCAATCAAAATTGCCGCATGGAGCTTAGCGTCACTGAGTTGCGGAAATTTTTGAAGTTGAAATTTAAAAGCTTGGCCTTCCTTATTAAGGATTTTGACATAATATTTCATTATGCCAAGCTTTATATGCAGTGAAGGAAGCAGTATTTTATGAGGAGACACTAAAGGTTCAGCTATCACATTGTTTGATCGAATTCTAAATGCTTCTTGTGGAGGTCAAACCTTTATCTCATAGTGCATACTATCTGCACGACTGTCCCATAAACATAGTAAACAGGGATGCTTCGTGTATCCTGTTTGCATCTCAAGTATAAGAGACACAACCTAAAAATAAATTTAACAGGGTATGTAAATTCCATGTGTAATATTTCTAAAAACAAATTCAAAGTAATATTTCTTAAAATAATAAGGATATGAATATATATTGAAAAATCCTGTATGCCGATGAATTAAATCATTGTATTGGAACTAAGTGAATTTATGTACATCTTATTTTGAGTTTATGGAGTTATGTTGTATACCTCCCCAATTAAGATAAGTTCCCCATTAACCCAAATGGATGCATTAGCCTATAGGGACACACTTCAACAAAAAAATATAACTAAAAAATGACTCATGATTTCCAGATTTGCATTCTTCTAAAATGTAAGTTGACCACAAGGTATATACAAGTATTAACAATTAAAAATAAAATTGTCGATATTAAAGAGCTTATAAATGGCAAATGTAAAATGATCTTACCTTTAAGTTAACACATATCCTCCAATTGTGGGTAGAGTAATTTATTGCATCCAGCAATTTTTCCATATTTTCATAACTTTCCGTAAGTTGGATTGAATCACCTATAGGAACGGAAGCTATCTTGTTACCAATATTCAGTAACATAGCTATTAAACTTCTACTGGAGGACTCTATAAAAAGTCTCTATTTTAATGGGTTGTAGCGAATTCCAAGGGCCTTAACAAGTCCTTTAATATTGGTGCAATATACTAAAGAGCTGCAAGAATCCTGTAAAAATTAGCTTAAAAACTCTTGTTCTCTATTTCTATCGCCAAAAAATGTTTCTTTAGCGAGAAGATTGCTTTTACGAAGTTGAGAGCCAAGAAGTTGTGCCTTCTTCTTTGAAAGCCCCAGATCCCTGGTCAGGTCATTTAACTAAACTTGAGTGAATATTCTTGTGACCATATCGTGTGTCCAAACCTGATAAGACTCAGATGTGTCATAATCTTGATCAACTTCCATATTAATCTCTTCATGGAACTCTATATGTTGAGGGGGAGAAAGCATAGGAATTTTTGGACAATGGTGCAGGGGTTTGATGGCAGAAGGAACATCCAGATATGCCACACTATGTTTATTCTTTTATTTATACCTTTAAAAAATATAATTGCATATTACATAAAGGAATTGATTTGGAGTTGCAGATAGTAGAGAAATGTTTAGTAAAAGCTATTTCATGCTTCCGTGAACTATGTTAGTTTTTAATTTTTTGCTAAGTCTACGTATAATAACGACATTTTCAGGAGCCAGTATAATACAGAAAGATTAAATACTTTAAACAATGCTCACCTTTAAGTTTTGTCATACAAAAATAGCAGTCTGTAGTTTGGTCCTTGCCCTCTCTACACGCCATGGGAACACCAAATGAGAGAGACTTCTGTTCGCCCTGACTCCAGCGTCTTAAACTTATGTAGCATCCCTTGCAGCAGATATGTGGTGCAAAACTTTTATCTTGATCTCCTAGCCTTACTCCAATATATGAATGATACCATGATTTAATTACAGGAGAGATTGTACATTGCTGCTCGAAAAAAGTCACTTTGCCACAAACATAGCAAAATCTGTCGGAGCTATTCTTACATTTTCTGTTCATTATTAACTCAACCATTATTATTATTATTATTATTATTATTATTCTTATTATTATAATGCTAAGCAATTTCTAACCTGCAAGAATATAAACTTATTAACATAATTACTTAAAATTTACCCCAAATTTACTGCGAATACAGTAGTGCAAAAACTATTGAGATTTTATGTAATATAGGACATGTATAAACTATAAAATTATTATCACCCCCTGTATCGGAAAACCTGTACCTGATAGAGAAAAACGGATGCCATATTCGGATTTAGGAGGTCAATTTTATTAAGAAACACTACAGAAAACCTAAGGTACATTTTTGACGCAGACCAGTGTAATTGATGACCCTCAAGAAATTTATTGGTATATTTAAAATAATAATCGCTAAAATAATTTTATCAAAGAAAAAAATACATAAAAAAATTAAAATAAACAATTAAACTAACAAAAAAGTAAAATATTTATCCAAGTGGTAAAAAAAAAACGAAATATGATGGCAAATAATTTCCAATCCACTCAAACCGAATCGATCATGGTACATAGGTTAGGTTGTTCGAGCCTAAACTAACCTTACCAATAATATCTTAACCAAATTCAATCCTAAGTATCATTTTTACTTTATATTTCTATCTTAATCTTATTATAAATTGTGATTGCTTATTTACAAAATTTAATCCTAAGTAATAACATCCCAAAAAGATCATTCCGAGATACTGCCCCCCAAGAAAGCTCAATCCAAGATAATGAGCCCATTCATCCTTTTTGATAAAATGAGGACAATTTTCATCTAAAAGTTTCTGTGTTGGTTTGCTAGTATTAGAGGGCGTACCGTCTTGCTAGAAAATGAGGCCTCCTTTGGGATAGAGCTGATGGCAATCAGGAAGTAGTTAGATGTAATTTTCTGAATTAACTTTGGATTTTTGTGTATGGATAAAATGGATCCTCGTTTTGCCATTCCATGACACCCGCACAGAAACTTCTTTTTTTTCGCTAAATCTTGAAGATTCATGATAAAGGCGGGATGGATGTATGCCGTTTTTCTTTGGGCCATAAACTCTATTATTGTGACTATTTGTTTGCACCACCAAAGTGAAATCTTTTTCGTCGATAAACACAAGTTTTCTTGTATCTTGATATGAAAAGTGTTTGCGGAGCAATTTCAATGTATCTTTCTACGTTGTCTTACATTAATACCATTTATGGTTGGCCATAAACGAGGGCATATTGAACCATTCATTAAAATTTGAATTTAGTTTAATATTCTGAGCTTTTTTAAAGATTACAATTTAGAAAATAAAAAAAATATGCATTTGGCATTATTTTTTAAGGCTAATTGACTTATTAAATGGCTCTAAGAGGGCTTTTACAAGGGATAACTATTTATATATAAATAATTCATCTTTAATTTGTTTTTATTTCACGTTCCTAGCTGCAAAGGTTATTAATATATTGCTTCTCAAAAACAGTCCAATTTTGGAAGAAGGGGGAACCCTAAGTCCCTCTCTCTTGCCTCTAAAAACTCCGGTTTCTTGTCTCATTTGCTCATTCGCGTCCAATTCTTCTTTCTCTTGTACTATATGTATATATAGTCAGCTATACAAGGTTTCTGCATCTTTCTTTCTGTCTTCAAATTTATTTGAAAGGCAGAAAATAAAAATGGCGTTGCCCTGTGGTGGTTGTATGATCACCCGCAGAACCTGTAGTTGCTCTTTCTTTGTATAAATAAACACCACATAGGATTATACTTCAATTGTAAAGACAGAATCCCGCCTGAAGTGAAGTCCTCCGTTGTTCATGAGTTTACTTGCCCCAATTGTAAACTGGGGAGATACATAGGTAGTACGGTGCGCTCGCTGAGGGCGAGGTTCTGTTCACATTTGGGTGTTAGCCACAGGACAGGAAAGGTTCTCTCTATGAAAGAATTCTCACCTGTTAGACTTCACTCTATTAATTGTAAAACCGAAATCACAACGGACGATTTTAAAATCTTGAAAACCACCCCTGATCCCATATCACTAATGATTCTTGAATCCATGTATATTTAATACCTTTCTCCTTCCTTAAATTCCGATTCCTCTTCTCACCCACTACTTCTACTCTAAACAAATATATTACCAACCTCCTAACCTTCTCTTTCTTCTTACGCTCCTCGCCCTTTCTTCCTAGTTATCCTCTAACGGCTGATTGTTTAAGGTTGGTTTATCCTGATGTGTTTCCTGTGTTTCCCAATCGTTAATTTTTAACTCGTAACATAATAATCCAGATATTATCAATTGCCTGTAAATTTATCGCTATCCCCCTCCTGAATTAACATTAAATACGTTCCATAAATTCGTCATTTTGATTATCTGTTTGGTTCTTAACTTAAATTATTTTCCATAAATTGTATTTCCAGAACCTGAAGATGGGTGAAAAGTTCACGCGAAACGTTGTAACAAGAAAATGAAATGAATTTCCATTTATACGTCCTTTCGTTCATCCTTCAAATTAAATTTAAGCTCCATAGGAGAAGCCCTAACCAATATATATATATATATATATATATATATATATATATATATATATATATATATATATATACAGGGGTTGGACAAAATAATGGAAACATTAACTAATGCACCCATTCACACCAAAAAAGATATAAAAACTTGTTTAAAATGCCTGATAATGACGTTGAACACATATTGGTCTCCATAATTCACAGATCTTGCCACAATCAAGTTTTTTTATGTCTAAATTGGAGCAAAAATTAGGGGATATATTCCCTCTAAAAAAGCGTCTACGAAGGAGCTAGAGCAGGTTTCACCCGAAACCAGTCAAATTCGTATAGATACAGCACAAAGCTGTATGAATCGATTGTTCAGCGTATTGAATCTTTTTATAGTGTTAAGGAGGAGGGGACTCAAAGTCAGTAATTTAATTAATGTTTCAATTATTTTGTCCAACCCCATATATATATATATATATATATATATATATATATATATATATATATATAGTATAAGTGTTCTAAATAATTTGAATGAGTTATAATGATGAACTCTTTCATTCAGTACAAACTGCTTAATAACTGGATCGAAGTTGAAAAAAAATATTGGAGTCATGATGAAATTTGGACCTATTGTGATGTATAAACAATCAAGAATATTTCGTTCTGTAAGCTCCTTAGAAGGGTAAATTAATTTGATTGAATTGCAGTTAATAAAATCAATATTTTTAAATACATACACAAAGAAAACACTTATGTTCACCTCTTAAGTCATTGTATTACTTTCATTTACGCGGACAGATAAATATTTTCTAGTTTGCCCATAATAATGCTGAGGGCAAACAGAACATCCTCGAGGTTAGAATCCTCCATTTCCTTTTGCTATTATGACAAACCAGCAATCTACATATATCGAGTAGAAGATATAGGAAAACCATCCTGACTATTTAAGTATTTAAAAAAAACAGGAATAAAGGAAAGGCATCTAAAAATGGCAAAACTAGGGAAATTTTAGAATTAAATAAGTGTGGAATTTTTGTTCTTTAGATTGTTTTTTATTATTATTAACATGTAGATATGTAGGTGAAGGGAAAATGACGACGGTATCAAAGATTGTGACCAATTTAAAAAAATATTGGAAAACTACTTCAAAAATTCTGGGATCAGGAGAAGTAATCCTCTTCTAAACATAGAAGTAAATAGAGATTAATTAAATTTCGCTGTGGTTAGAATAAAAAATGAATATACGTACTTTAATTAATAGGCTCGCGGAAAACAGAATGACGGAGAGCTGTAAATCATAAGATCCAGAAAAAACAAGGATCTATTACGATCAATTATACATCATCATTATTTTATTATTATTACTCTTATTATGATAATTGGTGAAGTTTAGAAAAATTATAAAAAATTTAACCATGGCTGCTTTTCACTAACTCTGTAATTTAAGAAGTGGATTTTTGGGAGTATTTGAATAATAATTTCATCTTAGTTTGGTTATGACTTATGTTTTTTGTAGCAAAGTTATTTCTAATAATTCTTTTATAATATCAAAAAACAAAATGGCGAAGTTCAGAAATAAATATGAGCATCGAAAGTATGTGAATTTTTTAAAAGCAAAAGAATTACAAATGGTGAAGTTCAGAAAATTTAACCATGGCTGTTTTTTTTTAGACTTTAAATTTTAATCTTAGTAGCGAAGCGCAAGCCCCCCCCCCCCGTAGGGGAGAGTGGGGAAGCCATTGCCTAGTTTCTAAAATATTTTTGTATATTCGAAATTTTTATCGAAATTATTTCTAAAATAGGAGGAAATATCCGATTGCACCTTAAAACGAGTAGAGCTAAATGAGGAGTTTAGAAGCCGCTCCTTTTGTCCCTAACAATATATTTTAAGAACGGGAATTTTGAGATGGGTTAAATATAAATAATGCGGGAGAAGAAGAAGAAGAAGAGTAGGAGAATAAAAAATATGGTATGGATGAGGAGAGGAAGAAGAATGAGGAAAGAAGAAGAAGAGAAGAAAGAATTGAAAAAAGAAGAAGAGGAGAAGTAGAAAAATTAAAGGAGAGAAGGATAAAGATTTTATTATTATTATTATACAAATACAGAAGTTTCCAATGGAAAGGACAAGCCTAAGAAGAAGAAAAATAGAAAGAGTAGGAGAAGAACAAGAAGAGACTGGAGAAGATGAATAAGAAAAAGAGAAGTAGAGGAGGAAGAGGAGGAGGAGGAAGAGGGGGAGGAGGAGGAGGAGGAGGAGGAGGAGAAGTAGAGGAAAGAAGTAAAGAATAAATAGAAGGAAGAGAAGAAAAAAATTGAAGAGAGGTAGAAGAAAATAAAAGGAGGATGAGAATAAAAAAACAGGAGAAATTTAGAAGAAAGGAATAGTAGATGGATAAGAGAGAGAAAAAAAAAGAATAAAACAGGAGGAAGAGGAGAAAAAGAAGAGGGAAACAAAAAGAAAAAGCGAAATGGAAGAGACGTAACAGAATGAATAGGGGTAGGACGAGAAGAGGAAGAGAGGACTGAGGAAAAGAAGATATCTAAAAGGAGACGAGAAAAAGAGGGAGAGGAGAATAATAATAATAATAATAAGAAGAAGAAGAAGAAGAAGAAGAAGAAGAAGAAAGAAAGAAGAAGAAGAAAAATTCCCTGTTGTTAAAAGAAAGAAATTCAGAATAAATTAATTTTTTTAGGTAAATAATTAACAAATAAAGTATTTATTTTATTTTTTATTTTTACTTTAAAATGATTCAGTTGTTTACACAAAGAGTTAAAAAAGCGCAATGAAAAGCGGTTGAAAATAGCGGTTTCAAAGGTCAAATAGCCCGGAGGCCAACAGCCCTAAGGGCTCTGAGCGAGTGCGGCGAAGCCAGGGCTTGTTATTATTATTATAGGACTAAAACTAAATAATTTACAAAAGTGCAACGATCACAAATCTAAATTCTTCTAAGCCAAGTATTATCTAGACTAGAAATCGCTAAAAGCAATATGTTCAAGATATGCTGTCCAAACCACTATCGGAAGATATCTAGAGTACCAAGAGCCTTCCTTGCATCAAGGAATAGGTTGTAGGGGGACCGGGAGGGGCCAACCGTCGGTTTTCTTCTAATCCTGCCCCTAATGAGTGACTATGTAGGGGGGGGAGGGGCTGCGGCCGATTTATCTCTATCTTTCGACCCGACAAAAAGTTTAAAAAAAGAGAGAAGATTGGTAGAGTTAACGTGACATTCAGAAGACGAAGTCGATCAACAAAATAATAGAAAAAAGAGCGAAGTATTTAATAAAAACGGCACATTTAGCACAGAGGAATGGGGGGAGATCATTTCTCTTCTTATCCTATAAAACAAAAATAAATCAAATAGAAAGAGGAAGAAATTAATTCCTAAGAGACATCAACGAACAAGGAGAAATCCAAAAGAGAACACCAAACTAAATTAACTTAGCCCATGATTAAGAACTAAGGAATTGGAAACTAACCGAAGTAACCAAAGATTACCCAAAAATGACAGCCGATTATGCGTAATTTTATTTAGCTAATTTTACTAATTACCCAAAGATAAGATGATATCTACATATAAACAAGGGAAAAAGAAGGCAGAGAAAGAAAGCTAAACTAGCAACGAAAAGACAAGACAACCGGCCTAAAAACAACACAATCAAGCAACAGACACATGGTATAATGATAAAAAAATAGCCTAATAATCAGACACTAACTGTCTTACACTATTTTTAGAACTATATTACTTTATTAAACCGAAAGATATGAGCACGACCTCCATGCAACCTTGCATTTACTCGCAAGCCTCCTAATTCCTTTTACTTCTCCCTACAGTTTTTCTTCTATCCTTGGCGCTTTACCGACTGAATATTATACGTAGGAGAAGGAAAATAGAATAAATAATGAATAGGCAAGGATATATTCCACACGGCGGTTCGGAATACACCTAGTGAGTAGGACCACTGACCACCTAGGAAACCTATCAATCCTACTCCTGTATTTCCAGCTTTGCTATCTCTACTCTTTTCTCTTTCTACCCCTCTTTGTCCTACGACTTCTCAGCCGCATCTGTCATAACCAGCAACGGCTTGGAGGTTACTGGCAGAGAAGGCGTACGACAGTAAGGGATGGCCGGAGGTGGGAACGAAACGGAGGGGGGCCTCGGTGAAACTTTCTGTCTCTCACCTCCCATCAGACTCTTCGCCGAAAAGTCTCTCTCTCTCTCTCTCTCTCTCTCTCTCTCTCTCTCTCTCTCTATCTCTCTCTCTCTCTCTCTCTCTCTCTCTCTCTCTCTCTCTCTCTCTCTCTCTCTTTTTCTCTCTCTCTCTCTTTCTCTCTCTCTTTATCTCTCTCTTTCTCCCTCCTACTCTTTCACACACACACACACACACACACACACAGATATATATATATATATATATATATATATATATATATCATGAACGCGAGAGAAAGATGAAATAGAATGAGTAAGACCACAAAGAAAAACGATAAACAGAATATTTTTTCTTCTATAAAATGTGAGGGTTTTTCCGAATGGCTAAAAAATCCGGGAAGTAGTGAGGATCGAACCAAGCACACAGGCAACGAGCACCGCATTCGTCTTAGTTAAAGCAACGCCCTAGATCATTTGGCTACGCGTGAGAAAACAAATCACGAATAAACAGAGTTTGAAGACATCTCTTGAACGCGAGAGAAGGATGAATATATTTATATTGGGTGCAGTGGGTAATTTGTTGCCATTGGCAACTCTGAATCTCCACACATGCGTGTTGTCTGGCGTCGGTTCTCTCTTCTTCCTCTCATAGTAGATTCAATTGTGTATCGTCTGTGAGGTGAGTAATACCATGGCAAAATTCAATCCTCAAAATATATGGAATAGGCAAGCTGTGCTGGTCGGGATTTAGGCCGAATGTTTCAATGCGAAGAGTTCCGAGTATTTGGGTGTCAATTAGAGGACGGTGCAGAAAATGTGGAAAGAGTTGGATGAGTCAGGCTGTGATTAAGAGGGTACGGCAGCTAGAAACAAAAACACACTAAGCGGCGTTTTTATACAAAAATAACTCCCCATTTTGTCACTGAGCTCCAGGCAATCATTGAAAACGATCTCAGCGAGACGACGAGGTCCATAGCCACGGGCAAGGGGGTGTGAGAGTTTCTCATCAGGCAGTTAGTGCAGGAGGAGATCCACTATTACTCATGCAAGATGAGGAAGGGACAGCTTCTGTTAAGGAAGATAAAGGAGAAGCGGAAGGAACGTGCTCTGATGAAACTAAAATATCGCCTTGAGAATGGCGTGCTTTGGTTCTCTCAGACGAGAAGAATTTCTACCAGGACCAGGTCTTGAAATCGCAAAACATCGGCTGGCCTGCAGTGTTCCCCAAACATGTACCGAGAGTCATGTAGACCATCTTCCCCGTTCATATTATGGTGTTTAGGGGAGGAGGAGCGAGGTTCACCTGATGTCTCCGTTTATCTTTCCGGAGGGGTACATCAAGTCCAAGGAGGAGTTGGTGTTGCTCTGGATCCATGAGGTGGCCTTTGGAAGAGGCGTACGTGTGTGAGCAGGGCTCTCCCCCACGCTCCACAAACAGACCATTATTATAGTTACATACTACAGAAATTGCTAGAGATTTTAAAATATAACGGAGAGAAGAAAAAGGTGGATTAAAAGGAAGTAGTATTTAACTATAATAACACTATCTCTAAACTATTATGCAAGAATGCCCCTTCCCCTATTGATAATGTATATTGCGTAAAATGTATCGATTGCTCTAAATATTATTTTAGCCAATCAGGTAATTGTTTAAAAAAACGAATTTCTCAGCATAAATATAATGTCCGTCGCGGTGAAAAAAGCAGCTCATTTTATGTTCATATGTCATATCTTAATCACAATATTGATTGGAATTCTGCTAAAACCATCTGCTATAATAACGATACAATTTCGCGAAATATTATTGAATCGACCTTTATTAGTAAACTCCCGAATTTTAATTTAAGTCCTGGGTTATATAAACTCGATGGTTATTTTTTAAAATTATATTTACAATGCACTGTCGAAACTTTTAATTTGAAACTAAATATTTATATTAATCTTAATAAACTATTTAATTTTATTTTTTGTGTATCTATGTAGTCTTATGTTTATGTCTGTGTATTTATTTTCGTTTGAGTCAAGTCTTTAGAACATTTGTACTTATTCTACCTTGGTTTTTCAATCCTGACATCTGATGTTAATCTCCAGCCCAGATTTTTTGCTTCCCTAATTGCTTAGGCAGTATTCTAATCCTCTTGTCAAGATTTAATCTTTGGAATTTACCTGATTTAATGATCTTAGTTTCTATTTATCTTCCTTTTTTATGTCACTCTTCGCTCCTTCTAATGTTTCCATTCCATACTAATTCATTTTGTTGATTAGTTTTTTGCTTTTTTGTCGGCGTTCCCTCTCCACTGTATCATCCTTATATATATTACAATTTTAAATACTTTTGTTATTTCTTGATAAAGAACTCGAAATAAAGTTCGAAAGTACTTGGAATCCTCGTATTAATTTTCCCCGTGGGCTTTGCTGCATTTATTGCTTGCTCACGGGATACTTTGTGAGTTTTCCATATATATATATATATATATATATATATATATATATATATATATATATATATATATATATATATATATATATATATATGAAACTGAGGCTGAGGTACAACTGTGCTCAAAATGCTTAACGTAAACAAACGTCCTTCCTCACAGTCAGTGACAGTCTGAGGTGAGAATGGCTTAAAGGAAAAGATGAGAAGAAGGAGACGAAATATGGTAGATGAAGAAGGTATAATAGGGAAAAAGAAGTTGCTCTAAGTTGACCTTCTTCCTCATAGAAGGGGATAAGTTGATAGTATAGAATAATTCCATTGTTTTGGAGGTTACTGAATGAGGTGAGATCCATATCACGAGTTGTTTTCTCTAGTTCCATTCTATTCCATTCTTTTTTTATTTCTCTAATGATCTGTAATGGCAACTTCCTTATAGTTGTTATGCGTGTACTGTATCTTTAATACCGATGTGGGAAATTTTGTCTTGAGCTACAGCTTAGCTATGTACAGTTGTCTATTTCTTAGGTGTTTGTACTGGATGTGTAGATTGTCTGTTTTGTCCATTTGTTTGACGTAAGTTTGGTCTTTACTCATTCCACTTTACTCACTTTATTCACTGATTTCACTTTGTTTTTCATATTTCTCTCTGGTTTTCACCACTTCAATTGTTACAATTACTATGACTCATTAAACCTACTTTAAGGCTTACATTATTTCACTTCTGTCACTATTTCCAAATACTTCCAATTGGCCACTTATAATAATTCAAAACCATTAAGGCATGTTTACCCGTTGCTCCACGCTCCTGAACATATTCTGGAGCGTGTTTACGGAGAGCTCTCCTCAGGAAAGCGAAATCAGGGTAGGCCTCGCAAGCGTTTCAAGGACTGTGCGATGGCGAACACAGCCCTCGCTGGAATCGCTGCAAAATAACTGGAGGAATGATTATAGGACAGAATCTACTGGCTTGCTCTGATAAAGAAGGCCCATAAACGCTTTAAAGAGGAGCGACGTTAATGTGTATCTCAGACCCAAGAAAGGAGGAAGGTCTCAGCACCCGTACCTGCAGAGCCTGGACAGTTACCCTACCCCTGATACTCACCCCCAACTCTCACCCGTGGCTCCAAGTAGCTTAGAATAACGGCCACATCTCGGGCAACCTTCTTAGCTGATGGGCTAAACCAGGTAAGGGGGCACCACAACTCCAAACTTAGGTGTTGAGCTATGCCAGCTCTACTAAGTACAGTATGGAGCAATGTAAATGTGAGAGCAAGGTGAGTGACACACCTAAGGGCGAACCAGGTATCAAAAGTGGTTATCGGCCAGTCACCGTAGAAGAGGAGTGAAGCTCTCACTACGTATTAATGCTAGTTTAAACATCGGCTTGTCAAGAATTATGGAAGTCTGGTTGCCGGTGTGCTGGAAGATATAGCACAGCGGTAAAGGCTAAATTAATTTATTGGGTTGCATTATTTTTTCACTTTTAGTTAGTTGTTCGCATTGAGTCTTGTTCTGGTAGTTATTATTGTGACCCTTTTCTTTGAGTCTTGGATGAGATATTTAGTCTTAATAGGTTTGAGTAATTTATCGCGGGTATTTTTCACTATTTAATTAGACTCTTTAGGACCCTATCATTTCTTTGATCCCTGTTGAATTTTTCCACTTAAGAATCTGGAGTTAAAATAAGCTTTCGCTCTGTTGTTAGTATTTTCTGCAAAGAATGAAGGAAGCGAGTTGATCTTCCTCCAAATATTTTCCTCTCTTCTTTTCATGATTTCACTTTGGTTTTTGGTATTTTACTCTGGTTTTCACTACTTAACTTATGAAAATTACTAAGATTCATTAAACCCACTTTGGTTGGTTAAAAGTTAGAGAACTTTATTTGGAACTCTGCAGTTCCCGTTTCTTTGTTGTTGATAAGCTGTTTCGGGGGATAGAGGTATAAGAGTGCTTCCCTTCCTAGTGGGAGATAGATCTCTTTTTTTTCTTTCCGCTTAAGCATTTCAATATCCTTTCAGCTACGTGTTTTATGTAGCTTGATGAAATTATCTTTAATTCCAGTTTGTTGCCTACTCGATGATATGGGTAGAGTTGTTCTCTACTTCTCTACTTCGTCCATGCCTGAAATTCATAATTCCTCTATTGACTGATGAGTAATTGATTGATGTCGTTAGCGAATTTGATATTTAGTCATTCAAGCATTCGATAGGGGTGGCATCTCGGGACTCGGGTTTATACATAAATCGAATAGAGCATGGCGATGAGGTAGCCCTCTTGTTCGATTCCAGCTTCCAGTTTGAGTTCTGGTCCTTTTAATTCATTAACGAAAACGTATGCTCTTATATCTGTTAGATAGTCATAGAGAATTCTCTCCAGATTGTTATTTATCTAGAGATTTACGATCTCATATTTTAACCCTTTGACAAAGAAGTTGTATGTGGCTTTTTCTACATCTCTCATGGCCAGATTTATATATCTTGTCTTTTCTTTGACCATGTCAATCTTTTCAATGATGATGCCAAGTGACAAGTGAATCAAAATTTGTATTCAATAAAAAGATTGTTTTCATTTGTATGTTAAGGGTTTTTAGGAAGACCGTTCCAATGAAGTTCAGAAGCGATATAATTGGTTAGCTAATGCTGAAATCCCTTGGTTTACCTGGTTTGGGGAAGAAGATCATTTTTAAGAATTTGTAGTCTGGGAAGTGTCCGCTGTTTAGACACGCTTTAAATAGATTTTTCATGGTTTTGATATTTTTCCCGGTGCTGTGGTAAGTGTAATCCTGGTAAATCCTAAGGGGCTTGGTACTTTCTGTTGGAATTAATAAATAGCGTTTTAAGTTCTTAATTTTTATTGTGGCTCGTGGTCCTAGCTCTCCTCCCCTTGTTGTTCAGTGACAGGCGCTAAAGGTGCTTTTTGTATGTTCTTCGTTTAGTTGTCAGGAAGCATCACTTCGATTGATGGGTTGAAGTCTGCGTTTTCTTCAGGTGTTATTAAAAACAATCCAGTAAGTGTCATCTGAATTTTTCTTCGATGATTCTCTTTTCTTGTATTTTTGCACTTTACTCGATTGATAGTGTTATTTTTCTCTTTAGAGGTTCGCCTTTCATTCTGATGATTAATCATAATCAAGTTTTCTTTAGGAGTCTTTTCGTCATTTATTTCTTCAATGTAGTCTCATCTCTCTTTCTTTTTATTTAGCGCTAAATGTCTTTTGGTTTGGTCTGAAGATTGCTATTTGGTTGTAGACGCTGCTCATCTCTGTCCCAATTCGCTCTGCTGTAGTTCTTCCTCTCTGATACCAGCACTTCTATCGGGTTCTGATTAAGAATCAGTAATATTTCAACATGTTCACTACATGCAATTTTGACGGGATGCATCTGGAATTTATATAACATGCAATGGCTCAACCTAGTTCCTGGTTGAGCCACGACTCATGCCTATTCCCATGTTTTTGCGTGTACGTGGGTGAGACAATGGGACGCAACTGACAAAAGGGGATATCTCCTTCTGATGTTTCTACAATCCTCTTTAACCTAGGTTCTGACCTCTTTGTAGTTTGACAAACATGTTTTTCTGCACCCCCATCACACTGGAGTTCATAGACCGTGTCCAACTTCTCGCGGTAAATGACCCTGTCCTTAAACCTTATGAGATCGTTGTTCTAAGGGCTTGAGGGTTTGTGTGCAATCACCAGAGGTGGGCGGTTCAATCGGAAGTCCGATTATCTGATTAGTCAGACTCGCATTTTCGAATCGGATAATCGAATCGGCCTAACCCCCACTAAACGAATCGGATAATCGCAATCGGACTACCGAACATTCAAATCGATTTGCGATTAATCCAGTTCGACGTCGTCTTTGTTTTTTCGTAATAGCAGTTTCTTAAAAAAAATTTCTATATTTTTCTCAAGTAAATATTTTTTTGTTTTAAAATTCTATTCACACTTTTGTATTTTCTCTATAATTTAATGCTTAAAATATCATGATCAATTATTAAATCATATATAATAAAAAGGTTATATTTTACAAGTATAAAAAAGGTACGAGTATAATACGTGTTTAGTTTTGGTTTTTCATACGCGTCTCATATCGGTTAAGTGACGTGCTGCACCAGTTTAGAGCCAGTGGCCGTAGGAGCAAGCTGGGGGATGTGCTGCATCCCCACCACAAACTCGCCACGGTCAGGGCCATCTGCAGGAGACAGGAAAATGAGGTCTACTGCGACCTGGTGAGGGACAAGCTCATCTGGGACTTTTTCGCCCTTGTCCGGCCTGACGAGCACCTGGACCCTTCCCCCAATCAGGGACCCCAGCCAGGCTCCAGCAGTACGGACTACCTGTTAGCCATGGTGGATGGACAGCAAGAGGAGAGCCTCGAGGAGAAGGTCAGGGAAGAGGTCAACAACTGGTCGAGGAGCCGTTGAGGGGGAACCCGGTGCTCTCGCCACATCTCTTACCGCTCGAGTTCCGTGATGCTTGGGTAACACTCTTCCTCAAGTATAACACGCCGATCCCGAGCTCCACCTCGGTCGAGCGCGTGTTCAACTATGGGTCAGACATCCTCAGGCCTAAGAGGGCGGCCCTCAATGCACCGAGCTTCGATGCCCTCGTCTTCATGAAGGGCAACCTCCACCTACTCAAGAAGGTCCACGAGTTGGAGGAAGAAGACGAGGACTAAGCTGGCGGGCTTAGAGTAGAGTAGAGTGGAAAACTTTAAATATTATGAGCTATATATGGAACAAACCTGTTAGTTGACCCTGTTTTTTTCTGAGAGAATATATTAGTATTACTGTGTGTATTTTGTGTAATATGTACTGTATAGTTTAATTTTTTGTTATATTATATTTTAATTAAAATATAATGTTTAATTTTGATCTTAAAAGTTTGGTTTCTCTTTGTATTAGTTAGAAATGGCTTATTTAGGGGAAAAAGGCATTAAATTCCTTTAGAAACATTTAAAATCGCTTTAAAAACATTCAATCGCTTTTAAAAATATTGAATCGCTTTTTAAAAAATTAATCGAATCGGATAATCGCTAATGGGACTTAGATTTTTGGCTCCAGAATCGGAAAATCGAATCAGACTTGATGAGCTGGCGAATCTTTAATCGCTAATAAAACTTTATTTTTTTGAATCGCGCCCACCTCTGGCAATCTTGATGGCGAAAGGGCGGAGAAGCCTAATGTGATTTCAGAGATCTTAGGCACATAAGGGAGGGTGATCCTCCTTACGTCTATTCTATCATCAGGTTGTCAGGGTGGTGGTTTCCATGGGTTTACCGAAACGGTCGGGATAAACGTTGTCTCAAAACGTTGCTTTGAGGCACGTCTTTTCTTTTAAAAGCAGCTGAAAAGGGATGTAGTAATTGTGGGCTCTCTTAGAAAGCATCCTGACAGTGCTCATATTGCAGTTCGGTGGATGAAGGCTCTCGAACTCCATGACGCGATCTGAATAAGTTCCAGTAAGAAATGCCTGGCTCATTGACCTGAATTCTTCAACTCTTTTTCCGGAATTGGAGAAGCTGGCTGGTTCACTTTGTCAATGCCATCCTTGAAGCCGATTTCTTGACCTATTTTTGACCTACTGTATTGAACTTAATCGGGGTAGGCTAATCGAAGTGGAGACAGAATTTACCTCTACAGGAAAGCAGGTTGCACTCCATCTATTCCATTTGGTCCCATATATGTAGTATGCACATATTTTCGTCAAGTTTTTCTTCCTATCCCAGCCACTTTAAAAAGATAAGCTCGTAAAGCATTCAATAATTCACACATTGTAACACATGATCTTTCCGCCAATACCGTGGTCGAAGGAGAGAGTGATGTGAAAATTTATCAACGAACATCTAATTAGCAGGAGAAAGCAAACACCGAAAACAGCAGAAAGGAACTTTCATTTTCTATAGCTACTTCAACATTTTTGACTGCGTGCCACTGCAAGCTACGCACATTTTATATGTTCTTAAACATGCTTGTTATGAAGAAATTTACCAACTTCACCACTAAACAGTGGATCGCCGGTATCAATAATACCACACACCAGCAATGACAAATACATCCCGCCCATTTCCACTTACCTTCAGTTTCCATCCGTTGAGAACATACATACATTATATAAAACCAAGTCCTAAGCCATTCATTTTACCGTTTATTTTCTTTTTCTTCCCTATTTCTAATGGGATTATGTTCGCTCTCAATTATAGGCGCGGACATCTAAAAACCTCAAAAAAAGCTTTTGGGATGATAATGAAAGAGGGGATAAGTAGACTTGGCTACTTTAAGGGTTAGTCCTCTTCATTTAGTCAGCTTATAGTCAGCTTATAGTTAGCTATAGGCCATTTTGTGATTTTAGAAACATATGTAAAAGAGTCATAAAACCGAATTGATTTATCGTAACTTATCTTTATGAGTTTACTTTAATGATATTTGACTCTACTACATTTTCAAAAATTGATGTGAAGCGAGCATTCCACCAAAGTCCCATGTAAGTCAGGCATCCCACAAACGGTTGTTGCTACACTGTTCAGTATATATGAATTTATATTAATGCCGTTTGTTATACTCTTATTTAATCAGACCTATGTTCCTTTCATTAATGAAGTTATAAGAGAACGTATCTTCGTATTCTTATTTGTAGAAGATATTCTAATATTCTTCAAATCTCATAAAGAAAATTACCATCGCATTAAAACGTTTTTGAACAATTTTCTCGGGTACAACTTTAAAATTAGTCTGTGCAAATGTAAATTTGCATTCCAGGAATTGCATTAGTTAGGAAATCTTTTTTCGTTTGTAGGAATTCTGCCCCTGCTTCGTATGTTAAGGTGATTTCAAATTTCACTCCCACTAAAACATTACTATAGATGCGAGATCTTTGATTTGGTTAACCATTACAGAGGTCATCTCAGAAATCAACTGCCATTCTTTTCGATCTTAAAAAATATCATAATGGGCGTTTCGCAAATGATCGGGCGACACTTATTTGGCCTGATGACGCTCAATAAGTCTTTACAGCTAATAAACAAGCACATTCGACAGCAATGTTGTTATGCCATTTAATATCAGAGGCACGATTACGCTTAATTTGCTACATTCCATACACGCATGTGTTGCTTTATTTGAACAACAAAACAAGGAAGCCAATTGTTAGCCGGTCGCATGTTTTTCTGTCAAATTGTCACAAACACAATCCAGATATTCGACCTTCACTAGAAAATTGCCGGCTCCATAGCTGGATACAAAGTATTTTCTCCTTATCTTATCCAAAATTATTTTCTCCTTATCCTTATCAATCTGCTTTAACAGAATCATTCGATACGTGATATGACTTAAATTATTTTTTTTAAAATTTGCCTTTTATATTATTTGGACCATTTACATTTAAAATAACGCAGCTGACGCACTCTTGGAAGATGAAAACCACAACTCCTTACCTCAAAACAATTCACACTCCCACTTCCAAACAAAAACTGTGCATACCAACGAAACCGATGTCCCTACATTAGAGAGTCACCTAACAGAAGAACAAAATTTGAAAAATTATTCGCTCTCATCTCTGCCCTACCAACAATCATCACACAATTCTTTCAAAATAATTCAAAACCTTTCTTATTCGGATACTGAAAATCCAACGAGTTTTATACACTCTTAGTTTATTTAGTTCAATATAAGAAAAATTATATCCCTATACAAGTTCCACTGTGTCTTGACTAGTAAAGAGTGCGTACATACTGATAAACTAAATTAGCTCCTTCATCTAAACGCGACAGAGTGATGGTTGTGATTACAACCTAGTCATGATTGGTCGATGCTCAAAATATGTTGACACAACAGCTGGAAAGGTTTTAAACAATGGTGGCTGTTTCAACTCCAACATAATCCTCTATTTGTAAAAACTTTCGGTATCACACACATTACGTATATGGCCAAATTAAAGTGGTAGAAGTAGTTCTAAATGGATCTGTAAATCAAACTCTTTTAGTTCCAAGTCCTCTCCGAGTCCGTTTACTCAAATACCCACTTGATTTGTTATCCTAAAGATCAGAAGCCAAATACAGGGTATTTATTTATTCTAGACATTCAAAGATGCAACGTATAAATAAATATATTTTCCTTATTTCATATATATAAGAAATAACGACAGGTCAGCGGGCAGTGAACGAGCAGGGTAAGGATTTCACTATTTTTTTATCTCTGGCATTCAAAACCCTTTTGAAGACCAACAGAAAATGCAGAAGTATCTTCTATCATTGGGACATTAAAATCAATGGGGTAACGCATTGGGCAAGTTTGTAATGCCGTGCATAGTAGCTTTGTGGTAGAACACGCAACCTGCAATTGGTAAACTCTGGATTAACTTCAGGTCAGGAAATTTCAACTTTTTAGCGTAATTTACCTCGCTCTTCTTACTTTGAGGTTTGTTCCAAATTCATCTCTGCTTGCATTTAATCTCCGGTTTCTAGTCTCACACGCAAAAACCAAAAACAAGAAACACTGATATTTCTATATATCACTATAGTCTGGAATAATACCAACTAACTTCAAACTCGCTGTTAGTCACCCTAGTCTAAAGAAGCCGCACCTAACCTCAAAAACCCTACAAACTACCGCCCAATCTCTCATCTACATTTCTTCTCTAAAGTCCTCGAAAGACTGCTGTTAACCCAGAGTGTAGATCCCCTATCTTCCTCAAATGACAATGAGATATTTCATTCTAGTTTCAAAGCAGGACGAAGCACTGATTCAGCTCTCATACATGCAACGGAGCGCCTTCGCCATGCGCCGGACGCTGGCCAACCTTCAATTTTGATACGTTTGGATCTTTCTCCAGCATTGCCAGTTTTGGCCACACCCTCCTCTTTCACCGCTCCCGTGAATTAATACTTCTATCTTCAACTGCTCAACTGGTTAGGCTCTGTGAGGTATAAGCGCGTTTTAGTGTTCCGTTTTAGTGCTTTAGTGTTCTGTATTCTTATGTGTCTTCTTGGCCGTTAGGTTCATTTCTATATTTATAATACGCAAATAGGAGGGGCGGTAAATAAGTTTTGCGAATCGGTAGGGCAAAACAGAGGAAGGGGGATAGCTGTTTGTGGGGGTGTTAGAACAAGTTATTACAAGTCAGGACCTGCAGCCGCACGCTCCTGCCTCGTCTATTTAAGAAGCAGTAGTTGATTGCAGATCGTCAGTCACAAATCTTTCAACAATGGAGAAGGTTGAGCACCCCACAGTGATCAAACTTTTGACCAAGGAAGGCAAGAATACAAAAGAGATCCATGAACGCATGGTTGCAGTGTACACCGACACCGCCCCTTCCTATGCAACCATTGCTCGCTGGAATAGGGAGTTCCGCCATGGTCGTGAGTCCCTTGAAGATGACCCCCGTCCACGACGCCTGTTAGACGTGACCAACGAAGACAATGTGGCCCGTGTACAGAGGAAGATCCTCGAAAATCGACGAGTGAAGGTCGAAAAAATCGAGCAAAAACTTGGAATATCACATGGAAGTGTTATCAACATCATCCACGACAATTTGGCCACGACCATGGTCTCTGCCCGTTGGTTCCCTAGAGACCTCACGATCCATGATCGACTTCAACGTGGTCAAAGTCTACAAGGCCAGAGTTGCACAAGCTGCCCTGCGCGAGTGCGGATTCGAGGAATCCACCATGTCCCCTAAGGTCCAGATCTGGCCCCTAGCGACTACTTTTTATTCCGCCAGCTCAAGGTTGCACTACGTGGACGCTGGTTTGGGGACGATGAAGATGTCCAGCTCGCCGTCCAGGAGTGGATTGAACAGCAGTCGGGAGATTTCTGGTTGTCGGGAATTCGAAGCCTCAGATACACGTGGCGCAAGTGCATTGAAGTTGAGGATAGTTATATTGAAAAATAATAAACATTTTACCTCATATCTCGTTTCCTTATATCCGAATTTCGAAAATTATTGACCGCCCCTCGTATATCTTCTCTTTTCTTCAGGGTCGTTTGTTTAAACTCTAAGAAACCTACTATCCGCTTATAAGATATTACAAATTTAAGGTAATACTGGTAGAAACTCCTCGTGACGCGGTTGGTTACAAAACTACCTATCCCTATCCAAACCTTGGCAGAACTTCCTTTATTTTTTGATGCAGTTAAAATTCTGTATTGACATCTTTGATTATCTGTTATTTCTCAAATCTCATGTTACAAAAGTTTGTAAATCCTCTCTCTGCATCTCCTTAATCATTGCTGAATCAATTTTCACGTTGATTACAATAGCTTTGAGATTTTCATTCATTCCTTCGTCACCTCCATCCTTGATTGATGAAACTTCCTTCTTCCTGGATCACAGGCTTCCACTTATCGACCTCTTCAACTGGTTCCAAACTTTATAGTCTGTGCTCTTCTCCACCAGAAACATTTCTCTCGTGTAACTCCCTTGCTTCTTAATCTACAGTGGCTCCCCATTCAATAGAGAATCATATTTAATATCTTTCTGGTTACACATAAGTCCTTATATACCGCTTCCTTTTCTAACTCTCGTCCTCACTAACCGTAACTCAGCCCCCCCCCCTCCCCTGAGCTTTATTATCGGGCTTGGCATCACTGCTGATTGTTCTTCGTAGTCGACTGTGCTCTTATGGTGATCGAGTTTTTCTGTATATGCCTCAAGAATATGGAATGGTATATGATACGCTCATTGTCCTGGAATGGTGTGTTCAACCCTGACTTGAAAAAGCACCTTTCTCTCTAGCTTTTACTTACTCAATAGACGAGTGGTCTGTAAAAGACGATAGCTTTGAAGAGCGCGTTATGAAGAAATCATAATTATTGTACTCTGCAAGTACACGGTTTCTTCATTTTCTCTTTATATTCAAACGGGCTTTAAAAGGTAGAGATGAAAATAACGAAAGCCCTGTGATGGTCCTCGCTATCCACAGACAAGTCGTTGCTTCTTCTTCTATGTGTATGAACAGTGCGACTTCGATTGTGAGCACGTTTTAAATGTCGTGCCTGGTAGCTTTGTGGTGAAGTACGCAACCAGCAATTGGGAGACCCGGGTTTGTTCGACTTAGGGTCAGAATACTTCAAACTTATGTGAAAATCTAAAAGCTCTAAAAATTCCAGATTCTGAGAAATTTGAATCGCTCTTTCATTTGTTCAATGATATTGTCAAAAATTTTCAAAGATGATTTGTGGGTAGAGTGCCTCTATTCTGATGCCCTGCTTCTTTATCCGAAAGGTAAACCAAATTTCTCTATTACTACATCCCATAGAGCATCAAACTTTCTTGCTCTAAAGTCTTAAACTTTTTAATGTGTTTTCACAATACTTGAGCAAAACATTATATCTAAATGGAAAATTACATAAAATACCTCTAAAAGAAAATAGCCAAAGAATCCAAAGTTACAGAAACCCTTCTTGCTTAATTCTTTGATTCATTGTTAAACATTGTTGGATTGTCTTGTCGTAACAAGTTTGGGGAGTGCTTCCCAACCATATCATTAAATAATTAAGTACGCATTCTGGAACTGATAAAAATTATTATAACTGAGAAAAAATTAAAATAAAGTATGCAAATGACTTCTAGTGAAACCTATTATATATATAGCTTTTCACACCATTAACTTTGCTCCCCATTCCAGCAGCACACTCATATAATTGGACGAGTAACTTTTTTAGACAGCCTATTTATCTCAAAGCTCTATAAATAATTTGGAGTTATCCTTGGCACTTGTAATTTTACTGATAACATTAAGATTAAGAGGACAAAGTTCTTTTGACCCAAACTCTCTAAAATTTGCCTGACACCAGTCTTGAAGATTTTTGGCTGTGTGTGAAGTTGCTCCATCTTATAAAATGGTCAGAACGGTATTTACTATTGTGGCATTCACGCAGGTGATATCATTCTCCTTCAAAAATATTACAAATAAACAAGTTCATTGATATTTACCCTTCTTCACTGAGGATGGTAAGTTATTTTTGGGCCGTTGATGTTACACCTGCCAATATTATCACCGATGCTGGTTATTGTCTTCTGGAAGATGTCTGCTGTTCAACCGGAATTTCATTTTTATTTTTGAGCGTAAACACGAACATTTTGTAGGTACGGCCTGGACAGTTGACAAATTCTCATCTGTCCGCAAAACTGGAGACTACAGGTCATCAAGAAGCCGTTGGAAGAGCAGCTTTGCTCTTTCGACACCCTTCTTCATAAATTTATATTTTTAACATCTTTGATAAAACTTTTTAGGATTATCAAATTATCCATAAATATGTATGATAATAATGTGTATGTGCTAATATGTTTGAATTAATTAGTATTTTACTAAATAGTATATAATTATTAAAATTTTATGTTCTAAAATCAGAATTTAACACATATTTCTTATCTTTCAGCATAACTTTATAGTTATTGTGAATTCAATATCAAACTAAGTATATGTATAAATATTATGACTGAAACGAAAGAACATAGAGAAACACAGAGAATACAAATATAACTTTTCTATAGACAAAGGTTATCACAAGTAGAAATTGCTAAAAAAATATAATGTTCGAGATATGCTGTCCAATGTAATATAAAACGATAGGTATCAAGAGACCAAAACCTTTTATCAAGAAGAAGTAGCAGTAAACGTTTTACAACACTTAGAAAAGACAGATCTATCCTTCGGGCTAAACCACCTAGTCGGTGTAACAATTTTTCAGATTTTCAGCACTTCTGGTGCTACCTTAGTGAGACTCAAATGTGAAGAGGCATTACATCTTGTTTATGTATGACCAACTGTGAAGCGTGGAAGTGGTTCTATCATGCTATGGGGCTGCATGTATTCACTCTGGTCAGCGCAATTGTTTTTATGCCATGGAACAATCAACTATGCAACTTATACGATCAGGTTGGCACAATTTTTAGTCGTCTATCCAGAAATTGCATCCAACAAAACCAAGAAATGAAGTTATACTTTAGCAGGACAATGTCCCATGCAGCAACACCAAGAATTGGTGGTAGACTTGCTACCAGAGTGCCCAGACTTAAATCAAATAAAACGGCTGTTGTGAGTGCTTGGATAAACAATAAGAAATACCGCAAGTATAAATAAAACAGAACTGTATAAAAAAATACAAAATGAGTGGGAGAAATAGCTTCAGAAATTTGTCCTAATTTGGTGAAATCTATGACACAAAAAAGTATGGCTGTAATAAGAGCAAAATGTGGTCCAACTAAGTATTAAAATAATAAAAACTAAATAAATATATAATAAATACATATATAATGAATTAATTTGCCACAAATGTCTACTTACATTATATGATTGATTCCATAGGTTGCTTTATACCTTTGGCTAAGGTTGTATAATAATTATAAAATTTTGTTTTCCTATTGATTTCATGTGCAAAGTTCAAAAAGTAATGTAATTCAGATTTAAGCAAATACAATTTTGATTATTGCATGTTAAATATGTCTCATTTAAAGTCATATGTTCATTGTCCTAGAATTTCAAATAATAATATATAATTTATTGTTTTGTATTATTTAGGAGATTTATGAATTTGAAATGTATAAGTGATTTTCTGACTCAAAATGAATTCAATATAAATTGCATTTTTAGCAACCAATTGAGCATGTAGTGTATACTTTGCATTTTGGAAGAAACCGTCACTACTTTTAATCCGTTTAAATTGTTGAAGACTGAACTGTTACAAAACGAGACTGAATTTTGCTCCTAAGTATTCGTTTATTTACTAATTCATTTTATTGCTACCATTATTTATTTTTGTTTTTGCAATATCTGTATTAATATTTTTAAATTTCTCATATAGTTTTTAGTTTTTTAAAAAAACTAAACTTATGGCATTTTGCTTCTAATTAGTGTAGTCATCAGCAATGATAATTAAACAGGATAATCAGGGTGATAGGATCAATCCTGCATTCAATAGCAATTGTACTGCTGGAGAATTTTCTCTGTCTAAGTCAGTCATCCATGAGGCAGTCCAGAGGCTGTTGGATGATATCAGCAATCAGGCTATATCCTGAATGATGGCTTCTTAAAGAGAACTAAGATCAAAGTGGACAAAGAATCTCTTGTAAAGTTCCCAGTCAAGCCTTGCAAAGGATTTGCTTGCTCTTCGGAGGACTGGATGAAGCTAGATGAGATAGTTACCAAAATGGGTTTATGTTAACTCGAAATAACCGTCCAAGCCCGACATTTAAGTTAAATTTGAATATTTTCCTCTAGATTTAGAGCACGTAGGCAACGGGGAAATAGCCAGGCAGAAAAAATAGTAAGGATATTAAAGGTATTAAAGAAAGACGACAAGAACATTATTCACAATTGTAGGCATTTGGGTCCTGAAGACAACTCTCCTACAGGTTTTGGTTGTAGAAGGGGCATTAGTCCTATTTACCATCAACCCCTTTACAGTAAATAGGAAAAGACGTAAAAAGAAAGGAAAAGATATTAGGAGATTTAAAAAATGTGCAAAGGACGACTCGAGAGAAAGATCATCGGTTCCTTTGGGCACTGCGGTCTGGAGGGCATGCCACCCCTCCAGGTTTTAGTTGTAGCAAATATATTACCATTGTGACATTATCCAACTTCTTATGCGGTAGTTATATAGAAACACAGTACTCGTGATTAGGACATTGGTTAGGAAAATGAGGTTTGTACCAATTCTCACTAGTATGATACTGTCAAAATTTATCTTTAGGTTTTGTCCAGATTTTTTCATGGTAGTGTATACCAAGGTCATACATTTATGTAGCTGTAGATAGTTACGTCTCTGTAAAGGATTCTCAAAAGGAGTAGTTAATTACCCTTGGTGTATTAGTGGGTGAAGTACTGGGGGTTTAAAAATTATTATTTTAAGGCTTAGTGTAATGGAGGGGTGTGAGACAGACCTATCCATTATTTTATGAAATACACTCTGCGAGAGAGTGTAATTATAGCCAAAGGTTTTGACACAAATATCTCTCTCTCTCTCTCTCTCTCTCTCTCTCTATATATATATATATATATATATATATATATATATATATATATATATACTTTTATTTTTTGCATTCGTTTTTTTGTTTTGTTTTTCGTGATCGAAGTCATTATTCTAATATTTAAATTATTGCAGGCTTATTGAAAAGTCAGCATTTCAAAAGTAATAGGAAAAATTGAATTCTTTCACTGAATTCAAAATCGCGCTCCGGTCCTGTTCCTGAAGGAGGTGAGTTTCAGTCCCTCGAGCTAAAGGGGAAAAGTGATAACAAATATAGTGTAAATGAATGATATTGAAATCATCATCACTAACTGTATAATTTAACAAGGGGATCTTTTTGAGTATTTGAATAATAATTTCATCTTAGTTTGGTTATGACTTATGTTTTTTATCAAAGTTATTTCTAATTATTCTTTTATAATATCAAAAAACAAATTAGTGAAGTTCAGAAATAAATAAAAGTATAGAAATTTTGTGAATTTATTAAAACCCAAAGAATTACAAATAATGAAGTTCAGAAAATTTATTTTTATATATCTTCCTCTATAACTATATTTTAGCAACGTGATATTTTGAAGGGGGGTAAATTAAGTTTAGAGTTACTTTTTAAAATTATTATAATTGGCGAAGTTCAGAAAATTTAGAAAAATTTAACCATAGCTGCTTTTTTTTAGATTTTAAATTTTAATCATAGTAGCGAAGCGCAAGCTCCCCCTCCCCGTAGGAGGAAGTGGCGAAGCCGTTGCCTAGCTAATTATAATCTATTTCGTAATGTTTATGTGAAAATAAATGTTTAATCTTTTTCAATTCCAGAAGTGGTTCTTTCCAAATAAATACCTGCAACCATTATTGTTCTCCACTAAAGTGGCTTGGAATTCAAAGAGATAGTTGGTAATGGTGTTGCATCAAGAAACACCATCTTTAGAATAATTAATGAGTTTCAAAAGAATAGTTACACTCCTACAAAGAATTCTTCTGGACGCCCAAGAGCTTCAAATAAAGCGCAAGGGTGTCTCATGGTAAGGTCTCAGCTCAAGAATTGGCTTGCCTCAAATGGCACGCTTGTTCTCTATTGGAAAGAGGCAAGTGTGAATGTTTCAGCTCACACGGTGAAGCGAAGAGACTTATTCACAAGTATCTCACTTCGTGAAGAGATAGGAAGAAGGCTCATTCCACCAAGAAGAACCTTACACATTGGCTCAACCTTTGTAGAAAATATAAAGAATGGACTGTTAAAGAATGTGGTTAAGTAATATTCTCTGGTGAAGCTTCTTTTTTTTGTTAGGAGCTTCTGGAAGATACCTCGTTAAGAAGAAAAAGATGAAGCGCTTTCACGAGTCCTGTATCGTGCCCATGTTAAAGAATCCGGACACTTATCATGTCTGGAGCTGGTTTTCATCTAATGGAACAGGAGCACTAACAATTTTGCCTAGCAACACTTACATGAACTCAAAATTATACCAAAACGTTCTTCATCAGCATCTTTTCCCAACAGTTGCTGAAGAACAATTTGAGGATGCTAATTTTAATTTTCCAGCTTGATGGCGCACCATCTTGTTCCTTTGAAAAACCAATAATAAAGTTCTTAGATGAAAAGATCATCAAATTTGGGGCCTTTTGCCCGTTAATTCGCCAGATATGAACCCAATAAACAGAAGCCATCTAATTGTGAGATGTTGCGGGTGCTTATTGAACAAAATTAGCGCAATATCAGTTAAGATTTAATCACAAACTTGGTCTCCAGTCTGCCAAAACGAATTAAATCAGTCTTGAACAACAATGAACATCATTGTAAATATTTACTGCGCGCATCATTTGACTGTATTTAATAATAAAATTGGATTGTACTCTAATTTTATGCATATTATACCTTTAAATTATGATAAAACATACTAAAACAAAATGAAACGTTTGCTTAATTCTATTAATTTTAATATATGAAAAAATACATTGGTCTCAAAACCTTTGCCCATGACTGTAAAGGGCCTCTAACGATAGTCACACCATTACTGGAATGAGAGCATCCTTGACTTTAAATTCGGGTATACGAGGGGCGGTCAATAATTTTCGAAATTCGGATATAAGGAAACGAGATATGAGGAAAAGTGTTTTATTATTTTTCCATATAACCACCCTCGACTTCAATGCACTTGCGCCACTTGTCCCTGAGGCTTCGAATTCCCGACAACCAGAAATCTCCCGAATGCTGTTCAATCCACTCCTGGACGGCGAGCTGGACATCTTCATCGTCCCCAAACCGGCGTCCACGCAGTGCAGGGGAGGGGGGGGGGTGAGCTCCTCGAATCCGCACTCGCGCAGGGCAGCTTGTTCAACTCTGGCCTTGTGAACTTTGACGACGTTGAAATCGATCATGGGGCGTGAGGTTTCTAGGGACCCAACGAGCAGAGACCTTGGTCATGGCCAAATTGTCGTAGATTATTTTAATAACACTTCCATGTGATATTCCAAGTTTTCGTTCGATTTCTTTGACCTTCACGCGTCGATTTTCGAGGATATCCTCTTCACACGGGCCACTTTGTCCTCGTTGGTCACGTCTGACGGGCGTCCTGGACGGGGGGCATACTCAAGGGACTCACGACCATGCCAACGAGCAATGGTTGCATAGGAAGGGGCGGTGTTGGTGTACACTGCAACCATGCGTCCATGGATCTCTTTTGCATTCTTGCCTTCCTTGGTAAAAAATTTGATCACTGTGCAGTGCTCAACTTTCTCCATTGTTGAAAAATTTGTGACTGACGATCTACGATCAGCTACTGCTTCTTAAATAGACGAGACAGGAGCGTGCGGCTGCAGGTCCTGACTTGCCATAACTTGTCCTAACACCCCCACAAACAGCCATCCCCCTTCCTTTGTTTTGCCCTCCCGATTCGCAAAACTTATTGACCGCCCCTCGCATCATCGTACTCCCATTTGACCCTTCCAGAATTAAAGCCATCGTGATTTCATTCAGGTTTTTTTTTCCGAAGTAAATTTTCCTCTTTATGAAGCGTAAAGTCTCGTGTTAAGATTGGTCACTTGTAAAATATAGCTAAATTCTTCAGATGTCAAATATGAGGAAGAGAGCAGTGTTTCGAATGAGTGTCTTTTTATCTAGATTTGTGTTCCCTTCTGACGTTGGGTTGAATATCCGAAAAAAATGGGATTTGTGCGGGAGACGAGGGTTGTGGTATTTCTGTTCTTAGTTTTAGACAATTTCCTGCGAGTATCTTTAACAAGAAGCCTGCTATGACGTAAACTACCGGATATTAGAATGGGAAGAGGTTTAGAAAGAGCAAAACGGTTTGAATTGAATGTGAAGTCCTTCTCCAATGGGTCGGTCTTTAGGCAACCACATATGGGACACCTTATTATGTACTAGTATAGTGTTCAGTTATTGTGCAAAAGGGCTTGGTCATTAAGAATTGCAGTGTGCGCATAGTAAATTCACGTTAATATTTTTCCATTTTTAATGATTAAAAATATTTCTGTCTGTCAAATATATTAATAGCTTCCATGGTAACTTTTACATAAATAGAGTTCGTTTCAGGAAAATCGATACAAAGTTGAAACTGTGCCTAAAGGTTAATGACCTCGCTAATGTAGGTTATTTGACGTTATACAGGCTCAATAATAGGTTACCTTTCATGTTGATAACGCCTACCAGGTCTATTATGATAATTCCAGCCCAAGTCCAAAAAAGGACGCCGTACTCGCGGACCTCCGCGACTGAAAGAAGCGTGAAAGAGATTGACTTTGTATAACTACCCGAGAAACCTCGTTTACAAAGTCAATAGCCTGCCTCTTTGATAGTTATCTTGTGATCAACAGCGAAGACCACGGTATGCCTTTTCATATCTCCACCCAGGGCCGATCTGAACGTTTGCATTGGGGTGCTTGAGACTGTAGTAAAGCCAGGAGGGAGGGGGGGGGGGAATAGCCGCAGTAAAGCCTTTCGTTTTCTAGCAGAACTCTACTCCCGCCCACAAGGCATAGAAGACACAGGTGTAGTTTTTCAACAACGTCCCACACCAGTGGTCCCCGACTTGGGGCCGCCCAGCTCCCCGACTGAAATATCCTAGATTATTTAGTGAGGGACATTGTTTAAAAGAATATCGAGAGAGTTGCTCACAACACTTTAGGTTCTCTCTGTTGAGGTAATGTTATCCATTGACAAGGCTTTTTAACTAGAGCATACAACCAGTTCATGTCCCTTGTAAGGAGGTTGTGAAAGCAGATGTTCATTTTTAACTCATTGCTTCGTTTAGTACTCAAATTGTTTGCCATTCCCATATAACAATTTTTAGCGACGTATCTGAAACCCCCTGTACTATTTTGTTTCTCCTCCTCTTATTGTGAACATAGCTCTGATTTCCGTTTAATGATTCTATTAGGTCAAAACTTGACAATCATAGTAGGATGGCCATTTCCACAATTTACATATTTAGTTTCTAAGAATTTGAGCATGTATGCCAGGCATAACCTTAGGTTATACATTCAGAGCAAAACTTCTTATTCTCTTGTTAGCAACTGAAGAAAACTTGAAAAACTATAAATTCCTCACACTCGATTTGCTTTGGGCATATGTAGCTCACTTCTTGTCGCCTTTTGTTTCATTTATGTTTCTATAAAGACCACGTTAAATATGACATGTGTTTTAAATGTAATTATTTCTGTAACATTACCTTGATGTCCTCAGTTGAGTAGAGCCCATTCTAAAGTTTTAATAATCAACATATAATGCTTCTGTTTGTAAGTGCTTATGGGGGTATCTTAAGGAGCGGTTAAATTAACTTGAATAGGTTCACAGTTATAGCCGATTTTAAGGCTTCAACATATTTTTCAGATTGGTAAATAGCTACATATCAAGTTGGGATGTCAAGCAGTCAAACAGGGGCAGTATAAATTTGCCATTAGGCCCGGATTAGAAATTTAGTAGTTTCTTTTATGGTTTGAGCATGTCTTAATGCAGGATAAGCTAAATTATATAAATTTTGCATAGAAGAGAAGGGACAAAAACGTGTTACCACCGTACCTTAATGTAGATATCCTAACTACCTTAAGACAGTTCCTCAGCTCTTCTTTGGTCCCCTCTCGAGAATCTAGGTTTCGTCCGTCCCGTACAGTAATGGACTAGATTTCATTGGCTCTAAGATGTCCTATACCTTAACAGGTAACTCAAATATCCACAAAATAAACTACCAAAGCTTGACAGTAAAAAATATCTTCTAACAGGAGCATAAACTACCAAAGCTTGACAGTAACAAAAATATCTTCTAACAAAGTTGTTACAACCCTCAACAAATGATTAAAATAAGCAAAATATGCGAAAAGTTGTTAGCTTGGAGAATGTGTAATGTTTTAAACTTAAGGGTAACAGGAATATTTCTCTATGTGAATGAGTTTTATCTCATAAGTTAGGGCTAACATTTTCTGGGAGGAAAACTTTAGGATGAGCAAGGCTCAATTACTTTAACTTTCAGGATTCAATATTAATAATTTGTGGTAGCAACGTCTTAATTATTGTACTAAAGTACATGAATTCTATAAGAGATTCAATTTCATTATGATAGCCATTTGCTAACTTTTTTTATTTCTGATCTGTAAAGGTATTTAAATGTTCAAAATATAGTCCATCAAGTAGGTATAAAATTCTGAATTGTATGGCGATCGTCGGTGAAGTGTAAACATCAAAAAATAGCTATACTCCACTCTCGTGGCATTTTTCAAGAAAAACTGTTCATTTCAGGCTTACAAATTCTATCGAGGAATTAAATATTTTCTGAATTATATATTTCCCCGCCTTTGTTGCTTGAATAAATATTTTAAATGATTGAAGGACAAACACTTCAGTTTCAGATTATCCAAAGTACAGTTCATCAGTATAAATTTATCAGTCTATTCTTTATATAGCAAATTTACATTTTCTCTATACTAAAAAAAAAACAAAGAAAGCAATGTATAAATCTGTATATAAAAAAAATAATAAATATAAATATAGATGTAAAAAAAAACAAATATCAAACCTGTACAGTTCACGAAAGCAAAACAAGTGTAGATAAAATTGAATTATTATTATAAAGGTAGGAATAGAGATTATAGCTTGATTGGTCGAGGAGCTAATGGCAATGTAGGAGGAATGGCTAAGAATATATTTTACAGAATATATGGGAGCTGGTGTTTTCGGTGTACGACCATGGGTGGAAATATCACACAAACAGGGATTGATTAAGTGAGAAAAGGGACTGCCAGCGAGATAATGGATGATACTTTATATAATACATAGTATGTGCTTAGCGGGAATTTGTGATGGGGATGAACCTTCCTGAAGGAGAGTCTACAGCTCTAGCGCGCTATCACTATGAAGGGCCTATGACGCTGAAATAGTTCCTTATGAGGTCATAAATAGAATTGGTGGATACTTTTGAGGGGAGTTGATGCACACCAACTGCACTTTGTGGGAAACAATTTATGATGATGCATTGAAAGTTATTTATGCCCTATTCCAATTAATATATTGACCATATTCTGAAACATGAATGAAAAAGGTACGGTTTCTATCACCGCATCTAATATTTTCTTATGGCGTCCGAAACGAATATTCAGAAGTTTTCCTTTTCGGACAAACAAAATATTGGACGGAATAAACCTCGCTAATATTTTCAGCGCTATTTTTGATGAGCTTTTATAAAGCGGCGGCTCATATTTGGAGCAAACCTAGATCTTAATAGGTTTAAGAAACAGGGTAATTCAGGATGACACTAGAAAACAGCAAAATGAGCAAATTATATTAGTTAAAATTATGGGGCGTGTAAATCCTATAAAAATATATTTTTACCAGAATTTATACAATTTGCTGGGAAAGTTTAAGTAGCAGACTTCATAGCTAATTTAAAAGAAGGGAATAAACAAATTCAATTAATTCTATACTAACAACATTAGGTCCCCAAAGAAACAGAAAAGCGCGATCAAAACATTTAGGACAAAGCGAAGTTGGCTTTTTCAACACTATATATCCTTCTTTTTGTATCTAAATTCCCAGGAGAATATATTGTTTCGTTTGGTGCTTAACTTGTTTTCTTTTTTCGTGTACATTTTGTATGAATGGCTACAATTGACCAACGTAGCTCACATAAATCAACATGAACCGTCTTAAATTTCGATGTATGTATATAATTATAAAAATCGTACAAAGATCCAATGGAGAAATGTGATATATTAGAACGAATCTTCATATACATTATTTCCATGTTTTGACTGAGTTTACGTCTGGAGAACGCTTGAAGACGCTAGGATATTGATTGTTTCATTCCAATAGTTGCATTGCATAGGAGGCCTCCTAAGATTATATGTCACTTTTTCACTGGCGGTGCCATCTTTCTGGACGATAAGGCATCAATTTAGGTGGCTTGAGGGGTTAAAAATTTGTCTGAAAAGACTTGGGAAAATTAGCTCCCAAGTGACATTTTTTATTATAATAGCATTTGCGTCGTAAATTGGAACAGCAACTAACCAACCGATTCCTTCCACCAGCGTCTTTGTGGATCGGGTTTTACGGGATTAAAGGGTCAAAATTCTTTCCAAAGCTGTCCAAAAGCTGTATGAATATATTCATTGACGTATTAAAGCTGTTATTAATGCTAGAGGAGGGTCAGTTTCATATTAAAAATGTAAATTAATAATTAAATATAATAGTGTTCCCGTACTTTAGTTCAGTCCATATAAGCGACTACTTGAGCAAGAATTAGTGGGTTTGCGCTAAGACGAAAAAACACTGGTAATAAGTATTTCTTTCAAATTTACGTACAAATTTAATTAAACGAACGTGATTGTTAAGTGTAGAAAATGAACCGTTACAGAAATAGATCACTTCCATATAGATCAAAATGAGAAAAGACAATGGGAAGGTCTAATAAAGCAGGAATTAATCTGCGTTAAAAATTATCCTTATTCCAATTATAAGAAAAGGGTCAAACAATTACCCATAGCTGCACCAAACTTTGGATGGTAAACTTTTCCATTGAAAGGGAATTTATAATTTGCTTTGCTCAGTCTCGGTCACGCAATCGGTTAAAGCTAAAGGGCACACGGAGTTTTGTATAACCCAATACATTCGGCAAGAAAGAAAATTGTCTCCAAACAGAACTTTGTTAAAAAAAGAACTAACGTCGAACCTCCATCCCCCGTCCTTGATAAGGGAAAAAAGGATAATTATCAGGGATTTGTGTTCGTTTGTTTTTTTTCTGGGCGTGCTCACACACTTGAAAGGATGAGCAAAGCAAATGCATAATTAATGCTTTTGCATAACGCCCCCACCTCATAACATATGTTCATTTTATACATTTGACATCGAACGAGCCTTGAGTAAACTTAAACTAATGAGAATCCTGTTCTCCACACAAAGCCGACGCAGCTTTAATGTAAGACCATCTAAACAAAGGCCATTTTTCCTTTAAAGATCCTTTTTTCCAAATTATATTACGGCTCTTTTGTATTTCGTCTTGTAAATATACTTCAACCTCTTCAGAATGATATTAAAGGCCTGTAATTGAGGAAAAATATCTAAAATAGTATTCCTTCGCACCGCTTTTACCAGGTCTTTTTTTATTTTTAATAACCTTAGGGAGGAAAAGGGAGCAAAAATACTCCATATTAGAAGCCTTTCGTGACAAGCTATTTTGATGGAGTTAAATATGCCGTGAATTCACGAAGCTAATTACAAAATGAGAAAGAGCTTTGATATCTAAAGGGTGGAAGTTTCTTATTTACATACATCACTCAAATGTAACATACTTTTAAATAAGCAATATATATATATATATATATATATATATATATATATATATATATATATATATATATATTTATATGGGAAATATCACGAAAGATAGCGCGTGATAACTATAAATATGAATATGTACCACGGAAGGAAACTGAATAAAAGGCGAATTGGAGTTAGTACTTTCGTCTATTCGACATTTTCAAACTCAATGGTAAGAAAAATAAGACACACAGTATTTATACTAAGCACATATCTGAATAATGCCTTAGCTGTACACAACTCCAAGATGGGACACGGAATTAACTGGCCAAAAACTGATACTATAATCCATAGTAATTATTTTATAAAGAGAAATATCCTGGAATCATTTTTAATCACACAAAGGAGAGTAATCTCAACATTAGCCCAGAGCTGTTTTCGCTAGATCCAATTTTATCACTTTTTCTAAAATCCTACTTATCTGATTGCATTAAAATGTTGACCTCATAGGGAAACGTGCTTAGTATAAATACTGTGTGTCTTATTTTTCTTACCATTGAGTTTGAAAATGTTGAATAGACGAAAGTACTAACTCCAATCCGCCTTTTATTCAGTTTCCTTCCGTGGTACATATTCATACACTAGTATATATATATATATATATATATATATATATATATATATATATATATATATATATATATTGATAAGGGCTTCTTCTATTGAGCTGATTTAGTTTGCGGGATGAAGGATATGACGAAAAACGGGAAGTTCATTTAGTTTACGTGATATGTACAACGTTTCGGGCAAATGTTTCATCCATTTTCTGATACTGGAAAAATTACAAAAATTCGTAAAAAAATAATATTATAGGTTGATATTTAAACATTTTAAAATTATGGGTGTAGTAGATGAATCAGACTTTTAATATGGGTGGGGGGGATAATGTAGAGCTGTACAGGTTACTGAATTATTATTTAAAAGTTAGATAATTCAATTTATAATGGAATTTAAAAATAATAAATGTAGATAACACTGGAAAACATTTTAGGGAAAAACACTAACCTTTTGCGAACAGATGTTGAACGAAGTTAGCGAGAAAGTGTGAGAGGTTTAAGAAGAAAGAATAATTTAAGGGGTTGGTTTATTTTAGAGAAGAAGTAGTGGGTGGAAAGAGGAGTCAGAATTTAGACTGGGAGAAAAAAAAATTATAAGGATAATGGGTCAGGAATGGTCTTTAGGATTTTAACATCCGTTTTCATATTGGAATTAGCCCTAGGACCGGAGGGGTTCTATCATTGAAAGAGTTTTCACCTGTTAGGCTGCATTCCATCCAATGTAAAACGGATGTATCCTCAAGTAGGCATGAAGGGATCTGACCTACTTGAGGACGTCATTCGGAACCAACGCAAGGAAGAGGCTGTTAGCATTGGGTTCACACAGGGATTGACTTTTGCACTTCACACCGCGGTAGAGTTACAACCACGGACAATCCCACAAAGGTATATGAATGCTCCCCAAGGCCTTGCCCGCAACGAGGACATATGCTTCATGGCAGCTGACAAGGGCGGAGGGTTAGTCATCATGAACACCAGAGATTACGAAGAAAAGATGACGAACCTACTTGGAGACCAAAACACCTATCGGAAAGTCAACGCTGGTACAGTAATACAGAAAGCAATGACTTTAAACAAGGAAGTGAGGAAGATCCTCAGATGCACGGAGAGTGGGAAGAATCTCTTTCATCTTCTAAAGGAGAGGTCGAGGATCACCTAATACGCATAAACCAAACATCCCAATGTAACCCATCACTTCCGGGATACGCAGTACCCCACATACACTAGCCAAAGTACTTGCCCGTCCACTGGCTGGTATGATGGGTAGCATTAGTAGAGCCCACCTCAAGAACTCGTCAGACCTAATTAAGAGGCTACTGGGAGTAAACGTTAAGAACAAGAAACTCCATAGTTTTGACCTTGTCTCCCTCTTCACTAATGTTCCTTTCGAGAAGCGATGGAAGGAGTCCGCATCGTGACCAGAGACAGGTCTGAGTCTCTACCCCTCCTTCCGTGTGATTTTCTGAAGCTGGTTGAGCTCTGCATAAGGTTCAACACTTCGTTTTTCGTGAGCAGGAGTACCAACAGGTATGTATATGGGATGGCCATGGGATCGCCCCTGTGCATCGTAATAGCCTGCCTGTTTATGGAGAAAGTAGAGGCAGGACCTGTAATGGAAGTGCTTGGGCAACACATCAAATGGCTCAGGTACGTAGATCATACGATCGTGATCGTCCCACGACGATTAAAAAATAAGAGGTTGCTCCGTGAAATCAACGAGCTTCACGATACCATAAAAATTTTCCCTCGGAGGAAGAGGGAGACGACGCCACTCTCCCATTCCTAGACGTTAAACTGCGCAGAACTGACGAAAGGTTAAATTCTCCGTTTACAGGAAGCCAACCAACAGAGATGACTTTATCCAATATCTGTCAGTCCACGACTATCGGACAAAAAAATGGACACTGTCATCGGGTTCTTCCTGCGTGCACGAAGGATCTGCAGCCAAGAATTCATTTCACAAAGGAGAAGTACATCCAAGACTCCTTCCAGGAGCTGGGGTACATGGTGGCCTCCATTAGTAAGAAAAGGAGCAAAGCCATCAACATCGGTCAGCTTGCAGCAGAACCAGGGGAAATGAGGCCTAAGAAAAAGTACATCTCAGCCCCTACTAGCCCCCTATCCATCGTAGTAGGAAGAAAGCTGGCTCTATCTACCAGAGTCGCCCTACGAGCTGGTGTTAAAGTGAAAGACATCTGCATCTCTAAACCACCGACTGAGACTAACAGAAACTCTGTGGCATACAGGGTACCCAGCAGCGACTGCCCCCAGGCCTACTCTGATAAGACACACAGGGGCTATACCAAGAAACACCTACAAAACTATTAAATACTTTATATGGACAGACGAAATGAAGACTAAAAATGCAGAAATTAAAACGATAAACGAAGACATCATATCAAATGGAATATCAAGAAAAAAATACCGTTATCTGAGAACGAAGGGGAGGAAACTACTTAGCGCAATATCGGACAAACAAAGAGAATATTGGGACATAGCTGTTCAAAATATTGACAACAAGCTATTGCCCCAAGAATTTTGGAGAAAGATTTAAAGAATGCGAAATACTAAGGGAAAAGAGAAAATAAAGATTAAGGACAGAGAGGGGAAATTAATCGAAGATGAATGCGAGATTGAAAGACTTTTCAGGGAACACTGAAAAGGAGTGTTCAACGTAGGCAAAGAGAAAAACAAAAACTATGACATAGACTTCGAAAACCAAATAATTGACGAACTAAATGAACGGATTAAGACAACTTTTCATCATACCTACGTAGAAGAGGAACGATATGCGAACGAAGGATTTAACACCGATATCAGAATTGAGGAATTAACGAACACTATCTCCAATCTTAAGCAAAAGGCCCATGGAAAATCGGGACTCATCAGAAAAAAATATATAGAAGCATCGGATAATATACTCGAGGGAATAAGGAACGTGTTTAACGCCCGTATAAACAAGGGATATTTCCTCGATGAGTTACAGATAGCCAAATGATATTCATACCGAAACCGGGAAAACCGCCTTCGGTGGTCGAAAACTTCCGACCTATATCCCTTTTCGACTTCATCGGGAGGGGTTTGAAAATATCCTGAACACAAGATTAAATGAATATCTCACAGAAAGCAATCTCTGGAACAATCAACAATTAGGCTTCAGAAAGAACAGGATACGGAAATGGCCCTCAGCGTAATTACAGAAAAAATAAGCAAACTGAAAGGAGAGAAATGCAGTATGGACATTGTATGCTGGGACGTATCGAAAGCATTCGATAAAGTCTGGCAAAGAGGCATGCAACATAAAATTATAAATCTGGAAATGAAGAACTATCTAGAAAGAATTTTATGCGACTACGTCATGGAATGATATGCATACTTAGACACCGGAATTTACCAAGGTGAAAGATTCAAGCTTAATGCGGGTCTTGCTCAGGGAGGGTGTTTAACTCCTTCACTATAGTCACTGTATACCTTGGACATTCCCCCACCCAGGAGCGAGGGCTGTATGAACATACAATATGCAGATGATTTCACTTAATTAATTCCCTGTGTTTATCGGAACCCACAGATACAGGCCAGAGTAACGGCGACAGAAATAGAAAATCTAAACGAGTATGAACGCAAATGGAAAATTAACACGATTAAAGATAAATTCAAAATCATACCTATGTATCGCAAAAAACTATCCGACGTTTAGGTAGATGGAGAGCGATACAAGTATAACGGTGAAGGCAAAATTTTAGGCCTAACTATTATCAAAAATGGTTACAAGAAACACGTGAACGAAAGAATAAACAAAGCACGAGGCATGCTAACTTTACTCTACAGATTAAGAAATCTATAAGAAAAAGATCTACTAGGCCATGATACAGCCTACTTTGATATATCTAACATTTGCCATGTATACGGTTTCAAGGAGCAATCTAATAAGAATGCAACGTATACAGAATAAGGCAGTGTACATAAATGGGAACACGCGATGATTAGAGAGGGAAAACAAAGAGACTTACACAACGAAGCGAAAATAAAACCATTAAACAAAATCATTGAAAAAAGAGCCAAAAAATCATAGAAAAACACAAGAATAAATAGGAAAGGAATTAAATAATCAAATAGCACGAGGAGCGGATGGGGACAACATATGCTGGGGAAAGCGGACCAAAGGGAAGAGGAGGAGATTTACGTGTAAACCAAATAAGGAAACTCGATTATGAAAAAATTTCCCGAATAATGACAAAGTCACCGGATTAGACTTGATACCCACAAAGAATGACAAAACTAACCAAAAAGTGCAAATGAACGAAAAACAACATGAATAAAGAAGAGAAAAATAAACAAAAAAATAACCAAGGAACATGAGCGCACACAACAGATACAGATACGAGAATTATGCTACGAAAATCATAGAAACTCGAGTTCTTAACATAGCAGGAAAACAAATAACGGTAACAACGGTTTGAACCCCTATCTAATACACACATAACATAATAACAAAACAACCACATAAATAAACAAACAGACACACATTTCACTCTAATTTATTTCGAACTTAACTCTAAAATTAGTTTATAGTACAGAGATTAGCGTGACCTCCACGCAACTTGCACCTCTCTGCAAACCTCCAACTTCCTTCCGATTCAATCATCTTCCTCCTTTACTGCTATCCAAAGATGGGCCAAGCACTAACACCAGGGACAGGTACAGCAAATAGTAACAAGTAAAAGCTAGAAAAACATAAAAACAACGTGGTCCGGGTCTCACGTTATGCAGGTCCACAAGCCAATTTGGTCAACTTTCAAGCCTTTGACTTTTTTCAGTCTGTCCTATCCTTACTTCTTTCTTCTTGCCCTCCCTCTCTCCACCTCTCTGGAGCTCTTTTCTCTCGGTGCCTTCAGGCCCCGAGGAAGGAAGGCGCCAGGGAACTTCGGGGGAACCTGGCTTCGCCCAACCTCACGTCGCAGAAAATACTAAATATCCAGGTTTGTCGACGAACAACAAAAAGACGGAAACAATGAAGATGAAGCGGCCAAACAGCAACCAAAACACACAGAGGAAGAAGTAACCATGGAGGAAGAAGAATTGGAAAAGAGAGGAAACTCAAAAAAGAGCCCGAAGAAAAACCTTCAAAGAAAAAAGAAGACGGAAGTGAAACAAGGAACAGAGAAGGAATAGAAAAAAGAAATGGAAAAAAAGCCAACTTCTACAGAGCTTAGAAGAAGATAGAGACGAAACTATCCTGGATTACCCCTCACGGAGAAAAGAGATATTCTACTGCGGGATTTTTTCTTCGACGCAGAGGCTGTGAATCTCAGTCTTCGGTGCTTCTGTATGCAGACTCTCAAAAGGAAACAAAGAAAAACTGCTCGAAGGCATCTACCGTGGCGACTACAAGTGGACCTACGAAGGAGCATGTTCCTCGAAAGAAATAAGAGGACTACTGATGGAGGGCGCGATGTTCACCTTGGACTCATGCACTCACACCGTCAATATATCCACCTACAAGAAGATAAAAAGTGGACAAAAAACATCGGACATTGAATAATAGTCTAAAGTACGAAAGAGTGTAGAAAATAACAAAAAGCTAATAAATAACGATAATAAAGTGATTAGTGCGAATAATAAATAATAATAATGAAAAGGGAATAACGATAATAAGTGAATAAATATCGATAATAATGTGACTAAATTAGTGATTAAAACAATTATTGGATAATAACAAAAACTGAATAAATAAAGTAAAAGTTAATAACGAAAGCGAATAAATAATGATAGTAAAGTGATTAAAACAAGTTACTGAAAATATTCTAAAGTGAGAAAAGTAAATAATATTAACGAAAATTGAATAAATAATGATACTAGTGATTAAATAAGTTTAAAATAAATAACCAGATATGACTAAAATAAACAAACGAATAAAAGGAATAATTCAAATTAGAAATATGTAAATACTATAGTAATGAAATGCGACCAAAAATGGTATATGGTTTTATTAAAATTTAATAATGTGAATAACCAATTCTAAAAATTAGTAATATGTTTTTATACTAAAACAAACCCAATAAATGTATAATATAAAATATCAAAATAACTAATGTATATGTGGAAGAATAGGGAGAGAGAAAAGGGGGGGGGGGCATATACAGTAGATCCCGTTACGCGGGTTAATTAATCAAAATCGAGTGCGGTTGGCCTAAATAATCAATTCTTAGAGGTTATGAGTTTTGACAAACTGATTGTAGGAAAATAACTTTACTATATACAAAGACCAGACAATGATATCGCCACTCCTCCATACGGGGGCAGTTTGCGCTTCGCTACTAAAATTCAAATTTAAAATCTAAAAAAAAGGAGCCATGGTTATTTTTTTATAAATTTTCTGAACTTCGCCAATTATAATAATTTTAAAAAGGAACTCTAAACTAAATTTCCCCCCTTTCAAAATATCACATTGCTAAAATATAGAGTTATGGAAGATATATAGAAATAAATTTTCTGAACTTCACCCTCCAAAGGGGGGCGAAGGTCTCATTAAACTTGGCGCGCCAGGGGTAGGGAGATATTCTCGGCGAGCATCACAGGCTCATGCAAAAGTCCTCGACGCTGTAGGTCTGGCGCCGATCAGGCGATGCGACGCGGAAGAAGGGGAACCCACACGGATCACACGGCCGTGCGACATCCTTGAGGTGGCTCCTTGGGTTCGACTGGCCCGAACATTCTTGATAAGAGCGCTGGGGTCATCCGATCGCGCGAAATTCTCACTGCTCACTTGGGTCTGTCTGGGCGTGCAGGTGCATCTTTTCTCAGGCACCACTAGTAGACGTCAGGTTCTAATGGTGGCGGGGTAACTTTCTCTCTCTGACATCTCCTTCCCTCCCAAGATGGAGCTTCCGAAAGAAGTGACATCAGACCAATAGGGACACCAATATAAAAGGGATAGTATGAGTACTCTGCACAAAATATAAGTCAAATAAGGGGGTCTCGGGAAATGCTCGGTATTCCTATTACCGAACAACATAAATTAAAAATAATAATAACAGTCATAATACAATAAGACAGACAGGAATAGTTATCAATAGCCGGGGCTTTATAGTCTTGATAACCAGGGGCTTACATACAAAGATATTCAAAATAAAGTAAGGTCCCATAATATAAAAAAGGTACATACGAACAGGGAAACTCATAAAAAATATAAACACAATAAAAAAGAAACAATGGCACATATTTTTATAAGGCATTACAAAAAACTACAAGAATTATTCAGGAATATCTACAAAAGTAATCCATTTAACGTTACAATTAATTAATGGGATATTACTCCTGAGACAAATCCTTGGGATTTCTGCTTAAGTTGTCCGCCAGTCAATTCTAGGAACTCTTAATGTATACAATTTTAAATTGGAATTCTTGGGGAGATAGGCTCCACCTCATGAGGCGACCATTATTGTTCTTAACGTCCCGTAGGTAAGAGAGGGGTTTATGGTCAGTCTCGAACATGTGCAAATTCTGATCGATGAGGGGAATCGGTTCGGCGTCGAACACGGTGACAGAGTTTAACTTCCGGAATTCGATGCACATCCAGTAAGAATTGTCTGACTTCTTTATCATCACGACCGGGGAGCAATACTCTGACTCCGAGGGCTCTATAATACCTACCTCCTCATTGAACGCTTTCGTGGACGCTTTTTAAGGAAATTGGGATTGGGTAAGGCTTTGAACGGACAGGTTCCTGGGTAGTGAGCCGAATATTATGCTCAAACTAGGTATCATAACCAAGGGTATCCGAGATTACATCAGTGAATTGGGTGAATAGCGCTTATAACTGAGTATTTGGGGGATCGGAAGCTGAGGGTTTATAATCAACTCGGTCGATGGGAAATCGAGGATATCTGGAAAGACGTGAATAGGATATTCTGCGTCTTGTTCCACGCAGGAGACTTGTACCACGACCAATAGGGCCATGCGGGTAGCTGGACTCCAGGGCGGATTCTTCGTCCAGGGCCACAAGTTGGTTGGCACAAGTGAGTCGATAGTACATTTTAAGCATGTTCACTTGAAATAGCTTAGAACCAGACGGGGTTTGGATTAAGTAGTCGAAGGGGCCGCGTCTCTCGATCTCTGGGAAGAGGCCCTTCCATTGGCTCAAAAGTTTGTTGTTCTCAGTGGGGAGTAGTAAAATGACTGTGTCACTGGGTTTAAATTTTCGTTCTTGGGACTTACAGTCGAAATAGGTTTTATACTTGCCCAAGTTTGTCTCGGCGTTCTGATGCACGATCTCTGCGCACTTTTCTAACCTCTGCCTCAGGTCTAGGAGGTAAGCGTAGGGAGATTAAATCTCCTGGTCTAATTTCGAATTGGAGAAGAGCTCCTTTAGAATGCTGAAGGGCCCTCTAACATTACGTCAATACAGAATCTCAAATGGGGCAAAACCTAAGGTGCGATGGGGAATTTCCCGGTATGCGAAAAAGGCTGCCGGTAAGAAACAGTGCCATTCTGAGGGTTGTTCGGCGCACAGTTTCTTGAGGATAGATTTGAGGAAGCCGTTGAGCCTCTCACACATCCCGTTACCAGCTGGGAGAAAAGGGGTAGTAAAAAAGGGTTAATCATCAGGAGCTCATCGATGTACCCCATAAGTTGCGACGTGAATTGACGGCCATGATCAGACACGATTTCCTTGGGTAATCCAAGGCGGGAGAAGATGGAGATTAGTGCTTTCGCGCAGAAGATGCTGTCTATACTATTCAACGGTACGGCCTCGGGAAACCGGGTGGCAAAATCCACTGAAGTTATCACGTGACTGTGACTTTCACTTGACGGGGGAGTGTATCGGACCGATGAGATCAATTGCGACACGGGAAAATGGCTCTGATATTAGGGGTCGTCTCTGCAACGGTGCGGGCTTAACTCGCCCTTAGACGGCAGTCTTTTGGCAAATTTCGCTAGACCTGCAGTAACCAAGGATTTCTTGATGCGCGCCTGCACAATAAAAATATTTTAAGATCCTCTGGATGGTCTTCGTGTGGCTAAAATGGCCTGCAAATAGGCTGTCATGGGTAATGGTTAAAATCTCACCAACGTGAAAACGCGGAACAGACAATACTCGCGTCTGTAGTTTACCGTTTTCTGAGCACGCACGGTAAAGTAAGCCATCCGTAACTTGATAGGAGGTCACCTTGTCTCCTCGGGTGGCTTCTTGCTCTTTTGATTGGGCCTTAGCCCACAGGGGTAGGAGAGAATCGCAGTTCTTCTGGTTCCTTGCGAAGTCTTCAGTCATGACCTTAAATTCTTAGGAATCTGAGGTTTCTAGGGGCGAGAGCATCTAGGAATATTTTACCACTTGCTAACGGGTAACCACGGGTTAAGTCATGGAGCTGGGGTAGACCCGTGGGCACTGGCCAATGAGGATGGAGGAGAATTTAATAGGGGCTGCTTCAACTTCTGCCCAGCAAGTGAAGTACGTAATCGATGTAGCACTTAACGATGGGGAACCGATTAGCGCGCCCCAAGTAGTCGTGCACAATGGCGAATTTATTATGGTCCGGTAATACTGGGGGAAGCAGCTTGTCCGACAATACTATACAGGTGCTCTCACAGAGTACCGGGGCTTGGCTTGCTCAGGGAAGGAGAAAAGTCCGGTGGTGTTGACGGAGGCGCAGACGTGGCACATATTTGGTGTACCTGTGGAGAAGAGTTAGTCTTGAACTGAGAGTTCTAGAGGCAGTTCTTCTTTATGTGGCCCTCTACACCAAGATGAAGTAGGAGGGGGCCTGAAGAGAACGGTTTTACATTCCGGTTTTCGGACGAAAAGAGTGGTTTCGGCTTCTACGGCCCAGTTACCTTGACAAACTTACTTCCACTTTGCAGGATGAATTTACCTCTGTTTGGCTTAGGTTTGAGGGAAAGGGGGGGATAATTTTCTCCCCTTATTTCTGATAAATGTTGTGGCTTGCTAAATAAATGTCGGCCTCTTCTGTACACTCCTTGAATGTGAAGCACCGCAGGTCTCTTACGAAAGATTGGATTTCAGCCGGAAGTGCAGCCAACGACTGTTCTCTCATGAATAAGTCAACGAGTACATCGTAGTCATGCCATATCTTAGAAGCATCAAGCCAAAAGTTGAGGTGATGCTGGAGGGTGTACCCTAACTGATGTATGTTTGGCCTGGCTGAATGCGGGCATGTCTGAATTTGGATCGGTAAAAGTCTGGGGTAATGTTATATGCCGCCAGTAACTCCGATTTTATGGTCGAATAAATTAATTTTGCCTCCGAGGGAAGTGATATCAATATTTCTCGGAGTTGATAATTTAGCAAGGGTAACAATTGAGCCACTCCATCTGCCTCGATGTCCGAATGGTTGATTTCGAAGATTTTCTCGGAATGGATTAAGAAGGGTCCGAAATCCTCGCCTTCCTTGAAAACCAGAAGCGGTAGGGGGAACTTCGGACCTCAAGCTGATGGACAGCGTCTCGTTTCTGGTCCTACTCATTTCAAGTTCATGAAGTTTTTTTTTGCATATATGTATTAAATTTTAAATATTTGTAAAAAATTTATTGCATTTCTGTCTCTAAATATATCGAAAGTTTCTCATATTCTCTCTCTCCATATATATATATATATATATATATATATATATATATATATATATATGAGAAACTGCAAGTACTTTCGAACTTGTTTAGTTTATTCTCAATAAATAAAGAAATACTTAACAGAGGTGATATAAGAGACAACAGGGTGGTGCCCCGCCCTTGTACCGCGGAAGGCCATAGATTAGAGAAATATTATCAAAGACAAGATTAAATACTGGATGTGAATGGTAAAGGCATATAAATAAGGTCTAATTCCGGAAGTTCCGACTGTGAGAAAAGAATGTAGATATTTAGGTCACAAAGCTATGAGTACATACAAACAGAAGCAATTATAAATACATTGAAATAAGCAGAAGAAACAACTATTTAGTAAATCAAAGGGCTAAGATTTCAAATTGACAATTTCGTTACAAATAACCTTTTAATTACAGGGTCTAGTTTAAAGAGATCCGGGGATATATTAAAATTAGGCGAGGAATTAATGAATGATCATTCAACAATATTTCTTTTAACATAGTCATCAGATTTGTAAATAAATTTAGCCAAATTCCAATTGATAGGGTGACTATTTTCAGATAAATGGACAAAGAAAGCACTATTACTTTCACCTCTTCTGATATTGTATTTATGTTAGGTTAAGCGTACACTTAATGATTTACCGGTTTTCCCAAAGTATTGCTTAGGCCAAACGGCACAATCGACAGAACAATCCTCCCCCTATACTATTGTTATTATTATGATTCAACATTTTGTATATGGTTAACTCATACTTGAACATGACTGAAAAATTTTAACTTTTCAAGAGGCGGGTAAACAGGAAAAAGGACTCAGAAAACGGTAAAACAAGGGAGTTCTTAAAATTGTATGCGCATACAATTTTAAGAACTCCCTTGTTTTACTGTTTTCTCAGTCATTTCCCTTGCTCCCCTGCTTATTGAAAAGTTTAAATGTTTCAGTCATATTCAAGTATGACTCTACCATGTACAAAATGTTGATTCATAATAATAACAATAGTATAGATGGAGGTTTATTATGTCGATTATGCCGTTTGACCTAAGCAAACGGATGTTTTATTGCATCTGGATGTTTTATGGCATGCAATGGCTCTTTAGTGCAACGTCTAGTTTTGTAAGAGGATTGCTAGGGAAAGATTTCGGAAAATCTCGACATATCCTTTTTAATATGTTTCTTTTGATCAAAACTTCGAAGTTTTGTCACATTCAATTACTTCCTTGGTAGCCATTCGCCCGGCATCTTGCATTTAGGTCTCCCATTAATATTTTTTGGGGGGCCCTGTGCTGAAGATTAACATACAATTGAGCATAATGATTTAGTTATGTCTTGGCGGCTGATATGTTTAGCTATCACTACTGGTGATGACCCGGTTTCAACTTTAACGGACAAATAGGTCTCGGCCAAGCCATTGGTCTCTGTGGAGTCGAAGCCTCTTCTAATTACTATAGCCGCTCTGTGGAATGGGTCACCTGTTGTATTTGCATTTACTAGGATGTATTTGAAAATCTTTATTGATATACTCTTTAGGTTTAGTCCATGCCCTGATATTAATATAATGTCTGGATCAATTTCCCAGAAGGTAGTGCCTTAAGATAATGTTTTTAGTCGCGTGCGACTCTATATTTCACTATGTTGGTCGGTCGGTCCGTCGGTCTCCGTTTTGCTTCTTTTTTTTTGCTAATAACATTGTAATTATTCGGCCGATTCTAACGGAATTTAAAGCGCTTATGTTGTTTTACATTCTCTTTCGAAGATCTAATTGGCAAGATCCTCCCAAGGTTAGCCCGGGAATTACTTTGTTTTGGCAATAACATCATTACTATTAGGCCGATTCTAACGAAATTTGAAACCCTTATATTGTTTTACATTATTCCTCGAATGATATAATTGCCAAAGTCTCGCAAGGTTAGCCCTGGAATTATTGAAAGTTTTGGAGGTAGTAAGGTCATAAATCAGAATAAGTGAGAGCACGTGACTTTGGTTATCAGACCTTGTTTAAATCGAACCAGGCGTATTAGCTTACAAAATTTTGAGTTTTCTTCTTCTTCTATTTTCCATTGTTCGCTTAATTAGGATTTAGGCGCTCTTATTCATCTGGCGGGTGTTTCGCTTGGGTAAATGCCCCTTGAAGTTGGGAAATAGAGTAAATGCATTTAATGTATATAAATTATAATGGTACACACTTATCTACAAATATACCTGCATATCATTAAGGATTCTAATTACCTACACACATATGTACGAGTGTACCTTTTACCACACAAGTTCTAATAAGCATATAAATTCAGGCAATCATATTAAGGAAATAGAATAGCCCTTTCTCTACCACAGTGTTATGTCTGCTAGTATTGAAAATGAGAGATAGGGGCAGGTGAGTTTGAATGGAAGAGATAGGGAGAGTAGGAGAAAGAGATGGAGAAGGAGAGAAGAAGAGAGAGAAATGAAAAAGAGAGAAAACATTATTAATTTTCACTGCAGGCAATAAATTGCAGAGCTCCAAGGTACATGTGTTTCTTTACTCGAAATGACTTTCTGACCGTCCTAGATTATTTTATTGGCTCAACGAGACAGGTATAAAACAAAGTCTGCTGACCAAAAGTCACGTGCTCTCACTTATTTTGATTTATGACCTTACGACCTTCAAAACTTTCAATAATTTCCGGCTAACCTTGGGAAGACTTTGGTAATTATATTATTCGAAAGGGAATGTAAAACAACAGAATCGGCCTAATAGTCATAATGTTATTGCCAAATAATTCCCCAGCTAACGTTGGGAAGACTTTGGCAATTATATAATTCGAAGAGAATGTGAAACAGCATAAAGCTTTCAAATTTCGTTACAATCAAATGACTAGTTGCAATGAAATATTCAACACATGCCCATACACTACTCTAATTGTATTTACTGCTAATGTGGCACTTATCTCTTTCGTATATTCATAAAAGAATATGTTTATGCATGTTTACTTGCGACATCACTAATAAAGGTTCTAACAAAATTTAGCATAAAATGGCCGACGCATTACTAGCTTAAGAGAGGCCTTGGCGTTGCTAACTTAAAAATTCCTAAGCACTACTTCAGTTATCTTGAAACAACTTACAGCGTATTTATAACAATTTAAATAACTCTAAGAATCATTTTCAGAAGTCCTTTATAAATGTCATTATTGTATTGGCAACTTAATAATATTTAGACAGAACATTTTTTCGTAGGCTTTATAATTGAACGATTTCGCTGAAGGGGGAAAGTTGATTCAAAATAATTTGTTAAATCTAACCAAACTGTCCTTGTGAGAAAACTTTCTCATCCCTAAAAATTCAGATGGGGGTCGAAATTTTACCGTAATCTTGGTGAAAGACCAACAACAAACTAGAAACCCCCCTCACCTTCATACCCATATTAATAGCCTCTACCAACTTTCCTCTCCAGACGTCACCTTCTGCATCTCCAATTTCGCCCTCACACAATCACATGCAACAATTACCACAACATAAACCAGACCCTTAAACAAGCAGCAGAAAATACCCTTATCAAGCAAATTATACTCACCGACCCAGACTTTGCACATTTTACTAAACTCCAGGCGAATCACATCATCCATAACCTAAGCCACTCAGCTACATATCGTCCAGATAATATCAGGAATATACATCCAGTCGCTTCGCACCACATGGAATACAAGCAATCACCAACATTGCAAGATAAATCTACTCACACAACGCAATGCCTAACATTTGAAAGCATGGTGCGTTCATCACAATCCCCAAACGAAAGAAGATTCTACACTACCTCCCTCACTCCATCCCATCAATCTTTTCTGTACCCACCCACCCCTCCCTAGTTATACAGCCACTACAACAATCACTCTTATTCAAACCTCACAGAACAAGCTTATGATGGCACCGACCAAGCAAAACAACACATAACACTTCTTGTAACCATAGACATAGACAAAACTTTCGATGCCTATTTCGTCATAGCTTCATAACAGAATATACAATAGTAACATCCACAACGATGCAAAATATGACTGTGAATATTTGGAGAGTAAATAAAAGTACATGTGACATTTCTTGGTCAGAAATTAAGCATCAAAAACTTTACAAACTTTGGCCCTTAAGGCTCTGTAGTACTTTCTACACTCTTTAAGTTCTACATGCATAACATATCCACACTCTGTCACTCCAGATAAACATAACTTCATACGCAGGTGACACAAGTTTCACATTCACACCTAAACAAAGACAGCTCCCTATCTTTTCCAATTCTACCTCAATACACTACACACCATTTTCACTACACAGCTCAACAAAGACAGCTCCCCATCTTCTCCAACTCTACCTCAATACACTACACACCATTTTCACTACAAACGAATTCAAAATATACCCAATCATATCGACAGTTACACTAAATCACACGTCACCTAATAATAACCACCTCCCCACACCCCAAATACTTAATGTAGCATACACTACCTCGATATCATTCAAATAACATGTCACAAGACTCAATGCTCTCCCATCACTCGCACACACAAAACAAAAAACAAAACTATTATATAAACAATTCATACGCTCAGTTGTTGATTAAGCAAGCCTTGGATATGCCTCTAACCTCTCTTAAAGATTCCATACATTTTGCAGAACATACAAGACAAAGCTCTAAAACGATCACAAGGTGCGCAGCTACTACATCCATAAACCACCTACTTTCTGAAACCAAAATCCTGAGGATCAACGAGCAACTAGATATAAAACTCACACAAATACTAGCAGCACCCTCTACAAACCTACAGCACTTGCTAGAATACTTGAAAGAACACCATCTCTCGAAATGATACATCAAAGCAACACCTAATTTATATTATATCAGAGATAAAGTGTCAACTCTCAAACCTGGCCCACCACGAACCAGCTTCCAGAAACATATCCATACCCACTTCACTCATGGATCAATCCAGTCACCTTCAAAGCCTGCTGATATTTGCTCCTGACATCCAACCATTTTCATTTTATCTCCCTGGTGAGGACAAAATCCACCTGGCCATGCTGTCGTGTGGGCATCAGCTAACCTTCTTGAATTACCATAAAAGGCTGAATGCGAATATCAAGGATGCCTACCAGAATGCAACAGCGTACCCAACACAACCAAACAAGTAATGGAAGACTACACTGCACATAATCACACAGGCGCCAACAACACAATATACCCTCCTTGACAGCCTGGTAGGAAATCTCGATACAAGCCTTATCCATCCTCAATTTCTGAGGACTCTTCGACCAGATAGCTTGATGACCAGCAAAAATAACCAACAAACTACAAGCATAAGCATATAAAAACATTAATTCTTAGAGATAATACGATTTTCTTTTCAGACTGGATTTTTTTTCTAATAAAATCGCCTAGTAGGGTACAAAGCGTTTATTTCTAGGTGTTTCGCAATTTCTAACTACCCATAAAATCTAATGCAGTGATCTGGTTCATGAGCTATTCACCTCAACTAGCTTTTCCTTTGAGTTTCTTCCTTCTGTATCTGATACCCTAATCAGGTTCGCAACTGAGATCCACGCACTGTTTGGTCACAGACATCATTATTTTTCTTCGGAAGTCATCTACATCTTCCCTTAAAAAGAATGTTTCAAGTAGTCTTATAACTCAAGCAAGGTAGGTTAGCCCTAAAGACAAAAAAATATTAGTTATTTTCCAATCCTCGAAATATACACCGAAGTGTAAATGTTCAGGAGTCTAAATATGCAAACACTAGGCATGAGCACGCATAAAAAGAAAGACTCATTCTTAGCTCACAGAGCTAAAAGATTAGATGCAATGGGAAGAATGCCACAAAACACACCTTAGTATGAATAAAATAGATAAATAAACTCTGAAAATTAGATGGTTTGAGCATCTCGGTAGTTAACAGGTTAAGACACAAAACAAGAGTTAATGACAAATCAATGGCCATAGATTAAGGTTTTTCTCCTATCGTTCCTTCCAAAAGCATAGAAAAAAATAAAATGAATAGAAAGAAAAGAATTATAAAACAAGAACGTCGTGGTATGGATTCCACGTATAAAAAAGTATTCCCACAAGTCTGAAATGGCTAGAATGAATCTATTTTTCTTCTTCATTCTTGCCGTACAATCTACTGGGGCCTATTAATTCTCATCTTACTGTTAACTTTTAATCCAATTTTCCCATATGTCTATCTCTCAACTTTATCTCTCCGTCTCCCGAGTAGACCTCTAAAGAAGGTTCGAAGGGAGAGGCAATTGTAAGGAGGGACACAATTTTCAATTTCTACATGAAAAGTTACATAAAATGGGAGAAAGAGGATTTTTTATCCATATTTTTGTCTTCTATGTTCATTAATGGCGATGAACATATTATTTCAAACACATCTTAATGAATAGTAGGAAGAGGAATATGAAGTGTTTTCTTGCTTATTGGGATGAATAAATCGCCTATCTCAATGCGTCTCGGTAGACTCTGGTGGCCTATGTCGTGTCAACGACATCACAAGCATCGCAAAATACTTCATTGACCTTCACTTTAAATGAATCAAGATTTATTTTCAAGTGCAAATCGACCATCAAGAGAAAAATTGGGAAATCAACACTTACCCTGGAAGCAGCAACTTTAACTAGTATTAGGGAATATTGCGCTCCAATCGTTTCATCTTAAACCTTTTGGTTCGACAGATAACCTCAAAATTAAAGTTCTTCTTTTGACCTGATTGATAGTACGCACCATCCTAATTGGATTGTTCCTTAGCGCCTTTACCTCATAAGTTCATCTGCTGTCAACTTATCATAGTTTTAGTAGAATAGATAAAGCTGCCTTTCAAGTTTCCCCTGCCGTCTCTCCGACACACCAGCCAAGGTAGAGGAAAAGATGAGCTAACTATTCCGACCTCTCCGCTAAACCTCCCTTCCAGACCATCTTTTGGCTAAGGTGAAACAAGGGAAGCAGTTTTCCAACCGGGAGAGGGTAGATGACTGAGGAGAGTGATAGAATAATGGGAAAGCGAAACAGAAAAAACGAATCTATGTGTTTCAGTTAAACTTATATGGTCTTCCAAGAACAGACAGAGAAGAATCGAAGTTATCCAGTCATTTGAAACTGCGAGAGCTACAATTAAACTTATTTCCGCCCATCTGTCTTTGCGTTATTCTATTTTTCTCGTGTCCGATCCTTTGTATTCTGCTCGTAAATAAGCTCAAGGTGCTGTCAAATCTGGCAAAGCTGTTCTCTTAGTAATTTTAAGTGACTCATTGACAGGCCAATACACCTTGTAAGCCACTTAGTGATTATTCCAGCCTATATCATATCTATTTTCGTCTTTTTTTTCATTCTTTGATAGTTGTGGCATTTAATCCACTAATAATATATTAGGCCTACGATTTTTCTGCCACTATTTTAGTATTTTATCTCTTTTCAGTCTCTTTTTGGTCTCTTATAGACCCAAAAGAGTTCATGGTAAATTTACCTTCCCTATAATTCACATTCAAACAAATTACATTTTCTAGTTTATCCTTCATTTGAGCAACCTTTTTCTTTCCTCTTTTCTCTTTTTGCGATTTCTTTATTATATAAATAATTATAGAACTACAGAACTAGGACCAGCAAATCCCATAGGGTTCACTCAAGGCTGAGAACTAATAAGGTGTATACTTCCTCAATCTCGGGAGTGCAGTCCAGGCACTTAATAGTTCTATACCAAATAGGTACACACTTATCTACGGATGTTCCTTCATATCATTCAATTTCTATCTAGGTATTCATTGATCCTACGACTATACCTTTGTATAGTACAATTTCTATCTACTTGCACACCTGTCTACGAGTGTACCTATTACTGTACATTTCTAATATGTATACTGCGTTGCACTTAAATAGCTGATAGGAACGACCTCTTCTCTTCCGCACACAGCGGCTGTTCGTGTTGAAAAAAGTCAGGAAAGCTAGAAAGGAATATGGAAAACACATTTAGACTGATGCACTAGAATAACTAATAACTGACATCATTTGGTTTGTGTTGTGGCGGGGGGGGCTTTATGTGTAAAACTCATTCCTTATTTTGCAGTGTATTCCTCCGTGTTCCTACTAGGTTACATTTAAACGCGAATATTACTAGCCTAGTCTACTTTTAAATATATTAACTGAAGTACTTTTTACTACTCGTCACTGGTTAATTACTTGTTGACTAATTTATAACCATTTTGAAGGGTATTCGCTCTATAAGCCAATTCGAATAATGGCGAGTAATTCATATTTAACGATCATTTTAAGATTTTAAAAACTCCTATCAGCTGGCCACGTAAACGTCTATTCGCAAGTGATAAAATGTTTAGGCAGCGATCTTTCTTTATGGAGTTTGGTCTAAGTTCGGCTATCAGTTTAGTCCCCCTGTGTTGTACTCTTTCTAGAATCTTTGCTAAGGCTCTGAGATCAGAACTGAACTGCATACCCCAGATGTGGTCGAACTAATGATTTATATGGGAGTAAAATTATTTCTAGACTTATAGGAGAAATTTCAGGCGATGCATCCTAGCATTCTATTCGCTTTTTAGTGGCTTTCACGCATCGCCTAGACACTTTGATGTACGCTAAAAATAATGGTGCCCAGATAGTTTTCTACGCCTACGGATTCCAAAAGTTGGCCACTCATATGAAAATTTGCTTTAAGTTTTCTGAATCCTATGTGCATAGCTTTGCATTTACGTATTTTTAACTTCATTAGCCAATTATCTGCCCACTCGACAATTTTGTTTGTCTCGTTGTAGTCCCACTTCATCGAATCTAGCTGTAGTACTATTTCCTATCTTGTTACCGTCCACGAACTTAGAAGTTTTACTAATTAACTCGTTATCGAGGTCGTTTATATATATTATGAATAATAATGGGCCGAAAACTAATCATTGGGGCACCCCACTGGTAACTGGGGTTCATTTCGAGTTTATCCCATTTATGACTACCCTCTATTAGTGATCGGCGAGCCACTATTTAATCCACTTAAGCATTTTCGTCCCTATTCCTTGTGCTTTTATGTATTTTAAGTAAAAGCATCTCATGCAGTACTCTATCAAAAGCTTTTAGAAAGTCGAGGTATGACTACTGCTCTGCTATTGTCGTAGATGGATATCGCATGGTTTTAAAAGGGATTTGTTAAGCACGATCTCCCTTTCCTAAAACCATTTTGATTGCCTGAGATTAGGTTATTTGATACGAGAGGAGTTACAATTCTGTCTCTGATTATCGATTCTAAGACTTTACCAACTACTGGCGTAAGACTGATTGGATGAAAGTTGCTAGGATCGGATTTGTCCCCCTTTTTAAAAGATCAGCGTGATATTAGCTTTTTTGAGCTCAACTGGTACTATTCCCTCACATTTAGAACAATTAAAAATCATGCTCAGATGGTTACTAGTTCCATATTTATTTGTTAAAAATTCTTCGGGTACACATAGTCTGGCCCGGGTGCCTTTGATTGTTTAATTTTATTTATGTATGTGGGAATTTCACATTCGCTTGCGCGTAGGTCAGAGACCATCCTATTTTCGCCTAAAACGATCTCCTTATTTAATGTGTTTAACTGCGTCATGCCATCAACAGTAAAGACGTTTACTAAATAATCGTTTAGTATCTTAACATTTTTTTTCTATGCTATTTGAGAGGTGCCCCTCTTTACTCATTAACTCTCCTATACTGTCCCTGGTTGGCTCTGTTTTAGAATTATCGGATATATCTCTTTCATGGTATTGATTTTCTTTTCTAATAGCTTTCTTTGCCGGTCCTATATTGTCAATAAAAACTACTCTATCAAACGTTTTTGAAAGTCGAGGTAAATTATGACTACTACTCTGCTAGTGTAATTTAGCTCTACTATTATAATAGCTTTCTTTACCTGTCTTCTATATTACCAATAAAAAACGCCCTGAATTCCTTCCTTTAATTATCCCTGGCCGGTCAAACCAACCGGCTCGTCTCTTGGCTGAGGTCGCTATTGCACAGATTAGCGAATCTCAGTCTCGATTCAACGCCGCCTTGTTCTTGGTGAGTCTCTTTTTTTCAACCCCCTTCCCTGTGTTACTCCATATAATTCTTATGAAATATCATGGAGCCTTTTACCTCCCTCATGGAAAGCCGTAATATAAAACAGTTTTCCTTTGTCTTCCCTTTTAGGCCAAAATTAGATCTCCGGAATTCTCCCATCCCGCGACTACATTCACCGCTTTCCTAATTGTAAATTAGTTACTGAATCCTAGTTCGGACACCAAGAACGTATTCACCCGGTGACTTTCCGAAGTAGCTAGAGAGTGAGGCTATTTATTGTTTCAAGTTCCAGAAGCTTCCCTAATACAACTACTTCACAAGAACACACCCCCCGTTCCCTTCCAACTTTTCCGAGCGTGGTTTGTCACACATCTCTGTCGCCACTCTTGAATCGACAAATCCATCTTCTAACGGTGCTGACATCAACTGCCTTGGCTAGGTAAACGTTCACCAAGTGTTGTAGCCCAAGAACTTTAGGGTTTTGAGGTACAATAAATATATAAAAGCTAAAACTTGGCACAAGTATAGGAATTTGTGACATGACAACATATTAAAAGTCCCATGGACTCCCACGCTTGCGTTAGTACCATATTGGAAAATGCTCGCCATATTGGAATTCCCTTAAAATTCAAATATCTCGTAAAATAATAGTTTAATCAAAAGACACCACTCAATAAGAGTTGTTCATAACTGATTGTTTTATAGCACTGACTAGGTTACTTCACAAAGATACGTAAATTTATATGGAAAAAAATATTGAAATCGATGAAATAAGTTTATTTTCAAAGACAATTTCCACAGAACTAGTGGCCTTTATGACAAAATGATTCGAAACACAGGTTGTAGAGCAAACTTTCTTCTTTTGAAATATATATACAGGTTTATGCAAGACACTGACCGATGTTTTATTCTTCTAGGTACCAGAAGTGATGGATTGTCTGATATGTGGGCTTCCCTTGAAAGAATCTCGAAGTAAAAAAGTGACTCGAGGACTGCAAAGATTGATAACCGCCAGTCTGGCTCCAGAGGATGGGTTGCATGAACAATTCAAGAACAAAACTTCTTTACAATTACATATCTACTGGCAACAATGAGTGCCAGTACTTACTGCATGAATTTTACAGGGTGATGATGGAGACTGGAAACAAAAACAGAGACTGTATACACAGTTAGGACATGAAACAAAAATTGTTAGACAGATATGGAGAAAGCATCACTGTCAGTAAATGTAAAGGCAATGATATTGTTTCATTCAGTGAAGCAGTCAGTAGATCCTTAGCATACTCATGGTATAAAAACAGAGAAAGCAATATTCAAGATGAGAGACATCGAATTGTACTAACAGCTGCCGCCATCATACGTGCACGTGTGTATGACAATTCCGTGTATCCAGTATTTGAAGACATTACTAATTCCTCAATAAAGCAGATGCCAGACACTCTCCCTCTCTTTGTTGACGAAGTAACAAAATCAAAGCGTAGAGATGAACATAAGGAAAATGAGCAAAAGCGCTTAAACATACAGCATGCAATCATATCTGCAGCACGACCGAGGTCATTCTTGTCTTCACTCCAGATATCTTTATCTGTTTTCCTACATAGGCGCTTTGCTTCTCGCCATCTTATTAATATTCTGGCGAAGGTAAGAGTAGCAGCGTCATATAAAGAGACTCTACGCTACGTTAACTGAGTAGTTACGATTGCATCTGTGAATATAAGAGAAGATGGTTTTCTCCAATATATATTTGATAATGCAGATTTCAACATTCGCACTCTTGATGCATTGGGAACGTTTCACATTATGGTTGATGTAAAATGTGTAACTCCTACCAGTGCAATATTAACCAGTACTGCAGTTCAAAGAGTCGTGGATGTAAGTAATTCAAGTAACGCTAGAGGAACCATTCCAGTAAAGACATATAGAAAATCTACAAGCATGTCAGGTCTGCAAAATAACACAGCAAAGGCATTTATAGCATGCAATACATATCAACCAGTAAATGCAAAACATGCTCAACAGTTAGATACCTTATGGATATGTGGAAGTACGAGCAAAACCTCAGACTCGAATGGCTACATGCAGGCAGCAATGAGGGGTGGTAACTTTAAAACTACTCATATACTAGGAATGCCCTTCATTAACTTGGACCAATGGAATCTATCAACTATATACACAGCACTATTGCATGTTGTCGAGGGTAGTAAGTTCCAGAAACAAACTCACTGTGTGGTTACTTTTGACCAGCCCCTCTATATGAAAGCATTTGAAATAGTTGCTGCAGGTGGTGAAAAAGTCCCTTGTCAAAAGTAGTTGTACGTTTGGGTGGAATCCATCTCCTCATGTCCTTTATAGGAACAATAGAAACCATAACGCGTGGAAGTGGACTGAAAGAATTGTGAGCAACAATATATGCTGAAACTTCTGTGAGGCACATGCTGTCTGGCCATGCATACTACCGTGCCCTTTGAGATCACTTTCTTACACAGCTTGCTCTTACAAGAAATGTTCTAGAATATGAATGATGAAGAACGTAGTGCAATCTTGGAGATCTTTCACTCCTTCTTGACCAATGAAATTGATGTTGAAGACGGTATAAACAGTGAAGTTCTAAAAGACATTAATGAGAAGCTGATAAACATCATCAACCAAAAGAAGGACTTGAGTCGCACAGCATATGACTTTGTTTGCAGTATCATGAACAAGTATCCCTAATTAAATTCTTTGTGAGAGCTGAACGTACAGGACAGTGGTATTCGCACCTGTATTGTGTACAAGAGATGCTTCCACATTTATATGCTGCAGGACATCTAGATTATGCCAAAGCAGCACAGATTTATTTGCAGAAAATGAGTGAACTTTCAAGTACAATGCCAGAGAAAGAGTATGAGCAACTGACCACAGATGGAATCTTCACGGTACGTCGTAGCAATCGTTACTGGTCAGGGACATGGAGTGATATTATAATTGAGCAGTATCTGATGAAGGAATTTAAATCTTAGGACTTACCCATGGTAGTGGCATTACTGAGAGCACTTTAGCCGAGTAGATAAAAGCAATGCCAGTAAGTACACAAGTTTGTGAAGCTGTAGAGAAATTTACTGGTGTTTCCTCTGCAACAACTGAACAGCATGTTGAATTGCGGGAACCACGCCAGTTTCATGATGGGAGCACTTACACATAATGCAAAACTGGCTACAATCTCACTCTCCATTTCAAGAAACGTTTAGTGATTTGGTATCCCTGGGAACAGGGATAATTGCTGATGATTTAGTGAACTGTGACACAGCAAAATCAATTAGATCGCAAGAAGTTCTCAGCTATACACCTGAAACGAAAGAACACAGTAGGGTTAATATCAGTAATGAGAAATGGACTGAAAGTTCGTGAAGACTTTGTTTCAGTGAACTCTTAACAGCTATTCAGCAGAATAATATGTGTTCTGAAAGATGATGATCAACTTGCCAATAATATGACCTATGAGCTGGCCCCTAAACCTCCTTTACTCTTCGACGACATCTCAATGAGAAAAGGAAACAAAGTAGCATTAACAACTAAGTTGGAATCTTATGGACCTTTGGAAGGGTTAGTTTCAAATGAATACCAGTATGTTGTGGATGGTGGGTATCTCCTTCATAAAGTTGTGTAACCAAGGTCGGCTGTGTACCGGGATATTTTTCAAGCCTACACAGGTTATGTACTCAATCATTATGGCAAAAATGCAACAGTTGTGTTCGACGGCTACCCAGTAACACCAACGAGCAAATCTCAGGAACAAAATCGTAGGGCATTAAAACATTGTTCTATAGAAGTTGCAGTGGAAGAAGAATGTTACACAACCTTACCACAAGCAGATTTCCTGTGTAATAAGCGTAACAAGACACAGCTGATCAATAAGCTGAAGGAACACCTGCGTCTGCTGGAATTACGGTTATAGTTGTCAAGGATTATGCAGATACGTCCATTGTCCAAACTGCTTGGTCATTAGAAGATACTGGACATAATGTAGCAGTAGTGAGTAACGACACAGACTTGTTTGTACTTCTTGTATCACTTTCTAAGTCATCCACGAAAATACTTTTCATTAAACCTGGTAAAGCCCACGATCCCAACAAGACCTATGATATTAGCAAACTTCAAGCCAACATTGGACATCTTCGGCAACATCTGCTGTTCCTCCACGCAGTTACAGGCTGCGACACAATATCAGCTATATATGGGAAATGGGAAAAAAGTCATTTGATATCCTGAAGAATAGCCAAGACATGTGCGACACAGTGGCTGTATTTGATAACTCAGAAGTATCTAAAGATGAGGTGGCCAAAGCTGGTGAAGCTTTTCTCCTTGCTGTGCATGGACCTGACATACCTCAAACATTGGATAAGTATCGCTTTTATGCATACAAGAAAACAGTAGCAAAGATGTCAATTAAATCTGAGTTGCAGCTATCCACATTGCCACTAACAAGTGATGCAGCTCGTTTGCACTCGTTTAGGGGGTTCTTCCAAGTGCAATATTGGCATGGTAACCCTCTCTCTCCAGTCGAATGGGGATGGGAGAGTTGCAGGACCGGACTGAAACCAATCCCTTCAATCAAGCCTCCAGCTCCAGATGACCTGTTACATTTAGTCAGCTGTAACTATCGCAAAGGTTGCCGCCATCAATGTGAATGTCGGAGGGATGGTTTATCGTGCTCATCCATGTGTGGCCAGTACCCTGATGCTGGATGTGAAAATTTACTACCATTTGAAAGCATGCGTGTGTGCTCTGAGTGTGTGATGTTCAGATCTAATTCAAACCTTAATTACTTTCATGAGCACCCTTTATGACATACCTATTGCACAAACATTTAAAGCAAACCTGCTGCTATCTTTCTTGTGTTTGAGTGTTTGTGTTTGTATTAATGAACAAATAATAATTTGTCACTTATCTCAGTTGAAAGATTTTTCCTTTGTAGTTTCTGTTGTTGTATATGGAAGTATAACAAAACGGTACGTATTATAATTTGTACACAAGATATTTGTCCGACAAAGCTCATTAATATAAAGCTCATGCTTTTTCAGGCATCCTGTTTGATTCTGAAGAAAAAAGGTTATTTGCACGAGTTCCTTTCCCTGTTATTTCCAAGTTCATAATTAAGAAAAGAATAATGATGTTTATAAAGACACTATTGTTCAGTAATTTAGCAGAATGTTCGCAAGGTAAGGCTATCTTTTTATTTTAAAAAAGTACTTTTTGATTTTGTATGTGTGACAATTTGCCATATTGGCCTTCTGTTTATTTTCCCTCATAGCTTCCTTATTCTTTTAAATGTGCATAAACATGTACATATATTTCAAAAGAAGAAAGTTTGCTCTACAACCTTTGTCCTGAAGCCTTTTCTCATACAGGCCACCAGTTCTGTGGAAATTGTCTTTGAAAATAAACTTATTACTTCAATTTCAATATTTGAATTTTTTTTCCATATAAAACTATTATTTTACGAGATATTTGAAATTTAAGGGAATTACAATATGGCGGCTAACACAAGCGTGGGAGTCCATGGGACTTTTGATATGTTGTTCAAGTCACAAATCCCTATACTTGTGCCAAGTTTCAGCTTTTATCTAATTATTGCACTAAAACCCTATATTTTTTCCTAACGCTCCTGGGCTATTGGTGATTGTCGATTGGTTCAACTTCTTCTGCATGGAGGAAATCAATGACGCATCTCTGCTTCTGACGCACGTCCATGACAGAAGTTGCTTTCTTCTACTATCAAACCGCCAATATCTGAAACAGAGAAATGAAAATTTTAAGTTATTAGCGCAAAGATTTAGTCATCATAATAATGCTATAAGCAATCCCCCTCGACCCCCCTGGGGCGAAATAAAAAGTTAGGAGGCATTACTCTCGGAATGCCCCTCGTATATAACATTTGTAACAGATACATATATGCTCTTCTTGATTTTTTATGTTACATATTTTTGTAGCCATTTTGCGTAATTGTTAATCGCGAGACTTTGTTCTCCCTGGCTTATCTTAAAACTTTCCTTTCAACTTCCATGTCTAGAATATTTTCAAGATTATTATGAATTTGTCCATTATTGTTTGACGTTTCTAATTTTTCTCGTATTCATTAATCACTCTTATTTCAGCTCCTGTTAATCTTCATGGAAACTAAGCGTTAATGTAAAGAGATGTAACGATTTATTGTCAATAATCCATTACAACGCTGTTTTCAGATATAAGGATGATGTCAGGATATATATACATAATTCTCTAAAAATATTTCCGTATGTTGATTTTTTTTTAGTTTTGGGGTTTTATATTATTTGGCTTATATCCTACTCTTTTTTTTTTTTACTTTTCTTGGTTCTCTTTTATGGACTTGTTCATATTTGTGTCTTGGTGGCGAGGAGGTTGTCTCTTCGATTGACTGGTCGGGGAAGGTTGTTTTTGTAGGGTTTTTCCTCTGGTTTTCATCCTTTTTATTCACATTTCGTACGTTTTTTGTTTTTGATGAATTAATACGAATCAGATTCTGAGACCGTGTGCATTTTGATCTCTTCCAGATCTTTTATCGCGCTTGCCGTAATGGATGTATCAAATAATGGGGGCGAATTGACATTTTTCGGGAATTTGAGGGTTTCTAATTTATTACGTTAGATTTGAGTATTGTATATGTTATTCTCATATGTTCCGAGGTTGGGAATATTATAAATATATGCATGTTGTAACTATGACAGGTTTTTCATTCACTTTTCTATCGATTTGGATATGCGCGTTCATCTTTTGTTGGTCCTTTTTTCCGTTGCTGTTTTGGTTGTTTTCTTTTTCGATTTTTCATTTTCCTTCATAATGTTTCGCGAATTAGACCTTGGTGCATTGAATCCTTCCACAGCCCACGCTCTTTGTTAGGGTTTGAGGTATAATTGCACAGTGAAATGGCCTTTGGCACACACTCAGAACACTTCTGTACAATTTACAATTTTGTTTAGGAGTCTGTTAACGTTAGTATGTATTTTAATTCATTTTGTTGTTTTTTCTCAGCTGGAATTCACATGATATACACTATATCACTCCATTTTCAAAGGTTTAATAGTCATTTATGTTGCCTCTAATATTATTTTAAATACATAAGTGTAGTCCTTAAACTTCGTTACTTTTTATATTTTTAGCCATGGTTGGTTCTTTATTTACAGTTTAATGAATAGTCACGCATGTGCTTCTCTCTCACCTATTTTTCAATTTTCCGGCGAACCAAACTTTATGTAGCGATGATTTGCTAGGGAAAACCTAGGCTTAAGTCCAATTCTATTAATATTTTGGATCCTTTGGGGGTGTCTTCTCAAGCTCTGCAGCTTCTGGGCAACAATGGTATACCCGTTTAGAGCATAAAAATCTTAATAAAAGACATTTATAAATCATGAAATATTGCCTATGCAACACTCTATTGAGTTTTATTTATCATTCTTGCGATTTGCTGAAGTGGGAGCCGCTGTAGTAGTAGAATCGATGAGTTGTTTCCGTCTTGGTCCTCGTGCGTAGGCAGTTTCGAACCCCCTTTAGTGGGAGATCTTCCATTGATTGCCTTAATGCTATTTACCTCCTTCTTCAGTCGCACAACAAAACTTCCTTGCCTAAATAGCCTAGACCTATCAGACACCTCTATTAGATTTAAGGCTCGCGAGTCCTAACCGGTTTCCCCTTCTCTGGCCCCCTAACTGTGTCTCATTCTGGGATTAAATTTATAATGGAATCCAAAGATTTTAAGCGATTAAGTTAGGGCCTCGTCATGTTGCGTAAGAAAGAAACAGATCAGATGTCGATGTAATGTCGAAAAAAATGTAATCAAAGTAGAAAAATCTTTGGCTTAAGACACAAAAGGTATCTCCAATTAGTCGTATAGTGACTTCAATTTCTTTAAGTTTCTTCTTCCGATCGCGTAGGTAACACTTCTGCAACAGGTAGGAGTGGCAGTTAATACTTCCGTAACTATATATGAAAGCAACAAAAAGCATTCCTTAGATACCATTTTGTCAACAATTTATACACAGTTCGCTTATATATATTTTTTTAAATTTTGAGATTGGTAACATTTTCTAAACTAATCACAAGAGCTCTAGGTGTTTCTTTTCATTTATATCCATAACAAACCTTATATAAATTCAAACCCTTCGGTTTTATCATTATTCTTGCACTGAAGATGGAAACCAATCATTTCCTAAACAAGTCTTCACAATAAAAGATTTCCGAGGAACTGCGTTTCATTATTACACTTAATACTGAGTGAAAGCTCTTCAATGTAGCCGTCATCCTTATCTGTTGTTACTATCACACTCCTTATTTTTCTTGCTTGTCAATAAGCAGAGCTTTTGTTATTTATATATATTTTGGTTTTTCTCTTGCTTATTGTATTCCTTGAGAATTAATTGAATTAAAGAGTTGGAATTCGTATTTCATTTGCATGATAAATGACAAAGCGAAAGGCTTGTATTTAAAGTCGTATGATTGTCGCTAAAGTTGAAAAGACAATCAGATATCTTACAAAGTTGGTAACTAATTATCCTTTGAAAATTTCCACAACCTTCAAGAAACATAAATTTAATTTCGTTCTTTATATTGTTCGCTCTTTGGTGTAAATTGATATAAATTGTACATTAAATGACAGTTAAATATCCAATCCTCTATAATTTATTCCCTTGATGACGGTAATTTTTCGTACTTTCGCAAAATTACTGCGTTTCTCTTAAATTTAAATGTATATATACAGATAAATCGACACACTTTACATTACCTTATTAATATTAAGGTAATTATGAAGTCGCCTGTTAGTTAGAAACATGAAATTTTTATTCCATTTCTTCCACAGAACAGAGCAAATTACATGTGTCAGTCATACCTTCTTTGACTACATGAACAAAAGGAATTGAATTTGTAAGAATATATTGCATGGCCACATGAAAGTGAGGCTTCTTGTAACTTCACGACAGGAACTTATAAGCTCCCCCTCTTCAGCGCCTCTTTCGTGCAATGTCTATGACTAAATACATTGAAATTTATTGTACTAATGCAGGAAAATCTAAATATTTTATGGAATCAACCAGCAAATTTCATTGTTTTTAAGTGTTATTTATATCTTATGAGTTGCAGAGCATGAATTCGAGATTTCTTTACACTATAAAAGTGGATTAGTTGTTATTTAAAACTAGTCCACCCATGTCGTCAAAAATGGTGACAATTTTCAGAATTTACTTCTGAATAGGGAAGAGTAAAGTGTCAATATTTTTCTCTACATTATTTGAAATGTAAGATTGGCCCATTAGTCATTTCATATTTTTCAAAATGTTTCAGACAAGGCAAGCGATATCTGGCAACTATCCACACCTTTCGCCTCTGTGTGTCCGCCGTTGTTTTGTAGTGTGCAATGGCTACACACATACACACACACACACACACACGCACGCACGCACACACACCAAGAATGAGAGAGAGAGAGAGATAAGGACAAATATACATTTTGCCAGGTCGAAGTATCAAAGATGGAATGGTAGGAGCAATAAAATAAGGTCGTGTAGAGACAGTTTGTGAATCAGCGGAATCTGATTAGAACGTCTGGTTTGAAACCCGACCACAATGTAAGGCTATTGCACCCGAGTGTGGGAGCAGATAGGCAAACAGTAATTAGAGCTGTCTGCAATGAGGATAGAACCGGCGACAAAAGATGTTCCGCCTTAATGTAAAATTTGATAAAGGGTATCTTAGCTTTAAGCAAACGGAGTCTCTGTGATGACCGAGCAATGAGGAAACCCCCAAATTAGGATACTGAGTGGGAAACTGCGGCCAATCGCAGCCTGGACTCCAACCAATCACAGGCTCCGCTGGAAGCATTGGGTGGGCTACAATTCGCCTCAAGGATGTTCCTTGGTATAAATACGAAAGTATTAATCATTAATCAACATTATAATTAGTATTATAACTAGACTAACATTATAGACTCTTAATTCACCGCTCTGCGAATCTCCATTATTCTTGCTCTTGCCATTATAACCCGATTTAGAATATTCCGTTGTGCAAATTAAATCTTTATCGCAAGTGTAAATATTTCAAAGTGGTATAAAAATACAAGTATTTAATTTCTTGCACAAAGGAGCCTTTTACTTACAAACCTTGATCGGTTAATACCCCTCGGACCGTGCGTCAAGAAACCTATAAGCAAGCTACTTTACCCAACCCTTATAGGATCGCCTTGCAATCAAAAGAAGTCCTACTTACGCCAAACCTATAACTGACAACCCCATATTTGGCGACCTATAGTTCATTCTTATAAACTTCCCCTTAATATATAGCTTTTCATTTACTAACGTCGCGTGATGATTAATAGGTTTCTTCATCATTAAACAGTTGAATGGTGGTGGATCACGATCTAGACGATGGATTTAGCCCCTCAAATAAGTATACGAGGGGAGGTCAATAGGTTTTGCAATTCGGATATAAGGAAACGAGATATGAGGAAAAGTGTTTTATTATTTTTCAATATAACTACCCACGACTTCAATGCACTTGCGCCACTTGTCCCTGAGGCTTCGAATTCCCGACAAACAGAAATATCCCGACTGCTGTTCAATCCACTCCTGGACGGCGAGCTGGACATCTTCATCGTCCTTAAACTGGCGTCCACGCAATGCAGCCTTGAGCTGGTGGAATAAAAAGTAGTCGCTAGGGGCCAGATCTAGACTGTAGGTGGTATGGTTGAGCTCCTCGAATCCGCACTCGCGCAGGGCAGCTTGTGCAACTCTGGCCTTGTGGACAGGGGCATTGTCGTGGAGGAGCAGGACACCGCATGTCAACTTGTTGCGCCGCTTCTGACGGATGCACTTCTTCAACCCGGCCAGTTCCTCGGCGTAATATTGGCCTGTGATGGTCCTTCCACGGGGCGCATAGTCCACCATGATCACTCTCTCAGAATCCCAGAAGATGGTGGCCATGATCTTCCCGGCTGAGGGTTGGGTCCGGAACTTGATGGGGGTCAGAGAGCCCTTGTGCTTCCAGGCCATACTTTCGAGCTTGGTCTCGGGATCCCAGTGATGGACCCACGTTTCATCACCTGTCACTATGCGTGACTCGAATCCCGCCGGGTCTTGGTTGTACAGGAGCAGCAGCTCCTCCAACCTTTGACAACGTTGAAGTCGATCATGGGGCGTGAGGTTTCGTGAGGTTTCTAGGGACCCAACGGGCAGAGACCTTGGCCATGGCCGAATTGTCGTGGATCATGTTGATAACACTTCCATGTGATATTCCAAGTTCTTGCTCGATTTCTCCGACCTTCACCCGTCGATTTTCGAGGATCCTCCTCTCCACACGGGCCACATTGTCCTCGTTGGTCACGTCTGACGGGCGTCTTGGACGGGGGTTATCTTCAAGGGACTCACGACCATGGCGGAACTCCCTATTCCAGCAAGCAATGGTTGCATAGAAAGAGATGGTGTCGGTGAACCCTGCAACCATGTGTTCATGGATCTCTTTTGCATTCTTGTCTTCCTTGGTCAAAAATTTGATCACTGCGCTCCATTGTTGAAAAATTTGTGACTGACGATCTGCCATCAGCTACTGCTTTTTAAATAGACGACGCGGGAGCATGCGACGGCAGTTCCTGACTTGTCATAACTTGTCCTAACACCCCCACAAACAGCGGTTTCCCTTCCTCTGTTTTGCCATACCGATTCGCAAAACTTATTGACCGCCCTTCGTACATAAATTAGCAAACTTCCAAGCGATTAGATATTAATTAAAAGAGTGCGACTAATATAGAGACCTTGAATAATAAACACCTGCTTCGTCTTACAGATTCTTTATTAACACAATATATATTCCTCATAAAAACGCTTAAAAATATAAAAGGGAAAAACTTTGGCTTTAACCACTTTCTCAAAACTAAAGGTGGAAAATATCCGAAAGTGGCTAAAAGGTGACTAATCATTAGGGCATATATTTCTCGACCTACGAAGACAGATAAAAAGAAAATTGCCCAAAGGCAATCAGCGTACAACAATAGATTAGCGGAACGATCACGGGAAAATCCCAAAGCATTCTTTTAATATGTAACAAAATATAAAGAGTAGGTTTAAAGTACTAGTGCAAATAGAGTGATTCGTTCATAACACTGGGTTAGAGAAAAAAAATTGGTCAGTCGTCTAAGTTTTTTAAACTGATTTAGGACAATTTTCCATCGCTGAATCCATAAATGACATCCGTTTTCTCCGATGAGGTCAAATATTTTAAAAAATCCGACCTTATAACTAAATAAATTACATTTTTGTGACATTTTCGGTTGATTTTTGTTAATATTTCTCATCGGAAGTAGATTTTTAAGATAAAAAACAGATTTCTACCACAATTTATTAAATAAATCTTACAAAAGTTGATAATTTACATTAAATAATAGACATTGATAAAGGTAAGTACATGTAAATTAGATATGAGTCAATCATTGTTGAGTAGTCAGAGCATGAAATCTGTTTTTTCGATCTCCCAGAATGCTCAGCGGTAGGGATTCCTCTCCTCAGAGTCCAACAGTAATCAGCAATCATGACTGCATCCCAGCGTTGCTGATACCTGGTCTCCATCTCTTTCGTGTCGTGATCCCAGACTCTCAGGAAACCGATCCATAGGTGACAAGTTCTGTCTAGTTCCAGGCCTTCGCGTTGCCTAGAAATTTCTTCGTGACCAAAATAATATCCTTCCATGCTTCCAGTTCTACTTCGTTAAGTAATTTTTTTAACTCCGGATCTCTGATAAGCTGGCAGAGTTGAGGACCATCAAAAATGCCAGCTTTCAACTTCCCCATGATCTATTCTGGAAAAGCGTGGCACAAGTAAGTGAAACAGCCACTATCCTTGTCCAGAGCTTGATGTGCACTGGTAGGAAGAGTATCCTGCCTCTGTTCACCAGAGGGTTATTTAATGATAAGCTCGGTCCTTACTATCCCACGTCCACAAAAAGCACTGATACTTAGTGAAACTGGCTGTTGTCACAGCATAAAGTTCACTATCCTCAGGTCAACACAAACCAACCACTCATACTGATCCTAACTTCAAACTTCCCATTCAGTGTAGTCCAGTGAGCCAGGGTTAAAGAGGTAAACTGATTGCCGTTGTGCAGAAGAACACATTTCAGCGATAGCTTGCTGCTGTCAATAAACAGTCTCCAATTTTCAGGTTTGTATTTTGGCATCCCAAACTTGTGAAGAAACTGCGCTATCTGTACAGTACACCAAGTTCTCTTGATATAAAAAACGGACGGAGGTACTCTTAGTGTTTGTTGCGCTAAAAGGTGATGCGAACACAGTCAGAAAGGTGTTTTCTTTTCTTTAATCTAGATGCCAAAAGTTCGGTAGAGCACTTTGACAAGCTGAGATATCGAACTATATAATTTAGGTTCTTGTGGGAAAATGGATGTGGATCATCATCGCCAGAAAGCACTTTTTTTTCATTTTCTTCAACACTGGATGAATCTTCGTCACTAATGTCAGGAAATTCTCCAAAGACAGATACTGGAATTTCATCTCAATGAGATACATAACGATGTGCTGATTGAAGATGGGGATACTTGAGGCTGCTCCGGTTCCCTCCAAACCATGGGCATTCCAAACTTGAGACAACTTTTCTTGCTCTTGGCCTAACAACGTAGTTACCTGGTACATGTCTTTCATACCATTTGTGGAGCACAACCTTTATCCTGGTCAACAAGCTTCATACAAAATTAAGCGTGGTAAGCACGCTTATTGAAACTTGTGACTGAATTTCTAGTAGGAATTAGATTTATATTTGCAAGATCCTCTGGCCGAATCCATTTCATTCACCCACAAAAGAAAAATGCCAGTTAGTCAAAAATGCGGCATGTAAACTCTTCAGAATTTGTTTATTTAAAGAAATAAGAGCGTTTTTTGCATTATATAAATAAATATGAGGGGATAAATGAAAACATCACCTGATTGAGAATATCCAATGTGATTTTGGGATTCAGCGCATCAAAATTGTCCTAAATCAGCTAAAAATGCTTAGGCAATAAAGTTTAACAATGATAATTCTCTTTTCTTCAGTTTTTATCAACGATATCCCGAATTTAAGTAATGAAAACATGGAAAATATAAATAAAGCAAGCGGCGTAGACGAGATATACGTACAAAATATTAAAGAAATAAAGAACAAAATTTCCTTTATACCCGCGTTTCTGTTTACTTCTGAAAGCAAAGTTTGTTCCCACGAGCTGGAAAGTGGTAAATATTGTCCTATATCAAACAATTGTAGCCGTGATGAAAAAAGGAGTTAGCCAGTAAGCTTAAATTTACTCATATGTAAAATAATACAGTCAATTAATGATATAAAATTACGCAATCCTTTGGAGAATAATCAACTCTTAGTAAAGAGTCGACACGATTTCAGAAAAACGAGAACTTGTTTCATTAGTTTGGTCATATTTTATGACCCTGTGGCAAAAGCTGTCGATTGAAGTTCAAGTTACGATGTGGTCTATCTAGATTCTAGTAAAGCCTGTGGTAAACTCCATTCGATATCTTCTTTCAAAGATAAAAGCTAGGCACATTCGCGACAATACGACAATTGTAGTTTCCCTCTTACACATATACCCTTTACTCTAGCTTGCACTTTGTTACCAGACTCATCATTTATTATTTTCTCTGTACCTGGTTAAACCCAAATGTGCGTGAAACGACCTAAAACCCTATCGAAAAAAAACTCACTTGAGGAGGTGTCACATAGTTTTATGTTGTCTGCAAATTAAATATTTTTATCATTAGTACAACTAGTAGTAATAGTACTAGTATAATGTGGAAATTCCTTCATTTTATGATTATACTGTATAGCAGGAGTGGTCTTTTCTAATGCAGGTTTATACTTAGATCATTGGACATTGGACATTGGACATAATAAGTTAGGAAGTATAGATTAGTAGAGCAAAAGTAAGAGAGTATAGTGGTGAAAGGGTTTTGAAAAGGATAGTAAAGGTAAGTTTAGTATAAGTTTGAACAGGGTATATATGCCTGGTGTAACGGTATCCCCAGCAAAAGTAGATAGTATAGTAAAAATATAGCACGCGATAGCAAGGATATATAGATCCCTGGTCGAAGGGTAGCTCTGGCAATGTTAGTCTCGTGTTGTGTTGTTTTGGGTGTCGAAATTGGTTGGCATTCAAGCTTTTGTAGTAACTAGTAAAATTCGCTACTACGGCATGTCAAATTTCGGTGAAAAGTTGTCGTAAATTGAGTTGTCATAATCGGTTGATGTTACCGTTCGGGTAAGGTCTTCTTCAAATTTTGGCTAGCTTTTGATACTACGCTCGCAATGTAGCGTAGATGTTATGGCAAGGAGTGTTCTATTCTCTGTCGACTTTTGCTTCTTGGGGGAAGGACGGAGGAGTCTTCCCCTTGCCGGATCTCATCTTACGGAACTCTGCGTCCGTGAGAACAACGTAAGTGTCGGTTGAGAATTGGACAAGGAAGGTCGCGGAAGAGAGCCTGCTTTACCAGATCTTCAGGTATGTTAGCCTCGTAGTCCCATTTGTATTGTCCGGCGGCCGTAAGGCCATCAACAATATCTTCTGGGCCTGGATCGTCAGGAAACTGGTTCTCTTCGGCAGCATATACTCTGAGGTTTAACATCCTCGAGTAGTACATGTAACTGGGATCCCGATTCTTTGAAGACGAGGACCTACTCGGTCGACGTGACTGCGAGGCCTTTTTGGGGCGGGGCGAATGCTCCACCTTCTTAGGCCTCACAGCAGCAGCTATCTTCCGCTCGACTTGTGCTTCTGTTGGGGTAGTTGTATGTGTGTGTGAGTCCGTTTGTGCCTTCTGCATGGCAGCCATAGTTTGCACTCGAGGATCCCGTGAAAAGGCATTATTCGTGTCCGGAGCGTTTTGGCCGCTCTTCTCGGTCTGCAGTTGGAGATTTACTCGAAGAACCTGGTTTTCCGGAAACCACATTTTTTCCATACCGTTATTCACGAGCATGGTGTTCAGTTCCTTTACGAAGGTGTCAGGCTTGGTCAAGTTAAAAATGTGCACATAATATATGAAACAAATTATTTTTGTCGATTTCTCGTTTTGGATTTGCAGGTACGTAGGTCCAGTGGCAACATTACTCTCTGCGACTGTTGCCTTGGCAACCTTCGCGTAGGTGGTGTTAGCCTTTTTTTCCTTCTCTTTTCTGTCTTTGTCCTTTGTTTTCTGTATTTGTTCCTTCTTTATTGGACAGGACATTGCATGATTCTGTGTTGGCTACCACAATTGAGGAATTTCTGGAACGAACTTTTACATTCGTGCCAGGAATGGTTGTGGCCGGCGCACACAGAACAAACTGTGAGAGGAGAGTTTGAGCAAGTGGCGGTTGTGTTTTCGTTGTACCTGTAGCATCTGAATCACATTTTTACTTAGATCATAAAAACAACACCCAATTTGATATGTGACCTACCAATCTTTTGTGACTGGCGTCATAATGACATTCGCGCACTGAAACATCATCATTGGACCACGCGGCCTGTGGCCTCATTTTGAATGCGTAATTATCATTTATTTTGTACAAAATTCCAATTTGATTTCGATCATATAATTATATTTTTTTTCTATTTATAGGTGACATTGCAAAAACTGTGGAGCTCTGACACTGAAACATATAAAATCTGGTCGAATCCGCACGGAAAGAAACTATACGAGCCCTACTTTGAATGTAAAGTTGGTGATTATGATAAACGATGGGCACCTCATATTCGCTATGCCAAGTGCACAAGTACGTTTTCGGCATGGGTCACAGGTACCGGTCAAGGTTTAATAGTTGGTGTGCCAATGTCTGAAGAGCGCCGAACGTCCATTCAAGCGACTGCTACTTCTGTTTAACAGATATCACAAATAAGTATTTTTACCTCTATGTTCCCTGTTATTTAGATTTTTCTTACAAGATATCTCATTTTTTTCCCCTAAATACAAGTGTTATCTGCTGCTTTACTTTTCTAAATACAGGTCTCAAAGGGAAGTGCAAAAAGATAATTGTCTACCCAAATCTTCAGTTTGCTATTTTCCCTGTCAGAAATTCAAGTGACAGACCTTTTCCTTAACCACCACCTGAAATACTAAACCACGAGACGGACAGCTCGGATGAACAAAGATCACACGACTACATAATAATGAGCCACGCTCTAAATACGACATGAAGCAGCATCTCGTCTGCCAGCCTGAACTCAATGATTTTGTCCGTGATATAACCCTTACTAAACAGCAAAGTCCCTCTTTGTGAACGGCATCTGTTGAATAAAGATGCATGGATTAAAAAATCAAGGAAGCTCTCCTCAGAACTGCGGCAATTGTACTCAATAGAAAACAAGCTTTGGTTTTGCAATTATATCAGATAACTCTTTAATGCCTTCAAATTGAGCTATGTCCCTGGCCAGTGGAGGTAGTTAGCTTATTGATGCATCATGCTATAGCATTAAAGCTGTTTTACTGCACATTGAAAACACCATGGCATCCGTTCATTTTAAGAGAGACATGAAAATGTCTCTTTCATTCTAAATCGCATAAATTACGATGAACCTGAATGGTGTATTTGTGCAGATTTGAAAGTTGTAACCTTTTTTAATGGGTTACAAACTGATTATACAAAGTTTTATGTGATTTTTGTGCAAGTGGAACAACCGAAAAAGATCAGAACATTACGTACTTCCAGCATGGCTACCTCTAGATTCACTAACACAAGAATCCCACAATGGTATTCATGAACCACTAACCTAGTGGATACAGTGTTGGTCTTCAAACGTCGAGGTATCAGGTTCAATCTAAGGCAAGGTTGGCCACAATATCAGCGCCAGTAGAAATCTGGCTACTGATCAGTGGACGCGCTATGCTTAACCCCTCCCTCTTCCGCGGGGTGGGTAGATTTTGCAATTGTCATCACGCATGTAGCCAATCACAACACCGTTATCTTTCCTCTTCTGTCTTCACATCTTAGCAGGAAGACTCTCCCCCTCTGTTCAAAGGAATCCTACCGATGAATACTTAATTTCGCTCTCTCGGATAGATTTCCTTCTCTGACCTGCGCGGCAAACTCCACTCCTCCACTCCTAGCTTCCACACAACGCCAACGGAGTAGTAAAAAGATCAAATGAAAATCTCACTTCTTAATTTGTTATAATCATCTTGTTAGCTAAGACGGAGCTTGACTGGATAATGAAACCAAAATAAAGATCAGTATGACAATTGTTAGTGAGCCCCATGGGACTAGGGACTAGTGTCGTTGGATGAGTGGTGCTGTGAAATAATCGCAAGCCAATGATAAATTAAATCAGGCCTCTTCTGGATCCCGAGGGTTTCCTTAATGTCGATCCAGACCGCGTCGTGAGAACATTAAATGAAATTTTTGCAAATGTTTTTACCGTCGAAGAAATATTGCAAATAAATTAACCTTAATATAAGTAGTAATCAATTTTGATGAAGATAGTACACTTTTTGATATTGGTATAACCAAAAATGAAATTAGTTTTTATATTAATAAATGTAAATTTCTAAAGCGTCAGGACCCGTTAAAATATACCCAATCTGCATTAAAAACTAGGAAACAAATTTTTAAAACCTACTTCTACAATTTTCTGAAAATCCTTTAGTGATGGAATAGTTCCTAAGGAGTTCAAGAGAATTAAATGTAATGTCAATCTTCAAAGAAGCCAAAAAGACAGATCTTGGAAACATACGACCTACTTATCTGATATGCGTCAATTATTTTAACCAAAATTTTACAAAGTTTAACCAACATAAAGCTGTACATGTAGTTTATCATTACTTTGAAAAGGCTTTTGGCACCCTTCTACAAAAAAAAAAATGCTAAAAAGGAACGAAAGAAGGGATGACGTTCTAAAAATGGAGTGAAGGCTGTACGGGGGGGGGGGGGACCGAAGGCAAAGACTTGTCAATGGAATAGTTCATAATGAGCGTCAGTCACTAGCGACCTTCCTCAGAGATCTGTTCTCTGACCCTACTTATTTTAATATATATATATATATATATATATATATATATATATATATATATATATATATATATATATATATATATATATATATATATATATATATATATATATATATATATATATTATATATATACATATATATATATATATATATATATAAACTATCTTGACATTAATTTATTATGTAACATTTCAAAAATTAGGGAAATAAGGTCTGCTAACCAAAAGTTGCGTGCTCTTATTTATTCTGATTTATGACCCTACGACCTACAAAACTTTCAATAATTCCCGGACTAACCTTGGAACGACCTTGGCAATTAAATAATTCTAAAGAAAATGTAAAACAACATTAGGGTTTCAAATTTCATTAGAATCGGCTGAATAGTTATGATGTTATGACCAAATAAGTCCCCGGCGAATTTTGGGACGACTGAATACTTATGATGTCATTGCCAAAACAAAATAATTCGCGGGCTAACCTTTGGAGGCCTTTTGCATTTATATTATTCGAATGAGAATGTAAAACAACACAAGGGTTTCAAATTTCTCTAGAATCGGCTTAATAGTTACAATGTTATTACAAAAAAAAATAAACGGGAACCGACCGACATAGTGAGATATAGGGTCGCCCGGGACTATACTCCAATGCGACTAAAAATAGCATATAGCCTGAAACTTGCAAAACACAACCTCAAATGGTCCTTAAGATGGCAGATGCAATTTAAAGTCGACATGTGTCGGGTAATCCATAGAAAGTAAGATAACCTTCAGAGAGATTACAAAGGGGTTGGTCAATTGTTTAACATAATCAAGATGGAAAGAAATTTAAGTGTCTTAATCTAGAGATCTAAAATAATTTTCAAATTGTAGCTTCACAAAAGGCAAATAGGGTTCTATTATAAATTGCTAGATTTTTTTTTATCTAAATCAATATACTTGTAAGACCTCATTTACAATACGCGGTGTAATATTTCTCTTCTTATATGCAAAAAAAAAAACTGTAATTTTGGAATGCGTCGAGTGAAAAAATTATTCATGAACATAAAAAGCGATCGTAAGAAGACAGACCTCAATTTAATTTTACTAAAATATCGGCTTCTACGCTCTTAACCTATTTGTCTAAGAAATATTAAACTGGTTCACTAATATAAATTAAGACTCAAAATTTTAGCTAGATAGATATAAATAACAGGCTCAAGTTAGTAAGCAAAAGATTTGATAGTGTGAGGGGCCTCAAAAATATTTTCTTATAAAATAATAACTCGTTGAAAATGCTAGAGTTGTCGCGGGGTACCCTAGGAAAATAAGACACCATGGCTATATATATTTTAATGATATTAGAATTCTAATGATAGGCTTCTATGTTGCTCTTAACTAGTAATCTTTGTTATGAAGGGAGAGAAAAAGAATGCAAACTTAGCGATAGAAATGCAGAACGCCGCGCATAATGAGAGTTGTTGAACAGCAGTCGGCTGCAGCGAATGTGTATGTGTGCGTTATCCACGATTCATTGCTCTTATATGGCATACCATTCGAGTGGTAGCAAATTTCGTGATTAGTCAGTGCAAGTTACTCTATTTCTTTATCCATATATATCTTCCTTTTACCTGTCCTTCACATATGACTTCTCTTTCCCTTCCTTGTTGAACTAACCTAGAGGGAGTCTTAGGCTCTTTACTAGTTCGTAATTCAGCACAAGCATATCCTCTAATAGGCCTGGATTTTGTAAAGGAGAGAATTCAAAAGTATGATTGGTCTGGTCTTGTAAGGGAGAATAAGCTGTTTGATACTCTTGGTGTAAAAACTGTTAGAGTTAGGAGTATGGACCCATCAGATCACATGATTGTTCTCTGTAAGGTTAAGGTGGTTGGTGCATGGGAAACGTGAGCAAGGTGGAAAGGAAGTGCGAATCAGAATTGAAAGGTTGTATAATCAGAGAGAAAGGGAAATAGCATGTGAGAATGCTTAAGAGTAGAATGGAGTAAATATGTATGAGCATGGGGTTAGATCAAATCTAACCCCATGTGGGCATGGGGTTAGTATGTGGGCATGCTAAACGCTGAATGGTGGAAATTTGATGTGAAAGGAGAGGTGACCAGAAAATTAGTTCTGGGAAAATTTGGTCTCGAAGCTTAGGTCTCAAAAAATTCGGTCTTCTCTTATAATTCTGTTATTTGCTTTCGATGATAGAATGCGTGTTAATCCTTCGGGTCAAGCAAAGATCCTTCGAAACAGATAAGAATGTTATTTAGGGTGTTCAGGATAGGATCGTTAGGTCACTATTAAGCTACTTCTTGAAGAGCAGTTTCGTACAAGTTCAACGTTCTATATTTTTTTAAAATTTTGCATAAATAATTCATGGGCTAATCTTGGGAGGTCTTTGGAAATTATATAATTTAAAAGAGAATGTAAAACAATATGAGAATTTTAAATTCCGTTAGAATCGGCCAAATATTTACAATGTTATTACAAAAACAAAAACAAAAAATGCAAAACGGGGACCGACCGACATAGCGAGATGTAGAGTCGCCCGCGACTAGACTCGCACACGACTAAAGGCCAAAGTGAATAAGGGTGCTGGATCAAGCACTAGAGCTCTCATTTTAGAAACATAAGTGGTGTTAGAGAATATGCAAGGTATGAAATGACAAATTTGCAAACGGTTTCAAGAAATATAACTAATTGGCGCAATAAATCTTTTGGCGCACCTCCTTTGCCTCTTTCTCGCACAGGATTTGAAATACCAGATACTTTCACTATCTTTCAGAGAGGTGCATCGTTCTTGCATCGTGACACTGGTTCTAATGACGAAAAGAGAATCTTCATTTTAGGCTCAAATGAGCACCTTGTAGATTTGAAGAATACCTCACATTTAGGAATGGATGGCACTTTTTAATCAGCTCCATCTATATGGTATCAGTTGTTCACTATTCACGCTGTTTTAAACGGTAAATATTTTCCTCGTGTTTTTGCTTTTTTGCTTGACAATACTGAAGCAACGTATGACCATTTTTTTTAAAGAACTAAAAAAATTGGTACCAAATATGAACCCACAAGAAGCAATGATTGATTTTGAAAGAGCACTTCGAAATAGTTACAGTCGTAACTTTACTGTGCCAACAGCGTGGGTTGTCTATTCCATTTCAGTCAGAATGCTTATAAGAAAATAAGCCAACTGGGATTTAAGGTCCAATTCAGAAATGATGGCAACTTTGCGACTAAGATAAAAATGTTCTGTACTTTGGCATTTTTACCCCCTGAAGATGTTATTAGTACCTATGAAAATTTATGCAAGGATGAATTAGTGCCGATAGAATTTATAAGTTATTTTGAATTGACTTACATTGGCCCAAAAAGAGGAATACGTGGTAGGCGAGAAGAGTCTTTGTATCGAATTAATTTTTGGAATGGCCACCATCAAGTGATCCATGGCTTGCCCAGAACAAACAATGCCTTAGAAGGCTTCCACTTGGCTTTGAGAGCATCGGTTACCTGCAAGCGTCCTAATATTTGCAATCTCCTTGATGCTCTTCGAAGGGAAGAAGAACTCACACAAACGAAAATTATTCACATTCAAAGAGGAGATAATCCTCGAAAGAAAAGAAAGTATGAGAAAATAAATGAAAAGTTATTAAAACTTGTACAATCTTAAAATAAAGATAACAAATTAGCATTTTTAAAAGCAATTACTTATAATCTTAAAATTAATAACAAGTTTATTTCTCAATTTTTGTATAAGACCAAATTTTCTTATCTTTTCAAGTACTTCTTTTAATAAAAGCTTATTAGATAATTGTGTTTTAATTGTTCCTACTCCTTTATTTTGAGTTATTCTTTAACACTTATCATTTTTTAGTGTTTTTCCATTTATAATTTGTATTTTCTTTCAAGTATTTAGGATATTAACTCTTGAAATTTCAAGACCGAATTTTTTGAGACCAAATTTTCCCAGACCAAATTTGCAGTTCAAAGGATATATAAAGAACAAGACCCAAAAATGAAACCCTCAGCCATATAATGAAATGCACATAAAGACCAGAATGATATTTTCTGGCAAGCTCGAAGACACCAGAGTCCGGTCACCTTTCTGGAGAGTGTAACGAATGCTTTCTACGCATTCTCTAGATGTGATGCTACACCGTCAGCACTCCAAGCACGCGTTTAATTTCGCCGACTGAAGTTTTCGAGTGGCGGGGAACCATTGAGTAACCTGTATTCGTTGAGCAATTGCATGCCGCTCTCGCTTCTTTCTTGGATAACGCCCCTGGTTTGGATTGTATTCCTTCCTTCATGCTTCGAAACCTAGGTAAACAAGGATTAAAGTTTTGCCATACTTATTCAACGCAATCTGTCCATAGAGTATTTTCCCAGATTTCTGGCGAATTGCTACTATACTTGTTTTTCGCAAACCAACGAAAGAGATCTCTGCCCCAGCTGGTTTCTGCCCAAATGAAGGCTATGATCCTTTCCTTCCTTCGAATATCATTTTATTACCTTATATAATTACTTTAGTACCTTTTTCCTTAACACTATATATTCACTCAATTCCATTTGAATTTAGTACCAGTTTGTTGGACTGTCGAAGTATGCTTGCCAAGACTCGTTCTGCGCAAGGGCGCATACACAAGCACGGGCAGATAGCCGACCCGAGGCCGCCTGCGATATGCTTTGGGGCAATTAATGGGATGGGGCACCGCTTCCTTGATTTTTATACAGAGTGCGATTTACGGTTGACCAGGATTTATCTAATGGCTTGCCAAGTTGCAGTTCAAAGGATATATAAAAAACAATACGCAAAAATATAATTTTAATATATATAATAAAAGGGGCAATATATATACAAAAAAGGGGGAAACAAATTACTCGATAAAAAGTTAATTGGATTGTGACAATTTATAATATGGCTGGAGGAGCAAAATTAACGTTAACTCAAACAAGAGATATTAATTACGATTGAGAGGGAAGTCAATTTAAAAGTGGATGCGGGTGAAGATTGACGGCGTGTAATCAGGGGATCACAACACAAGATCGCTTTACCTTGAAGCGTGGTGGTGATCTGAGGGGGAGGGGGAGACCGACGGCACAGGTCTTCGGGAAGATACTTCGGGGAGTCCCAACGAGGAGGACTCGAAGATAGGGTTTTGAGTACTTCTTGTTGAAGAACGAGATTTTATCTGCTCCAGACAGATGGAATTTCAAACACGAGACTGTTCTGCGGCACGAACGTGAGTCTTAGACACGAAGGAACGGGAGTCTTGAAGGGGATCCGAGATGAGGGGGACCACACAGTTATCCGGGAAGAAGGTGGCTTGATAGCCTACCTCTGAACAGGGGTCAAAGCTTCACGGAGGAAGCTCTGCTTGTGACATCTTAATGACGAGGTACGACTCTAACAGGGGTTGCGGGAGTTAGCGGGGAAACAGTCAAAACGGTCTGAACGGAGGGACTGCCAGACTCTCAATCGTCTCGAGGAATGGCGGACTCAGGGTTAAATAGCCAGGTGGCTAGTCTGATAGATAGCCCCAGGGCATGGCCGTCTCTAGAGGATTCTCGACGTCAGTCTATGTAAACTTACTTCGAGATAACGAGTCGGATCGGAGAGTGAAGTTTGCCTCATGATATGGGGTAGAGTTAGTACGGATGCGCTCCTGGGGTAAAAGACACGCCTGCGAACCATGGTGGCGAGAGCTCAGCGTTTTCGCGGAGGGGAAGACGAGGATTGTTCGAAAGCAACTACAGCTGGGCCGGGTGACTCAGCGCGGGACTGCTTCCTTCTCGAAAATTCTAAACTTTCCACGCCAAGGAGCACGTGGTTTAGAGCGAAAAGACTGAAAGGTGTATTCCAAGGGGGCTTCCTCTCACGCTGGTCCTTCGAGGGCATCCCTTCACATGAAAATACAAAGTATGTATGTCGCTGTAAACCAAACATTATGAAAGCTATTTATCATAATGAGTTGTTTTCAGTATTTATTTGACTTACCTGAACATACACTAAAATATCTTATAGTTCTTACAAATATATATAAGCTACTCTGCAAAGTCATACATACACTGGAGCTCAAAGTATCGAAACAATGAGTTGTTCTACAATGTCTTACTAGACGTCATATGAGTAAACTTCCTTCTACAAAAACAATATATCACTGGGGAACGCAATTTTCGTTGGACTAGAACCCATATTCCAAAAGTGATCCCAGTTTTTCCGTATCACATCAACTTTTTGAGCCACATGATACCTTCTCTTTGTATAAAAAACATAAATATACTCCATCTAACAAATCTTTTTTATTTTATAAAATGGTTTAACAATTTACATAGACTGGAAATAATAAAACATTACTTGACTGTAATGTTTGTACAAATTTCTTTTGTTCATGCAAATTGTGTGCAAGTAGTTAAGACAAAAAATTACGCTTTTACTTTTTCCTGTAATGTTCAATATGGGAGAAATTTTGCTTTACACTCCAACAGTAATTAGCCAAGATATTTACATCCAACCAGAAATGTACTACCTTCCTTTTTCAAGCAAATCGTCTCATTCAGTCTAGTAATTCTGAAGCATTTTTTGATAGTCCCAAATCTCATATTAAATCATTCAACTCCTGATGATTGAATACTTGAAGAGTTGAGTCATCTTCAACTTTAAATCTGCATCAATGCTTTCACTGAGTTCTTCATCAGGATCAAAATCTTCAAGAGATGGTAGTAGAACGGAAATTGGCATTGGGATTTCAGCTGAATGAGGCCCTGGACGGATAGCTGATGGTAGACTAGGATACTCCATTTTAAGTTTGTTCTTGTTTTTTTTTTATATTCTGAGGTTTTCACTATACAAATGTAACAGTCTGTACATTGATCTTTTGGCTCTCGCTAAATATAGGTATACAAAATGCCATCCTATCACGTGTTCGCTTGGACCACTGCTTCCACACCTTGTTAGGAGCCCAAGACTTGTCTTGATCATTAATTTTTACTTAAGAATATGCAAAATATAATTACTTGACATGATCAGAAAAAAAATTAAGTAAATGAATAAAAAATAAGACCAACAGTCACACTCTTAGAAAAATAACAAAATATGTTTGCATAAGATCTGCTAATCCCTTGTATACAAACCTTTATGTATTATTTGCAGAATACGATTACAATCACATATATAGAGCGACTCACGACTTCTCACCGCACTTTCTCACTTGTACCTGCAAATAAAGGTTACAAGCTGTCACCGTTTGCTAATACTTCCTCTTCTACGAGTCTTGGTCAAAGTGTTAATGAAATTAATTAATAAAATAGCTAAATTAGGTTTTCATTCCAATATTTATGACTAGCAATAAATAGATAATAACATAATATAAGCAATTAGCTGACCAGTCCTATTACTTACTGACAAAGATATAATTGTTCTTATTCATATAGTAAGCTGCACTACAAAACTTGACGTAATAGAAGAAAATTGACTGTATTTTGAAATCAACATGGCAATTTTAGTCAAAATCAAGTGGAAATCGTACTGAACAGAAATTATGTTCAAAATTGTTCTTTTGTGTAATATTTAAGCTCTCGTAAATATAAATAAATTCCTCACTTACATGTTTTCTGAACTGTGATATCATTATTGTATGACTTTGTTGAATTATTCAATAATATATTTGAAAGCCAAATACATAAGATAAGGATTGTCTATGCTAAAATAGTGCAAGAACAAGACTCAGTCATGCTATAAAAGTTTTTCTGAAATAATAAAAATAGCTTTACAATAACATTTCTCTGGCTATCGCGCTGAATAAACTTTTTCATGATATATTTGGTAAGTGCTTGAACAAATAGAGTGAAGTACGAAGTCCATTGCAAGTCACCACTATATTTAAAAATACAAAAATGAGCATGTTATAGTTTTAGACGACTTTGATGGGTATGTTGTCTTATAGTAACAAAAGAGCTAAGTAAAAAGGGAGAAATAATAATAAAATAGATGGAAATGTACGGACACTCTTAAAAACTGATCCCAATTGTGTTATAGAATATAAGCCTACACGTGGCAGAAGTAAACAAAAAAGTCCAATTGATATCTTGATACCACTAACCATAATTTAGTAGAAGTCACATTCATGATTAAACATAGAAACAGGAAATTTGAAAATAAATGGAAAACGCATGAATACTAAAAAACAGAAACTGAATCGATGAGAGATTATTTAAAATAGTTGGTAGAGAATTTTACAACCCAAGAAATAACAGTAAAAGATATATAAACTTATATTAGCTATTAGAGAAAATGCTGATGAAAATTTGAAGGCTAAATAAAAACAAAAAAGAAAAGGAATACAAAAATAAACATAGAAATACGAAAAATGGGGAAGAGACAAAAAAGATTCAAAGCACTGTCTATGGCTAATGTATATGAAAAATAAACAGCTAACAGAGAGAAATAAAGATGTCATTGATATTTATGAAAAAGAGATGGAAAAGCAAATTATGGAAGCTACAAAAAAGAATACTAAAAGGTGGTATATTTCAATAAGTTGAGAAAGAGGAAAGACGTAGAGAATAATGATAAAAAATTATAATGAACAAGACAAAATTATTGACAACCCAAGAGACAGAACCTGAACTTACAAACTAATGGAATAGAATATAGCAAAACATGATAATAATACAGATGAAATATGGAATGAGGAAAATAAAATTCCGTACTGCATATAGATATGTTTGAATAAGGGATAAATAATGAAATAAATGGCAGGAAAATGAAGGCCTATTCTGCGGCATCCCCTAATTTAATATTTCGTGAATATTATAATTTTATTTGGCAAGGGAAAGGGATGAAGACAAGCTACAAATGCGACACTTAAAAACACCCCGAAAAATATAGAATAAATGTTTCAATGTTCCTGACAGACTAACCGTGGACTTTTTGTTATAGAGCACCCCAGATTGCTTTTCTCAGCAATCTAAAAATATTGCTATCAATCAGCCTTTTTTAAATTATTATCCCTGCTTTCAAAGAGAAAAAATCGCTTTACCCATTTTCGATTTATAAGGCCGGGCTTGAATGGGCAAAGCAATTTTTAGTCGCGTGCGAGTCTAGTAGCGGGCGACTCTACACATCAATATGTCAAAATTCTAACGAAATTGAAACCCTTATGTTGTTTTACATTCTCTTTCGAATCACCACCTACACGACCACCACTTTCACCACCTACATCACCTGCGCCTACACCACCACCCACACAAGCACCAACCACACCACCATCACTTACACCACCTACATCACCTGCGCCTACACCACCACCCACACAAGCACCAACCACACCACCATCACTTACACCACCTACGCCACCTACACCACCAACGCCACCTACACCACCATCAACTCAGCTAACACCACCTACACCACCACTACCTAATATATCACCACCTATACCATGACCAGATACACTACCGCCACCTACATCACCACCAGCAGCACGTACACCACCGTCACTTACATCACCACCAACTACACCACCTACACCAGAACGTCCTGAACCACCACCACTTACACAACCTACATCACCACCTACACCATTACCACCTAATCCACTATCACCTACACCACTAGCACCTAAACCACTAGCACCTAAACCACTACCACCTGTACTACCTACATCACCAGCAACTACACCACCACCTACATACACCACCACCAACTACACCCCCTATACCACCACCATCTACACCGCCGCCACCTACATCACCCCTACTTACACCACCACCACTAACAACACCTCAACAATAACACAAACAACTACACCACCAGTATCTACACCACCAACACTTACGCCACAACAACATCATAACTATTGGGCCGATACTAACAAAATTTGAAATATTTATGTTGTTTTACATTCTCTTTCAAATGATATAATTACCAAGGTCCTCCCAAGGTTAGTCCGTGAATTACTGAAAGTTTTGAAGTTCTTAAGCTTATAAATCAGTATAAGAGACCTTGTTCCATATATATATATATATATATATATATATATATATATATATATATATATATATATATATATCCAACACAGCAAGAAAGAGAAAACGGAATAATTTTTCTTCGGAAATAGTTATTTCCTACTTCGAAAAAATTCGACCTGTAGGAAATAATTATTTCAGAAGAAAAATTATTCCGTTTTCTCTATATTGTGGTGTTTGAGATTTATTTTCATCATTCTCTCGCGCTCATGTGAGATATACAATATATATATCTATATATATATATATATATATATATATATATATATATATATATATATATATATATATATATATATATATATATATATATATAGATATAGATATATATATATATATATATATATATATATATATATATATATATATATATATATATATATATATATATATATATATATATATATATATATATTATATATATATAAATATATATATATATATATATATATATGATTCATTTAAGTGTGCAACAACGGTTGCAGCTTTCTTATAGCTTTGACTATAGTCTCAACAGAAGGCTCTAAGCGAGGAAAATTGCTCGGAAGAGGCATAACTTTATTTCCCTAGACGTCTATCGACCTAACAGTAGGTCATCTTCGGGGCAGAATAGTGAAATGAAATGAAGTGAAATGAAAAGAGAGGTGGGAGACAAAGAACAGCTCTTCCACCCCCATTGGCGCTCATGGAGCGGCCAAGAAGTGAGGGAGGGAGGCCCGGTACTCCTTTATAGACCCCCATAGTCACACTGACTTGAACCAAAGTAGGCTCCAAACACTGTGAGTACGGTGGTTAGGAGTGAAGGGGAGAGGAAGAAGAAGGTTTTAAGATAGGACAGCGAAGAAAATAGTAGGAAACAAAAGTGGACTTAGATACTCACTAGACCTACAGCTTAACGTACAATCCTAAGCACGATGTGTAGCTTGTCACTAACTATAACCTTGCAGTTTATCGTGACCCCTGTTCCACATATCACTGTGAGTCCCGGGTGTGAATATGATAGTAAAAAACGAATAGGTGCTAAAGACTGAAGGAAGTAAGAGGTTTGCAAAGAGATGCTAGTTGCCTGGAGGTCAGGGTTATATCTGTCCATTTTAGGTAGTATAGCTAGCGTGATAAAGTTAGAAAGTAGTATTGGTATTTATGAGGCGTTCAAACCGTTATTAGTAAATATTCTTACTAAAAACTGGTGTAGTTTTCTATCTCTTTATCTATTCTTTCGTATTCCTATCTTAGTTATAATTGACTATATGATATTCTCTGTTGTTGCTTCGGTTAATTAATTACTCTTAGTCGCCGTCGAGTATTAACCTCTTTCTCTAGGCGTAGATTTCTTCTTCGTCTTCTTCTCCTACATCATCTATCCTTGGGAAACTTGGGAATAAACTGTGTGATCTCCATCCTCTTCTTTGGGCAATTTGGTTGGTTAATTTAAATCCTACTTCATTCTGTGTCTTTTCTAAGACTTTCCTTACTCTTTTTGCAATTATTCTGTTAAGTAGCTTTATCCTTGCCTCCCTGTGCAGGTCTCGTAGTCTTCTTTCTTCTCTTCTGGTGTTTGTTATTAAGAAGATAGCTTTGTTTGGGACTTTTTGGAGTCTTAATAGGTTACTTCTCGAGATCGTGTACATCGCGATGGTTGGATAAATAATCGCGGACTGTACTATGGCTTGATAATCTTTCTCTTGTTTTTCATGCTTAGGTTAACTAGCTTGTGCAGTAATGCCAGGCTGCTCTTCCCTCGATTTACACTCTCAGTTACGTGCTTTTTATAACCTGATTGCGTAATGGTTAGTCCAAGCACCTTACATTCTTTGTCGTATCTGTATCGTTGTCCTTCTACATATACATCTGCGATGCTCCTTCTGTACACGGGTACCATTTTAAATTATCCCTGTTGGTTTTAATTTTCCATTTTTCTTCGTATCTATTAATGCTTCTTATCTCTTCTGCAGTCATTGTAGCTTGCATTGGGCCGTTCCTGTATGGGCAATCTATGACTTGAGTGACGTCATCGGCAAATTGGATGTTCAAACAGCCTTCATTTCTTGGTGGTGGTATATCTGCTGGGTAGATTGAAAGGAGAGACGGACTCAGACATCCGCTTTGGGGCAAACCCGTAGCGAGCTCGAATATTTCTCCCTGATGGCGTCCTATTTCCACATAAGCACGTCTCTCCATTACATAATCACATAAAATCCTTTTAAACTTGTTGTTCATTCCTAATCTGAGTATCTCGAGTTGTATACCTCTATGCCATACTTTTTCTAATGCCTTGGACGTGTCCTGGCATACGTTGTCTACGCTCATTTTTTCTCTCTTTGCTTTCGCTATCTTTTCAAGGATGACTCCAAGGGCCATATCCGTGCTTCTGTTTTTCCTGAAGCCAAATTGGCAGCTGTTTCTTCGGCTATTATCATCGAGAAATTTGGACAATCTGTTATTTATTATTTTTTCCAATATTACCGGTGAAATCTAGTAGCAAGACGGGGAGGTAGTTACCCACTTGATCTGGGTTTTTTTTCGCCTTGGGTATGAATATCATCTTCGACACTTTCAGTTCATCAGGAAAGTATCCCATATTCAAGCACGCATTGAAGACGTTTCTCACTCCCTCCAGTATGTTCGGGAGTGCTTCGATGTAATTTAATCTAGTGAGTCCCGATCTGCCTGCGGTTCTCTATCATAAATTCTTTATGGTTTCTTTTAATTCCTCAGATGTAATGATTGCGTCGATTCCGTCGTTGTTGTTTCTCTTTTCCTCGACAAAGTGAGGGGTATGTCCTTTCGTCCATGATCTGATGTTCGAATTCAATGCCATACTCCTCATTCTCTTCTTTGCTAATTTTAAATACATTTTTCCAGTGCTCTCTAAATAATGCCTCTATTTCTTTCTCATCTTCTAAAATGTTGTTCCCTGCATCCTTAATTTTCATTTTATCCTCTGTTGATATGTTTCCAAAATTCCCTTGGTGCTGTTTCCACATATATTTTCTCGATGTGCTGATCCCATTTCTCGTTCTGTTTTTCATAAATTAGTTCTCTTTTCTGTCTCCTGAGTGCGTTGTATGCTTCCCTTGATGTTCCGGATCTTCTTATATTTTCTGCCGCCCGGACGATCTCCTCGCTCAAAGCCACCATTTCTGGTGTCTAACTAAATTATTTAATGGTTTGGAACGAGTTAATGGGGACGGCTCCCCTCTCTGCCCTTTTAAGTTTTTCTCTGATCCTATCCAACTCCCCGTCGATTTCCTCTAGAGTGGCTTCCCCGAGCGGGCTAGGCACGTACGTCTGAAGTAATTCTTTGTACTTATCCCAATCCGCTCTATGGTATGCCTTCCATTTCTTCGAAGAGATTTGTATAGGATTCTTGTTTATGTGTATTAGAGTCGCAGTGTATTCACTAAAAGGAACATCCACTGGTTCCATAAAATAGTTAAAGGGCAGATGGAAGTTAGCTAGGCAGATGTCCGGTTTTGCTGCGGGTTAAGTTACCTTCCGAATCTGCTTGTATTTCTGTGCGCAGAAGCCCATTAATACGCGTTTAAATCGCCCATCAAAATGACCGGTATCATATAGTTGAAGAGTTTAGTAAAGTTTTGTACCGGTAATTGGGGGCGCCTGGGTGGCTGGTATCTAGTTGCGATAATGATGTTGCTTAATTCCATTTTAATTTCTATAGCTAAATATGCATCTTCCAATCTTGTATTGTTTTGTACTGCAATCTTTGCTTGGCAGCTATTGCTGCTCCGTCATGTGTTTCTCCTGGAGGATTTGTGTTAATAACGTTGTAGTTCCATATCTTGAGTTTCTCGTTTTCTGTGTTTCTTCCATGTTCTGATATTAGTATAACATCTGGGTCAATCTTTCTGAATAAGTTTCTGTACATAATTTCCTTGTCTTTTTCCATCCGCATGTGTTAATTTGTAGTATTTTTAATTTCTTATTATCCATAATCCAATTGTCCATTTTCGTTCGTTTATTCGTTTTCCGTTTAGTTTGTCCTATTTGTTAAGTTATTGGTGTTTCTTCTTCGTTTTCTGGTTCTTCTTTCGTTTCTCCTGGGTTCCCCCTTTGCTGAGTGCATTCAAGGGTCCTTCTGGTAGTTCATCTCTGGGTGATGGACCCATTTTACTTGCGGATTTAGATCTGTCTTTTCTTTGGGCTTTCCTTCGAGTATCCCGTGCGCACTCTTGCTCTGTGTCGTCGGAGGAATTTTCAGTGAATTTTCGCTGATTGTGTCCTCTTCTGATTCTTCTACATGTTGATTTCCTTTCACCTCTTTAATTAACTTATATTTTGTCTTTTCTGTGACATTGATTCTGAAAATGGCCGATGAGTCGACTTCTTTGGAGAATTTCATCGGTTCTGCCCGTTTTTCTGTAACATGCTGTTAACTGTTGTTGCATAACTTCCAGGGTTAGCTATGTTCATCACGTGGGCATGTAATATACAAGTAAGTATTTTTACGTTGAGAGTACCATCTAAATTTATGTGTTGCTGGTCTTTGTTGGTCACTTTTTGCCATTGATGCGAAGGAGTTTTTATTCACGTTAGTATTGTTTCTGAATGACTGTTTCTTTTCTTTTTATAACTTCTCTTCTTTTGGGACAGATCATGGCAATAGTTCTGTGTCCTCTTTGGCAGATAATGCATCTTTTAACTGTGTTGTTGCACTAATGCCAAGAATGGCCTTCAGTACCACATTCAGAACAAATGATTAGGTCTTTTGGGGAGGGGAAATTTGGCATCGTGTGTTCTTCCAACGCATAACATCTGAAGCATATATTTATGCTTGTGAAGACGTCTCTTTGTATGTGGGCGGATGGGATTCGCATGTTGAAAGCGAGAATTCCCTATTCTATGATCCTTGAAGCCATTTCGGTAAGCCATTTCGGTAGATTCACAAATGACCTTGAAAACGTGAGTGTGATCTTTAAATTTGATGACCCTGCTATTTTTAACCATTTCTGTCTTTCCTCTATCTGTCCTAGTACTATCTCGCCTACTTTCCAATTTTCGCACTCTCCTTGGTCAACCCTACCTATCTGGGCCTAGCCCCAACAGCGGGCCATATTTGGGTTCTGGCTCGTGACTGAGAATCGGCCCCCTTTTCTGGCCCTCTAAGAGGGTCTCCTGCAGGGGTTTACTATACCTTACTACCAACTGCAACTCAGACCTTGCCGGTTACCAAGTTATGTAGTGCTAGTGAGAAGTAAGTTTAAGGTAAAAAGTATGAAAAAAGAGCCAAAAGTTTAGGATAAGGAATAGCAACCCTTCGAGGGGGCTAATTCACTCAAAAGGAACAGGAGGAATCTCCAATCAGCCCTCGAGCGCATATATTTCTTCTTAGAAGTTTTCTGGAGAAGGTGTTTTATTTAGCTCCTTCCTAAAACTTTTTCCCCTTTACCTGTGATAGCCTTTACCAGCTCACAGCGAGAGAGCAAACGTACAGACTGAGTAAATCCAGAATGTTGAATTTTTTTTAAGGGGAGAAAGGGTACGGCTCGCAATTATTTCTCCCCTCTATACGCCTCCCACGATCGGGGGGGGTACAGAAGAGGAGGAGGCCCGTGGCCGACTTGCTCCTGGAGACTTCTGACTCTCAGTTCAAGTGAACCGATAGTGAAGTGCTTAATGGGAAGTCCGGAACAAGCTTTGGAAGAGGGTTTATAGTGGGAGACGGAAAGTTTTGAGTTAAAAGAGGACAAATTAGTGAGGAGGCAGTTTAAATTCGGTTGTCTTATTAAGGTATCAATCTGGTGTCTTAGTTGGTTATTTCGTTAGTTTGGTTTGTATATAGTTGGGTAAATATCTTTATCGTTATGCTTGTTCCTTCTCTTTTTTTGAATTTTTACTTAAGTGAACATGGGTACCTCCTTGATTCTCAGCTGTTGTCTGCTGCTGGGAAATCGACTGTTAAAGGGGACTCCAGCTCTGGTGTTCGTGTGCTCTGCAAATATTGGAGGTAGATGCTCTATCTTCCTTTATATTTTCTCTGCTCTGTTCCTGATGATGATGATGAGCGTTTCTAATCCTGCTTCTTGGTGTAGATCCTGTAGTCTTCTCCCCTCTCTCCTACGTGTGTTGGTCATTAGGTCGAGAAGTTTATTTTGTATTAACTAGAGTTCCAATCTTTTAGGCCTTGTTTCGCCGTTGATAGGGGTTGGCGAGTATAGTAGTACCTCTCTTCCTAGTGTAAGATAATTTTTTCTTTAATTTTTCATGCCTAACCCTCTTAGATTGTATAGTAGGTTAAGCATCGGAATCGCCTTGTTCATCCTCTTTGTTATATGTTGTTTGTAGCCTCCTTTTGTTATTCTGAGTCCTAGCACTTTGCCCTCACTCTAATATCTGTAGTTCTGATCTTCAACTACAATTTCAGCTGTTTGTTCCTGGATATTGGGATTATTGTAAATTTTCTCCTGTTCGTCCTTATTTTCCAATCTCTTTCGTAGTTGTTGATGTTGCTGATTTCTAAAGCTGTTGTCCATGCCTGGAAGCGTACGTTCCTGTACGGAGTGACGACGAGTTGGCTTAGGTCGTCCATGAACTGTATGTTTAGGCAACCAGGCATTATTGGTGGTGGCAGGTCTTCCGTGTATATTGAATACAGCGTGGGGCTAAGGCAGCCCCCATGCGGGAGTCCAGCTTCCAATTCGAATTCTAGTCCTGAATAACCATTGATATACACATATGCTCTTCTGTATGTGACATAATCGCAGAGAATTCTCCATATTGCTATTCATCTGGAGATTTAAGATCTTATATTGCATTCCTCTTACCCAAACTTTGTCGAATGTTTTTTCTACATCTCTCAGGATCAGATCGATTTAGTTATTCTCTGCTTTTGCCTTTGTTATTTCCTCTGTTATTATGCTAAGTGCCATTATGGTGTCTCTGTCTCTTCTGAATCCGAACTGATAAAAGTCATTTTCTTCAAGATATTCTTTTAGTCTTCTGTTAAGGAGTTTTTCGAAGGCTTTGCCCATGAAGTTCAATAGCGATATTGGCCGGTAACTGCTGATGTGGTTTGGTGGTTTTTTAGGCTTTGGGACGAATATTATTTCCGCTAGTTTATAGCTATCAGGGAAGTAACCGGTGTTTAAGCACGCATTAAAAATATTCTTTAATACTCTGATTATTATTTTAGGTGCCTTGGTAAGATAAATCCTGGTTATTCCTGAAGGGCCTGGCGCTTTCTGCTTGAATGATTGTATTACGCCTTTGATCTCTTCCGTTGTTATGCAGGCCCCTGTACTCTTAATTTCCTCCCTTTCTCGCTCTACACTTGGTGCTGGAGTGATCTTGTTTATGTTTTATCGCAAGACTGTGTGGACCATTTCGTCTATCTCTAGATTGAAGTCTTCGTCCTCCTCTGGCGTTATGGAGAACACTGATTTCCAGTGATTACGAAAAAGTTCTTCCGTGATTTTTTCCATTTGGATCTTTTATCCCCGTTCATTCTTAATTGTTATTTTTTCTCTCGGGGATCTGCCTTTAAGTCTATTTATTAGTTTTCAGTTCTCCTTTGGTCTTCTTTCTTCGTCTATTTTCTCTATTAGGCTATCCCATATGTGGCTTTGCTGTTCTTCTATGAGATGCCTCAGTTTTTTTCTCCGTCTTCTGATTTCTTTGTATCGCTCTCTATTTGGTCCATGGAAAATTATTTGGTAAATTATTCCTCTTAGTTGCCTATTCTTTCCTCTGTCTATCGAGGATATGGAAGAGTACGGTATCTTGTCTTTGGTATATATCTTTCGTCCACCTCAATGATCGTTCTTGTTAATCTTGAGTTCTCTTTATCAATATCTTCCAGGTTCGTGTCAGTGAGATCCTTTGGACGAAGTTACTAAGATCTTGTGTGTAACCTTCCCAGTTTGCTAGCTTGTAATTCTTCCTTGCCGGTACCAGTACCTGTATCGGGTTTGATTCATGAGCACATGTGTTCCAACATGATCGCTACATGCAAAGGTAACTGGTTGCATGTGGATGTTGTATGGCATATTGAAGCTACTTAACACTTCATCTGGTTTAGTACCTGCATTGCCTGTGACATGTGTTGGAAAGTCTGGCCCTATTCTCTTGTAAATGTTTTTCCAACATCATTTCTAAGTTGGCTCCTCTGTTGTTTCTGGAGCGGTATCCATTTGTACTGCACCTGGCATTGAGGTTCCACATAAAGATGGTTAGGAAACCTGTGCCAAAGATTTTAAATAGGCTGTGCAGGGGAAAGTAATTTTTTCTTGGGGCTTGGTATCCCGTGGTTACTATTATCGGCATTAATTCCATTTCAAATTTTACGGCCAAGTATGCCTCATCCAAATTATTAACTTCTTTGAACTTCAGCCCTCTTCTTATTGCTATGGCCGCCCCGTCATGACGTTCGCCTGAAGGGTTCGCATTTATGACTGTGTAATCGAACAATTTCATTGTTTTTCCTTCTGGGCTCACTCCGTGTTCTGATATTAATATTAGGTCTGGATCGATCTCTCTGAAGTTATTTCCTAACAGGCGGCCTCCTTTCCCAAGAGGTAGATGATCCCCCACCCTTATTATGTCGATGTTTTACCGATTCATCCTTGGGTTTTGATTTGCAGAATACTGAGCTTTCTTCTCATTTCTGGTTCCATTGTTTAAGTTTGGTCATCTAGAGATCTCTGAACTTCTGGCGGATCGATCTCTTGGTTGGGTTCTGCTTCGTTGACTTTAAACCTACCATTATTTATACTTTGAAATGTAGAATGGCAGGGAGTAACGAAGTCGCCAGGGCAGATTCGAATTTTATCTTCCATTAAGAGTTTTTATACTTCTTCCTTGTCTTCTTCTCTTGTCTTTCCTTTGAATGCTCATTTGCATTTTCCTTCTTTAATTGCCTTAATGATGTCTTCCTGTTTCTTGCCTCTCGGGAGGGAGGACCATTCATTGGTGTAGACTTTAAGTTTTATTTCCTGTTCTTCCATGCTTACTATTTTGTCTCCTTCATTACTTTGCACTGACATGTTTGTAACTGCGTTACTTCAGTATTATGTTCCTCGTTGCTCGTTGGTGCCGACGCTGAAGCGACGTTGATTTTAAGGATTTCAGATGAGGGGGGGTTTTCAGGGAACCACATCTTCTTCATTCCATTTTTTTCTAGCATTGTATTGAGTGTCGTAGCGAAGGTGCCCTGTTTCCTAATATTCATTACAATGGCAAAGAGTATGCATATGAGCACTTCTGTTGATGTCACTCGTGGCACAGTTAGATGGGTATGTGCTTCTTGCATTTGCTTCACAGTTGATTTAGCCACTGCTGCGTATGTTGCATTTCTTCTAGTTTCTTATTCGTTTCTCACTTCTCTTTCCTTTCCTTCTATTATCTCCTTTCTTTTGGGGCATGTCATTGCCATAGTCCTATGTGGCCCATGACAGTTCACGCATTTCTTAGTACTTTCCTTGCACTGTCTCCATTCGTGGTTCTTCTGTACGCACTCAGAACATACTTTATCTTTCTCAGTGCAGTCATGCATCAAGTGGTCCTCCATTTTATAGCAGCGCAAGTACATTTGAATATTAATATGTTTCTCGCGCTGCATGTTCTCTGGTGGAATTCTCATGTTAAACATGAGCAGTCCTCGTTGAAATATCTTTGCTGTCCTATCTATTGTTGCACACACAATTTTAAAGACCTGTGTGTGGTGGGTAAATTTAATTATTTCATTTATTTATATGCCTTCATGATTTTTATCTATTTCTTCCTTTATTTCCTCTTTGTCATGGGAACCCACCCAAACGTCAACTTTCCTGCATATGATACTTCTGTTTGTAGTTATCTGGGGCGGGATTTTGGACGTTAGTCCTATTCTCTTTAGTGTCTCTATTCCTTCCTGGGACACCAATTTTTCTACTTCTTTTTCCTTACTTGCAATTACCACCTAGCCATTTGGGATGTCGATATTTTTGACGAGGGCTACTTTTATCTGTCCAAATAAGGTCTCGCAGAGTTTTCCTTTGTCCGGCTTGATCTCCTGGTAAATTGTCCGTATAGGTACTCGTAGGCATTCCAGGCGGCCTCCTTTCCCAAGGGGTAGATGATCCCCCACCCTTTTGCTAGTCGAGCGCCTAGGCGCTCTTTTCTTCGTTCCTTCCTCCGAAGCCTATGTTTTTTGTCTTTCTTCCTCTCTAAATCTGTATAAAAGGACAGTGAAAACGTTTCCTATCACTTAGCAGCCTATGGTTCCCTATTTACTTACTTACTTTAGCACTTCACGACCACCCTACCTAAATAGGCCTAAGCTAAGAAGCGCCTCGATAGAATTTCGGGCTCGTGGTCTTAAGGACCGCCCTTCTTTGCGCCCCATTTTGGGGCTTCCTTCTGGGGTTCTCTATACCGTACATTATGTTGCTTTTAGTCGGTGAAGTAAGTGGAAGTCAATGCGTGGAATAGGGAGGAATTAAGGATGAATTACCCCTTTAAGGTAACCTCCCGCCCACTGGAAACAGGAGGAATCTCCAATCAGTCCAGAGGGCGCATATATTTCTTCTTTCTTGAAGTTAACGTTAACTTTAATGAAAAGAAAACTTTCCTTAAGCACGCTCACAACTATCCGTTGTAAAAAAGAATCCAAATTCAGTCCGTCCAGAATGGTGAACGTGATGTTACAGGAAAATATATTGAATATTTTTGAACATAACCGTAAGAAAACGGACCAATCAACTAACTCGAATAATACATTGATAGATTTATGTTTAAAAATATTTTGAACATTATTGTAAGGAAACGGACCAAGCAACTAAAAAAAAGGAACAAATCAAAGCAGCAAAAGGAAATGGCAAAAAAAAGGAAGAGAAGAAAGTTAACACCACCTACGCAAAGGTTGCCAACGTAGTGGTCGCAGAAAGTAGTGTGGCCCCAAACCCTACTATACTCCAAATCGAGAACGAAAAATCAACCAAAATAATGTGTTGCATTTACTATGCACACATTACCAATCTAACCTGGCCTGGTACCTTCACGAAAGAGTTGAACACCATTCTCGTTAAAAACGGCATCGAGGAAATGTGGTTTTCTCAAAACCCTCCGTCGAATGAAGTCCTTAGAGTAAATCTCCAACCGCATAACGAGAAGAGCGGTTCGAGTAATGCCCTTGAATGAGATCCTCGAGTCCAGGCTATGGCTGCTCGGCAGAATGTTCTAAAAAAAACACACGGACATATACACAACAGAGAAAGCTCAAACAATTTAACGAGTTGAGCGGGAGGAAGCCCAGACTGTAAGACCCAAGAAGGTGCAGCATACGCCTCGCCCTCAAAAGTCATAGCAGTCACGTCGACCGAGTTTGTCCTCATCATCGAAAACTCGGGTACCCAGGTACATGTACTACTCGAGGATGACTAACCTCAGAGTATATGCTGCCGAAGACAACCAGTTTCCGGACGAGGCAGACCCAAATGATATTGCTGATGGCCTAAGGGCCGTACATTACAAATGGGACTACGAGGCTGACATACCAGAAGATCTAGTTAAACAGGCTCTTTTCCGAGGTTAATCAAATTCTCAACAGACAGTTACATTGTTCTCTCGGGCCCCGAGTATCGAAAGAAAAGATGTGGCAAGGGGAGAACTTGGCTCCTCTAGGAGCCAAGTTTGAGAGAGAATAAAACACGCACCTACCAAATACAACTATGCTACAGTGCGAGCGTAGTATCTAAGGCCAGCCGTAAAGCGAAGAAAATCTTACTGGAACAAGACACCAACCCATATTGACATAACGAACCCCAAAATAACAACCCGAATTACGACAAAAAATCCTAAATTTGACTTACCGTAGTGACGGGCTCACACTCAACCACTACAAAGGCTTGAATACCAACCAACTTTGACATAAAAAACCCCTAAGTATACATCTATACAATGCCAGTGATACCCTATGACCAGGGCTCTTAACAACTAACTTACTATGCTACTCTATACGTTATACCTATTTTCGCTGGATATACCCTTCCACCAGGGAACAAAAATCTTTCAAACTCATACAAAACTTATCTTTAATATCCTTTTCAAGACCCTTTCACCACTATACCCTCTCACTTTTAGTCTTAATATGTCCAAGTCCAAGTCAAGTACCTTGGCTTGGGTTTAGTAGACTAGGCTACTATATACCAAATCGTTTTAAAGCTTTTCAATTTTAAAACCTTTCGCCTTTTGTTCGTGTCTTGTGCTCTCCACTAATTTTATAGCCCTTGTTGTGTATTCTTTCTTCTGCGTATTGTTATCCCCAGTGTTTTGTGTTCATTTATTTTTTGTGCTTAATCAAATTTTTTTGCTAGCTTGCGTCGTTTGAATCATATTGACTTTGCCCCCCGTTCTTATACTCGTAGTTACGTCAAATAGTTCCTGTTTAGTGTTTATGAAATTGTTATTTTAGCTTGTGCTCCCCTCTTCCATGTGTTTCCTTAAGTTATAAGCGCTCTTCTTTGCGTTTTTTATGTTTTAATTTACACGTCTCGGCGAGGTTCCCGGACATGTAAGGATGGCTGGAAACGATCCCACTGGTAAGGTAACAGGCCAGATGTTCGTTTTTCTCAGACTCTGACAATATGAGAACGAACAGGTCAGCTCTTAAGGCGTCCATAGAATGGAGGAGATTTTCTATGTGTATTTAAGTGATCACATTACATTACTAGTCCAATAACTGGTTAACATCCTCCCACAAACTGTTGGCAATGGAGAAGCCTCTGGGTTAGATTAGGATAGGTGAGGTATCTTAACCTAATCCAATGATTTAGGACAGGAGTGGATAATGCTCCCCAGGGGCAAATTTCGCCCGCGGATCCAATTTTTTCTCCCTTTCGCCGTTATATTTCTATGAACAAATTTTCAATAATGAAACTTAAAAGAATACTTATATAGCCATAAAGCTAATCAAGAATATGTTTTTTTTAAAGATTTTTTGACCATTTAGTCATATCTGGCAATTCTACGCGACACCTGGCACTTATACTTTGTACCTCGACCGCTTTCCTTGTTTGCCTACCTCGATCAGTGGTGGTATTTAAATTTAACCAGTTTAAAACTTTTTAAATTTATTTTTGATGCCCTTATCAATATGGTAAGCGGTAGTGAAAATCGTCAAAGGAAAAGTGCTGAATGAATGTCCTATATTTAGTGAAAATTGAACTGAAATCTATTTTTTTACCGAAATTAATGATAGGTGCTTTTAATAAGAGACATAAGAAATACGTAGAATTAAAAGGATCGGAACATTTACACAAGATAGTTTCCTTGGAAGATAATCTGAAGAAAAGACAAACTTTCTTTTAAAAGGGATATTCGGGAAAGTGAATCTGTAACTAGAGCTAGTTTTGCGTTATGCGAAAAAATTGCTAAAAATTTAAACCACATAGCGATGATGAATTCGTAAAAGAGTATCCTTACTGCTGTTTGAGATTTTCTACCCAGAATTTTTTTTAGAGTGTTTGAAAATGTTACCTTATCAAGAACTGTTTCTGATGGCATCAAGGAAATAGATGCCATTCAAATTTCTTGGAAAGTAAATTCAGCAGAATGTGTATTTATTCGTTGACCAATGATGAGACAACTGATCTGTGTAATAATGCACAGATGGCGATCTTTGTATGTGGAATAACTTCATAATTCAATATAAAGGAAGGGTTTCTTGTTTTGAAATGAATGCTTGGAACAACTAAAGGTGAAGATTCGTTTCAAATGGTACACTCACCATTAAATGATGAAAGTTGAGACCAAGGCCGTTAACTTAATTAAAAGCAATGGGTTGAACAATAGGGAATTTAAATATTTTCTGAAAGGTTTTAAGGTCAAATATTGGAATTTATTATATTATTGTGAAGTTAGATGGCCAGTAAGGCCCAAATGTTCAAATGATTCTATGAACTTAGAGAAGAAGTGAAACTTTCATTAACCTGAAAGGTGTTCCTGTAGAAGAGGTGGAAGACAAAAGCAAATCAACTAATTCTTTCTTTGCTTTCTCATATTAAAAGCTTTGAATCAATGCTTCATATATTTATTACACAATTAATAAAGAACTGTTTCGCACATTTCCTAAAATTAAGTGAGCACAATGACAAATCAACCAAGAAATACTTTGATGAATGTGAAAGTATATATTTTGAATAGATTTCAAAGCAGATTTTAAGAAACCCAAAACAACAGAATGGAACTATTTATATTTGAAACCCCTTTTAATGTGCATGCTGAGGAGGCACCCGATTCTTTGCAATTGGAATTAATTGAATTGCAGTCTGATAATTTCCTAAAATCGAAATATAGTAATCTGCCTCTTTTGGACTTCTACATGTCTATTAATCCTGCTTTGAAATATGCTTCTCAATTTTCTACAACCTATCAATGTGAACAGTTCTTTTCAAAATTAAATTTTACAAACAGTCGTCTAAGGACTCACTGACGAAAACCTAGCTAATGAACTACGAATAGCAGTTTTATCAATAACAGTTAATATATCCCCCATCCCACCACCACCAAAACGCAGTATCGCCCTTCTCACTAAAAAATTCAACCTTAGAGGTAAGCTTGATTAGCTTAATAGTTACTTAAAAATTCACCTTCAATCTATTGTTATAATTTCTTAAAAAAAAAGCAGCAGCTCATGAATAATAATCTTTCAATTTTCGTGGTGGCAATCAATAAATATGTTGCTAATTAATATTTTCTTATATATATATATATATATATATATATATATATATATATATATATATATATATATATATATATATATATTAACGTATAAGTATATCTACTAGGTCCTAAATTTAAACATTTACACAATTATTAGAATCAAAATTTGTTACTCGGCTCTGGACTTCTTTCATTAGAAATTTTCGCCTACAGCTCAAAAAGGTTTCCCCAACAATTGCTTTAGGAGATGATCCTCAATGTCCATAAATTTGTGCTGAGGATATTAGGTTAGGTCTCCCAGTTGACGATTTGTTCTTATACAAATTGTCTTCCTCCAGCAATACATGATACGAATCCAATGGGGAAATAATTCAGTTATTATCTTAGTTGTGTTCTTAAAGCGTTTGCGATCTATATTTTATTTTGCCATTTCCAAGTAAACGCAGCTGGATTTTTTGCGTATTCTGAGCAGTTCAACACAACTGGGAGTGGATCCTGCAAAGCAGAGGAAGAATGACTCTGAAACGTGTGTCACACAGTTTTACGATGTCAAGAATATCGAATCCGAAATTACCCATATCAAAAATAGTGAACTCAAAGGTATCGCGTTCACTATTCTTGACGTGATGCATATTAATATATTATTTATTAAAAAAAACAAAACATAAGAGCATCTCCGACAGGAAGTTTTTAAAAAAGTGTTGAAGTTGTTAGAAGTAAAAATGTGTAGGACGTGCATAGGGCAATTAGCCAAACGAGATTATTTGAAGCGCTAGGGGCAGGAGGGCACGTATCTCCCCTTAACCTGCTTTCGTTACACGAAGAAGCAAATGTGGATCAAATGTGATCAGGTACTTTGAATACCTAATGTATTGTGGTTGTCGAATTTACTAAAGTCAAGAAGTGAAACAAAAACATTTAGTTTAAATTAGGGCAGTCAGAATCACCTATTGGTGTTGTTGTTGTTTATAGTTCTCCGTGACCAGATGGCATCTCTGCTCCCTCCGACCGCTTGGGAGATTAAGGGAGAAAGCTTTAATCCTAAAATCTATATTGTAGGACCCGTTAACGTAGCGACAATTGAGTGGGGCACGCTTTCTGTGAGGCTGTCCTGAGGAACCAGGTTAGAGCGGAGGGAGGCTGTTGCATACTGCGGGAATTTTATAGCACCCCCCTCTGCTAGTGGTCTAGGCAACAGCTAGGAAGTGGAAATTTAATTGCGACTTAACCTCACGCGGGATACATCCAAATGGGGTGGTCCGACCCTAGGATGGATCACATCCATATAAAGTGGTGGTGGCATTTCCACTTGGAAATCACTCGCCACTCTAAAGACCCTCAATCGCCAATTTATTATGACGCTTAACTCGCTTAATTTCCCAAGCGTTCCTGCTTGCTTCGCTTACTTGATTTTCCGAATGCAAGGAACCATAAATAACAAAAAAGGATTTTCAGGTTAAAAAAAATGGGAATATTTATGAGGAGGAAAGACAATTTAATTAAACTTTACATAATGCAATCATCTTCCACAGTAAATAATTAGGGCGCGCTAGTTTTAATGTAGGCCTATTGTAGAGTCTGAGTCACAAAAAGAGTTAACCCAACTTGAAATGTTATTTTTTTTTAAATATTTAGATATTTTAAATGGTATTTTTTATGTTAAAAACAGTTTGGGGCATTAAATGATGAATGGGTTTGTGATTAACCGCTAGGACTTACGTAGCATGATTAAAAATAAAGGGTACCTAAAACTGATTTGCGCGGAATTTTTTTTTAATAAACAACAATAGTTTTAATATTGATTTAATAAGAAAAAAATTACACATTAATAATAACAAAAAAATTAGTTTGCAATAATAACAGTTCCTTTATTTCTTATTGCATAAAATATGTAGATCATATTTTAACTTGATGCCCCCATTCTTATCCATGCAAATTTGGATTCTTTTTCTCATAGATCCTATCACTCTTCCGTAACATCTGGTGTGGCATTTAAAACTTTCAGGTGTTTTTTTTAATTTACGTAACATAAAAAAGTCGGAGGGGGACTAAATTAGGGCTATGAGGAGGATATGCAAGAGCTTTCCATCGAAATTTACATAGCAGAGCCCTGACAGCGTTCGCAGAATGCGCTAAGGCATTGTCATGATGCAACAAATTCTGTCTGTGCAGCTTTCCTCGACGTTTTTGGCCATGTCAGGCTTTAGCTTCTTTGAAATACCTTCATAATAGCGGGAGGTAACAGTTTTCTGTCCTTATAAAAAGTCTATCAATATAATTTCATTTTAATCCCGAAAGATTGTGGCCATAACTTTCTTAACAGACTTTTTTGTCTTCAATTTAACAGGTTCAGCTGTTCCCTTCGGATGCCACTCTTTTGATTGAATTTTGTTTTCTGGGTCAAACTGGTAGATTCAAGTTTCATCTACAGGGACGAAACGCTTAAAAAAAATTCTCCTCATTTGCTTCAATTTTGGTTAAAATTGCTAAAGAAAGGTCAGCCCTTTGATTCAGTTGGTCTTTGCGCAGCGCTTTAGAGACCCAGCGCGTTGAAAGCTGCTCAAACCAAGTTCTTCATTGAGAATTACTAGTGTTGAACCATGTGAGAGTCTCGCCTTATTGGCAACTTCGTCAATAGTGACTCTGCGATCTTCTTCAACTAGATTTTGTACAAGCGTGATGTTTTCTTGAATTTTGAGGTGGAGGGTCGCCCTTCCCATGTATCATTTTCGAGTTCTTCCCAAAGACATGTTCGAACATGAATTACCTTGTAAAGTATCGCGCATTTGAAAATTATGACATGTTTCTATGAATATTTTGACTTCTCATGTGTGAGCAAGTACAGCGTCTTTAATACAGCATACACGTTCAAATCTTTCTCAATAAGATATTTTTAAAACTGTTAAAAAAATAAAGGAACTGTTTGTGATTTAAATAAAGGACATTTAGGACGTATAAAAACAGCTAGTACGAAAGAAAACGCTGAACTTGTTTGTAAGACACAGAAAACACAGCGGCATCCTCCCGAAGAAATGGTACTATATTTTCCAAAAGCTCAGTTTTTGCGAACTGTCCGTAAAGACTTGAAATTTTATCCTTACAAAATAGCTACTAAACACCAACAAGATCAAGATTTTCACTGCAATGATTTATCTGAAATCAAGAAAGGTTCCAAGAGCATAAAGCGATAGGAAAGGCTGTCGAATTTTATATGAATGGGCAAATAACCCCAAAGATTTTCGCCAATGCGCACCAAAAAATCAACCGCTTCAAGAAAAATATATATATGGCGAAAGTGTTTCTGTGGGTAGGCTCGTGTGGCAATGTTTAATTAACTAGCCCGATTTTTTTTAATTCAAATCTTGATGGTGACGCTTTGAAAGTTTTGGAATCAAGATATCATTCCGCAATTTCATACTTCCCAAGAGCCCAGTCTTAGATACCCCCCACCTTAAATCACTCTAATAAATACTAAAACGTTAAATCACTAGCTCATTCATAATGAAACGTAGAACTCTACTTCATTAAACACAATAAACATATCTGTAATATCTCTATTTCTAAAAAGCTTTTGACATTTTCAATTTTTCGTATATAAGCAAATAGATGTAAATATTGTAGAAGCTACGAATCTCTGCTAATTATCGATAATAATGACTAATTATCCCATTCGCGATCACCTGCTGAAAGATCTTCTGTTTCTTGGTTCTAAGATAACATAATGGCCTTGAATGAAGATCACTAATTAGTCATCGTTTTCCTTTTCTCTTTATAGCTTGCCCTATGACCTAAACTCCAGGTTCGAAGTTGAATATGATATACATACATCAATTTTACAAGACTGAATCCTTGACTAAAAGAGAAGTTTCATTAATCAAAACACTAATGATTGAAAATACAATGGTGTATGTATATTTTCTTCTTTGTTATTTTTTTACTTACATAGTCATAAGGCATTACTTTCGCTGCAGAAATGGACAGAGATCAGAAAAGTCGACCGAATTCCTGGTCCCTAACAACCCTAATACGAGTTATATATTTAAGAGATTTTACACGCCTCCGTCCGGACTTTGTTCATATACTGCGACAATGCTGTTGTTAATTGCTTCCAGGAGCAAATGACATCGGCTCTCTCCGACCGCTTGGGAGATTAAGGAAGAAAGCTTTGATCCTGCAACCTGTGATGTAAACCCCGCCGACGTTAACACAGTTAAGTGGGGCTGCGCTTTCTATTAGACTCACCGATGCAAATTCTAAAGTGTAAATGGTGAATATTTAATATAAGATAGCTAAAGAAAATTTAGCTATATCATCAAATAAGAGTTTCTAGATTTTCTAGTTAAAGAAACTACATTGCCAAAATATTAGGTAATTAAAATTTAATTATGTTCATCTTAAATATTTTTATATTATAATTATTTTGCCACACCCCTACTCGGGACAAAGAAGTAGCATATTCCTAAATAATATTTTCCGAGAAAAACCATAAAAGTACGTTATCTACAAAGGTGCTGCTTAGGGTTTTCTCGTCTGAGCTGAATTAAGATTTTGCTTACATAAAATATATTCTAAGGTAGGATCTATAGTGTGTCATTCGTGTAGCCACTCATCTTAATATGAAAAATACTTGAATAAAGTGGATAGGCGAAGGAGTTTTACCTTATCTTTTATGCTTAAAAAACTTTCCATACATCAAATTATCCTTTGTTTTCATCATTAAAACGTTTTCATTGACAATATATCGGAATTATGAAAAATCACCTCGAAACTTACAACGGTGTTTTAATCAAAACCTTCCAATTGTATAAGCGAGCAACCAAAATTAGCTTCGGGATGTTAGTAATTATGATTATTTTAATTCAAATTTAATTACATTTTCATCCGCATTCATCTTTTTTGACAATGCATCATACTTTCAAAACATCTTAATAATCTTAAGAATACAGAATATATTTTTCAATTTTAAATTAAAATGCCTTCTGCAGTAAGAGTCAGCTGATTCTTCCCGTGAATCGAAAAAAACCTCAACGGGTAAGAAAAGATTGATTGAGCTAAAAACTGAGCACAAGACAACAAAATTTCCGTCCCATTTCCATGGGTTAATTCTGTTACAGTAATTTCTCGGGAAAATCCGACAAGCTGGCATGAAGGAGAGGCTTATCCGCCAATAGTAAAAATGAAAATACCCTGAGCGTTTCAAGGACTGCGGAAAAAATATATACTGGCAAAAATACAATAAACGTGTTTCAAATAGTGTCAGTCTCTTATACGAGCTTTTATGGATCAACGGAGTTATTTTGTAAATATTTAAATGATACACTTCTGACCAGTGAAGAATTTTGTGCAATTGTAGAAGAATTATCTCTATAATTAAAGCAAAATTAGTGTCCAACTCAGTATTTCTCTCTCTCTCTCTCTCTCTCTCTCTCTCTCTCTCTCTCTCTCTATATATATATATATATATATATATATATATATATATATATATATATATATATATATAAATGGTTAGGTACAGAAACAAGTACGTTTCTATTTGAGGATCCTAAAGTGTAATTATCTATCTATCTCTATAGTTCTTTCATTCTCTTTTCTTTCTCTTTCTCTCACTTTCGCTCTTGCTTTTTCTTTGCTACTATTGCTCCCATTCTTTCTCTTTCTTTCTTCGTTTCTCTCTCTTGTTCATAATTTGTCTCTTTATCTCTTTCTTTTTATTTCTTTATTCATCTCTCTTTCTTTTATTTTTCTCTTTCTTTGTCTTGCTGTCTCTCTCTTTCTTCCTTTATATGTCACGCTCTTTCTCAATCTCTCTTAATTTCTCTTTCGTCCATTCACTTTCTTATCTTTCCTTCTTTCTCTTTTTTTACTGTACTTTCTTTCTTAAACTTTCTTTCTCTCTCTCTTGATGCAGACGCTTAACTTTTCTTTTATTTACGCTTCCATTGATTTAGCTCGTCTTTATTTTTTATTTTATCTTTTTCGATTTACTACTTATTTATTCATATTATTTTCTTGTATTTCACATATTTTTTGTTCTTTTTCTCGGTCTCAACTTTTCTTTCAGTTATTTATCTTTATTCTTGAAACGCGCGAGTATATTTTTTGCCTATTTAATTTTTTTATTGTTTCTTATTGCCGGTTTCACTTATACCTCTTTTTCGCTTATTCTCTTTTGTTCGTATAGTTCTTTAATTATCGTTTCTTTGGACACTTATTTACTTGTCTTCATTGTATCAGCCCTCGTCAGCTAGAAGTCAAGATCATCCGCCACGAGTCGATCACTCGAAGCCATCATGGCGTTCATGATTGATTGTTACGATTAGCAGTTAAATGTCTAAAACTCTACTCGCTACTTCCAATGATCCATAGCAAAAATCAACTGCACATCCAATCCTCCATCATGCCCATTCTGAATGCTTCATACATTCTCTATATCTATACGATTCTCACTCAGCTAGGAGGGCACTCACATGTAGCAACCATACGGTAGTATCCATACGGTATGATCGCCCGAGCCTAATTTGAGCAAAAAAGACTCAGTTCAAGAGGAAAACTTCATCCTGAGACTAGTTTCGAAAATGACTGGCTTCCATCTTCAGTCAATAATCAATGATAACAAAATGAACGTAAAAAGTATTAAAGTGAGAGTGAGGGGAGATATAAGATAGGGGAAAATAGTTCGTATTTATAAAATACGGTAAAAATAGAAGGAAGTAAGAATAGCGTTTAGACAGGCAAGGAGTCTGGAGATCAGACCAATCTCTTTTTTTTCTTTTTATGTATGTTTATTATTTTGCAGTTTATTCCTAGTTTATGTTAGTGTTTTGTTTGATATTTTTGTGTTTCTTCGTTTCATTTACCTGGTTGGATGTGGATGTGTATATTTGATGTGTATATGCTTTTTAGAATTGTCGTAAAATGCCCCTTTTGATCACCCCACACCTGATACCACTTTTGTCGCAGAATACCTTGTGATCGTGATGTTATTTTTATGAAGAGCCGCTTCAACACGTAAGGATATAAGGAAACACAGGAATTATCCCAAAATAAACATATATTTTAAATTTAATACTTAACTATGAAAAACAAACCGTAATCACATTTATATCATCGTCCTACGCTAACCTAGACTATATCGGTTGGCAACTAGGCCTAGTACAATATCTTCAATGACAAAAGTAAACAAATACGCTCCCGGTAAACACACCAATTGCCGATTAGTTTTTTATCGTGACCCTTTTAGATTAGCGTTAAACATTAAATTAAAGTACTCTCTTCTACCAACAGATATGACAGGGGTTCACGCACAATTGTTTTTACTTCTATTAAATAGTGAAACGTACTAACCTCATACTATTGCAATATGAATATATATGTTCTTGCTAACTCACATGACAGACGGGATCAGAGATTGCCGGAGGTCGTTGGAGGGCTTATCTCGCACTTCGGGGATTTGGAGTGCCGATGATAGAATTTCGCCGAGATGTGATGGAGAGAGCGAGGTAGGGTGCTGTCAACTTCTTATTGCAACCTTGCCTCTGGTTAAGTTAAGAAGACGGAGAGAGTTATGGTGCTCTTCGCTCCAAGAGTCCTCTTCTGAATAATCTTTGAAGCCTCTTGGTGTCTTATTCTTCAACGTAGAGTGCCCAACTAGATTTGGGGGTATTTGGGGGGGATTTTTACCATAATTAAAAAACGTAACCTCGTTGGGACTGAGTTCTTCTCCTCTCACTCTTACGGAGCTTAAGATGTGAGAGTCACTCGAGTGTGAGCGGGTTTTCTTTTCTCCAGTCAGACTTCTTCTAAGTCTGTAAAAGATTCTTCGGTATGGCACCGCTACAAAACTTCACGATTTATGTTAATTCGGCACGGGGGGGGGGGGTCGATCTTCTCAATCTGATCCTTTATCGTTTCTCACGGAAATCGTCTTGTCTGGCTGAAGGATCGATCTTCACGAACTGATCCTTCGTCTTTCTTACCGAATTCTAATCTCTTCTCTTTCTTCCCGGGGCTTATTTATAGGCGGACCACCGCTCCCTTTAAGGGGAAAGGGGTGAGGCCACAGAGGGGAGCGCGAATGGTGAGTTCGCATCTGGTGAGGGCGAGAAGTGCAGAGGTTGGCACTGAGGTGCCCAAGTCGGCTGGTTAATTAGTGAGACCCTCAACCGCCACACTCCTTGGCGCGCCTTTTGACTAACAGTGCTTTTTGGTGACATAACCACAGGTTTATGGATCTCGTAGGTAATTGGATCGTTAGAGCGTCGGTTAAGGGCCTTAGGTGGTTGCCTTAACACATATGGTCGATACAACTTCCTAAGCGGTGGGCAGATCAAACAGGGTAGGCAGTTATGGTTATTCGCCGGCTACCGTTCCCACGAGTCTCCTCAGGGGGCTCGCTTCTCCTGCTTTCTCCACAAAGGGGGATGGGAAGGGCTTTAAGGTATATGTCCGCCTGGCCCTCCGGGAGGCTTTATGTAGCCATTTCTTTACAAGAGTCGATCTTCTCAATCTGATCCTTTATCGTTTCTCACGGAAATCGTCTTGTCTGGCTGAAGGATCGATCTTCACGAACTGATCCTTCGTCTTTCTTACCGAATTCTAATCTCTTCTCTTTCTTCCCGGGGCTTATTTATAGGCGGACCACCGCTCCCTTTAAGGGGAAAGGGGTGAGGCCACAGAGGGGAGCGCGAATGGTGAGTTCGCATCTGGTGAGGGCGAGAAGTGCAGAGGTTGGCACTGAGGTGCCCAAGTCGGCTGGTTAATTAGTGAGACCCTCAACCGCCACACTCCTTAGCGCGCCTTTTGACTAACAGTGCTTTTTGGTGACATAACCACAGGTTTATGGATCTCGTAGGTAATTGGATCGTTAGAGCGTCGGTTAAGGGCCTTAGGTGGTTGCCTTAACACATATGGTCGATACAACTTCCTAAGCGGTGGGCAGATCAAACAGGGTAGGCAGTTATGGTTATTCGCCGGCTACCGTTCCCACGAGTCTCCTCAGGGGGCTCGCTTCTCCTGCTTTCTCCACAAAGGGGGATGGGAAGGGCTTTAAGGTATATGTCCGCCTGGCCCTCCGGGAGGCTTTATGTAGCCATTTCTTTACAAGAGTGCTTATATTAATACGTGTCTCTGTGGATAATTTTGTTTACTGTTTAGATTTTCTATCATTTTTGTCACGATCTCTAAACACTTCAAATTAGACACCTAGGTTATTTTGTTGCATTTTTGTTTCATTTAGGTGAATGTTCAATTTAATCAGTCTTGATTGGGTAGTCATGTTTGTGCTCACTTTCTTGTGGTATTGATTGAGGTAGTTAGTCTTAATGGGTTAGGGTGCTTATCGGGGTTATTTTTCAGGGTCGGTTGGACTCTTTAGAACCTATCACTTCTTTGATCTTGTTTTATTTGTTTCTCTCATGTGTATAATGGTGCTTCCACTATTCCCTGTTGATTTATTTCACTGGTGTATCTGTAGTTAAAAAGAGAGTTTGATCTGGTGTCGATGTTTTCTGCAAATATTGGAAGAAGTGAGTTGATCTTTCTCCAAATATTTCCGGCTCTTTTTCTCATAACAATTTTGAGCGGTTCGATTTTGGTTTATTGGTCTAGGTCTCTTTTGGTTTGTCCCTCTCTTCTTTGTATGTTGATTATAGGGTAGAGATCTTTATAGTTCCCGTTTTATTTGTTTTGATTAGTTGTTTAGGGGGGTATGAGGGTAGATGAGCGCGTCCTTTCCTTGGCCTAGGTCCTAGATAGATCTTTCTTTTGTTCCTTGTGCTTGAACTACTTAAGAGATATATGAGTGTTGTATATAGCCTGTTGAAGTTATATTTAATCCCAGTACTTTGCCTTGAGGATGGTATAGGTAGTAATGTTCTTTTCTTCAATATCCACTTTCTTTTGTCTTGAGATTTTGACTATAGTGAACTTCTGCCTGTTCGTTCATATTTTCCAGTCCTTCTAGAATTGATTGATGCTGTCGATCTCGATAGCTGTCGTCCGTGTCTAAACTTTATCATTCCTGGATTGACTGGTGACTAATTGACTGATATCATCAGCGAGCTGAATATTTAGGAATTAAGGAATTCTAACTAGTAGCATGTCCGCTGAATAGATCAAATACAGCTATGGGGCTGATGCATGCTCTCTGGAGGAGTCCAGTGCTCCTGTATCATTGGCACCATATCAACCTCATAACATGCTTTTTCCTTCGTGATTTATGATTGGTATGGTGTTTTTCGGAAGAAGCTTTTCGACAACTTTTCGCGACAGATGCCTTCTGTAATTATAAACAATTGTTTCCATATTAATTTATCCACTCAAAAAAAACGTACTTCCACAAGGGTTTATTACAGTGAACGTTCTCCTTTGCAAATGTGAGCATTGTAGAAACATTAGTTTTATGAAGATATGGCTTCTTCCTATCTCTTTACCCGTAGAGGTTATTAATTTTTGTGTAAGAACTCTTGATTTTCGTTTCTGAAATATTAAATCTAGCCGCAGTCATACTTTGAGGTATTTGCTTCTGTAATTATAAACAATTGTTTCCATATTAATTTATTCACTCAAAAAAACGTACTTCCACAAGGGTTTATCACAGTGAACGTTCTCCTTTGCAAATGTGAGCATTGTAGAAACATGAGTTTTATGAAGATATGGCTTCTTCCTATCTTTTTACCCGTAGAGGTTATTAATTTTTGTGTAAGAACTCTTGATTTTCGTTTTTGAAATATTAAATCTAGCCGCAGTCATACTTTGAGGTATTTGCTTCCTAGGGTTATGAGGGTTAATATTAATTTCCTTACAATGTTACGAATATAAAGGGGAAATCATTTTCATGGTTTCCAGTTGTTTCTAGTTTTCACTGTTTTATTATCCATATACTTGCATATGGTTGTATTAAATTGATGCACGTAGGATGTTCATTCGCTTTGATATTTCTCCATACGGGTTCTCAGAGGTTTGAAACTCACTAAACGCGTCTTACGTCTGTAATATGAACCTTGTTTCTGCCCATTCCGAGATGCGGAAAAGCGGTGGGCTAACAATTGTATGAAGATAAACGCGCCTTGTACTCCAAGGTAGATTCTATAGCTTTTCCTAAAAAGTTCTGGAGAATCATAAAATCTGCTAAAAACATAGAACGATTTTAATATGGCGCTGACCCTATTTTACCATCAATAAAAGCTCCCTCAATACGTCAAAGAATTGATTCATACAGCTTTCGAACAGTATTTAGAGGAATTTTAACCCATTCCTCCAACAAAACCTGATCCAACTCTTTTAGGGACGCTCCTTCGCGTCGAAGAAGAAACTGCTTACCCTTGAAAGTCAAGTCTCAAAGAAGATCACACAATGCAACGAATATCAATGCAAGACTAGTTTGAAATAACGACCAGAATTCTACGCCAAGTTGCCGAGAACATGAACCTGAATGCATCGTTTCGGACTGCCTCACGTCGCTAGAGAGTGCCGGAAGTTAAAATAGTTCCTAAGAAACCACTCATACATAAAAAGAATAAAGTGGCTATGTTGTCCTTGGTTACTGATCATGTCCTGCAGAGTGCTAAGAAGTGGGAAAGTGTTTTATTAGCAACGAAAGCAACTTCAATTTGTTAAAATTGGATCGAAAGCAGCAGATAAGGCGTCGTACAGGTGAACTATTGAATCCCCCACGCACGGGAAAGATTTAAATTTGGAAGTGACAGCGTTATAGTATGAGGTATGTTTTCAATCGCTGTAGTCTATCCTCTCGTTCGTTTGGGCGCATAGTAATCCCTGCGGTATAATAAAATCTGCTTCAGGAACTTATGATCTTTCTCCGATCATCCAATATTCTTTAAGTCTATTTTCTTGCAGAGCAATGATGCTCGGTGTGACACAAGAAAGACAGTAAAGCAGTTCTTGGATGCTGAAATGTCAACATGATAAACTAGCCTGCTTGGAGACACCATTTAAACACGACAAAAATATGAGATACTCGGTAATAAGGTTATGGCTCGAAACCCAATAAATGATGAAGATCTTAAGCAAAGGTTGGAAGAAGAATGAAATAAAATCACTCCCTAACAATGCTATAAAGTTGTAAAGCCCTTCGGCTGAAGATATGCTCAAGTCTTTCAGAACAATATAATTATGTTATTTTCTGATTATGGCTTCATTCTTTCTTATCCTTCTCTATTTTAGGACAAATCCTTTCTTCAAATGCACATTATTTTCCTCATAACTGTTTTCGCCACCGTTCGATGAAAAGAAACTTCACGATCAAAGGCAAATTTCAATATTCTGTCCAATCTTTATGGAAATTAAATGAGTATTTTTAAGGAAATTTAGATTTTTATATTTTTTTCTCTAGTTTTGGACGGTACTGAATATGAAAGCATTGATGATAAAAGTTCTTGTGAAGCCGAAAAACGCGTGTGAACTGATAAGGAATTTCAAATTATTGTTGTTACCTATGTTGGTGTTGGTCAATATTCTTGTGCTAGTGGCTGTATCGTTTAACCTGGTAAATTTAAGAAGCGAAAGAGAAGTAAATGTAGAAAAGGCTAAGATGATAGTATGAGGGGGTAATGATGGTGTGGAGTATGATAATAGAATCCGAGTTGTTGCTCTTGAACAAGTGCGAGTGTTTAAGAATCTAGAATGTATCTTGAATGAGAGTGGCACACTAGATGCAGATTACAACCATAATGTTAGGAAAGTTCCAAGGTTTGAATATGGAATGTGGCAGGAAGTTGAATGTGGAATTGCTCTTGCCAACGTTAATATATATGGGCGAAAAGGAGAGGGAAATGCAAGAAGTAAAGAACTTGAGTAAGAGCCATGCAAATCCACAATTTGAGAGGGAGAATAATAAGAACGAGTAAGTAAGAGGAAAATGTACATGAGGCGAGAGAATGTGTAAATGAAGTTATGACCGTAATGCTCTGTGTTATGGGCATTTAAGATGAATGGTTGAGAGTATACTTGTCAAGAGTAAGTGACAGGGTTTGCGATGGGTTAGAAACCCGCAGTAAGTACGGATTGATTATGTGTTAAAGTGTAATGGTTGAATCCACTTTACCTGTACCTGAACCATGACTAGACGAGAGGCTACAGAACATATACTGTAGTTCCCTTTCGCCATGTATGGTTAATGGTGGGGAAGAAGGATAGGTGATTTCGTGCTTTTCTAGAGCATATATGGTGGAGAGAGGGGACTATTTGTTCATGATGTTGATGCGTCATCACACACAAATGTTGAAAATTAAGTTACATTAAAAATTATTCAAAATTATTACTCCGTGGTTTGTTTTTACTGTGTATATTCTTTTGTATGTTTATTTGGGTTTTCCCATTCAGTTGTCTTGGCTATGGAAGGTGGCTTCGATACAGTCACTAATTTAATTTAATATTTATTAAAATTGATTATCTCGACCTAATGTGTTTTTATTAACGGGAGCTAGTTTCCACTTTTCCTTCGATAAAGTTCTTTCACCTTTAAATTATCTCTTATTTTAAGGTAAAAGATGAAATACCACCCATTTAACGTGTTGAATAGCGTCCGATGCGCAACGCCAAACCTAGCAGATGTATTTGGAAGTCTGTATTTACCGTGAGCTCTTCCCTCTTTCAACTTTGCCCCTAAAAATAGAACCGGTCCAAATCAAAGCAAAGCATTCGGAAGTGTTTGCTTGTTTGCTCCTATTTCTCAAATCCAATATGGTCGGGGCTTCCCCATGTCTCCCCCATCTAAAAGCCACTTGATGCTGTGAAAGGAAGGGTCCATCGTGTCCAATCTGATTTGAGACAATATTTAACAAAATGTCAAAGAAAATTGGACAGAAAGTAGAATTGCAAAGCAAATAAACAATCCAACGAGAAAACATTCCGTTTCATTCATTTGGAATTCAACAGTAATGTTCTTATAATATAAAGAATTCACTTATCAATTCACTTTTGTATATATGAGCAAAGCTTTGGCAGAAAGAACAAATTCAGCTGCAGCTTTGATTCTGAATTACAAAGTGCTGAACATGAAAGGTCACAGCAACAGGCCTGAAAATAAAAATTATAATTGAATTTAAACTTAAAGCAGGTAGACATGAACTAAATTCACAGCAAATCAATACGCGAATCAGATGTTAAATCATCGAAAGACCCCAAATATTACCCTTTTGCCTTTCACGGAAATTCGCGTTAACATTTGGTACAGAAAAGCGAGTATCTGCAACTATTAAAGTAGACATTTCGGTCGCTGGGACTGAGTTCAATAGTCCGATTAACAGCGATATAACTGTGTGTTCTTATTCGGCGGGAGGAAGGGAATGAGTAAAGGACTAAATTACAGAAGAAAGGAACGGGGATAATGGGTGACTAATTCAACGAGAGCGATTGGAAGTATAGTGAAGTATTTTTCTAACTTCTTTCTCGAATAATATAACCACCTTATCGGCACTTCCTGGATACCTTTTTTCGTATGTCATTGAGCAAATTGTTTAGTTTGTCTATATAGCTAACCTGTCCAATACTACCATCCCACCCCCTTTGTCCGCTTGTGTTATTAAAATTTCCTTACATTTACCCAGATCTTCTAATGTGGTCATGAATCTTTTGGGTATAGCATAGTTCTGCCCGTCAGCCATACTCTTATAGCAAAATAAATGCACGATTTGCTCAATAAGAGTACTACATACGAGAAAAGGTATCCAAGAAGTGCCGATAAGGTGGTTATATTATTCGAGAAAGAAGTTAGGAAAATACTTAGAAAGACGGGGAGGGGTAAGAAGCTAGTCAACCTCATTGAGGAGAATCCGAGACCTCCTAAAATGAGGGGGCTTCCTAAAACTCACAAGCAAGGCATCTCACTTAGACCAATCACCTCAGGAGTGGGTAGTGCTCCTCATAAGATTACTAAGGCATTAACTAAACCATTGTCTCAAGCATTGGGCAAAATCAGTAAAGTTCACTTGAGGAATTCGGCCGAATTCAAAGATAGATTATGTGAGGTAAACCTCGGGGAAAAGAAACTCGTTAGCTTTGATATGAAGGCTTTATTCACCAATGTCCCAGTAGATGGTGCCATGGAGGCAGTGAAGAAACCAGTATCAAACGTCAATGACTCTGATCTATTTATTAACAAGAGGGATTATATCAGGTTAATATCCTATGTGGAAGATTTGGTGCTTTCACCTTTGAGGGAGACGAATATAGGCTGCACAGGGGACTAGCCATGGGATCCCTTCTTAGTTCCGTTATGGTATGCTTGTTCGTGGAAGTTCTAGAGACGGAGAAATTGTCAAAGGTTATGGGTAGGGATTCAGTTTGGTGGAGGTACGTATACAATGTCCTGGCTGTAATTCCGGCGAGTACCGATATAGGCAACAAATTGGAATTGCTGAACGAATTGGATGAAGACATCCAGTTCACCGTGGAAGATAAAAAAAAACCCAATAAAATTCCTTTCCTGGACACGTTGGTCAATAGGGATGACGATAGGGATAAATTCTCCGTGTACAGGAAAGCCACGAATAAGAAGACGATTTTATTCATTTTCTCTCTGGACATAGTAAGAAAAAGAAGACGGGGGTGGTCATTGGGTTATATTTAAGGGCTATTTGCATTTGTAGCGAAAGCCTTTAAATGATGAATTTGAGTATAGGAAGAAAGACTTTATAAAAATAAAATAGCCAGAGGGTCTTTTAATAAAATTACGTCAAAAAGCATTAAAAATAGCGGAGTGATTAGAAAGGCGAGGTTCACAGAAGCGGAGGAAGTTAATGAGCCCGTTGGAAAGGGATTAGAAGGAGTCAGGTACCTGTCTGCCCCATACTCTATGGCGGCAGAGAGATTATATATGTCTCTTAGGAAAGCAGGTATTTTGATAGCTAACTCTGCGAGAACCAGAGTTGGAAAGTTAGTGAAGCATAGGAATTCGACAGCTAAAAATGACAAGGGTATTATTTATCAAATACCCTGTGACGGATGCGACCGCAGTTAATATAGTGAATCAGCAAGAGATATTAAGACTAGGATTAATTAGAATAAGAGGGACATTGGAGCCCATAGAACATCAAACGCAATGGTATACATATCGATGAATACGGTCATTTGCCTAATTGGGCTGGGATCAAATTAATTCATAAGGGTTGGGCAAAAAGAGATAGAAGAATGATTGAAGCGGCGCAGATTATCTCCGACAGGTCATCAACCAATCCATCAGACGGGGTCTTCCGACTGGCAAGTGGTGCAGCTATGGTCATAAGAAATGAAGCGGAAAGGTCAGATTCCGATAAAATCAACCCACCAACTCGAAAAGCAAAACGTTTTCTTCGATATATATTTTTTAAACATTATTTTAGACAAAGAACATAATATTGTATTAAGATAAAAAATATAATAGTGTTAATTCAGTTACCTGACATAAACTTAAATTGAAGAAAATGAAAATTCCGAGTATTTTCTATAGCGGATAACTTGAGGTGAGATAAAAAAAAATAGAAGAAAGAAAAATGAAACCTTAACCATTTCCTTTATACAAAGAAAACAACAAAATTATAGGTCATTTGCACAGTCAATGGAAAAAGAAAATTAATCCGATTTGATAAATGTAATGTAACTTTACGTGGAGCGCGCGTTTATTTATTCATATGTAGGGCTTGTTCTATAAAATAAGTAGGCCTCAGGCACCAAATCACAGGATTTAATAGGCCCAGCGAGGAACTCCACAAATGGACGCTCGATGGATTTAGGAAAGTCTAAAATCTGCTATGTGTGTAAACTAAGGAAATAATATGCCAAGGCTAATAAATAAAGAACCGAAGAGAATTAGGAAATGAAAAATATATATGTTAAACGGGACAATTAGATCTGAGGCAAGTGGTCATTAGAGTCGCGCGGTAACACACGAAAATACAAAGATATCAAAGGTGACCACTTGGACAAATACGAGGATCACACAGAACAAAACATACGCGGATTGGGAACATTTTTCAGCAGCTGAACAAATATAGGCTCTAACCATAGAAATTTCACAGAGATTGGCAACAAGCGATTCAATATAATAAAGCTAAATCTATGGAAAATATGTCGGCACAACAAGTACATAGAACTGTCGGAAACTCCGCCAAAGGGATGGAAATAACGAAAAAACGAACACACACACACACACATATATATATATATATATACAACAAGGAATACAACAAGGAAAAAAGGTACCCTAGGAGACCTTACGGTCCATTCAAAGAGGGTACCATTGGACTTGCAATCGAGCGGGCACAAGGCTGCTCAATTGTTTTGCGTCCCTAAACGGCCACTTTTCAAGACCTTGTCTAGTCTTGACTTGAACTGGTCAACAGATTCACTGTTGACAACTTCCACTGGAAGTGCGTTCCACTTACCGCAGATACTGTAGGTGAAAAAATTTCCACACAGATTGCGGTTGTAACGCTTCAGTTCAAGTTTGAAGCCGTGATTGCGCGTTCTGTTCTCACTCAGTGTGAAAATATCCCGGTAGTAAACATTGTCGAACCCTCGAAGTATTTTGAAAACTTCGATGAGCTGACCACGCAGTCTACGGGTTTCCAGCGAGAACAGATCTAATTCCCTTAGTCTATCCTCATAACATTTATGTCGGATAGAGGGAATCAGCTTGGTTGCCCTGGCTTGTACGCGTTCCAATCTCGCGATGTCCTTTCGCAATGAAGGACTCCAAAATTGTACGGCATACTCCAGGTGCGGTCGGACAAGTGAGTTGTACAGGCACAGTACAATCTCCTGGTTCCGATAACCAAACTGGCGCTTAATATAGCCTAGCATCCTTTGGGCCTTTTTCTCCGCCTCAATGCACTGTTTCGAGAACTTGAGGTCACTAGTGATTGTTACACCCAAGTCCTTCTCAGTGTCACTCGATTCAAGAGCAGTGCCCTTAAGGATATACTGAGATTGGGGGTTTCTGTGGCCGATATGCATCACTTTGCATTTCCCCACGTTAAAAGGCATTTGCCACGTGTCCGACCACTCCCCAATCTTCCCAAGATCTTCCTGCAGGCGGGCAGTATTTCCATCCTTTGCAACGTTCATACCAAGCTTGGTATCATCGGCAAATTTGGAAATCTTGGCAACCATGTCACCGTCCATGTCGTTGACGTAGATGATGAATAGTAGTGGTCCTAGGACAGAACCTTGAGGCACCCCGCTAGTAACGGGCACCCACTCAGAAGACTGTCCATTTACCACCACCCGTTGCCGTCTGCCACTTAGCCAGTTCTCGATCCAGCCGGCTACCTTTCCGTCTATGCCAAGCGCTCGCACTTTCCGGAGAAGGCGGCGGTGTGGTACCTTATCAAAGGCTTTCTGAAAGTCTAAGTAGACCACATCCACCGCCTTGTCCCGATCGTGCTCACTGAAAACGAAGTGGAAGAATTCCACAAGGTTCGTCAGGCATGACCGTTGCCTTCGGAAGCCGTGCTGGGAACTCCTCAGTAGCAGGTTTGACTCTAAATACGACGTCACTTTGTCCACCATGATGCTTTCCATGAGTTTACCGACTATCGAAGTCAGACTGATAGGTCGGTAGTTCGACGGTTGGTCTCGGTCTCCTTTCTTGAAGATAGGAGTCACCTCCGCCTCACGCCAGTCTCTAGGAACGCATCCGGTCCGGATTGACATGTTAAAGATAGCGCACAGATGTCGTGATACTTCATCGCACACTTCTTTCAACACTTTAGGTAGAAACCCGTCCGGTCCAGGGGACTTATTCGTCTTTAGGTCAGCGATCTTTTTCTTTATTTCTCCTTCGGTGAAGTCCAGTGCCTCCAGCTTTTCCCCCGAGTAGGAATCCGTCGGCTGGGGAATGGGACCACACTCTTCAGTTAACACTGAAGAGAAGTAGTCGTTGAGGAGGTTAGCATTTTCTGCATCTGAATGCTTTAATGTCCCCTCCTCATTCCTCAAAGGGCCAATCGTTCGACGGATTGGTTTACGGCTGTTCACATATCCAAAAAACTCCTTGGGATTCTCTTTACAGAATCTCGCCACTTGGAGTTCCTCAGACCGCTTAGCTGCCCTTATGCTGGACTTCACTCTCCTGGCTAGCCTCCGGTATTCGTCAAAGTCACCCGAGATCTTCGATTGCCGGTACACATTTCTCTTCTCCCTAAGCAGTTGGCCGATTTCTCGATTAAACCACTTAGGTTGAACAGAAGACAGACGGGGGCATTTTAGAGGGATGAAACGCGATTGAAGACTCATGAATGTGGTTTTGAAACTATTCCACGAGTCTTCAACGGCATCGCACACTTCTAGCCTCACGTCAGTCAGTCCAGCTCGAAGGCTTGCAAAGTCTGCTCTTCTCAAGTCAAGTTTCTTTGATTGACTGGCAACAGACCTTACCTTCGGGATCTTGACGCTAAATCTAACTAGCTGGTGATCACTGCCACCGAGCTCTTCGCCTACAGAGATATCCTCAACGATATCATCCTCAGAGGTGAAGACCAAGTCGAGGATATTGTCTCCTCTCGTCGGTTCTCTGACCCATTGAGTGAGGAACTCGTTGTTGGCGAACTCCAGGAGTAGTGCGCTCTCGCCACAGGCTGCTCTAGTTTCCCAGTCAACTTGGCTGTTGAAATCGCCCATAACGATGCACACTCTGCCTTGAACCAGCTTACCCAGCAGCTGGTACAGTTTCCTGTCCTTCTCAACAGGTTGGGAAGGGGGTCTGTAAAGCAGCAGGGTCCTGTATTTGGCAGGACCGATCTCTAGGTCAACGCCTAGGAGCTCGTGGTCGGATATAACGTTGGAGTTCGTAGATTTGATTGTATCCTTGACATACAACATTACACCGCCACCCTCTCTGTCTGGCCTATCTTTGTGGAAGAGTTGGTAGCCAGGAACCGTGAATTCGCCTTCAAAGTCTCGGTTTGAGGTTTTTATCCACGATTCTGTTATGGCTACCATTTCGGGTTCTTCCGTCGCTACGAGGCCACGGAGCTCAGGAAACTTGTTCCTGATTGACCTCGCATTGAACAGAAGAACTTTCATGGAGTCCCCTAATGTAGGACTCCCTATACTCTTCCGTTTCCCGGCTTCTTGTTTGTCGTGGTGGCACCATTTTTGACAACCTCCGAGAAGGTTGTTTTGGGAGTGACTCGGGCGTACTGGCGTACGTTCGCCTTCCCAATGGGCCGGACACTCCTTTGGGTGCGCTCCACGACATCCTGGATGAGGTTGGCTAGGAACGCCTTGCCCTTAAAGGAGAGGTGCACCCCGTCCCTTTGGTAGAGGTCTTTTCTACCATAGAACACGGCGTACGGGTCCACAAAAAAGACACCCTCAGCTGTACAGAGGTCTGCAAGGCGCCTGTTTAGCGACATGTTCCTCAAGTGGGCAGTCCGGCTTGGACCCCACCTCGGGAGCATCCCCACCACGACGCGTCTGCGGGTTTTCAGTCCACAGTCGTCGACAGCGCCCATAACTGTCCTCATAATTTCACCTGTAGGGCCTACCCTACCTCCTCTGAGGTAGAGGTCGTTGCCACTTACCATAAGGGCAACGACTAAAGTCTCTGAAATCTGAGACTTCTCGGCCTCAGCTCTTACCTGCTTATTCCCACAACCTGGGATGCAGCTCACCTTAACGCTTGTGCGAAGGCGGGCCGCTAGCAGGGGCTTCAGACCCCGTGCTTGAGAATCACCAATAAGGGTGACTCTTGCACATTTGACGGCGGACTTAGTCTTTCCTTTCGGAGGCGACTTGCCGCTTTCCTCTTGTATCTCTAATTTTTTTTTTTCTTATTCTTCCTCTTATTCTTCTTCTTGACTTCCTTTGCTATCTCTTCGTTTGTTTTCCGTTTCTCTTCTTCTGCTTCTACTTTCTCTTCTTCTGTTTCCAGTTTCTTTTCTTCTCTTTCTACTTTCTCTTCTTCTCCTTTTTCTTTCTCTTCTTCTCTTTCTACTTTCTCTTCTTCTATTTCTACTTTCTCTTCTTTCTTCTTTCTTTTCTTCTTTTTGGCTCTTGAGGAAGCCCTTCAGCAGAAGAAATCGGCTGTTGGACGTCGAGAGCCTTCTCGCCTGAGCATCTCCATCTCTCTGTTTTTAAGAGTTGAACTTCCCTTTTAAGGAGGGAGTTCTCCTCTCTCAGTTCAGTGATGCTCTCGCCCAGGCGCTTCTCGAGTTCGCAGAAGTCACAGACACTGACGCCATCTGTGAGTTCCTTGCAACTCCTTCCCCCGAAGTCTTCACTCCATCTATCCATCTATAGACTTTGCATATTTTGCAGGTTAGCTTTCGAAACGGAGGACCATTCTTCTTTGCCATGTTACAAAAATCTCGGACCATACGCATTAAAAAAGGGGTTTTTGGTTGTGATTTTCTCTCGCACTAATCACATCCGCCTATTTCCAGGAGGTTTTTGGTCGTTCGGCGAACAGAAACCCTTCGACCAAGCACACCAACCCTAAGGTCTCCCCTGGGCCGGACGTCCCCAATCGTGCCGCAGCTCCCAACTGAGCAGCACGAGAGCCCCAGTGAACTGGTTCTCTGATTTTTCGACAGGGGTGCTTGAGGTGTAACTGTCTTCCTACTAAGCCCTACTAATCAACTAAAAACGGCCAGACTTGAGGCAAATAGTAAAGCTAAGTGCCCACGACTTCATCCGAGATCTTTAGCTGATCTGGCAACCAGCAAGGCACAAAAGCTCTCTCTCCAAAGATCAGTTGAGCCTTTATTCACCAAGTAGCGGTCACAGGGAGCTGGTCAGGCAATTACACGTTAGGAGAAAGCTTTTAAGGGGTACCTAGCATTTCTCCATTAATCGTACCCCAAACGCCTAAGATTCCTTCAATCTCAGTCTCTTGTAACCTATGAGTGCTCCAAGGCGTTATTTAAAGAGGTTCCAAAGCCTCTCTTCTCACGCGCATAAGGGAGCTGGTGAGGCCCTTATTAATAAACAACTTATGTGTAATAGAGATAAAGGTTTTTTTTTTTGTTATTGGATTTTTGTTTTGATTTTTTGACAGTTGAAGAGAGTTGGTGAAACTTAGTACTAACAGAATCGAAGAGGTTGGTAGGTGGATGCAAGGAGACGCATCAAAGAAGTGGTAGAGAAGTTTGACAACCATTAGTCTGGATCCTACTACAGCTACCTTACTGGCATGGGTGACCCTACCGGACTAAAAGTCCCCCAGCTTAGCTAGCTTAACTCAGGCAGAGATAGAGAGAGAGAGAGAGAGAGAGAGAGAGAGAGAGAGAGAGAGAGAGTAAGAGAGAGAGAGAGAGAGAGGCAGACTCTCATTATTAATTATTCATTGGTCATTATTCAAATATTAATTATTCCTGCTTCATTAACTCAATTCATTCCCTTAGTAGCGTCACGGAATCCCCTTTACTCCCCTAAGTCGTGCCGCCTTTAGACTCGATGCTTCGCGTAACACAGTAAGCCTCCTCATTAACTGCAAAGAACTCGAGATGTTTCCGCTTGCCCCTTTAGTAGGCCAATTCGAGAACAAAGTTATATTTTCTTTTTCGCGTCATTTCAAAGTCCTTCACTTATCCAGATTGACGAGACACCTTCGGTAAACCCAGCCTATCTAATCTCAAGCCTCGGCCAAACGAATTTCCCTCTGCGCCGAAGCCTACCACAAGAACGTACAGCGCCCCTAGTAATTCGACAATAACCCCCTATATATATATATATATATATATATATATATATATATATATATATATATATATATATATAGTATATGGATAAGTTTGAGAGTTGTAGGAGAAAATATAGCCTAACACCAGCGCGTCTGCATTATACCCAGTCTGAACCTTCGATCAAGACCTCAACTTCAGTCTAACCTCACCACTTCAAAAGAAAAACAATCAAAGAAGTTTCCTTTCCCACATGGAAGATTTTAGCGAGTCTAGGGTCTTTTAAATATATATGGAGAAGGTTAAGGACAGCACCAAAGCTTCGCTTCGTAGTCATTTACATTAAATATTATTAACACATAAATTTCGTTTCTTGGTGGAATCTAGTGTTAGACGAACAAATGTTATATGCTCGGAAATTTAGTGTTTTAAGGCAATAGTTCTATAGGAAATAAGGAAAAATCTCAATTGTAAGGAGAGAATCCCGCAAAAGGTCAAGTGCTCCGTCATATATGAGTTCATATGCCTCAGATGTAACCAGAGGAAATATATTGAGAGTACGATGCTCTCGCTAATTTCTTCCCTTATGGGAATAGGCAAAGAACTGGGAAAGTTCTCACTTGTTCGGTTGCTTTGTATTAAATGCAAAAGCAAAGTTACCATAGAACATTTTAAAATTTTGAAAATTATCTCCGATCATGCCGCTTTACAAATTCAATAATTCATGTATATCATATATCTTTCCTCTTCTGTAAATTCAAATTCCTCTTCTCAAATACTACTCCTTTTGTAAAATATTAACCAACCACCTTATCGTCTCTTTCCTTTTCTTCTAATCTTGTTTTCCCAACAGTCTTCCGTTCACAAAGGATTGGACAAAATTGTTCGAAGTGCATACATATTATGAGTGTTTCCATCAATATGTATTTATCCCATTTTACTATTTAAATATCCCAATTTAAATTCTAACGTAATAAAATGTAAGCTTTGCATATTAAGGGGCAAAATTCTCCCATTTCCATAATTTGAATGTTGTTCTTACTTTTAAACCATAAATGCTTATTTAACCTATTTCTTAATTTTTTCTTCCAGTAGAAGAAGGATGAACACCCTTAAGTTGTAGTGAAGAAATGATTTTCTCATTATACGTCATATATATATATATATATATATATATATATATATATATATATATATATATATATATATATATATATATATATATATATATATATATATATATATATATATATATATATATATATATATATATATATATATATATATATATATATATATATATATATATATATATATATATATATATATATATATATATATATATATATATGAATCCATTAAACGGCATACTTTTAACTGTGATCAAAGCGGTGCTCGCTGCCTCAGTGTGTCTGGTTCGAATCACTTCCATGCATGGATTTTTTCGAAAAAAAGTAATAAAAATATTACTGCAAGGAAAAATTATTCCATTTTCTCTTTCAATGTGGTTTAATGGATTCATTTTCATCATTCTCTCGCGCTACTTTGAGAGATATATATATACACACACACACACACACACACACACACATATATATATATATATATATATATATATATATATATATATACAGTCTTGTGAAAATTAATTGCAACACCGGTTAAATAAAACACTTTCTCACATGATAAGCATTTACTGGGAACAAAATCCATATATTTTATGTTTAGTACTTTATATGGCCTTCTTTAGCTTCAAGAATACATTTTACTCGTTGAGGCATGGAATCGACCAGTGTTGCACAAATATTTTTTATTTCTTCGACATGATACCATATTTGGATTGCTGTGCTAATGAGCTTGTGTTTTGACGTGCAGTCGTGTTTTTGAAACGGTTTTCACTATAGTTTAAAGGTTTTCGATTAGGTTTAAATCCAGTGAGTTCCCTGGTCACTGAAGTACCTGAATATTTTCATTTTGAAATGCTTTCATAGATTTTTTTAGATGCATGAAAGGGAGCGAGAGCTTGCTGAAATATCCCTCTACCATCTGGAAAAGCTTTGAATAGATCGGGAGCGAATTAAATCTATGTATTTCTCGGAATTCATCATTCCAGTAACTGGCACAAGTCGTATAGACCCAACAAAACAAAGAGAGGCCCAAAACACTACTTCAGACGGGTGTTTAACGTGCTGTTCAATATGCCCCGCACGAATCGGTTCATCGAGTCATCTTCTCTCGTACTGACTAACATCTCTCACCCGGCACTTCAAAATGCGATTCATCCGTGAAAAGTACCTTTCTCCACTGTTCCTTTGTCTAGGTCTTGTGTTGCCTAGCGTACGTTTCTTCTTCATTGCCCTTGTAAGAGGTTGCTTACGAAGGTGCTTTCTTGTCGGTCTTTCAGCATTCAGAAGACGTCGTCTTACAGTACTGGAACAAACGCTAATTCCTTTTGAAGATCATTACTAGTAAGTTTATGGATTTTAAATTTTTTTCGCCTTCGGACACATTTGCCTTTTCGTTTTAGGGAAAATGACCCTGTTTCTTGGTAGGCTTTCACGATCCCACTGACCCTTGAATAGTGGACCTCACATTGTTCTGCAGTTTTTCTAACACTCAATCCACAACATTCTGATAAAGTTACAATCCTAGAACGTTTTCTTGGTGTGATGATATCCAGTGAATTTGTCTAAGAAAATCCATTAATATCCAATGAATTTGTATATGAAAATAGCATCTAAAATTGCAACACAACCACCTGTTAGGAGCTTTATGCTGTCATTGAGAGTTATTTGGCAATAAGCCAAATACTAAATATCCTTTAGTTGCCAAACAGTGTTTACTATTGTGAAGCTCCAGATTTTAAAAAAAAGTACCACATAATAAATAAAATGATGGTTTGATGGAATTTTTTACCAAAATGGAAGTTGTTACAATTAATTTTCACAAGAATATATATATATATATATGAGGAATTAAACCAATTCTCCGAAGACAATTTAATTCAGAACAGTTTCAGTGTATCTCACACCCTTTTTCAACTGACACTGGATGGAAAATATTTGAAAATGCTTACATATATAACACAGTCAGGTCGTGAAAGATCCCCTCTTTTTCCCCCAATCCCCCACTTGTGGCTAATCAGGGGGGGGGGAAGTTAGGCTTAAACGTATTGAAGGGCTGTCATTTCGCTATTTTGTTTATTTCCTTTCGTATTACAAGATTAAAAGAAAATTGACCCTCAGATAGATTTAAATTAGGAACTGACGATATCAAGCTCGATTCTACGATTCTTCTCTTAACATAGTTAGCCGATTTAAATACCATTATACTTTCATTGAAATCGATCGAATGATTCAAATCTCTAACATGACAAAATATTCCACTGCTTTGACTGCCCACTCTAATATCTCTTTTGTGTTCATACAATCTCTTGTATAGATTTCTCCCCGTTTTTTCCTATATAAACTTTGTGGCAATCGTTGCATGGTATTGCATATACTCCTATGTTATGATGTTCTTTGGGTTTCCTGGCCATCATCAATTGGTTTAAGGAATTATTATATTTAAAGGCTAGATTAATACCTGCTTTTCCAAATACGTCCTTTAAACTATTTAATTTATTATTAAATGGCAATGTATACATTTGTTGAAGTCATTTTTGCGGGAAGGCTTATTGCCATAGAATGTTTTCCTAGCTGCAAAATGGGCAGACGATATGAACCAATCGGGGTAATACAAATTAGAAAAAATGGTCCTGATAATGACAATTTCTTCATCTAAATAGGAAGGATGACATATTTTATATGCTCTAAGGAAAAGGTTAGAAATTACCAATTTTTTAACAGTATTATCGTGAAACGAAAAATAATGCATATAGGCATTCGAGTGGGTTGGTTTCCTATAAACGTCAAGTTTAAATTCATGGTGATCTTTATTAATGAGGACATCTAAAAAGGGTAATCTATTATCATATTCCTATTCATATTTAAATTTGATGGAGACATGCAAATTATTTAAATTATTAAAAAAGTTATCAAAATCATGGCCATTAGGCCATACAGAAAATACATCGTCAATGTACCTTAACCATATAAAGTTAGGGGGAGAAATTGTGGGAAGAGATTAATAAAGCAAGGCTTAGCATCTTAGAAGCCATATTAATAAGTGAAGATAAGCCGGCCATCAACAGTCAAGCGACAAGCTGGAATCGTACATTAAAGCTATTTAAAAAATTCCACGCACAAGAGTGGCTTATTTCCTGTAACGTTGCGTTTAACCAAGGCGAATAAATAACCCTTAAAAATCGTTTCCAGATCCTCACGACGAGCAGATCCCCCACCCAGAAAAACTCTCCCCCATGGAAATCCTTAAGGGAATCCAACAAGGGAGTATAAAAATGGGTCTACGCCGCGAGCTTAAAGGAAAAAGAAGTAGAAGAGGCACTGCATGAAGGCGCAGTTAAAATCTACAAAGACTCTTGTATTGCCCTAAACAATCAAGAGTTTAAGGAAATACGCAACGGGAGATTCCAAACATAAGAACAACAAGAAGTACACTAAAACACATAACATCTCAGACTGGAAAACACTAACAACGCCTTGAAAATACTTACTCTGAATGTGGATGGATGGAAGGGAAAATCCATTGTTTACGGCAACATCTTCCGTACAGTGTACCCAGACATCATCCTCATATCGGAGCATGGTATAGACACAACCACAGACAACATAAAAATACACAATTACAATGTTATACAGAAAAATCACACCCAAGAACGATACGATGGCGCAGCCATCGCTATCAGAAAAAACATCAAGTACAGAACATTGCCGGACTTAGATGAATCATTCGTGGCAGTCGAAATCCCGACCCTGGTTGGTGGCCTAACTGTGGTGGCAGCTTACCAGCCACCCAGGCGACAGTACCTACCGATCAACAACTTCTTCACCCTGTTCGGGCACAAAAGGCTAGCGCTGCTAGGCGGGGACCTAAACGCCCGCTGCCGTCTATCTGGCTACAGGTGCGCTGACCAAAGGGGACGAAATCTGGAACTATGTACTATTCGACAGAAATAGAGTCCAGAGAGTAGGACCTGACTTCCCAACTTTTTTTCAGACTGTTCGGCGACAAAACCGGACATTGTGTTAGTGAGCCCGGAATTCCCCTTTAACATCGCCAACGAACCTGGCCCAGTAGTCCCGAGCGACCACGTCCCAATTATCACCAACATTTCGCTTGCGCCAATGCTCAGGCCCGTCCCACATAGGAAAAGTTATGCGAAAGCTAACTGGGAGCAGTACAGAGAGATGCTCAGCGCCTATCACCCAGCTGACCTGGAGGACGCAAATCTGGAGGAAATTGATGAGGAGATTGAGAACATCACCAATCGCCTCATTCAAGCTGACGAAAGATGCGTCCCCAGGATCTCGTACAAAATGCTCCCGCAACCTAGGTGGACGGATGAAATGAGGGACATCGCTAGGGAACACAGGGAAATTTATGAAGAAGTCGGTAGGACAGGCCCGACCCGGGAAAAGAAAGCCCGAATGAGACAACTGAGCGAGGCTATGAAAAACACAATCCTCGAGAAACAGAAAGACATCTGGGATGATATCATTGGCAGACTAGACCGGGAGACTAATCCTGTACGTTTTTGGAATAGCATCCGAAGACTTAGGGGATTGCCTCCCAGGCCTGGGATTAAAATCAAAGATGGCGACATATTCATAGAAGATCCGGATACCCTAGAAAGAAAATTCAGGGACCACTGGAAAGAGGTCTTTGCGATCTCACCTGAGGAGAACGACGATTTCGACCAGGACTTCGAAGACCAACTGCTCGACGACCTCGGAACGATGATACATAGGACCCACCCACAACCGCAAGTGTCTAGAGAGAGAGAGATGGTTGACCACGGACGCCCAATCACTGTTGAAGAGACGATTAACACCATCAAGTCCTTCAAACAGAGGGCGCCAGGTTGGTCTGGGCTCACTAAAAACAACCTAGTGAATGCCCCTAGGCAAATTATTCAGGGAATGGTCAACATCATGAACGCCTCCCTGAATACAGGCTACTTCCCAGACGGGTATAAGATGGCAAAGATCATCTTTATCCCGAAAGGGAACAAGCCCCCAGACCAAGTGGCCAACTACCGCCCAATCTCTCTCCTAGAAGTACCCGGCAAGATCTTCGAGAAGATTATAGCCAATAGGCTACAAAATCAACTCGACGAGTTAGGAGCGCACAACCCGGCACAACATGGGTTTAGACCAAAACGGGGCACTGAAACTGCCCTGGCGCTCCTAACAGAAAAGATCGCGCAATGCCGTGCAAAGGGTCACTACGTAGACATCGTGATGAGGGATGTGCAGAAGGCCTTCGACAAGGTTTGGCTGAGTGGACTGCAATACAAGATCCTAAGTCTCCAGCTAAACCCGGTCCTGGAAAGGATTCTTTGTGACTTCATCATGGACAGAAGGGCGCGTATCATGATAGAAGATCACAAGGGTCCTGAATTCGAACTTAAAGCGGGCGTTCCCCAGGGGAGCTGCCTGAGTCCCTTGCTTTACCTGGTCTTTACCATCGACCTCCCTACTCCAATCCACGGGGACACGATGTACCTGCAATACGCAGATGACATCACTCAGATCGTCCCCTGTAGGGAAAGGAAAGCAAGGAGCCAGGCAAACAACACCATCGCGGAGATCTCGAATATCAACAACTTCGAGAAAAAGTGGAAAATCCGGACAAACAGGGAGAAATTCACAATTCTCCCGCTGGGCCGTGAGTTGACGTGGCCCATCATGATTGATGGGAGGAGATACGGTTACTCCGCCGTAGGCAACATTCTGGGCCTAAAAATCTCCGACCGCGGATACTCGAAGCACTACACGGTGAGGCGGAATATGGCGAGGAGAGAAATCTCTAAGCTATACAGGTTCAGAGAACTCAGCTCGGCGAACATCAGGAAATTATACCTGTCGTTCATCCGGGCTAAGCTTATCTACCCCGCAGTAGTGACTCAAACGGCCAGCAAAACATCTATGAAAAGGCTCCAGCGAGTACAGAACTCTGCGTCCCTCTTCATGAACAAATGCAGAAGAAGGGATCAACTTCGGCAGAGGGACCTGCACCGCAGGCAGAAACTGGAGCCGATAAATGTCGCTACCCAAAAATTGGCCAAGAAAGTCTGGTCCACAATGGCCAATGATATCCTACCAGAGTTACGAAGAACTGGACGCAGAATAAACATCCCTGCCAGGTTGCACGGGGAAGTCGGTCGTAACCGGCGATTCCCGAGCACCAGAGTCTGTTCGGAGGAAAACATAATACCAATATACACCTAAAAACACAAAACACCAGAAACACACACCATGGTGACACAAAAATCGAATCATAAAACTAAAGAAGATCATTGACACGAAGTACACACACATAACTGCAAGCTTACAAAGGCTTGAAAGCTCAAGTACACAGTTTAAATATCACAGACAAACAAAGAACAAATACAATGAAGAACAACAAGAAGAACACGCACAGAACGAAAACATAAGAACATAACAATACCCAAACAAAGGAAATATAAATAAAAAATGGAAGCAAGCTAACGATGCCCCTAAAACAAGGGCACCCCCCCCCCCACTTCACCAACTTTTTTACCTTCTACTATCTTTTCACATAGAGTGATTATTATTATACCATCAGATCCTCACTCCACTCCCTACATCGGTAAAGAAAGCAAGAAATTCCATAACGCTCCGAAGATGATCGAATAATATCGAAAGCTTAGCAATTTAGTTTGGTTTTTACCGAACATATTCATTTAAAAAAAAGAGATGAATGCAGGACAAGTGATCCACCATCTACAAGATGGAATAAAAAAGATAGCTAGAAGAAAAGAAAGTTGCCAAAGGAAATTAATTAAGGCAAAATACACAATGATCTTGAACAAAAAATTATTCGGTAAGAGTAATAGTAAGAATTCCTTAATCCGTTAGAAAATTCTCCTAGAGTTCCTCGACCTTATTCAGGAGCGCCACCGATACGACTGTAGGATTTGGTATTTTTAAAACAAGGAGAAATTGTAAGATCTCGACGTTCTTCACAGTTGCGTCCGAGTCTAGTCACGGGAGACTCTACATCTCACTATGTCGGTCGGTCGGTCGGTCGGTCAATTGGTCGTTCCCCGATTTGCTTTTTTTTATTGTTTTTTTTGTAATAGTATTGTAACTATTTGAATGATTCTAACGAAATTTGAAAACTTGTGTTGTTTTACATGCTCTTCAAATGATATAATTGCTAAAGTCCTCCCAAGTTAGCCCAGGAATCATTTTGTTTTGGCAATAACATCATAACTATTCGGCCGATTCTGAAGGAATTTTAAACCCCTGTGTTGTTTTACATTCTCTTTTGAACAATAGAATTACCCAGGTCCTCGCAAAGTTAGTCCGGGAAATATTGAAAGTTTTGAAGCTCGTAAGGTCATAAATCAAAATAAGTGAGAGCGTGCGACTTTGTTGTCAGCAGACCTTGTTTTGTTAATGAACTAAAACGGCCATGTCAATGCGGTTAGGGTGTGGGTAATAGTAAGAAATCTTTAATCCGTCCGAAAAGCTTTTCTTAAGAAGTGAAGTTTTGCACAGTGAAATAATGCATATCATTTCGAGGGAACTCTATACTATACTATACTCTCTTAAGTCCCTAACAATTCCAGATCACTTTGTAGATATTTAATAAAAATGAATGGATTATTCTTCGAAACATTTAACATCGAGACCGTTCGTTAATCTTACGGGGAGCACCGGTTCTTGGCAAGATGGAAATGATTCCATAATGGCGATTCTTTCGAATTATAGAATCTACAATTGCAATTGCATAAAGCAATTTACCTTGCTCAGAAATAGTCCTATATGATAATCCATCGGAATGAACTTTAATTATTTGCCGTTGAATAGCTTGGGAAACTTTCTTTGACCTTCGGCATTGCTCAAAACAAACGTCCTTCTATTTTGGATGCATCAATGATTGATGGTGCTAATATTCGGCAGTTTACATCAATTTAATGTCTAAAAGTTTCTGGAATCTTCAATTTTATCTTTTAATTGAATTTATTATATTTCTTTAGTTTAATAACAATATTCTCGCATGTTATTAAATTCTTTGAGTACTTTTGTCTCCCTCTACCTTTTTGACGTCAAAATATCCAAAGTAAACAATAAATCAACCAACTCTAATGCCTATATATATATATATATATCATCACTAACTCTATAATTTAAGAAGGGGATTTTTTTGAGTATTTAAATAATAATTTCATCTTAGTTTGTTATGACTTAAGTATATTTTAAATTTTTATCAAGGTAATTTCTATGGATTTCTTTAGAGTTTGAAAATACAAAATGGTTAAGTTCAGAAAAATAAATATGATTATCCAATGCTCTTTTATAATGTTTTAAGAGAAAATGAATTACAATTGGTGAAGTTCGGAAAATTTATTAAAATTGAGAGCAAGGTTGCTTTTTTATTTTAACTTTTATATCTCTATATTTTAGCAACGTGATATTCCGAAAGGGGGAAAATTTAGTTTAGAGTTCCTTTTTAAAATTATTATAATTGGCGAAGTTCAGAAAATTTATAAAAATTTAACCATGGCTGCTTTTTTTTAGATTTTAAATTTTAATCTTAGTAGCGAAGTGCAAGCTGGCGAAGTCATTGCCTGGTATATATATATATATATATATATATATATATATATATATATATATATATATATATATATTCTAGACACTAACTTAAGCTAAATGTGAAATTATTCTATTTCTTAAGAACGCAAATTTTCACCATGTGAAAAAGGTCATACTCGTATTGAGATTAGAATTTTACTCCATGCCCACTTGCCTGACCGGCTGTGCCTATGTTGTGATATTGTTAATACTAAGTTTATTACCAAATAATTTTGTGTATTATTACAAAACCATTAAATCGTAAATGTTTAATTATGTATGCTAACTAAAAGGTTATTACAGTTTTAGTTTAAAAATTAATCATCCAGCGGTGACAGGGTTATGGAAGTAATCCTAATGTACGTCTAAGTGCACTCGCTTGAGGTCGCTGACGTTAAAAGGAAATTCGTACAGAAGGTGGAGATCCCGAAGATGGTCCATCGAGGGAAGATGGTTGTTCTTTAAGATTAGGGTTCGAATCTTTTTCGTTCTATAGTCTATGACTGTGTGGCTATTGTTTTTTATCATTAATTTTCACGTCTTTGTAATGTATTGTAGTAGGAGTACATCATCATTTTTATGCCGTGTTTGATATAGTTTTGGAGGGTAGTTTCTTGTTAAGGAGCAAATGGGATATTTTGGGGGGGTAATTTAGCATCAACTGTTGTCCTCTTAGAATGAAAGAAGGCTTTGTTGACAAAGGCCTTGATTACTGAGTTCTTGTTTCGTTCGGGATACTCGTAAAAGTTGCTCATTCAAAAGCCCAGATTTGCGCCATGTTGTGGACTTCATTCATGTAGTGAGGCTTTTGATCATGGATGAGAACGTCGAGAAACAGAAAGAAAGAGGGGGTTCTTTTCAGAGTTATTTATATTCACAAATACAGGGTGCGGCAAAATTTACCCCACTTATTTATTTGTATCTTTATACTTTTATGCTACATAATTTTCTATACATTTTATTTATTATATACCGTAGGTATCCTATAGTCTTATTATGTAGCATTACTTTATTTTTATTTCAGAAAATTTAAATAAATATAGCACTGAGATGAACGAAGGAAGAGAGTGAGAGCCGCTAAACTTTCTAACAAAATAATAGCAATAAAGCTAAAGACGTTCGTTTGTTATCAGATTAATTTAACATTCGGCAAGTGCAGAGCCGCATTATCACAATAGCAACTGAAATTTTGAAGGAACCGGAAACGTAACTGATTCCTCAAGATCAAGATGGCCAGTTTTAGAAATAACTCTAGAAAGGTCCCGTAAAATAAGAGAATAATTGTTGCATACCACTCAAAATCTTGTAGACGTCTCCCTACGGAGTAGGGTAACAGTGACTCGTTGACTCTGAAAGTTGTTTAAAATAAATTCTTACAATACTTCGCTTGTTGTAAGCCTCTTATAATAGCTTGACTATTAGATTTTTGGCAAATTTTCGTGAACAAATTCAATGAAGATAAGAACATTTTAATAAGATCAGATGAAGCAACTTTCGAATTGAACGGGCATATCAATCGCCATAATTTTGTGCCTTGAAGCGATGTTAACCTAAATGTTATAGAGCGCAATTCCATTATGGAGTCCGCGTTCGGGAATGGTTAAATCTTAATTTGGAGGAGGGGAGGTGAGTAGGACGACGGGTAGCAATTGAGCGATCATCACGATCACTAGGCCTAACGCCACCTAGTTTTTTATTGTAGGGTGTACTGAAAACATTCCTTGATTTGAAACAAAGAATTTATGATCAATTCTCTGAAATGAACGTAAAAATGTGTCATTAAGTTTGTAGAAGTGTTGGTGGTAGAGTTCTGGGTTGTATTGGACAGCAAAGGGGATCATTTTGAACATGGTGATTAGGTTAGTAAATATCTAAGATACAGCTTTTTTTTTTCTTTAATGAGACAGTAGATATAACTTTTCTTATAACACTGTAAATGATGCATTTCGTTCAATAAAAGTGAAAAAATAAAAAGGGCTCTGAGGAAAATGGGCGCTTTCTTTGAAAGGATTGTTCGGGAAAAGGGTGCCGTTTACCGGTCCCATGTAGGAAGCATCTCCAATTGAAGATCCCCTTGTGACTCCATCGATTTACACGTACATGCGGCCATCAGTGTCATAGAAAGAAGTTTCCATGGTGCAAACTTGGATAAAATGTCGCAGAATTTCTTAAGAGATAGAAAGGCGTGTAACATTTTCTAGGTGTTAGGTTTTCGAGCAAATATGATCGATGTATGCGTTCACTTGAATGATATTAAAAGTGGATTAAACTACCATTAAAGCCATGAAACAAACCAGTTTTGAGATCTCAAGTATCTCTAGAAAGTCCTTAGTTGATCTTAGACTATATTTGAATGAGGCGTATAGGGTAATGATGGAATTGCGAACATTAGTGACTTGAGAGATCACAGTAACATCAGAAGTAAAAATCAAGTGGAGTCAAGCTAAGTGAAAGTGGAGGATACTCAATGCTTACTCTTCGACCTATCAAGTGATTAGGTAACGTTTCATCAAGTATCTTCTTACATTATGAGTGCGATATCGATGCTTTTGAAAGTAATATTTGTCTTTTAAAACAGCCTCCAAAGTTTAGATAGACTGTATCCATCATGTCAAAATAGGCGTGACCGGTAACTTCCGGTAACCTCTAGCTGATAAGCACACCATACTGGTATTTTTTCTTCCGATCACACAATATCATAGGAAAACTCAACTTCTGTTTCTATTGATTTAAACAATTCAGAAAATCCGAGTTTGCGGTCAAGGCCTACTTCGATCACCTCGTGTACCAAACTTGTGATTCATCTTTTTATTTCGCTAACATGAAGATCCGATGAACATTTGATTTGGCGATGCAAGTTTCACTAGCATATTGCCGCATTATGATCGAAACTTTTTTTGCAGCACAAAAACGGAATTTTCAGTACTCGAACTTTACCTACAAACACCGAATAATCCTTGCCTTGATATCAACATGCACCAGATGCAACCGAAGCGCAGACAAAACCAAATGCCTACTCATAGACTGCCTAAACCTCACACTCTCACTACACACAATATATCCTCTCCTAGGGAGCTGTGGACCCATTCAAGGAGCGTGGTAGCCTTCTTAAAGACCGCCCACCTCGCAAAATTCATCGCTTGGATAGCCGACAGAACACTCGCGTCAAGCTTGGTGAAGCAGATACAGGCGGCAAACCCAAGAGGAAATTTCCGTATACCATCGACGGCGAAATTTATTTTCACTCATAAAACTGGAAGCTCAGAGAACTATTTGTCATTACTCCTTCCTCGAAGAGCTGCTACACTAAGAAGTAAGAAAAAGACAATATTGGCAAAGGAAGAACCACTCATCGCCTTTCAACTTAACTTTCATAATTTTTATTTTTATCTATCGACTCACCCACTGTTACGCCTCCCACACCCAAAATCCTCCCTTAAGAGGGGTACTGAAAAAAGAGAGAACTTAATACTTTTAGGCCAGTTAATATTTAATAATATAACTGCCTAATCCCCCCCTCCCTTGCCCCGGGGCCAAGTGCCCTCGCTGATGAAAACTGTCATCACAGCCTCATCCCAACTATGCAAAGCAATAGCTTGTGAATAATTGGGGGCATAATTGACTAGCCTACTGCCAGAAACCCGTACCAGAGGAACCCCAGACAATGGTCCGGGCTGCAACCTCTGCAGAGTAGTATAACAACTCCGCCTGTGGGGGGCGCCCAAGACCACTGAGGGACATGCAACCATCTCAGCAGTGTATAGTAGGATCCAGCCGCGTTTTTTTTATTCCCTCCTGAAGGCGGCACCCTCCGGCTAGCAATGGTTGATTCCGCGCTAGCCAACAAAAAGTCCATCACTATTCACCCCTCGAGAGGACCCCATCCGCCTCCATCCACTCATCATCATCATCATCCTGACCATTGACAGCCTAATCAGCGGGGCCTTGGCCTACGGGTCGGAAGGACCCACACAGATTACAAATCTAATACTATGGAGTATAAAAGGCTCCCTTTGAGAACAGAGCCTAGGAACCCAAACCTGAGTGAGGGGTCTTCATCAGAGCTCTATACACAGAGTTAAAGATCGCAGTCACCAAGCTCATAGATGTCCCAAATGGCTACATAGCCCTGTGCCACAAACAAAAAGACTTAGATAGGCTAGTAGCGCCAGAAGGAACAAACATACTAGGAAAGATTGGCCTACAACCAAAATTACCGCCACAGCTCCAGGCTAACCGCTCCTTCATATGAAGAAAAGTCGACCTTTACGTGGGCTCACATACCAAGGAGAAGCTAAAGGAAGAGCTCGAGAAAGAAAACCAACATCTAAAAATAGCGGAAATAATTAAATTTGGGCACCACACCCACGTTATCAAGGTGATTTGCACAGCGACTAAAATGGTCAGCAGGGCGATACAAAACAATCTCCTGGTCTTTGGAATGATAATTTCAACAGAAAACCTCCACACGGAGAAATTCACAAACGTGCAAACATACTTCCAATGCTATGCACTGGAAGAACCTGCCACCAAAGAATGCCCTAAAGAAGATAAGAAAGTTTGCTCAGAAGGTCACAACTTCCGAGAATGCAGGGAAACAACTAAATAGTGCATAAACTGCCAAGTTCTACATAAAACAATGGCCGTTAATTGCTCGAAACGGAGAGAAATAATATAAAAAAAGGAAAGATAACAGACCCAGGCAAAAGAAAAAATAAACAACCAAACATACGCACAAGTGGCCAAGGCAACAGTAAAAGAAATAAAACAAGCAGAGGAACAAAAAATGACATAAATGTGAATGAAGGAACCTAGTTAGATATTTTGGCTTGTATTATGTTCGCGCACGTTCATAATATTGCCCAACCGGGAACCTTTGCGGACACACGACCAAAAAATGCTCTGAATGCAGTGCGGATAACCATAATTCGAGGAGCTGCAATAGCAAGCAGAAAAGGTGCCTAAATTGCGGCGGTGACCACCGCACCCTCGCAATGACATGTCCCTTCAAGAAAACATAATAAAAGGAAAAAAAAGAAAAAAGACAGGAAGAAGAACAGAAGAGGAAAAACACGTACGGTCAGGTGGCGAAAGCATCCAAGGCAGAAACAACCAAGGACAATACTGTGCTGCACGTAGAAATCGAAAATTTAACGCAAATAATGGCGTGTATTTATTACGCCCACATTGCAAACCTATCAAGCCCAGGTACGTTCAAGACAGAACTAAATATGATGCTGAAAAATAAATGTAGTTCCCCGAAAATCCTCCAACAGAAGAAGTTCTGAAAGCTGAAATTGTGGAACCCACCTAGACTCAACTACCAATTCAATCAGGAAGAAACGCCTCCAGCTGCAGGGATCCAAGGATTGCTGCATAGGAAGCGAGAAAGAAAGCGAAAAAAGGCAAGAAACAAGAAAAACAATATCATAGTGCAGAGGAGATGTAAACAGAGACAGAGCAGGAACAAATAATAGAAAAAACTCAGAACGTGCAGCCAGAGACAAAAAGAGGACCAACAGCCAACAGAGGAAAAGATCCCCGACGTCTATCCCGAGGAAAAAACAACAGATAAATCTCCAACCCTTCGCTACAGGGAACACTCTCTATCCCAAGGAACACCATGCTGAGGCCATCACCGAGGAAATTATAAACGAGAAAATCAAATGGCAATACGAAGACCAAATGCCAGAGAACCAGGTCGAAGAGGCCCTTTATCAAGGAAAAATTAAATATACTCTAGAAATTTTCAACAATATCTCTCAGAGTGAGTTTAATAAAAAGCGAAACGGTAAATGCAGAACACCCCCTCACCAGGCCTCAGGGTCAAAGCAAGACAGAAGAGAAGACTAAAAAAAGGTGCAACCAAGATAAAACAAAACAACAAGAAAAACAGAAGACACATTCTACACAATGGACACTGCAAATAGAAACCTAAAAATAATTTACATGAATGTAAATGGTTGGACAAGAAAATGTTCTGAGTATGGAAATATAATTCAGAACCTTGACCCAAATATTATTTTAATATCCGAACATGGTATCAACACAAAAAACAAAGACATGAAAATATTCAGGTACCAAGTTTATACAACAAGCCATACAGATGAGGCCTTCGACGGTGCGGAGATAGCAATCCAAAATGGCCTAATGCACAAACTTCTACTCCATCAGATGAGTCATAAGTAGCAATAAAGGGCAAAATACCATAGGGCCCTTAACTAGCGCTACTGGGTACCAACCCCCCAAAAGGGGGTACATTCCTATCCACAACTTCTTGAAGCTGTTTGCCCATAAGAAAACGGTGATGTTCGCCAGTGCTTAAACGCGAGATGCAGGGCCGCTGAGTACAGCAACACCAACGCGGCGGGACGAAACCTGGAACTTCTACTAGAGCGAAAATAGCAGTGCGTATTGGATCAGAGTTCCTGACCTATTACTCAGGGGGAAGGTGCAACTAAGCCCGACATAGTATTAACAAGCTCAAGGTTTCCTTACAACTATCACATTGCCCCCGGACCCGTGATACCCAGCGACCACGAAGCATTAACCATCACTCTCTCAACAAGCCTAATTTAAATACCAATAAGGAAAAGGAAGTCATATGCGCGAGCAGACTGGGAGGCCTACCAGGCCGTTTGCCAGAACTACGTCCCAGCAAGCCTAAAGGAAGCTACACCAGAAGAAATTGATGAAGAACTAAACCACCTTACAACGAAAATATTAGAGGCAGATAGAAATACTATCTCAAAGATAAAATATAAAAACCTACTAGCTCCAAAATGGACACTGGAAATGATTGCTATTCAAGAAGAATACAGAGGCTTAGTGGACGCAATCAACAGATAGGGACCAAACAGAGACCTCCACCAGATGAAGCGTGAAACAAAAGAACACCTCCACCAAATGATCATACAGCAGCAATCAGAAATCTGGGACCGACTCATTAAAGAACTCGATAAAGAAATGGACCCCAGAACGTTCTGGAAAACAGTGAAGAGGTCCAGAGGAAAGCTAGCAAACAAAAGAACGAATATCAAGAACCTGGAAGGTGAAGTGATCACTGAACTGAAAGAGATAGAAGTAGAATTTAGAGAATAGTGGTCAAATATATTTAAAAATTTTCCTGAAGAGGAAGAAAATTTCGACACAGAATTCGGGAACGGGATATTAGACCAGTTAGACTAAGTAATAGAACAAACATATCCGTTCAATAACGTTACAGTGGAAAGACCCATGGTGGGCCTCGGGGAAAAGATCTCCCTACAGGAGTTAAACGAAACCCTAAAAACGTTTAAGCAGCGTGCCCCAGGACACTCAGGATTAACGAAAGCCAACTTTAGTATTGGTCCACCCAACATAAAACAAGGATTAATTAACATCATGAACGCGGCCCTCAATACGAGATACTTTCCCGATCTCTGGAAAATATCAAAGATGATATTCATTCCTAAGTCAGAGAAGTCCCCAATCTCCCCAGCAGACTACCGCCCTATCTCTCTCCTCGAATTTGGAGAAAAAACTTTCGCAAAAATCATTGCCAACAGAGTGCAATCCTACCTGGAAGCCAATAATCTGCACAACCGTCAATAACACGGATTTAGAAGGCAGAGAGGTACGGACACAGCATGGGGATGATAACAGAGAAATTAGCTCAAATAGAAAAAGAGAAGAAGCATGCTGATTTAGTATTTACGGACGTCAGGAAAGCATTCGATAAAGTGTGGCGCAGAGGACTACAGTTTAAGATCCTCCAACTTGGATTCAATCCCAGATTAGAGAAAATAACCTGTGATTACGTCATGGACAGAAGAGCATTCATCAAGATTGGGGAGTACCAAGGACCAGAATTTTAACTGGAAGAGGGCGTTCTCCAAGGTGGGTGTTTGAGTCCACTGCTCTACTCGTTATTCACTAGAGACCTCCCTAGTCCTAGGCTAGAGGAATCTTTCTATATTCAATTCGCCGACGACGTGACACAGACAGAAGTCTCCCCATATAAAAATGAAAGGACAATGGCAAGGATGACGGCATATGAAATAGAGAACCTAAATATATACGAACGCCGCTGTAAAATCACAACTAATATGAACAAGTTTACCATCATTCCAGTCAAAAGAAATAAAATAGCACCAATTTATATAGGGGATGAGAGATATCCATACAAGAGAGCAGACACAGTGTTAGGCTTAAAAATAAATGGCAGGGGATATAATGACCAAATAAACGGCATAATTGCACCTACAAGTCAAGATATAAGAGAATTATATCGATTCAGAAACCTAAAAAGAAACAATAAAAAGAAAATTTACTCTGCCTACATCAGACCAAAAATATTGTATTGCCCCCCAAGCCACTAGCAGCCATTCCAAAAACTTGGATGATGAAATTGAAAAGAGTGCAAAATAAAGCACTCTTAATAATAAACAACGCTAGGAAAAGGCACAGAAAACTCCAACAGACACTACACGAAAAAGCCAACATCAGGGCGATAAACAAATACCTAGGTACCAGAGCCCTCAATATTTGGCAGAAGGTGGAGAGGAACTCTGATCCAGATTTCATCAGGAATCACTTTGGAACTCCTGACCTACTACAGAACCAGGCTCGGAAAAGATTTTCCAACAGCAGAAGAGCTGCGCAGCACAACTAAGACCCGATTTACTCATAAACTACCGTATAAGCAATATATCCCAAAGATAACATAACAATCGACAAGTCACAGAACACACACACAAAAAGGCTTGAAAGCTACTATGTACAAATGTTTTTGTACAAACTAATAATCATAGAATTTGATCAAATTTAATATATATATATATATATATATATATATATATATATATATATATATATATATATATATATATATATATATATATATATATATCATATTAACACAAATGTTAGAAAACTTTAAAGGCTTCGAAGCTAAATTAACAAAGATGAAAGTAAAACAACAAATACACTAGCGAAAAGAAACACAGAGATACCCTTTCCCCAGGGACCTAACTATCTTATCTATCCCTTATTCCCAAATTTCACCACTAAACCTTTCACTAACTAACTAACTATTTCTCTATCTATCTAATTTCTCCACTTTTTATGCCCAATGTCCAATGTCGCGGACACACTCAAACTTCTCCTTGAAAAGAATGGAGGAAGGAAAATGTGGTTTCCGCTCAACCCTCCATCAGCTCCCATATACGGAGTCACGGCTGGAAAGACTCTTCAGGTGAAAGATATGCTCGAAGTGGGAGCCGCAATGGAAGAGAGAAAAGCGACTGAAGAGACAGTAGAGACCGCAGAAGACGAAGACGAAACAGAATAATCTGAGAAAGAATCTAAAAACAAAAAGAAGAAAAGGAAGCAGAAAAAAACAGAACAAAGACAAGACACGGAAGAAACAACCGACTCGGAATCCTCAAAAGAGACCGAAAATGAAGAAGGCTGCAGGTATGAAGCCAAAGATTTCAAACTTAGAATCTTTTTGCATGAATCCTACCCCTTACCAAAGGGGGCCAGACCCGCCGACATCAGAAAGGGGCTGGAAAAAGGCACTTGCAAATGGACCTATGTAACCGACCATGACGAAAATGCAATCGAAAAACTTATATGGGAAGACCGCATCAGGTTCTTCCCCAATGATATAAGACCACTTAAAAAGGAAACATTCGACAAACTCGCAAACGGAAAATACCAAAGTGTCGAGGAAGACGCCTAAGAGTGGTTGGAGTTTTCCCCGACTCTTTTATATATATATATATATATATATATATATATATATATATATATATATATATATATATATATATATATATATATATATATATATATATATATATATATATATATCTTAGTATCCCGAATGCGGAGGGGTCGTCGTACTACTCCTTATACTTCGTTTGGTCTGTGTCCTGAATGGGTTTATTGACTCAGAGTGCTTAGAGGTTGGCTACAGCGGGATTGGAATGAACTTTGCCAGCAAGCGACCCAAAGGAAGTTAGATACACAACAATATGAAAATAAAGTTTTAATGAACACTAAACAAGAAAATATATATATATATATATATATATATATATATATATATATATATATATATATATATATATATATATATGTATATATATATGTATATATATATATATATATATATATATATATATATATATATATATATGCAAATAATGTGCTTTAAAGAGATAAATTAATAAGTGAATCTCGGATATCTCACTTGGTTTGAAAATTACTATTCACCATACAAATCCCTATACAGTTGTAATGCTGGCAAGCTTCGCGGTGAAGTCGGGGAATGTGAAAGGGAAGGGTTACCTTGGAACCTGATGTTCGGGTGGCGTTGGTGAGTGAACGTGGTGAGGTAAGGGGTGGAGACGATAAGGTAGGTTCTCCAGGGACCGACCTCATCCCACAATTCCGTCACGATTCTTGCTGGAAGAACGCGGTGACGGGAGCTTCTTGTTAAAGAGGGCCTCACGCTCGTGAACTCCAAGGAATCTTGGGTGCCTCTGTGAGGCGGGGGAGCGAAGTGACGTGACCTATCGACGCGTAGGGTCACGGAGAAAAGCCGAGATGTAGTTTTCTCGCTTAGGGAACCAGAGTGAGGCTGTTTGTAGCTTCAGCTCTTACACGTAAGTACGAGCTTGGGTCCCCACTGCCTTGCAGACCAACGGGATAAGGAATCTCCCTAACTGAGACCGATCTCGTCTCGGAAAGGGAAGGGTTGATAAGCGGCCCGCCCGGAAGGGAGGTGGGCAAAACTTGGGAGCATTATGCTATTCTCCTACATCCCTACCCATCCCGAGTGGACATTATTCTGAAGTGGAACGAGGGATAATGTCACAAGATATAACCTACTCGCAGTTACAATCTATAGCCAAACACACAAAAAAATGAACATAATGAAATGGCGCTATTTTGCAACAAGGGCTTAAAAATTACAGTTATAACTAGATATACATAAAAAATAAATAGAAAATACATATGAGTATATACACAAGAACAAAAAATAAATAAAAAAATGGCCGGACAGTCCCGGTTACTCGCCACAACTAAGTCCTTCGTCTATCGGATTGGGTGATATATTAACAGCAATGACGTTATCCGTTACTTTTACGTAAGATACATTGTATTGGTATTCTGACAATAAAAGAGACCATCTAATAAGTCTGCCGTTCTGACTTTTACAATTTTTTAAGTAGGCTAGTGGCCTATGGTCCGTTTTGACAGTAAAAGGTCTACCAATCAAGTACATCCTAAATTTTTGAATGTCATAAATGATTGCTAAAACTTCAAGTTCTATAGTAGCGTATGCTCTTTCGTGAACCAACAGCTTCCGGCACGGGTATGCCACTTGAAATGCCAAGATTAAAGGCATCAGTTCGAATGCCAAAATATTTCTGGGGATTGGGCAAACGGAGGATAGGAGCGGAAACCATTTTTTTCTTTAGCTCACCGAAACTCGCATTCGCGGCGGGGTTCCATAGGATGGGGTCTGGTGCGGCCTTTTTAAGAAGGTCATTGACGGATGACGCTATGGAAGCGAATTGGGGGATGAACCGCCGATAGAAGGAGACGGAGCCAAGAAACAAACAAAGCTGTTTCTTGGTTTTAGGGAGCGGCATGCCTTCTATTGCCTTAACCTATCTTCATAACTTTTATGTCTGATAGAGGGAATCAATTTGGTTGCCCTGGCTTGCACGCGTTGCAATCTCGCGATGTCCTTTCTAAATGAAGGACTCCAAAATTGTACGGCATACTCCAGGTGCGGTAGGACGGGTGATTTGTACAGACACAGTACTATCTCCTTGTTCCGATATCCAAACTGTCGCTGATATACCCTAACATCCTTTGGGCTTTCTTCTCCACCTCAATACAATGTTTCGAGAACTTGAGGTCACTGGTGATAGTTACACCCAAGTCCTTCTCAGTGTCGGTGGATTCAAGAGCATTGTCCTTAAGGATAAAGGGTGATTGGGGATTTCGGTGGCCGATATGCATCACTTTGCATTTGTTTACGTTGAAAGGCATTTGCCAAATATCAGACCACTCCCCAATCTTCCGAAGATCATCTTGCAAGCGGGAAGTATTTCCATCCTTTGCAACGTTCATACCAAGCTTGGTATCGTCGGCAAATTTAGAAATCTTGACAACCATGTCTCCGTCCATGTCGTTTACGTAGATGATGAATAGTAGTGGTCCCAGGAAAGAACCTTGAGGCACTCCGCTAGTAACGGGCACCCACTCAGAAGCCTGTCCATTCACCAACCCGTTGCCATCTGCCATTTAGCCAGTTCTCGATCCAGCCTGCTACTTTTCCGTTTATGCCCAGCGCTCGCACTTTCCGGAGAAGGCGGCGGTGTGGTACCTTATCAAAGGATTCCTGAAAGTCTAAGTAGACCACATCCACCGCCTTGTCCCGATCGTGCTCACTGAAGACGAAGTGGGAGAATTCCAGAAGGTTCGTTAGGCATGACCGTTGCCTTCGGAAGCCATGTTTGGAACTCCTCAGTAGCAGGTTTGACTCTAAATGCGACGTCATTTTGTCCACCATGATGTTTTCCATGAGTTTACGGACTATCGAAGTCAGACTGATAGGTCGGTGGTTCGACGGTTCACTACGGTCTCCTTTTTTTTGAAGATAGGAGTCACCTCCGCTTCACGCCAGTCTCTAGGAACGCATTCGGTCTGGATTGACATTTTGAAGATTGCGCTCAGGTGTCGTAACACTTGATCGCGCACTTCTTTCAACACTTTAGGTAGAAGTCATCCGGGCCAGGTGACTTATTCGTCATTAGGTCAGTGATCTTCTTTTTTATTTCTCCTTCGGTGAAGTCCATATCCTATAGCTTTTCTCCCGAGTTGGAATCCGTTGGCTGGGGGATGGGACCACACTCTTCAGTAAACACTGAAGAGAAGTAGTCGTTGATGAGGTTAGCATTTTCTGCATCTGAGTGCCTTAATGTGCCCTCCTCAAAGGGCCATTCGTTCGACGGATTGGTTTACGGCTGTTTACATATCCAAAAAACTCCTTGGGATTCTCTTTACAGAGTCTCGCCACCCGGAGTTCCTCAGACCGCTTAGCCACCCTTATGCTGGACTTCACTCTCCTGGCTAGCCTCCGGTATTCGTCAAAGTCACCCGAGATCTTCAAATGCCGGTACACATTTCTCTTCTCTCTAAGCAGTTGGCCAATTTCTCGATTAAACCACTTTTTTTGAACAGAAGACCGACGGCGGTATTTCAGAGGGATGAAACGCGATTGAAGACTCATGAACGTGGTTTTGAAACTCTTCCACGAGTCTTCAAAAGCCTCGCACACTTCTAGCCTCGCGTCAGTCAGTCCAGCACAAATACCAGCAAAGTCTGCTCTTCTCAAATCAAGTTTCCTTGATTTACTAGTTGCAGGCCCTGTCTTCACGACTTTGACTACAATCTAATTAGTCGGTGGTCACTGCCACCGAGCTCTTCGCCAAAAGAGAGCTTCCCAACGATGTCATCCTCAGAGGTGAAAACCAAGTCGAGGATATTGTCTCTTCTCGTTGGCTCTCTCGCCCATTGAGTCAGAAACTCGTTGTTCGCGAACTCCAGGAGTAGTGCGTTCTCGCCACAGGGTTCTCTGGTTTCCCAGGATACTTTTGCGTTGAAATCCTCCATGACGATACACACTCTGTCTTCGACAAGTTCTCATTTTCAACGAGTTAAGCAGGAGGTCTATAAAGCACCAGGGTCCTGTATTTGGCAGGACCTATATCTAGGTCAACACCTAGTAGTTCATGGTAGGATACGATGTTGCAATCCGTCGAGTTGAGAGTATCCTTAACATACAACATCACACCGCCACCCTCTCTGTCTGGCCTATCTTACAGGAAGAGCTGGTAACTGAGAATTGTGAATTCACCTTCAAAATCTCGGCTTGAGGTTTTTATCCACGACTCCGTTATGGCTACCATTTCAGGTTCTTTTGTTGCTACGAGGCCACAGAGCTCAAGAAACCTGTTCCTGATTGACCTCGCATTGAACAGAAGAACTTTGAGGGAGTCCCCGAATGTAGGACTCCCTACTCTCTTCCGTTTTGCGCCTTGCTTGCTGGAGCGGTCCCACTCCTCTTTGCGACCTCCGAAAAGGTCGTTCCAGGAGTGACACGGGCGTACTGGCGTACGTCCGCCTTCACTCTAGGCCTGACACTCCTTAAGGTCCATTCCACGACATCTTGTATCATGTTGCAGAGTATGGCCTTTCCTTTAAAGGAAAGATGTACTCCATCCCTTTGGTAAAGATCATTTCTACCAAAAAAGGTGCTGTAAGGGTCCACATAAAGACCCCCTCCACCGTACACAAATCTCCGAGGCGTCGATTAAGGGAGACGTTCCTCAAGTGAGCGGTCCTGGTTGGACCTCTTCTTGGGAGCATCCTGACCACTACACGTCCGCGTGTTTTTAGCTCACAGTCGTCCACAGCACCCATGACTGTGTTGATAATCTTTTTTGTGGGGCCTTTTTTCATCCTCTGAGGTATAGGTCGTTGTCACTTACCATTAGGGCAACGACTGAGTTCTCAGAAATCTGAGATTTCTCCGACTCTACTCTGATCTGCTGGTTTCTCCTTCGTGGTACGCAACTTACCTTCACACTCGTGCGAAGGCGTGCTGCTAGCAGACGTTGCAGGGCCCGTGCTTGAGAGTCCCCAATAATGTTGGCCCTAAGCACTCTTTTCTTTCGCCAGAGACTTATCTCTTTTCTCTTTCGTCTCCGTATTTCCCTTGTTCTTCTTGTTTTTCTTCTTCTTCCCTTTTTTTCGATCTTCATTTGATTTTTCTTCTGTTTCTCTTTTCTCTTCTTCTCTTTCCACTTTCCCTGGCGCACCAGTAACGCTCGAATCCTCTACACTGGGGTGAGTTGCATTAAGGTCATTGTTTTTCTTCTTTTTTTCTTTTTCTTTTTCTTATTTGTTTGTCCGCAAGGCTGAAGTGGCACTGCCAATGCAGTTTCCGCTCCTTGAGTTGGAGTCTCATCGAGGGAACCACCTAAGTCAGTGGGAGTTTCGTCTCGAGCTTGAGCTGACTGGGCCTCTAGTTTAGAGGCTAGCTCTAGGATTCTCTCCTCGAGACGCCGAATCTGAAGCGCGTGCTGTGTTTCTAGGGTCTGTAGTTTATTTTCCAGTGCCCTAGATTTTTCTACAGAGGTTGTGAAGAGATTTTTCAGTTCATTGTAGTATGCCACTGCCTCTCGGACCTCTCCTTTATGGATGCAGTCGGTAGCCCAATCGACCAGGGTGAGAACGTATGAGTGTCCCTCGGTGGAAAGGGGATGTATCAGTCCAATAAGATCGATAGCAATCCTGAAGAATGGTTCTGATATAACTGGAGTCTTCTGAAGGAGGGCAGGTTGTACTCGTCCTTTGGCAGTGACCTCCTTTTGACATATAGCACAGGTCCTGCAAAACTCTGCGATTTCCTTGGCTGCACCAGGCCAAAAAAATACTTAAATACGCGTTGCGAGGTCTTATTATGGCTGAAGTGTCCTGCAAACACACTTTCGTGTGTTATTTGTAAAATCTTCGCAACCTAGGCCCTAGGGGCGCAAAGGGCCTTGAATGTGGAGCCAACTGGATCCGAGGAAGTACGAAATAGCAAAGCGTCTTCTATCACATACCTCACTTTTCGGTCTCCACGAACCAATTTTGTCTCTCCTCGTTTGGCCTTTTCGCATAAGCGTTGGAGGGAAAGGCAGTCTTTTTGGGCACTGATGAATTGGACGTTATTCAGTCCCTGGTAATCGAAGGGGCATGGGTGCTTGAGAGACGTGGGGGGGCAGGCCCGGGTGACGACAGCTTGCGACACAGCAGTTGGGGAGAGCTGCACAAAACTTAATCGGGGCAGCTACGACGTCGGTCCACCCCGTAAAATAGTGGCATCTTACGTGACAACGGACCACTGAGAATTTATTAGCTCTTCCCAAGAAATCATGTACGACAGCGAATTTCTTATGTTGTGGGTCCCGGGGAAGGAAGCAGCTTGTCTGATACCACTATACAAGTACACCCTGTATCTCTCACCAGAGTGGATACTCTACATCCATTAATGGATCCGGACTCAAATTTGAGCCCACCAGAAGAACTGTTATTAAAAAGAAAGTTCACCTGATGCTCCTGAGAGGTCGAGGAAGATGGCAGAGGCTGAGGCGCGGTAGGCTGTTCAGCAGCGAGAGTTGCGGAGACTTGGTGGACCTGTTGTCCAGGGGCAAAGCGAAAGCGGAAGTTTTGTGGACACTGATATTTGTAGTGACCAGGGGTTTCGCAAGAGAAGCATACAATGGGGTTACTCCGGTAGGGGTTACTCGACGGAGCATTAAAATTTGCGAGTTTAACTTCTTCTTGCTTCTTAGGGTGGTTACCTTTGGGTTTAAAGGGACCTGGGACTTTTACTAAGTGAGGGAGTTTTCTCGGTTGTGATTGTACTTGGTTCTTAGGGGAAGGAGAAATGCTCTGCTTTTGATCCTTAGGATAGAACTGATGATTTGTGGCGTAGAGATCCGCTTCTTCGAGGCAGTCGTTAAAGGAAGAGGAACGCCTATCTTGCACAAATTGACGGATTTTCGCTTGATCTTTACTTAACTCACGCTGCGTTGACAAATTTTCTCCCTCTCTTATCTCTCTCTCCCTCTCTCTCTCTTTCTCTCTCTCTTTCTCTCTCTTCTTCTTGTCTTCGTTGTTTTTCTCTTTTTTCCTCACGTTCATTCCTTTGTTCGCTCTGAACGTATGCGATCAATTCCTTGCCCGAAAGACCCCAAACTTGTCCCTGTTTATGGAACATCTCAAATGAGGAGGAAGACATTTTGGATACGCTGTCAGATCCGCTGATTCACGAAAGAGCTTTACGACCTAACTTAAATTATACGGCGGTGACAAATAATATACACAATAATAATAAAAAAAATAACGAAAATACAAATAGTTACTATGCTGGGTGAGATGCTGCCAGTAAGGGTTATCGAGGATGACCTAACCCTTTTATATTGTAAACCGACCATACAAACAAGAAACAAAATTAAAAGAACACGGGGTCAATTCTTATTTCACCAACAAAATTTTCTAATGTCTTATTATTTGTTTTATCTAACCTTGGGCACTTGGCAATTAGAAAGGGGGAATTTAAAAATTGACTGGTTCGAAACAAACCGCACACCTAATGACACCACAATTAAATATGATATAATATATATACTATATGTCGAGGAATAGGCCGAGGGGTAGTTGGAGTTTCCCCCGACTCTTATATATATATATCTTATTATCCCGAATGCGGAGGAGTCGTCGTACTACTCCTTATACTTCGTTCGGCCCACAAGGGTACCCAGACGAAAAAACTAAAAAACTAAAAAAACTAAAATAAACTAATTATAAATAACATCAAGAAAGATATTAATATAGAAGAATACAACTATTATAAGAAGAATAGCTAGTATACTGGCAATTAATAATACTCCTACCTACTCACTCACACTCACTCCTACCCCCTAATATATATATATATATATGTATGTGTGTGTGAGTATGTGTTAAAAAAACCTCCCATGCTATCTACTCTATTCCCCTGCTTCTCTCACCTATTAGAAGAGAGTTAGAGGGGCTGGCAAGTAAAGTTACTTACGTCGCCCAGATCTTCGCTTGTACATATCTAGAACAGACCCTCCTTTTCAAACTTGTCTCGTGGTTGCTTGTATTCCATGATGTCTTTGTATCAAATTTTGCCTCACCTTTTCGCTGTACTTCGCACAAATTCTAAAATTTATGAAACCACTTCAGAACCCTTTTGTTTCTCTAGCTTCAAGTGTTTACAAATCATGGGTTCGTTTCGATGAAATTCTCAAACAAATTAAACTAACGCAGTAGAATTTGTATTGTGGAATGAGAGCGAGACTAAGTTAGTTAGAAGCAATTAGTGCCCAAGTCGAGCATTTTGAGCATTTGCCTTAATTAATTATATTTTATATGTAATCAATTGTCTACATTTTGACCATTAGGATTACTAATTTGACCCTCATTACCAATTGGTATAAAACAGTCTTTTAATATAAATTATATGATGCTATAAAGAGTATATAGCCTTAGGACAAACAGGCTAACATATACATATACATGAAGTAATACATGCAAAAGAATGAAGCAATGCGGAGAAGAAATATTTCATTTCAATCACTATATCTCTTCAGGTTTTATCAAAAGATAAATTAATATAACAATTGGGTTTGTAGGGGTGAGAGGATGAGGGGGATCCGTAGCAGAGAGGGGTCATAATGAAACTTCCGGAATCCATATATATAAATCATCATTATAAGTACTATTTGAAATAATTTTGGAGCGATGGGGACTAAAACTGATAATTAAAACAGGAAATAGTTTTTACAGTTTCTGACTATTAAAAAATCAAACGCCACTCGACAAAATTTCGAAGTGATCAATTAAATGGTAGCTGGGAATCAATACAGGCAAGTGTTAGGTATTAAATACTAAGGTGGTATTAAATATTAAGGCGAAAATTGAGAAATATTCAGGAATGTTCATCAACAAAGACTAAAGTTTTCAAAACAATGAAATCTTTCTACAACTCTAAGCGAAAAGATGTAGAAATACTTGACACTGGGCAGCGCCGTGCAACTAAAATAGTTCTGGGATTGTGACAGAGATCATGATAACAGTGAGTGGATAGATGTATGTGCATTGATGGGTGAATAGATGAGTTTTGAAAATATTATATAACTTTAAAATTGTTCAATTTTATTTATTCTTTGAGTTTAATAACTCAAATATGACAAGAAACAATGGATTCAAGATATAATTAAGCATTCTGAAACTGATATGACAAAAACATTGTGTTAGGAGGGACTGGCTACATTCAAGATGTCTGGTTATAATTATCAGAAAATTTATTTTTTTAATAACCCAATGTATTTTTTTTTTTGTATTTCATTTATAATGTGACAAAAATTTCTAAAATTTGACGTGGAATAATTTAAAACTCGGAAGTTTCCATTTCTTCCCCTCTAGCGAGTAGTTTAACGCAGACTTGGCTGCTTAACGGACGGGAAACACAAGTATTTTCAACAGGACCTCTGGACGCAATTTAACGTTCATAAAATTTCATGGAATGACCATTAAAAAATTAATATTTTATTTTATTCAGCGAACAATTTTAAGAAAAGAATAAATTTATGTGGAATTTTAAAATGATTGAGGCGTTCGTATTTTTTTTCAGAATTCGTATGTCGGGTTTAAAGGAACTCTTTAGTCAAAATGTAAAGATCTAAAGGAAAAGCAAAAGAATTTATCAATTAGAAAAGATAAAGTAAGATGGTCAGCAGTAAACATAACCACTCGATAAAAAAAAACCTCTACAAGGTAAATTGATTTCTTTGCAAAAGTGGTGAGGGCTACTTGTTCAGGAGAGTTGCACACCCACTAATCTCGAATGTCTTAAGTACTCCACTTAAACTATGTATCTAATACACATTTTCCCTTAAACTAACTTTATACTGCTTTATGAAACCACTTCTCAAGAGCCTCCTCTCTGATGTGTACTCAGTGGTTTACTTGGTTTGGGACAAACCTCTTCTGGTGATTCTGTGGCCGACTCCTTGCCATTAGCTAATGTAATGATGTATGTGGCTGAGCATTTCATGTGGATCCCATTTTTGATGTGCGAAGCCTAGTGCAATTTCCGAGAAAAACATATTTTCTAGACTAATTAGGATATGCTAATTTATGTCGTTTCGGTTTTGATAATATCCTAATCATTTGAGAACCCACCTCTCCCAAAATAACACAACACAATCCAACCACCCTCATGAAAATCCGAGCCAACTTACGCGTAGACCTAACTTCGATACTTGGGAATTAACCCAAGGAAGTATGTAGATATATTTTGAAATTGTCCTTGAACTGCCAGAAGGCAGTGATGCAGCCCAAGTCGCTAAATTTCCAGGAGGCAAATAACGAGGTAAAAAGGCATCCCGAAATCTTCCAAGTTATAAACTAGTTATATATTAGTGTAGAGTAATTAAAACGTAACGCCACCCAAAGGGCCAAGTGGGCATATATATTAAAATCCCTCTTTGGAGAGAGCGAGAGAAAAGTACCAAAAATTGAGGGGCGTGAGAACATTAGTCGTCTGACTAACATGCAAACTGCCGAAGGACTCTGATCTCACCGCCAAGTGGGTAGTAGACTCGAGCTGCACGTCGCAAGTAAGCCGCAAAGGGCCATTAAGCAGCTCTAATAAGAAACTGGCCCCAGCGAAATTTAGGAAGAAATCCATCTAACTGACGGTTTGAACAACTTGCTAGGCAAAACACCCAGTTAATCCCCGGACTCCAAAAGATCCGATTACCTACGAGGTCAGGAGGCCCGCGGTGAGAGCGCCAAAAAGAGGCGTAAGATCCAAAAGACCACCGAGGAGAAATAATGTGACGGTTGTCGGTGCCTCTCATTAAGAAGCAGACCTGGGCTCCGCGGTGTCACCCCACTCCCCCCTTGCGCTCCCCTCAGTGGCATTACCCCGTCCCCCTTAGTTGGGGCAGTCCCCGGGCTATAAATAAGCCCCGTAAGGAAAGAAAGCGATTATTCTGTTAGAGACGATAGAGGACTAGATTTATGAGATTAGTCCCTCGCCCTGTTCCGGACTCGAATTCTAAGATTTAGAAGTTCGTCTCGTTTTCTTATCGGTGCCATACTGATTCATTCTTTGCAAACTTAGCAAAAGGTTTGGCTGGATCAAAATTCCTAAGTACCAAACAGGAATTTCGGAAACAAGATAAAAGAAGATCCGCTCACCCCTTGAGGGACTTTTAAATCGCAATCCCAGTAATTTTGAGAGAAGAAGAATTAATCCCCAAGTAAGTTCCCTTTAATTACTTTCGGGATCATCCCGTATACCAAAACCTAGTTTGATAACCCTGCAAAGTAGACGAGGGTACAAGAAGAACTCAAGAGCTACAAAGAAGAGTACTCCTTGAGCCAGAGAGCACAACTCCTCTCTCCGTCTTTTAAACGTATAACCGGATCGATAAAGTCATAAGAATAAATCGATATCGGTTTCTAATGTCTCAGTGACAACCCCCCTTTTTTTCCTTCAACGCGAAGACGTGTGAAAAATCCAGTATAGCGACATCCGTCAACCCCTGTTCCAATCAAGGTCATGTAAGTCCGAATGACTATATATATTTGTTTTGGATTAATTAGGATTTTAAAAATTTTCCCAAGCTAACTAAGGGAGAAAGAGTTATTTCGTGACTGCTCTCATATTTGAGTTAGACTAGGGAAAGTAAATTGTGGCCTAACTCTGTAACTTAGAGGCCTCCAGAAATTATCTATCTGGCAATTGGTTTGTTTACGTGAGGCCTACTTTGTTTAAAGGCCTCCTTATGAATCCTACAATGATCATTCAGGACACAATTCTATCCCCCTACCCTGGGTAAAGAAGTCCTCTGCTTATCTTTATGTTTAAAGTGTTCAGTTTTAGATTTATGTCGTTTTATCTAGCAAGGTGCCCTTTATCTTTAGCCTGTGTTTATGTTCTTATCAATAAATCTCATTAATGATCAAGGTGAGTGTCTTCTGTGTTTCCCTGAGTGACCCTTAGTTTCTCCGTGCTTTTTTATGTTCAGTATCAAAGTTTCATTTCCATAAGCCAAAACTGCTGAGATTCATAGATTAAATACTTTGTGTTTTAAGAAGCATATAGGCATATCAACTCTGAAGCTGTACTGAACTTTCACACTGCTTTCTTACTCAAATTTATTCTCCTAATTTCCATTTTCCCTTTTCCCATCAAGTGTCACAATCTGTATGAAATATACGTATTATAATTATGCCTGCGCTAAAATATGAGTGGCAATTCTAATTGTCCTAGCTTCTGAAAAACTATTAATCATTATTTTCGTGCTTGAATAATTCGTTAAAAGTCAAACTATAAGACTGGATTGTGTTAATTCTGTTATCATCGACTAGTTCTTCTGGATTAGAAGCAAGTAACACAACCTCAAACAGCAGCACGAATCTAATTTAGATATCTCCCATTAAATCTCAATTCTTTTTGTCCTCATTCCAATGTCCTAGAACCTCCTCAAGCGCTTCACTAAACAGTTTGTGTGATGTGTGATCCCCTGTCTCATTTTTACTGACCCAGTGCAGCCTAAGTAATGATGTTCTGTAACACCGCATGTAAAAACAGCAGTTTACTATCTTCGTATTATCAGGAAATTTGGATATATGGGAAATCATTCCATTATCAAGGTCATTTACTCGTATATTAGAATGAACAACACTGGGCCAAGTACAGACCCCATGTAGTACCTCGCTAATAACTAGGGCTCAGTCCGAATTATCTATTCACTTTATAATTTACGTACGCTTTAGTTTCAGCAAATAACTTTTATGTGGCAGGGTATCAAAGGTTGTTTTGGAAGTCAGGTAAATTATCTCCACTGCTTTGTGGTCATCGTGGAAAAGATTTATTTTAGGAAAAATTTCCATGAGATTACTTAAACACGAGTGTCCTCGCCGAAATCCGTGTTGTATTTCTATTATTAGGTTATTTCAGGCAAGATGATTCGTTATCCTATCTCTAATTATCGAGTGTAAAGTTTACCAATTATAAGGTTAAAAAATTTGTACTTTACTTTTCGTTTATCTAAATTTGTAATTGTTTTTATATGTATACATGGCTACTTATTTAAAAAATGGCACTATTTTTCTTCTAGCATCAATAGTTTTTATAAATAAAGAATATATTTTTATTATCTCAGAAATTTAACTAAAACTCAAAAGATTACACGTCTATATACAATACATTTCCTACAGTAATATATGAAATAAAACAAAATGGTCTGTATACACATATTCAAGTACGCTGATTCCAGAAATGATCTTAGTTATGTCCATAGCTTTTATAGTTTTATCATAATTAACTAACACATTTATTTATAATCTCATAAATTTAATAAAAATTTTTAAAAAAGTCTAAAAGTTTATATACACTAGATTTCCTAATAAATGAAATAAGAACAAAATATTAGCGTGCAATGAAATCCTAAAACGGCATAAAACAGATTTCTACCCTTAGTTCATCTCGAATCAAACGCAGTCGCCCATCATAGCTTCCTTCCATCTCCCCTTATATCTCTTCTCCATAGTTTGAATGTCTTGATAAAACCGTTCACTACTCATGTCCCAAATGGTCTCTAAAGAAGTCCAAGTGCGAAAGCAAGTGGTATACCTGTAGAGACATTATTTAACTAAGTTATCCATAACATACCATTAAATTTCCTAACAGCTATTTGTTGCTCTCAAACTTCGTCTTGTGGTTGTTTTCTTTCAAATCTTTACATGTCAACGTGTGTCTAACTTGTAACCAAATTGAGATGCCACCTTTGACTTTGGTCTAAGACAATTTCGGGAAGATTAAACAAACAGGTTTAAAGGCCTCAGTTTCTGGGTTTAATGCTTTTATAAACTATTTTACAAGATCAAGCTTTATAGGAAGTGTTGGAAGCAATATCTTCTTGGGTGTACCAGGAGTTAATTCACTTCTGACATTCCTTTCTCCATTGTGGTAGTGTTAGTCATCTGCTCTACAATCATATAAACAGTGAAAACAATATATGAGGTTTAAGGGCCTCTGTTTCTGGTCTTAGTGTTTTTATAAACTATTTTACAAGCTCAAGCTTTATATGAAGTTTTGGAAGCAATATCTTCCTGAGTATACCAGGAGTCAATTCACTTCTGAAAATCTTTTCTCCTATGTGCTAGTGTTAGTCCTCTGCTCTACAATCACATAGACAGTGAAAACAAAATTATTTCACATGATCTCCTTGTGTTTCAAACATGAATGTTGGCATTTTGAAATCTCTACATACATCCTAATTGTGTCTTGTGTAATTAATCCTGTCCAACAAAGTCTTTACATTTTAGTCTTCCTTCATGTGAACTGAAATTCGTACAGGAATTTATAGCTTTTCATTTCCATTGCGAAGCAATACAGACTTAAGACGTTTTGTTAAGCTCTCAATAAACAAACACTACTCAGAAAGGTTGTATTTAATGTTTATTTCGCCAAAAAGTCCAGGACATCAAAGCAGTAACACAGCAATATCGCCTTCCAAATCTTAGAAGAGGAGATAAAAGTTACATGTCTTTGTTACTAAGATCTATTAAATTCCACTCCTTGAGACGAGATGTCAAAACCTCGGGGAGGGAGGTCGTTGGTAAAGTTTAAATGGCTGATTAAGTCATCTAGTTCATGCTGCTTAGGAAAATGTGGCATTTGTTTGACCCTTTTACATTAAAGGTAACAGCATTGCTATTCAGCATCTGAAATGAGTTTAAATGAGAAATTGGAATTAATAAATATACACAGTGTAGCACGAAACTATTGGATGATGAAATGCTCAGATACACAACAGATGTTCTTATAAATTTACCTTTCTTACATGTACTAATATACTCGTATGTCTAAAATGAAATAGTAACTGCTATCATGGTGGTTGGTGGGTTTTCTCCAAATGCGAGTAAATTTCAAATGGCATACACTTTCTGCTACTACGTAACCACCCTTCCAATATTGATTAGCAACTTGGACAACATAAAAAGTAATACAAAGGAAAGAGCATACAAGAACAGACCATTCGATTCTTACGAAGTTGCAATCAGACACTACTTATGTTAAGTTTACTAAACTTTGCCGGTTAAAGAAATATTCCCAGACTCGTACGAGTTAAACAGTTTCCCGACAATTTTGGAATCGTTTCCTCTTGTGTAATTATATCGTTCGATTATAAAATTCTTGTTACAGTTCATAATAATTATTCCTTTGATGATTTTAAATTCTTGAATTAGGTCACTTCTTAGTCCACGCTGGGTGATTGGGAAGATATTTAATTCTTGAAGACTTTCCTCATATGGCTTGTTATTTAGAGTAGGTACATTTTACTTTGTTTATATCTTTTTGGTAGTAAGGGTACAAGGCTTGAACACAGTGTTCCAGAAGAGGTCGGACTAAAGGGTTGTAGAGAGTAATTATTACTTCTTTTGATTTGGGCTCAAATGACTTGCTTATAAAATATAGGTATATCTATTCGGACGTTAGATGCCCCTTTTATTTAAAGTGCGAAAAGGGCAGCTCTTCTCTTTTAGCCGTTTGGGTTCAGTAATCTTAGGATAAAGGAAAATATTCAGCTGGATTCTTTATTTCGTCGTAAATAACGGGAACACATCTCGAAAAGGCGAACGGTAAAGAAAACTTCTTCTTACTTCCTGAATAATGACTGCTAATCCTATCTCTAAACGACGATGATATATTTATTGGAAAAAGTACAAGTATTTTATACATTAAATAAATAAATTTACACAATGCAAAAATATATAGTCAAAAGTGGGGAAAAAAAATTGAAAAAAAAAATTTTAGTTGAGGAGAGGAAGAAGTAGTCGAAGGCAAGTACATACAGAGGTTTCTCCTGGAGAAATGAACGCAGGAGCTCAGCTTTTTAACACTTTACGGTTTTAAGTTATACCCACTAACTGGGTTTTAATATATAAGTTAATTATACCCACTAATTGGGTTTCAATTTTTACATTAAATTTGGTTTATATATCGTTTCAATTTTTACATTAAATTTGGTTTATATATCATTGTGTGATTTTGTTACGTTTCATACTTCGTCACTCGAGTTTAAGTTTTAAGATACTGTTTCGCTTACTTTTATTTATAAAATACTTAATTTTTATTCACTGTATTCACATAAAGATTAGTAGCTTTAATTTTATGGTTTCCTATTTATACTTTTCGTTAACTTTTAGATTGTTTAAGTTGTTTTATCACTTGAATGTTTCAATTTACATACTTAATTCTATTTATAATATACTTAATTATAATTCACTGTATTTGTACATTGGTTAGTAGTTTTATTTGTATAGTTTCCTATTTATATTTTTCACTAAATTTTCACTTGTTTAAGTTGTTTTATCACTTGTCTATTAATTGTCTAGTTTTAATTTCATATTTTCCTATTTATATTTTTCACTAAATTTTCACTTGTTTAAGTTGATTTATCACTTGTTTATTAATTGTCACATTTAACTATTTACTTAATTTTTATTCACTGTGTTCACATATTGTTTGTTTAATTAATTATTTGATCAATTATTTACACTTTAATCGTTCAGCACTATTATTTAGTTTAATTATTTACACATTAATTATTTATACTTTAAACGTTTTGCACTAATATTTAGCTATTTTCGCGCTTTACACTTCTTATCACTTTTAATTTTTAGTTTATCGATGAGGTCTTCATTCCGCACTTTATGTTTTTGAAAGTTGATGAATTCACTGTGTGACAGCTTGATTCCGGAATATACATGGTGCCGCTGCATAGGAGGCTCTCCATTTCCCTCGGGGACCAGGGTCCCTCAAAGGTCCATTTGAAGTCACCACTCCTAATGCCCTTTACCAATTGGGTTTGATTTGCTTTTTCGGGTCTACATCCAGTAGTCCCGAAAACTTTTATTTTCAGTTCTTCCCCGTCGAAAAAACGTCCCTTTTCCAGGACTTTGGCTTTTTCGGTTAGGGGAACTGCGGGGTATGAATCATCGTCTTCAGATTCTCCATCCATGCTTTCTTCTTCCACTTGTTTAGGGGGTTTGCTGCTCTTCTTCTTTTTTGGTTTCTTTTCCTTCGGGGGGCTTTTAACTTGCGCGGTATCTTCTTTTATTCGTTCTTGATTCCCATCCTCTTCTCGGTTGATGGTTGGATCTTCTTTCTTCTTTATTTCTTCGGGGTTTTCTGACTGCGTTACATCAATGAATTTGATGTTCAGCACGTCATGGGATGCTGGGTTCGGGGGGAACCATAACTTTTTCTTTACTCCGTTGTTTTTCAGCATAGCGTTGAGCTCCTCCGAAAAACTGCCGGGGCGAGCAAGGTTCGCCAGGTGGGCGACTATGACCATCGTCATAATCTCCTTGCTCTCGGCCGGTAGGATTAATTTTGGAGTGACTCTGTCCGCTGATGGAGTGGCGCTTCCAGGAGTCGAAGTCGCGGTGGCATATGTTGCCTTTGACTTTTCCTCCTTTCGCTGTCTGAGCTTCAACCTCTTGTTCTTAATCGCTTCCTTGCGTAGAGGGCATCTCATGGCCAGAGCCCGATGTTCCCCTCCGCAATTCACACACTTAGGCTTTTCTTCCCGGCAATCTCTCCATCCGTGTCCGGTTCTGGAGCATGTCGCGCAGATTTGTATTTTTGACGGGCAGTCTCGTGTCGGGTGGCTCTCGATGGCCAGGCAGATCTGGCAGTTTTCTATGAAGATATACTCTTCTGCCTCTATCTGCTCTGGGGCGACGCGAAGGTAAAAGCCCAGGAGGCCTTCCCTTAACGCTCTCTGAGCCATCCCGATGGTAGCGAAAGTGACTTTAATGAGGGTCTTGCCTATTTTGTCCACTTTCTCCACCTTTGCCCATGACTGTTTGTCATTCAGCTCTTCTTGTATTTCTTCCGTGGTGTGTTCCGAAAAGTAGGGGTCCACTCTCTTTAGTATGACGGCCCTCCTTACGAGCAGCTCATAGGGGACTACCGCTTCGAGCCCTATCTCGCGGAGGGGTTGTCTGGCCTGGTCTGAAACAAGGGTTTCCACGTCCTTGTTCTTCCAGCAGACTGCCGCCCACCCATTTGGAGTCTCGATGAGACGGGTGAGCTCAATGTTTATTTCTCCGATCACTGTTTGGAAGACCGTTTCTCTTGTTGGTTTCTGTTTCCCCGTTATTAGACGGAGGGGGATCCGTTTGGTGTCCTGGGGGGCGGTGGGACCCATGTCCCCCTTCGGGCAGTGTTGCCCTTCCCCCTAGTGTATCTCACTTTCTTCTCGGGGGGTGGAGAATACCACTCCGTGTTCGTCGAATTGAGCGGCTTTGGCGTTTTGCCGATTCTTGCCTTAACGGTTTCCTCCTTTACCGGATTGGGACACTACGCGCACGACTCAAAGGTACTCAGTACTATGTTTTTTATCTCTAAACGACAAAATACATCTACATAAATAGTCATTCCATCTACTGATAAATATACAAAATTCAACCAATCAGGGTTGAGACACATTTAATTGTGATACTTATGTCCATTTCTGAAATGACAGACTTAAGCGTTAACAAATTGGCCAATCAGCTTTTAGACTTAAGCGCTGCAATAATTGTCTAATCAGCGTCACGATAGATTTAGAGAATGAATAACGCTCAAACCGTTTCGCATATAAACAAGGCGGAAATCCGTGGACTGGTCAGGGGAGGGGGGGCACGGGGATCTATAGCTTTTTGTCCCACTTTCACATTTCATTTCATTCATTTCATTTCCGAGCTTTTAAGCGGTCAATCAGGGTTCGTATCCACTACGCTACCGAATGTGCATTATCGGTTAAGGCTTGGCCAAGCGAACTCGAAAACTGAACTCTTTTCTCTACGAGGTCTTACAAGGAGAATAACAGAAGAAACTCTAAGTAGCATCGACTTAGCAATGTCGCTTTCTGTGACCTTTTACCTTATTACCCGGCACAGGAGACAACGGTTTCGGGAAGCTGCTTCACCGACCGCGTACACTGGGAATTTCGTTCCTCCATTTACAAAAGAGAGAATACTACACATCGGGAAGTTTATCTTCCCATTTACAAAAGACAAAATACTACACACCTGGAAGTCTATCTTTTCATTTACTATGGAGAGAATACTGCACACCGAGAAGTCTATCTTCCCATTTACTATGGAGAGAATACTAGATACCGGAAAGTCTATCTTCTCATTTACAAAAGAGAGAATACTACATACTGGGAAGTCTATTTTCCCATTTGCAAAGGTATGATTGTGGTTCAATGTGTGACCCGTTTAAATTTTTACTCGACTGTTATACTTGCTTCGACCCGCACAATAAATCCAATAATTTTTTTTTTTTTCCTTCTTAGTAGCTTCTGTGCATTGTTAACTGGGTTTTAGCTTACTTGATACTGTTTTTCCTAAATCTGCTTCCTTGTTACCGTTTCTCCCGAATCTGCTTTCTTGTCTACGCTTTTCAATCGTGTCCTAATCATTGAATAAGATGAGAGGTTTTTATTTTTATTTCCTATGTGGATCACTTTGCATTTATCTAGGTTGAAGCACATTTGTCATATTAGGCCCAACATGATAATTTGCCTAATTCTATTGCATATTTTCTACTTTCTTATGTGAGTGTACAGCATTGGCGATTCTTCTAATATCCGCAAACTTTGAGATTGTGTCCGCTCCCGGACCGCCCGCACGCAGGGATATTGAGCTCGCTCACTCGAAAGACTCAGCCTACGCTACTTTCGCATTTTTCATCGCTGGAATCTGACATTTTTCCCCTGGTACTCATAAAAAACTTTATGGCTGCCTAAAATATCCCCCCCCTACCATACACACACATACACTCCCGCCTTCTGAAGCGTTGCCGTGTGTACCGCCACTCATAACCTAATTATAACTCTGCCCGTCATTTTACAAGGCATAATTCGAGGCGATTGGGAAAGCAGGTTTGTGGAATAGCCCACTGTGGAACCTTCCGCCATAGGCACCCCAGACAAGAGGCGATGCTGCAACCGTTGGGGAAAAGGTCTCTCTATGCCTAGCGACCCAACCAGGACCATAGAGGGACATACAGCCGTCTCTATGTATGCCGGACGCAGCCTCGATAAGCAAACCCCAGGAGGAGCGGCACCCCGAGTGGTGGTAGTTAATTCAATCACCACCCATCATCAAGCCCGCCATGAGTCATCCTTCTGAAGGGTCTTCCCTGGTCCATAACCCCATCCATTCATCATTTTCACCCAGGCAGTTACACCGGCCACGACGAAGACTGGGGGCGGTGGGATCATTCTCACTTTCTCATTCATACCACAATAAAGTAAAAAAAAATTATACCCAAGAAAGCACGGGTACGAAGACAAGAGAGCAGACCTCCAAAAAGAAGGCTACCCACGAGCCACAATGGACGACCATGAGGGTGCGAAGAGGGTACCTCTTCGTATCCTCTCCAGGAAGGAAAAGCCCACGCGTGAAAAGACCCTACAAACGATCTACGTTGAGATAGGAGTAATTTTACTCAGGCTGAAAGATCAATACAATGCGTATGTGGCACTTTGTGACACACAGAAAGACCTGGATCTCCTCCTTAGTGAAGACGCAGCGAAGAAATTAGCAAAGATCGGTATCGCCTCCCGTACACCCCCAAATATAACAACGAAAAGATCCGTCATATGCCAAAGACTCGATTCGTGGGTCGGCACCCACTCAGCTAGGAAAATAAAAGATGAAATAAAAAAGAACAAACTTGGGCCAGAATCGAAGACATTATGAAATTCAAAGACCAGAACGGTGAAGAACATCAACACGGCCTGCTTGCCTTTTACACCAAGATCTCTCCTCCTTGATTGGAGGATGAGATCACTCTATTAAAAAATTATTTTTAATGAAGTGAGAACAGCATAGTGAGAGGAGGTTATGAGAAGGAACAAAAAAGAGACATGATGAGTACATAAAAACTATATAAAGCAAATATATTTCAGGTTGGGTGGGTGTGGGGGACGAAGCGTTCAGGTCAAGAGACTGAGACCGAATGAGGTCTCTCGCCTTTTTTTCATTTTGTGTATAGAAAGGACAGAGAGGGATCACTGCGTAACACAGGCGAACAGGCAGTCATAGAGAAAAGGTTGTGGAAATAACTTGAGAAAAGATAGCAAGAGTTGATAGCTCGGTGGCTAGATACCGATGTGTGGTGTTGGTGTGGTTTCGTTGGTCTCGAAGTTTTGTGACTGGACGACGGTTGGAGGTTGGTCAGGAAGGAGAGGCTGTCTGCTTAGTCGGAAACGCGTTATTCATGATGCCTTTATTTTATGCGAAGAACGGTATGGGTTGCAGGTGGTCATGGGCCGCGATGTATCGCGGTGCCATCGCATACCGTTTTACATGTAGTGCGCTGTATAATGGGTCTCTGGCGAGTTTCCCGGGTTGTTTTGCGAGTCTGGCGTGAGCATATGTGTTGAAGGGTGCTAATTTGTTGTTGTCGTGTAGTGTGGCCATTCTCGAGTACAAAGGAGAGCGGCAAGCGCACTTCAGATCAGAGTTCTGAATGCGCTGAGCATTCCACTTCCACGTGTCACTCGCGGCTATGAGTGACAGTGGGGGGTACGTGAGAATAGGTCGCACGAGTGTTTTGTAAAGTTGTAACTGTAGTTTTTTTCCCGCAGCGTAGAACCTGCTCAGCGATGTGTTTGCCCGTAAGGCTCTTGCTTGTGTTATGTTCTGGTGTATATTGAACCTGAGGGTCTTGTCGAAAGTTACCCCAAGGATTTTTGTACGTTGTGTATACTCGAGCCTTGTTGGGTTTAGATGGTTCATGTCTGGTGTGTGTGAAATTTGTAGGTTGTGCATGAAATGATCTCTTGCGCCGTAGAGTGTCATCTGTGTCTTCTGAGGATTCGTGACAATCAGCCATTTATCCCCGTAATCTGTCTTATCGTCTAGTATTGTTTGGGCGTGGATAGCGATTTCTTCTGGACCACGGCCGCTGACGAGAATGGTCTCGTCATCGGCGTAGGACACTGTGTATGTGTGACAGCAGTTATCGGGTGGGCGTGATATGTCGTTTGTAAACATAATGTATAGTGTGGGTGCCAGTACGCTTCCTTGTGGAGCCCCTGGGCGTGGTGTGAAGGGTTGTGCGAGGGTATTATTGTATTTTATGTGGCATCTCCGTTCAGTGAGGTAGTGCGAGAGGAGCCTTCTACTGCAGAGAGTTAACTCCGTATTTTTGGCGAGTTTCCAACGGAGTCCCTCATGCCACACTTTATCGAAGGCCTTCTCCACGTCCTTGCTGATGGAGAGTGTCTTTTGATGCACCAAGCGTTTTTTCTGTATTCTGTCATGAACGATGGTCACGGCCGCCTGAGTGGACCGGCCTCTCCTAAACCCATATTGGTGGGGGGATAACCAGTCCCTCTCTTCCAGGTATTCCCGTAGGCGGCAGTTGATCATGCGTTCGAGTATTTTTCCTAGGTGCTCTAATAGAGCAATAGGCCTGTAGTTGTTTGGGTGTTTTGGGGCTTTGTTCGGTTTGAGTAGAAGTATGTTGTGAGAGACTTTGAATATTTTAGGGAAGTGACCTGAGGCTAGTGAGGCGTTGAATAGATGTGTAAGTGTGAGGTATATGTTTTCTGGGAGGTTGTGTATTAGTGTAGCTGGAAGCCCGGAAGGGCCGGGGGCGCGTTTTGGTGTCGTTTTCATGTAGTGTTTTGTTTCATCGACGGTGATAGGAGTGGTCAGTGTGGATGTGTAGTCGAGCAGCTCCATTCGTATCAGGGGAGCGGGCCTTAGCTTGTGAGCATGGGCCTGAAACCACTCATGGACTTCCTGGAAGTGCTCCCGCGCGTGTGGTTTGGGTGGGTTGTGTGTATGTACTGTGTCCCAGTGGGACCTAAATGCGTGGAGGATGACGTTAGTGTCTGTGTTTGGTTGTTTACTTGGATGGTGATGGGTTTGGGTGGATTGGTGCCTAGCAACCTTTTTACGTGCCGCCAGAAAAAGAAGGAGTTAGTGCAACTGGTGCCGTCCTCGATGCGGACGACCTCTCGCCACTGCCGGTTCCTATCTAGCTGCACGCACTGTAGGATGCGGGCATGTAAGTGATTTATGTTGTGTTGTCGTGGGCCTCTAGTGTAGTGATTGTTGTACTGTGTGATCAGTCTCTGAGTGTGTATGGAAAATGTGAAATGTTTTATGCAAGTATAGTTTTTTTGTGGAGTGTAGGTTGCGTGCTGTGGTTATAGTGTTTATGATTAAGCACCAGTGGTTGTCTAACAGGTCTGGATTGGTGTGCTCCAGGTCGAGGTTTTGTGGCGTGTTATCTGTTATGTGTCTTTTGAACTCTTCCCAGTTTGTGTTTTTGTAGTCGAAGAGAGGTGGTGTAGGTATGAGTATAGGAGATGTGGATATGGTAAGGCATATAGGTATGTGGTCAGAGAGTACGTGGGGACCCGGTGAGATGTGCGTGTAGAAGCGTGTAGCGTGGTCGGTGCGGAAGACCAAGTCCGGAGACGTGGTACCTCCGTGAGGACCGAAGAATGTTGGGAAGGCCGGGCCGATGTGCTCGCAGCAATAACGCGGCAAGGCACCGGCCAGGTACCTTCCTGCATCATTTGTGGTGTTTGAAAGGAGTGTTGGGTGAAAGGCATTGAGGTCCCCCGCAAAGCAGTTAGGGAAGTTGTGGTTTGATAGATCCCGAAGTGGGACTTCTATGTTTAATTGTAGGCGTGGTAGTCTGTAGTGTGTAGCCAATAGAATGGGGCCGGAGCTTGTTTGTACTTTGCAGGCTAGAAAAGAGTCGTCTTGTGTTTGGATGAGGGAGTGGTGTATCGAGCGCTTTACTAGGATCACTGATCCTAGGTGCAGCGCCTGTGGAGATAGGTACGTGTGGTAACCTGCGATGCGGAGTCTGTTGTTGGGAGGATGTATGCTAGGCAAGTTTAATAGTACTATGTCAGGTCTTTGTGTGTTTAGGACCCAGTTGGCAACTGCGTACGTTTAACTGTGTCACGTTGAGGCGACCTATTGTCGTGGGCGGAGTGCACGTGATGCTGATTTACCTGGGACCGTTCTTCTCTCCTTGGTTATTGCCCAGGCAGCGTGAGGAGCTAGTACCTTTACCCGTTTCGGCTGTTGTTTGTGGGGGTTGTTAGCGATGTTGTAAGCGGTGTTGTTGGGTGGGCAAGCCGTGGTGGAGGGGGGGGGGGTGTCCTGTGAAAGGAGGTTTCGAGGTAGCGTTCTTGGAAGCAGGGTTGGAGAGGGTAGAGTCTAGGAGGGAAAAGTTAGGAGCAGAGGTGGAGGGGGTAGAGCTAGGAGATGAGGGACTAGAGATAGTCGGGAAGGTGCGGTTTATGAGAGGTGGGGTGTTGGGAGAGAGAGGAGGTTGGGACGAAGAAGGAGGAGTGGAAGGGGGAGGAGAAGGAACAGCAGGAGGGCGGGGGTCGGCTTTACGCGCGGTTGTGTGTGGGGGGGGGTCGTGGTAAAGTTCTTGTTTGGTAAGGGGTGTTGTGGGGGGTGTGGGGGGCTTATGGGAGTTGGAGGCTGTGAGAGGGGGGCTGGGGACGGTTGGAGGGAGATTGGTGGCAGTAGGGGGGGGGAGTGGAGGTTGCTGAGGGTGGAGTTCTGGAGGTAGAAGGGAGTTTAGGTAAAGAGGTGGAAGGAGTGGGATATGTGGAAGGAGCAGAATGAGGAGTTGGGAGAGAGGTGGGAGCAGTAGGCAGAGGGGTAGGTAAGGAAGGTGAAGTGGCGAGAGATGCAAGGACAGAAGGGCGGGAGGAGGCGGGAGCGTCGTGAAGGTGGGGGCCGGTGGGTCCATCGGGAGAGGTGTACGTGTCTACCGGAGTGGGGAGAAGTGCGGATCTCCTGTGTGTGTGCTCGTCGATTAGAGCGAACACCTTCTCGGTGAAGGTGATCTGCTCTAGTCCGTGTGAGGCGAAGAGTGCGTTGAGTATCTTTTGCGTATAGTCGGGGGTCACCCCTCGATATCTCCTTTGCCACCGTTGAGAGCAAGGCGGCCAGGTGTAACTTTGGGTTTGTGGTCTCGTTAGGTGTGTGATGTGGAGTAGGGGTGGGTGTGTGGTGTGGGGTGGGGATGGGTGTCGGTAGTAGTGGAGGTCTCTGGATGTAAGGTGCTAGGGTGGGGGCGGGTGACGGGATATGTGGGTGACTTGGGGGCGCTGCTGGGTTTGGGTTTGTCTGGGGTGGGAGAGGGGGAGTTGCGGACACCGTTGCGCCGGCAGCTGCGGCGAATGTTCTTGTGAGGGGATGGGGGACGGGGGCGGAGTGTGTGGTTGTGTAGATGGGTTGTGGACGCCGTATAGCCGCTATGGCGTCATAGCGGGCCGTACTTAAATAAGGGCATTTTAGGTTAACGACGACATGGTCGCCGCCACAGTTGGAGTAGAGGAGTGTGGTGGCAGTGCATGTGGTGTAGTGGTGCCCCACTATACTGCACTTTGAGCAGACTAGGTCTTCTTGACATGTACGTGTTATGTGTCCGGTTTTGTAACACCGATGGCATTGTGTTGGTCTTATGTTATGTTGAGACTCTATGTTGTGTGGGTATGATAGTGTGCCGCAGACCTTAATACCTTGGTCTAGCAGCAGTGTTTTGCTGTTTTCATCGGACAGTGTGATCACTGGCCAATGTTTAGTACGGTTAAAGTACAGCTCTGTGATGACCTCCTGCCCATACTTCTGTCTGAGGTGTGTGCGGAGGTCATCGGTGGAGAAGGCCAACCATAGGAGGCTGGTCTTTGTAATACGTATCTGGTGTCTTTTTAGTACATCGTCAGCTAGTTTTGTTTGAAGGTCTAGTGCGGCGAGTGTGTCAGATGCATTTTGGTGGAATGTTACTGCATCCTCCTGTGAGCGGAAGACAAGCTTGTGGTCTCTATGTGTTTTTATAATGTTTGTGATGGGGGTGTCATGAGTAGCAGCTAAGTTTAGAAGTGTATGTTGGTCATTCGTGGTGGGGGCTTTTGTCTTTTGTGCGTAGTAGTATGAGGTGTGACGTGCTAATTGCCATTTTGCTTTACCTTATTTTCTTTTTCTCTCTTTTTATGGGGCTCCCCCCCCCGCCGGTAACAACCCTATGAAAATGACTTGGATATGGTGATAATGGTGATATGGTGATATGGATATGGTGATGATGAGTGAGTATGGACCTGGTTGGGCTCCTCAGAGGGCGTGAAAACATGGCTGACTTAATAATGACTGAAGCCCGAATCAACTGACTCCAGTCGGGGTGCCACCCCCTCTATTGGGTTTTTGGTATTTCCCAGTTACGTCCGACATCTGACAGAGATAGTAGAGTCTCTCTCTGTGGTCTTGGACGGTGCTGCAGGGTAGGGTGCTAAACCTCCCCACGTCGGTAACTCTGTCCCAATTCAGGTTTGCTCCTTCCTTTGGGTTCTGCAGCGAGCTAAGCCTCAGACCTCCTTTCCCCAAAGTTTGCAATTATGCCTTTTCTAAGTAGAACGGCATAGTTACAACGGAGCTCTAAGTGTAGAGTCACATTCACAGAGCCATATCACGGCAGGGCAGGGATGTGGGGGGGTTTAGCACGTCATACCGCTATGACGCGCCAGGAAAATGAAGGAATTTTTATTCAGGGGGGTGGGGGCAGGAAGGTGATTGGCTTGAAGATCTCATAGGTACCATAGATAGCTGACTGCCTGTAGATTACCGTCCACGGTTATGGCTTGCGGAAAATCGGAAGGTTTTGGAGGTGACTTTCCCTCGACTTTTCTTCCTTTGCCGTCTGTGACTTTTCGTAGAGCAGAGATATGAAGATTCTTAGGCAGAGCCTAAAGGCCCCGCAGGTCGTCAAATAAATTTACGAAGGTGCGGAAGACTCGGTCTGCTTCGTTCTTGGGGAAGGACACATATCGTATGTTAATAGCAGATTTTTCAAAGATCGCAGAAATTTCTAATAGCGTATGCATCTGAAGTTTGTTTAAGATTTCCGGTGGTATCTTTCCTCTTCTGGTATTAAAAATGGCCCCCATGTTATCATTTAGTAACCTAGCTTTAGGGAAAATTATCAAAGCTAGCCACAATGTAATTGATTCAAGGGTGAAAATGTTAGAGGAGAAGAGATTAGAGATTTCCCAACCGCATCCCCCCCCCCACCGATGGCCGATCCCCGTGGAAGAGGCATCGTCAAAAACCGTTATACGGCTAGCCCGGGGCCTACTCCAGAAGACCCGCCTCCCGTGGAGGCGAAAACGCAGTCCAACAATCCTTTTAAAACCCCCTTCCTTTACAAAGAAGTTTGAATATGCTAGGTGTATCCAGAAAAGGGGCATTTTTAGAAGTGGAATTACAAAGTTTAAAACTCCTGCTAACCTAAGCCAAAAGTACGGTTTATCTAATAATATTTCATAGATTCTAGTAAGCTTAAGGCTTTAAAGAATTTTATCCAACAGGGAATGAGATTTTTACAAACAATTTATCAATGTTAATATATATTCTTAAGTATAAAAGTTCCTTTTTTTGAACAAGAGAGTATTTTTCAAAGTTTATTTTATGGGAAGAGTCTAAGTATTCGTCTAGTGCTGCTAATACATTATTCAATTTTTCTACTACTAAAATATCATCAATATAGGTATCAATTCTTACTTTGTGTAATTTTGCAATTTTATTACCAATACACGACATTATTGACTGCATTATAAAAGGGCTTTCAGTAAAGCCCATTGGCAGATTAGTAAAACAGAATTTACGATTACCAATTTTAATACCGAAATTCCTCTGGGCTTCGGGATCTAACTTTATGTGGTAAAACCTATGTTTTAAGTCAATTTTTATGGCAAATTTCTCCTTATTAAGATTATTGAACACTTTCTTTACATTAGGGAGAGCAAAACGTGGAGGCTTAAATTTATTAGTTAGGTCAGACATATAATAGATTATACGGACTACTGGCAACACCTTTGGTACAACGAATATCCTATGTGAGTATCTGATATTATTACATTCTTTAATTATACCTACCTTGAGCATTTCAACAACGAATTTAGTAATATGGTTACCTGAAGTTACAAAATGGTTATAGTCTTTAGGAAAGGATATTTTAATACCTTTGTTTTGGACACTCTTAATTATGTTATTTGAACCAGGCACTTTCGAAAGATCACCAGTGTCTAAATTACCTAATGTTAATGGCTGAAAGTAATCTGTAATTTTCTTTTGTCTAGCATCTAGCGGGTCTTGAAGTGGAGAGACAACTTCTTCTCCATCATCATTATCGTTATTGTAATTATTGATTTTATTATTACTATTGTTATTATTGTTGTTATTATTGTTAGTATCATTGTTACCCCTTCTATTAGGATCCAAGAGGTCCGGGGGCCCGCTTAACAAATCGGGGATTACCCACGATTGTATAGATGCCACTGAACTTTCACTCACTGAAAGCGATATGGCCGGTACGTTAGGAATCTTAGATACACGATTATAAATGTGGTTTAAATTTACCGGTTGTTCTATTATATTTAGTGCACCCAGCTCTGTGGTCGCTTGCTCGAAAAAATCCTGCAATCGACTAGCAGCTGGATCGTGTTGGATTTGAGCTAGAGCCGGGTGTTGAGGAATTACCTCTTTGTTAATCACTAGATTTATATGACCCCTTAGATTAATGTCTATAACAGATCCTGTATGCCTAAAAGAGCAGTATGGCCAGCTAGATTATTATTTTCTGGCACTTGCAAGTCCTCATAGGAAGAGGCTGCACTAATATCACTTCACTCTGTTTTACTGTTTTTACTAAGTCTTCGAGTACGGTATCCTGTGGCGTTCATTCGTTGAAAGAAGGCATCTGTCTTCCTCCTATTGAGGAGCTCGCGTGCGACCCCTGCCATGACCTCGACTCATCGGGCCATATCCCGTTCGGCCTCGATTGCTCATTGGGGCAGGTCCACAGGAGGAACCATAGCTGTACCTCCAGGTACTGGTGAAGCCGGTGCGGGTTGAGAGTGCCCTGTCGGAAAGGACAATACCAGAGTGTGAGATAGCCCTTTCCCGGGCGTCACAAAAGGCCGGTCCCCAGTTGTAATTCAGGACTATGTAATATAGACGGAGGCGTGACTTCAGGGAAGTGAGTTCTTCTTCCGAGAGGAAATCCCTAAGGCGATATAACAGTAACAACTGTTGTATCTCTTCTCTATCTCGTCGTTTGTTTCGATTTAGGTGTTTTTCAAGTGCTACGCCTTGGACCAGCACGCAACCATAGATTGCCAATTCAACGGAAAAACTTGCTCTGAATGCTCAAGCAAAGACCACCGGTGGAACGAATGCAGAGCAGCCGAAAAAAAGTGCCTGAACTGTGGAAACGGCCACAGGACACCTGCAATGTCTTCCCTAATAAAAAAGCAAATAATAAAGAAAAATAAAACCGAATTTTTCAAAAGAAAAAAAAAGGAAAAATAATACAACATACGCCACCACAATGGCAGGAGGACCAACGCGAGTTTCTACTTCACAAACCACCACCGTGAACATCCAGGGAAACATGCGGCCCGACCTCATCCTTTGCATTATGCACGCTCACTTCATGAATATTACAAAACCTGATCATATGCTACCAAACTAAACATTATACTTAAAAAGATCGGCCTAAAGAAAATGTAGTTCCCCGAGAACCCACTCTTAAGCGAAATTTACAACATAAACATGAAACCAAACGAACAAGAAAAAACACTGAGAACCAAGAAGAAAATCAAATGGAGACCAACCAGGAAACCGATGAAGAAAGATCTGACGAAGAGAGTGTAAAAGCAACCAAAGAGATTGCACAAAACTCGAGAAAGAGAGACAAAAACAAAAACCTCAACCTAATACTCAGGAACTCAATATTAGAATATACTGCTCCCATGCAAACCCCCTACCCAAAACCTGCAAACAAAAAGAAATCGTAGAAGGATTGGTCAAAAGAAGATATAAATAGGATTATGACGCAGATGCGGACAAGACAGAAGTCCACAATGCCCTCAAGCAGGAAATGGTCTTAATTGTCCATGGATCACGCGATAATATCTTCAGCGAAAAATTTAAGAAAAAACGATTTGGCCACACTCGTTCTCCAGCAAAAACCGAGAAAATTAAAGCAGGTAAAGAGAGCAGAAATTAAAACCATAATGTTCACGTACCAACGCAAACTAAAAGTATTTACGCTAAACGTGAACGGCTGGATGGCGAAGAGAATTATTTACTCAAATATAATTAGACAAGAAGACCCAGATATAGTCATATTAACCAACATCGTATCAACACCGAAGTCGAAGCAATAAAAATACCAAATTATAGGATCATATCTACCAACTATACCAAACCAGATATGACGGTGTATTGATAGGAATAAAAACTGGTATTCACTACACCGAAATAAAGGATCTAGAGGAATCCTACCTGGCGATAAAAATTAAAATGACTATAGGCGATCTAGTAGTAGTCGGAGCTTATCAACCCCCAAGACGTTCAAATTTACCCATTCCCAAACTTTATTAAACTCTTTCGCCGAACAAGCTCTACAATTCTGACAGGAGATCTCAACGCCAGATGCAGAGCAGCAGGCTACACAACCCATATGAACGGCACAGGCAGAACCCTAGAACTACTGGCGTAAAGAAATATAGTCCAAAGAGAATGACCAAACTTCCCGACATTCCTAACCAACACATCCTCCACCACCCCAGATATAGTTCTCACCAACCCCAATTTTAACTTCAATCACCATACCGAGCGCAGGCCCGCAACCCCATCCGACCACCTTAGTATGGTCTCAACTATATCCACCTCACCCATCCAAATTAAGATACCAAAAAGGAAATCACTCAGCAGAACAGACTGGGCCAAATATAAAGACTACTTAAGCACTATAGATACCAAGAAACCAAAGTAATAGAGTCCGAAATACAGAAGATAAGCGAAAAATAATAGAAGCCAACGCAATGTATACACCTAAAATAGAATACAGAACCGTCCCTGCTCCGAAGGGGGAGGATGAAATTTTACGGAAAAATGGAGGAACTTAAAACTGACAAGAGAAATAACGGATCTGGGTAATACGATGGAAAAATATAACAGGCTAAAAACCATCAGAAGATAATTGGGGATAATGGTAAAAGAAAAAGCAATTCAAGTATGGAATAATATAATCAGGAAAATGGACATCGAAAGGAATTCAAACAAATTTTGGACGCAATTTCGAAGACTGCGAGGAAACCAACCAAAAGAAATAATAAAGATCAAAGTGCAAGAATGCGAAGTGAAGCAAAACGGAGAGCTGCAAGATCACTTCAGAAGGCAATGGGAACAAATTTTGTCGATTTGTCCAGAAGAGAACCACGAATTCGATAGAGATTACTAAGAGGAAATAGCTCGAACAATTGAGAACCAATAAAACAACATCAAACCATGCGCACAGTTTGACGAGGGGAGACCCATCCGCTCGGAAGAGGGAATGCCGTTCACAATGGAAGAGTATTTGACAGCAATCAAGTCATTTAAACAAAGGGCACCAGGATTAAGTGGCATAAAGAAGGCGCACCTGACAAATATACCAAACAACGTGCACGAAGTAATCTTAAGGATTTTCAATGCATGTCTGAATTCTGGATACTACCTACCCCCAGGCCTTCAAGACGGCAAAGATGATCTCCCTGCCGAAACCGGGTAAACCAAAACACCAAATCGAAAGCTACCGCCCAATCTCACTACTCGAGTTTCTCGGGGAAACTCCTCGAAAAGCTCCTCAACTTAAGGTTAATAAAACACCTTGAAACAAATAACCTATATAACCCACAACAGCACGGGTTCAGGAGCAAGAGAAGGACGGAAACCGCGCTGGCAGTAATAACGGAAAAAATTGCCATAGAAATAGCGCGGGGCAACAGAGTGGACGTCATACTCCGCGACGTTTCCAAAGCTTTCGATAAGGTATGGATCCCCGGTTTACAAGCAAAAATCACCGCCCTCAACATGGATACCAATTTAACCAAAATATTATACCACTAACTGATAGGAAGAAAAGCAATTCTGCAATTAAATGGCCAAATAGGTGACACATTCGCTCTACTGGCGGTGCTCCTACAAGGAGGGTGTTTCTCTCCAACCTTATATACCATATATAACCATGACCTGCCCCAACCAAAGAATCTGTGTGCGATGTACATCCAATTAACGAATGAAATGACACAATTATCTTAAGTAATAGACAAAACCCAAGAGATATCGCCCAAAGGACAGGGAAGGAAATCAAAAACAAACGATTTCGAAAAAAAGAAACAAAATTAAAACAAATTCAGAATTATTCCAATTAATCGAATAAAAACAGCTACAATTAGAGTCGAGGGGGAAGAATACCATTACAACACGGAGGGGAAAGTCGGACTCAAGCTAACGACGAATGGGTATGTCTTCCGCCTATCAAAAAAGGTAAGTGAAGCAAAAACAACAATGTTTACACTGCTACAATTTCATGACCTTTCAAGCAAGAATAAAAGAAAATTATATACAGCTCTCGTCCGTTCTAAATTATTATATCCGATCATACCTACTCACATGCTGAGTAAAAATCAGATACGAAAGGCCCAAAAATAAAAGAAGACAGGACCGAATAACTTCAAAGGAACTGCATAGAAGAACTGAACTTGAACCTATCAACACTGTATTCCACAAACGAGCTAAAAACCTGTGGGTAAATTTAAATGAAACTTTACCCCAGAAAGAACTAAACAAAATAATCGTACCAAACAATGAAATCCGTCAGATAAAATACAGGAAGAGATTTGACGGAACCAAGAAGAATACAACGTCGAATGTAAACCCAATCTATAAATAACACAAAGTGACCTACTGAACAAAGACCACCGATATTGCCCACCAACGAAGAATGACACACTAAAGAGAATACGAATAAAAAAGAGTAATGAGAAATACAAAGAAGGAAATATAAAGAGCATATAAATATAGGAAAAAAATAAATATAATAAAACAAAAAATAAAGAGCTCATAGGAGCAATGTATAACAAAGGCTCTAATGCTTAAATTACAAGCCTCAAATATAAAAAAAAATACAAAGCAAAATAAATGCAAAACGAAAGCGTTTGCCAGGCAACCTCGCACAATTCACTATATCATTATCACCTTCACTGAATCATCGCCATATATCACCCGTAACTCATAACCATCCCATAAACACACACACCACGCACAATATCTCTACCTTTCTCAGTCTCTTACACCTTCACCTCTTATACTATCCCGATCCCTGTCGCTGTTGTAACTTAGCATAGGAGTGCTGCTCCTAGCTGCACTTACCCATGTCTTTGTATCAGTTTTTCCAATCTGTAAAAGAACAAAAACTTTACAAGAATTTTCAGTAACTAATAATAAATTAAGCTGCAATAAAAGCCACAAGAAGAAAGTTAGTGAAAAACACTCATGCTACAACCACTCACCACAGGGTGGCGTCGGAAAAGAAAGAAATGATGAAATAAGAGATTCAGATCGGGGAAGGACATCACTCTTAACCTTTACCGGTTTAAGTTACAAAACAATCGAGATTTTCTAAGCTCATAGGGTGGCCTAATGGATTTAAAGAAAGATAAAACCATGTGAGTTAAATAGGCTATATCAATATGATCTTTAAATTTAGAACCAAGGCCCAGTCTACGTACGATAGTCCAATTTTTACTTATATTGTTTAATTTTTTTGCATTTTAAAGGTAGAATGCTGTTAGGTTTTAATTACTTCATACACTTCACAGTCATTTTTTCGTCTTAGCCACAAGAAAAGTATAAGCACATATTAAAATACGAGAAAATGAGATTAATTCCCAAGATGAACCCAAAAATGCATACATAACACGTTCTCGAACGTTTTTAACTGACAAGACAGGATTAAAACCTGGTTCACGCCTGAAAAATGTATGTAATTTTACTAATTTATAATAAAATTCAGAGTAATAAACTTTTATTTGGTATGTTTAGGTAGTTTCATGTAATGTCAGTCTCATATAATGTGAAGAATTTAATTTATCGTAAAAGGAAGGTTAAAAATCAGATAAAAATAAAGTTAGCTGTTACCAACTCAAATTTGACATTTTTAGCCAAATCGGGCTTTAAAACTGGCTTAAAACAGCCGCGGCAATTTCATTCAAAAAAGTCGTCTTTGCTCCTGCTCAAAATCGCGGAAACTTGGCGGTACGACTTTGTTTAGTGCAACTTTTTCAAAACATTTGCGACTTTGCGACTTCAAAATTCATAGTGAGGCAAAATCGCAACCCGTTGCCGCAACGCCCAGCTCTGATTTATAAACACTTTACATTTCTGTCCGAAGGAGAAAGTAGTCTTCCGATGAAAAGACCGCAGCTGGAAGTAGATCGACTGTCTCGGGAGGCAACGCAGCCAGAATATGGTAGAATTTTGTCTCTTCTCGATGTATCTTTGAGATGTGGAATTACACCTCAACAATTTTGAACCATCCCGCGACTGATGCTTCATTAAACACAGGCGGTCTGATGGTGATTGCGTTCGCGAGGTCCACTTCGTGGTGTGGAAGAAAATGAACAGCTTGTTGCCCGTTCGACGAAGAGCGTCACCAGTTACAGGTTTGTCTATTCGGACGTTAGATGCCTCTTTTATTTAAAGTGCGAAAATGAGAGCTCTTCTCGCATAACAGGCTGGGTTAAGTAATCAAACGAGCTTCCTTAGGATAAAGGAAAAGATTCAGCTAGATTCTTTATTTCGTCGTAAATAACGGGAACATATCTCGAAAAGGCGAAAGGTAAGGATAACTTATTCTTGCTTCTTGAGTAATGACTGCTAATCTTATCTCTAAATTGGAAATTGGACATAAAAAGTGCAAAAAATATACATACATATGATTACAGCGTGCACCCATATATGCACATATATATAATAGTAGTAGATGGATAGATAAAGATATAAATCCCTGGTGAAAAGGTACAGATCCCTAGTGAAAGGTTATTGCAGACTAAAGTTCCCTGGTCAAAGGGAATCACAGGCGTTTTTCTGAAATTGGTGTTCTTCTCGTTGTTTTGATGTTTTTATTTTTTCAAGTTTTTGTGTCTCTGTAGTTGTTGTTGTATCTGTTTTTTCTTGTTTTGTGATAGTATTACATGTTCGTTAGTGTGTTTTGTTTTGTTTCATGTATATTCTAGTAGTTTTCTTGTGGTATTCAAGCCTTTGTAGATGTTTTATGTGTTTCTCTTGTTGACTGTAATTGTTTTTGTTTTGGGTGTTCTTCTTATTATCAGATTCTTTGTGCGTTGGATTGTTTTTGTTGTCTCATAGGCGTGGTCTTAAGTGTAAATAGGTTTTTCCTGTCTTTCAATCTGTTCTTTACTGCTAGTAAAGTTTCTCGTCCTTCTGTATCTGTCCTCCAGCGGAATGTATATGTGTCTTTGTCTGCTTTCGTCCGTCATGCATCCCGGGACTTTCTCCCAGATTTTACGGGCTCTTGTTTGAAGTTCGACGTTAATCGGTGACAGTTGGATCTCCTGGTGTAGGCCCCTCTGCCTCGCCCTTTTTCTCCTCCTAACGTTGGTAATTAGGAGTAACGCTTTATTTTGTATTTTTTGAAGGGATTTAATTTGTTTGGGTGGACAAGTATTGATAGGTATAGGTGGGTACAGCAGCTTGGATCTAATGAGCGCGTTGTAGATTTTTTTTTGTTGCCCAATGTTCAGGTTTTTATACCTGTAGAACTTTTTGAGCTCGGCCTTCGCTCGCGCTGCTGTTTGAGCAACGTGGCAACCGTACCCACTTTTACGTATTTTTAGTCCCAGCGCCGTTCCTTCCGATCCGTAGTGAATGCGGGCATCATTAATTACGATGTGGCCCATTTTTCTACAGAAGAGTGGTATTACTTTGAACTTCTGTGTGTTTGTGGCGATTTTCCACCTTCTTTCGTACCTGGTGAGGTGGTCGATTTCTCTAGCTGTTATTTGAGCCAGAAGTTCGGGATTTCTGAAGGGAGCAGTAATAATGTGGGAGATGTCGTCTACTAACTGGACGTACAGCGAGTCTTTCCTGAGCGGATTTGGGAAGTCAAGGGTGTAATGTTCTAGTGGAGTGGGCTTAGGCACCCTCCTTTCGGTACGTCTGCAGACAGTTCTAAGTCTGGTCCCGTGTACTCTTTTAACTTAATGTACGCCTTCCTGTCAGTCTCATAGTATTTTCTCTAGTCTTGGTTTAGTCCTAGTATTAGTATTTTGTACTGAAGTCCAGTCCTCCATACTTTGTTAAATGACTTCTTGACGTCTTTGAGCACCAGATCAGCATACCTCTTTTGGCTAACAATCTTCGCCCTCTTTTATCTTATGGTTGCGAGCGCCGTTTCAGTCCCTCTTCTCTTCTGAATCCATGCTGATTTTGGTTATGAAGGTTGTTGGCTTCCATGAATTCATGGACGCTGTTAGCAAGCACTTACTCGAATAGCTTGCCTGCCACTTCGAAGAGGGAAGTGGTTCTGAAGTTTGCTTGTGTGTCAGGCAGCTTTCCAGGTTTTTGAATGAAGATCATTTTAGTGATATTCCATTTGTCCAGAAAGTAGCCAGCGTTCAGGCATGCGTTCATGATGTTGACAAGCCTCTCACTGGTGTTGTGGGGGGCGTTCGTGAACTTTCTTGTCAACTCTGTTTTTCCTGGTGCCCTCTGTCTGATAGTGTTGTTGTCAGTTAGTCTCTGGTGATCTTTCTTCCATAGCCCGTCATGTCTCTGTCAGCAGATGCGTTGTTGTAGGGGTATATCCTGTCGAGGACTTGTCCTAGTTGGTCGTGAATGTGGTCTTCAAAGTCAAGGACAAAGTGTTAATTTTCCTCTGGTGAGATGGTAAAGATTTTTTCCAGAAGACTAAATTTTTCTTCCGTTTCAGCCTTATCGTCTAGTTTTGTCCAGCCGTAATTTTTGAGGTAGTTGTCTCTGTCCGGTGGTTTTCTTTTTAGCTCGATACTGTATTCTAGAAAGTGCGTGGGTCCATTTCTTTGTTGAGCTTGCCTATCATGTCATAAGGTCGTTTGCTGCTCCCTTATATGATTTGTCATTTCCGTTCTTAGTGTTGATAGTCGTCTGCTTCTATATCTGTCTGTACCTAATAGTCTGTTTTCTTCATATGGTATCTTGTACTCGTCCGATAAGGCATGTAGTTCTTGGGTCCATGCTGGTGCTGGTAGAGCATTGTAGGTTGTTCTGGGCACTGCTGCGCGCTCGACCATTTTTTTCCGTTAGATTTGCCAGTTCCTGGTCGATTTCTTCCAGGGTGGCATCTTCAAGTGGTTGAGGTATGTACTCATTAAGAAGAGTTCGGTACTCATCCCAGTTTTCTCAGGAGAAGCATTTCCTCTCCTTAACTGGAATTTGGATTAGCTGGAGGATATTTTCATTAGTATAGCAACATGGTAGCTTGGTATCAGGCGGCCAGGTTGTATGAAGTAATTGTAGGGAAAATGCGGGCTGTTCAGAGTGATATCGGGTTTCGTTGCACAACTTTCACTGATGTAGGTGGGGAAGTCGTGCCAGCGTGAACTACAATGTTTCTGTCCCAAAGGGTTTTCAAATTCTTCCCCTTCCTATTCGGACGTCCTTTATAGCTGGATTCATGGCATCTGGCATTGAGATTTCCCCCAAATAAGACTGTTCTACTCTGTCCACAAAGTTGGAGAAAATTGTGTAGTAACGGGTAGTCACGTCTCGGAGGTTGGTATCATATGGACACTACTAGGGGTCCCAAGGTGATTTGAAGCTCGATAGCCAGATAGGATTCGTCTAGAGATGGTAGCTCCTTAAATTAAATCTCGCTTTTGACTGCGATGGCAGCGCCATTGTAACGTTCCGATGTGTGGTTCTTTGAAACGACGTTGTAGGTAAAGATTTTCATTCTCTCTTGTGCCTTGACAACTACATGTTCGGAGATTAGAACGATGTCAGGGTCGCACTGTCTAATTATGCTTCCGTAAGTCGTTTGTTTATTGTCCCATCACTTAACGTTCATTTGTAGAATTGTTAGGTCTTTAGTCAGTCTGTCCATGTTGAATATCGTTTAATCGTTCCTTTTTTCGTGCTTTTTCGGGGCGAAGGCGCTGTCTGGTGGAGATCGGCATTTGTCAGATCTCTTTTTCTTAAATTCTGAGTCCGTAATCGTGGTGAAAGCATTATGGTTCAGTCGGACCATCCCAAGTAGGAGGGACTCTTTGACTACCCTCTCAGGTAATCCCACTTGTACAGTCCGTCTCTCATGCCCTCACTGATGGCCTTGTCCGTTCTTACAGCAAGGAATAGAGCTCCCACCGTGGCGTAGCTCTTCGGGTTGATCTTCCTACCGTGATAGGCATGCTTTTGCTCTTTTGAGGCTGAGGTAGACCTCATCTTCTGTCGGTTGGAGGATCTTCTGGTGCGAGAACCTTGTCGGGAGAGTTATTTTAATCCGCTGGTTGATTTAATTACTTGATCCATTGGTTGGGGGGTTTCTATTGTTTGGGGTTCTGAATCTTGTTGGATGCTTGCTGTGGTGTTAATGGGAGCGGGAACAGTTTCCGTTGGCATGGAGATTGTTTGCGGAGGCTGCATCTGGATCCTCAGAATGTCTTCAGAGGGAGAGTTCTCGGGAAACCACATCTCTTGCAATTCGTTCTTCACGACCATCTAGTTAAGTTCTCATTTGAATTATCCCGGGTTCATGAGGTTTGCTATGTGTGCATAGTATATGCAGCACATAATCTTGGTAGAATGCTCGCTTTCTACTTTGAGGTAGGTTCGCTGAGCCGTAGCCTCGTTAATCGCTGCATTCGCCACCTTAACATACGATCTGTGGTTTTAATCTATTCCTCTTCCTTCTTTTGTTGTTTTTTTCTTTTTTATTGCGCCTTTTTTTATTGGGCATGACATCAAAATGGCCCTGTGGTCTCCGTTGCAGTTCACGCATTTGTGTACGCTGCTCCTGCAGTCACGCCAGACGTGACCAACATGACCGCACATAGAACAAATATTTTCTCTTGCGGACATGTTTTCGTTGTGTGCTGCTTGTTTTATAGTAATTAAAACATGTTTGCACTTCCGTAAACTCCTCTCTATTTAGTCAGGGCATGCCATGACGTGAAAGAGAAGGAGGCCGAGCTCTTTTGCTTTTTGTGCCATGCCTGTATCTTGGAAAATAACCTTAAAAACATGTGTGTAGTCTTTAAATTTGATTACCTCTGATATCTTGTCCCATTGGTGGTTCCTCTCTATTTCCTCTAGAATTTCGTCGCTTGAGTGATGTCCTAACTAATAGTCTAAACGTTTACATATAACGCTCCTGTGAGCCTGAATTTGGGGTGGGATTTTGGGGGTCAGGTTGATTCGATTCAGGATTTGGATGGCTTTTGATGAGGCCAAAAGCTCAGCATCAGCCTCTTTTTGGCATATGGCTATGTATCCATTTGGGGTATCTATTAGTCTAACTAATCCGATACTTAAGTCCCCATATACTTTGGCAAATACCAACTCACGGTCTGGTTTTGACCTTTCAGGGAGGACCCTCAGACTTATCTAAAAGGTGTTCCCCGCCATGTTGTCATTGTCTGCCCTTTTGTCCCTATCTATTTGATGAGTGTAATGGTTATAGTGGGAAAGCAGAAACAAAGAAAAGGAATTTTTACGTCCAATGGCACTTTACCTTGTCCGTGAGGGGGATTTTCTGCTTTTTATTCTTGCGTGCCGTAATCCTTGCACTTAGTTTAGAATTATTTAGGCACTTTACTTTTCATTTGAATCACATTCGGAAAAAAATATTTTAAAAAAATAAGTTTGAGTGTGGTAATGCGAAATGTAGGGGGTTTCCTCACTTTCATTTGGCTTTGTGTAGGAGAATAGCATAATGCTCCCAAGTTTTGCCCACCTCCCTTCCGGGCGGGACGCTTATCAACCCTTCCCCTTCCGGCCCAATATCTGGTGGTCTTCAGCCGGAAGAAACCGCTGGTCATTTCAGCTAACCACCCAGTTTATTCCCGGACTGTTTATCGATAAATGGGAGCCCTTCTTCGCTTCCGATAGTTGGTGGAAGCTTATAAAGGACAAAATGAAGTAGCTTAACATCTAAACTACTTCCGGTGCCCTGAGAACCTCTCCCGAGTTTCGAGTATAAAAGACGAATTCTTTTAACCCTCAGTAGTAGAGCTTGCACAGCGGGGCAGGAATTGCCATATATTGGTGAAGTGTTAATTCGTCGAAGCATCAAGTCTTCAGAGAGGAGATCGGTCTCAGTTAGGGAGGCTCCTTACCCCGTTGGTCTGCAAGTCAGTGCGGACCCAATCTCGTACTCACGTGTAAAAGCCGAAAATACAAACAACCTTACTCTGGTTCCCTAAGCGAGAAAACTACATCTCGGCTTTTCTCCGTGACCCTACGCGTCGATAGGTCACGTCACTTCGCCCTTCCCCTCCTCACAGAGGCACCCAAGATTCCTCAGAGTTCACGAGCGTGGGGCCCTCTGTAACAAGAAGCTCCCGTCACCGCGTTCTTCCAGCAGAATCGTGACGGAATTGTGGGATCAGGTCGGTCCCTGGAGAACCTACCTCATCGTCTCCACCCCTTACCTCCTTACCTTCACTCACTAGCGCCACCCGAACATCAGATTCGAAGGTAATCCTTCCCTTTCACATTCCTCGACTTCACCGCGAAGCTTACCAGCATTACAAGTGTATAGGGATTTTTATGGTTAATAGTAATTTTCAAGCCAAGTGAGATATCCGAGATTCACTTATTAATTTATCTCTCAAAGCACATTATTTTCATATATATATATATATATATATATTCTTGTTTAATGTTCATTAAAACTTTAATTTCATATTGTTGTGTATCTAACTTCTTTTGGGTCGCTTGCTGGCAAAGTTCATTCCAATCCCTCCGTAGCCAACCTCTAAGCACTCTGAGTCAATAAACCCATTCAGGACACAGGTCGAACGAAGTAAAAGAAGTAGTACAACGACTCCTCCGCATTCGGGATAATAGGATATATATATATATATATATATATATATATATATATATATATATATATAAGAGTCGGGGAAAACTCCAACCACTTCTCGGCCTATTCCTGGACACTTTGTCTCCGGAAATTTCATTTATATTTGCCGCCTTTACCGATCAGAACATACGAAAGATTTAAACACAACAATCAATCATACCAGTCTATCTCTAAACCACAAAATACAGCTATATAAATAGTCATTCTATCTACTTATAATTATACAAAATTCAACCAATCATTTTCCAATCAGCGTCACGATAGATTTAAGAAAATGAATAACGCTCAAACCGTTTCGCATATGAATACACTGAAATCCATTCTTGACATCGTACTTATGAACCCGAACTTCAACCTAAATTACCACACAGAACCAGGCCCCGCAACCCAATTCGACCATCTAAGTATGATAACGACCATTTCAACTTCATCCATCCAAATTAAATTCCACAAAGAAGAGCCATCAGCAGAACAAACTGGAATGGTTACAAAGAACACTTAAGTACACTAGAAACTGGATCCCTAAACAACCAATGAACAGAAGAAATAGAAAACCAATTAAAACTAATCACCGAAAATATCATTGAAGCGGACAGAATTCACACCCCAATACTAGAATACAGAACCCTACCTGCTCCCAGATGGAACCACAAATTTTAGGAAATGATGGATGAATTTCAGAACTTAATAAAAGAAATCACAGAAAAGGGTACTAATATGGAGAGATACAAAAGGATAATTGCAATCAGAAGGCAGATAGATACTCTTATTAAAGAAAAATCAAACCAACTTTGGAATAACGTAATAAGTAAAATGGATGTCGAAGCAGATCCGAGGAGATTCTAGAAAGACTAAGAAAACTACGAGGATCTCAACCAAAAGAAAATATAAAAATACAAATACAGGTCAGGGAAGTGCAAAATAACGAAGAACTCCAAGAGCACTTCCAAGTTCACTGGAAAAAATATTCTCGATAACACCAGAGGAGAATCAAGAATACGATATGGAGCACGAAGAGCAAGTCCTACAAACCCTAGAGGCGCAACAAGAGCGCACTGCACCATACATATACTTCGACGAGGAGAGAAACCACCCCTTGGGGAGGTACTGTCCTTCTTAATGGCTGAATACAAAACAGTCATAAAATCTTTCAAACAAAAAGCAACAAGTCAAAGCGGGATAACAAAGGCACACCTAATAAACGCTCCAGTTCCCAAAACCTGCCTTATTATTGGGTACTTTCCCCAAACCTTTAAGAAGGCAAAGATGATCTTCATACCGAAGCCGGGCAAACCAAAACACCAAGTCGGAAGCTACCGCCCGATCTCGCTCTTGGAATTTCTGGGTAAAGTCCTAGTAAAATCTCTTAAACGACAGGTTAATTAAACACCTTACGGAAAATAACCTGTACAATCCCCAACAACACGGGTTCAGGAGCAAGCGAGAAAATTGCCACAGAAACAATGCGAGGCAACAGAGTAGACATATTACTCCGGGACGTTGCTAAGGCCTTTGACTAGATGTGGTTTCCCGGCCTAAAAGCCAAGATTTGCAGCCTTAACCTGCAAATAAATGTTTGCAAAAAAATATGCAACTACCTGGATGAAAGAAAAGCCGTACTTCAAATAAATGGCCAAACATGCGACCATATTGACCTGAAAACGGGAGTCCCCCAAGGAGGATTCCTCTCTCCGACGCTGTATACTGTTTACAAAAGAGACCTTCCACAACCAACCAACGAATGTGCGATGTACATCCAACTAGCGGATGGCATCACACAAATAATAACCAGCGCCAGGAAGAACCCCGGAGACGTAGCTCAAAGAACAGCGAGGGAATAAAAAACCTCAATGACTACGAAAGAAGAAACAAAATAAAAACAAACAAAGATAAATTCAAAGTAATACCCGTAAACAGATGGAAACAGCTGCAGTAAGAGTCGATGGAGAAGCATATCCATACCCACGGAAGGACGCGGCATCGTCTAAACTTAACAACAACAGGGTACAGCTGCCACATAACGCAGAAAATCAACGAAACGAGCATTACCACGTCGGCGCTGTACAGATTCAAAAAATCTAAGTAATAAAAACAAAAGAAAATTATACATAGCCCTAGTTCGTCCCAAGCTCCTTTACCCAATAGTACCGATGAATACAGTAAATAATACACAATTAAAAAAGGTCCAACGTATTCAAAATCAAGCCACAAGGTTCATCATCAACAAACTCAAAAAGACAGGATCGCATACCATCTGAGGAACTCCATCGAAGATCTTGATTAGAACCCTTAAATATAACCCTACAAAACAGAACAACGAAATTGTGGGATAATATAAAAAAGATAATTCCCCAAAATGAAATTAACCGAATAGTAGTACCGGAAAACGAAATCCGGCAAATACACTACAAACATCGTTTTAATGGAAGCCTGAAGAAAACCCTAAACAACGTCAACCCGATCTATAGGTAAAATACAAGATTATCGAAGAAGACTACCGACCATACAATCAATATGGGAAACCGAATAAGACTACCGACTATACAAACAAAATGAGAAACCCGATGAGTCAAATAATTACCGATATTAACAAAGATTACCACTTAAAATTTAATAAACAAATATATATATATATATATATATATATATATATATATATATATATATATATATATATATATATATATATATATATATATATATATATATATATATATATATAATAATGAACAAAAAATGCGGAAGAAGAAAAAACAAACTAAAAAATAACAAAAAATAAAGATGCTCGATTGAGCAAAAGGAAAACAAAGGCTCGGAATCTAAATTTTTATACCAATTTTCACTTAAAATCACATCAAAGAGCAAACAAACAAAACAAAAAGAAAAGCGTTAGTCAGGCAACCTGGTACAAATCATTATCATCCTCACCTCATCTCCCTCATCGTTCATCCTACACTCATATTCATCCCGTCAACACATACTCTTTACACAATATTTTCTATCTATGCTATTATTCCCTCCACATTCTAATTTTATAGTATCTTAAATCGTAAATCCGATCTTTTATTCGACTACTACGTTCTGCTGACAACCTTCAGATAAGGCATTTTTACTTGCTTAGTAACGGACCTTTAGCACCGCCTACATAGAAGAGCGCCTATTCTGAAAGTCTTACGGTGAATTACGCTTCACCCTTCGAAAAGAGAAAAAAGCGTTTTTATCGACGATTCATAACCCAATGAGGGCTTAAGCACCTCACTGGCTCTCGTCCATCGCCTGCTTGGGAACCTGTTCAGATGTCTGCTATTCATTGATTTCGTCTTAACTATGCCAACCACTTGTGGACTTACATAATTAAGGGCTTATGTGAAAACTGGTTTGAGGACTAGCCCACAGCGGAAGCGTAAGTCAGAAATTATCTCGAACCTGGGGCATAACTGCGAATCCCGGACGGAGGAGAGATTCTCATCACCCGGGGAACCCGGACAGAATAATAGAGGGAAGTACAGTCGTCTCTATGTAGTTGGATGCAGTTATGGCGCAAGTACTCGAGAGGGGGTTGCAAAACTTTAGCGGCCATTGATTCGGACGCTACTGCATCAAGTCCACCATAATTCACCCTAAGGACCATCCCCGGAAAGAAAACCCCCGAAAAAAGGCACCTCTGTGAAACTCTCTACCTCGAACTAAAGATAGCACTGGTGAAGCTAATTGAAGTCACATATGGATTTATTGCCTTGTGTGCCGAAACTAAGGACGTGGACCAGCTCATATCGGAAGGGGAAGCGAGGGTCCTCAGGAACACTGGACTTGAAGCGAAAACCCCTCCGCAAGTGGCAGCAAACCGAAGCGTGATCTGCCGCAAAGTGGAGAACTGGGTGGATGAGCATACACCCGAGGAGCTCAAAAATGAGATAACCAAAACCAACCCCTGGGCCCAAGTTCGTGAAATAATAAAATTTCCCAAACACACCCACGTGTTTAAGATAACTTTCGCTACCACTGAAATGGCCAAGAAATCGAAGCAGAATGGAATACTGGTATTTAATATGAGAATAACGAGCGAAAACATACAACAGGAGAAATTTAATAGCATACAAATGTGCTTTGTATGCTTTAAACTCGAGAACCATACTACAACGATATGCCGGGATAAAAACAAACTGTGGTGCAGTGAATGCGCTACAGAAGGACATCGATTTGATAAGTGCGAGAGCACTAAGAAGAAATGCCTTAACTGCAAAGTGGAACATAGGACAATGGCCCTGAATTGCCTCAAGCCCGGTGAGATCATCAAAAGAAAGAAAAAGGAAGAGAAGAAAGCTAAGGAAACGACCTACGCGAACGCCGCCAAGAAGAATGCAGAAATAAAGCCTGCACCTGTACTCGCCTAGATGAACATGACAGGAGATTTAAGTGCAAAAATACTGATCTGCATTACCTACGCAAATGTGGCTGATGAAGTGAAGCCTGGCTGCTATAACCAGTTACTCAATGCTCTCCTGAAAGCGAACAAACTCCCTTCAGTAATTATGCCTGCAGACCCTGAATGCTCCAAGACATTCAAGGATTCAGTCATAAGGAACAACAGCGTCAAGTGTGGACTGGAGGAGATCGTCGGAGCTCCCTCATTGGAGGAATCCGAAGAGGACGACGAAGAACAAGAAGAAAAGGTTGAAAGAGAGGAGGGATCCTCCTCTTCTGACAACGAAGAGGGCCCCTGCACCCGTGCGCGAGCTACGAAGAGCAGGTCCAAAACCCCGAGTCCTCCTCCGAAAAGGAACAACCCTGGGCACAGTAAAATCGCCCAGCCAGCCCCCAAGAAGAAGAATAAGATGAAGCATAGGTAAAAACAATTCACCATGTTATGGAACGCACTGAAGATATTGGAAATTAATACCAATGGCTGGACGACGAAAAGACATCTTTACGGAAATGTATTCAAGGAAATTAATGCGGATATAATCTTAATATCGAAACATGGGATCGACACGCGTAGTGCAGAAATGAAAATCTTGAACTACGATGTGTTGATCACAAATTATTCGCAGGAGCGGTTCGACGGAGCCACTATTGCAATAACGAAAGGGATTAAATACAAGCAAATAAGAAATCTAGAAGAATCCTACCTCACGATTAAGGTTGAATTCGACATAGGAAAGTTGGTCATTGCTACCAGATATCAACCGCTAAGGAAAGATGTGTTACCAATTCACACTCTCACTGGCCTATTTGGCAGAAGAGCCCCGACTCTATTAATGGGGGATCTGAACGCCAGATGCCGAGAATCCGGTTACAGGACCTTCAACGGTATAGGAAGAAGCCTGGACCTATTGTTGGACAGAAATATTGCCCAGCGAATAGGCCCCGACTTCCCCACCTTTGTCAGAGCAGGAAATGCCGCAAAACCAGACATCTGTCTAGCGAATCGTCAGCTGCCGTTCAATTACTACATGGAACCAGTTCAGGTACCATGCAGTGACCATATAGGGATCATACTCACTATCAACAGGAACCCTATACAAGTTCCAGCTGTAGTCAGAAAGAACTACAAAATAGCAGACTGGACACGATACGCACGCCTTCTCGAGGCCTACAATCCGCACAACTTAGACGAGGCAATTCTCGAGGAGATTGACGAGGCACTCGACGACTTCAATAACCATCTCATCAGTGCAGATAGGGCTTGTATCCCTAAATCCGAGTGGTAGATGGACCGAATACATGAAGTAGTTATACCGTGAGCTGAAGTTATTGTATAAAATTAACATCAGGAATGCGTCAGTTCACTCAATATAGCGAAGTAAAGAAGTCAAAGAAGAACTGAACCAGTTGATCCTCGAACAACAATGGAGACGATGGGATTATGCGATCGATAACCACGATCACGAAGAAACTCCCAAAGATTTTTAGAAAAAGATCAGAAATCTCAAAGGATCGACTGGGAAGAAGCAGAAGATCAAACTAAAAAATGAAGATGGAAACATCGAAACGCAAGAAGGAAGAATTGAAGAGCTACTCTAAAGTTATTGGGAAAAAATCTTCAGTATAACAGAAGAACAACGAACATTAGGACCTAGAGTTTGAAAACAACAACATCTACGAGCTTAACGAACAAATACACAAGACGCACCCACACCACCAGGTGGATAGACAGCGGGACGGAGACGCCGAGATTACTGAAGAAGAACTACTCGGCGCTCTCCGCTCATTCCGACAAAAAGCCTAAGGGCAATCGGGGCTTACAAAGCTAAACTTTGAAAAGGCACCAGCCAATGTCATCGAAGGGATGAGAAGGATATATAACACCTGTCTGAACACGGTATACTTTCCAGATGCATATAAAACAGCTAAGATGATTTTCTTGCCTAAGCACGGAAATGACCCAACGTTGCAGGAGAGCTACCGGCCAATTTCACTTCTAGAATTTGGCGGGAAGCTCTTCGGTTAGATCTTCAATAGAAGACTGTGTCTCACCCAGAGGAGAATTCCCTATTCAATTCACATCAATTCGGGTTTAGGAGGAAGCGAAGTACGGAGATGGCGATTAATATCATCACGGAAAAGCCAGCCCGAGCAAAACGAGAAAGGAGTTACATGGACATTGTTTGTCGGGATGTATCAAAGGCGTTGATAAGGTGTGGCAACGGGAAATGCAGCACAAGATCTTACGACTGGGCCTAAGTGAAAACTTATCAAGAACTATCTGTCACTATGTCATGGAGAGAGCGGCGTACATCAGTTTAGGGTGCACAGACGGACCAAAGTTTCCGCTCACTGCGGGCCTCCCGCAGGGATATGCCTGTCCCCCACGCTCTACCTGATTTACACCGCTGATGTCCCAGCCCCTGTAAGCTCCACTTGCCTCAACATTCAATTTGCCAATGATTTCACCCAGATAATCACTTGTCCATGGAGGAATGCGCCCTGGCAAACTCGTATGACAGCAGCAGAAATTGAAAATCTTAACACCTACGAGGTCCAGTGGAAGATACGCACCAACCAGGAAAAGTTCAAAGTAGTCCCCATAGGCAAGAGACTACTTTACGACGTCAGGATGGGGGATAGACATTATCCTTACATGACGGATTGCAATGTACTCGGAATGAAGATTACTTCATCCAAGTACAAGAAGCACGTCCAAGAGAGAATCACCAAGGCCACTGCTGCAGTCAAAACTCTATACAGGTTCAGAAATCTTCGTCAAAGCAGTAAGAAAAAGATCTAAAAAGGCACTTGTAAGATCGACGCTGCTATAGCCCGCTTCTGCCATCTCGTGTGTCTCGAAGACACGAAAGAGGAAACTACAAGTGGTGCAGAATAAATGTATGTACCTAATAACAGGTACATACAGACATGAGAGAAGACGCCAGGATGAACTGCCCCGGGAGGCGAGGTTAAGTCCCATTAACATTGTCATAGATGAACGGACAAGCAATATGCAGGAAATGGCTAATCGTGAAATGGACGATGATATGGTCCAAATGATTGACCAGAACAGAAGAGGAATAGGTCGCGCCAGATTTCCGAGCTCCGCCGGAGTTTAGCTGGCGGAGCAGAAGTGCCGTTCTGCACATGAGAATAGAAATGTTTTTAACCCTAAACCAAATAAAAAACCCAACCAAGAAAAAGATTACCTAACTCTGAAACTACACCGATTTCTACAAATTCACCGATGAAGACCTAAATCTACGGATAAAGACCCAAATTTACCGAAGAAGACACCCATGACAAAAGCTCACAAAGTGCACGTGAGTCAAAGTTATGCAGATACGAGTACACCCACAAAATAAAAGTTAAAAACGATTCCGAGCGCTTTCGTCTTTAAGAATAAAGACGGAAGCGCTCGGAATTGTTTTTCACTTTTCCTTTGTGGATGTATATATATATATATATATATATATATATATATATATATATATATATATATATATAAATAAACTAACTCAAAGACAACAAAGGAACCACAAAACCAAAAATACTTAAAAGCGATAGGCCTGATCACCAGGCACTAGCATCTCTTTGCACCCTACCACACTTTCTCTTTTCACCGCTTGTCTATTTTCCGCTATTAGTCCACACACCCTATATCTATCCCCTACCCACACCTACTCTTACAACAATTCAGAATTCAGAATTCCTATCTTTTAAGCGCTCAATCAGAGTTCAGATACAACTACGGTACCGAATGTGCATTCTCAGTAAAGGAGATAAAGGTTTGGTCAAGCGGCCTCGAAAACGTGAACTCTTTTCCCTACGAAGTATTACAAGGAGAATACCATAAGAAACTCTAAGTAGCATCAACTCAACAATGTCGCTCTCTGTGACCTACACGATTGGGGACCCAAGAAAACATACATCACATTGGCCCATTACCTCACTACCCGGCACAGGAGGCCACGGTTTCGAGAAGCTCTACCACCGACCGCGTACACTGGGAATTTCGTTCCTTCATTTACAAAAGAGAGAATACTACACACCAGGAAGTCTATCTTCTCATATACTAAAGAAAGAATACTACACACCCGGAAGTCTATCTTCTCATTTACAAAAGAGAGAATACTACATACTGGGAAGTCTATTTTTTCATTTACAAAGGTATGATTGATGTTCAATGCGTGACCCGTTTAAATTTTTACTCGAATGTTACTCTTGTTTCGACCCCCACAATAAATCCAATAATTTTCTTTGCCTTCTTGGTAGCTTATGTGCATTGTTGACTGGTTTTTAGCTTACTCGATACTGTTACTCCTAAATCTGCTTCCTTATCTACGCTTTTCAATCGTGTCCTATTCATTGAATAAGATGAGAAGTTTTTATTTTGTCATATTAGTCATATTTTCTACTTTCTTATGTGAGTTTACAGCATTGGCGATTCTTTTAATATCCGCAAACTTTGAGATTGTGCAGGTCAGACCTTCATCAGTGTCGTTAATGGAGATTAGAATGAGTACAGGTTCTAATACTTATCCTTGGTGAACCCCGCTAGTTACTTTGAGCTATTTAGACGCCTTGCCATTTATGATTACAGTCTGCCTTCTTTTGCTGAGCTAATTCTCAATCCATTTTGATATGTTACCTGTGTTCTGTGCAATTGTTATTTTTCATTAGACGTTTGTGAAAAAGAAAAATGTCAAAAGACTCCTGAAAATGAGGGTATATGATATCAACAGCTTTACTCTCATCGTATTGATTAAAGATATCGTGGAAGAAGTGTAACAGATTTATGAGTTAGGAGAGTTTGTTACGAAAGCCATGCTGGGTAACTTTAAGAATGTTGATTACCACCAAATACTTCACGATTCTATTCCTTATGTCTTTTAAGAATTTCATACACAAGTGAGGTTAAGTTAATTGGGCGATAGTTACTAGGTATAGATTTGCTACCCTTTTTAAATATTGTTGTTACATTAGCAGACTTCCAATTGTCTGGAATAGTCCCCGTCTGTAGGGATCTATTTAAAAGCAGGTTAAGTGGTTTGAAAAGCTCATTCTTAGCTTCTTTTAAAACTATTGGTGTGATAGTGTCCAGTCCTACTAATATGTTTGAGTGAAGCTCTCTCTCCAAAATTTTATCACATCGATTTCACTTATAGTAATCTGTTGTAGAGCACCTTAATCATCTCTTTGGATTTTCGAAGGGATAATACTTAGGCATTCTGTTGTGAATACTGATGCGAAGAATGTATTAAGGGTGTTTACTCATCTCTTTTTCGTCGTTTATAAAATCCCCGTTCTCATCCACTAATGGACCAATACTTGGTATTGTTGCTCCTTTCTTTTCGATATATCTATATAATTCTTTAGGATTTGTTTTATTTTGATTTGTTTTGTGTATCCCCATGGCCTTTTTACTTTCCTTGATTAATTTTTTGGTTTTGTGCTAAAGGCTTATGAAATTCATTCGTTCATCCTCATTATTCGTGTAGTTCAACTTCTCTTGAGTATTTTCTTAACAAGTATACAGTCCTCTATATCCTTGTTCAACCAATTTGGTTTATCATTATGTACATGGATTTCAATTTCTCAATGGTATACATGCTTGCACTGCATTTAATAAATATTAGTAAATAATTCCCATGAAGTGTTTATGTTGGTAAGTTAGTCAAAACGGATCAGTAAGTTTCGCTAAATATTGTTCTGAATTTGCGAAAATATGCCTTTTTTAAATCATGAATTTTATCATACATGATGTTCCCAAGGTTTTTCTCGGATACTCATAGACATGTCAAAATAAGCATCATATAAAATGAAGCAATAAGAATCGGGTAGGACAATTTTGTATTTGGTTTGCCTAGGACCAATGTAATAGCCGCAGACATAACAGAACGAGTCTGAAGACAGCCGATAATTTCTACTTAAGCCATAATTATCTGAAAATATTAAATAAATGGCCATACTATAATATAGGTATCGTAGATGAATAAGCATTTAAATGGAAACTAGATTACATAGAGCAATATCAAAGTAATTACAATTGTAATAGTACAGAACACGAGAGAATTCAAGACAATCTTTCTGAGCAATACAAGGTAATGCACTCCCGTCTTACATGATATCGTTCTATTTCTTTTATCTAATAGAGAACAGGCAATTAAAAAGGTTTTCGCCATCGTTTTTGAGATGGACGGGAGGCCGATAAACTATTGCGATATTAATAATAAGGATTTTACATGGCCCCCTTCAAGAACTTGAAGTTTTCGCAGGGCGCCTGTTCATTGACTAGGAAAAGGCCTGACAGAAGAGGTGGGTTTTCATATCGCGCTTGAAAGCGCCAGACGAGAAAGGTGAGTGCATGCCAGAAGGCAGACCATTTTACAGCTCAAAGGCAGCTAAAGAGAAGGCACGATCATCCATGCAGCAGAGACGAGTGCTATGAACCGAAATATTTACGTGTCATTAGCATATAAAAGGAAGGCTATAGCTAGGCGATGCAGAATAATGCCAAGAGGAAAGATTTAGGAAAGAGAAGCGGGCTAAAGACAGATACATGAGGAACACCATAGAACACAGCAGCTGGCCGAGATACCTCACCCCCAATGTGGACAGAATGAGAACGAGGTGACAGATAAGAGCGAAACCGGTTTAGAGCAGTTCCAAACCACAAAGATTTATTGATATGAGGTGGTGTTTTGGGAGATATTAAAGTCGCACCACCACGATAGCGGAAGAGTTTGAGAAAGTGATATTAAGATCACTTAGTTCGTCAAAGAAAAGATCTGATGTGTGAGCAGGTGGTCTGTAGATGTTTATGACTTTGAGCGAGGGGTTTAGGGCAAGAGTAGCAATAACTACTTCGAAAATGGCAGAGAAACTCTGTAGCAATAATACCGACACCACCGCCTCTCCTTGTAGTTTTGCAATAGTGTAGGAAAGTGTATTCGGTAGGTATAGCGGTGGCAAAAATGGAGGTTTTAAAAGGCCCCCCACACGTCTTACTGATTGAAATACCTCAATCTTAACCGATATAATTTTGTCGGAGATAAAATGTGCCTTTTTATAAATTCAGTACACAGCAATTTAAGGGCGCCAAAATAGAGACAACTGGGTCAGTCGTCACTGTAGAGGTGGCAGGCAAGAGGGGAGAGATTGTCAGAGGTGGAGTCAAAGTTAAAAATGGAACGCAGTCAGAGGCTCATGGGTTAACTATTTGGAGTTATTGCAGAACATTTAAGCAGGTTGTGGACCTTAAATTTTATGAACGTGAAGGAGGAAGCAGGTTAAAGTATGTGTTTTCCCAGAGACGGAGAATTATCATTTCAGTCCTCGAGTAACGGATATGGGGCTTAGGGATGGCAATTGGCTTGGGAGGGAGGGCGGGCTACGTAAAACGTAAAAGCAACCATTCAGCCTGTGTGTATGAGCGTTAAAAAATATATATATTTTAATTACAAATTAAATGGGCAGAGAAATGAATGTGTATGCGAGAAATTAAAAAAATGGAGAAAGGAGAGAGCTTGCATAGACAAGGAAAAAAATTCATAAATAAAATTAAATGAAGAATTAAATACTCATGCGCAGCTTAGTGTGAGCCGAATCCTGGAGACAAAAGAAGAGACACGTGGAAATTAAAATGGAAAACACCAAAAATATGCACTTATAATTTAACGGAAACACGCGGGGGTGAAGCCGAATTAAAAATAACGCAAACACCAGGAAGAAATTATTTAACGGAGCTAAAAGTCAGACAAATACAATATGATTAAAATAACGCATGTAAGCAAACAATTTGATTAAGCGCATAGAACGAACACGAAGCACTGTGGATAACGCTACACACAAGAAAGAATAAGAACAAGAATGGTTTTAAAATCCTGGGTGATGGAATAAGGGAAAAGCACAAGCTACTACAAAATCCAAAGATTCTTTAAAATTGAAATGGTTTGAAAAGAATTTGATATTTGCGTAACGGAGCTCAATTATTTCACGTAAAGCAGCACCCATCCACCCAAAACACACCTTTACCTCTCCTCGGGTTGCTATTGAGGGGGGTTGCAATCGATTCTAACTTCTGCAATAAAGTCCATATTCACATTTGTCATAGTTAGAGAGAAAAACGCCATGCGGACGGAAGTCTTCAAGCAGTGCCCTGAGAAGCCGACCCACTTCCGGCGATAACAAGAGTGATTGATGGACCGAACAAACCGAGGATAATGGTGGAAGCTCCACGAGGTCGTGCGAACCAGGCTAAGGTTGCCTTCCGTCGGCGCGGCATCTGATAAAGCAGACTCCCTTCCAGAACCCCGAGGCAATTTCTTCCTGGCGAGCCCCGTATAAAATATTAGATGCGTGCCTCAATAAATTAGTATCAGCCAGCCCCTTGAACGCGACGCGTAAACTCTCGATGCGGTTCCCCACCCCTCGAGTTTGAAAGCAAGAATTTTCTCCAGATTAAACGATAGTCTATCGGCAAGTGACTATTATTCTGGAATCGGCTCCGTTCCCGTCCGGCGTAGTACTCCCTCTAGATTAAAAGTGTCGATTGCAATTCCCATTTTGCAATCTCTCTCTCTCTCTCCGACAGCTCCCCAGAGTATACTGCTAAAAGAAGGCTTCGTGAGTAACTCTGAGGTGTATTCAGTGTCCCGTTTTCTTCGAATTGTGTGTGTTAGTGTGTCGGTGCGCCATCCTCCTCCCGCTGTCCCTTTAACTCTCGAGCTCATCTGACCTTATAATTGTAACTTTGCGAATCCATTCTTTTATTTGACGTTTGCCTGTAAATAGTAAAGTATATTTTTGTTTCACCAGTTTCTCTGCCCAGGACCTCTAATTTTATTGATATCCACGCACTTCAGGGTTTTCAAATTCCCTTAAAGATTTTTCGCGCTCCATCTGGCCGGATCAAGGCGAGCGAAGCTAGATATATTAAATTGGTGCCAGGTTCTTAAGAGTAAGGTTCTGCATTAGAAAACGTTAAGAAACAATTATATTCATCTCATATATTAAACTGGTAACTTTCGCGCTTGAACTGCTTGCAAACCAATTTTCTGTTTACCTATTTTCCATTGTTTTGTGAATTTATGTTTGGAGATATTTTGTGACTGTGCATCACATGTATTTCCTAGCGGAATTTATGTCCTTTCAGGCCCTATTTTCGTCTGCTATAATTGAAAGGTACAATAGGAATTGTGTTGTTTTTCTATTTTCTTGTTATTTGGCGGGGTCAATGAGTAGGCGCCAGACTCTCGCTCAATCTAGGTGAGGGGATTTATTCCGAGTGTGCGTACGGAATAAATTTCGCTTTGGGCGAGACATTTGCGTTTGTGTTTTTTCGTGTGTTTTTTGTGAGTTGCGATTTTATTTTGAGTCACTCAAAACCCACCGGCACTCCCGCTCTGCATTTAAGTGATTCGTGCAAATTACAGTTATATTCGGGCTTGACAACCCCGTTACGTTTTCCTTTGGGTTGCTTTTTGTTTTCTCTCGTAAAAGTTTGTAAAATTCGACAGTATGCCTTCCTTCGACATCTTTAAGTCACAAGGCGAGTCTCTTGGAGGAGTAAACAGAAATAGAAGAAAGAAGAGAAAGGGAAAAGGTAAAGAGAGAACGAGAAGAACGAAGAGAAAAGAGAACGAGAAGAAATGGAAATAATTCGTCTTCATGTATTAGAAATGAGCAGGACCAGGATTGAGACGGTTTCCGTTAATTCAAAGACCGAAATTCACCAAACAGCATCAGTAAAATTACCCGTATTTAAAGAAGGTGGGGATTTGAGGTCTTATCTGACTCACTTTGAGAAGATTTTCGATGTCAACCATTGGATATTGAGGCTGACGGAGTAGCCAAATTGTTCCCAATACTGAGCGCTCAGCTTAGGGATATATTAATCTCGCTTCCATCAGAGACAACAATTGACTTTTCTTCTTTGAAATCAAAATTACTGGCAGCCTACAATATGACCCCGGATTTCTACCACGCAAAACTCCGGCACTACCGTATACAGTCAAACCAAACCTACCCTCAGTTTGGTTATACTTTACAACTTCCCTTCAGTTTTTGGCTGGATGCATCTAGAATTCCCCATGAATATGATGCCTTAGTCGACTTCGTCCTGAAAGATCAACCTTTGGCTTCACTTTCCCTAGAAATTAGATCCTTCGTGAAAGACCGGAGGTGTTTTACATTCCAGGAATGTATCGAGGAAGCCGATGTTTATGCGGCTAGCCATAACAGCTACCCTAAGGAAGGGAAGAAGGAGGAACCTCCATCTCCCAAATCCAAGGCTAGCAAGAATAAATTTACTCCCCACAACGGAAAAAAATTGGTCAAAGTGACTGGCCCTTCAAAACCTAAACAGTTCTTCTCGTCCGACCAACGTGACGTCAACAAACAGTTCTCGTATAATACCCCTGCTTCTTCATTTACCATGAGGTCTATTGTCTTTTATTCATGTGGTGTTGAAGACCATGTGAGGACCAATTGCCCTCAGAATTCGCAACTTCGAAGCAAACTTCGTCATCAGGTACACCAAATCATTGCCACATCCGCGCCACCATCGCTACAACCAGAATCTCCTCTCCCTTCAAGCATTTCGAATCCTGCTGGCCACTAGGTGAACATTTTGTTCGGTAAAAGCACCCCTGGGCGCCTCAAATTCAAAACCATGGCAGTAAATGGTTGCCGAATCTCCACCCTCGTACGCGATATGAGGTGTACCTACATCGAGGTTTCGGATAAGTTACTCCCACCTGTAGCCCCGGATCACAACAAATTTGAAGTAGTGCACGACTACTTGGGGCGTGCAATAGATTCTCCATTGTCAAGTGTTCTATTGAATGCACTTATTTTAGTGGCTGGGTAGAATTAGTAGCATTCCCTATCAAATTTTTCGCTTTCTTAATTGGCCAGTGTCCGCGGATATCCTCCACCCCCGTGGCTCAATCCGTGATCACCCATTCCCAAGTGGAAAAGAATTAGAGACCCCCGCACCGCTTGAAACCCCCTGCGTATCATAATTCAAGCATGTAAATAACGAGGAATTCGCGAAGAATCAGAAAGAATGCGATTATCTTTGTCTCCTTTGGGCAAAGGCACAAAATAAAGTGCAAGAGGCCGCTAGAGATGGTAAGGTGATCTCTTGCCTCGTTAAGGATGGCCTACTTTATGGCCCTCTTCGCATGCCAAGAGATCCCATGCCGTACATTTGGGTTTGCACCATTTGAATTATTGTATGGACGGAACGTTCGAGGCCCTTTAAGCCTCTTAAACGAGCGTCTTGCTAGACGCTACTGATTCTCTTTCGGCAGAAGTAAGGGTAACCAACCTGGTTTCGTTCACCCAGAAGAACCAGCTGCAAGTGCAACTGGGTCAGTTTAGTTACGTCATTTCCGAAGCGCCTGGCTGTGCTGCTCATTTTGAGCGCAACATTCAACTAACCACACAGGAACCTATCCGATCCAATCCATACCCCCTGCCCATCCACCTAAGAGAAGCCTTCAATAATAAGGTCGATAAGTTATTAAAATTGAACGCGACGCGTAAACTATCGATTTGGCTCTCACCCCTCGAGATCGAAGGCAAAAATTCTCTCCAGATTAAACGATAGTCTATCGGCAAGTGACTCTTATTCTGGAATCGGCTCCGTTCCCCTCTGGCGTAGTACTCCTCGAGGTTAAACATGGTGATTGCAATTCCCATTTTGCAATATATCTCTTAGACAACTCCCCAGAGCATACCGCTAAAAGTGAGTTCGCGAGTAACTCTGTCGTGTATTCAATGTCCAATTTTCTTTGAATTGTGCGTGTTAGTTTGTCGGTGTACCATCCGCCACCCGTTGTCCCTTTAACTCCCGAGCTCATCTGATCTTATAATTGTAAATTTGCAAATCCATTCTTTTATTTGTAATTTGCCTGTAAATAGTAAAGTATATTGTTGTTTCACCAATTTCTCTGCCCAGAACCTCTAAGAAGTTATATTAATTTGGCCAACCGCACTCTTACTTAATTTTATTGATATCCACGCACTTCGAGATCTCAAATTACCCCAAAGATTTATCGCGCGCCATCTTGCCAGATCAAGGCGAGCGAAGATCACGGATCTGATCTTGACCTACGACAACAGTACCCAATATTTGCGTCGAAGGTTTATATATGAACCAACGCGTTAAATTCAGTTAATTTATTTCTTGTATGTCGCTCACTTGCGTAAAGGCACTTTTGTTTTTCCTTTATAATGATGTATCGCTTCTTCAATTCTCCTTGTCGTTTCCCTGGTTTACCATTATTCCAGTTTTGGGTGATCCACGGTTTATTTCCTCGGCTGCTCCTTACGCTGTTTGATTCAACCCTAAGTGCGATTGTTTTTTCTCCTGTGAGTCAAATAATTCCTGTACACTTATTTATTAAAAAGCCAAGACGAGCCTCCAACACTTGATTTAAGTAAATGCAGTGTTTAAACCAGTGGTGAGGTCTTAAAATTACCTCTAGAAGTTAGCAAACTTAATTATCATTAATTGACATAACAGTTTTAGTCACTCTTTCATATAAATTATCTTTAATTGTAGTATTAATGTTGCTTGAATCTCGTAGGATAATTACTTTGCGTATTGTATTAGTTCGCAATAATGATGATGAATTTCTTTATACGATTTATCGAACCTGAATATAGTGTTGTTGCCCCCAACTATTAGAATTCCTGTGGTAGTACTTTGCATTTTAAGTTATCGTGTGAATATATCTCATTTTCGATTAACTATCCACCCAAACAGATGTCTTTGTTTTCACGGATTTTTTGCTTTAAATTTGTTATCCTGATTTTGAACGAATGTGTCCCTTATTAGAGCCGTTTCACTTTCACCCTATACTGGAGTCAATTTTTCGATCAATTTCGAATTGCAAAAGCCTTTTTTGGTCGATCGTAGTTTACAACTGGCCTGAAATCCTGATGAGAATTTAAATATAACTCTAATATTCAAGTTTGTTGTCTTATCACCTCTGTAACTCTGATTTATAATCCGATTGTTTCCACGCCCCTTCTTTACTCTGGATTCTGCTAGTGGCTCTACAGTTGGATCTATCCTTCCGCGCAATTTATCAATGAACTTATCTAATTTATTTATGTCACCGCAAGGGGTCGAATGGTGTAGCTGGAGTAATTCCCCTCCTTCAACTAAAACCTGGAGGAGCAGCACCACCTCCCGATACATGTGCTCAAAAAGAAACTAGTGCTCTCGCTCGGCTCTCTGTTAAATCTCCCACTATCGTTTCCTAGTTCTTTTATTCCCCTTAATGAAGCTGATGCTGTAGCATGGGTATAACTCTTGCTACAACTGGCATGCCATCATGGCCCCCAAGACCTGCAAATGTGCACCTTCATGTTCTCAATGCCTACAGGAAAACCTGAATTATATAATCTCCACTATTTTCATTTCGTCATCTTTCACTACTTTGCTTACAGAATTTTCCTTATTACTTTCTACATGATACCGCCCCGTTGTTATTTTACTCTATATTCATGAAAATCAAAAATATTAAGTACGTTATCTCCTTTTACGTTGCTATAAATTCACGGAGATTTCCTCCAATCTCAGCTGCATTTCTGCCCTCGCTTTGTAAATTTTGACTTCAAGCCCTTAATTGAACAAACAAAAACGGCAGATTCTATTACTATCATCACTCGCGTAAACGTAAATTTCCCCGTTAAAAGAAGACATGCAAGTAAAGGATTGCATTCATTTTTAAACACGAGCCTGGTGCATGCAATAGAGTGCAGAATTACAAAATTTATGATCGCGATTTTAACTGATCGTCAAAATCTCGTGAGAGAGCTTCCGGGCCTTGCTTTTTCGTTATTTGCCAAAGTTGCCTATTACAAAAAATATTCTTTTATATTCTCAGTGCAGTTTTCTAATAAAAATTATGTCACTTGATTTTTAAGTTGATTAGAATTATTTTCTGAAGTTAGATCAAATTGACCTTGCTCCTGTGAAATTACTCTGAGATCCCTGTCTGTGTTGAAGGCGCTGATAACTGATATGCTCTTATTGAAATTATTCTTGTTGAAAAGTATTTATTCAATCTTTTTTTTTACTCAACTTAATTCAATCTATGTAAAATTTTGCTCCTTCTGCTAATCTTTCTTATCTGATCCCACGTTTGACTATGAATTTTTCTACTAATCTACAGTTATGGTCAAAAGTTTTTGAGACTACTATATTTTTCATATAAGATAATTAATAGAACTAATCAAACGTTGTATTTTGTTTTAGTATATTTGCATCAAAATCTGAAGTAAAACATTAAAAAACTTTGAGCCAAAACCCATCTTATTAATAAATACAGTTAATTGATGCGAGGAGTCAATATTTACAATGATTTTCATTGTTATTTAGGTCAGCTTCAATTTGTTGTGGCATGGTAGAGACGACAAAATTTGTTATGTTATATTGACTGATATTTCTCTATTTTTGTTCAATAAGCACCGGAACTAGTCACAATTGGATGGCTTCAGTTTATTAGCGGACAGTTTGATTATCGCTCACAAATTCTTTATTGGGTTCAAATATGACAAATTCTCGGGCCAAGAGCCTAGTAAGTTCGGTGATATTTACAACCCAGAAGATTGTTAATGCTTTTTCTTTGTGATAAAGTGTACCCTGATATTTTTGGAAAAGGTACTGATGAAGCAGGTTTTGGTATCATTGTGATTTGATGGAGGGGTTCTTTGGCAAAATTGTTCTTGGAGAGGAGAAGCAGTCCCAGGCATTGAGATTGTCCGGATGTTTCGCCCTGGCCACGACACGTAACTCGTGAAAGTGCTTCCCGCTTCTCGATTCGAGGAATGCTATGAAGAAGCCTCATCTTACCTTACGAATATGCTTCATTTTTGCAGGAAATAAGAATAATGGACTTTTGAAGAATGGGACAAAGTGATATTCTCTGATGAAGCTCCTTACCGCTTGTTTAGAGCTTCTGTAAGATCCACTGTTGTAAGAGGAAAAGTGGAGTGATTTCACGAGTTCTGTGTCGTGCCTCCGTTGAAACATCCGAGCACTCTTCATATTTGTGGATGCTTCTCATCTAACGGAACTGGAGCACTAACAATTGTGCCCAAGAACACTGCCATGAACCCAAAATGGTACCAAAATGTGCTTCATTGGCACCTCTTTCCAACAGTTCAGAGCTAATTTATCGATCATAACTGTATCTTTCAGCATGATGGCCCACCTTGTCACAAGCAAAGGCAATGACAAAGCTCTTGGCTAAAAGTAACATCGAAACTTTGGCACCTTGGCACGGGAATTCGCCAGATTTAAACGAATAGAGAATTTGTGGGCGATAATCAAACTATTAGTTGATAAACACAAACCATCCAGTTGTGAGCATTTATGGGTTCATATGGAACTAAAATGAAGCAATATCAGTCAAGATATTATCGCAAATTTGGTCTCCAGCATGACAAAATGAATTGAAGCATTCTTGATGAACAATGGACATCATTGTAAATATTAAAATGGCTTTGTCTCTTCTTTTATACTTCTCCTTCAAATTATGATACATAAATACTAAAACAAAATGCGAAGTTTAGTTATTTCTATTATTTTTTATATGAAAAAATATAGTAGTCTAAAAACCTTTGGCCATGACTGTACTATCATGGCTATTGCTTCTTCTCCCCTTATCTTTACTTCACTGGGGGTAATTATGTTCCATTTTATCTTCTTAAAAGTTTTTTTGCACATTTAAATGAAAATAGAATGAAAATGAATGTTTTTAAGACATTTACCCTCTTCATCAGTCATAATATCTACACGAGAAATGAGAGTAATTTAAATTGGGGCATACTTATATTCAAGTTGCTGATGATATCAACAAAGAATTTGTGGTAAATACCACTATAGTGAGAACTGCTCAGCTTTGGTTCAATAAGTTTAGGGCTCAAGACATGGCCATCAATATTCAACCTCAGATGTGGTGGTCAATAACTCATGAATATCAATTTGAGCACTTCCTGAATACTTTAGGGTTTTAGCAGCCCCTATATCATGCCATTGCAAGGCAATAAGGAAGGATAAAAGAGTTGTTTCCCCATGAAGTGAATTAGACTCAGAAATCACGCTGTCTTGCCTTCTTTTCATTGCATGTTGTGAGAAAGATTAAGGATCAATTGTTTAAGAGCAATGTGACCTATCGTGAAAAATGGAGTCTGTGTTAACAAGAAGAGGTCTGGTATATGGTTAGACAAGAATTGGTACCAAATCATAAGCCAAATACATTGTTGCATCCCAAAAAGGATATGATGCAGTTCAGTGCAATAGTAAATAAATCATGCGTATTTTTTTTTTAATTTGGGGAACCAGGGCAAACAATACCACCCCAATCGTTGCATCGACAGTGTTGAACTTCATTTAAGAATAGTCATCAAACACCCTGTATTTGTCAAAAGACATGGGCTACTACTGCCTCAGTAACAGCCATATTCACCTGATCTTTCCCATAGTTGTTACCATCTTTTAGAACACCTCGAACTCCATTTTCGCAATAAAAGGTACAGTACTGCGTTCATTAAAGGATCAGTAACATCAGGTTATTGATGCAAATAGATAAAAAATTTATTCTATAATCCCTATTTTTTCCTGTTTTATGCCATCTCCCCATTGCTATTCATAAAATGACATTTTCTATGTGACAAACTAATGGGTCTTTTAGTTATTGACATTTGGAAGGTGCGAATATTTTACCTAATCGGAGTCGTCAACCGTCGGCCGTCAGTTCCGTATGAACGAAGTAGCTTAGAATCCTCTTCTCCAGATGTTATGCACCCACTGCTGCAAATTTGTAGGGGTGCGAAGATGTATAAGAGAAAAACTTCCTTCCAAAAGCGAGAATATAAATAGCCCATTAAATTACAAATTCAGAACGGACTCACCGTAGCGTGACGGCAGAGTGCTGGATTCAAAGACCCGCGATCGATCCCTCAGTCCACAATTTTTACGGAGAAAATCCCAGAAGAAAACGGAAAACGCTTTAAGGACAACTCAAGAAGACTCAAGATAAATGGATCGCCTCCAGAAGAAAACGGAACTCAAGGAAAATGACTTCAAGGGTGAACATCTCAAATCATCAAAAATCCAAGAACTCATCACGTCAGCAAGAGTTAAGAAGAAATCATCACCTAATCAAGAATTTGGAAGGAATCATCACACCAAGATAAATGCAAGTTAATATGAAGATACATCAAGAAAAGAAAGAATTACGAAGATCAAGTACTAACCCAGCCAAATTAAAGAAGAAAGAATCTCAGCCTACAAGAATACTAAGAGTCAGATTACAGGAAGACAAAATGTTTGAAGGGGCAACTGCAGCCAATATAGAGATAATCAAGATGATCAAGAATAACATAGATAAATAAATCTAAACTGAAAATAGATAATGACCTCCCCCTCCCCATAAATTCACCGAAAAGGAAAACTAAGTTCTAAATATATTTACGACCATCGGTTGCTTATATTCAAGACACTTTGTATAGCCATTTGTATGATATACAACTAAGATAATGCATAAATTATTAAATAATCAATAAAAAAACGACCTGCTACCACTATAGAGATAAAGAACAGATGGTTAATGAAAAAAGATTCAAGGATTCGTAAAGAAGTTTCATTTCAGCCTCAGAAGCTTTTTCTTTATTATATATGTTGTTACCCGTGTTTGTACTTTTATCCTTTTCTTTCTTTTTTTTTAGTTTAATGCGGCTTATTCGTATCATATTATTTTATGCTTCTTTAAATTTTCTTCCGTACGTTAGAACAGGTAGTATTCGTTTTCACCATTTCTGCCCAATTTTGTCCTACTAAGCTTCCTTTTCTAGGCTGCTATAAGAATTCTTATAAATACTCTTAAAATATTTCGTCAATGTTAATTGGCCTTTTCTCCGCAAATTATTGATTATTATTTTCTTCTTTGAAAAGTTTATTCTCCTGGATTCGAGGAAAATTATGGTGATGTTATCAGCAGAGCGTAGATAGATTTAGTATCTCTCATTATTTATGATACTCTTTTATTCGCAGTATAAGGCTCGCAAAATATCAATAATGACAGAATCCTGTTTTTTCTGCTAGTTTGGATTTTTCTAATGACTAAATGCAGCTGAAATGACGATGTTGCATAACTATATTTCTATGAAAGTAGATCAATATAGGACTCTTCAACCCCTTATTTTTTCGAGTGCACTTAGAACTGAACCAGCATTTACTGAATGATGGGTGTATAGTCTTTTGATACAATGTATGAAAGTTTATTCTATTCGTTAGTTTTCTTCAATAATTTGACATCTCATCATCATAAGGACTTCTGAAATCTTCCTTTTCTGGAGGAGTGTAATCTGATTCCAATCGCGTGGTTGTAGTTGTCTCTGACTTTTGTAATTATTATGTAGACCGTTAATAAGTGATTCATTGACCTGAAGGTTTTTAATTGTTCCCTGTTTCATCTTTAAAAGGAGGTTTATCAGAAGGGGTGCACAAATTTACTGGAATCTTCTTTTCTTTCCCTTTTCATTTATTGAGAAGTAGATACTTGTTGCTCTGTTTGTGATTTTTCCAATCGTGTATAGCTTTTAGTGTTTCTTTATATGTTTTTTCAATTATAAGATGTCTTTATTTTTTACTATATTTATAAAATATGTTCTATGATTTTCCAGAACAGAAATCATTTTTTTAACACCTTTTGAATTCAGGATACTTGACTCTTCCTCGTGGTTTCATTTCCCTCATGATTACCCCCCTATCAAAAAGTCTTTTTAGTTGTTTCAGTTTGTGTTTGATGAGCTTTTTAGGAGATTTACCGAAGTTACAAGTTGTCAAATATTTCTCAATATATTTTGGAATTTTTTAATGAAGATCTGGTCACTTAACTAGTTTGTAAAACTCTTCTAGTGTAATTTGCAATGTGTATATTTTTGATTAGGTGTCAGGTTTTTGCATGGTTTGTTAGTCATGAGGTTAGCTTTTTCTTGGTTTAAATCTATTTTTATCCTGCTCCTGAGTATTCAGTGATTCCTAATGGTGTTAAATAACTGATGAATGATATGCCATTATTATTTTTTTCTGTTGAAGAGTATGTTAAAGAGTTTTCATTATCTGTTTCCTTAAGTTCCGTTATTGTCCACCTTCTGCTTTGTGTCATTTTTTAAGGAGAATTTCAACAAAGTTTGTTTCTTCTTCAAATTCTACTAATCTGTTTACATGCTTATTTCCCTAATTTGCTGTCAAAATTAACTTGCCAAACGATGATTTTTTTTGACATCCAAAATTTTCATTAAAGTCAACCATAAAAATCTTAGATTGACTCTTTCCTTTTATGTGTGCATTCATGACTGTTTCATAAAAGTGCCTCATCATTTTCATCTAAGATGTCGGAGGAAACATTTTAGTTTGATTAATCGATCGAAAGGATTTATAATTTCTTTTTGAAAAGTTGTTAGGCTACACTGTATAAAGAATCTTTAAACAATAATGTGCGTGTCATGTCTCCTTTAATATGAGAGTAAGCGACCATTTTTTAATTGTATCATTTCTTCTCTTTCATTGTGATCAAAAATATTCCATTACATCTCCTTAAAGTCTTTTTTCTACTCAGGAAGCTTTGTGTAATTTGGGAGTGGATGAAGGTTCTAAGTAGCCAAAATCGTCAACATTTGGGAGCCAATTCCGTAAACTCTGCACCCGAGTTTGCCTGTCTGCTTCCGTGAGGCGTCATCTTCCGACCGTGGAAAAACGCCCTCTGGCCTGTAGTTTATCATCATGCAGGGATGAACCAGAAAACTCACTGCGTTGACCTACTTCAACAGGTGAGTAATTGAAGGGTTCACAGTCCTAAGTGGACACCAGTATCGAGATGTGAGGCTCTTTAATATCATCCCTACCTTCCTTCCACCCCTGGGTGCGCATCCGGTATACGATAAAAGTTTAATCCCCCAGAGAAATATTTGCGTTCGGGCTGAAAGGGACGACAGCGGCATTTTAAAGATTTACCACAAAATGCAATCAAAGTTTTTAAACTTTAAACCTTTGTATATTTTTGGTTTATTGAAATGCGGTATGAATTCAATTGAACACATATTTGAGTAAAGGATTGTTGTCTAATTTGTGTCAATATAATAAGGTAACCCAAACAATTTTGTTTTAATGATATCCTGGCTGATGCGTTTTAGTTTAACAGTACCTGCACAAACAAAATTATGCATGTATTCATTCCGTTCATCCAAAACAAGCAATCCACTAAAAAGCATGAAATATTTTGGAAACTTCTTGTAATCTCTGAATTTTAGAGAAATCGAAATATTTTCAAGTACAGGATGTTTTGTTGAGATGCTTACTAATATTTGAGAGTATACAAGCTTTTATGCTCATGTGCACAATTAATCTTGCACTTCATTTTCTTTCTTTTTTAAATGTGTGTGTTCTTAACTCTTTCTCGTCTACCCATAGTAGAAGTTCAATTTTCATTTACGCATTTAACTTTTAAGGTTTCCCCTTTAAATATAATGCTTGTCTTTGACACTTTACAACAATTTTGTTTTAAGGCTGTAGAGAGAATTTTAAATAGGAGATTATTAGGTATCGATATACATCACACTTCGAACAAGTTGTGGGTGATTAGGTAATTACTCCGTCCGCACTGTTCAAGGAACTTATCTCGCCAGTTTATCACGGATTTTCAAAGCGAAAATTGATCGTTTATGAAATAACATCGCCCTTTTTTGGTTTAGGTAAATAAATGATTTTAAGAGTAATTATACAATGAAAAACAGCTTATTCTTTATTTTGGCTGATTATCCCGTTCTCTCCCGTCGTATATTTAATCAAATAAAAATCAATGAGGTCATTTCCGTCAGAAAGCGGGTGAAAATGGAGAGAAAATGCGTTGAGGATAAATTGTCCAAGGAGATTACTCGTTGTTCTAAAGATTAGGAAGTACCGCAACTCTCCCCGATCCCACCCAACCCTCCTAAACCCTGTTCCGGAACGCAGGCATGTCCCTTTGAAGGACGATGAAACCGCAATCCAAGTTAGCTAATGAGATTAAACGACTCGCCGAGTTTCCAAATTCTAACAATGTGGCTGCTGAGTAAAATATATACGAAGGAAAATTACGATTAACGGTATTAAACCGTCTTTGTAATTTTAAAAAAGAAGATTGTGGTGTAAAGTTGGACGGTAACGGCTTGCTTTGATCATCTCCGCCAATCCTCTCCAACGCATTGTAAGGTTCGCGTTGCACTGATGCGCTATTTTCGGCACCAACACTTTTGGATGAACTAATGAAACCCAAATTATATGAAAATTAAATGATAACAGCAACGGTTCATTATTATTTTTGTGTTGAATATTTTCTAAAATATTATTAACGGTTGGGCATGACAGTGCATGTATGTATGTCTCTTTTTCCTTAATATTTAATCAATTATGTAATTGAAGACGGTGATTGGGTAGGCAATAAAGTTTCATGTTTTTTGAAACCACCGTCACTGATCGAATTTAAGGCTTAATTAAAAAAGAAAATTCATTTTCGCCGCCATAATCGCTTACAATTTCCATAAAATTAAAAGAAAATTAACGCTTTACTTCGGAAAGGATTTAATGACTTCTAAATATGATAAGTACTCAGAATTAAATATGGGTCTATTTTAAAGACGAGTTCCATGGAACTAAAAAAAAGAGAGAACTTTGGGAGTCGTCATAATGGAGAGAGAAGGATGTTATGAGTGAGGAGAACTCGAAGCAATAATGGCATGGGATCGCTCAAGTCGTTATTGGCGTTTGATTTAACCAGTTCTTCTTTTTAACCGACTCTCATTTAATAGCGGCCTTAAAACCATTAAAGCCCAATTTAGTTTAAAGACAAAATTTATATAAAGGCGAATATTTAGATCGTCATCGAATAAAATTAAAGAGTGAAGGGGTCTTGGATTAAACTAGGCACCGGTGGATTTTCAGCAGAAAGGAATTTAATTTCAACTATTTTTTGCCCTTAGAATAACGGAACGAAAAGCAAAGGGTCTGTTCAACCAGAACACTCCTGACTATGGAGTGACAATTCTATTGAAAATACCTATCCAATGGGTAAAAGAGGGTATACAAAGACGTGATGGTAAGCATTACTTGCCAATGCCTTGAAAAAGGTTTGATCGTCGCATAAAGAATGATAACAAATCTTTGACAGAAATAGAAAAAAAATGACAGATTATTTTACTCCTCCAAATTATCATTATATTTAAGTTAATTAGGTATCAGATAAACCTAAATTACGCATTTGTGGTCCATACAACTACTCGCCCAGATAAGTACACAGGAAATATTGCTAAATAAACTAATAAGAAGTTTCTAATAATAATAATATCATAAGCATTTCCGTATGGTGCTCTTCAAACCACGTTCCTTTACAGAGAGAGGAGCGAATAACAAAAGTCAGATCATTCCACAATCTAGGAGCAACTATCGATAAATCACGTTCACCCTTGATGTACATATAACTGATATGAACAACCAATAACTGGGCAGAGCTGGAATGTAGGACTCTCGGGTTCAGTGATAAGTTCACTGAAGAAAACGAGTAAGAGTGGGGGTTGTGTCGTTCTGATCTTACAGGAAAGGTGGAGTCCCTTGAGGGTTGTTCTGGATCAAATGAGCAGCCAGTGGGGTTCAAGAAGCAGGAGAGTTGGATAGGAGAAACACCCTCGCTGTAGAAGAACAACAGTGGCGAATTCTTGACTGAGTAGCAGGTGGCCAAAAGTAAGACTAGGGATCGAGAAGGGAGTTGCAGTAGTCAAGGCGGGAGGTAACAAAAGCGGGGATGGATTCGGCTAGGATTACAGAGAAAGGATTTGAGAAAGAATTTGATTATTTACTATAAAAAGTAACACTCAGATTTTTAGAAGTGTCAGAAAATGGAACTGGGGATACACAAAAGTTAAAAAGAGAAACAGTTTTTGCAGCAGTTAGCATCTGAAATAGTACCCACTAGTGACACTTCTGTTTAGCCATGATTGAGTATCATAAAGTTGTGGGGAGCTATTAATTAATGATGTAATGATATCTAAGACTCTTAACAAACAATTCTGCTCTATTTTGCACCCTTTACAGGTTTTTTAGTGGTTTTTGCGTTGCTTTAGAGCGTTGTTGCTGAATAAAGTAATAATTGGATAGAAGTAATAATGTTCTTTTGACAATTATCTTGGCGAGCCTTAAGTATGGTAGCAGCTTCCTCGGAAAGGCGTTTTATAGTAATAATTACTTGAGAGTTCTTTTTCAGGATAAATGTCTTGAGGTTTTTTTTAAATTTGGGGATCACTTCTACCTTCACTGAGATCCCTTCAGGCCTAATGGAATCCATTTAAACTGTCAGGAGCGACGAAGTCTGATAGACTCCTGAATAATGATGCTGTGTTTTTTTATAGGGTCCGCACCAATCTTCAGAAAATAAAGTATGGAACTTGTAATTAAATAATTCGGAGCCAGTGTGACGATCCATAAAGAGTATATCTAAATTATTATGCTTCTATACAAATTCACAAAGTTTGAAAATTAAGAACGATGCACTACGGATGTTAGTTACAACGGAAGACCGATATTTTTGCTGTCACTGAAAATAGATCTTAAGTTGTAACAGGGAATTTATGGAAGAGTTTAAATTTTCGTGTTATAGACAACTTAATAAGATGAGATAAGACGAAACATTGTGAGGGTTTTATAATATTTTAAACAAGAACTACCGTGAATTCCTGCCTCTGATTAGTCTGTGAAAAGGGCATTGAACATTACACAGCATTGATAATAAATAAATAACAGCATTTCATAAATGAGCAGCTACTAACTCTCTCAGATCCGATTTTTTCTACACATCAGAAAATTATGAATTGTGGTTTTGTACATCAGCTAAGCTATAATACTGAATTTAATCATTATTTTTGAGTTTTACCTAAGGTACATTCGATCGCAAAGGTTTTTGTCCCAGGATACCTTTTTTTCGAGATATACTTTTTTTTAAGTATACTTTTGTCTAACAATGCTATTTTTGTTGTTTTTAAGGAAGAGCCGCTTCAACACGTTACGATATAGAGAAACGCACATGAATTATCCCAAAATAAACATATATTTTAAATTTAAGAATTATCTATGACAAAAAAAAACAGTAAACATATTTCTATCCTCCTCCTAAGATAACCGAGGCTAAACCGGTTGGCAACTGGGCCTATTACAAATCTCTTAAAGACAAAAATAAACAAATAGGCTACACGTAAACACACCAATTGGCGATTAGTTATTTTATCGCGCCCCTTTTAGATTAGCGTTAAACATTAAATTAAATTACTCTCTTCTACTAGTAAATATGACGGGGTTCACGCACAATTGTTTCTACTTCCTTTAAATCGTGAAACGTAATAAACTCATACTATCCCCATATGAATAGAAATGTTCTTTCTAACTTACATGACAGAAGGGATCAGGGATTGCCGGATATCGCTGGAGGGCTTTTCTCACGCTTCGGAGATTTGGAGTGGCCGATGGTAGAATTTCGTGAAGATGGGGTGGATGAAAAGAGGGGGGGCGATGTCAACCTCTTATTGCAAATTTGCCTCCTGTTACGTTGAGACGACGGAGAGAATTACGGTTCTCCTAGCTCAAAGAGTCCTCTTCTGGATAATCTTGAAGCCTATTGGTGTCCTATTCTTTAACGCCGGGTGCCTAACTAGTTTTGGGGTATACGATGAGATTTCTACAGTAATTAACAAATGGAACCTCGTTGGGGATTGGTTCTTCTCCTCTCACTCTTACGGAGCTTGAGCTGTGAGAGTCACTCGAGTGTGAGCCAGTTTTCTTTTCTCCAGTCAGACTTCTTCTAAGTGTGTAAAGGATTCTTCGATATGGCACCGATGCAAAACTTGACGATTTATATTAATTCGGCACTGGGGGGAAGGATCGATCTTCTCAATCTGATCCTATATCGTTCTCACCGAATAATCTTGACTGGCTGAAGGATCAATCTTCACGAACTGATCCTATGTTGTTCTCACCGAATAATAATCTTGACTGGTTGAATGATCGATCTTCACGAACTGATCCTTTATCGTTATCACCGAATAATCTTGACTGGCTGAAGGATCGATCTTCACGAAATGATCCTAGGTCGTTCTCACCGAATAATAATCATTTCTCTTTCCTTCAGAGGTTTATTTATAGGCGGACCACCGCCTCATCTAAGGGGTAAGGGGCGAGGCGGCAGAGGGAAGCGCGAGTGGTGAGGTCGCATCTGAAAGACCGAGGAATGAAGAGGTTGGCACTGAGATGCCCAAGTTGGCTTGTTAATTAGATAGCCCACTAACCGCCACCTTCCTTGGCATGCCTTTTGCATGGCACCGCTTTTTGGTGATATAATCACGGGTCTACGGATCTCGTAGGTAATTAAATATTTTAAGCGTCGTATAAGGGCCTTTGGTGGTTACTTTAACACAGATGGTCGCTTCAAATACCTATGCGGTGGAGAGATCAAACAGGGGCCCGCTTCTCCGGTTTTCTCAACAAGGGAAGGGGGGAACTTAATGTATATGTCCGCCTGGCCATGGGATGCTTTATGTTGCAATTCCTCTACAGTTTAAAAAACTGGTTTTATATATATTCTATATTATTACATATCTTTTCTGAATAGCAGAATACAAATATGGCTTAAAAAAGAAATATAAATATATACGAGTCTGAAAGTTGGGGGGAGGGCTTCAGCCTCTAACCCACCCACCCCTGGATCCGCGCCTGCCCTAGATCGAAAGTAGGAAACTGCCACAGATATAACAAAACAGGTCCGGGCTGTTTTGACACTTACGCGGGGAGAAGTAGCAGAGGCAGACATAATATGAAATAAGTGCGTGAATAAAAAATAAACTAAACAGTCACAAGATTATAAAAACAACAAAAAAACTTACATAAGGTCTACAAATCCCTTGATTTTATTTATTGTTTGCAGAACAAGATAGTAATCCCCTATTTAGAGCTGCATACAACCTCTCAACGCACTCTCTAACGTGTGACTGAATAGAGACGTTACAAACTCTCAATGTTTGCTAATAGTGCCTCTTCTACAAGTCGCGGTCAAAGTGTTAATAAAATAGCTAATTTAGCTTCTTCTTTTTTCTTCTAATATTTATGATCATCAATAAATAGATAATAAAATAATAAAACTAATCAGCTGAACACTACAATTATTTATGGACAAAAAATCAATTGTTCTTATTCAGAGAATAAGCTGAACAGAAAAAGATGCGACATTATAGAGAAGTGATTGTAGTTTTGGAATCAGTAGGCCAATTTTAATCTAAATAAAATGCAAAAATCGAATCCAAACAAAAATAATGGTTAAAATTGTTTCCCCATGTAATCGAATTTCGATTTAGAAACCTCGAAGTTTTCCTATATTAAAGAATACATACGGGAATGTAACAGGACATTATAGTATCATAAATGCTAACAATAATATCGAAAACATGAACAAATATACAACCTCGGCAAAAAGAATAAAGCACCCAATGGAATCTTTCATTTCATATCATGTAATTAGGAATTTATGGTAAATGAATTCAGTATATATTATATATTTATTTATTTTTAAATATTTTAATACTTAGTTGAAGCCCTTTTGCTTTAATTACAACGATAATTCTTCATGACATAGATTTCGCCACATTTTTACATTTTTCTGACCAATTCTTTCCTCGTTTAGCTTGTAATTTTTCATATATTTCTGTTATATTTGCACTTGTGGTAATTCATATTGCTTTTCAAAGCACTACCGTTAGTACAATTTACTTAAGAATAAATTTAATTTATTTTTCTATAGGTCGTACTCGTGTATGCGTATTTTATATTTTATTTTTGTTTGTGCAAAACTAAACTATATTTTTAAAATTATTTTTAATCTTTCATTAAAAGAATCACAACAAATGGTAATTTTGAAAAATGGCAACCTTTAGCAGTTCTGCGAATTAGTCATTTCAAATTTTTTAAAAGAAAAACTATATAAATATATGCATTATATACAGGCGCTGATCCACGAGGTTTTAGGGGGCAAATTTCAGATCCGTTTATGTTTGTATTTCTTTTTAAACCATATTTATATTCTGCTATTTAGAAAGAATTATGCAATAATATTGAATTCAGAAAAAAACCCGCTTTTTAACCCGTTGCGATCAAATAATTCATGTCTAAAATTTAGGTAAATCTCAAAAATAATTATTAAATTCAGTATTATACCTAAGATGACGTCCAAAATCTACATTTCATATTTTCCAGGTCAGGGGAGCACGATAGGGGGCGCTGTTTTTAGGCTACAATTTAAGCCTTATGACGTCAGACATCATAAGGCGAAGCCCCTCATTTCGAAAGTAACTAAAAATGTTAATTTTTGTCGGTAACAGCCTAAAGTATTCGGCGCAGAGCCGATCGCACGCTTATCAAAATAACAAATACGATAGCACCGCCTAATTTAGGCTATGGCCGCCAAAAATTACAAAAATTTAGTTACTTTCGAAAATAGGGGACTTCGCCCCCATACCCTCCCCCCACCCCGCAACTCAAAAAAATAACTCGTAATATTCCTAATTCGAAAGGGTAACATTAGCTTTGAATGCAAAAGGCAATAGCGAAATGTCGGCCGCGATATCGTCGTCTTAAATTACCTAATAATATACTCACTTCTCAACAAAAGCTAAACTATCTCCACCTTTCACTATTACATATAATCGAGCCACACTTCTTTTCCAGAACTGCTGCAAATCTTTGCTTTTAAAATGAGGCCACGATCAATAGAAAAGTGTATTAAATTAACCAAGGAATTAACACAAGTCGTATTGAAGTCGAACAAACCTGGGTCATTTTTTTTTTTTAATTTTGTGTATAGAAAGGACAGAGAGGGATCACTGTGTAACACAGGCGAACAGGCAGTCGAAGAGGAAAGATTGCGGAAATAACTTAAAAAGCGATTGGGGTAGTTGATAGGTTGGTGGTTAGACACCGATGCGTGGTGTAGTTAGGTTGGACTCGGTGTGATCGTGACTGGACGACGGTTGGAGGCTGGTCAGGAAAGAGGGCGTCTCAGCTCGGTCGGAAACACGTTATTCGTGATGCCTTTAGTTTATGCGAAGAACGGTATGGGTTGCGGGTGGTCATTGGCCGCGGGGTATCGCGGTGCCATCGCATACCTTTTTACATGTAGTGTGGTCTCTAGCGAGTTTCCCAAGTTGTTTTGTGAGTCTGGTGTGAGCGTATGTGTTGAGGGGTGTTATTTGTTGTTATCTTGTAGTGTGGCCATTCTCGAGTACAGTGGAGAGCGGCAAGCGCGCTTCAGAGCGGAGTTCTAAATGCGCTGACTTCTGCTGCCACGTGACACCTGCGTCTACGAGTGACAGTGGGGCGTACGTGAGAATAGGTCGCAGGAGTGTTTTATATAGGTGTAACTGTAGTTTTTTTGCCCGCAGAGTAGAACCTGCGCAGCGATGTATTTGTACGTGAGGCTCTTGCTTGTGTTATGTTCAGATGTATATTGAACCTGAGGGTCTTGGCAAAAGATACCCCGAGGATTTTTCTATGTTGTGTATATTCGAGCCTTGTTGGGTTTAGATGGTTTCTGTCTGCTGTTTGTGAGAAGATTTGTAGGTTGTGCATGAAGTGGTCTCTTGCGCCGTCGAGTGTCATCTGTGTCTTCTGAGGGTTCGTGGCAATCAGCCATTTATCCTCATAATCTGTCTTCGCGTCTAGTATTCTTCGTGCGTGGAGCGCGATTTCTTTTGGTCCGCGGCCACTGACGAGAATGGTCTTGTCATCAGCGTAGGACACTGTATGTTTGACAGCAGTTTTCGGGTGGGCGTGCGGTGTCATTTGTGTATATGATGTACAGTGTGGATGCCAGTACGCTCCCTTGGGAAACGCCTGAGCGTGGTGTGAAGGGTTGTGAGAAGGTGGTGTTGTATTTTATGTGGCATCTCTGTTCAGTGAGGTAGTGCGAGAGGAGCCTTCTGGTGCAGAGGGGTAACTCCGTATTATTGGCGAGTTTCCAACGGAGTGTATCATGCCACACTTTATCGAAGGCCTTCTCCAAGTCCTTGCTGATAGAGAGTGTCTTTTGATGTATCTGGCGGGGTTTTTTTGTATTCTGTCATGAATGATGTTCACGGCGGCCTGAGTGGACGTTCCCTCCTGAACCCATATTGCTGGGGGTAGAACCAGTCCCTCTCTTCCAGGTAGTCCCGTAGGCGGCAGTTGATCATGCGTTAGATTATATTGCCTAGGTTGTCTAATAGAGCAATAGGCCTGTAATTGTTTGAGTGTTTGGGGTCTTTGTTCGATTTGTGTAGGAGTATGTTGGGAGAGACTTTAAATATTTGGGGGAAGTGGCCTAAGGCTAGTGAGGCGTTAAACTGGTGTGTAAGTGTGGGGTATATGTTTATGGGGAGGTTGTGTATTAGTGTGGCTGGTAGCCCGGAGGGACCGGGGGCGCGTTTTTGGTGTTGAAATGTAATGTTTTGTTTCCTCAACGGTGATTGGAGTGGTCAATGTGAATGTATAGTCGAGCAGCTCGATTCGTATCAGGGGGGGTGGGCCTTAGCTCGTGAGCGTGGGCCCGACACCACTCCTGGACTTCCTGGAAATGCTCCCGCGCACGTGGTATTGGTGGGCTGTGTGTATGTACTCTATCCCAATGGGACCTAAATTCGTCGAGGATGACGTTAGTGTCTGCAGGTGTTGGGTTGTTTACTTGGAGGGTGATGGGTTTTGGTGGGTTGGTGCCCATCATCCTTTTTACTTGCCGCGATGCGGACGACCTCACGCCAATGTCGGTTCCTGTCTAACCGCACGCACTGTAGGATGCGAGCACGTAAGTGATTAATGTTATGTTGTCGAGGGCCTCTAGAGTAGTGATTGTTGTACAGTGTGATCAGTCTCTGAGTGTGTATGGAAAATGTGAAATGTTTTATGCAAGTATAGGTTTTTGTGGTGTGTGTAGATTGCGTGCTGTGGTTATGGTGTTTATGATTGAGCACCAGTGGTCGAAGAGAGGTGGTGTAGGTATGAGTATAGGAGATGTGGATATGGTAAGGCATGTAGATATGTGGTCAGAGAGTACGTGGGGACCCGGTGAGATGTGCGTGTAGAAGCGTGTAGCGTGTTCGTTGAGGAAGACCACGTCCGGAGACGTGGTACCTCCGTGAGGACCGAAGAATGTGGGAAAGGCAGGGCCGATATGCTCGCAGCGATAACGCCGCAAGGCATCAGCCAGGTACCTTCCTGCGTCATTAGTACTGTTTGAAATGAGTGTCGGGTGAAAGGCATTGAAGTCCCCCGCGAAGAAGATAAGGAGGTTGTGGTTAGATAGAGCCCGGAGTGGGGCTTCTATGTTTAACTGTAGGCGTGGTGGTCTGTAGTATGTAGCCATTAGAATGGGGCCGGAGCTTGTCTGTATCTTGCAGGCTAGAAAGGAGTCATCCTGTGTTTGGATGAAGGAGTGGTGTATGGAACGCTTTACTAAGATCGCTTATCCTAGGTACCGCGCCTGTGGAGATAGGTATGTGTGGTAGCCTGCGATGCGGAGTCTGTTGTTGGAAGGATGTAGGCTGGTTGAGTTTAGGATCCAGTTGGGAACCGTATGGCAAATACCGTGCCAACTGCGTACGTTTACCTGTGTCACGACCTATTATCGTGGGCGGAGTGCGCGGGAGGCTTATTTTCCCGGTACCGTTCATCTTTCCTTGGTTATTGCTCAGGAGGTGTGAGGAGTCAGTACCTTTACTCGTGTCGTCGACTGTGATTTGGAAAGGTTATTATTGGTGTTGTTGGGTGGGGAAGCTGTGTTGAAGGGGAGAGTGTGTTTGGTGGTAGGGGGGGGGGGGGTTAGGAGCAGAGGTGGAGTGAGTAGAGCTAGCAGATGAGGGGCTAGAGCTATTGGGGGAGATGTAGATTGTGAGAGGGGGGGTGTCGGGAGAGAGAGAAGGTTGGGACGAAGAAGGAGGGGTGGAAGGATGATGAGAAGGAACAGCAGGGGGGGAGGTGGATAGCTTTACGCGTGGTTGTGTGTTGGGGGAGTTTTCGTGGTAGGGTTTTTATGTTTAAGACGGTGGGGCGGGTTTGAAGGCTGTGATGGGGCGGGGGGCGGGTTTGGAGGCTGTGATGGGGGGGGCGGATTTGGAGGCTGTGATGGGGGAGGCGGGAGCGGTGGAGGTTGTGGTATTAGTGTGAGTGGGATTGGAGCTGAGAGAGGGGGAGCGGGGATGGTTGGAGGGGGGTTTGTGGCAATAGGAGGAGGAATGGAGGTTGCCGAGGTGGGAGTTCTGGAGGTAGGAGGGGGTTTAGGTAAAGAGGTGGAAGAGTGGGCGCTGGGGAGTGAGCAGATGAGGCAGTTGGGAGAGAGAAGGGAGTGGTGGGCAGAGGAGTAGGTGAAGGAGGTGAAGTGGCGAGAGGTGCCGGGACAGAAGGGCGGGAAGAGACGTGAGCGAGGTGAGGGTGGGAGATAGGTCCGGAGGAATAGGAGTGCGTGCCCACCGGGATGGGGAGGAGTGCGGGTCCCCTGTTTGTGTGTTCGTCGATTAGAGCGAACACCTTCTCGGGGAAGGTGATCTGCTCTAGACCGTGCGAGGCGAATAGTGTATTGAGTATATTTGCGTATATTCGAGGGTCAGCCCTCGCCATGTCTTTTGCCAGCGTTGAGAGTAAGGCGGGTCAGGTGTAGTCTCGGTTGTGTTGTGTGGAGTAGGGGTGGGTGTGTAGAGTGGAGTGGGTGTCGGAAGTAGTGGGGGTCTCTGGGTGTGAGGTGTTGGGGAGGGGGCGAGTTTCGGGATATGTGGGTGAGTTTGGGTTGTTGCTGGGGTTGCGTGAGTCTGGGGTGGGACAGGGAGTGGTGCTGGTACCGTTGCGCCGGCAGCGGCGGCGAATGTTCTTGTGAGGGGCTGGAGGGGCGGGGGCGAAGTGTGTGGTTGAGTAGGTGGGTTGAGGACGCCGTATAGCCACTACGGCGTCAGAGCGGGCCTTACTTAGGTAAGGACATTTAGGGTTGAAAGTGACATGGTTGCCGCCACAATTGGAGCAGAGGGGTGTGGTAGTTGTGTAGGAGGTAAAGTGGTGGTCCACTATGCTGCACTTTGAACAGACTAGATCTGCTTGACAGTTTTGTGTGGTGTGGCCGGTTTTGTAGCATCGGTGGCATTGCGTGGGTCTAATGTTGAGTTGTGAGTCTATGTTATGCGGGTGTGTTAGGGTGCCGCAGACTTTGATACATTGGTCTAGCAGTGTTTTGTGGTGTTCGTCAGACAGTGTGATAACTGCCCATTGTTTGTTACGGTTGAAGTATATGTCGGTGATGACCTCCTCCCTATACTTCTGTCTGAGGTGTGTACGGAGGTCATCTTTGGAGAAGGCCAACCATAGGGCGTTGGTCTTCGTGATTCGCATTTGGTGTCTTTTGGTTACATCGTCGGCTAGTTTTGTGTGTAGGTCTATAGCGGCGAGTGTTTCGGATGCGTTTTCGTGGAATTTTATTGCATCCTCCTGTGAGTGGAAGACGAGTTTGTGCGCTGTGTATGTCTTAATGATGTTCGTGATGGGGGTGTCATGTGTAGCGGCTAGGTTTAGGATTGCGTGTTCATTGTTTGTTGTGAGTTTTGTGTTAGATGTGTGTAGTAGTGTGATAAATGACGTGTTACTTGGCATTTTTTTAAACTTATTTCTCTTTTCTTTTGGGAGGCCCCCCACCTCGCCGATAACGACACTATAAAGTGACTCGGATGTGGTGATGGATGATAAGTGAGGATGGACCTGGTTGGGATCCTCAGAGGGTGTAAAAACATGGCGGACTTAATAAAGACTGAGGCCAGAATCAACTGACTCCAGTCGGGTTGCCTTTCCCTCTATTGGGTTTTGGGTATTTAACAGTTACATCCGACATCTCACATAGACGGTAGGGTCTTCCTCTGTTGTATTGGACAGTACTGCAGGGTAGGGTGCTATGCCTCCCCGCGTTGGTAACTGAATTCCAATCCAGGTTGCTCCTTCCTTTGGGTTCCGCAGCGGGCTAAGCCTCAGGCCTTCTTTCCTCAAAGTTTGCAATTATGCCTTTTCTAAGTAGTACGGCATAGTTGCAACGGAGCTTTATGTGTAGAGTCAGATTCACAGAGCCAGATCACGGCGGGGCACGGATGGGGAGGGTTTTAGCACGTCATACCACTATGACGTGCCAGGGAAATAAAGGAATTTTATTTAGCGGGATGGGGGATTGGCTCGAAGATCTCGTAGATAGCTAGTTAGCTGTAGAGTACCGAACACGGTATGTCCTGCAGGAAAGTGGAGTGTTCTATAAGGTGACTTACCCTCGACTTTTCCTCCTTTATCGGTTGATAATTCTTGTAGAGCGTAGAAAGCGAAGATCCTTCCAAGTTCGTTGTTGTCTGAACCTGGGTTTTCTTTCTTTTTTCTTTTTTATAGAAAGTTGTGAAAAAGAGGGGGTGAATAGTTAATAAAAGAGGGGGAGGGAAAAAGGTGTGGAAATTAAAGAAGCATAAGGTTATTAGTTTAGTTGCCCGGTGTACGGGCCATCTCCATTAATTTGATTCTTAAGTATGTTCGTGAACTTTACTTTTTTCTTTTACACATATAGAAAATTACTTATGTATACGTGTATATATATATATATATATATATATATATATATATATATATATATATATATATATATATATATATATATATATATATATTAGTTCATTCACTCAAATCTTGGGTTTGGCTCTGCTCTTTTAGTGTTTGGGAGGTAGTTCTTATATTCTCCCTCCTCAGGATCGAGGATGTCGAGTGTTTCGTTGGGGAGAATGCTTTCCAGTCTCTCCCAGATGTTTTTCCCTCTTTTGTAGAGATACAGGTTTATAGCCTCAATTCCTGTTTGTTCGTGCAGGCTACTCGAGGTCCGGAAGTCGAACCACTTTATGCCAGTAATGAATCGAAGTGCTTGGTTCTGCACTCTTTGAAGCATCGACATGTTTTTGCAAGATGCAGCGTTTAGTGGTATACTGAGGTACACCAGTTTGGACCTAACCAAACTGATGTATAGCTTTTTCTTGTTAGCTATTTTGGAGTTTCTGAATCGGTGAAGTTTGTCTAGTTCGGTTTTTGCATATCCAATCCTAGTGCTCACGTGTTTGCTCATTCCGGAACTGAAGAGTCCGAATCCGAGAATAGATGCGTGAGGAGAGTATTCGATGTCAGTGTCTCCTATATTGAAAGGGATGGTACGATGTCTCTTTATTGCATTCGCAGAGAACTTAGACATTTGTTTGTATTTTCCAGCGTATTTCGAAGTTGGAGATTTTCTCAGGCTCTGCTGCCGTGGCTCTGGCCATCAGCCTTGCCGACTTTGTCTTCCGCACTACAACTTGGGTGACGTCATCCGCGTATTGAATGTTCAGTGTTTTCCCGTCGATTGGTTTAGGGATGTCTCTCGTGTAGATGGTGAAGAGTGTGGGGCTAAGGCATCCTCCTTGTGGAAAACCGGAGGCGAGGACAAAGGCTTGCCCTGTATGCCCTTCAAAGGCTATCACCGCTCGCCTATTGGTTAAATAGCTACAGAGGATTTTTTCGAAGTGGGGAGTGAGTTTCAGCCTTGAGATTTTGTATTTCAGGCCTTCGATCCAGACTTTCCCGAAGGCCTTCTTTACGTATCTGCAGAGGACGTCAATCCAGCAACCTCGAGCTCGCCATGCTGCCGCGTGTTGCAGCATATGGGCTATTGCTGTCTCAGTGCCTCGGTGCTCTCTAAATCCATGCTGTTCTTCGTTCAGTAGGTTCTTTTCTGCTAGGTGTTTTGCCAGTCTGCTGTTAAGAAATTTTTCAAAAATCTTCCCATGACCTGGTTAGAGGGTTTTCCCGGTTTGGGTATAAAGATCATTTTGGAGGTCTTCAGGCCATCCGGCAAGTATCCCATTGCTAGAGACGCATTGAACAGGTTCAGCAGCCTGGTCCTAAGTTTCTACGGAGCTTCTTTTAAATGCCTGATGGTAATTTGGCTGAGCCCCGGGGCTTTAGACTTGAATGAAGAAATAGAATTTGATAGTTCCTCCATTGTTATTCTCTTCCCGTCCTGAGAGTTACCTTGAAACCGATGGAAGCATGTGGTTCTATAAGTGTCAAACCTCCCTTATCTCCTCTCCATATACTCGAGAACCTGGTCCTCGAAGCCTAGGTCAAAGTCTTCTTATTCTTCCTCTGATATCTTGAAGACATTTTCCCAAACTCTGCGGAACAGCTTCTCTTTCTCATTGGGAGTGACTGCCGTAGTCCCTTCATGCTTGATTTCAGATTGGCCTGGGGTGCGAGCGTTCCCCTTTAATTTGTTAATGGTCGTTCAAAAGGCCTTCCGGTTCCTCTCAGTGTCTAATTTTTCTATTAGACTATTCCATTTGTCTCTGATTTCTGTACCTAGCGTGGAGTTCAGCTGACTTCTGAGAAACTGAACGAATCGAAAGTCCATCGGTCTGGTATAGCCCAAGTTGAGGATGGTCTCGTAGACTCTGGAGAATCGTTGCTGTAGCACCACTTTCTCTTGTGTGGGTTTTGTGGGCATGATAACTTTATGTGATGTTATAAGGATAGCTATAGCGTCGGCGTTAGAGATGCAGTCGCTAATTGCAGTTAGCTCTTCGTCCAGATCTTCTTCGGATGCGCCCTTCAAATCAGGGATACCGTCTGGGAATGCTCTCCTGTATTCTTCCCACTTTGCATTCCAGAAGTCTTTTCTTGGGATAACTGGGACTGAGATAGGGGCAGTTGCTATAGTGATCAGCATGGGCAAATGATCACTTGATGTTAGAGGCTCTGGAGTGATAAGTTGGTGAAAAGGAAAGTTAGGGTTCGTGAGCACGACGTCAGGTTTGTAGATAAGTATCCCGCTGCTCTATTCCTGGCGTTTAGGTCCCCAGCGAGTAGTACTGGGTGCTCTTTTTTGAAAAGGGTGTATAGGTCATGATAGGGCGGATATGACCGGCGAGGGGGCTGGTACCCCAAGCTTAGTTCTATGTCACCCATAGAGCACCTTAAGATTATCGACCTAGTCGATTTATCCATAGGGTTACCTTGTCTGAATTGTAACTCCCTTTTTACTGCTATTAGCGCACCATCAAATCTTTCTCCTGTGCAGTTCTTTTGTAAAACATTATATCCAAAGATCTTCTGTTTGTCTTCGTCTTTGATGCTGGTTTCAGACAGCAGAAGAACATTTGTATCTAGTTCTCTGTAGACATTGAATAATTTGTTTTTGTTGGGTTCCCATCCTTGCACATTGTGTGCCAAGATGGTTAGCCGGTTTATATACGCTATCCCGTTGGTCTGTATTATTCTTTGGCCGTTTGACGGCCAGATTTTAATTTCTTATACAATTCTGAGGTATAGAGCCTAAATTTCTCGTTGTAAAGCTTGGTTTTACAGGCGAGTAAAGATGCTCTGATTGTCTCCCCGGTAACTGGCGAGTCTGATTTCTCTGCCGTCTAACTCGAGCTCATCCTCTTTTTGTCCAGTGTCTGTTTCCTGAACCTTTGATTCTACTTTGTTTTTTATGGGTTTTTTCTGCTTGGGCAAGCTAGGTGGTGGTGCTGGGGCGTCGGTTTGTTGATGTTAAGCCGTTGTCAATGTAATTTCTTGGGCTTTTCCTGTATCCGGACTATCCGCTGTTTGTGCTGGTTTTGTTTTGGGGCACGATGCCGGGAGGACTTTTTCGGATTGTGGATTGTCCGGAAATTTAATTGTTTCCATGTTGTTTGCCGACAGTATCTTGTTCATTTCGGTGTTAGAATGAACCAGGACAAGCTAGGTTTATCACATGTGCATGCTAAATGCATGCCAGCATTTTGGTATGGTAGGAGTAGCGTCGCTCAGTTGTAATACAATCTGAGGTTTAGTCGGCGTGACGTTCTGATGTGTTTGCATTTTTGCAGTTGCGGTGTAAGATTGTTTTGGTCTGTCCGCAGCCTCTCTTTTCTTTCTAAGCTCTTCTTTCCTGACTGGGCACTGCATGCACAGGGTGCGGTGATTCCCCGCACAGATAATGCAGATTTTCGTGTCGCTCACGCAGTGCATCCAGTCATGGCCTGTCTGCCAGCACTCGGGGCAGATCTTTGCCTTCCCAGAGTCGGAGCAGGCGCTGGTTGAGTGATCATTGACCTTGTAGCAATTGAAGCAGGTTAGAAGTTCCAAAAATCTTTCCCGCTCAACCTGATCTGTGGAAATGACCATAGAAAACAGTTTAAGGCCTGTTTCCTTAGCTTTGGCTGCCATTTCCATGTTCTTGAATATCACTTTGAATACATGAGAGAGGTTACGGAACTTGACTACTTCTGTCACTTCCGCCCATTGATGGTTCCTCTCTATCTCTGCCTTAATTTCTTCAGCCGATCTTTCTCCTACCCAGGGGTCTACTCTTCTGCAAATTATTGTCTTCCTTGCTGCCAGTGCTGGGGATGGTCGTGGTTCTAGGCCAATCTTGCCCAGTTCTAGCGCGCCTTCCGCTGTGGTTATTTTCTCTAGGTCATCTTGAGTGTGGCAAATGACTGTGTAACCTCTGTTAGTCTCGATTAGTCGTTTGAGGCCTATTCTGAGTTTGTCAAAGATGGCTTCGAACACCTCCGCCTTTTCCGGTTTTTTGTTACCAATTTGTTTCAGTGGGACTCGAAAGTCCAGCGGCTCCCCCTTTCCATTCATGGCGAGGGTGACTTCTCATTAATTTGAAGACCTTCACTTATCTAGTCGTGACAGAAACAGGAGAAATCCCCAATCAGTTTGTCCCGACCGAGGAGCGCCAGAAACAGGAGAAATCTCCAATCAGACCGGCATTCCTTATTAGATCTGTGAGGCAGAGAAGTACGGGTTCGGGAAACCCAAGTCCGCCACTAATACAACCCCGCTAGAAACAGGAGGTATCTCCAATCAGTCCACCAGGGTTTCGCCCCGTTTTTGAGTGGCAGCAGAAACAGGAGGAATCTCCAATCAGTCCGCCGCCTCTCAGCTGGGGAATAGTGTGTAAGTCAACGAAGGGTGCCACGATGTAGACGTTTGGGGTTGAGTACTGCCAGTTTTAGTTATATTGGTGTGATAAGCTGAACAAGCTTGTTCGATAGCCAGTTTTAGAAAAGTTTCGGGGTAGAGGAAATTTACCCAAACCTTTACCGGGTTGAAGATTCACCGACGATGATGTTTCTTCTCTCTCCTCTCTGATCTGATCGAGATGCTTATTCACGCTCACCTCCTGAACGCCTTCATTGATCTAGTGGAGCCAGAAACAAGAGAAATCTCCAATCAGTCCGTCCCGACCGAAGAGTGCCAGAAACAGGAGAAATCTCCAATCAGTCCGTCCCGACCGAAGAGTGCCAGAAACAGGAGAAATCTCCAATCAGTCCGTCCCGACCGAAGAGTGCCAGAAACAGGAGAAATCTCCACTCAGTCTGGCTGTCCTTATTAGATCTCTTAGGCAGGGTGTTACAGACTCACTGGTTTCGATGCTGCCACCACTATGGCCCCAGTAGAAACAGGAGTTATCTCCAATCAGTCCACCAGGGTCTTTTTTTCCACCGCCGAGAGCAGCAGAAACAGAAGAAATCTCCAATCAAACCACCGCCTCCCAACTGGAGAATAGTGTGACAGTCAGCATTTGGTGCTTCGAAATAGACACTTGAGGCTGAGCTCTGCCAGTTCAAGGTATACTGGTGAGTTTGGCTGATCAGACATGTTCGATAGCTTGTTTTGGAAATTGCTCGGGGCTGTGGAAAACTTTTCGCTAAACTTTTCCTCCTTTACCAGGTTGAAGATTCTACGACGAGGAGTCAAAAACTAGAACAAACTAAATTGACTCTCTAAAAGACTCTGAACCTGCGTCATAAGAATCGCGCTCTTTTAACTGCTCGGTTTCAGAGTTGCCAATGTTTGAAATAAGGGCGAATTAAGGTTTCAAGTGTGTGAAAATAATGGTTTTGTTTCCTAAAAATAGGTAAACGAAACATACAAAATTTAATACATTAGTAATTATAAAAAAAATCAATGTATTACTAAATAATATAATTTTGTAGAAATGCATGCATTTACTAGATAATAAAGCAGAGAGGAAAAACAAAATAACAAAACAAATACAACGCCGTGATTGGCCACATGCGAAGCTACCGTCTGATGTCATAAGGCCTAGATTGTAGCCTAAAATTGTAGCCCAGAAACAGCGCCTTTAAATTGAAGTATTACCGTTTTCTGTTGTATGGAAAAAAAATTCAAATCTGAGAGATTTAGTGCTCATTCCTGTATGAGTTACTGTTATTTATTTATTATTAATAATCAAAGCCCTCTTTCGGAATCCATAGAGGGAGGAATTCAGGTTAGCCTTTCCCCCTCAATTTTTAGCCTGGATTCGCCATTGATCATACAGCCTATTTGTGAATTATTGTATTGATCTAAATCAGATGCATATACTAACGAAAGGTGAAAAACATTAAATGTATTCACTCTAAAAAATTAGTTTTCTATTTAGCTGAGTTACCGCTTAACTAAATGACGCCACAAGAATACCCTATCTAAATTAAAAAGCTCATTTAATTTTGTTAATAAATAATGATATAGTTAACGATTTGTGCATATATAACGTGTAAATAAGATTCGGGATGAACATCATTTTAGCTAATTTCTAATCACCCGGGAGGTGATTCTTTGCACCCCCTCTACATTACGTTAGGCGGAGTTTCTGAGTAATTTAATTTAATCAGTCTCTTGTGTACTGTTCTCTTACTTGAAGATCTAGACTGCGTTTTCTATCTATTCGTCTCTTTTTTGTTTATAATTTTGTATTTAATTCTTCTTTTAGCAGTCTAATTCATGTGATTTTCGGCTCAGCCCAGCGAAAATTTGCATGGCATTTCTGTTAATTGTCATTAAAATTTATAATTGCATGAAATAGCTATGGGTCCCATACCGTGATTGTTGTGATTGGTGAACATCATAAAATTTGATGAAAATAATTAGAAACCTAAAACGTCAGACGAGAGTAAAGTTTTATATTGTATTAGGTTGAGGAATAAGTTTTTGCGTTTTTTTTTAATGTTGTGTTAATTTAAGTTTTGTTGACGTGATTTGTGAACATATTAAGAAACAATAAGAAATAATGAGAGCAAAATCTGCAAAGGTTAGGCTATTAGGCTTTTGCTTAGGCTACGTCTTGAAGTTGAGTAATAAGTCATTGCGGTTTATTTAAAAGTTGTGTTAATTTAATTTTTGTTCTGTACCCTCAAAATAGAATGTCAAGTTGAAAGAAAGGCGCATTTTCGACACTTGTTGTTATTCATTTCCAATCGAGACGGGAACAATGCAAACGCAACCAAAGCTCGTCGCGATATTTGTGCTGTGTACAGAGAAAATGCTTTATCAGGAAGGACACCTCAATGGTGGTTTTTACGTTTCAAAAACGGTCATTTCAATCTTAATGACGAAGAACGTTCTGGTCGCACCATTAAGTTGGATGAAGATCGATTGAACGACCTTCTTCATGAAAATCCTCGTCAATCGACTAGATAATTAATTGGTTGTACAATTGGCGTGTGATCAGAAAACTGTAGTGAATCACCTTCATTCGATGGGGAAAGTTCCAAAACTTGGTGCATGGGTTCCACAAGCTTTGAGCGAAAGCAACAAAATTCAACGCTCCACGATTGCCGCAGGTTTTGCTTGCTTGTCACAAGGCTACTCATGGATATAACGACAGATTTCTTCACTGCATCATCACTAGCGACGAAAATTGGTATGTTTATGTCAACATGAACCATCGAAAACAATGGCTTAGCCCCAATAAAAAACCACTTCTGCGATTAAAGCAAGGACTTCATCCACGAAAGGCGATGTTGTTTGTGTGGTGGGATTGTGAAGGTATTATTTTTATTAGCTCCTTGGGAACAACGAGATTGTCAATGCAGAACTCTACGTTCAACAAATGTATCAACTCGCCGAAGCTATTCGTGAAAAGCTACCTCATCGACGTTATGGAGTCCTTCTGCAACACGACAATGCTCGTCCTCACATTGCCACTATGACAAAAAACGCCATCCAAACGCTTAATTGTGAAATCCTGCCGCATCCTCCATATTCGCCAGACTTGGCTCCATCGGATTTCCATCTGTTCCCTTCGCTCTCCTACAATTTGCGCGGCATTTCGTTCAATACTGATGTGGAATTAAGAACCTAGTTAGACAAATTCTTCGAGTCAAAATCCAGAGATTTTTATTGCAGAGGCATCGAAAAACTAGTTGAACGTTTGGAAGAAGTCGTAAATAACATCAAAGAATGCATTATTGATTAAATTGCATATTATCAATTAGAAATAAAGTTTTTTCTAAAATTGTTAATGGTAATGAATAAATTTGATAAAACCGCAAGAACTTATTCCTCAACCCAATACATAATGGCGCGACCGCCTGCTCTCCCCGAGATAAAAAAAAAACAACATTTCCACACATTTCCTCTTGAATTAAGAGCAACATGGCTTTCGCACATGAAAGAGCACAGAAACAGCTATTTCCCTCATGTATCAGCCCACAGCCACAAAGCTTGCATCAAGTTGCATGGTAAACATAGTCTGCATAGATGTGAAAAAGGCCTTCGACAAAGTTTGGATAGACGAACTAAACTACAAACTAACGAGGCTCGGACTCGCACCGTTCAGTGAAAATATTTTTATACTTGGGTCAGAAACCGACAAGGTTTCAAGAACATCCGTTGTGCCAGCCCATGTTGATCCCCAGAAATTAAAACAATTGACCATTAGCATAACGTGCCTCAAGAAAAGTGTCCACCAAGTACCCGTGACCCTGCCCGTTTTACACGCTGATAATATCACCCAAATTGTAACTAGTTGAACCACATCCGAGAGGATTATTGCACGAGTCACGGCATCAGTATCAGAAATGATCTTAAGATAGAAACACCGCTGGAATATCCAGAGCAAGCAGACAAAATTCACTCCCATATGAGTTGAAGGTTACCGAATCGAGCTATTCCAGATAGACGGTACAGAAGATTCTATTTTTTTCTTCTTATTTTGTAATTACATTGTAACTATTGGCCGATTCTAACGAAATCTGAAACCTTTATGTTGTTTTACATTCTCTTTCGAATGATATAATTGCCAAAGTCCTCATAAGGTTAGCCCGGGAATTATTTTATCTTTGCAATAACATCATAATTATTTGGCCGATTCTAACGAAATTTGAATCTCTTATTTTGTTTTACATTCTTTTTCGACTGATCGAATTACCAAGGTCTTTCCAAGGTTAGTCCGTGAATTATTGAAAGGCTTGAAGGTCGTAAGGTCATAAATCAAAATAAGTGAGAGCACGCGACTTTTTGGTCAGCAGACCTTGTTAACATACATTCTTCTCAACATTTTCTATTTTGATTGCCTTTGTATTACGATCCCCTACAAAACGCCCGCAGTCGTGTGTCATCCATACCCCAATGCATGTATAAACATATGTAACCATTTTATCTATATTTTCACTTGTACTATCTTCATCAGTTTCGTAACATATCTCTCCTTACAAACTTTCGCTTTATATTAAAAAAAAAATCCAAGGGCGAGTACTCCTGGACTCGGGTTGGGACGCGAAGAGGCGTTCCTGGTTGGACTTCGTCCCCAAGAAAAGAGGTTCAGCCGAAGTTGACCTATCTGTCCCCTCGTTCCTTAAAAAGAACTTCAATATTTTGAGAGTACAAGGTCAAGAAGGCAAGGCAAGTTAAAATGGAACGGAAAAAAGCCGTAAATAGGAAAAACAATATATAATAACGATCGTTTAATAGGTTGATTAAAAGGCTGATGATTAAATTTAATTTACATATAATTGCCTTGACTAGGAAGATAAGTAAACATGTAATGGACTGAAATGAACCACCTAACGAAATAAATGTCAGCATTTTTTTTTATGAATATTGATTCTATAATTTTTCGGTGGCTAATTTTTCACATATTTGCTATTAACTAAGAATATAGGGCGGTTTTCTCTTAGCATGTGAGAGAAAAGACTGTACCGTTCGTTATGTGAGAGAATGTCATTTTTGTGGTCATACATAATGTGAGTGCCATTTCTGCTTGCCTCATCAACATATAGCTTAGGGACACCTCCACAGTGAACCCAGTCAAATCATTTGCCTTCTTCTCTCATCCGATTATTCGAAAAATTATGTTCAGAATGTAGGTATTTAAGGCCGCTCACTGTAACTTCAAAATTATTGTCGGACTGAATTGGGATTTTTTATATAAAGGGGGCCTTACCTAGAAGCTGCATGGAGGGAAATAGTAGCGAAAATTACGAATCAGTTTATTTCACGTTTTAGCCTACAGACAAAGAACTAAGACTAAATAACACAATAGCAAAGGGGAAATATGCACGATTAGGTACCGGAGGGCGGCCCGCACGCCGTAGGGACAGCTCACTGCGGTACCCGAGCATTCATCCATCACTAAATAAGACACTACTATGCCACAATCCAATATGCAAGAGCTTGTCCCGAGTACAAGGGCCAAAAGGTAGCGCCCCCGGGACAAGTAAAGAGCGCGGAGATCACCGAGACTGGGACATTCTACAAGGATGTCTCGGGCATTCTGGGGAAAAATAGTGGTCACGATAAGATACAGGGGAGAGCTCTATCAAATTGTGCTGCATCCTGTTTATCCAATTCTGAGGCAGTAGAAAACGACCTGAGTCCGTTAATGCATTTAGGGGTAGGTCCACGAGAAAAGTGTCTGGTAATGACGTGCATCTTTAGATTTCCATCGGCCGTTTCTCATCTCCTTTGCAATGCAGTCCAGCGAACTGATCCATTCCTGGCCATGTAGTCAGAGTGGGGAAGAACGTAATGCTATTCTTATTACAAAGTCCCTGCAGACTGTTTGTTCACCTCGTCATCCTCCCGGCTCGCGGCAGACGTGGCGTCACGGATACCGGGAGCCTGGAAGTGCAGGGATCTCAATGGCTGGAAGGCTCTCAGTGCGCTCTGTAAGTCCCTGAAAATTACAATCTTGTAATCTTCCATACCGGGTGGTGTTAGGCAAACATAAAGGCGATGAATACAGAAGGAGCGCCCAGAAAGAAAGCGTGGCACGGGTCTTCCGTGACACAGCGTGTGGTCTAAAAGGTTTGAACACAATGCTCACGGGGCTGTAGAAATTTTGAAAGGAGAGGCGTGGCGACAAATGTTTAGAGGCGGTACCAACCAGAGTAGCACACTGGGCAGAATCAGAAGCACCACTGGCCCGAGGGCTACATCGAGCTCTCGAAGAATTACCTTACCATAAACCCAAAAGGCAAGGGTAGGATTGGCGTCTCACGGTGGCATAGGCACCGTCGAGATCGACTGTGGATTAAATGAGAGCCAATGGCGACTGTGGGGGACAGTTGGCTTCCGCGTAGAAGCGCATAATACACTGCGTAGTGCGTAAAGCTAGACAAGAAGGCTCTCAGCAGGGGATTTGGCGAAGTCACCAGTCGCAAAATGGAGACATGATGTGATAGATCGAGTTAACCTTCCGAAATTCACGCTCGGTTGCAGGGATGTAAAAAAAAATACCAGTAGCCCTATCAGCACCTCAAATGCTGAATGTCCATGAAGCGGGCTCAATAGGACTTAAGGCTATGAATAAGAGCCTCCCAATTAAGTCGTGGGGCAAAAACAAGACCAAAAAGGAAACGATGCGAGACTACCACCTCCAGGCAAGGCCCATTTAAAAACGAGTCCGGCTCAGGATGAAACCGTAGATAGAGACTGAAGTGCACCAAATTATTCTTGGCCAAAGAAAACCGAAATCCATTCGCTTTGGTATAACGAGATATGTGGTTACGGGAATGTTTAAGTCGACGCTCCAGGGTAAATATCAGGGCATTACAAAAAGACCTCGAGATGTCATCTACGTATATCTTATCTAGAATATCTTCCGTCAACAAATAGGTGATACCGCTGATGCTCAAAGCAAAAGAAGTGACACTCAAAATACTTCAATCCGGAACCTCCTCTTTCTACCTCGATGAACATGAGAGATCTCCCCTACCTGTAGGCGGAATCAACAATCTCACATAAACTCAGACACGAAGATTTAGAGGCGACCCCTCGACTCCATGGGGTCGTCGGTCTCTATGATACTGTATCGCCATACGGTGTCGTAGGCCTTCTCCAGATCCTAGAATACCGTGGAGAAGTGGTGTCCATCCGCTAAGGAAGGCTTCGCAGATACCATTTTCCAGCCGGAGCAAAGCTACCGACGTGGAGTTGAACTTGCAAAAGCCGCACTGTTCATAACAGGTGGCCTTCACTTTATTAACTAATTTATCACTAAAGATTACCCGTGCCAAATTTCCTGTTAATGGGTTACTTATTTGCTGCCTTCACCGTGTACCTTTTATATATATAAAAAAAGGGAAAATAATACAACGCCGGCTTTGGACTGACAAGCGAATGCCTAAAGGCATCTAAAATACAGTCATTTCGGGGAGTTAATTAAAATGAATATATGTATGAATTCCCTTTCGCCTAAGCCGGAAATAAGAAAGCTATTATTGAGTTAAATGAATGAGAATGGCTTTTCAAACGTTCCCTGAAGAGTTAACGTTTATGTACTATTTTTTACCACTGACGTAACGATAATTAGCCAGCGAAGTGCAATTATCATTTCTGTTAAATGTAAATTAGCTGCTGCCGAACTCGCTTACACTGCGAAATTACACACTCCCCGACTCTGTTTGCGATCACACATAGTGACATGTGCATACACACCTTCACATCACAAAGCATATATTATTCATTGAAAATTAAGCATACTGTAAATAAAATAAAAATTCTAAAGTACAAATTGGAGTAGAAATTTATAGCTCGCATATTTTGTTCTTGCAATAATTTGTGCGCATTTGTCTCAGATATTTGAAACGTGACCTCAAACACACATTTATGGTGGATTCGATGTGGCGGGCGTAGTTGTTCCAGTAACCCACGAGCGAATATTACAGCGGTTTTTATTAGTTATTTCATGAATGTTTCGGCAATTGATTCATTGTCACTTCATTGGCTACTGTTTGTTTCTCTTTTTTTATTTACTAGTCACTCGAGCGCAACCTCAATCTTGCACAAAAGGTGCTTACAAGTAACTTCTCTCTCGTACTTTCTATTCGACTAAAAATAATACATTTCTCTACTATTTATTAAGCAATTTTCTGTGCTGATTCCCAAAATATTATTTTTCTATATCATCAAACGTTACATAAATGCATTGATTTTTATATTATTAAAATCCGCATTTTATATATTGTAAAATTTAATGTAATTTTTTCGTTTTAGATTCATTTCTAAAATATTATTTTAACTTGCTTCAATATGGCTACTAAAGGAGGCAAAAATTCGGCTGATACATTTTTATATGTGTGTGGATATTATATTTGGTCAAAGCGTAAAGACTCTACTTGGAATGCCCATGGGTGACCAAGCAAAGCAATGGGCTCCTCATATGCTATATTAAGATGTCGATCTACTCTAGAGGGATGGTTGAGCGGTGCAAGAAGGGCCATGCTTTTTGGTTTCCGCAGATTATGGAGAGAGCCAAAAAACCACTATGATGACTTCTATTTCTGCATGATAAATGTTACAAAATGCAAAAAAAGATAAAGAAATACAAGCTGTTCATTCAGTATCCAGACATACCATCATCTGTAACGCCTGTCCCTCATGATGATAACTTACCAGTACCACATCCACCAGAAAATGTAAGTAGGAAATCTTTTCGTAATATTCAATACAAACTTTACTTTTATGTAGAATGTAGTATTAATTTCATCCATTTTTTTATTTAAGTTGCTAAATGTATTTATTTCTTTTTTAGAGACAGAAAATGTAATGTATTTTTCATCAGAAGAGTCAGAAAATAGCGGCAACAAACAAAAAATGAATGAAGTATTCGTGCCAAGAATGAGTACGTATCCCTACTTACCAAGTCAAAGGGAACTGGATAATCAGGGAATTAGGTCTCACTAAGTCAGAAGCTGAAAATCCAGTCTAAAAGAATGTAATTTACTCGGTGAAGGCTGCAGGATAGCTGTGTAAGTAAAACGACATAATCAATTTGAAATTTTCTTTGATGTTAGTGAGTATCTGTGTTTCTGCAATGATGTGAATTATTTGCTTACTGCTGTTGGATGTTCATAAGCAGCTCAACGCAAAGTTGAAAAGCAGTGTACTACACAATGGAAACCAATATCCGTCTTTACGACATATTGTACTCTCCATACAAAGGAAAAAAAAAGAGTACGATAGTGTTAGAAAGCTTCTTGACAAAATCAACTATGCTGAATTTAAGTGGGATGTTTGTGGGGACTCCAAGATGCTTTTCTTCTTGCTAGGACTTTAAGATCAATGCACAAAATATTTGTGTGTCTTTTACTTATGGGATAGCAGAGCTGAGATCATCATTACCGTAAAGTTCAGTGGCATACGCGTCATGAATAACATGGAGGGAAGTTAAATGTTGTCAGACAACCTCTTATGGAGCCTGCCAAGATTTTATTATCCCCACTTCATAGAATATTTGGATTAATAAAACAGTTTGTAAACGCCTTCGATTTTGGAGGAAAAGACTTTCAAGAAATCATCCTCATGGTTAGAAAGCTTTAATAGACTAAGATCAAGGGCGGTATATTTGTTGGGCCACAAGTAAACGCAATGTTGAGACCTGAGAAACTTGAAGGTGTGATAACCAAAGTTGAAGGAGAAGCGCGGTGTAGTTCAGAGATTCTAAGGAAACTGAGATCTTAGAGGACTTTGATTGTTGTATGTCTTTGATGGTGCATTTTTCGCATTCACATATAGTTTTATTTCGTGAAGACTCGAATGATGTCAGTGAGGATCATGGCGAGATATTCCATCAGAATATCGCAACAATGGAGAGAAGATACCAAGGAAGATGGGATACTGCCATGATTGGAGAATATACGAAGGCGAAGCAAAATGTTCTTAGACAAATGGCATAATTTCAAAATGCGCAATATTTTACAAGGTAATTCATGATGGAACATGTCTTTGATGCTTCTCGAATAATTTCGTTGTTTTATCCTTCTAAATATCGGGATTCTGTAAATAGGGTGTGCTTCTTTTAACGTTGTCTTTTCAACTGTCAAAATGACGAATTTTGAAATAAGAGCCAACATTAAATTTTCAATTAAACTTGATTGGAAGCCTGTTAGAATTATGAAATCTTTACCACGGCTTATGAAGACTCTTTACCGTGTAGCGCAGTGGTTTGCAATTGGATTACGCGCTTCAAGGAAGGCAGGGAGCAACTCGAAGATGATCCAAGGGAAGGAAGACAGTACACCTTAAAAAATCAAGTAAATATCAGGCTTGTGCAGAATCTAGTTGAAGAAGATCGCAGAGTCACTAGTGACAAAGTTGCCAATAAGGTGAGATTCTGAGATGGTTCAGCATTTGCAATTCTCATTGAAGATTTTGGTTTGAGCAGCTTTAAGCACGCTGGGTTCCTAAAGAGTTGCGCAAAGATCAACTAAATCAAAGGGCTGACGTTTATTTAGTAATTTTCACTAAAATTGAAGTAAATGAGGACAATTTTTAAGCGTTTCATCACTGGAGATGAAATTTAGATTAGCCAGTTTGATTGAGGAAACAAAATTCAATCAAAGGAGTGGTATCCGAAGAGAACACCTGGACCTGTTAAATTGAAGACAGAAAGTCCTGTTAAGAAGATTATGGCCGCAATTTGGGGGGATTCAAATAGAATTATATTGATAGGCTTTTTATAAGGACAGAAAACTGTTACCTCCAGCTATTATGAACGTGTTTTAAAGAAGCTGAAGACTGCCCTGGACAAAAAAACATCGAGAAAGCTACACAGCCAGATTTTGTTTCACCATGACAATGCCTCATCTCATTCTGCGAGAGGTGTCAGGTCTGCCCCAGTGAATTCTACGAAGACAGCCAGGGCTATGCTATGCGAATTTCAATGAGAAATTCTTGCACATCCTCCTTCATAGCCCTGATTTTGCCCCCTCTCACTTTTTTTCTGTTCCCAAAATTAAAACAACACCTGAAGGGCACCAGATTCTAGTCGTTAGATGAAGTAAAATAACAGGTTATTGCTTACTGTCAGAGACAACCCTAGCAATTCTACAAGTAGGGAATTTACTGGTGGAAACATAGATTCCAAATGGTATAGACAATAATTGGATAAAGTAAATTTCCCATTCTCTTCGAAAGCAGGATAGCAATTAAATTAGCTGATTGATACGCAAAGATTTCGGGGCGGCGTTAGAAAAGCTGGCTTAATCGAAATCCTCTCGTGACTGTGAGAAAAGCTCCTTCCGAGGGCTTGATGAAGAGTTTAGTACGGCGATGTAGAACTCAGAATGGAATTTTCTGTCTTTTGAGGATCTGGTTAGAGCCGTGCCGGCTTTACATTGTGGACAGCTGCAGTACTTAAATCGTTTATGTTTACTTGAATCTTAAATGAATGTTGCCTGCGAACTTTAACGGGTAAAGGACCATTAAATTTGTTAAGAAATTTATGGGAGTTGTTCATGTGTGCAAGTTTTGAGATCGTTAGGAGTAATTATTTTCAGTTTGGGAAAGCCTGTGCGATGACGCTGGTCGTAATTCTCCCATGTAACCTTTTAGTCCTCAACAAATTTACTGATGGGAATGGAGGTATCTAATGGATTTGAAAGTGTAGAGGGAATACGAATGGAGTAACCGTATAATGGCTGTGCTGGAGACATACCAGAGTCCTCCTTGGTTTGAGAGCAGATGGCAAAAAGTGTCCATGGTAATTTATTGTACTATTTGATCAGGTAGAAAACCATCAAGCAGCGAGGATTTGAGGGTAGCATGAAATGACTCAACGAGACTTCCTCTTTGGATTCCAACAAATGAAAACATGGTGAATGCCAAAAGTACTAATGAAGTTAGAATATGTGAGAACGAAAATTAGTCCAAGTGTGTGATGCAAGCGTTTTGGCCACTCACTACCACGTAATTTATCCTTGCGCAATCTCTCGAATATATTCAGCAGCAGATAAATCGCGCAAAGATATAACCTCAACCCAGTTGGTGTATCTACCTACGATAGATAATAAGGAATTAAACCCATGGTTTGGGGCGTGGGGCCCTATGATGACTGCGTGAACTACATTTCACCTCGAGTCACATAGCGAAAATTGCCTGCAGTTAGGTTTTCTTACTTTGTTCGTACGCGTTTGCTGACAAGGTACGCAAGTACCAACGAGATTTTTGACATATGTGCCACACAAATTGCGTAAAAAGTAAAGAGGCTGTGCTTTTAACGGCTAACAGAGTGAACCAAACAATAGAAGAGGTCAAATATTTGTTGCTTAAATGCTTGGGAGGAGTCCGCAAGAATTTTGCGTCACTGTTCTGCAGGCAGAGGGAGATAATTGAAAGTTTTGTGTTTACCATACTCGAGAAGCGTGTAATAACTAGCCAACTAGGTTGGTTTGCGTCTAGCATGATATAATTAACTGTTTGAAAGGACGTGGAAAAAATTGAAGTGGCATCCACGAGAGGAGGCTGCAACAACGGGTTGGGGTCGAAAGGTGCCAGATGGGAATAGTCATTTGACCGGGAGAACAGATGTATGTGGTCGATGTAACGCTGGACAAAGCATCAACTGGGATGAGATGTTTAGCGTCTAACCACTGCGTGTCATCCACAACTTGCATAATGAAATTAAGCTGTCGAGCCAACAAAGGAGATTAAGAATCATTTGTAGAAAGGAATACCAAAGCGAGAGCCTTGTGGTCAGTAAAAACAGTTATATTGGACAATAGTTTGGTGAAAAAGAATTTTTTACTCATGAATAGGCCGCAAAAAGCTCTCTTCTAAAGGTAGACAATTTTACCTGAGTAGAGGATAACTGTTTTGAAAAAAAGCTAAGGTACCCAGCCCACCAGTTACACTTGTAGCAACCACAATACGAACTGTGGCGTTCTGTAATGGATGCCTTAATTCCACGGCTGAAGAATAACAAGTTCGGTCTCCTAAAAGGCCCCCGCAGCACTTTGCACTGGCAAATATTGAGGCGGCTGAATCGCCGAAATAATTATTGTTGCGTTCGTGGTAGAAGACTGCTAGTTGTTTTCAAGTTGAAGAGCCATGACGAGTTCGTGGAGAATTCTGTTGAGCGATGTGGTTTATTGAAGCAGGTTTGAGAGAGTGTAAATTGTTCACGTGGTCACCAATGGAACGGTTGTGTAAGTAAACACGCTCATAATTTGTCTTTTTTAACAAAGTCTACAGTTGGAGTTCTTCTGGGTGGCTTGCAGCTCGCGTAGATGGAGAGCTTTCTTGGAGTTTGATGCTAAAGCTTGCACTTACAGTAGACCGATGATGGCACCCGATCGAGATAATGGTGTGAACAACAATAATGTGCTTTTCCCGGGAATGAAAAATTTAATAGGCCACGAATGGTGTCAGGTTGCCAGTACCACCATTATTGTGGTGTCATCGGTTGCTGGTTGCTCCATTATTATCTCAATATCCTTACAAAATCGGAATAGATTGAATTAGACATATCACCCTAGAGGAAGATTGCTTAGATAAAGTCTGAATGTAAAACTAAGAAAATCTCTAAAGAAAATACTTATTTGCCTCCCTGTCTCCCTTCAGTGCGGCAGGCAAACACTAGGAACGCCACAACGTCCCCAGTAATAATTAAATTATATACCAAATACTGAAGTAATATTTGAACTAGGCGGCAAATATATATATATATATATATATATATATATATATAAACATGAAAAAAATGCATATAAACAGAATCATTGTTAAGTAGGGTAATCATCAAAAGATTTCTTTCTAGCCAACCAAAAATTATTTGTCCATGCCAAAATATCCGAAAGCCATTTGAATCCAATCCTGCTCCTTTTTCTGATCCCCTACTAAATCTGTTATTTTCTACTCAATGCTCATTTCATTCCTATATAAGGGAGAGAGATTTTTAACAAAATTTGCCTGAAACGACATAGAAATTGGAGAGGTTTAACTGCCCACTCACTCACTCACTTTATGACCCTCACAAAGACGAAAATAAGGAACTTGGATGGTTATTTCTTTTTTTTTTAAATTAATGTATTGAAATTTTCGCTTTATTCCCCTTTCTATTTGAATATATTCATAAATACTGGATGTAACCATGAAATGAAATCAACCAACAAATCTTTAAAATAATTCATGTAAATTTCTTGCAAATGCTCCCAATATTTCTTGGCAGTCAGATTCCAGGATCTGTGCACTCATCTAATTGGCTCTCTCTCTATCTCCCTCTGCCGTTATCTTGATTCACCAAAACTTACTTCCAATCGACGCATCAGTTCGCGCAACCATACGAAGAAACGTAGTCATGACAACCATTCATTTTGCTTCCAAACATTTTAAAAAACGAATGTCTGCCCTTCTGAGAGCGGTAAGGGAAAAATAGGAATTTATTTCCAGATTCTGAATGCGCTATGTCTTTTAAATAATATTTGATTCCGATTACCCTTTCAATCGTGTATTAAAGTTGTAATCAAAAAAAGTCTTTTCAATCGAAAAGGAAGAACTACAACACTCCAAACTCTCCATTTTACATCTTTACTTTTGAGAAACAAGGTAAATTGACATAATCAACAAGGGTGACTTGATCAGTGTAAAGAAATGAGAGGCAAGAACGATAAAAGAAAGAAAAATAGGGTTAAATACAAGTAACAAAATAACGAAAAGAGTTAAAGATGGCACTGATTACATTAAAAAGACAACTCTAAACATTGCGGTCGAGGATGAATTATAAATCTCCGGGGAAAACATCTACACAAAGAAAAGAGCCACTTAAAAGTACGAAATTACCACCGAGCAAATGGTCTAAGGATGGCTGGGGACAAATAATAGAGGCATGAATAGAAAAGGCAAATATGGGCCTAGAGCAATGCTCTGACGTAAATAATCAAGAGACTTTGGTATACCAATAACTCCCCAATGTAGAGTGCAAAAGAATGAGGATGTGAGCCTTGCCGGGTAAGATGAACGCCCGCTTGAAAAATCTTTATCTTCTCATTGAATGGTGTGGCACTTGTTTTCCTAACTTTTTTTCCCTTAAAATGCCGATATAGCGAGAGGTTAAGGGTAATTTTTCGTCGTTTATTGTCCCCTTCGCCATACATACTCTGTTACTTCTAAACCAGTGAGAAATGAGTCCAACCAGACTAATCTACCATGATCATTTAGAAGGGAGAGTCAATATGTTCCCGATAGCATGCACTCCTTGTGCAAGCTTTAAAAGGATGGGGCGAAAGCTATTACGAAGCAGTTAAGGCGAAAACGTATATGCTGAATTTCTTTAAGCAATCACCATGATCCAAAAACACTTATCACTTGTATAAGGTAAGGTGCTCCAAATGGAATACAAATTTCATCCTATTGTTCAAAGCAAGTTGACTCCTTATTACCATGTTTGGTGACTCAGAAGAATGATGGACTGCTAAAGACATCCTTATCGTGATGCAAATTTATTGTGCTGACTGAAGACGAATAAGGAGACAAGAGTGAAAAGATGGAAAACAATAAACTGATTAAAGATTATATCAATGGGAATCAATTTCAGAGCAACTCCATTCCTTCAGGGGACGTGATTTGGTCTAGCAAAAAGTGCAGCTGAAATCTTCCAGAACAAGTTTCGATCCAAGTTTCGATACTAAAAACTAACGTCATTAGCGCCAATTTTCTCGTTCTTTCAAACATTTTTCTGCCATATTTAGTCATTTTCTCAAACTGGTAACATGAGAGCATTTTTTATATTGTTAACCACAATTTTATTTGCAACTAGTAGATCTTTTTGCCTTACATTTATTCCTATTAGTTACTTCACTTCATATTATGTATGTTGTTTTAGTACTAAATTCACCTAACCTCATTAATGTGTATCAGTTTCTCGCCCCAACTTATCTCATTGTAGTTCTCCCCCTCTCCGACCTTCTCTATTTCAGAAGGTGTCTCCCCTTCCCTCCCCTAAAAGCTGTGTCTCCATTTTCAGAGAGGCAAAGCACCCGACCCAAAAGAGATCATTGAACATAATGTCTGACTCCCGGCCTCTCCCACGCGTTGTAAATAGCTGCCATTGCTTACGTCGTGCTTTTAAGCAGATGAAATTTGTCGACGTTCCGTCCCGGAGCGCCCCTTTGGGAAGGACAGCGACCGGTATCTTCGATCCATAAAAGACACGACAGATTCTTTTCCTAACCCTTGAATTGTCGGCCACTTTGAGAAGGCGCTCTCTGTGCCGAAGACGACGTTAGATCCGTATTCCATGATTAGAAAAAGGTTTCATATTTTGCCAAATTGTGTTTTCTCGGAGGAAAGCTTTTCCCTTCGAGGTTTCGGTACAAGTTTATTTTGGAAGCTTCAACCATTTTTAATTATTTTATTTCTTATTCTCCATCCATTCTCCTTCGTCCGGCGAAATATGAGTTAGATTCTTCGTTTGAGTTTTTGGGTCCAGGTGTAGAAATTTATTTTGAAATTTTAAAAGTATCTACTGCGTCTATAGATGGTATTTGTTTCTTTATTCTTTTCTGTATTTCTAAACAGTTTCAGCCTAAGTTATCCCAATCATTTCACGAGCACCATGTACTAAATTTAGTAGGACTGATTGGGTGTAGTGTAGAATTAGAATGTATTTTATTATCCTTTAAAGGATATTTGAGTCCGAAAAATATGAGCAGGTTTCTCAAATTCAATGGCATTCTAATTCTTGTCACTGTGAGGAGTAAGTTAAGCCGTCATTTAAGACCTTGGAGAGAGCGGAGCTACAAAAATGGAAAAAAATGAATAACGAATCAACGAGAGATCAAAATAATGCGAGAAGTCCTCCGGTAGACAAATTAACGAGGAACTGAAACTGATGTAGATCAATGGGAGAAACTCACTCAGCAGGAAAAGGAGGTGGAGTGGAAGAACAAAGGAAGTATCATTCTTGAGTGATGAGTCGAGTGATCAAGTTTAAGTCATCCAGGCAATATAATTTATTTGAGAATGGATGAATTTTGGTGGTCTAGGAGACGAAGCAAGGAAGAGGAAGAGAGCAACGCGACTATATTGTATATGATCAGCGACTCACGTCACTTATACAGTGATCGTCAAAACTATCGGTATGGTAGCATATAAGGTGGTTTGAGTGCAATAAATACTAATATCTACGAATAAAAATGTCAATGCAATATATATATATATATATATATATATATATATATATATATATATATATATATATATGAAAAAGCTCAGAAAATACACGTGAGTCAAAGTTATGCAGATACACCCACCCAAAAAGGAAAAGTGAAAGATGATTCCGAGCGCTTTCGTCTTTATTCTTAAAATCCTTTTTAAGGAATGAACAGGAGGCTGGACATACATTGCCTTCAATAGTGGAATGGGGGATTAGACTACCCACCTACAAACTTTAATTAGGGGGTACAAAATCCTGAAACAATTATATTTGAGATTTTATATATGTAGGGATAATGGGGTCTAGAATGAACAAACCAGGGCTAAGGTTGAAATTTGTGAACGCGTTAATGGAGATACATTCTAATATATTTCTCGAAATATAATTGCTGCATTTTATGACTGGTTTGGCACTGCTCCAGTTAATGCTATGGTTAAGATTGTACATATGTAGAAAAAGCGCAGATTGTTCACTGCGATTACGTACATTGGCTCGATGTTGCTTAACCCGGACATCTAGTTCTTTCCCGGTTTGTCCATAATAACATTTTTGGCAGTTGGTGCAGCCTATCGAATAAACAATTGCAGGTCGTTGGTGAGGGGAATTTTTGACAAGATTGTGATAAATTGTAGTTTCGTACTTAAAAATAACTTATGTTCAGAAGCCTAAGTAAATGAGGTAATTTAATGAAAATATGGTTATAGGGTAAAGCTAATAAGTTTTTTGCCTGAAGCTTAGGGATATTAACATTAGTGTGATAATAGGAACGCTTGGCGGACTTATAACAATTGTCGAGAAAGTACAGAAGGTAGCACAAATTTATCCCTATTTTATATATTCTATAGACTTCTTTGTCTAGGTATTCTGGTGAGACAATTCTAAGGGCAGGCAAAAACATAGAGGAGAAAACACTTTGTTGTTATTGTGGTAGTTAGAATAAAAATGTACATAAGACTCTTAAATAAAAATTCCTTGAAGGTTCCTAGCTTAGGGAGATACTGGGTTTGATGGGGTAACGCTTTGGGCGAAGTAAAGTGACTGTGCCTGGTAGTTTAGTGGTAGAGCATCTAGAACGGCAATCAGCAGACTCGGGTTCAACTCCCGTCCAGGAATTTTCAAAATCTTTTTTCCCCTGGCGTTATTTCTGTCTTCTCGGTAAAGGATCGCCTTCATTGTGCAGCCCTCTGCTCTCTTTGATTCTAGTGTTCTTCTAATGTCCCTTTCTCTTGTCTCTAAAAAACTCCTGTTTCTTATATCATGGCTCATTTGTGTCCAATTTTCTCTTTCTCTTATATATATATATATATATATATATATATATATATATATATATATATATATATATATATATATATATATATATGAAGATTAGAGCCAACACGACGAATTGGAATATTTATTCAAGATATCTGGACGTTTCGTACATCTACTGTTTACATCATCGGCAGAGTTTTCTATTAATTTTACAAAATTTCATAATTAAATAAGAATTAAAAACAAGACTTGAACTATCAAATAGAGTTACTTGGTCAAAGAAAGGAGAGAAAATGTACAAAAATTATAACAAATGAAAAAAACACAAATAAATCTATTAATTAATAAGAATGAGCAAATTAGCTTGCCAGGACCCCTGTATTGAATGGTGTTCCGGAGCAGACTGTTTTAGTGTGAGGAAAAAAACAAACTTAAATAACTATTAGTGACATGATGGTTGGTTAGTTAAATTTTCAATAATTAATAAGGGAGTTAAAGACTGTTGGTAATTAATTTTGAGGGTCGGTTTTGAAATATACATCCTTGGCCAAAATTATGGAACAGGTACGAAAATGTGAAAAATATGATTGAAACTCATTTATTTTATACTTTACATAATACAAATAAATTTTTTTCGCATATTCTATCGATTATAATTAATATTTGATGTGTCCTCATTTTGCTTTTATAACCGCTTAAATGCGTTTTTTCATATTGTGCATAAGTGGTTGGGGCAACCTTCTGCCATTCAATGTGTGATACTAACGTTTATTCCTATTTATTCAGTAATTATCATTTTGTTAACTTACTAGTGGTAATTTTTTATTAAAAATGTCTCCGAAGCTCAAAGAGCTTAAATCCTTGCATTGTCCAGAGAGGGATTATCCAAAGTCAAAATTGCCAACTGAGATGCTCGAGGAACTGTGTCCAACCAACCATTAAAATGTACAATGAGACCAATTCTTTCAAAAATCTTGATGTTCAAGGTCGCAAAACGTGTACAACTCCGAGGGAGGAGAGGTAGCTGAAAAGAACATTTCTGGCCGATAGGAAAAAAAACTCTTCTGATGTAGCTGCTGAGTTTTGGGCAGCAACAAACAGATATCAAGACGCACAGTGAGAAGAAGGTAATGAGAAGCTGTGCTCAAAGGATGTAAGGCTAGAAAGAAACCGAAACTGTCTCAGATGAACGGGAAGAAGCGATTGTCTTGGGCAAAAGAGCATGAAGATTGAACTGATTATGATTGAACTAAAGTTGCTTGGTCTGATGAAAGCAACTTTGAGGTAGGTGCTCAACATTAGTTTCCACCAATTTATTACACTTGTACACATTTTTATTGGATACCAAAAATGATCAGTAAAATTTGAGTTAGGGAAGCTTATGATCCGAAATGTGTTGTCCCAACAGTTTAGAGGCGGCATTGTAATGGTTTTGGGCTGCATGTCGTCTTCAGGTCCAGGATTGTTGTTCATTTGTGAGGGCAGAATGAATTTCAACACTTACACCAGTATGTTAGACCAGGTTTACCAACCTTCCTTACGTAAAATTTCCAATGATGCCATACCAGATGTTGTAATCTTCCAACAAGACAATTCTCCATGCCACACATCTAGACTCTCAAAGGGTTGGTTTAAAAAGAAAAGGGTGACGTTGATGGAATGGCCCCCTCAATCTCCAGATCTCAACCCCATTGAACATTTGTGGTCACACTTGGGCACATGAGTGAAGGTGCACAAATGTTCTTCAAAAAGTGAATTAAGAGCCAAAATTCCTAAAGAGTGGCGAAAACTGAGCCAACCACCTGTGCCAACTTAGTCTCAAGTGTGCAAAAACACATAAAAGCAGTTATAAAAGAAAATGGAGGACACATCAAATATTAATTATTGATAGAATATACGCAAAAATGTTTATATGTATTGTCAAGTATGAAATAAATGAGTTTCATTCATATTCTTCACCTTTTTCTACCTGCCCCATAATTTGGGCCAAGGCTATATCGAGATTCCAAAATCTCAAGATTTTCCAAGACATAGAATAGTTTCTTATTGATGAAAATTCAAGCATAGTCATAAGTCTATTGGTATAGTGAGAGAAACTGCGATGCTTACTGATTCTCAATTGGAGTTGAACGGCGGTTTTACTACGTAAGAAGACAAGTATTGGTAAACCAATGAGGATCGAAGCATTTTAAAAGAGTTTTTCTTTATGAGCCAGAAAGCTTTTAATAGAATGGTGATCCGAATAAAATCAAACTGACATTAAGGGGGTATCTCTTAACTAGTACCATTGTAGTTCATTTATCAATTTCTAGTACTGAGACCAATGTAAGTTGTCGTGTTCACATTGTGATATTGAATAAGAGACAAAGAAAAATAGAAAATAAGCACTTTGATTTGTTTTATGGAATATTATAATGGGTTCACGTTGAACTAAAATAACATTTAACTTAAGGGAGTCCGAAGTAATAATAGTGGTCTAAAAACAGTACTTGCTCCCGAAGTCGTATTACCCCTCATTTAGAATAGTCCGAAGAGACAGTGGTAAAATGACAGGGGGGTTTTCGTTGTTGTTATGTCCAATCTGGTGTTACTTAGAATGGTGATCAAGGAGAAAATGGATTTGACAAGAGAGCAACAAACTGCTCTCTGTACAAACCAAGAAGAAAGCTTTGCTAATTCCATTATATCGAGCCTCCCGTCTTCAATGAAGCAGCCGTTACGGTATGGTTCAAAATAGTGGATTTTTGCTGCCTTGATGCCCGAGACGGTAGATCAAATTCCATCTACGCTCATCTACTCTCTTAAGAACGGAAATTATTGAGCTCTTGGAAAGTGAAGCAAAAATTATCCGAGAAACTCATTTCTACTCACCAGTCTACTGTCAAGCAGCCTGGAAGAGCTACGATGAACCGTTAATCAAGTGGCGTAGGTGAAGAACTAATCCGGCGTATGTTTGTTCAGCCTCTCCCTCCATGACAGACCCATCATCGCAGTCCAAATGTACTTAGTACTGGATCAAGATAAAATTAGCAGACGAACTCCTGACATTCGTTTGGGCACAGTGCTTCAATATTAATAACAATAATAATTGTAGTGTTCCCAATGCAAATACTGGTGTAAAAATCCCAGTAGAAATTCAGTGCCTATTTAGTTTTAAGAAAATGAAATAAGAACGTAAATATAAAACTGTGATGTGCACACAGAAATAAATGTATACATAAGTAAGAATGAAACTAAGAACCTCAGAAACGTTAAGCACTTTAAAATTTATGTTGCAGTCAATAATAAAAATCGAATAGGAAATCAAATATAAAAATACAAATACTAAAGTTGTGGTGGGAACACAAAACATGTATAAAAAATAAGTTTTGTTCGCAATGAGGCAGTGCAGCTCCCGCATACGAACGTTCATATTTAAGTATCAAAAGTGTAGAAAAATAAATTATACAAAGAGTCTCAGACCTTTTGAGTTCTGTGAAATTTAGGTCTGTATAAAAATATCTGTGAAAAAGAATTATTTCCTAATATTTACATTACCTTGTTGTAAGTTGTGCTTTCATGAATGGAAGTAACTGTGGTGTTCACATTGTAATATGAAATAAGAGACTCAAAGAAACCTAAAAGATTAGCACTTAGATGTTTTTTATGAAATATTATAATGAGTTCAAGACGAACAATAATTACATTTAACTTAAAGGAGTCAAAATTGATAATAGCAGGCTAAAAAAGGAGTTGTTTCCGAAGTCGAATTACTTCTCTTTTGCAAGAGTCCGAATGGACAGTGGTCAAATGACAGAGTTTCTTTTTGATTTTTCCCTATTCTGGTCTAATCTGTGCAAGCGTTGAAAACTGAGATTAGTAAACATGCAAAACTACAAAATCAATAACGAGCCTCTATAGATACTGCCAGACCCTTTTAATAAATGAAAAGAGCTCCTGCTGGGTTTTAAGAGCAATGAGCTCTTCTGAATTTTAACGTTCGGCCCATAAAGTAATTAGCAAATTTAAAGGAATTGAATTTACGAAAGTATGTATAAGAAATTGATTTAATATCAGTAAGGACGGAATACAAGTCATACTGCCAAGCGGGTAAGCTTTTGAGACAAGCTGCTAGTCGCTGAAACTCAAGAAAATACTTGATAAAGGTAAGCTTGAACGAAGGTAATTTAAAATGCAGTCCGAGAAATAAGACACGCTTATGGTTATAATTAAGTGAGATGCTACTAAAATTCAATATTAAATTATCTGGATGGGATGAGAGATTATGTTCAAGTCCAAAATAACGAAGTTTGCTACAAAAATATCCACTTCACACATAAAAATTAAAATTCCTCAAAGAAAAGCCGTGAGCAAAACTGGCTGCAATGCATACAAAGAGAATCTCTGCAGCTGCCTACCTTGATCAAATAGTAAACTTAATAAAAGAAGCACATAAACTCTACACTCCAGACAACTTGGGGCGAAACAATAAAGAGAAAATGAACAACTTTAAGGCTACTATCAAAGAAATAAAAACACATGCAAACAATAGGCAATGACTTAAAGGAATTTTTCATACATTCATATAAGAAATTTAAGAAAAAAATTGGAGGAGTGATAAAAATAAACAAAGTAAATAAGGTATGGAACGAGCTAATTGCCAATATGTACAACTAGCGGACAACATCTCTCAGGTAAACTGACATGCCCATTAATACCGTCCTACCGGCTGACCAAACTCAAAGAATCAAAGTCCAAAAGAATACAGAACCAAGTAACACTATTTATCACAAACACACCAAATACCGAAACAACTTTAAGGCCACTATCAAAGAAATAAAAACACATGCGAACAATAGGCAATGACTTAAAGGAATTTTTCATACATTCGTATAAGAAATTTAAGAAAAAAATTGGAGGAGTGATAAAAAAAAACAAAGTAAATAAGGTATGGAACGAGCTAATTGCCAATATGTACAACTAGCGGACAACATCTCTCAGGTAAACTGACATGCCCATTAATACCGTCCTACCGGCTGACCAAACTCAAAGAATCAAAGTCCAAAAGAATACAGAACCAAGTAACACTTTATCACAAACACACCAAATACCGAAAGAATAACGTCAAGAGAACTACATCAAAGAACTTATCTCAAATCAATATATCAAATACTTCACGGACGTGCCACAAAAATCGAAATGCTCCGATAAAAAATACAAAATAACATATCACCAACAGAAAAATTAAACCAACAAACACGGGAAGAATAAATATAACGAGAACAAGCAGACGCTGGTTTGTTTATACAGCGTCAACCGTTACGCTCTGCATGGGCCAAGACTTCCCCCTCCCCCTTTCCCCACTGCCCCAAGACCCGTCGAAGTCAAACGCAAAAGATTTCGTAATTTACGAGACTGGTGGTGTAGTCCGTTAATATAAACATAGGAGGGTGTTAGAGCCTCTAGAATAAAAATCTTGCTGCCTAAGGCTTCGTCAGGAGAAAATCTAGGTGTAGGCTCACTATCCTCTCCGATTGTTTGCCTATTTTTCGCCAAATAGACGAAATCTCATATTCCCCGTGCGTAAACATCAGGGGCGAAGTGTCACAGCGTTTAAAATTTATGCTCTAGGATAGGAGCTTAACTGTGGGCTAGTGATGGTTCGCCTCTCCTAAACTCCCTCGTCTCCCTTCCCCCGAGGGGATAATTGACGTATATATTTCGGTCTTGACAAATTTGAAGGAGAATTCACGTATCCATCAAGAGAAGAAGACGAGCCTTTGCGTAAAACAGGAAATAAAGAAGATAGTTAGAACCAATCGGGACTTACCCTCCCGAGGCTGTTCCTTTGGTCGCTTAGAAGAGCAGACCAGTGGTATCGAGACCAACTCTCCTACCATTCTCGTCCAGAGAAAATCACGTATCCCAGTCTGCTGAAAAAGCAGAGATACCCCTCCCATTCGAGAAGAGATTCACATCTTGGTTAAGTCTTATCGTCGAGAAGACATAATTGGTAACAGGGATAGGGATAACTTTCATTAATCCAAGATCTCCTCAATTACATCTTCAGGGCGAGAGAAGCATTGTCACTCGCCTCCACCACCCCAGGAGAAGCATCAGCTGTTTTCCCGACTCACCTCACTACGCTCGCCTCCACTCAGCGAGGACTTCTCTAGTCAAACTCGCCCAAACCACTCAGTGAGGAGGCTCACTTTCAAGGAACACCCAACTGTCGACACACCACGAGTTAAAGGTAAAACGAATACAGAAAAAATATTCATTTTGTTATTTCCCATTCCGTGCGGAAGTGTATTCGTAACCAAACCATTTCAATCTGGTAATCTTAACCAAACTATTTTAAGTTCAAATGACTTAAGAAATCGCATTAATTAAGCTTAAAGCTCATGTATTAGAAGTGATTTTTGCGTCAGCCATCTCGTATTACTCATTTGTAGTGTATTTTTTTATTAGACCCTTTTACTATAGAATTAGTGTATTTAAAGATTTAATATTTCGTTCTTTTATGTGAGTAAAAGTAAATTTTGTCGGAGTTGTTCAATTGCATCCTCGAACGCAGCAAATGGCAATAGATATATCATAATACAAGGCCTCCCTGGTTAAATAACTAAAATAGAGCACTCTTAGAAAAAAAGTGGAACGGAATAATTCGTGTACCAATCAAACGTACATCCGTACTCGGCCGTAAACCACAACAAATACAGTACACGCAAATATTTAAAAGTGGTAGAAAAATAATACAAAAAACCATGAAAACAATATGCTGAAAACCAATACCAGGAAAAATAACAGGACACAAATATAACAAAGCAAAATGGAAAATAATAAAATAGGCAATGTTGAACAGAACCGCATGTGAAATAAAAGAAACTAGCAAAAGCACAAATTTAAAAATATATTAAAAAAGCTCAAAGGAGAAAAATTAGAAAACAAAGGCCCAAATTTTATATACAATTTAGAAGAGGTAAAAAACAACAAATCTGAAGGGCAAATGGCTAAAATCTTATTCTCCTCACTTATATTCATCTTTATCCTTGAACAAACAGCATAAGCTTCAACGTAGTAGATGTTCGCTAATTTTCAAGTAAACGACAACTGGCTTATAGTTTTTAGTGGTACAAAAAAGTGTTGAGTTCCTCTTGCAGATTCAACAGATACCATCCTGCAAGCATAGTTTGTTTGGGCGGTGGTCTTTGACGATGCGAAAGGTAAGTCTACTTGGGGAAAATAAGTTACCATTGCTGTTAGCTCATTCGGTAGAGCGCTTGTTTCAATAACCCATATCATGGGTTCGAGTCCTTGTTAAAGGCGACGTTTTTTTCTCGTGGCTTTTCTATGAGTCATCTATTGTAAGATCTCTTCTCTCCTGTTTCTGTTTAACCTTTTTCACACATTTCCTTGATTAGACAGCATAAAGGCTTATGCTGTCTAATCAACGAAATGATTAGCTAGTTTGCACGCTAACCACAATTGCCGCTAGTCTTCAGCCGTATAAAAAAGGGATGTGTTCACCTTCCAATATATATATATATATATATATATATATATATATATATATATATATATATATACTTTATTAACTTAATAAAGTTCGAAAGTACTTGGAAACACCATTTCATTTTTTCCTGCGGGACATTGCATTCATTTGCTACCCTCACGTGATACTTTGTGAGTTTTTCATATATATATATATATATATATATATATATATATATATATATATATATATATGAAGACACTGTTTTCCCCAATAGCGAGTAAATTATTGTACAATGAAACCACTTTTTTCAGCACAAAGTTTATTGAACCGGAACTAGTTTCGGTATGAAGTTTTCCATACCATCTTCAGCCGTTAACTGAAGGAAATTGATACAGAAAACAGAAATATTAAAATATACAGAAACCGGCAACTGACATTAATCAGGAGGCGTTAGTTTCAGGTGATTAACAACATTTTTTTAAAATGAGGTCAGATACATAGCGGCTACATTTGTGTTGACCTTCTGACAGATTAAAGTTTAGGATTTCTTTGATTAATATAGATTCGATAATTTTTTTTTAGTAAAATCGTTACATTGGTAAATTATTTTGGCACTAGGGAAATCAATTATGTGGTTAGTGTTTTTCACATGGGCGCAAAATACTAGAAGCATCGCTTGCTCTACTCTACGAATATCCCCCTTATGTTCATAAATACGTCTATTTAATGACCTCCCGGTCTCTCCCACATAGAAGGAGGGGCATATATATATATATATATATATATATATATATATATATATATATATATATATATATATGAAGACACTGTTTTCCCCAATAGCGAATAAATTAGTGTACAATGAAACCACTTTTTGAGCACAAATTTTATTGAACCGGAACTAATTTCGGTATAGAAAACTTCATACCGAAACTAGTTCTGGTTCAATAAACTTTATGCTCAAAAAGTGGTTTAATTGTATATATATATATATATATATATATATATATATATATATATATATATATATATATATATATATATATTAAAGTCATCCCATAAGTAATAAGGCCTTTTTTCATGTTTAGCTTTATTTCATGGATAGAAATAAATCGAAAGCAGGTTTGTTTTTATACTGGCCGAGTCTATTAAACTCGAAAGATAGATGACTGTAAGTCATAGGCTAAGCCATGGCTTACATTTCGACATATCTTAGTCGTAATTTTATGGGCTATTATTTTGTTTTATCATTGTTAATTAATGTGCTTTATCGTTAAATGTTGAATATTATGGAAGTGTCAAAGAGCCCATTTGCAATTTTATGATGCTTTAGGAGTTTAGAAAAGACAAATGCTAATTTAACAGCAGAAAGATTGTTTCAAGTATACAGTGAAGGAAAAATTAGCCCATCCTCGCGAGTGCCAAAGACCAAAGATGAACAAGATCTTTTAAAAATAAGTGGAAGAAAATTCGATTTTAACTATTCAACTATTGACTGAAAAACTACATTCAACTCATTCCACTGTGCATCGTTATTTAAAGAGATAGGCAAGGTTTCACAAATGGAGCAATGGATTCGTCACGAATTGTGATAGGTACACATGTAATACATAACATCCGTTCATGTATCCTCTCTCGCTTAAAAATTGAAGCCTTTTTTGTAGGATTGCTAAAGCAGACAAACAGTAGTTTATGGACAATAATTTTAAACGTTCTAAATAATAGATTAGTCTGTTGGAAAAAACAATACCCTTGCCGAAAGTCTCTTTTGTGTTTTAATGCCATATAAATGCCCTAATCTATTTTGAACTTCTTAGCCAAAATTAAACTCACACGAAATGGGTTCAGTGTGCTCAGTTGTACCGTTTACAAATAGTACTAGAAGAATAAAGGACAGCATATTAGTGGTGTTATCCACTCATGGCATGTACGTTTTTTCATGGATTTGTACGCACACAATTTTTACGTAAACGCCCGTACTTAAACAGAGCCATCGCCTTGAGCAGCAATCCGAATAGATTAAAGATTGGAGATAAATCTAATGTCTTTTGGCATTTCTCTTCAAAGTTGACCGCGCACACGTGCCTGTTTTTCCTTATAGCTTCGTCCTATTTTTTAACTTGTTCCATCATTCATTCTTTTTTAAATTCCCTTATTTTTCATTCGTATTTTTTTCAATATAGCGTTTAATATCCACTACCGAACAAAACAAGACAAAGATTTTCTTTTATTAAAATATTTTCAAAAATATTTTGTAGAGGTAAATTAAATTTCTCTGGTACGTAAAGGCATGCATTTAATATATTTTAGGAAGATTTCATATGATAGAATCGTGCATTCAAGAAATTATATTAAATAAACTGACAGAATAAAATATTAGCATATGCAAAATAAGAGAACGATCTTTCACAGAATTGCTTAACAAGCAAATACACTAGAAACAAAGCAAGATTTGACAACGATGAACTATAAAACACTTAATATGAGCTGTTGAACCCTTTTTTTCTATTACTTCGGCGCAACGACGAAAACAGGACCTTAGCAATTTCTTGCAAAATTCTGCTGTTAGTGGAAAAAAACATACTGAAAACAACAAATCACTAAAATATATGAAACAACACCTAACCATTGGCATTGAGAAGTGCAAATTGAAAACACTGATAAACAGGGGAATTAAATGACAAACAGAGTAAAGATTATAACAGTTGAACACTTCTATCAGGGATTTTATGATAGCAATTACGTGCCATCTCTAAATGAAATATTTGTGGAATTGAAACAGCGTATTTAAGAAACAATCGCATCAATCTTTCAAATTTATACTGGATGTTAGTGACAATTTTTCAACGTAGAATTAAATTGATTAAAGTACATAATATAAAAAAATAGAGATTGACGATTACATGGAATTAGAGATTACACTTTAAATCATTAGTTTATTTTGAGTATTTAATTTTATCACTTTTGCTAAAAAAAAATAATATTTATTTTAGGATCACTCCTTTGGCTACACCCTGTATATACATTATTTTGACATTTTAGAGCGGATTCCACCTGGTCCAGCAGCTGATTTATTCGGGATAGCATTTCCCTTAATATCGACATTTTGAGGGACGGTGCATAGTTTAAAGAAGAGTCTGAATTTTGTTAGCTACACTCACCACTCTTCTACTCTGTTCTTCCTACTAAGTGCCCATCTTCGTTTTCTTCTAAGGCAATGCTACTACTTACTACTAAATCTGCTGCATCTACTAATAATAATACTATTATTACTAATAATAATGAATTACAGACGCCGATGAATAATTCAAGTTTGATCCCCAGAGAGCGGATCAGGAGAATGAAAACTCAATAGGAGGATATTAATGGGCAGATTCCGAAGCCTTCGGCGCAGTATAAGAAATCCCTTCGAAAGGTCGCGGAGGGTTGGGAAAATGGAGGAGGCAGCGAAGTAAGGCGTGGCCCAAGTAGGAGATGAGTCGCCAACTTCGTTGAGACGTTGCCGCAGGAATGAGAAGCATTTTAAAGGTGTCGGTTTTTTGAGAAATCCAATACCGCTGACGTATTCCTAGTTTATTATGTCCACACTTCAAAGGTCACCCCACGATGTAAGAGACAAAGAAGAGAATACCTCTGTCTCACAGATAATCAATATTTAAACAAAGTAGTAGTAGTAGTAATAGTGGTAGTAGTGGTAGTGACAGTACTAGTGCTAGTAATAGTATAGAAGGGAGAGGAGTAGTAGTGTCGTGGTAGCATTAGTCGTAGTAGTAGCATTAGCAGTAGTAGCATAAGTAGCAGTAGTGACAGTATCTGTAGTAGTAGTATAAATAGTATTAGTGGTGGTAGTAGTAGTAGCACTACTATCAGTAGTAGTAGCAGCAGCAGCTGTAGCAATAGTAGTAGCAGCAGCAGTAGTAGTGGGAGTAGTAGTAGTAGCAGTAGCAGAAGAAGCAGTAGTAGTAGCAGCAGTAGTAGTAATAGTATCCTAGCTCCCCTCTCGGAGGCAGCCATCATCCTAACTACCCTGTAGAAAGCGGCGACCATCCCAACTTCCCTGCAGGAGGCAGAGCCTATCTCAACTTCCCTGTTGGAGGCAGTTATCATCCCAACTTTCCTTTGGAGGTAGTGACCTCCCTAACTATGTGCATCTACTCATTCTTTCCCTCGTGTTCGAAACACGCAAAAATCAACTTTTAAACAATAATTCGGTGAACCACTTCAACGAACCGTCTAAAACGTCCTATTAATTGATCAACTTATTGTACCGGATGATAAATAAATTTGGAACGATCCATAGACTATATAGTCTAGGGCAAGCAGATCGCATGTTACTTATATAAGGATTGAGATAAAAGTAAGTCGGTCACCATTAATGGATTGACTGTCGAACCTAAAGATTACCATTGTTGTAGTTCAGGTTAGATTTCCTGACTTCAGCTTGTTTCCTTTGAATCGGAAGGGATCGTGGCAAGCCCGCAGGACACTCTGCGATTAGCCTTGCCCTGAATAATGCACTTTAAACATGGGTCGCACTGAATCGAGTATGAGTGAATATTTTTCCTTGGCCGAATTAAATCAACTAAATAGGAGGTTCTGGATATCACACTGGATGAAACAAAATAATCATTACTACTGTAAAAACAAAAATAAAATAATTGATACAACATAGAAATACAAGAATAACTAAATGAGCAAAAGGCTTACACACGTCAGCTCCGGCGGGAATCGTGAGCATGTACACACAAACGTACACAACCAACAAAAGGGAAACTACCATTATGGGTGGATCTGCTGCCCGAGGATTTTTGCACCCGAGAGAAGGGCTTGGGAGAGGGAAGTATGAGCGTCGAGCTCGAATGCTTTTCAACGGCACGGTTGGGTTTGTACTTGGCCGATTAGTACTAGGCCTGCTTAAGGTTATGAAGAAGACAACCTGTCTTCTAACAACCACTGTTAGCCTTGAAACTAGGCATCGAGGAAGTATTTCGCCGTGGAGAAGCTGAGTCGAATACAGCAGTGTGGGAGTCTCCTCGTCCTAGTTCTTATTTCTTCTTATTTAATTTTCTTGTCTTAGGGCTCTTGGGGTAAGGAAGCCGAGAGAAAGAATTCTTGTGTGTCACGTCCTCTTTGGCAAAATACTAATCTTTCCCAGTCCAACGCTTAACTATTTATACGGGGCCGCCAGAAGGGAATTTTACCGAGGCGCCGGAAGTGGAGTTTACTTAATCTATACAGCGGCGCCAGGAGTGGATTTAGACCTTTATGCCATCTAGCGGAACCTCTCGATGTTACAATTAGGCTCACTATAGAGCGTGTTATCAAACAGAAGTTACCTCAAAGAGAAGCCGATCGCGGGTTCTTTCCATCCTACCCGTTTCTCTCTCTCTCTTTCCTTCTCTCTCTCTCTCTCTCTCTCTCTCTCTCTACCTATCTATCTATCTATCTATTTATCTATCTATCTATCTTTGACAACCAAATTGGCAACATAATGTCTTAGCCCGCCAGATCAAGTTGGTTGGTGTGCGTACGTAGTCACCATAGATTGTGATAATTGTGATTAATCGTTGTAGGGCCGGATGAGATTGTTCCACGTACTACTTCTAATTATTTTACGTGAAATCACTATGTATAGTCATGGCCAAAAGTCTTGAGACTAATATTTTTTTCACTCGTTTTTAAAATGTATGTCATAGGAATATTTTTTTATATTTAAATTTTTAGGAGTTTGTCAAAAAGTCATAATTTTAAAAAATAATAAGAAAAAAAAAATCTGCATTCCTTCTCTGAATCCAAAATCGCTCTCTGGTCCTGTTCCTGAAGAAGGAGTTTCAGTCCCTTGAGCCTTGATATTCGATCAAAAAGATAAAATGATGAGAAATATGGATTAAAGGAATGATGATATGCAATTATAGCCTACTTCGTAATATATTTTTTGTTATAAAAAAGTTTTAATCCTTTTCAAATGCAAAAATGGTTCTTTCTAAAGAAAAGCGTGCAACCCTTGTTACTCTGAACCAAAGTGCCCAAAATGCAAAGAACAACTGAAAATAAACTGGTTACTCTTCTGTAAAAAATGTATTCTGGACACCCAAGAGCTTCAAATGTACACCGAGCTTTCATCCTGGTAAGTTCCCAGCTCAAGGATCAAGTTGCCTTCTGCGCCAAGCTTGCTCACGATTAAAAATGAGCAGGTGTGTACGTTTCAGCGCGCACAGTGAGGCGGAGACTTTTCTACAAAGGACTAAAGTGAAGAAGGGATACGAAAAAGCTTCATTTTGCCAGGAACAACTTCAGGTACAGACTCCACTCTTGGAAGAATTATAAAGAATGGACTGTTAAAAAATGGGGCAAAGTAATATTCTCTGATTAAGTTCCCTTCCGCTTATTTAGAGCTTCTGCAAAACCCGTCGTTAGGAGGAGAAAATGGGAGCGATCTCAAAACTTATGTGCTGTACCCACAGTCAAGTATCGCGACACTCTCCGTGTATGTGGTTGCTTCTCATCGAAAGGAACTGGAGCACTGACAATTTTTCCCAAGAATACTGCCATGAACTCATACTGGTACCAAAACGTGTTTAATCGACACTTCTTCCCAACAGTTCACGAACACACCTTACCATAAATCAAAAACAATGATAAAGTTCTTGGCTGAAAATAATATCGAACCTTACCAGATTTTCACCTCAAATTATGATACAACGTAATAAAACAAAGTGCACCGTTTGATCTGTTTTATTAATTTTCTTATCTTAAAAAATATAGCAGTATCAATACTTTTGTTCATGACTGTATTGTCAAGCCAACTGGAAACACCGCTGTCTTTTTAAAATGAAGTTAAGTCGCATTTGCTGTAGTTAGTCGCCGCCCAAAATTCCTATTCAGAATAACTTTTCAGCGGACAGCAAATGTATCAAACCGAGGTTCGAATCTCGCTTTCAACTGTAGGTCCTATCTCGTACTTGACTGATGAGCAAGGAGGTCGAAAAGGGTCAGATTTTTCTTCCTCATGATTCTGTATCATAAGGGGTGGTATTAATCTTATTACCTTTCGAACTGGCCTTGAGTGGACCTTATGGTCTTTGCTGGTCCTAGTTCTCTAGTGTCTGAATGAGCAGTGACAAATGGCTTTTATCTCTGGCAAAACGCGGTAAACTTCCGTAGTTGTTTCCATAACGACGCTCTTCTCCTATCAATGGCTTTGGGTGAATTTTTGTCTGAGAAATAATGTTTGTCATCATAGTAAAATTAAGTAAATCCTGACTCTCCCTTTTTCCGGGGGTGAGTGAGCCTACGAGAGAACCAAGCGTGGATCTTTTAATCGTTCATAATAAATAAAACGTAACTACTCCCTATTTGCAGTTGATTATTTTAATGTTTAGGGAAACGGGTGCACTAATTTGAAAACTATTTAGAGTCGAGAAATACCACTCGAAACTGCACACGAAAGGCTCCGGAGCAGATTCTTCGGTACTTTTAGGTACCTGAATCCCTTTCCTCAGATTTAAGAGAAGATTTTAAAAACAGAAAATAATTTTTTTTTATAGAATGTAAATAGTGAAATGAAAAGAAAATAGCCAAGTGGTGAAACATCACTGTGAGAGTTAATAGAACAAAACACCTGATCTGAGTGAAAATTAGTGAAAGATATAGACCTGCAGATACTTCTGCAGACTTTGGAGGTGGGACGACACGCAATCCTCTAAATCTCAGTTGTAGCATGCTCATCCACACCACACCTGATACACCCCTGTGGTCGCAGCGCACCAGGTGCATCACTCCAAGCATCCCCTACTTCAGGTAATCCCTAACAGGGCAGCGATTTAAAAAAAATTTCCGCTGACACTTGTGGAAAATTAGGAAATGTTAAATAGTGCAAGCATTTTCAAAGTACTTTGAAAATAATAATAATAACGACTTAAGTTTGAATTTTAGCACTTACCTTCTCCTATTTTTGCAGGTTCCTTTTTGGCGAGATGGTATTTATAATTAATGAAATGACCTTTTAACCCATATAGTTAATATGAAAGGGAGACAAAAATAATATCCGAGTGAAATAATTCACATATATAAAATTAATTAATCACTTGATTCGAGAGGGACACATTTATGAATAGAGCAGAACAAAGGACATTTTTTGGGGGAAAAACATTTTGGGAGATATTATCCGACTAGTGCTTTTCTTCTACCTTCCGCTTTATGTCCAGGATCCATCGTTAGTCTCGATAATGAAATAAAAGTGACAGGTAACCATATTAAATACAAGTGTTTGCAACACAACATCGACATTTTTTAATAAGATAAAATTTGATTGGATGCCACAGTAAATTTCAAATTTTTAAATAAAAATACAAATAAATATACGAAAATACAAAAGAGGAGAAAGACAGTGTGTGTTCCGTAAAGGACGATAACGATCAGGCAACTTGCCTCCCTTACCACATGAAATTCCAAACATATTGAGAGATTGGACAAAATAATAGAAACATTACTCTAAATTCTAAATTTTATTTTTAAAATGTAGTTGGTTGGCCTTCCTTTAGCATTAATAACAGCTTTAATACGTCGAGGAATGGATTCATACAGCTTTTGACATGCATCTAAAGATATTTTAAGCCATTGGTCAAGCAAAACATGCTCCACCTCTTTCTATCGATTGTGGGTCCCAATCAAAGTTATCTCCATGAATTTAAAACCATTAAAAAAAAATAGCGTTGTAAATCGGTCCAGTAACCTCCTGAATGATGACGCTACCAGTGGGAAAGAGGGTTTGCAATTTCAGCCCTTCCTTAATATCCGGCTTCATGAACCTCTCTTGTTATCTCTTGATGAGAGGGCGGGACTCTTTATAGAGTCAGACACGCCTTATTTCGAACATATATTGTTCATTTTGCTTGAAGTTGGGTCTCTGAAGGAATGGGGTTCACTGGGACAGATGTTTGGTAATCAGTAAGGCTATTTTTCACTAGGCCTGTTGCTCTTATGCTGACAGGTATGATGTTAGTATCTTTCAACCTTCTGTTCAGCTTTATGTCGTGAATTAGAGGCTTGTATTTGGATGTTTCTTCCCGTTCTAGTCTTTGAAGCTTATAGTGATTGGAGACAGACTCTTCGAGGATTGGTGCGGTGTGGTTGCACTTGTACAAAAGCATAATGTTTTCTTTGATGGCCGAGTTTTCTATATAGGTGACTGTGGGGATGATTTTAGCATAACAAATATTCTATATTTTTATTGCCACTCATGTTTTCTTGGCAGTTCTTCCAATGTTTGGTGCTACGAGGGGCGGTCAATAAGTTTTGCGAATCGGTAGGGCAAAACAGAGGAAGCGGTATGGCTGTTTGTGGGGGTGTTATGACAAGTTATGATAAGTCAGGACCTGCAGCCGCACGCTCCTGCCTCATCTACTTAAGAAGCAGTAGCTGATCGCAGATCGTCAGTCACAAATTTTTCAACAATGGAGAAGGTTGAGCACCGCGCAGTGATCAAATTTTTTACCAAGAAAGGCAAGAATGCAAAAGAGATCCATGAACGCATGGTTGCAGTTTACACCGAGACCACCCATTCCTATGCAACCATTGCTCGCTGGAATAGGGAGTTCCGCCATGGTCGTGAGTCCCTTGAAGATGACCCCCGTCCAGGACGCCAGTCAGACGTGACCAACGACGACAATGTGGCCCGTGTGGAGAGGATGATCCTCGAAAATCGACGGGTGAAGGTCAAAGAAATCGAGCGAGAACTTGGAATATCACATGGAAGTGTTATCAACATCATCCACGACAATTTGGGCATGACCCGTTGGGTCCCTAGAAACCTCAGGCCCCATGATCGACTTCAACGTCGTCAAAGTCCACAAGACCAGAGTTGCACAAGCTACCCTGCGCGAGTGCGGATTCGAGGAGCTCAACCATCCCCACTACAGTCCAGATCTGGCCCCTAGCGACTACTTTTTATTCCGCCAACTCAAGGCTGCACTGCGTGGACGCCGGTTTGGGGACGATGAAGATGTCCAGCTCGCCGTCCAGGAGTGGATTGAACAGCAGTCGGGAGATTTCTGGTTGTCGGGAATTCGAAGCCTCAGGGACAAGTGGCGCAAGTCGAGGGTAGTTAGATTGAAAAATAATAAAACACTTTTCCTCATATCTCGTTTCTTTATATCCGAATTTCAAAAGGTATTGACCGCCCATCTTACATTCTATGCATTTAAGACTCCCCATTGGATTTACTTGAATATCTCATCATGGCGCTTTGTTTCGTAGTGCTCCGGAGGTAGTGTTTCACACCGCGAGATGAGGTCGATCAGGCTCTCTGCTTTAGCGCGGTAAAACATACATCTTTTATCGGCAGCCACCAAAGCCATTTTTTTAAAGAAGTTAGTTAATAGTCGCTGGTCCTGAGTTCCCTTTATAAACTTTTTGCCATCGAAGCTTATTAGTCCCTTTTTCAGAGAATTAAGTGACCCTTCCGTATTAATGTATTCTTTATTGAACTCTTTTATGTATCTTCAGTCTCATTTGAGGTTCTTCAACTCTGCTTCTCCTTTTTGTTGGATATCCCTTACCAATTTTTGGTTTAGTTTAGCTATGAATGTAGCTCAGCTGTTTTTATTATCCACTTCCTCTGTTAATGCGTCGCCCTCAAAGTGGTTCGCAATCCTTGTGATGGATGTTTGTTCCAAGATCCATCTGTCTTGCATTTGCGCTACTTGCCTTGTCATGTGATCTTATGTGAACTTTAGGTATTGTGCACTGATTATTATACCAGCTCTTTGAATCTAGTTTAATTTAGATATCCTAATTTATCTCATGTTACGTGGTAAGTAAACCCACGGCAGGTTTAGTTCTTACACCTTTGATTGACAAAGGGTCCAAGAAAAAAGGGGTAAGTAATCGTTTAATTAACTTTGGGAATGAAAAGGTGATTTTGCCTTAACAGATTGTTAGATCTATATTTGAACTCAGTTTAAATTAGCTGCTAAAATCAAAAGAGAGAAAAATAGGAGTTTGAAGAGAGATAAAGAGTTTGTTTATTTGTTGATGTTTGGTTGAGGTTGAATTGTGTGCTGATGTTTGAATGAGAGATACTTACACTGTTCTCGTCAATAAGTTTGAAATTGAAACAGAACTTAACTTACCTTGATTAAGGTGACTTCGTTTGAATCAATAGCACAAATAAACAAAACTTATTGGAGGAGAGAAATAGGAAGGGTTTATACTAAGGCAAAGAGAAACAAGGTCTGCTGACCAAAAAGTAGCGTGCTCTCACTTATTCTGATTTATGACCTTACGACCTCCCAAACCTTATGAGGACATTGGATGTTATATCATTCGAAAGAAAATGTAAAACGACATAAGGGTCTCAGATTTCGTTAGAATCGGCCGAATAGTTGTTATAGTCAAAATAAAAACAAAATAATTCATGGGCTAACCTTGGGAGGACCATGGAAGTTATACCATTCGAAAGAGAATGTAAAACAACAAAAGAGTTTCCAATTTCGTTAGAATCGGCTGACGAGTTACAATGTTAATACAAAAACAAAAGAAAAGCAAAACGGGTACCGACTGACCGACATCGTGAGATGTAGAGTTGCCCGCCACTAAAAAGGGGCTCGGAAAATTTTAATTTTCTGTCTCAATTAAAGTTGGCTTCGCGAACTCTGAATGAGTTGAGACTAGCTAATTTTGGTCTGCCGGGAGGAGTTGGAAAGTAGAGGGGAGTGGTTAGGTCCCTCAACGCTCTCCGAGATGGGGTCTACTAGATATATTTTTATTATATGTAGAGTGAAACGTCAGAAGAGGGAAGGAGGCATGGCTATTCTCTAATTATCGCCTTCAGCAAAGTTTGCTAAAAGAATAGACACCAAATTTCAGCAGTTTTCGAACACCTGCACATAACCCTAGACGAGATGAAAAAAGGAAAACACTGAGATTAAGGGGGTAATTTAATTAATTTTACACAAGGCATTGGTGACGATATTTTACCTAAACGGACAGGTTGAGTTGAAACATAACTCGTTAGCTATTGATTCAGCAATTTAGTCACCTTTGAAGTGTGGTTTTATGATTATTCGCCAATATGAGCTTTAGAATTATACGGTATCTATCGCTAAGCCTTTTCTTTCGCCCGCTTTTACTTGTGAAAATTAAATTGTGGTTAATCAGGTGGGTTACAGAATTTTAATCCTGCAGTAATTTGCCCAATGAAGAGATTCTGGAGGAGGCCGCTAGAACGGAATATTCCTTCGGAGTTGTTGAAGTTGGCGAATTTCGCAGGTCAATCTTGATTCCACATCCTTAAGTTTGACTGTGTTCTTGAATTTTCAAATCAATTTTTACTTCTAAAAATGGATGTGATAATTGATGCCTAGATAGATGATGACGCGATCGCATTTGTTTCCTCTCCGAAGGTTATATCTGCGATTGGAGATGTGTTCAGGGAGAGAACGAGCAGGGTTTTTTTCTTGTAAATCGCTCGACAGGAACAGTGCATAGTGCGTTTCATTTTTTTATTTTTTTTAGGGGGGGGGATCTTTTGCATATGTATTTTAGTTTTAAAATTATAATAAAATAACTTTTTGGTTGTTAAAAAGAACAGTCATGTTCAAAATACTTTTATTTAATACGATTTTCTGTCGCTCTTGTTTCATTATTTCAAGATTAAAAGTATAGGGGCTTGGTGGCTACCTCATTTGGTTTGCAGGTCCCCAAAAAGACATTTTTCTTCGAGTTTATCTTTCCTCCAAGATGGAAGTGAGCTTCATCTGAGGTTCAAAGGAGGTTGAGGAAAGTTGGGGTCTCCTGAATCTTCTCCAGTATCTTGACTGCCATAGCCTTTCTCTGCTCCTTGTCTGAGGCTGTAAAGGTCTGCTTCGTCTGTATTCTGTATGGGTAGGCCTTTACGTCCATTACTAGCACTCTCCTGCTCAGATATCCGCTTCCCGGGGCGTCCTGAATGGCTTGGACGTTTGTCACTGGCTGCATTGAGGTTCTCGACTGTCCTATAGTTCTCGAAGCGGTCCACCCAGTCCTGAATTCTGCTCTTGGAGGGGGATTTTTCACATTCGAACTGATGTATGAAAGTGTCCTGCACTTTCTTGAACGAGCCTGTCTTGTAGTAATGTTTGGAGCAGTATATTCTTTGCTGCAGCTCCCATTGAAATCTAGTTGTGTTTTGGCGTTGCTTCTGTCATGTCCTGCAAAGTAAAGATGATTAGTGAATGAATGAAGGATATATGACAAAAGGTGTGTGTAGGCCCGTTTGGGGAGGGAAGGGCACCCGTATAATAGGTATAGAGCTCAAGGGGTGGGGAAAAGGAGAGAGAAAGAGGAAGAGAATTAAAAATAAGGAAAATATAAAAAAAGGTTATTTGTTTTGTGAGTTTTAATTTGCGTTGTTTGATGTGTTAGTTAGGTTAGGCCATGTTGTTTGCGATTTTTGTGGTTTATTACCTTTGTATGAGGATTATTTTTTGTCCACCATTGATTAACTTTGCCTAACTTAACCTGCACCATTAAATCCGCCCGAAAAGATGCATAAGATGAATACAGCATTTGTATATCTCACAGCGACCCCGTTTTCACGCCATTAGTGAACGAAAATAAAAATAAAGGGATTTTCTTTCAAAATGGGTGGGAGAGGGGAATGATTATAACCCTTTACTCCTGAGCCTCTTGAGACGAAACATGCGCCATTAACTCCGCCTGAAAACGATGCAGAAGATAAATTATTTTATTTGGCGCCTATATTAAACATGGCGACAGACACACAACCTTTAAATTTGATATAGAATGTGATTATTATATTGTGAATACAGAATTACTCAGTAATGTACTACAATCCTAAAGAATGGGCCGAACAAATGCCTAAAATTATGTAAAAGAAAAGATGACTATAGATTTAATAATTCAGTTTAAAGAAGTACATTTTCCATTGGCTCAACAAGTGCTTAGAAAACCTAATTAAAATAATTAAGCTTCCATTGTGTTTCATTAGGGCAATGAAACCCGAGCCATGACGGGTATTCTGCTCTTTCTCTACAAACCTCGCTTCGTGTCAAATAAATTTGCATAGAAAATTCCATTGGGATGCGGCTCAATTATCCAGACATCCCAATTTGTTTGTTGTTAGATAGGGTTTATAAATTTCGAGTCAATGTGTGTAAAACTATATTCTCTGTTTTCATGTAATTCGGGATTCAATACACACTTTATACCAAATGTTACGGTAAATTATTATAAAAACTTGGCTAAATACTTCCCAGGAAGAAACATTATGAGTGACTCCATACATATTACAAAAAAAAAAATTAATAGAGGCTTCAGATGAAATCGACAAATCTGAATATTTCGGTAATTTTTCCACTCCCATTAGTGATATACGAGTACCCCTCATAAGAAATACATATATAATTGACTACGCCACTTTTTGTTATAGGGCCATTTCTTCAATTTTTAAACTTTAGTATACCAAAGGGAAGGGCTAAAATCAAAGGAATTATTCCTATTACAATTATACTTGCTCCATAAACTATTCATACACATACTTAATAACACAATTATTTGTTTTAGTTCATGACCTGTTTATTAAAAAGCCTTGAGATGAATGTATTAATAGACATACAAGTTTCAACAAGTTTGATAGACATATATAGGAGTAATAAACACTTTTTATGAACATTCACAAACAAAGAGCATCCAGACATTATCATTTTCATGTCTGTTTAATTTATATAGTTTAAATTATGACACAGTTTCTAAATCACACGAGTAGTTTTGTGAACACCTCGGCATCGCATACCGAGTCTTATTCTACAAGCAATCACCATAGCAAGAATAATTACGAACTACAAATCTTAGTTGAGCTACAGGAAGATTTCTGAACAATATATGACCCCAAATCCGTGATTCTCAATGTGTGGCGCAGTCCCCACCGTTGGAGCATGGTAATATTTTGGTGGGACATGCGTAGGACGTGCACCCTTCGGCTTATTATACCAAAAGATTGTTTTCTAGTAAGTCAGTGCATATACATTATGCATACATAAAAATATTTGTGTGTATGCCTATACATGTGTAATTGGTACACATGTATTTCCAGTCTCCCCACACTCGCGTGTCTCGGTCGACCAAGGAGAGGGCGGGACGCATGTCGCTTAATGAGCCAATGTTTCCTCGGCCAATCAGCGCATGTAAGCATTCAGTTTGCTCCTCAGTGTGTTTACGTTTGCCCGTGTGTCCACCATAATTCCATGTTGCTCTGAATTTTTTCATAGTAATATATGACTTATGTGTCACCTAACGTGATATATTTCCAATTTGGCAAACCAAAGAAAAGGAATATATTATTATTTTTATTTCTTTATATATCAATTGAACTCTGCAATTATATAAATTAGCAGTATCTTGCATTTATGCCACGCACGCCAAAACAATGGACTGTTTCAATAAGAATTTGTTGACGTTGACATTTATATTCCTTATTCAGAAATTATTGTTTTGAATACTTCTTTAATTAATTTATAATTTTATTTCTTTCACTCACAAACCCTATGCAAATTATACATAAAATGAGTAATGCAAGTAAAAAAAAGTTCGTCAATATTCAGAGTATATATTTAAAATTTGCATTCATACCCTGCTATCCATGAAGGGTAGCCTTTCTGCCTCTTATGCCAACGAATCAATGAAACCAGCTCGTCTTGAGTTGCATTTTAAGGCAAAACATATTGTGTATGTAAATTCAGATTTAAATTACTTTAAGTCTTTAAAGGAGAAGTTTGCAAACTGTCAGCCTCAGTCGTACTCTTGAGACTAGTTATGAAATTTATTTACTCATTGCTAAATGTGGAAAAAGTCATACTATAGGAGAGGATTTAATTAAACCATTAATATCAGCATTTCTTAAAACAGTCGTGGAAAAAGATGACAAGGCTGTTAATGCCATGCCAGTCAGTAACAATACTGTTAGTGGAAGAATAGATGAAATGAGCGAAGATATTGAAACAAAACTTGTTGAAGAAAAGCTGAAATCAAGAAAATTCTTACTACAAATGGATGCATCAAGTTTGAGAGAAGGTGAGGTCGTATTGTTAGCATATGGAAGATATATTGATAAAGGTGAATTTGCTGAAGAAATGGTATTCTGCAAATTATTAGAAACCACCACTACCGCCATTGATATATATGGTAAGCTAAAACATTACTTACACTTGAATAATATACCAATAGAAAACATAACATATTGTGATGTTGAATAAACAATTTCAATGATCGAATAAAACTCTTGTGGATGCAAAGACAAAGATATTTGGCTTCGTTACATTTATTGAGTATGTTAAAAAATAGTTCTCACAAATCTTTTCACCAGTTTCATTGGCTAAAAAAATGTGAGGTGACTGATGCTGCTGTACTTGTCATTATAGATCATGTGAAAATATTGGGCTCTGATTTGAAAGAAAGATTTTCTGGTTTAAAACAAATTGATTTTCCAACATGGGTGATGCAGCCAATGCTAGTTGATATATCTGATGTTTCGATGCAGTACCAAGAAGAACTCTTGGAAATGCAAAATGATGAGTCAGTTAAAACTTTATTCAATATATAAGGAGTGATATCATGGCTTGGCGATGAGACAGAAACTAAATACCCACATTCAACCAACTTTGCAAGAAAATTGTTGTTACCTTTCCCATCTTCATATTTATCTGAATGTGGCTTTAGTGCTGTAAATTATTTGTTATTGAAGAAAAGAAATCGACTGGATATCACTAAACGAGGAGACTTAAGCTAACTAAATTGGTGACTGATATAAAATCTCTCTGTAGCAGGCATGACGCACAAGGATCTCACTAAGAGATATTTTAAGGTGAGTTCAAATTTTATTTTTCATTAAAAATATTGTAGTAATTAAAATGATCAAAGTATTACAGAATAAGCTTTCATTCAAATATTTCGTTTTTATTTTTCTCTTCCATGGATGCCATGTTCTTTAGAAGCTTGTTTAGAGATCAAGTTAATGGCCTTTTAAGCTTCTTTCACGTGAATACCAGTAAAATTTGAATAATAGAAATTAAATATCACAGGGGGCATCAGGATTACAGAAATGCCTAGGTGGGGTATGGCCCAAAATCAGTTGGGAACCACTGCCCAAAATCTACAGGGAACTCAGTAATAAGAAAGTTTAAGGAATTGGTGACAACTGAAAAGTTCCCTTTTTCGGGTCGTCCATGTAAAATTACACTCCGCACGGCTCGGAGGATCCTTAGATCGGTTAAAAATAACCCAAGAATGAATATAAGGGAGATGAACGATCATTTAGGAGAGGAAGGCGTCGGTTAATTTGGACACTGCCCAATATGTTACAGAAAACGGAAACGCATGTACGTAGTCCGAGGAAGATACCATTATTGAAAAAAAATTCATTTAAGTCCGTCTTAAGTACACCAGACCTGTTTTAGTCTGATTGGCGTAAAAGTGGTGAAGTTGGTCTTCCAAAAAACATTACCCGCTACAGTAAAACATAAATGTGGATATATTATGTTATGGAACAGTTTGGGGGCAACAAGCGTTCGTCAACAATATATTTATATCTAACAAATCTTTTGCTTCAAGTTTCGACACAACTGATGCACACAGATCTCTTATGGTATCCTTCTATCCCACTGGTTCTCAACTGGTGGTCCATGGACCACTAGTGGTCCATGATGACTTTCTGGGTGTCCACGGGACTTCCACTATATTTAGTAAAAATTATATTTATTCGATAATATTTTCATTCCTTGATTGGCAGCTGCACTCTTCATGTGTTTTATAGTTTATGCTGTTTATGACACATGGTGCTTTATTTGCGTGTATTATTACGATTTACGTCTTATCATTATTTTTGCCAAACTCAACTTATAACTGATATATTTCGTTGTTCTGCCCACAAATCTAAAGAAATAACAATGGCGGGAAGGATTGTTAAGCGCACGTATTCAGAGGACTACATTGAATTTGGCTTCACTTGTCAAGAAAAAAGGTGACATGGAGTTACCACAGTGTGTTATTTGTTACAAAGTCTTAGGGAATGAGTCAATGAAGCCAGTTAAGCTCAAGCTCCATCTCTAAAAGTTTGATCCCGATTTGTTGCAAAAGAATAAAAAATATTTCGAACAGAAATTATCATCTCTCAAGCGGCAGCGCCTTGACACATCACGTAAATTCCATGAAAAGACCACCAATGCAGTGCGTGCTTTCTACATTGTTGCATACAAAGTCGCACAGACCAAGAAGCCTTATACAATTGTTGAGCAGCTTGTGCTACCTTGTGCAAAAGAAATGGTGAGGCTTGTTGTTGGCGGGGACGCAGCACGAAAGCTAGATGATATATCTGTATCTAATGACACTGTATTTTGACGGATAATTGAAATCTCACAAAACATCAGTGAACAAGTTGTGGATGAAATAAAGAAACCTCCACTGTTAGCAATACAGTTAGGGGAATCAACTGATGTCTTGCTCTGCTCTAAGCTAATGGTGTTTGCGCGATATATGGTTGAGGAATACTTCAAAGAAGAAACTCTTTTTTGTAAGACTCTTGACACCACCACGCGGGCTCAGGATGTCTTAGAAATTGTCAACAGTTTCTTTGAAGCAAACGGTCTGGATTGGGGAAATTTAGTGGGTGTTACCACTGATAGTGCACCTGCGATGCTAGGCTCAAGATCAGGCTTCCAAGCATTGGTGTAACAGCGTGATCCATTGGCAACTAGCGTTCACTGCTTCATTCACAGACAGGCATTGGCATCAAAAACATTACCTGATCACCTGAACATCGTTTCCAAAGGACTAGTGAAGGTGGTTAATTATATCAAATCATCAGCAGTGAACACCAGGCTATTCAGAAAATTATGTCAGGACATGGGTTCCGACTTTGAGGTGTTGCTGTTATACACTTCTGTGAGGTGGTTGTCAGCAGGGAACGTGTTTAACAGAATATTTGAACTGAGAGAAGAGGACTTTATTTCTCCAGTTTCAAGGGAAACAGGATTTAAGAATTATGCTAACACAGTCAGAATTATAACTTGCATACCTCACTGATATTTTTGGAATCTTGAACAAACTGAATCTTCAACTGCAAGGGAAAGGTGCAAATCTGTTCACTCACCAAGGCATCATCAAGGCTTTTCTTGAGAAATTAGAACTCTGGATAACACGAGTCAACGGTAACAATTTGGTTCAGTTTCCATATTTGGATGCCATGCTCGGAGAAAAGAAAGGCATTCAGATGCAAATTATCGAGCATTTACGAAAGCTGCGGGATGAATTTCAGCAATACTTTGCGGAGGTGAACATGACAACGGATGAGTTATCCTTCATCGGGAATCCATTCACAGCAAATGTTCATAGCATCCCATAGTATCTGCAGGAGGAATTCTTGGAACTGAAGAATGATTTGGTGTCTTAAGATGTGTACCAGCAGTCTACTAAAGGAAAAATTTTGGGCCACTATGATTGGTAGTTACCCAAATTTGTCATCACATGCAGTCAAATGTTTTTTACCATTTCCATCAACCTACATGTGCGAGAGTGGATTTTCATGTTTGTTGCACATTAAGTCGAGACAGAGGAATCGGCTTGCAGTGGAAAGTGATATTCGTTGTGCGCTATCAAGCACCACTCCTAACATTGAAAAGCTTGTCAGTGAGAAGAGAATCCAAAAGTCTGGTTGAAAGGAAAAATGAGTTAATCGAATTGGAAATAAAAAATATTCGTTGTTTATTCTTACAATCTTACATTATTTAATTTTTTTTAACATACATTTCATGGAAAAATGATACATAAACATTCATGTAATTTCAAGATATTATTTTTGAAAGAAGTATATTTCAGATTAAAATGTTATCTGCTAATTATATAATTTTTTGAAATTCTGTTTTGAAGAAATATATTTGAAGCCAAAATGCTTGTTGTGTATGCTTACTTTATACTTACTCAAATATGGAATGGTCCACAATATTCTTTTAATTGAGCTGGTGGTCCATGGCCTGAAACGAGTTGAGAACCACTGTTCTATCCCGATGTTATTCACTATTTTTTTATCCAAATTATACTCCTTTGGAAAATAATTCAATTTTTGTATATAAACTATTGTTAAAATGTTACACAAAAAGTAGTATATTGGTTCCGTCTCATTTTTAATCACAAAATACAATGTTTGTATTTAGAGGCGTCGTTTTGAGACTAGGACTATTTGCTTTGGAATTGTGATCGGAATTAGATAGTCAGTCGGCTCATCAATCTATCTAAGTGAATCTGATTTTTGGTGTAAAATTGCCATTTCTCAGATTTGTTCTGAATATGACTACTTTGAATGTTCTTTTCATATCTCTCCTTCTACTGAAACGCTTTGATTTTAGTCGCGTGCGATTCTACATCTCACTCTGTCAGCCGGTCGGCTCTCGTTTTGCTTTTCTTGTGTTTCGTAATAACATTGTAACTATTCGGCCGATTCTAACGAAATTCGAAACCCTTATGTTGGTTTACGTTCTCTTTCGAATGATATAATTGCTAAGGTCATCCCAAAGTTAGTCCGGTAATTATTAAAAGTTTTGAAGATTGTAGGGTCATAAATCAGAATAAGTTAGAGCACGGGACTTTTTCGTCAGCAGACCTGGTTTACTTGAGTTTCACTCTTTCATTCCTGTTAAAATAAATATATTTGTCAAATCATAAATGGAAATTAATTTACTATTTTTTTCCTTTCTGGCAACTTTCAAATGGCAGTCACTTTCCTCTTAGTAGAGTATTTTTTTGTCATTTGCAAGTCTTCCAAGAAATTAGAAAAAAATCACCTTCAGTTTTTTCACAGTTAAGTTCGCATTATTTTATAAATAAACACCCTTTTGAGGAGGGATTGGGGAAGGCATAGTACGGCTTCGTATGCCCCCCCACTCCCCACCCTCCCTGTCCAATCCGAGATTGGATAGGTAGGAAGGAGCCGACCCAGGCCGACATCTCAGCAGGATCTCCTTCTTTGCTCACATCGGCTCTATGTTGGCCAATTGTGAGTAGAGTGCAGTCGAGAGACAGGAGAGGTTTAAGAGGTTGGTAGACAAGGATAGGTGAAATGTACTGAGATTAATAGTTCAAAGACGGGTGGGGAGAATGGGATAGGGGGGTGAGCCAGATTTCTTTGGGTGATATACAATTCTTTTGATCGTCAACTGAGCTCTGAGTTGTTCCTATTCTATAGTTACTCTCTTCCTGTCTGTTCTTTCTTTGACGTTCATCGCGGTGTTTGGGATGATAACCTCAGAGGCTAGGTATGCTAGCCGCTTTCCATAAGTATCCCTATACATATGTCTTGTCTTCTTAATCTTTCCCTCAGCTGAGAGAAGCTTGCGTCCCAGTGGAGTCTTCTTCTGTAGGTGTTCAAGCCGCGTTATTTTCTTTAATTTTATCTTTACTTTCTTCTTTCATCTCATTATCTTTTTATTGTTCTGTTAAGTGTATGCCTTTAATTAGCAGTTTCTTCCTACTGATGGGGAATCTAAGATTTATCTTTATATCGTCCTCAATGTTTGTTTCGTTGTATAAGTCTTGATGCCTCTTTTCTATATTGGTCCAAATTTTCTGTGCCATTTTCCTATGAGTCAGGTTGAGCGGCAGAATATTAGCATCCGCGTGTAAGCCCGAAAGGCTTCTGCCTTCTCTCCATTTAGCGTCCATTATCCAGTACAGAGGATTAGTAAACATTTCTTAAATGTCTTCTACCTCCGCGAGATTCCTGTATTGTAGCCGAGATTACATATCATTGCTCTATTGTTTTCAACAGAAAGAGTTTTTATTTTGTTCCACTTCCCTACCGTATAATTTCCATATATTGAAAGGTATTGAAATATATGAAATATCGAAACTGTTCCTACTTAATGATCCATTAAATTATGTCAGCAAGAGCTGAGATTGTTTAGGTTTGTTGATTTTATTTGATGGACTTTAGATGTTTGACGTAAAGTTGTTCGTTATATTTTAGGATTATGAGTTGTTTGCTATGTTACAAAGGCTAGGTCAAGTTGTTTGTATTTGTTAGTTTTATTTAATGTCTATGAGTTAACGTTGTCTGAGAATGTTCACTTTTCTGGAGCGTATACTCACGATGTTATATTCAACCAGTGAGTCTGAAAGTAAGCCTTTTAAATTTCCCTTCCCATCTGTCGATATATCCTGGATTAAGCTGTCTTTTCAATGTAAAAATCGATTGACTAGCTGACTTGGCGTAAAAACTGGCTTGATTTTAAGTGAGAGAAACCAGAAATATCATGATTATACATATAAGACATTCTCTTGATAAGATAGATGTTCTGAAAACTGACGCATGCTTTAAATATTCTGCCTACATGTTTAAGCATTGTAAAGGCATTATGTGAGTGGAGAACACTTTCTGCATCATTACTTTTTTATTTTCTCTTCTAGCTCCCATGCACTATTAATACAGCTCCAAACGAGGTAGGTAGATAAGGTATGAAATATAACATCAACAGATTTTCAAAAATGATTCACAACATTTCTAAATTAGAGAAGTTATAAAACTTTTAAAAAATGAGTGTGTAGGTGCAGGATTATTTGGAAAAGAATAACACATTGAATTTAAGATTGATAAATATTATTAATAAAATATAGTTACTATTAATGGTATTCTGTATTCTTTCGATTACAAAAGCTCCATTTACTTAATCAGAATGTCTATATTCTCGATACAGGTGGTACATTTCGTCAACTAATATTTTAATTCTTAATTTCACATTGGAAAATGGAATATCAATTATTTTATGAAATTTTTAATATCGTTAAAAATTCAATGACTTCACCATCTTAATATCAGAAGTAAGGATAGGTGTATGAGATCGCCTTAGAAGTCATTGTGATTGAAAAAATGCACTTAATCTTCTCTTCAGGAAACCTATAGAAAAAATCTTAAGGAGAGCGGCAAATTGTGTTTTTCAATTATCTTCTCTCTCTTTCTCTCTCTCTCTCTCTCTCTCTCTCTCTCTCTCTCTCTATATATATATATATATATATATATATATATATATATATATATATATATATATATCACTCTCTCTCCCTCCTATTCATAAGGCTTTTACGCATTATCTGCCAAATGCTGTTTAAATAGGAATCAAATGTAGGGCTTGCATTACCCTCATGCCTATCTTCTACCCTATGCCTATTTTGCAGTTGAATTTAGTTTTTGAATAAATGATTTCAATGATTTTATAATTATTATAAACTTCTAAGGAAATCAGTTGTCAACCTCTTTAATTAAACGAATTTATTCACCTAAAACTGAAGTGAGCCAATGAGTGTCCTTGGGTCACTTCATCAACCTTATTTCTCATCAACTTTTACAAATCATGCTGTCACTACAGCCAATATTTTCGCATCTTACTTTCCTGAGCTTGATGAAACCTGACCAAAACTCAGTTTTATGATACCATTCATACCCTGCGCCATTCTTATATAAATGAAAACATTGAATCTGTATTTTTTGCCCAATATTCCTCCGATACAAAATTCGGAGAGATAATATACATAATTCTCTCGAGATGACGTCTAGTGAATGGATCAGTGACCACGATAGTAAAATACAGAAATGACAGTAACTTACTGTATATTCTAGTACGGTCATGTTATGGTAGTTCAGGCACTCGGTGGTCTTCAATGGAGTAAGTAAGGTCCAAAAAGGTTTTTTCTTGTTCCTCGTCCTTGTCAAAAATACGATGCTGTAGATGAAAATAAATTAAAAATAAAAGATTTTAAAATTTTGACGTTTGGAGCTTGTTTTATGGGGCTTTCCAAATATACGTGGAGGGATCTTTTCTATTAAGTAGTGAGATCAAAAACGAAGTCAGGTTATTTATGTATTCATTTTAGCTTCTGAATTGTTTGTTTTATAACTGAGTCATATTCAATAAGAAAAAAAATCTGCAAACCATATGAGAACAGGCCCAATGTGCTCAATTTGCCCCTGACTGAAAACACGTACATAGATTCATTCTTTGAACTTACTAACCCAAGCAGAACAAGAATCATTGGATTCAAGTTCCAAGGCGTTGAGGCGTAAAAAAATAAATATACCTAAAAAAATCACTTACAAATTGGTTAGTCATTGGAATCGCTTGCCTAAAAATACAGTGAACGGGGATACTGTTAACATGTTTAAAAAAAAAGCTTAGATAAGTAGTTCGGAGAAATTGGTAATGGCGCAGCTCTTGAAGCCCCATAATCGCGATACCTGGCAACCTCAAGCCACTCGGGCTTATTTAGTGACACTGATAAGAGATGCAAATAATATTTCGTTTCCATCACCTCGCTTTTAGCTCAAATTCACTCGATCGCTCTTCCCCCAGTGCCAGCCTCACCGTCAACCTCCAACTTATCCATTCACGTGAGCTGCAGCCAGTTGCTTTGAGCAATAAAAAAAAATTCTTCTTGATCGTAAATAAAGAAAATATACAATTATAGTGTATTTACACAACCAATCGCTCCAGTAAGTTCTAATTTACTTGGCTGTGAGGAGACCGCACGGTAGCTGCTGGCCCTTTTTAACTTGATTCTTTCGCGCGAGTGCTGACTGTTTGTGGCGAGAAGGGTTAAATTTGTTAGCCCCATTTCACTATTCATATTTCCTAATTAATTATTTACACTATGAAATAATATATAGTCACATTTTCTAATGTTAGTATTTTTCTTAGTATAGAAGATAAAAAAAGCAAGAAAAGGGGAGGTAAAAAAGAACCACCTCTTACAGTGAATTCGACTTTTATTTAAAAGATAAACTTAATAATATCTTTATACAATCCATAATTATAACTACACTCTTTTACAAAGGATTTGAAATCCAAGTAAAAGGTCATAATCGGCGAATATAATTCAAGAATGAAAATCATAATTAACAGTAATTGTTTGTTTGATGTTGCGTCTAAATATACTCATAAACTTATGTCGTACTTAAGTAAATATGTCTCGCAAGTAATGACACTTGTGAAATATCCCTTCTATGTGCAAAAAGAAATGAGTGTGCGTCGAAATACCACGCATAAACCATTTAGTTTGTAATATTTTTTCTATTAATTAGAAAGAATTAGGTATTTCAACCATGCTATACACATGATCGTGCATATTTCATCTATATCATCGTTCCCTCGGTGCTTAAGATCGTTAATCATGAAAATAGCAGGGAAGTTCTCTTTGACGGAACTTGTTATTAAGTCAAACTGTGCTGCTGAGTTTGTACAAGGATATGATAAATCAAAGATTCGGAAACAAATTAAGTCAATCTTAGCTAATTTGGGGGTCATTGAGAACGAAAATGATGCTTAAAATTGTTAATTAGTTCAAGAATTCAAGAACGTTATTGTACCCCAGACTTACCCAGTTATTTAATTGAGTACTAAGATGGAACGCTCCTAACCTTCTGGGAGGAATTGGTTTACAAATCGTGTGGTAGATGAATGTAATAGGCTCACTAGACATGTGATAGAAGCCTCCTCTTTGGGTAGTTTTAAGAATAGATTAGATAAATATATGAATGAAGCTGCTAGATGGGACTGACTTTTTTTATGTACATATGTATATATTTTTCTGCGGAGTGGGGAGATTATTTTGCGGTTGCATGAATGGACATAGTCCTCTGGATGCATTTTATGTATATTGTAGATTAGATCTGACGAACTCCTGTAAAGGGTGACAATGTTGATGACTTTTCTCTGGTAAGAAATCTTTTGTGTGTTGACTGGAACAGGAGCTGCCAAGTGTAGGCCATGAATGGTCTTTTGCAGTCTCCTTCTTTTCTTATGTTCTTATGTAACCCACGTTTCCACTGGGTTCAATTCTCCGCGAGAGGAACCGAAAAACATCCCTGTGCTATAGGGAACTCACGCCATCTCAGTGGGACGCAGTCTTGCACATGGGCACAAGGAGTTCCATCAGCATGTGATCACGCACATAGCCAAGGAAAACAACGCTCTTTCGCTTCTTTCTTTCATGCACTTACGCACAAACATACACACACACCATATGACTCTTCCGTCTCAAGGAACTCGACGAAGTGGTCTCAGTTCATACTCCCCTGATGTTAAACGGGTGGCTCTCCCTTAAACCACTAAAGGGGTTCTAAACGGTCGCTTCCGTTAGCCCTTCCCTGGGTGCCCTCGGACATGCCAGTAATTGTCTACTCTGCGTCAGTTTCATTATCAGTTATTGCCCTTCCCCCCCCCCCCCTAATCATCAAAGGAATGGGTAGAGTTAATAAATAAATAAATAATAAATACACAATTTTATTTTTCGAAATTTGTAATTTAATTAGGAATTAATTTGTAGCTCCGATACTTGATAACTATTAATGATCATTAATTAATTAGTGTGGATTAGTTTGCCAAAAACTCTTGACAAAGAGAAAACGAAAATAAATAAAGGGTTTGTCACACCTAGACGAATAGGGGTCAACGATTGTGGAACGTGTAAATTTTGAGTTTTTCGTTACTCATTCGTCCATATCGTTTCTCCGTCGTTTATCGATCGTTACCATTCGTCGTATTCGTTGTGGGGCTCTGGAAAGTATTGTTCATGCACAAAACCTTTTTCCAAATCGGGAACGAATGATCGATTGTTAAACGTTTGTTCTTAATTCGTTCCCAATTCTTTAGCCATTCGTTGTATACGTCAGTCAAACGTTAGGCGTACGTTCCTTAATCGTTGACTGTAATGGTATCGTATAGGGAACGAATGAGAAGCGACTGATGAACTTTAGAACGTTCTTCTAACGCTTGCGTGAAGAATGTCTACCGAATGCAGCGAATACAAAGCGATAACAACGATTAGTTAACCATCATACAACGAAGCAGTGGCGATTACTACGTATGGTAAGCAAATGGGTCACGACTATTCAGGAGTGTGAAAAGAAACCCAGATCTCTGTGAATGTCCTCAGTATCAATCCAGTTGCCCAGGTGTAAACACTTGCAATCTCTATGGATGATCCAGTAGGGAGAAACACAATTATTGCACTGGTACAACAACAGCAGAGCCTTATGAGACTGAATCTGCAACTCATCCTGCGGAGACAAAGGAGGGGAGAAATAATAAGAAGGCGCCATTGGGTGAGGCCCTGGATCCAGAGGAGACCACTCTACGGCGTGTACGACAAGCTGATGGTGGAGCTGAGGAGAGAAGATCCAAGCTCATTCCACAACTTTCTTCGCATGACCCCTGCCATGTTCAATGAGCTCCTGGATCGACTAACACCAAGGCTGACCAAACAGAACACCTTCTACAGAGAAGCGTTTCAACCCGGATTGAAGTTGGCATTAACCCTTCGCCACTGGCATCCGGCAACAAGTATGCTGATATGAAGTTTTCCTGGAGGGTGCTCCACAACACCCTCTCTCTTGTGGTCCGTGAAGTGTGCCAGGCAGTCAATGATGAGTACTTCGATGAACTCATGGTCTGTCCCTCCATCCCCAATGAATGGCGACAAGTGGCCAACCAATATAATCAGAAGTGGAACTTCCTTGACACCTGCGGGTCCATCGATGGGAAGCACATTGCTTGCACCCCCCCCCCAAACTGGTACACAGTACTACAATTACAAAGGCTTCTTCAGCATGATTCTCTTTGCCATGGTAGACGCAGATTACAAATTCCTATGGGCGGATGTACGCGGCGTGGGCTCCTGTTCTGATGCACAGAGCTACAACAACAGCGAGCTGAAGGAATGCATCGAAGATAGCGTAATCGGCTTTCCGGAACTAGAGCCTCTTCCCAACGACAATGAAGATGTGCCATATTTCATCGTTGGGATGATGCATTTAGGCTGAAGACATACCTCATGAAGCCATGCAGTAGAATGGGGATGAATAATGACGAACGGAGTTTCAACTATCGACTGTCACGTGCCAGGCGGGTCGTGGAAAATGCATTCGGCATCCTTGCCAACCGCTTCCAGGTCCTGCTCACCACCATGCAACACCACTCAGAGACAGTGCAATTAATAGTAAAAGCCTGCCTGCTTCTTTACAACCTGATGCGGATCCGGTTCTCTGGACTCCAGAGCCAACTTATGGACAAAAACAACGAGGATGGGGATGTTGTGCCTGGTGCCTGGAGGCAGGGACAGAACCTGGCTGACACCATCGATGTGCAGGGACCCAACAGAGCCACCAGACTGGAAATGACAGAGAAACTACATTAAGCATTGGTGCTGCTCAGATGCCGGATCAGTGCCATGGCAGATCTAATGATTTAATGTTTAACGTCTATTCCTGAACTTTTGTTTTCATAATGTGTTATAAATGTAATGAATGTATCATGAACTTGTAACTAAAATTTGATAAAAAGGTTAGAAAATTTTTATTTTTTATTTTTATGAGTATTTTATTATTTTCATTTCATTAAGTTAAAAAAAAGGAATTCTAATATATAGTAAAATTATTCAATACAATAATAATTACAAAAATAGACTGTCTAGTCTTCTTGATCGGAGCTTTGTGCTGGCTCTGGGATGTTGAGGGTGACTGTGGTCGTGGTTGTGGTACTGGTGGTAATGTTGGTATTGGTCGGTTTAGGGGTTGATGCTGAAAGGAGTAAATCAGACATGCCTGAGAAGCTCAGGCTGCTGTCCATCACATGATGGGCTGTGAGGTAACCCATAGAGGACATCTGGTTGCTGGAGGAGGAGCCAGTAATGATGGTGGAAGCAGGTGGTGGCATCTGTGTGTGCTGCTCGAAGTGCTGGGGGTGGTGCTGGAAAGGCTATTGCTGGTGCCATGAGGATGAGGTTAGTATTGGCGGATAAGAGGACTTCACAGGGCTGGAGGTTGGAGTGGTACGGCTGGTGGTGTCTTCTGTAAGATGGAGAAGTATGTTACTGATCTCCATTCTGGCCCTATTGTACTTGTACTTGGGGAGCTCTTTAGAGTGTCCTTGACATACTCGGTGAAGGCATCGCGGTCTGTAGTGGTATGGGAATCCAGGCTGACAAGCTGTCTCATCAACTCTGTGGATGTTGTTCTGGACATCCAGTAAAACCCTATCATCCGGCTGCGTTCTCCGTTTCTTGCCGTGGGAGACGGTAGTGCTAGGGGTGTCAGGCATGTCGCTCTCCTCGCCATAAGCTCTGGCTTATGCCGCGCCTAAATTTATGCTCTAGTAAGAGAGTCATCCCCTAGATTTGCTTCAAGGGAAAGGCTCTGTAGCATGGCTGGTGCTGGGGCTTGTGGACGGATCTAGAATAATGTAGATAATCTACATAAGCAATAATGAGACAGTACATGAAACATTTAAATTTAAAAGTAACATTTGAAAGTGAAATTTGATATGAAATTTTCAAGTGAATTTCTACATTGAAATTGGTAAGGAAATTTTACATTGAAATTTTAAATTGAAATTCGTCAATGATAACATAACACGATGGGTCAGGTTCCCGGAGTAGAAGGCGCAGTGCTCCATGAGCCAAGTCTCCCTTTCCGTAAAGTTTTTGGCGAAGCTCGACTTCATTTTGTGGAGGCGGGTGTATGTGTCACGGATCCCCTTCCACCAGCCCTTTAGGTACTATGGCGTCTTATCCAGGATGGCAGCCTTTGCAACCCCCAGCGAATCCTTCGTTTCCGCTCTCTTGTAGTCCATGCACTTGTTGTCCCACAGTAGGTGGTTCTCTCGGATCTACTCCAGATCTTCTTCTACGACCAGGTCGAGGGGAACTTATCTCTTTGGGCACGGGCTTTGGCTGCTGGAAACTCCTGAGAGTCGGAACCAGCACTGGACCTGCAAAATTCAAGAAGTTTTATTTCTTACATGTGATTATATATATATATATATATATATATATATATATATATATATATAAAATATACATATAAACAATATATAGATTATTATAGATTAGTAAATATTTCCCCAATTATTTTACAAATTAAAACTTTTATAAAATTTAATCATTAATATACCTAGACATGGACTCTTTTTCAGTGGGTGTCTTGCCACGACATTGCTGACGATCGCGACCAGTGGGGTGAGCAGGATCAGCTTGCAGCTCTTCGGTAGCAGCAGGAGAACCATCAAAGGCAGGGTCCTGGGTAGAGGCAGCTTGTGAGGCACGCTTCGTCTTCTTGGCATTCTTGTTCTTCATCTTGTAGCAGTAGTCTGAGTAGTGTGTTGTGTTCAAAATCCAAAGCTGTAGTGAAGAACGTTGTGAATTCGCTCTGCTTTTAAATCCGGCATGGACGCGGTACCCATTAGTTCTAATCGCTACGCATGCGATCTTAATTCGTTCCCCATTCGTTCGTTTTCGTTCTCGATTCGTTTTGTTTTGTTCGCCATTCGTCAATATCGTTCCGCATGCATTCATTAGTCGTTGCGCATTCGTCCTATGCGTTACTAATCTGTTCTTCATACGTTCGTAAATCGCTGATAAGGCATCCCCAAATCAGTTGTTCGTCGTGTTAAACGTTGTATTCGTTATATAATCGTTACTCATATGTTTATGGTACGCTCTGTATTCGTTACCAATCGAGATTTTTGTTCAGTTTTGGAACGAACACCGACGAATGTAATCGATTTTTATTTGTCTCACACTCGTCGCCCCGATTCGTCTAGGTGTGACAGGCGAGGATCTTATGGGTTCACGCCACATTAAACAAAAAACAAACAGACAAGTTTAAACTTTGCCTTCCTTGGAGACGATGTTTAGGGAAGATGGAATTTGATCGAGTGTGCACCGTAACGATAAGCATGACAGTTTGTGTGCCGAGGACCTTATGGGTTCACGCCACATTAAACAAAAAACAAACAAACAAGTTTAAACTTTGCCTTCCTTGGAGACGATCAGTTTGAAGAAGTTAGAATTTGATCGAGTGTGCAGCAGTTGATCTTAATTTAGTATTCGTGTCGTTGGGCGGTCTGGGAATGGTGGAATTATTCGACTGACGGTTGTATTATTATTAATTAGGAATCGAATGTTCACGTTGAACTCTCTGGTACAAGTTTGCTCGAAGAATTAATTGATTCACGTTAATTGAGTATTAATGTTCCTTTTCTAGAATCTTATTATTTTAGACGTTTTATTTCGTTATTTTTGCGAGGCCAGAGTTATTAGTGGACTTTAATCATATTTATTTCAGAGCGGATTTGGTTTGCAGCAGAGATGGTCTTAAGGTAAACTCCCGGAGGAAGATTTCCAAGTTCTTTTTATTGGATTTATAGTTGAAGTTTTGTGATCATGAGGAATAATCTTGTTAGTTTCTCTTTTTATTACCCCGCAGGGAGCTACTATAGGTAGACTGCTACACCTGATACCTGAAGGATAGACACGACCCTCTCAGAACGAGTGCCTATAAGGAAGGTATGACTCGCTGAGTTGATTCAACTTTTTGACTGGGCCTAGTCAACTGGTGCATTCCCCTATCCCTCTATGCAGCCATTTTATCTAAGAATATCCTCTCATTATCTCCCTTATATAGTTTTAAGAATTTAACCAGCTACATGCAAGAAGTAAAAACACACCCGGTTAATTACTAAAATACTTTTATTTGAAAATGTAAACAATTAAATACATTTTGAACTATGAAAGTACATTATTAATCTTTGTGAACTTCCCTTTAGCCGCAAGCAGGTTCAGACTTAGCACATCTGTATGTTCAATTTGTATGGCCGAAGCGGTGGAAATGATAACACCTCACTGCAATTGCACAAATGGCTTGACGTTAAAGCGATAACAACCAGCTCACACCGACTCAGAGAGCCTCCTACAGTCGAATGTGAGGACGTGTGTAGGAGTAGGTTCACCATCGATAACCCTGGCTAATTCCTGACGGTAAATGAGCATGTGTCCTTAGGAAACAATGCCTTACATCAGTTAAGCGAATGATCAAGAAACGCATGTAGCCTTCGGAGTCAAGGACGCCGGGCAGCCTTTCGATTAGGAGCTCAGACTTTGCCGAGACAACACCGCGATTTCATCACTATACATTTTTAATTGAACTTTACTTCATCCGCCCGAAGGAGCTACGGGCTGTCAAGTGCCGAATCGAGGTGGACCCTTTAGTTTTTTTGCTTTCATTCTTTTTTTCTCTGGTGAGGAAGAAGTAGTATGCATTCTCTTCACCCCTTTTAACGAGGGAGCGCCTAGGCTGAACTGACCAGATTCTGCTTGGTCATTCGCCGGAATAGAAAAGGACCCGGTCATCTGCAGAGCTCCATCGATATGAAGTCTTCCTCTCCCTTTCATTTCACGGATGCCTTCATCCCTTTGGGAGGACCTTGCCTGGGAGTGAACTCTTGTTCTGGGTTGGTTTCCATCAATTTGGTGATCTCGCGCGAGGAAGACCAGCCAAATAGAGCGAAAGAAATGTGGGTTCGAGTCTCGCCCCGGGAGGGCACTTCTTTCGTCCGTGGGTTTCTCCGTGGCGTCGGAAATCTCAATCTGCAACTCGCCCTGCCTGTGACCTCTTGGAGAAAGACACCTAATTTGAGTCTTGCCCCTCCCGGGGCGAGACTCGAACCAGTTTCCTTCGCGCTATTCGGCTGGGTGACGGTCATGCCGGCTCCTAAGAATGTCAGTAGCCTTGCGTCGAAGAGGGAATAGTGGCCCATTGGACCTTTTACTCATTGCCTCCTTAAGTGGGCTCGCCCTATTCAGCCGTTCCCATCGGGAAGAGTTGAATTTGAACTGCTTGAAGCACTCATTATTGGCGGCCCTTGCAAAGGAGAGTTAGGGAGCCATCGCTGGGCCATTTATAGTGTGGCCTTTGGTCGACATAGAGGAAGAGGTAAGTCTGCTCTCCACTACAAGGTTCGGAGCGTCCCCTGATATAGCATAGTGGCGTGCCACCTTCTAGGTAAAGGTCGAATTTTCGAGGAGAGGTCTAGTTGTGTTAAAGGGGAGAATAACTCCTTTACCATTTGGAGTGGTGAGATGGGAGCTCTCCACCCGTCGAAGGTGTGTTGCCTTAATCTTCTGAATAGAAAGGTTGGGAGAGGTTTCACTAACTAGGATTTAGTCAGAAATTTTAGGGCGTAGCAACACACGAAAATTCGAATGCTTGTAACCAATGAAGTATGAAAAGAAAGGGTGGTGGGCTATATCCCGCGTCCTAAAGCGACTTCTGCAGCAATACACGCCGGCCAGAAGTTGCCAGAAAGCGGTCGCTTCCCAAAGGCCGCAAAACCTAACTGAGTAGCTAGCAAGGCAGGGCAAAAGGGTGCATCCCTCGATTGCTCGTACTATTAATCGACAATGGTGCAAGGATCTGAAGATGTCACGTGACAGAGCCAAAGATGGGTTCTTAAACTTTTAATTGACCTGGCAGCCAACAAAGCAGTAAAGCCCGCCTGCAACAAGCAGTACCGCCTTATGCACCTAAGAAGGTGGTCAGCCCATTAGGCACAGGATCATCAAACCTGGTCTCTTGTAACTTGAGGGCGTTAAAGGGTAATGTTTATAGAGGTTTCAAAGCCTCCTTTGCGTAGGTAATAAGTTAGCTGGTCATATCCTTAAAAATAGATAGGATAAATAAAGAGGAGCTACCCTTAGAAAAAAAGAGGTACATAAAGGAGAGCGCGAGGCACCAACTTCCCCTAGGCCCTGTAAGAAATTGCATTCAAATCAATCAGCCAGGCCTTCCTGATGGACACTCAAGCTAAGTGGATTTGCCGCTCCTCCAGCTACCAACTGTACCAGTTTGCACAGGATACCCCACCGCTGATCAGATGTCAATAAGGAAAGATTAAATAGGAATGTGGTGAATGCAAGCAGTGATAGTAGAATATATAAATCCGCAGGTTCTGAAACCTCTGGGTAGAGAAGATGCACAACTGCGAGTACTGTGACCAGGAGGCCATGCCAGAAAGTGCTTAACTTCAAGAAGTTGATCTAGGATGACGGAAGGCTCCTATAGGTACCAAGTGTAGCAGTATACACAGGAATTCCCTGCTAGGTAGCATTCGAAGGCAGCAGCGCCTTAAGCGCTTTCAGAGGCGAACAGCTCCCCTCAGGCTCCGTCTAAGGAAAGCATACAGACATTCCCTCGATGGACTTTCTATCGATACGGGCCTCAGTATCTAAGTCCAACTATGCCTGGAAGGCAATTTATCCAATAGAATTGCCGTGGACTCCGGGCTAAATGAAAGCAGCGTGTATCCTGCCTACTCTTTCCAATTATAAGGGTCTTTAAACTCCGCCATCACGGGATGGGGGCCAGGAAGGTATATGTGCAATTTACACCCGAAATGATGTCTCAATTTTCTCTTTGGTTTTATATACCTTCTTCCATGTAGTGGCAGTGCAGCGACACCTGGATAGAAGGTATAGTATCGTTTCAGGGTATATTTTACTGTCAGGAGATCTCCATATGGCGAATATCTGCAGGTCGTTGCCGTTGCCGAAATCCTTTCTCTTTCCCACTCTGTGGGGACTGCATAATCAATTCTAGGGTCCAGGTCCTGGCAGACTAGATTGAAGAGCTGTAGATTGGTGTCCTAAATGTGGATACATCCACTTATCACTGTCCATGAAGTGTTTACTTTTGGGTAAGATGTGGTCAATGAATTTCATGATAGTGAACACCGTTCTATTCAAATATTCTTTGGCGGGAAGGTGCCGCCTGAGAAGCCACCTCAGTGTTGCCTGAGCGGGTACGGTTGCCCACATTTCAGGAAATGGCGGATTTTTCTATCTTAGTGAGGAAGTTTAGGCCGGCTGATGAGGCCGATGAATTTTTCTTCGGCATCATCATCCAATGGGCCTGACTACCATGCCTCGAACGTCTGGCCGTTTTGTACATGTTACACTTCCTTGGTGGTCAGCCGAGTGTGAGGTAGCTCTCAGAGGGAAGAGATATGTATATATAAACTACAAGCGCAGACAGAACGATATCATTATGCACACACACCTCTCTTCCTAGCGGACATATTTGTCTTCATCTAACTAGAAGTCCCTCCTTTCAGAGAAGTGAAAGCGTGTCAAAAGGATTCAGGGCAAGTTCTCGCAAAGATCTTCTCCCGTTCTCCAGGAGATTGAGACCGCAATCTCGGACGCCGTGTCCGTAGCAAATTTGTACTTGACCACTTCCTCCGCACTCACTAACCTGAATTCTGCTCCGACAGTATTTAAAGCACGTGTTGGGATTGCTGGTGGCCGCCAAAAGTTCACCTTCATAAGCGGGAAGCCCTTAAACGACCTTTTTACGCTAATCCCGCTGCGTTCCATCCTCGCTCGCAGGGCAGATATTACCCCTTGTCTAGACCATATCCCTACACTATATTTTGAGACCTGAATGAGAGAATCATGGTATTCAATTAGCCTTATTTAACAGGATATTGATGATGGTTATGTTCCCAGATTCATGGCAAATGGTTACACTGCTTTCTTTTTGCAAGCTGGCAAGATATAACTACCCCACCCGTTGTCATCCAATTTTTTTAACATCTTGCGTGTGCAAGCTGGCTTTTTTTCGTGGTTAGCAGTTTGCCACAGTGATTTTTTTATCTGGAGAAGGCCTATGAAACCACACGGACATATAATATCATGGAAACCCTCAAACTATGTGGGCGTGGGGCGACCCTCAATTATTTTGTCAGAGTTCTGCGAGATCGTCGATTCAGCGTACGGGTCATAATAGGGAAGCTCTCTTCCGCCAAATAGGCAGAAAGAAAGCCTCAGGGAAGAAAGTGCCCTCAGTCTTACTTTCTTTGTTTTGAGCATCAACGGTATTAGATGGGCAATATGAGAGGTGTTCTCGTTACGTACTATGTAGACGACCTACCGGTCTCTTTTGTTGCGGCCGTTACCTACTCTGGAGCTTCTACTCCCGCAGTATCTAAAACGCATCTTATGCTATGCCGAAATCCACGGATTTCGGTTTCTTTGTCCAAGACTAAGGTGGTTCACTTTACCATCATCAACGCATTCGCTCTAAGCTTAACCTTTTCTTAAACGGGACTCGCATGGATGTGGTAGAGCCGTACCGTTTACATTGAGTTTTTTTTTGCCCGATAACTTATCTAGGATAAATTCATTCGCCACCTTAGGGTCTCTTGTACCTGTGCCATGAACATTCTTTATTCCGTGACGTTCAGCACTTGGAGTGCTGATACCGATACTTTTTTATTTGTCACCGGTCCTTTGTTCGTTATAACCTAGAAACCGGTGAGGCTCTTCCGGGCGATGGGTCTGTATTCACGGCCGAACTGGTTGCAATACACCGATCTAGAGATTACGTTCTGTGCCCGGTTCGGAGAACTGATTGGAATTCATAGATACGCATAGAGCGAGCTGAGGGCCCTCTGGCATTGTCATCTCCGCACCTCCTATTTTCACAGTATCTGTGACACCACGGCTTCTGCAAGCTGAAAGGATGTCTAGATTGTCTTCGGTTGGATTCCTGGTAATGTAAGGATTCGCGATGTTAGCCAGCTAATGAGACCGCTAAACAGTCTGCAAAGACTTGGCGATCGGACTGGGTGACGATACTATCGCTTTGCTCTTCCCAACTCTGACTATTTGGCAGGAATCGCTCAGCTCCATCAGCTGCATGGCAAAGAATATGAGATACGGACGACGGGAATCTAACGTTGTGTGTCATTGCGCCGCGACCTTTTCACTGGACCAACCCACCCCTTTATCCACGGTTCCAGATCGTTTTCTGTCTTATTCGTTTTGGTCGCACACGCGAGACGCAGTACCATATGATGTAGCGTTCCATTGAACCTTACTGTTACAACTGTTACTTTCGTTCCCACCGATCACAGGTGTCCATGGAAACAAGTTCCATCAAGCAGTATGAGGCGTCTAGTTCAGTCAAATGGGGGAGGAACAAAACTCGCTCCAAACAAATACCATAGCCGAAACAGGGGTCTCAAACACGGCAGATTATATTGTGCGTTTAGCTGGATATAAATGGCATAATACATTTATTTAAACTTATTAACTTAAATCATACTATCAGCAAAGAGTTCTCCTGGACAGTTTATAGACAGCACTTGAAGAAAAGTGGCCAGTATTAATCAATAGAAGAGTGTTCTTTCTATAGGAGAACCTGCGATCTCATATGACAAGAGATATTCGACTAGAAACTAATTAGTCACCATCCATGATCACTCAAATTAGGGCCATTAGATTACTATCTACTATATTTACCCGTTCTATTTACTGTTTTTAAGTCATTTGGTTTTCCCGGCATAGTGTAAAAGAAAAATTGTAAATTTTACAGAAAATTTACTGGCAACCAGGTTGCCAAACTTTCTATGTATAATTTACAATTATCTGTAAACATAAATTCCTGTAAATGATGCTCCGTTAATTTTACCCTTTCCCTGTTAAATATTACAGGATTATTTCTGGAGACCATTTACAAGAATTTTCTGTAATAAAAAGGGGGGGGAAAGTATTTCTCAATTTTACTGTACAATTTCAATGGAATTACACTACTTGCCAACATAATTTGAAGTTTATAGGGACTTGAAGAATATAAATTTGTATGAAATTTCTAGTAATTTGGTATATTGAGGTTACATCCTGAATCAATGATTTCATGACAACAGTAACCATTAAAAAAAGCAGTAATTTCACCAATATCCGTCCCAATAGCAAACCAGATAAAAAGCTCCCCCCCTCCCAAACTGAGTTTTATTCTGGGGGTTTTCAAAAAACAAACACTGCATGCATTAGAATAATGTAGAAAAAGAATAGCTATCTCTATTTTTATAATATTAATAATTAATTAATTCAATAATTATATTAAGGTAAGAACATATCACAGATAGAAAATTGTGAGTACCAATCATAGCCATAACCTGTAGAAGGAGAGATGAATTATGAGTCAGTATCAGAGAAATAATCTTAATTTGATCCATATTTGTTGAAATTATAAACATAAATATTAATTTTGAATAAAATAAAGATAAGTAGCGTTATCATCACCACTAACTCTATAATTAAATAAGGAGATTTTTTTGAGTATTCGAATAATAATTTCATTTTAGTTTGGTCATGACTTATGTTTCTTATCAAAGTTATTTCTAATACTTATTTTATAATATTAAAAAAAAAATATGGTGAAGTTCAGAAATAAATATAAGTATCGACATTTTGTGAAATTTTTAAAACCCAAAGAATTACTAATGGTGAAGTTTAGAAAATTTATTTTTATATATCTTCTTCTATAACTATATTTTAGCAACGTGATATTTTGAAAGGGGGGAAAATTTAGTTTAGAGTTCCTTTTTAAAATTATTATAATTGGCGAAGTTCAGGAAATTTATAAAAATTTAACCATGGCTGCTTTTTTTTTTTAATTTTAATCTTAGTAGCGAAGCGCTATCTCCCCCAGAAGGAAGGGGGGGCGAAGCCATTGCCTCGTAATATTAATAATTATATTATAGTAAGAAAAGATCACAGTAACAGATCACTGATCGAGAATTGTGGGTACCCATGATAGCCATAACCTGTAGTAGGAGAGGATGAATTATGAGTCAGTATCAAAGAAATAACCTTAATCTGATACATAATTGTTGAAATTTTAAACATAAATATGTATTTTGAATAAAATAATGATGATAAAAGAGTGTAATTCTGAAAAAAACAAAAAAACAAATCCGAGTTTATTTCAAAGTTCATTTGATCCCCCCTCCCCCCAAAAAACTGGGTTTTTTTAATTTGCCAACCCTGGAATCACAACACCTGAACCAAAGGATATTAAGATACATTCCCCGATTCCAGTGTCTTAAAACGTTCTTAGAAAAAATATAGAATGTATTATTTGAACTGTATATGTTTAAGAAAATGGCCTAAAAGGAAAGACACAATTGAAATATACCAGGAATGCCCAAAAGAGAATTTAAATACTTAGAAAAAAAAAAAAAAATTTAAGTCATCCTTTCCGAGGAAGCCGGACATTCAAGTTATAGGAAACATGCGAACATGAATGATTAAAAACAAAACTAAAAGACTAATATATATATATATATATATATATATATATATATATATATATATATATATATATATATATATATGAAATGAATAACTCACAAAGTAGCACGTGAGGTTCGCAATGAATGTAATGTCCCGCAGGAAAAATGAAAATGTGCTTCCAGGTACTTTCGAACTTTATTCAGTTCATTCTCAAGATAACTACCCCGATAATGAACTGAATAAAGTTCGAAAGTACTTGAAAGCACCTTTTTATTTTTCCTGCGGGACATTGCATATATATATATATATATATATATATGGCATGAAAGACTCGACGTATATGTGAGAATGGATGGGGAGAAAGAAAAGTCCGGACACTACACAGAGCTCTTTATTGACGTTTCGCCTCTTGGCTTCCTCAGAATGGAACTGACAAGAGAGATGGAAGATCGCCGGTTTCTTCAAGCTGGCGACAGGTGCGGCAAGGCTCATTAATGAAGAGGCGAAAGGGTCGAGACGAGGGGGAAACGGCCGGGGGAGAGCAATTGACCGCGACCCAGACTAACTCTGCGAATGGTCAAGCGGCGATCTTCCATCTCTCTTGTCAGTTCCATTCTGAGGAAGCCAAGAGGCGAAACGTCAATAAAGAGCTCTGTGTAGTGTCTGGACTTTTCTTTCTCCCCATCCATTCTCACATATATATATATATATATATATATATATATATATATATATATATATATATATATGAGGAATTAAACCACATTCTCCGCGAAGACAATTTAATTCAGAACAGTTGAAAAAGGGTGTGAGATACACCGAAACTGTTCTGAATTAAATTGTCTTCGGAGAATTGTGGTTTAATTCCTCATCTTTTCTTGAGATATTGCATTAATTTTCATCATATATATATATATATATATATATATATATATATAACAAAAGATACATAAATAAATGTGTGGTAACTCAAGGAGATTATAAAGTAAATTAAACTACATATAATTCAGTAAAAAATATATTAGACAAAACCTGAAAAATATTTCCACTAATCCACACAATATGATAGAATTATTTGATCAATTACTTGACACTTCATTAAAAAAAGACCTTTCCAAAAATACCAGAATGAACCAAACTTGTCAACATTTAAGTCCATCACCAAACATGGAGCGACCTTTCATGCGCTTGAGGAGCTCTATTTCTAGTTTCCTCGCCTTTAGCTGCAGACAACATCTGTAATAACTACGATAATGTAAATGTGATACAGAAGTAGCATTGTTGCTTTCAGTCTTAAAAACATCATAGTAGTACTTGATTAACCAGGATGTCTACTTGTTTGGTGATTTTGAATTCAAGGACTTTTTTAAAAATAATCAACGACGGGTTTTAGCCATTGTTTTTTTTTTAAATTAAAAAAGTGCAATAAACATTATAGGACATGATGAAGATGAGGTATTTAAGGAAAAAATGGATTAAAAGCAAAGCATAACCAAAATCAACTGCAAAAAAACAAGAACAAGGTATCCAAGCGACAGTCACAGAAGCATAGCGAGCATCCATCATAAAATACAGTGCATCCAAAGCATCCAAAATATGTTCACTCACATTAGTGAGTAGATTAACTTAAATATTACTATTTTCCTAATAGACATTAAAAAGTAGATAAATAATGAATTTGAACAATCATTCGAACAATCACTCAATGATTTATTTTTTAAATTTAAGGACCATCTACCTTTTTCATCAAATTCAAGGACTTTTCAAGAATTTCAAGGGCAAAAAATAAACTCAAGGGCTTTTTAAGGACTTCAAGGGTTTCAAGGGAAGTAGACTCCCTGTTAACAGTAAGGTATATAGTATAGGGCAAAATGTTTAATTATGCTTAAGTAAATGGTAAAAAATAATGGGCAACTAAGTTTCCAGATAGGCATGACCAGCCCCTTTCTCCAGGCACAAACAATTGAACCACTCAAACTGTTACAACATACTAATAACATCTCCAACAAAATTTATATCTGTGAAAGAGGCTATGTGTGTGTGTATGTGTGTGTGTTACCTATGTGTGGGCGTATTGTTGACCCGATTGCAAACGTGCTGTGAGGTACATTTTGACCTGGTGTGTCCTTGCGGGATCAAATTTTAGGCCATCCCAAGGGGAGGGGGCGAACCTTACTATGTGTGAGAACACTGTTGATTCGATTGCAACCAAACTTGCTGCCGAGGTACTATTTGACCTGTGGAGTGACCTTGCGGAGCCAAGGGCCTAGGTCAACCAAACTTGCTGTGAAAATATTTCTTGACTTAGGAAATGTCCTTGAAGGGTAAAACTTTGCCCCTCCCCCATGAGGAGGCCCAAAACTCGACTCCGCGTGGATCCATCGTTAATCCGATTGCGACCATCCTTGACATGGAGGTTCTTCTTGACTTGGGAACTGTTGAGCTGGCTTGACCATTGACCTTCCCAGGGAGAGTGTCCTCACAGGATTGAATTTCCAGGGCCCCTTCGATGGGCATAGCCCTCTGAAACCGTTAACCGAGCAACGCCGGGTCCTCTTAGCGGTAATTTGAGACGACGATACCACTGTCATTCCCAGGGCTTTAGAGCGTTCTAATCAACAAGAGTTATAAAAGAAATGAAATTCAGTTCATCAAATTACATAGGAATAACCGTTAATGATTCCATTCTGATGAAATTAAGTTTTTTGATACTTTGTTACTTTTTCTAAATCTGACAAAAACTAGGCCGCCATCTTGGGAGCCAGTAGTCACATTGTTAATTGAAATCGCATCATATTATATATCATTTTGAAGGTTTTTTTTAATTAAAATATGATTTGGACAGTTTATATTAAGCAATTTTAAAGAAAATATGATTGATTTAAATAGTATTCGGGAGCTAAGGCTTATATTTATGTCTGATGTTAAGGAATGCGGTAGGCAAACTAGAGGCCTAACGACATTTAGCAATCGACTTTTGCATTCAAATCTGATGTTAGTCTTTAAAGTTGTGGGGGGTATGGGGGATGCAACCTCCTACAATTAGGTGGGAGATATGGGGGCGAAGCCCTCATTTGGAAACTACCTAAAAAGTCTTAATATTGACGAAAATAGCCTAAAGTAGGAGGCGGTATCGTCGTCTTAAATTACTTCTTAGCTAATTTATGATAAAACAAATTTATGCTTTGTAAGGTAACACTAATGAGATTCTGGACAAAATCAACTTCCTTGAGGGTTACTTTCATTTAAACAAACCTAATATATAAAGTGTTCCAAGATTTCTTGAAATAAAATAATAATGAAGATTCTTCATAAAGAAGCTCCTCCACCCCACATCAGCAATACTCGTAGCATTAATCAGGGACAGAACATTGAGATGGACTTGAGAGAGCCTCTTGCAATGCTTCTTTACTTCTATGTTGTTCCCCCGCTCTGGATTGACTCCAACAAAATATCTGTAATGAAGGGCAATAATGTACTACATATATATGTACTGTAAATATTGAAACGAATTTCCAATAGCGTTATAAACTGCAATTCTAATATGTAATCTATAACTAGATACCAGATCTACTTGAATCTTAAAAACAATATGCTCAGTAATTTTAGCAAAACAAAAGGAAAATCTACTTACTGTTAACACTAGAGTGGTTCTGGACATATTTAACCATATGTTCTATTTTTTTTTAAATGCATTTACCTTTGAATGAACTTCAGTGAGATGCAAAATCAATAGGGTACATTATATTCAGGTTTAGTTAGAGGCTAACCACATAGCTAAGCCAGTACGTAAATGTAGCCATATGGTCAGTGACAACACAATCAATTGACAGCATATATCTAGTTGTTGTTAACTTAGATTCCCCTGAAAGTATCAAAAACTTTAATGTAACCATCTCTTCTAATGATTTTATGATTTGCTAAACATCCTCACTCTTACCTCCAATATTCTATGCTCATGACATAATTGTTTTTAGATACTTAACCTCCTCCATCTCCCCTCAAAAGACCATGTAATATTATTATTTCACCTTTTCTATATATAACCCAACAAATATTTTTATAGCCAAGATACTTCTCTATAATAATTTTTACAGCAAATATCCTCGCATCTCCTTCCTGGTCATTGGGCATATAGGAACCAAATAGCTTTATCAAACGAAAATGAAAAGAAAACTACAAATATCTACACTGCTTATGGTTGCAATGCTCCAGCCACATCGTTCCATTGTATATCATTAACCATAAAATTAAAACTAGTTTTAATTTTTAGCAAATATCACGTATGTTAAGGATACAAATTATAAGCTTTAACTTACCAAAGCCTATGAAACATGGTGTTTAGGGAAGGTGTGTCTTAAATTCAGGCCTAGATGCATTTACTGAGGGAACGCGGGCAGTGGGGTGTAAACAAAAGTGACAGTTGCACATCATGATGAAGCATGTACTAATATTCGGTTTTTATTCTTCTCATCATACTTCTTTAAAATTTTATGCTACTAAATCAATAAAGTGAGATATCGAAATATATAACTTACCTTGCGTCACTGAAATATATATGTACGTTCAAACGTCCCAGTTTCTTTTTTTTACTTTGGTTACAAATTCCTAAGATCAAATTTACACATTAACATACAAAAGCGTTACCTGGCCTGTTTTGATTAACGATGCCAGATATCTCAATAAAAATTATGCAAGCAAAATAACATTAAAAAAAGCAGTTAAAACATATTTCCAAAGCTATTGGTGCATCGGCAACGAATAAGTATTATATTCCAAGTATTTCATAAAGCATAACATCGAAAACCAATGCTTAGCAACGCAGATAGATTTGCAACATTTACAGTCACTATATATTTCGAATTACGTACAGTATTTTATCCGTACTTCATTTCATCATGATAAAATATTATTAAGATAATTTGGAAGGTTATTGTGTCTCGGAAAACAATCAATATTTCATTATAAATATTAACAAAGACTCAGCCAGGTGTAATTATATATGAATGATTAACAGATGCACTTTTGACCAAAAAGAGACACTTGGCAATATTTTGGAAGAGTTAACTGATAATATTCGAATGCTGTTTTCAACAATTTCCAAGTTTTCAATCACAGATACATTACATTTCGATTATGTATGTATTCTTTATTGTATTTTTGTGTTTTTCCAAACAAAATATTCCATTGTAACTCACTAAGGAAAAAATCTAGAACCTTCATCTAAGGGTGAACTGGAAAAGGCTATTTATAGAAACATTTACCTTTTCTAATTTGCCCTTATCTTACCCCTGATTTTTAATAGTGTACCGGTGGAAATTATATTACTTATTAAATTAAGAAATACATACTTATTTAAATATAAAAAACTTCAAATAATTATTTAATTTCTACCAATAATGATAAACAATGAAAGTGCTGCATTAATCATGGGATAACCTAATAAATACTCAAAACCATATTTTATCTATGGTGTTACGTAATGTAAAGTCAATTTTCTGAAATTAGATTACAACAATCATCCAGACATCATTTGCAAGAACCATTTTCTGATAAAATAGGCCGAAAAAAAGCTTTTCCAAGAACGAAAGAATTATTTCATGAAGGAATTAGTAAACAAAAGTCTTTTATGCAAAATTCAAAAGATTTTGAAGCGTGATTATGGCAAGGTGAAAACAATTGTAGAGACTGGCATTCAGCCAAGAAAGAAAAGTATTCAACCACAATTTCGAGTTCTTTCTCAAATCAAAAGAGAAATGTCGAGAAACCCTTATGCTAATAACCTCAAAGCCTTTTTTTCAATCTGCTGGGGGTCCTTCTTTTTTCAATAGAAACGAAGTGCAATAAGGCTCACGGGTAATTTCTAACTTTAGGAATGAGACAAAAAAAAACATCTCTAACCAAAAAACAAAACTTTTATTGTGGCCCAGAGTACGGAGGGTAAAAAAACATAAAACTCAATAATCGATTCTTGAACCGCATTAATATTCAAAAGCCGAATAAACCGGTTCTAAAAGTTCAAAAACATCATTCTATCTTCTAAATACATAATTTAATCTCCAAAATACGAGTAGTTTAAGCGACATCTATCCGCAGTCGGGTCCAGTCCCTCAATGTTCATTTAGAAGAAAATGCATCAATTTAAATCCTGATCGTCAAGAACAACCGGCAGAAGTCGTTAGCGTTGGCATTGAGCCTTTGAGATGGCATTTATAAGAAAAAAAGTACATTACTTTTATATATAATTATGAGAAGGTATAACGAAGGTGGACGAGGGTTGATTAGGTAAACATACATAAATATGAAAATAAATTATTCATATTCACTCAAAAGATTAAAATAAAAGTGTACATTCGATTTTTAAATCTAGTCTTTTTCTATCATATATTTAAATGAGAAAAACGAGCACAAACCATCAATTTGACTGTATATTTTTACTAAACAAAAATATAATGATTCATTATTCCTAGTAACCAAGAGCATTGATTGCAATTGGCAACCTTTTGATATTAACTTGAAAACGATAATAAACTATTGAATAAAAATGCTTCCATTTCATTTTTGTGAGGAAATAAGATTCCTTGAACCTATTTTCGATGCAAATAAACTAACGGCAGAGAAAACGCGCTTTGACTCAACACTGGTCGGTTTAATTGTTAGTGGCGCTTGATCTAAAAGTTCTAAATTCTTGCTTTTAATAAGAGTAGCTTCATAGTATATATATATATAAACTGGCCATTTATATTAAAATTTCAGACATTCTTTTCCGGCGCTATTTTTAAGCTTTTTCATTTCGCACATATATTCTTTCAAAAGTTCTTTTTTGGCGCACATCATTTGAAGACTGGGCATTTTGCTCTTATGTATTAAGGTTTTCATTAAGGAATATATTTCAGAAAACAGTCTCAATAAAAAAAATTTATTGCTTGACATGATTGCAAGTGAGAACGTCATCAGAATGAATTTTAAGCTAATTTAGATTGGTTAGACAACTTAGGAGTGCAATAATTCCTTCCGTCTTCGTGAAGAATGCTGATCTACACTACTAAAATATTAAAATATTTTAAAAAATATATGTAGGTAAATGAAAGTTCAATGGCACATAAAGGCATACATTTAATATATTTTATGAAGATTTAATATGATACAATCGTATATTTAAGAAATTATACTAAATAAACTAACAAAATATTGACAACTAAGGAGTGTAATAATTTCCTCCGTCTTCGTGAAGAGAACGATTTTTTTGGGAACATTATAGAAGTTATTTGAAATCATCTGGCAACATTTTGCTCAGTAGATAAGAACTGTATAACCGCCATTGTTGTCGTACTCACTCTGCAGAGATGCCACCACTCGTGAAACTGACTCCTGAAATCCACCTGAGAAATATTCCTTTGATTACTACAGGGAGAACATTGTCTACAATTTCAAGAGAGGTAGAAAGATCCAGTGGTGTGATTTTGACCGTCTTGCAAAAGTTAGTCGTATCTGCATAACCACCGTCCGAGAAGACAGAGCTATTACGCGCTTTTTTCGTGAATGATCCCTTCGAGACTGCAGCAGGAATTTCTCAAAAAACTAAGACCAATAGTGGCAAAAAAGTTAACTGTTTCACAGTGACCCGTTGCTTCAATGCAGCTGGTTTGAAAGTTCGGTCTCCAGCAACCAAACCAAACATCAGTAAGAATAAGTAGATGAAGATTGGGAGATAATTCATTTCAGCGACGAAAGTAAACTTAATTTAGTTATATCACCCTAAATGTGCTAAAAAGTATCGGAGATGTTTTCGTTTGAAGGATTTGGTCCGCTAGTGAGAAAATTGGAACGGTAATTGCCAATGTGTACCTAAACATCATACTACAACAAGTTATACATTCACTCCCAGTATCTACGAACCAGTATTTTTTGCAGGACAAAGAGCCAAGCTATACTGCAAAGCAAGTAAAATACTATTTCAAACAAGACGATATCGAAGTAATAAAGTGGCCCCCTCGGTGACGGATTTTTAGGAAGAAAGTTGAGCAAAAATGGAACAAAATAACAACAGAAACTGGTGAGGTCCTGTGATCGTCTTTGCACCGATGTAATAGAAATAAAAGATTCAACATATCATACTAGTTGTTTTAAGTTTCATCGTTTTCAAATCTTGTTTCGCTTATAGTGTATTTGCTGGTTAAGCCATTTTGTGAATGGTCCTTCTCTTATTTTGTACCTGTTAATATTTCTTTTAGTTTATTTAGTATAATTTCTTGAATATACAATTGTACTATATGAAATCTTCATGAAATATATTAAATGCATGTTTTTATGTACGAGTACCATGGAAATTTCAATTACCTAGTCATCATATTTTTGAAAATATTTGAATAAAAGAAAATCGTTCACTTATTTTGCTCGTTGGAGTATCAAGAATCTAAGAAGTTTTTAGAAATTAAACTTATTTTTGACAGTAAGAAAGCTTTTTATGAAGAATTTTCATCAACTCTGCTTTTATTAACGTTGTATTCTCACGGCAGAAAATCTTGAAAAAGGAATAAAAAAAAAAAAGCTGAGTGGACTTTATTCATATTCGAATACGTTTTCGGTCACTTTTTTTTCAATTTTAGGAGTCCATCTGGTGACTGCTTACTAGAGCACAAGTCGCCGTACTCATATCGCAGCCTACTACTAGGCTATATTAACAAAACAAATAACTATGAAATTAACAAATAACAATTATAAAAAAGTAAGGCTAAATGGCGGTGGGTTCCGCGACTGTGTCCAATTCGGAGATGACAGAAAGCAGCCTCAACCCGTCGTGGCATTGGAGGGTAGGACCATGGGAACAGTCGCAGCGCAATACCACGCAACTTTAAGTTCTCCTCGAAGGTCTCCCATTTTATTTGCCAAGCAGCCCGGAGTGATCCCCGTATTCCTGCAATGTAATCGGTGTAAAGAAGAGCAAAACACTGGTCTGGTCACTCAGTCGTCGCGGACTCTTTGGCGCCCTCATTCTCCGCAATTCCTACATGTCCTGGAACGCATCAGAAGCTAATCTCGACATCAATCCGGGTCGCCAAAACCGTGGGAGCAGGGGCGTGGTGACAAATAGTCAAAGGTGGTACCCTCCAGGGTGGCGTCCTGGGCAGAACCAGGGACACCACCGGCCTGAAAGCTATACTTAGCTCTCGAAGGAGTTTCCTAGCTCTAAACTCAAAGGGCTTAGGGTATGACTGGCGTCTCTCGGCAGTATAAGCATCGTCGAGATCAGCTGTGGATGCAGTGAGAGCTGTGACGACTGAGAGAGGCACCGGACTTGCGCGTACAGGCGAATAATGCATTGTGAGCGACACAGAGCGAGTGGCATCTCCTAAGCATCGACAAGTAGGCTCTCAATGGTGGAAGTGCGGAAGGCACCGGTTGCCAGACGAAGGCCGGTGTGGTAGATCGAGTCCACCTTCTTCCACATTACACGGTCGGCTGCAGATGCATGAAACTCGCATCCGTAGTCGAGCTTTGAACGAACAAAGGATCGATAAAAAAGTAAGGCAGTAGCCCTATCAGCGCCTCAGGCGTTAAACGTCACGGAACGAAGAATATACATGGCGTGGGTACAAAAACCCTAAAGCTGCGAATATGAGCCTCATGGGTGAAGCGTCGGTCAACAAGACCATGGAAAGGGTGGAGCCGTAGATGACGGCAGAAGTGCACCAAATTAGTCTTGGACAAGGAAAACTGAAGCCTGTGCGCTTCTGCATAGCGAGAGACGCGGTTCAATGCCTGTTGGAGTCAACGCTCCAGAGTTGGCATCTGGGCCACGCCAAAAGAGTTTGAAAGGCAGCACCGAGGTGATGCCGTTGATGCTCATGGCAAAGAGTGTGACACTAAGGACACTCCCCTGCGGGACACCCTCTTCCTGCTCCATTGGGTCGAAGAGGGCTCCTCCTCACGCGTACGCGGTATTCATGATCTCGCAAAAATTCAGATATAAAGATTGGGAGGCGTCCCCTCGCCCCCATCGTGCGGAGAGTCTCCATGATACCGTATCGCCATGCGGTATCATAGGCCTTCTCCAGATTGAAAAACACCGTAGCGTAGTGCTGTCTACTAAGGATGGCCTCGCAGACGGCATTTTTCAGTCGGAGCAGAGCATCCGCCGTGCAATGGAACTTGAGGAAGTCGCGCTATGCAGAAGACAGATGACCTCCGCTCTCCAGAAAACAAGCTAATCTAATATTTACTAATCTCTCCATCAACTTGTACATGCAGGAAGTTAGAGAGATTGGGTAGAAACCAGTCGGGGTAGAGTGATCTCTTCCCGGTTTGCGAAAAGCGATCACAGTAGCGATTCGGCAGGAATCTGGGAGGATATCCTCTACCAAGATCCTGTTAAACAAATCTAACAGAAAGGCCATGCCTCGCTCACCGAGGTGTCGAAGCATCGGTCACTTGTATTGCTCTTAAAGCTCAGAAAAGAAGTTCTTAGCTTAAAAAGTCGCTCTATCATTCCATGCATACATCTTGTTTTGCAATAATGTTTATTTCCTTTTCCTCAAATTTTTCTCTTTAACAAATTCTTGAAGTGTTTCATTTTTTAGAAGCAATTTGCGAAATATCTTGCAATTTTTTGTTCTGGTTGATGATCATTTGGTAATTTTCTGTAAGTTACAGCAATTTTATTACATTTTCTTCATTCAAAATCGAACATAGAATCCTCGTCTTCATCATCCGACTCCATTTTTTCAATTACATCGATATTACTTTTGATGTACTAAACATCTGGGACGGCCAAGTGAATTCATTGGGCTCAGGAACAATCTCTTTTCCGAACTTTACCATTACGGGTGCACCATTGTGTAAATCCGTTTATGTCTTGATTTAAATCTAATCCCAATTCCTTTAATCTATTTCTAACTATATTCACTGACTTTGTGGTATCTAGTGATCCAGATATTCTAATTAATCCAATGTTGTCTCTCAGAGAGAAAAATATTTATTCATTTACATTAAACTTTGACTATAATTATATGTATTCATCTACAGTTACGGAGAAGCGGACATCTTTATTCACTTCACCTTTCAAAGAATTACGTAGCTCTTCTTTTATTCATAAAAGCTCATTACAATTTTTCTAAGCGGTGTAATAAGTGATGAGAAAAGATTTATCGTATTTTTTTCTTGAATTGATTTACTATTTTCAATACATTGATAACTCATACCATACACGCTAGCCATACGCAAAATTTCTCCAATCAATTTCTTTGGAATAAAATCTTCCAGGATTTTTGTCCTTTGACCAGCATTATGATCGATATTGTGCTATTTTTTTACATGTTTATGCACACTTGAATTCGCTCAAACAGAGCACTATTTTGTAGCAAGAGTTGCATTCAGATTCAGCTTTATTCTTACAAATAAAATAGTTCCAGATTGTAGACTTATTGTTACTTGACATATTTAAGTGGTTATTTAAGACGGCAGATTCAGATGTAAAACTGAAAAATAGCATGGCAAAAATTTATAACTACAAATGGTGCATGAAATAAATTATGTACATTTTATTATACTTTTTACGTTAAATTCAGATTTGTTTTCACGATATGTTTTTCACGCCTTGTTTGAAAATGAAAAAGTACTAAAATATAATACAAAAATAAGTTTTCAGCCAATTTAAGAACTTTATCATTTTAATTTATAGGTAAGCTTCTCATATAGGTAGGGAAAGACAATCAATGAGAAAAGCTAAAACTTTTGTCGAACAATCCAACGAATCACCGTCAGTGAGAAGCGGCAGGTTTTTATAAGTATCACTCTTGCTCGAGAATCTTCTGGGAACTTCGAAATTAGGTGTTATTGAGGAAATAATTTGTTTTAACATTAATTCATAATTTAATTGCTTTGCTATTAATTAATATAAAGATAGGAACTAAGTCTAATTTACATAATATTATCCGAATACAAAATAAATAATGTTAAGAATAATTTCTAGATGTTCGGGTAAGCGAGAATGTTCGCTCTCAGCTTGGGTTTTCAAAGAACTCGCAATATAGGTAGAATCATAGTTTTTTTTACCTAAATAATTTTTATAACGATAATTATTTATCAGAATGTTACTTAAAGTTACAGCTCAGAGTCACAATTTTTAAATAAGGGCGAACAGTAAAAAGATTTATACCTTTATATGAGACTACAATAATTATTACACTATTAAAATAGCATATATTAGATTCTTTTAGATTTTCCATAGATTAATAAATTAGTTGGCGTTCGACAGATTTTTTCACATTTAAGGCCAGACTAGAAAATTTAAAATTTTAAAAAAAATTTGGGTCGGGAACCGGTCCTGAGATACGGTTTCCTATTCTCAGAAGAAGTTGGTGAACTGGTTCTCATTCTGGATCAAAACTTCCTACCTTGGTTCAAGAGACAGCCAGTGAATATGAGGAAGTCACTTGACTTCATGAATGATAATGCTCCTAGTCACCCCTACAAGCTATTTAATAATTGGTAAGAGTCAAAAGAATCTGTAATTGACTCAATCATGGACTGAATTCCATACAGTTGCGACATAAATTCCATATAAAAATAAAAAACTTGTAGAGCATTCTTAAGATTGACGTTTACACATATGGCATGCAATTTAACAGAAGAAATGACCTTTTGGAAGCTATCCAAGAAGCTGCAAAGAATGTTTCTACTGCTTGCATCAAAAATGTGACTTAATCAGTGGACAACAGGTGGTTTATAATTATTCAGGACAGTTATTCTTTTGCCTATTAGCATATACAGTATTCAAAATTATGTCACATCTAATTTGCTTTCAATGTATTTTTCAAAATTACTTTATATAAGTCGTTTAAACTTGTTATACTTTGTTATTATATGATTTGTTTATATATTTAGATTGAAAACTTTATGTATTTCTAAAAATTAAAACTTCAAATGATCATTTGACAGTAAATTAGTTAATCCAACAATAATTTTTCTTATTTTCCTCTCATTGGCACCTGTGCCCGATGTGATGTACCCAATCCATCTTAAAGAATAAAAAAGAATTAGCAAGACCGCTATGTAGTATTTTCAACCGTTCTATCAAGGAAGACATAGTTCTAATACAGTTCAGACCTGCTAATGTTATTCCAATATTCAAAGAGGGAGAGAAATCTGACCTACAAATTTCTGTTCTATCAGCCCAACTTCAGTAAGTGGGAAGCGATTAGCACCAATAATTTAGAGATAGATTGGCCAGTTATGTGGAGACAAATAAGTTCCTGTCTAGGCAACCTAATTGAATTTTTTCATAGAATGATTTCCATCTACGTCGAAAACAAAGAGGTGAATATAATTTACCTTGACTTTGAAAAGGCCTTTGATACCGTTCCGCACGAAAGGCTGTTGATGAAAATTAGAACGCATGAAGTGAAAGTTAAAATACTCAAATGGATAGAAAACTGGCTATCAAATCGAGCACGCCGAATTGTTGCAAATAGTGCGTGCTTAGAGTGGAGCCCAGTCACCAGCAGGGGCATCTCAGAGTTCATTCTTAGGCCCACTATTATTCATTGTTTCCATTAATGACTTGGATAATGGAGTGACTAGTAAGACCTCAAAATTTGCCGATGATACGAAGCTACGAGTAGGAAGTAGGGCTCTTTCTAGATCTGATGTAGAGGAAATGCTGAGAGAACTCAATAAAGTTGTCGAATGGGGGGGATAAATAGCTATTGAACATTAACATAGGTAAATGCAAGATCATGCACTTAGAATGTCATAACTTAAAAGTATAATATCATATGAGCGGTCAATTCCTTGAATCCATTAACTTAGAAAGGGACCTGGAGTTTTTAATCTCAGAGGACCTCAAAGTGTCGAAGCAATGCACAGAAGCTTGTAAGAAATCAAACTCAATGCTAGGATCTATTGCCCAAAATTTCACTTTCAAGTCGAAAGATATAATTCTACTTCCATACAAAGCGATCATGCGTCCAAACCTCGATACGCGGTACACTTTTGGTCTCCAAACCTTACCAAAGATATAGCGCAGATAGAAATAGTGCAAAGTAGGGCTACTAAACTAATTATTGAGATTATAAATAAACCGTATGAAGAGAGACTCGCTCATTGAACTTATTATACCTTGCAAGTAGACGATTACGCAAGAAGTTGATCGAAGAATTCAAAATCTTAAAAGGATTTACGAATATTAATCATAAACTACTGTTCGAGATGGGGGAAATGGCCAACACACGCCAAAATTGTTTCAAATTCGTAAATAAGCGCTTCAACTATGCTGTTGCCCAAATTTGTTTAGTTTTAAAATCATACTAACGTGAAATAGCCTTCCTCACCGTGTAGTGAATATGTTAAAAAACAGACTTGACGAATATTTTAATAGTGTAAATATCACAAAGTAGGAGGTTCAGATGAAAACGTCATATATAAGAAAGAATTGAGGAATATAAAGTGAACGATAAATAGAAAAATGCCAGAGACCTTCCCCTGCATGGCAAGTCGACTAATGAGCTTTCTCATTTTCTTTTCTGTCTGTCATATACAGAGAGACTACTGTCCTATCGTGCCCCACCCCTCCTCCGTGTGAGCTTGCCTTTGAGGCAAAACGGAACCTGCATGTCAAAGGGTACACATGTAGATACGTGTGTACCGTAATTACATAATGGTAAAAAAATACTATTTAAATAAAAGTTATACTAACAGTAGAATAGTTACCTTTTCCGGGCTATGTAAGTGGTAGGTTAACATCGTCTGTGGCAAAGGAGCTGGCCTTGAGCGGATCCTAGGGTCTTTGCTGTTTCTTGTTTATGTCGTAATTCTGTGTTTCGCTTGATTTTTTTAATTCCCTGAGCAAGAGTATGCAAAAATACAACGGTTTTAAGAGAGCTTTGGTAATTTTCAATATTTGTATCCACACTTTATATCCAACGTCCTCACTCTCTTCTGTGCCAATCAATGACTTCCTTTGTTTTAAAGTCAAATAAGACCCCAAAAGGGGTGCTAGAGAACTACAATTGTTGTTAGGTGTGGGAAGACGCAACTATTTTACTAATGAAGTTGTATGAGAAAATCTTTGTCACTCGTTCATCCCGATGTTAGTACCTGTGATGAGGGAGAGCCGTCTCTGCCAAATATTTATTGTCTTCCGCTCCACGCATCAAGAGTTGACGCGAGTACTACGCTCTTGATTCACCTTTTCACGCCATTAGCACGAGTGTTAATAATAAACTATAAAAAAAACGTCAACACTTTTTCACTCTTGTTCACAATAAAATGCTTGGTAAAACGTTAAACACGCGGTTTTCTTGTATTTCTTGCCATCAGTTTGCTTCTTCTGCTATTTTTAACTATCTTTTATCGCAACAATGAAGCTCAACTCGAAAATTTACCCTTTATTTGCTCTTTTATACATTATAATATGTGCTCCTTGGCCCTTGCCTTTGAAATTGGCGAAGCTCTTTGGAACTGTCCTCTATCCTTATTTCTTTTTTCATTTTTATCTGCTATATTGTATTTTTTTGTTTTCTACCCAGGATATTAGGTAAAATTTGGAAATAATGAATAATAAATGCTGAATCTCAAAAGGAATAAAATGTTTAATAATAATTTATAAACAGCCAGTAAATAATGGATTCTCGAGCCTAATTAAATTCATACTGGAAATATTATATTTTAATATACTTATTCTAGGTATTGAATTAATTCCTCTTAAAGTTCAAGAGATTTTTACTTTACTATTTTCGGCTCAAATATTGAAGCCTCAACATGTAACTTGGAACTCAATCGGACCAATTAGATGTTCTAAGGGGATTAATTAATTTGATCATTTTACTGCCGGGAAATATATTTTCATACAGCCGTCGAATGCGATACAGTTTGCCATCAACATGCTACACTTGTTGGAATTGGAGTCATTCGTAGGAAGAGTATACAAACTGCAAATTGAGTAAATTATTGAGTATGATGAGAGAAAATAATATGAGAGAGAGCGAGAGTGAAAGTGAGAAGGAGAGGGTACAAAGAGAGTGGGGGAAAGCGGGATTGGGAGTTAAAATCAATGAGAGAGTGAGAGAGAAAAAAAGAGAGAATAAAGGGGAGTATAAAGTAGAGAGAGTGGGGTAGGGAAGGAGAAAGGAGGGTAGGGAGGGAGAAAGGGGGTAGAGAGGATGGAAGGGGGGAGAATGTGTGAGATTTATGTGGAAACGTGTTTGTAGCTGTAGGAAGATCATTTGTTCATGCAGTAAGAATTCCGTTTGCTGGGCAAAGACTAATATATCGAACTAAGAAGATACAGAGTGAATTCGAAGTTAAAACTCACTTGTACTTTTGTTGTATTCAAATTAATGCGAAGAGCTCATGTTTTTGATAAACATGTGCAATTGTTTAGTTTTTAATTGTATCAGTCAAATCTGGCGGCAGCCAATGAGAGCATAGCCTATCTTCAGGCTTATTTAGAGAGCAAACATAAAAACAAACAATATCAACAATAAATAAAAACAAGGGCAAAATTAAAACATCAACAAAATAAAAATAAATAGCAACTCAAGTGCACATAGAAGCCTGTCTCCCTACGGGACCCAAAGCGTAACTAACAACTGCAAAAATTCAAAGAGTTTAAATAGGGCCCGATGCTTCTTATGTTCTATAACAACATAACATGGCGCGTAATAACTTAACACTCAGATAGGTACCGAGCCCGGAGTTTCCCATATTCTAGAACATTCATACAAAATGCGGTGTACAGTTTGTGGTAATAGGACGCTTCACAGCCAGGTTAATGGCTATCATCCGATGACACTGCGTCCTGCAGGTGTGTTCGATTCGGAGACGAGAGAAATAAATTGATGTCAAGTGCAGTTTTAGACCATTGACAAAATCTGAAAGTGAATGAGCAGAGTCGCCTTCCCTATGCAAGGGGGTGGGTAGCCAGGAAGAGCACTCATACGGCTTGGGAGGGATACTTATCGTCAGCTTTCGTTTGCGCGCCAACGAACATGTGGAGCACAAGGTCATGTTTTCTAAGTGAATTTTACCAAAAGCGCTATATAATAAAGGATAAAATCTTTGGATTTTTGGAAAATTTAAATCTGTCTTACGACCATTGGGTTTTTCACTCCATGCCCCTCTTGCCTCAAATAACATTCTCTTCCAGATTTTAGATAAAAGTATAAAAATTGTTTTTAATCTCTTTGTAGGGAAATCGACATCCCACCCTAATAACAGAGGCCCTGTTTGGTCACCACAACGTCCTGTCGCTTGGCAGTGTAACCTGATTACTTAACCCCCCCCCCTCCCCACACTCTCCCCTCGACTCGCGGACCAACAGAAGGCCTCCTCCAACTACGAGAAGTACAAATAATCAGATTTCTGGGCCAGCCAGCAGAATAATACGCAGGGAAGGAGACCAGGTGCAATAACATTGGTTAAACAGGCACTATTTCCCCTAAGAGTTGGGATCTAATTTCGCGTCATAGGCGAAATTATAGGAGCGGCGACCAAAGGACAGAAAATGCCTTCAGGGATAATTGAAAGACACTCGGAAAATAGTCGTTAGAGGAGCGAGGCTTAATTTCTAAGCGCCACCCTTCCCCTACCCCTAGTGGATTGGTGAAGTATATAGGCGGATAAATGGAGAAGGACGTAGAAGATCGAGTTAGTCATCGAAACAACAAAGTCCGGTGGCAGGGCCCGGCACCAAGGGAATTGATCAGAACTTAAGAAGAAGCTCATTCAGAGCCAGTTCCTGGTGGTCACACCGAAAATTAGCCCTTTTGTATCGAAAGGAAGATCGAGTTAGAGATCGATACGGCGAAGTCCGGCAGCAGTGTCTGACAGCCAAAGAAAGGAAAAGAGAAGAAGCTCATGCTGAGCCAGTTCCTTGTGGTCACACCGAAAATTAGTTTTTAGGTATTGAGAATCACTTTCTTACATCTCTCGTCAGAGAAACCCCCTATCCCGGTTTGCAACAAAAACCAAAGATAGTCTTCGCCATTGAGGAATACCCAAAGTGAACTCACTCAAACTTCCCCAGTCGTCAAAGGATTCACTTGTTTGCTCATCGCTCGTCAGTGCGAACCATCATTCAAAGATTAACCCGAAGATTTGAAAAGCATACCTTCACGGTCCCGTTGTTTAAATCATCTGACTGAGACAGCGTGCTTAACGCTATCCGTCGCCCTCACCAAAATCACCTGTTGCTTCAAGCCCGTCTCCACGCCAGAAAAACAGCTGAGTGTCTGTGAACATGCCCACGCGCCTAACCGCAAAAACATTTTTTCGTTTACATAAAAATTCAAGGCCAGGATTCATGTAGGTTTTTTTAAAGGTAAAGAAATTAAATTATTTTTGAGTGTCAATTAGCGTCCAATATTAAAGTGAGCTTTGGGTCAACCATTACTTTATATTTATTTGGTTTTAATTAGTAAGTCTAACATAAACTCGTTTAATTCATAGTTGTATAGTTTGTTTTTTTAGATTTCACTTTTTTTATGTTGTAATTAAAGATATATATTTTTTCTATGTATTGAATTCAATCCTTGAAACGCTGTACCTGGCACTAGAAATCCTCAAAGATTAATCAAGGAGTTATTCAAGTACGTAACAAACCTACGTACGTACACCAACTCGGCCCTTACAATACCACGACACTCTTTATTGAGTATGAATTAGTGAGATAATTGACACTGCTTCTTAGTGCGTAATGATGTTGATATTTTCCCTTGTTGTAGGTTTGGGAGCATTCAATGCTTCGAAGATGTCCTCCAGATAAGCTAGAGATAGATGAAGACCTTCAGGCTAGAAATAGTCAGGGATGTTGCCTTCTGCTGGGAATCTACAAATATTGCTACTCCTCCCTGTAGTTCATAAAATCAGGTTCTAAGCAGGTTCTCCTTTGATAGCCATCGTACTTTCGGGTAAAAACGTAAGGCTTCATAATCAGATTCCACATCCTTACACATCAGTTTGAAGAGATGACTGTTTAAAGCCCCAGCTTTGATAAAGTTGACTTCTTTGATAGACACGTTCAGGATATCACTCATTTCAGCAGGTAAAGTTATGGATGCTAAGGCTTCACGATGAAATTTGCAATGTGTACCTACAACAGATTGATATTTTTCTTTCGCCAATATAATGAATCTACTTCAGACAAATCAGCTACGGAGCTCCATCAGTGCACACTATTACCAGCAAGTTACACGATAGCTAGTTATCCTGAATGAAAATTAATACAACATAAAATATAGCTTTGGCTATTGTAAAACTTTCCATGGCATGACAGAACAGCATTTCTTCTGTTACACTGTTGCGTGACACGAAGCGAGCATATCTCAGTAGCTGAGAACATTGAGCGATGTCATTCGTTTCGTCACATTGGATGTCAAAAACAAGAAAATCTCTTACTTAGTCGAGAATTTGATCTTTGCTGTCTTGATTCAATTAATCGATCCTTCTCTGGATTGTATCGTTTGAGAGTGAAATTTGAGAAAGTTATTTGCACTATCTTTACCCAGAAAGAGTTCTGCTTTTTGTAATTAACATACCGATCTCATAAGAAGACTCAGCAACCGTTGAAGTTATTTTCCGAAATTACCCATTACCATCAAACTTAGTTTGCTTTAGTGAGTGTCATTTTGTTTCAAAGAATGTGGTCGGCTTGTCTTCGAGAACAGGATGGTATGTCCTAAAGAGGTGTTTCAACGTGAGGGCCGCATTATATCATTGTTCATAGTCTTGCAACATACCATATACTGGGACACCTTTCTCTGCGTCATCTTTTTGGAGGAACACGAATCCAAATAGAATATATTCGTCAAGATACTTCCGCTTTTTTGCACCATTAAGAATTATTTGATGTACAGTGGACAACATAAGTCACGTGTAAGATAAGATAAACATCACCACGTGCTCATAAACACCACAACGTGATCAATAAGAAACACATCATCTTAAAGTTCGTAAAAAATACAAGTGACTGAAATTATAAATGATAATAATACCACCATATCATTGACAAACCACCACATTTAAAGCAACGCCAACTTCTGATAAAATTCAAACGGAAATCAAAACGTGCGATAAACAAACAGAGCAACACATACGTATTCTTAATTCACCAGAAAACTTGTGTCTGCTTACTTTTTATGTAAATAAAACAACTGAAATAAAACACATGTAGTTAAACAAACACTGATTATTAGAATTACACAAATTTATTCGCAAAGTTGCGTGCAAGCAAATGAGTAAGAATGCGTGTGTGTGTGTCTGGGTGTAACTGAACTTTTATATGATTTTCAAGGGATCGCGCCCAAATCTTTTGGTTATTTTTTGGTTTATGCCTGCCCGCAAATTTCGTGGGCGCTTTGTTATAAATATATCTATTTTAAAAAATACGCAAATGCTATATAGATATATTATATAGTACGTAATATGGGCAAATCTCTAATTATTCATGTTATGACGAAAAATAGATTGGCCGCCATCTTCGAATTGAAAGAATCTAGTTGGTTTAATTTTTTTTATTTTTGTAAAGTCTTCGCCTCAAAAGAATCGGTTACGTAGGGGTTTAGATAGTTTAATATTTTTGTATTTTTATAAAACACTTTAAATATTTCTTTTTTAGTTAAGATGCTATAATTGTGTAAATATTGGTGCGAACGGGTTACGTAACACGCTATAAATAAATAGAGGCGTAACGAGATTTAGCAATCGCGCCTTTGAATTCGAAACTAAGGATAGGCTTTTTCGAATTAGGAATATTTATGAGGTGTTTTTTTTTAATTTGCGGGAGAAGTTCAACACCCCCCACAATAGCCTAAAAATTACACCCCCCAAAAAGTACCTTTCTAAAATTTGCCCAAGAAATATCATTATCTACATTAAAAAACATTGTTTTTAAACATATATATATATATATATATATATATATATATATATATATATATATATATATATATAACCCATCTTTTTCCAATGTAACCGTGTTTAGATAACAATCGTCCAGCTTATACCCTCCCGTGGAATGTTGGTGTCTTAAGTGCATCACCTTACACTTTATCTACACTTAACTTCATCAGTCATTTTTTAGCCCATTTCACTACTCTAAGTCGCTTTGAAAATGTACTACATCACTTGGATTATTGGCTATATTTTATCATTTTTGTATCAGCCGGATACTTTTAAAATTTTGCATAATAAATTACTGTCAAGTTTTTTAATATAAATTATAAACAACAATAGAGCAAGAACTGATTCATGGACGCCGCCGCTATTGACAGATTATCAAGCTTAAGTTAATCATATTTAAATACATGTCCCTTTGTACCATCCGCTTTTAACTTCATTACAAATTTCTTATGCGGAACACTATCAAACCCCTTCTGAACATTGAGATAAACTATATCGAAAGCTTTATGCTCCACAAAGGTTGAGATCATTTAGTGAAAAACTTCGAGACCTATAGTTTTAAATAATGCTTGGATACGACCAAAGAAATAAAGAATGAAAGAGTGGTATAAATACAGCTGATAAATACAAAATTCTTCACATTTTTAGCCGCGTGCGACTCTTTATCTCACTATGTCGGTCGGTCCCCATTTTGCATTTTAATTGTTTGGAAAATAACATTGTAACTATTCGGCCGATTCTAAGGAAATCTGAAACCCTTATGTTGTTATACATTCTAATTCGAGTGATATAATTTTCAAAGTCCTTCCAAGGTTAGCCGGAGAATTTTTTGGCAATAACATCGTATCTATTCGGCCGTTTCTAAGGAAATTTAAAACCCTTATGTTGTTTTACATTCTATTTCGGAGGATATAATTTTCAAAGTCCTTCTAAGGTTAGCCGGAGAATTATTTGGCAATAACATCATAACTATTTGGATGATTCTAACGAAATTTCAAACCCTTATGGGTTTTTCTTTACATTTTCGTTCGAATGATATAATTGCCAAGCTCCTCCCAATGTTAGTTCTGGAATTATTGAAAGTTTTGAAAGTCGTAAGGTCATAAATCAGAATAAATGAGAGCACGCGACTTTGGTCAGCAGACCTTGTTTTTATTCTATAATGCCATACTAAAACGGCTAGCTATATATCTCAGAGCAAGGGGTTGTCTGCGTTATTTTAGAGGCATTAGTTCAATTTCATTTTGTATAATATCAGTTCTGGTGTATTTCAGTGCCCCAGAAATATACTGCAGTCTAACTTATGGCAAGTAAAGTATACAAGATAAGATGTTTCTTTATTTCAACCCCAATAAGTAGGGTTCAATCATTTTTAGAATTTTTATTAGTTGTTGAAATCATTTTACCAATTTATCAATATTAAATTCCTAAGGAGTCCTGAATCCTACTATGATCCTAGAAACTTTCTACAATTTCTCTTTTATATTTCAATACGTCAGATTAAGAGAGAAGTGATCAGGAACCTTTCTTTGGGTAAAGATTAAATATTTGATTTTAGTGGGAGAAAAAGTTAATCGTCAAGTTTTAGACCACTTACTCAATTCATGCAAAGCCTGTTTTATTGATTATCTTAAATTATTTTTAATATCAACTGAAGATTACCAAATGGCGCAATCATCTGCATGAATAGAAGTTTTAATTGTATTGGTATATTAAGAAATATGCTATTGATATAAATTAAAAGTAAAGTTGTACTGAAAATGTTGCCTTGTGTCAGACCAAAGGTACAATTTTGCAAAGTGGAATAGTATCCATCAATTTTGACTATGTTCTTGCTGCGAGAAAGTACGGCATGAATGCGAAGAGATGGATTGATATTGATACTAACAAAATGTTTTCGAGAATCTCTTTTGTGGAATTTAATAGTATATCTGGTATGAACATGACCTCTTTTGTAAGCTATAAAATTGATATTATTGGAGGTTCTTTTAAAGGATATCAAGCTTCTCTTTCTTTGTGTTTGTGTTTGAGCACATTTTGCATTCCACCAAAATTTTATGTATTTAGAAAGAAAAAGTCTTGTTGAATTGGAAGATTGTAGAGCCAATTAAATACTCGCGTGCATCTGTGCTCGGATTAGTTGGAAGTTGTATGGAGGATTTATATGCACCCATTTGGCACCTTTTAAAGACTATTTATAGGACGAGTTACAGTTTTGAGGGGAAGGGGTATTTTTAATTAAAGTATTTTATATTATTATGAGAAAATGGTCGTTATCCTTTAAGAAGTGACTTGTTTTCCATACAACATTTTCTACCAGTTCTGTTGAAGAAAGTATTAAATTAATATGAGATTATGTACTATAACTACCTGACAAGTTAATATCATTTAAAATGATCACGATTCTCAACGTTCATAGTTAAAATTAAAATATCCTTTGAGAATCAGCGAGTGAAGAATTTGTTTTAAATTATTATCCAAGAGATCTGTAGTAGAGGTAAAACATGAAGATATGTAAGAGATATGTCATGAATTCCCATATAGCGTAGATATACTCTAGCATCTACATCTATTTATTACTTTGAAGGGATATCAAAGATATCGAAGATATTAAAATGGGATCACCAGTACCAAGTAGGGTCTGACTATCAAGAAAGGAGAAGCTTAAGTTAGGTCTTAGTGGATCTTCGTGGCGATAGAGTTTGCCATCCTTCAAAGGATTTTTCCTTCTCAATTTCATCAGCCTTATTCATTTTTAAACTACTATCCAAACCTAAAGCAGAAATTGAGCGCTCTCTAATACGTGCGTTCGAAAAGAAAGCTCGGCAAAGAGAGTGAAAATTTACGCGCCAGGCGACTCCGTAGTGTGGTCCAATTTCAGAAAATTCACTCTTTCTAAAGAAAATATCTATTTTGGGAAAAGAGCATATGTATTATTGAGCAGATAAACAACATGCATCATAATAGTTTTATAGAGAATATTTCCATATTCTCTATAAAGCTATTATGATTTAGTTACAACTAAAAGTAAATCTAGCTGTTATGCGTTAGTAGTAGTCGCTATGCTGCCAATTAGTTCATAAAGCAAGTGTAGAAGCATAAAAGGAGTAAGTAACTCAGAAAGAAATTATCATAGAAAGAGGTTGCCTAAATACTAAACGAATAATAAAGAGAGGAGAATAAAGAAAGAGGTAGAATGAAAAAAGAAGATCTACAGGGGCTAACAAATAATGGAAACATTAGGTGTTTCTAAAACTCCACTTAACAACCAGCAAATCGTGCTTGCATGCATTACAAACACTTCATGAATGAAGTTTTTAAAGGCAAGTTATGAACTTTTTGGATTTCTAGAATAATGCACAGCAAAATGAGAGAACTTTCAGATTAACCGAGAATAAACTGTTGGAGAGCTTATGGCTGGAGCTTCGGTTAGGAAAGATGCTAAGTAGGGGCATTTCTTGGAAGGAATTGTGTCTGAAATAATGTTGACAGCAAAATGAAAGAAAAAACAGCCCTAAAGGCGTAACTCTTGACAGAAGGTGGAATTTAGCGACCAGGATCGCAGTACAATAAAAAGTGAAAAAACGAAAAAACAGTGTAGTTCTAATCAGAATTGGACAATAAAACAAAAAGAGAATGTCATTTATTCTAACCAAAGCCACCTTCAGAGCAACTATACTTCTAGAAGCAGCCAAATATGACTTCAATCCGGTCTGCCTGACCCCCACCCTGAAGCATGGATGTGAGACCGTGTTGATTTTGGCAACCATATCGAGGATTTTTTTTATCATGCTTTAATAGTAGATAGCATGGTTAACTCTCAAAAGATTTGTCCTTTTCGAGTGAACTGGTCTATTGTTCCCTAATAGTGAAGTAGCCCTTCAAAGAGGATACTGCATCGATCCACACCGCTGGAATTGTTAATGACTGTCCCGGAGATCATAATAGTGGAGTGGAACAGATGGATTGTCTTCCACAATTGCAGGATCTTAACAAACTTGAATATCTGTGGTTTGTATTAGAGCAAGAGGTGGAAACCCGCTTTCCTCCACCAGCGTCACTGAAAGAACTCGAACAACATTTGCTTTAAGAAGGGACAAAATTTCAAGTAACCACTGTCAAAACGCTTTATGTATCAATATCTCGATACATTAGAGTAATTAGTGTCATCAAAGGAACACTAACTCAACATTAAATAATAAAACTGTTTATTTTTTCTAACTTCTGTATTAATTTTATAGAAAATTTGTGTTATTTTTAGGACTTCATTTCTAAAGCTAAAGCTACAAAACTACAAAACCTAATTGCAGTGAGTTTAAATCTCTCCTCTACCAAACCGCTCCTTCTGATTGAGAATTCTGTTAAAACAAGAAGCCGTGGTTTCTTCCAAAATTAAGTCGGTTTTAGAGACCTGAACTTTGCTCTCATTTGGATGCAAGTTTTATCAGGACTGTTTAATGGATCCGGCATATTAAATCGGCTTCCAGCGAGTGTTGAAATAAGGAATGATGGCAGAAAGGGAGGCCTTAATTTAAGGCGATTTGGGAAAGAAGGATGAGGATTTAAAAGGGATGATGAGAAGTTACGCTCCCAAAATGGAATCTTTCACTAGATCACTAAACTTGTCTAGCATTTTAAGTCTCGTTACGGGGGTGCTCCGGTCCGTGGTAAATTTCCATACTGCTGTTGCTAGTTTACTTAAATCGAAGAATTGAAAAACAAACGAAAGCATCTCTCTCATTGATGACAAGAGGTTCGGAAGGAAGTGTTGAGGAGAGGAAAAGTGGAGATGTGGTGGAAAGTATATAGGCAAAATAATATAACTAGGAGACAACTTGAAGGGAAGGGAACCAGGAGGACGCTCAACTTACCCAAAGCCTTCCCACTTCCTACAAATAAGGTACCGCCTACGGGCGTTGGGACGGAAGGCATGTCCTTCCAGATGTCAGATGCAGCATAGTTACCTGTTTTATACCTAACGGAACCTTGCAGAAAGTAAATTTCTGGCATTAAGGGCAGTAAGAGCCAGAATTGGTGCACAAGTCATATCCTCCTAGTGTGTGGTGAGCTGTCGCACTTCAAGTGTGAAGTAAAATTTCAGAGATGATAGATCCAACACATTTTGGAAGATATTCCGTTTCTATTTCTTTAAATATTCAGTTTCTTTATTCTTAAATATTCAGTTCGTAATTTTTTAAAAATATTGTTTCTACGTTTTAAAAAATATAGTTTCTATTTTTTTTAAATATTAGGTTTCTAATTGTTTTTAATTATTCAGTTTCTATTTTTTGTTTAACTATTTAGTTTCTATTTCTTTAAATATTAAGTTTCTAAATTTGGGAAAAAAAATAGTTTTCTAAAGTTTAAAAGAAATCTCGCGACTATTTTTTTTTTTAAATTGCGTTTCTATATTTTTAATTATTCAGTTTCTCTTCTTTTTTTTTTAAGCAGACCAACCCGATAGATTTGTTCCACCAAAATAAGGCCGTACTGACAACGACGCAAGAGATTCAACTCCTCATTTGGAGAATCGCAATGTCTTGTCCTAACTTACTCCTGATTTTTTTTTTGTGGCCATTTCATCTTTTTCAGAGTTGGCAGAATTTTCAATTTTGGAAAAAAACTTGGGGAAAGCAAGCAGGTCAGAGGACAATATTTTATTCTCTAGCTTTAAAACATTTTCATATTATATAAATAGAAATAAATATGAAATGCATAAAGTTCGTGCTCCATTTCGCCTGGATTTTAAGATTCTACTCATTTCAAAGTCCTCAATCTCTCTCATCACAACTTCACTACTCCTATCTGACTCCTTCCCCAGACTCAAGTCCCTTGTGCCCATCTTTGTAGTAGTGTGGACGATCCTGCCCCTTCTATCCAACATTTCCTTCTGAAAACAAGTACGATCTGAACTCTTACCTATTCCCCTAACTCCCTTTATAGTGCACAAATGGTGTTCTGTAAGTGTTCTTTGCCTCGCATAGCATTATAGAAAAGCGTTATTAGAGTTATAATTTTTTTGTAAGAGTTGATGATAAACTGGCAAGAGAAAGAGAAAAAAGATAAGATAACGTAAACAACCTACTAGCCAAAAAAGATCGGAAACAAACAACCCTTAATTCTAAATCAGAAAGTAAATTCGGACAAATGGCATCGATAAATAACCATAGAGACAAAATTCCCCCCCAAAAGTGTATATTAGAGTGCCAGAATAAACACACAAACTCCGCTGTTAGCTGGTCTTATAAATACATAAAATGGCATTCAATTGAAATTATTTCAATAAAATATTCTTGTGATAAAAGTGACATTTGTAGCTTCCAGGATCTTCTTAATAATCATCAATAGCTTGATTTTAAAGTAAACATGAATATAAAATGTTTCCTTTTTCCCTTCTTGAATCTGTTTATTTTTGTTTATTTTTAAAACGGATAAATTTTTGTCCATTAAAACTGCCGAAGATTAGGATCGGGTCAAGGGCTAAGATGTGTTGGATACGCACCCACTCTCCAAAAGCGCTATCAAGTTCGTACTTTTGAGATCGCTCAGTACGAACTTATTACTAGTTTTCAAATTAAGGGAGAAATCGCCTCTCTACGCACAAAATTTACACTGCTTCCCATTTATTGATGAATACAGCGCGACTGGACGAGATGCTGCAGCACCTGACGACTCCCCATCTCTAAGAAGGACGATTTTGGCGAGAAAAAATGAGGAGGCTTTGCACAGGATCGGGCATTAAAGGATGAATCGGGTGGTTAGTCTTTTTAGCAGCGTGGATGCATGCAGAGCAATTTGACGCAATTTGACCATCCTTCCCTCTTAAGTGTTCTCTCTTGAATATTCTCTGGCTTACAAACGTATTCACTCCTTAGGGTACTAGGTTGTGTTCTGTTGTGCTCTAAACCATACACTAAAAAGTGAATGTGTTTGTACACCGTTAAGTTTAGTTTGTTAAACATCCCCCCCTCCCTAAATATTTCTGTGTGAGGGAGAGGAAGTAATCCAATACCTGAGAATGTTTTCTTCAGACAGAAAGAACTCCATGATGAGAATAATTTTCCAATTCATGGAGTTGTAATATGCCATTATCGTACGATCGAAGCTATGTCAGGATTCTCATTGCTAAAAAATTCGTGGTATTTTGGTTCCTTCAGTGAATGGGCTTGCGGTCACAGATTCCATTCGAACTCATGACAGACCGATTTAGGGTGTAATCACTCGTGTGTGGATCTTTCAGTCATCATTTGTTTTTAAATCGAAAACGAATCAAACCATTTCCGACGGAATATCTTTAAAAAGTGATTGTCAGTAAACGTGAAAAATTTAGGTAAGTGAAAATGTGTGGAAGGTACATGTGTGGGGAGAATAGAAACGCGAAGATCGTGCCACTCATATGAAACTCTCCCAGTTCCACTGCAAAGAGTCGTTTACGAGGGATGGTGTCTCAATGAAACAATCAAGAGTAAATTTAAGCAGAAGCACGAAGGTGATTCGCTCTCGTTGATGAAGAAAAGCCACCAAGATCTAGTGTGGGAAGTAATGGTTAACGAACAAGTTGGTTGTACCTTCAGTACTAGGAATTTGTTTTTGTTTTGTTATTTTTGCAAAAAAACGCCCAAGTCTTCCGCATAGGAACACCAGTTAATAGAAATAAGGAATTCTTAAAGAGATGAAGACACACCGAGATTTTTTTAATATATTTGAACAAAAAATAGAATGGTCTTTTTCTGAGAAAAGATCAAGCGAAAAGATAACACCCTGAATGCAGACTCGAGCAAACATTTTCCTTCAAAGAATTTTTTTATCAATTCATCAATGTAAAAACGGAGAGGTAGATGTTCGGTTTAACTATTAAAAATTTGTAAATTTTAAGCAACTACTGAATATATAAAAATTATGCAAGTTCCATAAAGGATGTTTTGGAGGAGATATTTTTAAGGAATGTTAAAAAGATATGCATTCAGAAAATTCGGGGGTAGAAAATAAAAATTAAAAAAAAAAGAAGAAAAGTTATTAGCTAAGCACAAAATTCCTTAGTTATTTGCATAAAAAATAGGAAAGCTAAATTATTACGCATCTTCATTAGATAACAATGGTGAAATAAGCTGTAATAATAAATTGGCACTCGATGTGGTTTATTTATAGCTTCACTTGAAATATCAGTTGATTCTTTTTTAAACCAGAGAACAATGCTCCTTTGTGAGACTTTCAGCTTAGGTGCATCTCGGCATCGCAAACTTAGATATGAAATGAAATCCAAGGAAAAGTATTTCTACAGTATTTAATAAATCATTGATGGTTGTTTAACTTTTTTTTAGTTTGATCTTCTTCGAAACAATGAATATAAACTTAAAATTAACTTTTTAGGTATTTTAGGCTAATTAGAAAATATATAAAATAACTTGAAATTATGGTTTGCATGGAACCCTTAAGATAAGTAAAAACACAATGATGATTCAACTGAGTTGAGAGATTGAGGTAGAAATGGTCTGCATTTTATGGAGAGAGTATCCCAGAACCTAAGGTAGGAATGGTCTGTATTTTATGGAGAGTGTAACTCAAATAAAGCAACCAGATCTGCAAAGAAGACCAAAAAATATGAAGACAAAACTTTGCACTAAATGTTCCATACTGGGTTATATGCATCGTGTTCAATCCCCAATGCCTTCACATACGAGTACCCAAGAGGATTCACAATGTCGCAAGTTAAAAAAATGAATATGTAAGGTGACAAGTGTAAGTACATTGAAAAGGGTCTAACCGTGGTTTACTCGCAGGCCAGGAAGAGTAGGCGTGATTGCTCCAAACACAAGCTTCTGGCAGTTGATGCACTGATACTTCTTCTTCCTTTCATTCTTGATAGTACAGAGTAAGCATCTCGTCCTTGTTTCCATCTGTGTGGGTAAGTTCAAATCGGAAAAGATGGATTTAATATTCTACTGAATCCTTTGGTGCAGGAAATACAGCTGTTCCTCTGTATATAGTTTGATAAGCTCCATAGCCACGGTTTTCATAAATTCACATGCAATAATTCTAAAGCCATGATTTTTGCTCCCCTTGGTGAAAATTACATAGCCATTAATCACGGCAGCATTAACTATCCCGAAAAATACTGCGAGAAACCATCGCTTCCTATTTAAGATGTAAGACTAGAATGCAAACATTTAAACGAAGCTTTCAAAACCAACTTTCTTGGCGTTATAGTACTTGATGATATGAGGCGTTATGTTGTCATTGATCTTAAGTTGTTTATATAATGATAAGAGTAAGAGAACTAGCTTATTTTCCTGTTTCCTTGGATTTCTCTCCTTTAGTACAGGATATCCTATGTCCATCGTTGTTTCGAAGAAGAATGTACTTTGACCGAACTCCATGATTTTTAGAGCGATCATTTCCGAAGGGATTTCCTTTTTTGGCACAGAGAGTTCCAACGTGAAACAGTTGTCACTTGTCACATTACTTTTGGTCTTTCTACAAGATGTGACATCCTCCCTGGTGACATTCCATGTGCTGATTGTGTATGTTTCTTCAACTAAGGTGTGGTATTGAACATCCAAGGCATATCGAAAAATAAGGTATGGTATTGAGTTTGATCCAATACTATGCAGATCTGAAAGGCCATCTGCCACTGAAAGCCAACAGTTGTTTATCTATTGTCACATTTACAATTGAGCAATAATGTTGTTTTTAGTTACTAATGAACTGGTCTCACAATTCAGGGATGGCAGCAAATTTGACAGGCTTCACTCTTCCTTATTTTCTCTGTTGATCGTCGAATCACAGCGTTCGAAGAATAAAATTAAATCTGGATTCCCCCATTGCTGTTTTAGAGACAAGTACAACAAAAGCTGCTGACTAGGCATTTCATCTGTAGAAACATGATTATCGTGCTTTATTCCAGACATTATCATCACACTAATCAGTGCATTCAGTTTATTTTGTCTGTTTGTTAAGTGTTGGTGTGTTCAGATTAGCAAACTTTAGTTTGACCCTTCCAATATTGACATATGTTCACTTCACACTATCGTTGATCATGTCAATCATCTAAGAGGAAACTAAGGTCTGGTGATGGAGACGGGGAAGTACCAGACTTTAGTATCAGTATACAGCCTATTCTTAAAGGTAGAAAGTTCCGGAGGGTTGTTCTACTCGGTTTTCTTGTTTATGGTTGTCTTGAACATACATGAGCCTTTTTCCTTCGAAAATTCTTCTTGGTGAACTTGACAATGATTCTTTGTCCTGTATTTTGGCCTTTGAATAAGAGGAAGAATCATAATCAGCTGCTTATGTATCTGGAACGCTCGATGATGGTAGACGTGCATGTTTTGTGGTGCTAATTTGAAAGAAGAGGTGCGTTGTCCCCAAAGAAGCACACGTGTGTCATCACTGTCGCTATCTTCATCAGGCGATCTAGGCACATATTCCTCCATATTATCATATCATATATTGATTCAACGGATATGTTGAATCATGCCTCAGTTGAATCATGTCTCATCTTCAGCTCTGACTAGTAGAGATTGTATTTTCATCATCACTAGTGTCTCGTGACCTTTTTTCTCTCATACATTTCCGACTGGAAAGGAGTGTGCCAGCTTCATCCCCTGTGCTGTTATTCTCACTCTCTGTTCTAGATGAGATGGTTGTTATAATGTTAAGTTATATTATATTAGCATTTCTTTGGAACTTTTGACGAGACAAATATATTAGAACTAATCTAATTAATGATATACTTCATAGGACTAGCAAAAGTGTGGAGAGTTAATATCACCTTGTTTGTTCATTATTCTATATAAGTACTAATGAAAACCAAAGGTGTCTTTTATTCCACTTTTTCTTTATATATATATATATATATATATATATATATATATATATATATATATATATATATATATATATATAATATCACTTAAATTACTGTTCTATTTTCACACTAGTGTATTCCTGTCTTCATAATCACTATACATGGGAAATATTCTCATATTTTCTTAATCCTTCTTCCTCCATCTCACCAATACACAATTAAAAAAGAAAAAAATAGCATTATTATATGAACAAAAACATCATCATCCACAATAGAATAATATTATGTAAACAAAAATATCAATACCCATAACAGAGCAATATTATATGAACAAAAACATCGTCAAACACATCTAACACACCCGACTGCGTCCAAAAAATGATACACACACCAAAAAAGAAGGAAAGCTAGAAAATCTAAAACATACTAGTAGCATAGGCACCAAAACACACGAAGCTTTTGAGATCAAGAAGGGTCTCTGATCTCAAAAGGTTCCAAAACTAGAAAGCGGCTAGGAAATTACAGTGTCTACTAGATCCAGCTATGCTGTTCTATGGTTAGATAATCTCAATTATGCTGTCTGGTAGTGTTTTATGAGTCCAACATCCTCAGCACCTCAAAAATCTATTTAAGCCAATAACACACAAAAGCTCACTTGAACGTAAAGTTGAACTTGCTACTTTAAAAGTTTAATCCAAAATTTGCTGACAATATGAAAAATTTCTACCCAATTTATGTATATAATAAATAACGAAGCAAGATAATGATCTATAAAATAAGCTCCGATCATGCTTATTGTATGGTTCGATGGAAATAAATACTTCTTTGTCCGTCGAATTTGCGACTAGTGAGTGAATTGAAGAATAATTGGCCATTAGTAAACATTTGCTAACGTTCGACACATCATTTCTTGAAGAGGATAAATGCGGAATAACTTGCCGTTTTGTGAGGATTTATTACAAAATAGAATCCCTTGCGCATTTTTTCGCATCTTCTTTATCCTGAGAATGAAATAAAGTAGTATTGTGGTATAGGTATAATACAAAATCATATTTTCCAAATATTTCAAGAACCCTCCACAAAATTTTATATAAATTCGGTTAAATGGAGAAAATGAAAGATAGGTGAATGGTAATTTCATTTTGAATGATGGAAAACACATCTTACATATTCATTTTCTCTCTCTTTAAGTAATCTATCTCGACATGGAGACGCATATCTCGCCTGAGCCTTCTCTACTGTAGGCAGCCAACTTTAAAATCTGCCGAGAGACTCAGAGAGAAACGTGAGTTCTGCTAAAATAGAAACCAAAACCGAGATTTGGGTCAGAGGGGAAAAGTTAGTTGTCTTAGACTGAATTATTAAAAGGGATGTACTGTAGGTCACATATTTTCTTTCATTTAAATCGAAAACCAACATGGGCAAATCTCCCTGAAAGTTTGTAAGTTTAGCTCTTTAAATAAAGTGGTAAATAAAGAAAATGCAAATGTGCGCAATATATAAATCTTCACACATTTTCACATCAATCTAACCACTTTCTTTAAGGATCTCTCCTTACAAACGCCCATGTTAGTTTTCGATTTAAATAAAAACAGTAATTTCTCTCGCGTGCATTGTATGCGGGAGGGCATGCAATCTTCTAAATGTCAGCTGCAGCATGCTAACCCATGCTACATGGAGAAAAGACCATTCACCAAATGTGAGGTGCTTATCAAATATATAAGAGTGTCTTGACATGCCGTAAGGATTACCAGAAAAAATAGCAAACACTAACATTTTAATACAGGGTGTCCTCAAATTAATTGGCCGAAGTTCTAAAACAATGATGCTTAAAGTTAATAAGTTCATATTATTTAACGATTCGCCTAATAAAATATTATTTATTTTGAAGTTTCTGTCGACAAAGACATGATAAAAAATAATAATATTGATGATAGTATTACGCTTTATTTTAGTGGTACTGATATGGTATTATGTTTATCTTTTATCGCATTTTCAAGTTCGCCATTAAAACATCAAAGCAAAATCCTAGGCTTTCTGATGAATTTCAGATTCCAATTGCAAATGCCAACCTCCGCTTCGTGTGCCAAAATGAATTACAGGCGTGCCACTTTTGGCACGCGTGCCATTGGTTCGCACCCCTTTTCTAGCCAAAGGTAGTGGGGGAGGCGTTGCCTTCAACTGTGTGCATCCATATTGGACAATAAATTATAAGTATTTTTCGACGAAAACATCAATGGAATACTCCATAGTCTGCCTCATTTGGTAGCAAATTTAATTATATCGATTATAAAGGACTGAGAGGGGGATTTTGGAAGAGATTTGACCAAATATTAGCGAAATTAACATTTAAAATTGCCATAATATATTTAATTGAAAGTTGATTCATATATTAATCAATTAGGACTTAATTAAATTAGAGTCAACTTGAATGTTGAGTTTTATATAAAATTGCATTCCTTGCTTACGATAGTTCCTAGAAGAAGGGGAGGAGATTAGGGTCCCAAATCAAAATTATTATGGGATACTGTAGGGTGAAGGAGTTCCTCATCTCCTCATAACACCCGACATGTAGGTAAACCAGAGGAGGATTGGAGTCTTTTATATCAGCTCGCAAAGGAACTCTACTTCCGTGCCGAACAAGAGAAGGTTCGCGAGTTACCTACGCTACCGGTCTCTAACACCTCAATTTAGTTAGGGAAGGCGGGTGGGTGGGGGGGGTACTCCTTGAACTTTTGCCCTTCCACGCATTTTTACTCCATTAACTTCAACCCTTAAGAAGTTCCTTTCAAAAGCTTTCTGCTAAATAAATAAAGAATTCCCTTACCCAATTTCATTTTTAGTGAGAAGGAAATGCAAATATTATAATCCGATGAGGGGACGCCCCGTCGGAGGAAGAATAAAAAATATATAATTTCCGGTGGTCACAAGTTTCCGTGATGCACTGCTTTATCTTCCGTCGCCAGATAGATCGTCGTAAGGGAGGGATTTCTGCCATCAAAATAGATGCTGAGAGGGAAAACACTTACAAAGGATTTCCAATGCGATTGAAAAGATAATAATGGACAGATTAACGTAGATTATAAGCTGTTTTACTTCTATACATTTCTAAAACAAGGTCAACAGACGTTAGTTGCGTGCTCTCGATTATTCTGACTTAAGAACTTATGGCCATATGACCTTACGACCTTCAAAAACTTCCAATAATTCCCTGACTAAACTTGGGAGGAACTTGGCAATTACGAGTATATCATTCGAAAGAGAATATAAAACAACATAAGGGTTTCAAATTTCGTTAGAATCGGTCGAATAGTTAGGATGTTATTGCCAAAACATAGTAACTGCTAGAGTCGCGTGCAAGCGACAAAAAAAGATTTCTTCCATCTTCTACAGTTGGTTGATTTGAGAATAATAGGAGATAGGGCTTAGTCTGCTGAGCTGGGTATTTTGATGCTTGTACTGATAAATTATTCGTGTGTGGTTGGGTGGTTTTGTATGTGATGTGTGCATTTCGATTATCGAATTAATTAAAATAAATTCTTGGTGGCTTCATGAAAAGGAGGCAGCAGATGTCTCTTAACCTTCTTCGGTGCAAAAATATCTCACTGGAATTGATAAGTTCGTCCGTTCGTATCCCCGTACTCATTTCCAGCAGTTGATCTTGCAAATGTCCAATGCACATTACCCCTTCAGATACCTTAGACAGATGGCCTAGTTTTTATTACAATTCTGTCAGGTTTCCTATTTTTTCTCCCCTACTACTCTTTTTAAGATCTATTTGACACCGCCAATAGAGTTTGGCGGAGGTTATGTGATCTCCCGTGTATGTTTAAATGTCTGTCTTCGTGTTGGTTTGTGTACAAGATATCTCAAAGGTTAAAGAGGAATTTCCATTAAATTTTATGAAAGGGAGGCCTTAAGGCCCCAAAGCCCCAAAGGTGGAGGAGCCTCCGGACTCCTCCGTTACTATCGTAGTAAACTACTGGACAAGTTTCTGATGTGAAAGGACAAGCCATAAGCTCCTCTTAACATATTCAGCAAGAAACCAAAAGTATTCTTAAGTTAAATCTACAGACTATTTTGTGAATTCACATGTATTAATGTTGTGTTCAGTACTAAGCAAAGTCCAATTTTTACTTCCATTTAAACCTCCCTCACCCTCAACTTGAGGTCCGAAATATCAGATACGGTGAATTACAATTTTTTTTAAAAAGTTTTCTCGCTCCATCTATATTTTCCATGATTCTTTTTGTAAGTGAAAATATGGCCTCGTCTTCTTAACGAGAGATTCGTTCAATTTTTACCCTCGTTCCGAAAATGACCAAGGGGAGAGAAACCAAACATTGCCAAGCCATCTCAGGACGTTTCCGGTGGAAATAAATATGAGAACGTTCAGAGGAAGCGAGCTCTCCCAAGCTCCCATTCGGGATCTCATTTTTCAACAAAATCTCTTAAAACGGGTAATTGTACTTGATATTGAGAAAAGTAGTTTTTAGATTACTAGTAGGAATAAAATTTAAATATTTAAAATGGAAATAATAATGGCAGCAGTTGGCGATGTTATACACTTTCAGCAAGAATGAGCAATGGTAAAAATTGAATACAGATTTGGAATGACTTTTCTTATTTTAAAAACAACTTCGGACGGTTAATTGCATAAGGAGAGTGGGTTGTTAAACGTAAAATAAAACGTTAATAAAAGAGTAAAAGATAAATAGAGCTGCCCTATTATAAGAGCTTACTACCGAGCCGCTTAGAAATGTGATTTTTCCAAGTTGAGCAAAGTAAAACCACATCGTGTCTGATTTTCCAACAGATCAACGATTCGGTTTGACTTTGCTGCATTTGCCATATTAAGCAACTACACATGATATGGATCCCACATCAAACTTTAGGTTCCACATGAGAAAAGTCTAATTAAACAAATGAAAATCAACGGTGGTAACCGTCTTAAACAAAGAATAAAGGGCTTGAGCAAAATCCGGTCTTGAACAAGGAATAACAGCTCTTGAACAATTGAATGACCCTGAGGTCCCTTAAAATGGAGAAAAAATAGGATCAAGTGTCGAACAAAATGTCCAAAGAACCCCACAAAGAGCAAAAAGTTTGTAGTGGAGATTTATTCATTTGCAGAGGAGGTTCAAAGATGGAATCAAAAGGACTATTGCATCAAAATTCCTCAACTATATATCACCAAGCTAGTAGGAACCTTATTCAGTCTTCTAGAGATATATAGTTAAAAGAAAATAGAGAAAGCAAATTCCGAAGCTGCCCTCGTTTGGGTGGAATGGAATGATGTTAAATGATGCAAATAGCATCTACGCATTCATGACGGCCATCACGTCATCAAAAGAGGCACAACCCAGTCCTCTCTGACCTTCGCTTGTGCTTTTTGCTTACTTAATGGACCAATAACAGGTTGAGAACGATATTCGTTCGAATGATGTCTGTCTCAGGAAAAAAATAGGTGATTTTTAGATAGATAGTCAAATTTGGGGTCCGTTTGTCTTCATGTCATGTTTTGTCTATCTCCCTTGATGAACCTCCTGTGACCTCGATGAAAGCCTCCAGGCGACCTCGAAACCGGCCACAGACCTTCGTCACTATCTTCCTTTTTAAGCGCTTGAAGGCTCTAGTAATCCTGGCCCTATATTGTTCTTTCATGTTGCAATTGGTCTCTTGTTCCACCCCGACCCCCTCCCCCACCCCACCACAAAAAGAAGTCGAGGGAGTTTCAGTCAGGAGAGTTGTATATGCCAAATGTCAGGTGTTGCATGATCGAAGAAATTCTCCGACAACCAGACCTTTGTCTTCCAGCTGTAGGAAGGGAAAGCAGGGCACATATGTTTTTTTTGCCACAAGTGAGGCCTCCCTGCAGCTACCCAGTCGATCCAGGACTTTAGAACACGGATTTAGCCGTCGGTGTTTAGCCTGACGCCCTCAAATGAAAAATTGAGTGGCATGACGTCGACATCACTGCTGATGACTCCAAAAATCATTATTGTCACTGGAAATTTCATCTATATGACTCTGGGCACGTTCTTAGGTGCGACAGCTAGCCACCTCTTTGGTTCTAAGTGTTGCTCTTCTGGTCTTGGCATAATTCCCAGCGTCGGAGAAGAACTACAGCATGTCTGGTTCCAACGAGTGTTTCAACTTGTCCAGGTGCTTGGTGAACTTGAGTCGCTTTTCCTGCATCGTCTTGGACAGAAATTTTCCCTTCCTCTTCTTGTATGAAAAGTAGCAAATGTCCGTATGTACCACTAACCTAATGAGCTTTTCCTCCATACCTTTCTCCTTTGTAATAGCACTCATCAACTTTCTGGGATCATTTTTGGATGATCTCCTGGATTTCAGCGACGAATTCCGGCGTTCTGATGACGTCAGATCGTCTACCATGGGTTTCCCTCTCTGCTGTCGCCACGTAATCGAATCATGAATATTCTAGCTTCCTTCTGACCTTTCCAGCCATCCCTCGGCTGACGTTGTGAAAGTCTGAACCCTCCTTGTTTGTCCTTCCGGCACCGATTCCAAAGAATCCGTATGTCTCTTCCACAATTTGGGGGTTCAAAATTTTCCATATTTAATTATTATGGAAAAAATAAAGAAAAATGGTAACTGTTTTTAAGAAATAAAAAAGACTGATAATGAATGTGAAAAAAATATGCGCAAAATTACGAGTAACAATTGAAAATTGCGAACAAATACCGTCCCCGCCTTCTCTACCTGATCTTTTTCTGTGCTCTTTTTCTTGTTTGCCGGTAATTCTATGTTCCCTCTTGTAGTTCTGGCATCGAAAATGGGCGGAGTTTATTATCGTATTTAGTTCCTTGTATCAAATTTTCCCATTTTTATCCTCTCTTTTCCCCATTTATATATTCTTTAGTATTATCCCCGCCCCCCACTACCACAACACACTCGACACGAATTTGTCTCTTGAGTATTAAAATATGGCATCCAGGCCTCACTTTTTAGGATTAATATTTTTACTTTTTGTTTTTATTCTTCCCTATTTATTATTTTTTTTCCCCTATTTTTTTCTTCCCTGAGTAATGATGCCTCCATTGGATCACCATATTCTCAATTCTTCAATATATCTTTTAAATGAATTTGATACTACTTCTTAAATTCCGATTATTTCATGCCAGAGACCAGAAATTACATCCGAGATGGAGGGATCATCGACAGAGCTTGAACTTTCGACTGCCGGCCCGAGAGATCTGACACCAAGCGAGATTTCCAGAGAATATACGGTAATTACGTTTGAACCAAAACTCGTCTCATAAGCAGCATTAATTAGATTTTAGAACATTCAGCATTCATTTAAAGAGAAGATGCTTAAAAGAACATAAAGAAAAGACAGACAAACATGACAGAGGATCCTACAAAACGTTTCGAAATATTCATAAGAAGTGTTTATCGATATACATGATATTACAGTAACAAACAGCTATTAAAAAAAAATAAATAAATTGCATATTTTGAGTGTCGGGAATAAGTGTGGAAGCATGTCCCTCGTTAATGGACCATAGCATGTTATCAACAAGCGACTGTCTTTCTCAGAGGAACACCCTTTAGTTTTATTTTTTTATTTCCTCTTTGTTTGTTTCCATTCAGCCTCGTCAGCCATAAACATAGCCTTTGCACTCGAGTGTTGATGTCGATGATTACAATAACATATCCATTACTTAAGTACCTTCCTCTCTTCAAAATCCACCTACGCCTGTTATCAATTCGGAATCATTTCGACTTCTATACATTCATACCTTACTCTTTGCGCCGCCGAACTTTAACAACACTTATAATCTATCACCAAATCTCATCTTATCTAAATTTCCATCAACTTGCAGCAGCCTTTGTTCCTATTTGCTACGCCGTAACCTTTGTTTATACAGCAAAGCAAAGAGAGAAGAACATTTCGAGAATATATAATGTACATAACTATTTAATGAACATGCAATAATAAAGGCTTTAGAAAATGTGAGTAACGAGTTTCTAAAGTTGACAGTAATAATAAGTAAGCTTTAAGACTGTAAATAAGTATTAACAGAACATAGAAATGTGTGGCCATAATACCTCTTTTCAAACCTAATGATCTCCACTGCCTAAGAATATCCCCTCAAAAATCAGCCGTGCAATATTGCTTTTGTTTCCCACAAAATGTGCGTCGAGTATAATAAATGTGACTAAAATTTATTTATATATATTTTATTCTATAGAGGTATTTTAATTAATAAAATTACAACTAATGCTATGAAAGGCTTGAGAGTTCGATCATAATGATGTGGTGAGATAATGTTACGAGAACCCAAATGGATTTCAGGACAAAATAATACCTGGGCAAATTAACGGGTGGAGCAGAAGTAACCGGGCAGCTTTTGGATTGGAAATTTTAAAGATAATTCGATTGAATTCGATTGATTACAACACTCGATTGCTCTGGTATTAGGTGGCAAACTAGCCAAACATTCGTGAGATGTGCTTCCAGCATTACAGGGCACCACCCCATGACAGCGAATGGCGCGATGAGCACTTCCCCCATTGCTGAATTAAACTCATGGTCCCATGGAGTCTCTTCCTCGAATTCTTGAACTTACACCTCTCGACTATTTTATTCATTCTACACTGAAACTCCTTTAAGGACCAGTCAGCAGCTCACTGCGAAAATTGCGAGTTCTTGCGCAGAACTAAACGAAGATTTGTGTCGGTGTATGACAGGCAAAAAGGGCTAGATGCATGAAAGAACGTGGTCAGCATTTCGTATCATGTTTTATAATTATTGTTTTAGCCTCATTCACATTGTACTTTGTCAAATTGTGACGAGAATTTCAATAAACACTAATTTGGAACGTGTGTTTATTTACTGCCCGGTTACTCCTGCCTCACCTGATACATACACACTGGAAGTTTCTCGACGCTTGTACATAAATTTGGACCGATCCGAGAATCTGCAGAGACTCATTTTCATTGAGAACTGACCTTTGCTAACATTACTTTATATTCGGTCACAAATCGGAGCAACTTCATTGAGAGAAATATCGCGTCTGATTTCTCGTCTACTAAATTGGGATTTTAATTAGCTTGACTCCTTTCATTCATAATCGGATCTATCAAAGTGAGATAAAATGACGAAAATGAAATAAATAAAAAAATAAACAATTCATACAGAGAGCAGAGATACTCAGAAATATGAATTTTAAGTTCTATTGCAGGGCAACGGTGACTTAAGAAAGGAAAAGGACAAAAAAGAAATTGGCGACGACCAACAGGGCGGTATAGTATAGAAAAATGAGGGAAAAGGCGGAAGTTGGATAGACAAAAGGAGAATGAGCAAACATGGTGAATAGAAGCGAAAAATTATAGAGGGTGACAAAATTGAGAAAGGGCGCTTAACAAAATTACCTTACAGGAACGATCATCTGACCACGCAAGCTTCTTCCCTTAATACATACAGGCTCTCTTTCCAAAGATCAACAAGGAGATGGTTTCTATCAATTAAAATAAATTTACTTGTTTCTAATTATATACATTCCCGAATAATTAGAATTGTGTTTTCGAAGTTTCCTTAGACAGCTTCACTAGTTCTCGATAAAGTTTCTTGATCTTCTTTGCTTACACTTGTCCTTCATGTTTACAAATTTTTATCTCTTGTCTTATCAAGACATATTTCTTTCTTAAGTAGTCTCCTATCCTTTAGTTGGTGTATATTTACCATCTGCTCTTTCATCTAAGAGCCTCTCTCGAATCTCAGCTGCCTTCCATCCCTTTGCTTCAACTAATTTTAATCAAATTCTTGCGAAAACTCACTTCAACATGAATCCGGCTTTGTATTATCATCATGATAATGGAAGAGATTAAAATCTGAATTCATCTTCAAGGAATATGAACACTGAGCCATTTTGCTCATGATAAAGATTACTTGTAGATGCTGCTAAGAAGCCTTCCCGTTTCAGTTCTACGAAAAAGTGACATGTCTAATAACAAGATGGGCCCCTTTGCAAATTAAATTATCAAAGAATGTAGTCAAGAAGTTGTCAAAAGATATACCATTTCCCTCCTCTTAAGGATTTGAAGTAGATCGGAATGACCCTTGTGCATAATTCTTATTTCCGTTTCCGTCACTGGCAGATTGCGAGAGCATCTTGGGACCAGAATTTCCATTATCGTAGCAATGGGGGGGCAAATTTACTCGGATGAGGATGATATTAATTGTATTGCGAAGGAAAGGGAAGCGAAGCTTGGAGAGGTGAAAAGTCGATGTTTTGGCTGAAATTTAAAGTGGGGCAACCAAAGAGAAATGTGATACCAAGCAATAGTGAGATAAAAGTTCAATAGTTTCATAATAATAGGGAAAATTATTAAAGGGTAAACGTAATCAAGTATCGTATTAAGCTTGAGATAGGCCGTCATTTTTTGAGGCTAAAACAAGGGGAATTTTTAAAAATGCCAAAATGCTAAAAATGAGTAAAACACGATTAAAAATTATTATCAATCCATGAGACTTTCATAAGTAGCAATACAAAGTCTTATTTATTTGTCTCAAATATCTTAAAATCTTTAGTAGGTTATGATTTAGACATTATTTCTCAATTATATCTATCAAATTTTGTCATACAAATAATGTTTTCAAGGGGAAATACGTTTAAATGGCTCATCAATTTTGAATGCCTTAAGAATATTGCTGAACTATTTAAAGTATCTGGAGATTATATGAGTAACTTCCTTAGCATCTCATCATTTTTCAGAAGAAGAGTATGAAGATCTTTTGTTTCAGATACGTTTATTAATATAATAAGCACAATTTAGCGGATAGAACACCATTGATTTCGGATATTACTTAGTTTGTAATCGATTTTCTGAAATTAGATTTACAACAATCGTCCGGAGATCATTTGCAAGAAGTATTTTTATAAAATGGTCAAGAAAAAGGAACTGTTTCTAAGAGACGAATAATGATATCGTGAATAAATTCGGAACGGAAAGTCTTCTTTTCAAAATTTAAAAGATTGGATAGGTGTTTATCGCACGGTGAAGAAAGGTGTAGATAATAGCATTCAGCCAAGAAAGAAAAGGGTTCAATCACAGCCCTTTAAGTTCTTACCTTTAGAGTTCTTCTCAGATAAAAAAAAGAAGTGGCGAAAAACTCATGCTAGAAGAAATGTCACTTTTCAAACTGCCGGGGTCTCCTTCCGTTTCGAATCATTTATATATTTATTCTATGTATTCCACGAGTTAAAAATTTGGCATTTCGATTCCATATATTCATAATGCATATTCTGCTAATGTTTGTCTTAACTAAACTTTAAGAACCTTAAACCGAAATGCTGATTTTTAAGAGACCTTTGGCTATTATCAATATATGCATTTAATCTCTAAACACACTTTATTACTCAAAAAATTAAAACTGTGAAGTAAATCAAAGGAATTAAATTATTTTGGTTTAGCACATTGCCAACTCTACCATTTCTTCCGAGGAGAAATGGTTCAACCGTACACGATAGTACCCCATAATTCTTAACCATCCTCATATTACTAATAAATTTAAAGAATTTATCCTCTTTCCGAATGATCTTTGAGCGTCCTTTTACATCGATGGCAGGCTGAAAGGCAGACTTTGAATGGCTAAATGAAATAAACTGAGAATGGGAGAATGAATTAGAGCCTGTCATCTTTAAGGAGTAAAGGTACAAGGAATATCGGAGAGGATAGGCCACTATTTCCTTCCCTTAGTATGAAGTATTTTGCCCCCTTTACCCCTGTTGTTAAGTGAAGAATCCCCACACACTACAAGTTTCCATGTAAAGAATATCTCCCTTTTATTTTAGTGATACCCTTTTATTTCAGTGATATATATGACATACATATTTAAGTTCATACGAGTACATAGATTCTCATAACCATTATTAATGCAGAGCATTTTATTTTAATTGTTATAACATAGGCTATTGAAGAGAAATACGAGCACAAAGATTATCATAAGCATTATTAGAAAATTGGTCATACAACCTAAATTCCTGCAGGTATGAATGAATAAAGTTTCGCCTTCATCTTCGCATCATCTTTATGTGAGATTTATGCTTGATCCGGTCATGTTATGTTGGGTGGTCTGACCATTCTTCGTCTTGACATACGGCCACGGCCAAAAGATTTAAGACTACTATGTTTTTAGATATAATAACATTAATAGAACTAATCAAATGTTCATTTTGTTTTACTATATTTCTATCATAATTTGAGGGTGAAATATAAAAAAAATAGCCCAAACGTATTTTATTAATATGTAAATACAGTCAATTGATGTGCGTTGCCTATATGTCAAGACCGTTTGGCATGCTGGAGACCAAATTTGGCATAATATCTTGACTGATATTCCTCCATTTTTGTTCAATAAGCACCGCAACTGCTCACAATCGGATGATCTATTTATCAACCACCAGTTGAATTATGGCCCACAAATTCTCTATCGGATCTGGTGAATTCTCGGACCAACGTTACAAAAGTTCGATCTGATATTACATTAAATTCTGCGCCATCATGCTGAAAAATACCATCATCATCTCCAAATCTGTCCTAAATGTAAGGAAAAGCTCCTGATGAAACACGTTTTGATACCATGTTGAGTTCACGGCAGTGTTCTTGGGCAAAATTGTTTGCTCTTCAGTTCCCTTAGATGAGAAGCAGCTCCAGACATGGAGAATGTCCGAATACTTCGCCGTGGGCACTACACAGGACTGGCGAAAACGCTCCCCTTTTCTCCCCATAACAAAGGATCTTCCAGAGTCTTCAAACAAGCGGAAGGGACTTTCATCAGAAAATATCACTTTGCCTCAGTCTTCAATATTTCAGTCTCTATATTTGTTACTAAAGAGGCGCCTATCCGTAAGATTCTTTACGGTAAGGCTTCTTCTCAGCCCTTCTCGAATTGAGACCTTTGTTTTAAAGTTTCCGCCTCACTGTGTGCGCTGAAGCGTTCACACCTGCCTATTTTCAATCGGGAGCAAGCTTGGCACAAGAGACAACGCGATCCTTGAGCTGTGACCTTACCAAGAGGCGATCTTGGCGTTCATTTGAAGTTTTTGGGCGTCCAGGAGAGTTTGCCACAGGTGTATTACCAATCATTTTAAAATTATCAATGATTCTATCGATGGTGCCCCTCAATACAATACCTTAGCAACTATCACCTTGGATTTCAAGCCACTTTGATGAAGAGCAACATTGGTTGCACGCATATCTTTGGAAAGAACTATTTCTGGAATTGAAAAAGATTTAAACATTTATTTTTACAATCAAATATTATAATTAAACAACATCATTCATTTAACCCATATTTGTCATTATTTTACCCTTTTGATCGAATAGCAAAGATCCAGGGACTGAAACTCCCCTCCTATAGGAACAGGACCAGGCCGTGATTTTGGATTCAGGGAAGAAATAAACTGTTTGTTTCTTTTATCTTTGAATTTTTTACTTTGTAATAAACCTGCAATCATTTAATGATTACAATAATTATTCATATCACGAAAAATTTATAAACGAAGGAACAAAATAAAATATATATTAGTCTAAAAACCTTTGCATGACTTTAGATACTTTTAGTAGTCCAGCTAATTATGATAAACACTACGCTACTTTCTAAAAATCTATAGTGTTTAGGCCAATTAAAGATAGGAATAAAACCCTCGATCAACAAAGGGATGACGACAAACTTGACTTTCTCGTGTCTGACTAAATAGATGAACCCATGGCTACCATTGCATTTTAAGGAAATCCGCAGATCAGCCTCTCAAACTCCTGGATCCAAAGAAAAAAACAATTCTAAACTATATTTTATGAAAATTAAATAGTAAAATAAAAAGAAAAGGTAACAGATGAAGTGAACACGCAGAGAGACACTTTGTTAGTTTGCTCCAAGTTATATTATATCATTTATAGGGTGCTTTGGTGGCAGGTAAGGTTGGTAGCGTTAGGTTGCGGTGGCTTAATATGGATACGCCACCAGTTATGGGGGTCAACCATCCAAGTACTAACCCGACCCTATGTTGTTTAACAGTGACGATCTCATACAGGGCGACACGGCAACCTGGCTCTCACCTGAGGCTGCCTCCAATTGTTCGAGGAAAGATAATACTCTCCCTCGGCTTGAGGTTAAGTATGCTGGTTCAGAGGATCGGTGTGGATTACCCGTAGAAAAGGAAATCCCAAACGGCGGATATTCGGACTCTTTATTTAGGGGTAGAACTCGGGTTGCTTTCGGAATAAGATGAATTCTAAACAGGCGTGTCGTGTATTCAGGTGAGCCTAATCTTTTTGGGGGTTGGTAATTAAATTGTCCACGATTCTAAATGCAACTGTGACTAGTGGTGAAAGTACTCGTAATTGCCCGTGACTCTGATTAATTGGATTACTGTCAGACTGTGCATCTCGATCTGATCTGATGTGTATAGAAAGGACAAAGAGGGATCACTGTGTAACACAGGCAAACAGGCAGTCGTAGAGTAGAATGGTGCGGAAATAACTTGAGAAGGGATACGAAAAGTTGATAGGTCGGTGGCTAGACACCGATGCGTGGTGTGGTTGGGTCGGTATCGTGAGGTAGTGCGAGAGGATCCTTCTGGTGCAGAGAGGTAACCGTATTGTTGGCGAGTTTCCAACGGAGTCCCTCGTGCCACGCTTTATCAAAGGCCTTCTCCTCGTCCTTGTTGATGGGGAGTGTCTTTTGATGTACCTGGCCTTTTATCTGTATTCTGTCATCAACGATGGTCACAGCCGCCTGAGTGGACCGGCCCCTCCTGAACCCATATTGGTGGGGAGAGAACTAGTCCCTCTCTTCCAGGTAGTCCCGTAGGCGGCAGTTGATCATGTTTCCAAGTATTTTACCTAGATGCTTTAATAGAGAAATAGGCCTATAATTGTTTAGGTGTTTGCGGTTTTTATTCGTTTTGTGTAGAAGTATGTTGTGAGAGACTTTGAATATTTTGGGGAAGTGGCCTGAGGCTAGTAAGGCGTTGAATAGGTGTGTAAGTGTGGGGTATATGTTTGCGGGGAGGTTGTGTATTAGTGTGGCTAGTAGCCCGGAGGGGCAGGGGGCACATTTTGGTGTTGTTTTAATGCAGTGTTTTGTTTCCTCGACGGTGGTGGGAGTGGTCAGTGTAGATGTGTAGTCGAGCAGCTCCATTCGTATCAGGGGGCGGGCCTTAGCTCGTGAGCGTGGGCCCGACACCACTACTGGACTTCCTGGAAGTGCTCTCGCGCGTGTGGTTTAAGTTGGTTGTGTGTATATACTGTGTCCCAGTGGGACCTAAATGCGTTGAGGATGACGTTGGTGTCTGTGAGTGTTTGGTTGTTTACTTGGATTTGATGGGTTTGGGTGGATCAGTGCCTAGCAACCTTTTTACGTGCCGCCATAAGAAGGAGGAGTTAGTGCAAGGGATGTCGTCCGCGATGCAGACGACCTCTCGCCACTGCCGGTTCCTATCTAGTTGCTCGCACTGTAAGATGCGGGCACGTAGATGATTGATGTTGTGGTTGTGGTCCTCTAGTGTAGTGGCTGTTGTACTGTGTGATGAGTCTCTGAGTATGTATAGAATATGTGAAATGTTTATGCATGGGTAGGTTTTTGTAGTGTGTGTAGGTTTCGTGCTGTGGTTATAGTGTTTAAGATTGAGCACCAGTGGTCGTCTAACAGGTCTGGATCGGTGTGGTCCAGGTCGATATTTTGTTGCGTGTTATCTCTTATGTCTCTTGAACTCTTCCCAGTTTGTGTTTTTGTAGTCGAAGAGAGTTGGTGTAGGTATGAGTATGGGAGATGTGGATATGATCAGGCATATCGGTATGTGGTCATGGAGTATGTGGGGACCCGGTGAGATGTGCGTGTAGAAGCGTGTAGCGTGGTCGTTGTGGAAGACCACGTCCGGAGACGTGGTTCCTCCGCGAGGACCGAAGAATGTGGGGAAGGCGGGCCGGTGTGCTCGCAGCGATAGCGCAGCAGGGCACCGGCCAGGTACCTTCCTTCATCATTCGTAGTGTTAGAAATGAGTGTTGAGTGAAAGGCGTTCAGGTGCCCCGCAAACAAGATAGGGAGGTTGTGGTTTGATAGAGCCCGGAGTGGGACTTCTATGTTTAATTGTATGAGTGGTGGTCTGTAGGGTTTTGCCACTAAGATGGGGCCAAGGCTTGTCTGTACCTTGCAGGCTAGAAAAGAGTCATCTTGTGTTTAAATGAGGGATTTGTCTATAGAGCGCTTTATTAACATCGCTGATCCTAGGTGCGGCGCTTGTGGAGATAGATACGTGTGGTAACCTGCAATCCGGAGTCTGTTGTTTGGAGGAAGTAGGCTGGTCGAGTTCAAGAGTATTATGTCAGGTCTTTGTGTGTTTAGAACCCAGTTGGAAAGAGTATGGCGGAGTGCGCGTGAGGCTGATTTAGCGGGAACGTTCCCCTCTCTTTGGTTATTGCCCAGGAGGCGTTGGGAGCGAGTACCTTTACGCTTGGCGGCTGTGGTTTAGAGAGGTTGTCAGTGGTGTTCTTTGGTGGGCAGACCGTGGTGGAGGGGAGAGTGTGTTATGTAGAGGGAGGGTTAGAGATAGCGGTTGTGGAAGCAGGGCTGGAGAGAGTAGAGTCTAGGAGGGGGAGTTAGGAGCAGAGTTGGATGGAGTAGAGCTAGTAGATGGGGCGCTAGAGATAGTAGGGGAGGTGCAGATTATGAGACGGGGGGCGTCGGGAGAGAGAGGAGGTTGAGACGAAGGAGGAGGGGTGGAAGGGGGAGGATAAGGAACAGCTAAAGGGGGGATGGCTTTACGGGTGGTTGTGTGTGGGTGGGGGGCTTAGTGGAGGGTTTTGTTTAATACGGGGTGTTGTGGAGGGTGTGGTGCGCTTGGGGGAGGTGGAGGTTGTAGTGTTAGTGGGGGTGTGGTTGGAGGCTTTTAGAGGGGGGTGGGGACGGTAAGAGGAGGGTTAGTGGCAATAGGGGTAGAATGGAGGTTGCCGAAGGAGGAGTGCTGGTGGTAGGATGGAGTTTAGGTATAGAGAAGGAAGGCGTGGAAGCTGTGGAGGGATCAGAAGAGGGGGTTGGAAGAGAGGTGGGAGCAGTGGTCAGAGGGGCAGATAACGAGGGTGCAGTGGCGAGAGATGCAAGAACAGAAGGGCGGGAGGAGGCGGGAGCGTGGTGAGGGTGGGGGCGATGGGCCCAGGGGGAAAGGTGTTCGTGCCCACCGGGGTGGGAAGAAGTGCGGGTCTCCTGTGTGTATGCTCGTTGATTAGAGCGAACACCTTCTCGGGGAAGGTGATCTGCTCTAGAGCGTGCGAGGCGAATAGTGTATTTAGTATGTTTGTGTTTAGTCGGGGGTCACCCCTCGCCATGTCGTTTGCCACCGTTGAGAGCAAGGCAGCCAGGTGTAGCTTTGGGTGTGTGGTCTCGTTGGGTGTGTGTTGGGGGTAGGGGTGGGTGTGTAGTGTGGGGTATCGGTGAGGGTCCGAAGTAGTGGGGGTCTCTTGGTGTATGGTGCTTGGGTGGGAGTGGGTGTCGGAATATGTGGGTGAGTCTGGGTTGCTGCTTGAGTTGGGTGTGTCTTCGGTGGGGCAGGGAATGGTGCTGACACCGTTGCGCCGGCAGCAGCAGCGAATGTTCTTATAAGGGGAGGAGGGGTGGGGGCAGCGTGTGTGGTTGTGTTGATGGGTTGAGGTCACTATATAGCCACTACGGCGTCGGAGGGGGCCTTACTTAAGTAAGGGCATTTGGGGTTAACGGCGACATGGTCGCCGCCGCAGTTGGAGCAGAGGGATGTGGTGGATGTGCAGATGGTGTAGGGGTGCCCATTACACTGCACCTGGAGCATACCACGTCTGCTTGGCAGTTGCGTGTTGGGTGTCCGGTTTTGTAACACCGGTGGCACTGTGTGTGCCTTATGTTCACTTGTGACTCAATGTTGTGTGGGTACGTTAGGGTGCCGCAGAGCTTAATACCTTGGTCTAGCAGCAGTGTTTTATTCTGTTCGTCGCACAGTGTGATCACTGCCCATTGTTTTGTGCAGTTGTAATATAGATCTCTGATGACCTCATCCCATACTTCTGTCTGATGTGTGTGCGGAGGTCATCAGTGTAGAAGGCCAACCATAGGGGGTTGGTCTTTGTGATGCGTATTTGGTGTTTTTTCCCTACACCGTCGGCAATTTTGTCTTGAGGTCTAGTGCGGCAAATGTGTCCGATGCGTGTTGGTGAAACTTGACTCCTCTGCGTGGAAGACGAGTTTACGGCCTGTGTCTGTCTTTATTATGTTCGTGATGGGGGTGTCGTGTGTAGCGACTAAGTTGAGAAGTATGAGTTCATTGTTGGTGGTGGGTCTTTTGTCTGTTGTGTGTAGGGATGTAAGATAGGATGTGTTATATGCCATTTTCGCTTTTTCTTTTCTACTTTGTATGGGGGTACCCCCGCCCCGCCGATAACGACCCCATGAAAATGACTCGGATGTGGTAATGATTGATGAACGAGTATGGACCTGGTTGGGCTCCTCAGAGGGCGTGAAAACATGGCTGAATTAATGATGACTCTGAAGCCAGAATCAACTGACTTCAGGCGGGGTGCCGCCCGCTCTATTGGGTTTTTGGTATTTCTCAGTTACGTCCGACATCTGATAGAGAGAGTAGAGTCTCCCTCTGTGGCCTTGGACGGTACCGCAGGGTAAGGTGTTAATCCTCCCCGCGTTGGTAACTGAGTCCCAATCCAGGTTTACTCCTTCCTTTGGGTTCCGCATCGGGCTAAGCCTTTGACGTCCTTTCCCCAAAGTTTGTAATTATGCCCTTTCTAAGTAGAACGGCACAGTTGCAACGGAGCTCTATGTGTACAGTCACTTCACAGAGCCAAGTCACGGCCGTGCAGAGATGTGGTGGTTTTAGCACGTCATACCACTATGACGTGCCAGGGAAATAAAGGTATTTTTATTCAGGGAGGTGGGGGAGCAAGGGAAGCTTGCTGAATCTCGTAGATGGCTGTGGAGATTATACCGTCCACGGTATGTCTTGTAGAAAAATCACTGTTCTCAGTGAGAGGCGTCGATGAAATCTACTCTTGGCTTTGCCTCCTGTATCTGTGAGATAGCAGGGAATCGAAGAGAAATCGTCGGAAGAGCAGAGTCCTGTGTGTGCCTCAAGATCAAGATCAAGATATATTAAAGCGATAAATATACAATGAGTTTTTCCATTTTACAAATATCAAAATTGAAAATAAATACATATATATAAAACGAAAGAATAGATAGGTATAGTGGTGAAGTTATATTTTTTTATGAAAATTCAGCGGGAAGAGTAACTATGAGTAGAAAAACAGATTCTCCCGGAATCAACGGGGAGGTCATCGTATTAGTACTATATATTGCTTTGATAAAATACATGAAATGTTTTTAATTTTTAGTTATATAAACTTAGTATAAATTTTTAGGAATAATTTTTCAAAGTAAAATTTTGATATTGTCACATTACATTCATAAGATATTTAATGTATGATTTTAGTTTTTTTCTCATAAAAATTTTTGAAGTAATTTTTTTATATAATCACATTATATTCCATTTATTTTAGCACTTACAATTTTAATTGAGTTGTTCTTTTAGTCATATTTAGATATATTATTTGTTCTGGTTTTATTATTTCCTCTAGTTTCGTTCAACACTTTATTTTGATAGCATTTTATGTTATTATTATTAACACACTTGAGTTAAATTATTATCTTATCTGTTAACTAGTTGTACTGATATTTTTATTCTCATAGTTCACTTATTATTATGGTAATTATTTGTTAACTGGCTTATGTTTAGTTTTCGCGTTATAGATTAATTATAATGGTTTGTTTTAATCTAGTCCCTTTTAGCTTATTCATAAATTTATTTTTCTATATTTTACACTTTTAGACCATTTTAATTATTATTTACTCGATTCATTCACTTTTCGCACTTTAGCTTGCTTATTCTAGACAATTTAATTTGTTCAATTATTCGCACTTTTGATAACTTCTTTTAATCACTTTGAAAAAGTTCATGTATTTATTTATTCACTTATTGCTAACACTTGTTGATTTATTTGAAGTTAAATAATACTCCGAAGTCTTGTGGCCATTTTCCATTTCCTTAAAGGTAGACAAATCGACGGTGTGTACGCACGAGTCCAGGATGTAAATCGCGCGCTCCATCAATAGTCCACCTATTTCTTTCGGGGACAATGGTCCCCTGTAAGTCCATTCGTATTTGCCTTTGATGATTCCGTCAAGCAGTTTTTCATTGTGTCCCTTAGGGGGTCGACATTGGAGAGGACCATAGACTATAAGGTCCACGTCCTTGGCGTCGAAGAAGCAGCCCCGCAGAAGGATATCCCTTTTCTCCGTGAGGGGAACTCCCGGATACTTTAGGATCTCCTCTTCGTCTGAGCTTTCTTGTGATTGGCTTGTTTCCTCTTTTTTCTTTGCTTCTTGTTCCACTTCTCTTTTCTTTTTCCGTTTTTGTTTTTTTTCTTTTTCATGAACTTTTTCTTGTTTCCATCGTTTTCCAAGTCTTCTTCCGTTGTTACTTCTTCCTCCGAGTTTTTTTTTTTTTGGTGTCGATTTACAACTTCTTTTTCAGTGCTCTTTTGCTGGGGCTCGTCGAGGAATTGTATCCTTAACACTTCCTGCGTTGCGGGGTTGGGCGGGAACCATAGCTTTTTCTGAAAGCCGTTCTTTTGAAGGAGGTGATTTAACTCCTCTGCAAAGGAGCTGTGGTTAGCCAGATTCGCCAAGTGAGCAAAGATGAAAATGGTCATAATTTCCTTGGACTCACCCGGCATTTCCAGTTTTGGGGTAGAGTTTACTGTGCCATTGATCTTGGTTGTTGCCACTGCCCAAGATGTTATATACGGTGTCACACACTGTGGGCATGGCTTACCACTGGCTAATAATGTCGTTTGGGCGGCGCCTCCTCCACTATGTGTTAATTTGTGTATCTACGAAGATAGAGATTCATTTTATCTCGAATTCCAAAAAAAATACGACTTTGCGCTTCGCGGTTTCTCGATAGCAAATAATGTCCGCTACTATCGTGTCGTCGGCTCTGCGCCGGCTACCAAGTTTGTTTGAAGAGCTGACCTTTAACCGTGACGACTATGGGAATCGCTTTACTTCGTTTTACAATGTATGTGTGTGCACATGTTTGCTAACGTGTGGACATCTCGAATTCATTCTTCTCGCCTTAGGCCTTTACAAGCAAAATGTATATATTATTATTTACATAAACTATCGTTATAGGTTTTTTGTTACAAAAGCTATACATTATTATTTTACAGAGGTGTTGCATATTATTTACACAAAGAGTTATTATTATTTATGAAGACAGCTATACATAATTTAGATTATTTGCATGTGCATAGTTGTGAGCGTGCCTGTTACAAGTCTTCATAGAATTCACATCATACTAGTAAGTAGTATTGTAGGTGAAGGGTCGACTGTACACAAACTAGGCTTCTGTGCACACAAACTCGGCCTCATATGTGTGTATCCAGATACGTACACACGCACATGGACTTGCACCCAAGTCTTCTCTCCCCTGCCCCTCCCCTAGGGTTGGTAGGATTGGTCACTACCAGCCTTGGTGACATGCAGGTGTCCCCTCCCCCTCCCCCAAATACTTTGGTGAGTGACCTTTTTCGAAGGGTTCAGAGTCTACACACACACACACACTTGAAAGCGTTTTGAATTTTCAGGATTTTTCTTGTATTAACATAACCGTGGAGTTGCCATTTAACCTTTTACAATTCTTTGATTATTCCGTCTAGTTGCCATCTTTTAAATCATTTGTCGTTAAACCTCTTTGTGGGCCACACGTTCTAAGATGATCCTCCATCTACACCGTACCGCACCTAGACTTAGTAAATATTTTTCAACTGAAGATGTGTGTGTATCGGATTATCAATTTAGCCTAGACTATTCGTCTACGGGTGATTTCTTCGATCATCTTCGGCGACTTATTCATGAACACCCAATTGATTGAATTTCTCTATAGTGGGTCAGTCCAACGACCTTTCAACTATAATAACGGAAAAGAAGTGATTGAAAATCTCCAGTTTATGGATTTAGAAGACTTAATCATCAGTGAAAAATTAAAAAACGAGCTTATGGAACAGTTTTTCTTTGTTGGAGGTCTATCCGATCGTCACAATACATGGGAGGATAGATTTTTCTGCATATTGCATTCTAACATTGTGAATGATAGGGAGAAGTAGTGAACATCGCTATATTTGACATAAAACACTTGTTATTTTGATTTCTCTCATGGTATTCCCGTCAACTCACCGATACGATGAAAACTAAGATTGAAGAGGCAAGGAAGAAAGAATTTTCCTTCTCACAAGGTCAAGAGAATGTGATGACTTATTTTTAGACAAAATAAAACATTGGTAGCATAATGCGTATTATTTCATCTTTATTTTATTCATATAAATCAGAGAATACTATTAATAATTGAAAAATATATATACACATAAAGAAAGAGCTAATAATAGCAGGTATTTAATGGACTTTTTTCAAAACTCTTGTAAGATCCCTTTGAAACCAAAAGGTATTGTTCGGTAACTCCCTGAGAGCTTAACACGTTTCCGAAACGTCTTTCTCAAAACCTTTTTTCCTCTCATCTCTTTCACTCCACCGTGTTCCTCGGCTCTGAAGCCGATAAATGGTCCAAGGATATGACTATCATCATTCTCTCTATCATCATCGGCTCCAACTATACGTTTCATAGTATCGTAAATTATTTTTTCTTTGGTGTGAGTGTTAATGGTTAATCCTTTAGCACGAAGTATATACTTCACCTTATTCAGCGTTTGGATACGTACCGAATAGGATTTGGGACCCGTAGAGCAGAATGAATCCCCATACGCATCAGCACCGTACACGTCCTTGATCTCATTGGTGTGATCACCTAAGAATTCTCCGAGTTGAGGTTGTGGATCATCTTTCCTAGCAATGAAGATTGCACTGTCTGTGTTACAGTACAACAACCTTTCACCCAACGAGTCGAAGAGGCCATAGAGCTTGATTCGAGCATAGGCGGTTGTGAATGCTGCAATTGGAAGACTCGTTACGTGGGAGTCAACTTCTATATGTTCAGCATTCTCCACTTTCGCATTGTATGCATTGCCAACTACATCCAACGAGTTCACAATGAAGTCGTCCTTTTTTTATCAGGTCAATTACATCATGGTCAGAACCACAGATGACCGTTTGCATTCCGCGAGTCCTCTCAGCGAATTTTCCCCAGAGACTGTAAAAGAAATAAATATGATCAGGGTCAATGGGCTGATTTTTTATTTATTATTATAGTAGTATTATCGACTTTAAGTTTAGAAATTATCGACTTTATATCAGTTGTACAATGTCTTAACATTTCTAAATCACATCTTGAAAGTAATATATCAACACAGAAAAAAAAATCTAATCGCAGGAAGAAATCCTTACCTATTTAGGCAGAGCTTCGCTCTAAAACGCTTTCCAGGATTCCTTTAGATGAGTTTTATTTGGATGTTTATCCCCTCAACATGATTCAGCCTCTTCACGTACTCTATTTTTTTATTCTCACCAACTACTCCTCGTGGGAAGCCTGAATGTTCTATTTTTTCTTCTAGAAAAGTTTTTATATACTCTGCGAACAAACCATCTCTCTTTTCACACTCCCAAAACTCGTAGATTTTCTTGATCTTATACATTTTTTCCAGTGCAAGTTTCAATTCAGGGGTTGTGGAGACGCCGGAAATCATGCGTTGCTTTTCAGAGTGATTTAATTCGTGCGAGTTTTGCTGGGCGCATGTGGTGCAGAGTGTGAAAGTAAGTCTACCATTACCATCTACGGATTGAGAGAGAACTGGAATATACAGACCATTAGGAGGAAGAACATCAACTTTGACGATACCGAAATATGCCTCATTCACAACCTGAGTGAATTCTTGAATAGACGGAATTTCTCGCACAGATACGCAACGTCTAGGTGATCCTACGAGATAGGGATTGGTTTTCATACAGTACGGATATAAGGAGCAAAAGTCGACATAATGGATTTTCGCACCTTCAGCTGGTGGGTAGTATAATATAAATGGATTACATCTGCCACTAAAAAGTGCACTCCCTACATCCAATACACCATTGATTACATCGGCAGATATTCTATTAACCGCCTCACGGCGCCCTGGAATGGTTTGCATCATGGTTTCAAATTCACACTCCCAGAGAATAATAACCTTGTATATACTACTAAGAATTCGATCACTCTCTACTGTCTGATAATATCGGTCCAACGACCTACGTCCACCAATGGAAACATCCTGTTTTAGATCACAGTTTTCTTTCTGGCACCCATGGTAATAACATTCATGAAAGAGAAACACAGTTCCTCCTCCTGATGGTGAAAACCCATCAGGAAAAAATACTCTTCCACCAACAGAAAGGCTTCCCTCACCACCGTTTCTTGCATGAAACATCGGGATTCCTCTAACATGTTCTTCAAACATAAGCCAACGTATAGCATTATATGAAAAAGCCTTGGATTTTTTCCTGTCGATAATGCAATAGAATTTTCTGGTAAGAAGACATCTTTATAAACCTTGTAACACAATGAGGCTATTGTGATACAAGACTGCATAGGATCAATGTTAAATCTTCTTATGAACGAACATCTAAACTTCTCAAAACACGGACGAAGGATAGAAACATCTTGAATGCAATACTTAATACATTCTGTACAAATATTATATACTTCTTTCTGAAAATTAAAATAAAAATTACTGTCAAAGTGTAATTTTTCTTCGCTGTTGATTTTTTCATAGTTAAAATACTTTTTTTCAGGAACGGGTCCAGTATAATTTAAAGTTTCTTCTGGAAGAAAATCGTAAGGAAAATAACCTTTCATTTCTGGGATTCCCATTGTTTCGGGCAGTTTTTTCAGCGAAAAATGTATAAATAGGAGTGTGTCCTTAAAAATTATGTCCTGACCGAGCTCTATCTTAAAAATCTTTCGTCCCCGCTTCATTGGATGTGAACTAAAGAGATTAGGATTAAAATGTTGAAGCAGTTCGTCATAGATAAATTGGGCATCGAATTTGGCATTGTTATGAGTCATCACGAATGTTTTCACATTTTCTCTCGATCCTTTTATTCGTATTAGCTCTTCTATAAAGGGTTTACAAGGGGAGTTTTCACCATCTCTTTGAAAAATGTTTGTTCGTGTACCACAGTTGTTACATTTGTCATATTTTTCATTCTCATTATCAGAACAAAGTTCGCAGATTATTCGCATAACCAATATATAAGTAAACATTATAAATGATCCCACTTCTTTATAGGCTTCAATATTGCGGCATTCCATTTCTTAACCATCGACTTCTTCGATCTTTTCATCCAGCACGTATGCTCTGCTCCACCCGCTTTATAGTATGTATAACATTTAGAGCAGAACAACTTCTCACACTCGTGCCGTCTCATTCCGTTTTCACCCTACATGATTATATGGTTACATCTAAGACACATGCTAATCTTCACACAAGTATGAAGCTTTTTGTGCGTAACAAAACATGATTAGCTGTAGAATGAGCGATTACACTTATTACATAAAATCCCTTGAATTCTTTCTCCATCACAATGCCCAAGACATTGACCTCATACCCCTTCACAATCTTTTAGATGGACTTTTACGTTGTCATGGAACGTATAGAAGGAAAAACACATACCGTGAATAAAGGAAGTTTCTTGTTTTTAACATATGCATCACTAATGTGGCGAATTGGATAGTACGTTTCACCTTCAAGACCAATGAATAGGAGTGGGGCTGTTTTTTTCAGTATAAGTTGGTCGATGGAGTAATTTAAATTTACGTTCATCGCCTGTAGCCGTAAATATGAGGATCCTGCATCTTGGCTCTCGTTCTAATAAGGAGAATTTATCTACAGTGACAAGCTCTTCGTACCCGAGCATTCTCCTTCATTTCTTTCGCGAGGACTGAAGAAACAAATGCTCAGCCTTTAGAATTTATATTATGTCAATCAAATCTGGCATTGAAAGGTATTACAGCATGCCCTGCAGGAATCCTGTAAACACGAAATGTGAGATTGAAGGTACTAAACTCGATTGTGTCCGCAGATTGGAATTCTGTCTCGAATCGTCTCATTATATAACCGAATAGTGTCTACTCACGTAGTTGAACGAATGGAATGTGTAAATGTATTGTATCACCGGATACATCCATAATTTGAAAACTTATATTTATACGACAATCACCATCTCGAATCCATTGAAGATTTAATATACGCCGTGAAAGCTCACGCACTACTCTACCAAGATTAGTTTTTTCTGGATTCTCCAAGATTACATGGTATATAATAATCAGATTTCCATATCTGTTTTCTCGTATTGGCGTAATTTTTGCACAAGAACGATTTTCTTTCTTCTGTTCGTTTGATAATCTAAATAGGGGGAAAAAAATGATGTATATATTTATCTGAAAGAAGTTTACGTATTCATTATACAGAAGGAAAGCATGAGTGACAAATACGTACTCGAACTCTACACCGACGACACCTTCGCTCGATGAGATGTTGGATAAAACGGAGTGGGTTGGATCCTTTTGGTGGATCTTTTGCTTTTTTGCAGGGGGAGTAAACATCTTTTCCGATTTTGAGGATCTATAAAGAAAGAAAACATTTTGTATATAGTTATCTGAAAGATGTTGGCTCATTCATTATACAAAAGGAAAGCATGAGTGAAGGAGGTATGGGAATTATTTTTTTAGAGAGAGGCTTTTTTATAGTTATCCGAAAGAAGCTGTATCATTCATTGTACATAAAAAAGTATGGTTGAAGGAAGTGTCAAAAAGTTCAAATTTGTATCTCCATGTACTTTATCGATAATTGGGCCAACGTCTAGCGAAAAAACTCCCTTCTTATACGTATACTCCGGAGTAGAGATAAGATGTTTACTCAGCGTTTTGATAGAATCATCTGGTGTTATACTGTGTGGCAGAAAGATTATGAAGAATTTAAAAACGAAGTGATGTTTCATGAAGGGGTGTACGATGTTTCATCTCTAGATGGAAAAAATCATACACTCCATATTTTAGATGACTTATTGCAGAAGAGAGATGCAAATATATCAGAGATATTTGCAGTAACCTCCCACCATAAGAATATCTCCATATTCCTAGTGGCTCAAAATCTAATTTATAAAAATCCTTATATGCGTGATATAGCCTTAAATTGTCACAATTTAGTTTTATTTAACCAGAGGAGAGACATCTCCTAGATAAATATATTTGCTGTACAAATAATGCCTGGTGAACGTAAGAGCCTCATGAAGATATATAAAGAATCACTCTCAAAACCTTATGGCTACTTGCTCTGCGACTTCAGTCCGAGAAACACTGTACGATTTACCTTATGGACGGGTATATTTCCAAACGAAATCGAAAATGTATATCTTTTAGAATGAACCATAAAATGAAAAGATACGTGTATCTCTTCCATGCGTTCCCTACACTTTCTAAAAAAAGATGAAAAAATCAATCATAGAAAGCATGGATAGTGATTTTGTCAAATGTGTATGTGAAATGTGTCTTAATCTAATAAAAGGTAATGTTCCGATGACAGCATCACAGAAACAAAATATATTACGATTCAAACGGTTGATACGTATGTTAGCTCGGAAGCCAGGTCATATACGTCTAAAGAAAAAAATAATAAATCAGCGTGGAGGATCGTTTCTACCAATCTTATTCTCTGGTCTAACATCTCTTCTCTTCAACCTTCTAAGATGGAAAAAAATATTGTTTATCCCGAAAGAGAGAGAGAGACAGCTAGCCTCAAACTTAATACCATCTCAAGAAAGACTTTTATCTTTGGACAGAGAATTGACTACTATACTCAATAATTCACACATACCACCAGATATATATTATACTTTATCAGAACACGTTGAAACATTATTTAAAATAGTATTATAAGGTTGTAAACTTACCTCCCGCAAATTTCAACCAGAATGATAGGGATCAAATAAACGAATATGCAGATGAAGTACTAGGAACACTGGAGCCTAATGTTCGTGAAAGGAGTAGATTAATTTATCAGACATTAAAAAATACAGAAGGATTCAGTTGGGATAATAATGGGGTGATTACAATGGACGGTAAAAGACTCCCACAATCTAACATTATCGACCTCCTTAATGATTTAACTAGAACGTGGAAAAGACCACCACCCCTCTTCTGGGAAGAAGTAAGAGCAAAGTTAATATCTTCCAATTTCCCGAAATTTATTATAAAAAATTTACAACGCCGGAAAGAATTAGAAAATATTACTCGTGCATTAACTTCTTCCACTTCAACCTCAAGGGTTTGCGCAAACACACGTCGTATTTCTCACTATCGCCAATAACCCAAAATAGGCCACTGGTTGTATTATTAATCAATTTCACTGATGGAAATGGCAACTAGACGGTCCAATCGAATAATTGTAAAAGGTTAAGTGGCAACTCCACTGTTATGTTAATACAAGAAAAAAACTGAAAATTCAAACCGCGTTAGAGAAACCCTATCATAATGGCTTTTGTCTCACTGCCTGTCCAAATTCACACGAATACTCACGCGTAAGAAGCTATGTCTCGATTCCAGGTGAAGCAAATTATACAACAAGAATATAAAATTAATATATTCAGCCTTTTGAAGATTACTAGAACAAAATTCGGTTATGTTAGAGTGATCTATGAAAATACCTATGGAAAAACCCGCTATAACAATAAACTATTCCTTAGTGAGGATGAGTTTCAGCTTGTGTTTGCTGCAATACACAGGTTAAAAAAGGAAAATTTCCCCTATGTTGATCGTTTGGTGAAGGACTAGGGTGTAAAGCAGTTAAAGTGTGTGGTGGAGGCCAACCCTAACAGTCTATTTCCAAGTATCCATTTCGGTATTTACTGGAAAAGGGATGAAGAGTTCATTCCTATGAGTATGAAGTCAACACTTTTATAAAACTTGAAGACAAGTTTCATCAAAGTTTTCGTCAAATGAAATGCTTACAGAATGCGGTTGATGTCTGTTATCTTACATTCAACGATGGACTTGATGAATGGCAAAAACTTAAACCCACCATCACAGAAGTTGAGTATATAAAAAATATCTCGTTTGATGAGTTCCACTGTTTTCTCAACAAGAGGGGGAACAGTATCGAACTTTTGAAAGAATTTGTCCTCAGGGATCTTTACGACTACGTCACTATTACGTGTAAAGAAAATTTAATAGAATATCTATTTATCAACCATGAAAGTCCAGAGGGTGGAGTGTCACCAGCCTGCGTCATGAAGACTTGCAAGAAGAAAGTTTAAGTTTACCCAAGATAGAAATAATATTTTATCAGAGCACAATTCTTTAACAAATATGTTTATCCAAATACTGGATCATATAAAAAAAACTTCTGATATTAATTTGTAAAAATATAAGGTTGGATTAAAAATAAACATTGATCATTTTTACCTGTTACATATCGAATACCGATTTCCCGATACGATTAATCCAGCTGTTTTGATTCACAAAATCAGTAAATGTGTACAAAGTAATAAGGTTGCAAACATCCATGAAATTCTAATTGAAATTATGTATTTTAATCTAGATGTGAAATAAAATTAGATTTTAAGATAAGATGTCTTTTCATTGAATAGTTATATAAGAGTGTAAGCTAGTCAGATATTCAGTTAGAAATGAACCGTCGATTGTTACGCTTATATACATCCCCGAGTCTACCAACATCTTTTGGTGGGGTAGATCGACTATACCAATCTGTACAAAAAAATCGCCAAAAGATCTGATGTGGAATGCTTTCTCTCGGGTTTGGATAGCTATACATTACATAAACCCGTTCGAAAAAGATTCAAGACCAAACACGTAAAAGCGCAAGGCTATAACGAGATCTGGCAACTAGATTTAACTGTGATGTTTTGACATCACAGTTAAATCTAGTTTTAATTATGGTGTACGATACATACTCTTTGTAATTGACGTATATTCTAGATATCTCTGGTTAATTCCTTTAAAGCAGAAGACGCACCAGGTAGTGTCAAATGCTGTAAGAAATCCGAGATCATGTTACATTTACTCTAACCTTGTAGACTATCAGTTAATAGGCGGGACACAGTCGAGACTGATGAGAATTATTCATCTTCCTTTCAATGATGGTTCATTCAGTATAACTTTTGAGAATCCACACTATCTGAATCTAAGCTCTGGGGACTTGAGATCAATTTATATTTATATAAGAATGGTCAAAGGGGAAAGATTTCTATTTTTTGCTGGTCATTTGATCATAAAACTACACATTAAGAGTAAACATTAAACGATAGTTAAAAATGTTGAATGGACCACGCGTGTTTAAAAGGTTAAGAGCCCAGAAGGAACATGGTCTTGGATCCCTCTTCTCTTCCCTATTCAGAAATGCAGCACCATATATAAATAGTGGTGCTCGTTATCTAGGAAAGAAGGCTATTTCAGCCGGTTTCGATACTGTTCAGGATTTTGTTCATGGAAAGAGTGCGAAACAAGCTCTGAGAGACCAGCTGGAAAGAGTATAAAATAATATCACTAAAGATACTAAACAGTATATAAGAAGAATATTAAAATCTGAGAGGGATAATGAGAGGAAATCAGAAAAACTAGATGTAATAAATAAGCGAAAATAGATGAATCAGAAGTTGAAGAATAGAAGAAAGTTGAAAATAGATGATGATGATGAGGTTGGGGATGTTTTTTCTCATAATATAAACCATCAGACATTTCATAGATGTTCTCATTAAGATATCAACGGCTGTAAATCTTACACGTCTAAATGAATGCTCTTCACTCAACAAGTGATATCTGTTCATAGACAGAACTCGATTTTTTTACTGTTCCTACAACCCAAACTTCAATCGTTGAAAGCAATAATCAGTCTTACTCTTCCCTCAGCAATATCTCTTCCGACCTCACACCAGTTAAATATTATGTATCTGGTAACGGACAGTATTATGTAGACCCTAGTGAGGTTTATCTTTATATTATAGCAAGAATTGTGAAGTCAAACGGAAGCCAACTTCTAGATGGAAAGAATGTTTTTCCGGAAAATAATATAAAAAAACTAATGGATGTATATGGAAAACTACACGCTGATTTCTTCTCACAACATAAGCTGTTAATTAATGGAGTCTCAGTAAAGATAAAGTTATTCAGAGCACCACATTCATCTACACTATTTAGAAGCCAAACCGGTTTAGAAGCTAAAATCGAATTATTAGAGTTTTCTTTACATTAGAAAAGTCCGTCTTTCAGCATCAGCTTATCTAGAGATAGAAAATAGGTTGCTTAAATCAAACGCTAAGTACCCAATCACCCAAGTTCGCATGTGAAATTTACAATTGTGAGTGGAATTTTTTTTTTTTTAAGGGGCTATCTGGCGACTGCCTATTGTGAGTGAAATATCAATGAGGAGTGTGGATAATATCTTGATGGAACGAATAGCTACACGCATGGTTAAAGGAATGGTTGATCATTCTGCATTTTCTGGTAGTTTTGATGCATCACCGTTTGAATTTAAACCTTATAATGTGAATCGCATCACTATCTACATATATAAACGGGAATGAAATGGAAAGACCATTTGAATTAGACTATTCGGACGATACAGATCCAGTTGCTTCAAGGGCTTTTTACTCGTTATATAACGGTATAGGGTGTATTGGAGGTGGGCAGAGTATTGGACTTACGTATGGACAATTTATATAAAGTAAAAATATTTATTGTATTAACCTAAATCAGGACAAGAGTACTACTTGTCTTGGAGAATTCTCCAATCCTATACAACAGGGAACATTATCAGTACAGTTACAGTTTAAATCTCCATTAATAGAACCGGTTCCCCCTGTTATATATGCAGAGTTTCAGTCTGTTATTGAGATAGATAAAGTCTAGGAACGTATTAGTTTATTCTTAATAAAGTGAATGCAGTAGAAATAGAAGAACTATTGTATCGAGGTGAAACTACAAAACGAGTTTTTCATGGATGTTTTGCGAGAGACACTGATCTATGTTTACCTTTAATACTGCCAGCAGCCTATATAATTATCCTGATCAGCAGCCATAGACCTGGTTCTCATTGGATCGCTTTGTTTGTTAACAAAAAACGTTTGCATTATTTCGACAGCCTATCTCTAGGGTTCCAGAATGATGTTTATATTCGTAAAAACTTAGTAAAAATTAATAAAATTATTATCGTCAATCCATACAGAGTTCAAAGTTACTTTTCAAACACATGTGGCTTGTTTTGTGTCTATATCATTCAGCAGATGACAAACGGTAAATCATATCCATCTTTTATTGAGCAATTTAATTTATATAATGATCAAAGAAACGAAGAAATCGTTGTAAAGAATACTTTTACGAGGGGCGGTCAATAAGTTTTGCAATTCGGATATAAGGAAACGAGATAGGAGGAAAAGTGTTTTATTATATTTCAATATAACTACCCTTTACTTCAATGCACTTTTGCCACTTGTCCCTGAGGCTTCGAATTCCCGACAACCAGAAATCTCCCGACTGCTGTTCAATCCACTCCTGGACGGCGAGCTGGACATTTTCATCGTCCTCAAACCGGCGTCCACGCAGTGCAGCCTTGAGCTGGCGGAATAAAAATTAGTCGCTAGGGGCCAGATCTGGACTGTAAGGAGGTATGGTTGAGCTCCTCGAAACCGCACTCGCGCAGGGTAGCTTGTGCAACTCTGGCCTTGTGGACAGGGGCATTGTCGTGGAGGAGCAGGACACCGCGTGTCTACTTGCAGCGCCGCTTTTGACGGATGCACTTCTTCAACCCAGCCAGTTTCTCGGCGTAATATTGGCCTGTGATGGTCCTTCCACGAGGCACATAGTCCACCATCAACACTTCCTCAGAATACCAGAAGATGGTGGCCATGATCTTCCCGGCTGAGGGTTCGATCCGGAACTTGATGGGGGTCGGAGAGCCCCTGTGCTTCCAGGCCATGCTTTTGAGCTTGATCTCAGGATCCCAGTGATGGACCCACGTTTCATCACCTGTCACTATGCGTGACTCGAATCCCGCCGGGTCTTGGTTGTACAGGAGCAGCAGCTCCTCCGAACTTTGACGACGTCGAAGTCGATCATGGAGCGTGAGGTTTCTAGGGATCCAACGGGCAGAGACCTTGGTCATGGCCAAATTGTCGTGGATCATGTTGATAACACTTCCATGTGATATTCCAAGTTCTCGCTCGATTTCTTCGACCTTCACCCGTCGATTTTCGAGGATCATCCTCTCCACACGGGCCACATTGTCCTCGTTGGTCACGTCTGACGGGCTTCCTGGATGGGAGTCATCTTCAAGGGACTCATGACCATGGCGGAACTCCCTATTCAAGCGATCAATGGTTGCATAGGAAAGGGCAGTGTCGGTGTACACTGCAACCATGCGTTCATGGATCTCTTTTGCATTCTTGACTTCCTTGGTCAAAAATTTGATCACTGCGCGGTGCTCAACCTTCTTCATTGTTGAAAAATTTGTGACTGACGATCTTCGATCAGCTACTGCTTCTTAAATAGACGAAGCAGGAGCGTGCGGCTGCAGGTCATGACTTGTCATAACTTGTCCTAACTTCCCCACAAACAGCCATCGACCTTCCTCTCTTTTGCCTTATCGATTCGAAAACTTATTGACCACCCCTCGTAATAGAATGTAAAGAAAAAATTGATCATGTACACTCAATAAAATTAATTGTGTATCGAATTGACAAATTGTATATATATATATATTTATATATATATATATATATATATATATATATATATATATATATATATATATATATATATATATATATATATATATATATATATATTATGTAACCTGGGTAGTATAAATTAAATATTTATTTTCAATTTATTAATCTGGAGAAAATATACGCATATTTCTGTTTAAAAGTAAAATAAATCATTATATCAAGCTAGACTTTTTAAAAAAAACCATTTAAAAAAGGCACATAGTCCACCATCAACACTTCCTCAGAATACCAGAAGATGGTGGCCATGATCTTCCCGGCTGAGGGTTCGATCCGGAACTTGATGGGGGTCGGAGAGCCCCTGTGCTTCCAGGCCATGCTTTTGAGCTGGATCTCAGGATCCCAGTGATGGACCCACGTTTCATCACCTGTCACTATGCGTGACTCGAATCCCGCCGGGTCTTGGTTGTACAGGAGCAGCAGCTCCTCCGAACTTTGACGACGTCGAAGTCGATCATGGAGCGTGAGGTTTCTAGGGATCCAACGGGCAGAGACCTTGGTCATGGCCAAATTGTCGTGGATCATGTTGATAACACTTCCATGTGATATTCCAAGTTCTCGCTCGATTTCTTCGACCTTCACCCGTCGATTTTCAAGGATCATCCTCTCCACACGGGCCACATTGTCCTCGTTGGTCACGTCTGACGGGCTTCCTGGATGGGAGTCATCTTCAAGGGACTCATGACCATGGCGGAACTCCCTATTCAAGCGATCAATGGTTGCATAGGAAAGGGCGGTGTCGGTGTACACTGCAACCATGCGTTCATGGATCTCTTTTGCATTCTTGACTTCCTTGGTCAAAAATTTGATCACTGCGCGGTGCTCAACCTTCTTCATTGTTGAAAAATTTGTGACTGACGATCTTCGATCAGCTACTGCTTCTTAAATAGACGAAGCAGGAGCGTGCGGCTGCAGGTCATGACTTGTCATAACTTGTCCTAACTTCCCCACAAACAGCCATCGACCTTCCTCTCTTTTGCCTTATCGATTCGAAAACTTATTGACCACCCCTCGTAATAGAATGTAAAGAAAAAATTGATCATGTACACTCAATAAAATTAATTGTGTATCGAATTGACAAATTGTATATATATATATATTTATATATATATATATATATATATATTATGTAACCTGGGTAGTATAAATTAAATATTTATTTTCAATTTATTAATCTGGAGAAAATATACGCATATTTCTGTTTAAAAGTAAAATAAATCATTATATCAAGCTAGACTTTTTAAAAAAAACCATTTAAAAAAGAGAAGAAAATCACTTACTCTGTGAAAGGAGCTGTCAACTGACAAACGCTGAAATGTTCAAGAAAATCACAAATCTCCCCATTCATCTTCTGTGAGGTTTTTCATTTTCTTACACTTAGTTAAAAAAAAAAATGAAAATACCGTACGAGGGAAAAGCTTTTTCCCAACAAACTGTGATCTATAATAATTAAATGAAGGTTTAGAATGCCCTTTTATATCTTACAAATAAGGGGGAGTGGGGTAAGGGTTGGAAAATTATGATTGGTCGTTGATCCTGTTTAAACAAAAGATAACTATCTCTTTACTTCATTGTGACTTCTTTGAGAAAAAAAAACAAATATGTTTATTCAAGTCAAGAAAAATACTGAAAATTCAAAACGCTTCCAAGTGTGTGTGTATGTGTGTGTGTGTGTGTGTGTGTGTGTGTGTGTGTGTGTGTGTGTGGACTCTGAATTCTTTGAAAAGGTCACTGACCAAAGTATTGGGGGGAGGGGGAGGGAGGACACCTGCATGTCACAAAGGCCTTGTAGTGACCAATGCTAGGGGGGAGGAGGGGGGGGAGAGGAGCCTTGAGTGCGAGTCCATGTGCGTGTGTACGTATCTGGATACGCACATAGGAGCCCGAGTTTGTGTGCACTCGACCTACAATACTACTCATACTCATGTGTGAGGCCTCATTGTGAAACCTATTTCACCTTACACAGTGGCACTACACGTTTATATTTCCCCCAGGGCAATGGTTTAATTTCGTTCCCATTAATTCATTTATGTATCTATTGCATATATCTATATTTAAATCAATTCCAATATATCGTTTAATTGTGAAATTTAATAAGTTCTTCAAATATATTTAATTATTTCATGTAAGAAATCGAACACCAATTGTGACGTGACGTCACGTGATTATACCGACCATTCAGACGCTTTCTTAATCTCGGCGGCAGCCGAATCGTTCATAAACGAAAGTCTTGTGTTTCTCGACGCCAATTTGAAAAGGTGTATTGAAATCTCTACTGCTAAATTTGTTTTTGTATAAGTGTATTCTAGTTTCCATAAACGCAATTGTTAATTAAATTTGTTTTTTCTAATTACAGTTCCCTACATTTGTATATACAGTATCATTTATGATCTTACTATTAAAATCCCTTAATTACTACAATTCAGTCCTACACACAAAATTTCCAAATTAATTTTCTATCAATACCATATGTATTTTACTTTCAATTTATCATTTTAGCAATTTAATATTTATATTATTAATTAATTACTTCACTATTCTCGTCTGATTAATTCCCGCGGACAAATTAGTTATTTTATACTTTACCACGCATTATTAAAGTAGATATTATTATCAAAATTTATTGTGTATAATATTCCTAACCAAATGATATTTCCCGTACATTAATTAAATAAACTATTAGATTATATTCTTCATCTATATATTTACCATAGTTTTCAATAAATACATGTATAATTTATTATTTCGCCAATTCATTTTACAGATTCACAAATGAAATAAAAGCACTCGAAAGAAAGCATTTTAAAGTTGTTGTTTTTTTTATATCCTGGATACAAAATCTATACTTACAAAAAAATTACGGATTTATCTACCACAATCATAGGTTATTTGTCGGACATACAACGTGTTATAATCGCAGAAGAGATGATCAAACATGGCTTGGTATTTGCCACCCAACGATTTTTCCTACGTAAATACGGTCTGCAAAATACTATATATCCAAAAACGATTCGCAGGATTTTCGCAAAACGGACAAATTAAGGCTCAATCAAGAACATGCATTAAGGCAATAACTATGCTCTCTTAAACTTAACAACTATTCTACATACCAAAGTTTTCTAAAGTCTTGGAAAATCTGCTCCTGAACTTCTAAAGTTTTTTTTCTAAAGTATCAGGATCAGCATCAATATTTAATTCAGTTGGCTCCTTAAAAACTAAGCTAGAATTACAATTCAATTTCCAAATTGAATTAGGAGTAATAACTTCTAAATCATCTACATTATATCCATAAGTTAACGGTCTAGAGTTTATAGCATTTTGTACTTTAGAAAGTATAGTTAAGAATTCAAAAGAGGTCAATTTTTGACGACCTATTACTTTATAATGGCAACTCCTTAAGACCCTAATACGTCTTTTCCATGTGGCACCTACCCAAACTGAATACAATGGAATTATTATATGTTTAATATTATTTCTACCAAGCTCTTCATTGAACTCTTCAGAATTGAAAGTTTCCGATAAAATATCTCCACCCTTCTTAAAAGTTTTGGCATTATCGCTGTACAAATAAGAAGGGATGGTGTACAAGTTGCGAAAACCGTGAAAATGCAAGTCAGTATATTTAGAAGGTATAACATGCATTTTTATATTAAATTTTCAAGTTCATTATTAATTTCAGAATATGTTACGATATTTGCTCGAGGATTGAAATAAGACTTAATAGGATTCATGATTAAATTAAACAATGTACTTGTCTATCACTTTCTAAACCTATGTTATTTATTTTATAATATTCTTTTAACTGATGTTCAAGACAAAAATGTTCAACATTTCTAAATGGAATTATATTATCCTTTATCCAATAACAGCTTCAATTCATGCATTGACCCAATTTTAAAGAAGGAGAAAACTGAAGGATATCAATTCCTATCAAGGCATCCATAGTGAAAAATGAGAGATTTTGAGAAAAGTGAAAGGCTTCCTCCGCTAATTGGAACCCTTTCTTAGCTGAGTTATTAATGGTACTATCCATACCATTAACTTCAAAATTTAAATTTAAACGATTATGAATTTAAAAGGTCAGTATACTGTAATTTACTTCATGTAAGCTATCATAATTATCACAGAGTATTTTAGCTACTGTCAGAGAGAGAGAGAGAGAGTCACGCAGACGCAGAGGCCTAGGAAGTATCTTACAGAGAAGAAGACCTCTAATCGGCGTCTATGGGTAAACTTCCGGGGCGATAAGACGAGCTGAGACGAGCCAAACTAAATCCCGGGAAGAGGTAAGTGAGAAGGTGCGAAGTTCACGTCCGCCGCGCCCCTTAAGATGGAGTGAGACCCGCTTCCGTCGGCCAGCGAAATCGCTTCCGGCGACCCTGTATATAATTCCCAGTACAGGCATAAGAAAATCAGTATTCTCCAGTATTCGTTAGAATCAGCCAAGGATACGACGCGCAGATTCTCAAGCGATTCCAGTACCCCAAGGGCTAGCGGGCAAGAAACATTTATTCAGAATTAACGACTGTCAAGCAACGTGAAGACTCGTCCTTCTGCAATTACCAGTTCAGCTCCTTCTGGCGAGAATACTCCCTCGATCCAAACCCTCGAGGCTCACCACTGAAATTGTAAGACAAGTACGTTTTCTTTCTATTAACTTCGAGAAGTGGGACGATATTCCATCTCGAAGATTCACCCATGATATCCTCCTCCCGTTTTCTTTCGGTTAATCGTTTGTGCATGCTCGCGGCGCGTGCTGAAGCAGCCATTTAAATCAATTTTACTTTCCAATTAGTCTGGTGTATTTCTCATAGTGTCTCCTTTGTTGTTAAATTTTATAGTTTTTATAGATGTAAAGATTATTTTTGTTTCCCCTGTTTGATTCCCAGAACCACATAGCCATTTGACTGAAATCGGCCAGAGGTAGAATAAGCACTCGTATATAATTTCGTTGTAACCCACGCCAAAACGCATTTCCTAGCATCCAGTGGGGCAAGTGAAGGTCAGGGAGTTCATACCTGACCCACGATAATGTGACTTAATTATGTCAACCTGGTGTCTCTTTCTCAAGAAAATCTAAGCCATGATTTTTAAGCTCATATATAGAGGCCCTGACTTCATTTAAATGTATTCGAGATGGCTGAAAATTACTAGCTTCTAGTGTTTTTAGCAATTATCCTTTTAAATGTTTCATTAATAAGAAAATGAATATCTAAAATTTATCTTTAAGCAATTTAATATATACAGAGTAATTTTCATCATTTATGGACAAGTGACTAATAACTTTGAAACCATAGCCACGCAAATAGCTTTAAAGATATGCTTTAAAGTATAATTATGACGACTATCGATAACATCATTGAACTGATTCAAAAAGGTACCAATTGCAAACTTATCCTCTGTTAAACCTTCGTTGCCGCATTGAAGTGGGAGAGGCTTTGCATCATTTAAAGTCATTTTATTTAAAGCAGACAAAAACTGCTCAGTTGAATTTAAAGTAGAATTATCTAACTAATCAGTAGATGTTTCCTTATAGGATTCAAATACACTTAATTCAGAATTAACATTAAAGAGATAATCGACTTGACCATTAAGCTCATTTGGATAAAAATAAGAATCATATATTTGGAAATTATCTCTAACAAGAATTGTTGTAATTTCATTATTTATTTTTTTATATTGTGTAACAACTCTTCTATTCCTGTAAGATGAGCTTTATATAAAGAAATAGGCAAAATCTGATTTAAATGAGCTTCATTTAACTGTTTAAGCATCAAAGTAATTTTTCTTTTTGATACAGTTATAGGTATAATAAGTCCACCAATAACTTATTAGATTCTGTATACAATTTATCTTCTTCAGAAGACATAATTTAGTTTAATATAAACAAAATCACAAAATATATACAAATGAAATATGTAAGTCAATTCAACTCACTAATAGTTATTTAAAAAAAATAATTTAGAAAAAATTATATTAGAATTATTTTTAAATTCTTTAATAGTTAAAATATAATTGCTTACCTGTAAATTTGATTGAGAGACCTTCCAAATTATTTGGGGGATAAGGATGCTCTAAACATCCTCTATATATTTTTTTTACTCAATATATCAAGTAAAGATTCAAACAATTCTAATTAACCTAAGCTACTGACCTAACTAAAGCAACAATTACTATATTAATTAAAGATCCAACAACTCTAACTAAACTCAAGTGCCCTAAGTCAAGCCAATGGTCACTCCAAAATACACCCCAAAAAAGCAAATTTGAGAACAAAGTTCAAGAGCAAAATTTAAAGGCAAAATATTCAACAAAGCAAATCTAATAAGTGTTTCCAAAAAAGTCGACTCCAAAGGTAAAAACAAAAATAGGCAGTCGTACCAACTTAACCAAAAAAAGCTTAATTTACACAAAATTAATTAATGAAATTATTTCTAATATCAACAAAAGTTCAAAGTAATTTTAATAATTCTTTTAGGGAGGGCGGAGTGACAGGCTACATCCATCCTCCTGAAGGTGAAACCAACATGAGCATTCCAGCACAAAAAGCTTGGTGCAGTATTAATTTTCTCATCCTTCTTCCGCCTATCCTCGCCCTCCTAAATTTCAGCTATATTAATCAAAGGGTCTGTGCTGGCACCATGATAAATATGGTGGTAAAACTATAAATTGTACACAGCCTTGCAAACATTTCCACTCATTCTATTTTTATTCTCGATCAAATGCTCGCTCTTCTCACTTTCGTCCTTCTAGTAATCATGCTTCATTTGTTACTTCCATACTACCAACTAGATGGTGCTGGTATCAACAATATTATGGTGTATAAGCCGTAAAATGCATGCAACCTTGCCCATATTTACAACCAGTACCTCCTTCATCTAACTCTAATCAACCCTATTCCCCTCCAGAAAAACCAATGCAGTCTTCTCATTTTAATTCTAAGGCTCCAAATCTTTTAAATTCTTGAAATAATTTAAACTAAAAAGGCAATTGGTAAAAAGATCTACCTCATTTGTCTAATTTTCATTTCCTCAGGTTGGTCTATCTTTCCGTATTTGTTACTCACTTTCTGTTGCTTCTTACCTGGTTGACACTAGTGCTAAATGCAGTGCCATTCCGGCGCTTCACACAGATTAAGTTTGTTCCACTTCCTGCGGTTTAGTCCTTAAAGCCGCTAATTCTAAAGATATAAGGACCTATCGAAGACGCAATATTCCAGTTTCCTTCGTCATCCGTCTTGTTTTTTAATTCACTTTAATTGCTGCCGAGGTTGATTGTCTAATATTAGATCTGGATTTTTTTCCCTATGACCTCTTGGTTGACTCTAGCAATCGCAAGTTTATAGATCGTAAAACCTCTCTAACTGTCTCTGGTTCTTTTTTCCTTCAAAATTTCTCTACTTTCTGCACCGAGACCTAATTCCAGCGCCTACTTCAAGAGTTACCTGATTGTCTTATTGATGGATGCTAACTTTCCCTTTTTTCAACGTCCCATTGGGCCTTTCCATTTCACGTTCTACCGAAGTATTCACCCGGTGAATTTTGCATTATGTGGAATTACAGAGTGTAAACGCACACACTATACCCGATAGATACCCATGGCCGTACCTCTCGGATTTTAACTCTGCTCTTTTCGGTTGTTCTATCTTTTCTCGACTTAATCTGGTTCCTGCTTTTTAACCAGATCCCTATTCACGCTGATTACATCCAAAAGACAGATACCAACACTCTTTGTGTGTCCTTTGAAATACTTATTGTTTAGGTAATAGTGGTCAGACGTTCCAACGTTTCATGAAACAGATTATGAGAGATCTTACTTTCGTCTTTTGCTATAAAGGTGACCTCCTAATAGCACCTTCATCGTTAAATGAACATTTGTCTCATCTTCGTCAAGTTTTCTTCTGTTTGCAAGAGTAAGGCATCGTACTCAACACTTCTAAGTGTCCTTTTGATGTCAAGCAACTCTCTTTTCTTGGACACTACAATTCTCCTAGCGGAAGTTGTCCTCTCGAAAACAAAGTGTCGTTATTCGAAATTTCCATCAACCATCTTCACTCAAGCAACTTCATTGGTTCTGTGGTAGGGTAAATTTTTACCACAGATTTGTCCCTGACGTTGCTCGCATTATGCATGCCTGTCCACACTCTACTCTGCAACCAAGAAGAACACTACTCTGGCATGGTCTTCCGAGGCGTTCGAAGGTTACTCTCGTAAGAAAGAGGCTATTGCTTCCGCTGTTTCATTGGCCCATCCTTGCCCCGAGTCAAGCATAAGCGTTGCCTTGGATGCATCAGCTACCAATATAGGTACAACGCTGCAGCAAAGTTTGATAACTCTTGGCAACCTCTTCCATTCTTCTCTAAATTTTTTACTCCTTCAAAAGAGAATTAGAGTACGTTCTCAAGAGAACTGCTAGGTATGAACCTCCCACTTCGCTACTTCCGCCAATATATTGAAGGGCGTGATTTTACTGTCCTCACTAACGATAAGTTTTTAGTCGGTGCACTTTCCGCTCGTAATACGTCTTTCCTGGACATTGCAGTAGATTCTCGTCACATTGACTTCATGTTGCAACTTACGAGCAATATGGCTATGTTACTGGTTCTAAACACGTCAAAATAAAGGCGCTTTCTCTTATTTAAGTGATCTCGTGCGTGCAACTCGCCCATATTACGCTCATCGATCATGCTACGTTAGCTCTGGTTCAAGAACAGGATGAAGACACGCCAAAATTGCGTCACTCTTCTCAAATGGTCGTTCGTGAGATCAAATTGCCAGACATTCCTCTCAAGCTAATTCTGTTCAATTTTTCATTAGCTGACTGTCCTCGTCTTCCCATTTCTCTAGCTTACCGTCGGCATATTTACAGGCAAACACGGCTTTTCCCATCCTGAAATTAAAGCACCACGCAAGCTCATCGCACAACGTTCTTTGTTGCCAAATATGAATGCTGATGTGGCCAAATGGACTTGGTCATGTTAATGTGCCAAAGTTTAGCGCCACACAAAGACTCATCTGACTTGTTTTCTTCTTCTTTCGTCGGGCTTTGACGCTGTTCGCGTCGACCTTATAGGCCCGCTGCCTTATTCTCGTGGTTGCACCTATTATCTCACCATGATCGGCCGTTTTACCCGTTGGCTAGAGGCGGTTGCTATTCGGGACATCATAGCCTCCACCGTTGCTCGAGCTTTTGTCTCAGGATAGCTTGCTTGTTTTAATGCTCCATCCACAATCATGATTGATTGTGATATTTAATTTAAGTCCCATCAATGGGATGTACTCATGTCAGTGTTTGGGTCTTTTACCTTCGTACCAGTAGCTACCGCTCTCAAAGCAACACCGCTGTTGAACGTCTACACGGGACGGTCAAAAGAAGCTTACGCTTCACAAATCTAAACATCATTTGGGTGAACAAGCTGCTTCTGATTCACCCGACTATTCGTCTATCTTTGATAGGGGATCTAAGCTTCTCTGCAGCGGAACTTGTATATGGTATCCAAATACGTATTCCTGCTCATTTATATTCTACTTTCAACACTCTAGTTTCTTATATCGATCATGCTTCATACGTACACAATTTATCACGCGTGGTGGCTGAAATTAGGCATACCTCCTTAAGAGTCGTTGCTAACCAGAAACATTTCGAGTCAAAAGAGATGTCAACTCGGTCCCATGTTTTTGTCCGTCGCGACTCAAATCGCTCATAATTGCAACTCGTTTATGAGGTTTATTATCTCGTCATCTTTATAAAGCCGAACTTTTTTGTACCGCGGTTTGGTACCAAGCAGGATACTGTAGGAAAGTCAGACTCAAAGTGTTCAGCTCTCGCCAGACGGCAGCTCGGAAGGTACTACAAAACGGATCACCTTTGGTCCACCCACTTTCGCTCGTTACAAAGTCTCGCCTTAATCAACTGGCACTGCCAGCAAATTGTGTCCCCATGACTGTAGTTAGACAACCGGCGTGGTTACACGTTCCTTAGGAGACCCCGGCGATACGCGGATAATGGAGAACAATAAAAAAGGGGTCGTAACTGTATTAGAGGAGTGTAGTGTAACCAACTGAATACGCATTAAGTCCTATACTCACGCAATCTCCAATGTAATTTCCCATCAATGCCATATTGTATTTTGTTTTCTACTTGTCATTATTACTATTTAATATTTATATTATTAATTAGTTATTTCACTATTCTCGCCTAATTAATTCCCGTGAACAAATTAGTTATTTTATACTTCACCACTCATTATTAAAGTAGATATTATTTCTTTACCAAATTTCTAGTGAATAATATTCTCAATCAAATTAAATTTCTAATGCATTAATTAAATAAACTATTAGATTATATTCTTCACATATTAATTCGCGACTGTTTTGAATAGATTTTTATTCTTATTATTTGGTCTATTGAATTTTACCTTATACTTCCCATCAAACTATTAGCACGATCGTATTCTGCATAGAAAGTTTGCTTCCCTCATTCAAATCTTTAAAAAATTAAGAGGACAGTTTTTGTGATAGATAATTTAGGTTATTTCAAAAACGATCCTCTTAAACAGGTTGAGTTATTTTCTGTTTTGATTCTGTTGATGTATTGAGGACTAATCATCCCCTTTTCCAAATACCTGGTTAATTTTTTTCGGGGTTCTCATAAAATGAATTCCTTTTTGTTTCTCGTAATGGATTTTTGGACAAGTGAACTACCTTTTGCAGGTTCTGCTTTCAAAGAATGTGTTTTTTGTGTTGGTATAATTTTTGTGGGAGAATATCCGTTTTACACATACAGATGAATGCGAAAAATGTTAAATTTGTCATGAACTCACAAATGTAAATATTTGAATGTCATCCAAATCATGTTGAAGAAAATGAGGAAGTCACTCATGCCTGTACGCATTATTCAAGGTGTGGTCTAACATTAAATTGAGCAATTTATTAATTCCTTTTATTTTAATTAACTTACACTTTTCTTCATGATCTACAGAATTCCAATGCTATAGCTTCTTAACAATCTTTGAATCTTTTGAAGTAATTACTTCCGTTCCGCAACTTCTCTCTTTTTCTGTAAAGTTACCAATGACCTTCGTGGTTGAGGTGTACCTTAATAATGAAGAACAAATACTAGTAAATTTGTCAATAAAATCTAACCAACATCTTCAATTTCCATTTCATAACATTAACCATAATGTTTAGCCTTGCATGCATTTATTAACATTGTTCAAAATTTAAGATTAAGATAAGGTTAATAAGTGATAACTGTTATAATGAGAAATGCATCATATAAAAGCAAAAGTGATTTGTAGGGTATATGATTCTTATTAAAAACCTCGTCTGTAATATTGTAATCTGGTTTAGGCTTCTTTCTTGGCGCAAGGCATATTATATGATTTAAAGAATCAGTGTAGGCGTACTAAGCTTATCCCGTGAGTGAGTAAGCTAGAGGGAGATATGATTCTTGTATGTTGTTATTTCACAGATTCATATGAGGACACCTTGCTAGATTTTTTCAGTTATTGGATGAAAGGACAAAGGAACAGGTTAGGAAATTGATGATCTGACAAGGACCGTTTGGTTTACTTATTTTCTAGAGATTTCGTTTCAATGTTTATTTTTAATAAAATATTAAAACACTAACTAATAGAACTACCCCCCCCCCCTTCCAAATAAAGCAAAGCGAAGAGTCGTTGTCTGATCATAACTCTCCATATAGTGGTCCAATTTTGATTTAAGCTCACCTTGATATTATTATGCTCTTATGCTACTTGAATCACTGGTCCCAAAAAATTCTCATGGTTCTGAATCAAAATAGTCTGATTCTAGGTTAATTGTATGTGCTGAATTCAATAATGGCATTCGTATAACTGTATCGGGCTCAGTTTTCCAGAACTAGCATATCTATATATTTAGTGCACCATGTTATTCATACACTAATTTATATGTCTATTGGTTCCACTTATGCAATAATATTTTCCTACTTTGTGTTTTTTTGTTTCTTTCAGATTGCTGGTTCATGATAGTGCATATCTACAACTACCTAATTTCTAATTACTATGAACTTAACAAAACAGAGCGTGACAAGTGACTGAACGATGCTGATCGTTTTTGTTACATATGTGGCGCCTTCACTCCTGGTAGCCTCAAGAAACCAATCACAAAAGCTGTTAGGCTGAACTACAAAAGTTACTTCAAATGTCATTTTGGTGATCAAGAAATGGGCACCCAATATAGCTTGTAAGTCTTGTCTCAGCCACCTGAGCGAGTTGATGTGTGGTAAGCGAAGCTCAGGAATGCCGTTTGCTGTACCAATGATATGGCGTGAGCCCAAAGACCACAGCAGTGACTGTTACTTCTGTCTCACAAATATTAAGGGAATAACCATCAAAACATGAGGCAAGGTGCAGTACCCCAATATTGCTTCTGCAATCCGACCAGTTGCGCACAGCGATGAACTCCTAATCCAAAATCCACCGACTGAACAAGAATCGATCAGTGATTCCGATTCTAATTTTACCTCAAATGAAGACTACTACTAGGTTGACTGTGAAAATATGAGGCCTAAACTCTTTACTCAAGAAGTGGTTCATGATCTCATCAGGGACCTAGACTTGCCCAAAGAAAAGGCCGAAGTTCTGGGATCTAGATCAAAGCAGCGTAACCTTCTGGAAGCTGGATTACATATCACTACAGCTCGTTACCGACATGGAGAGTTGTATTCATTTTTCAAGATGGCAAACAACTTTTGTGACTGTGAGGACGCAGTATCTCTCATGCAACAATTCTGCAAATATGAACCATACAAGTCAGATTGTCGTGGCATACGCCCGAATACGTTTGTACGTCTGATTCGTACATGAGTAACTCAGTTCCACTTTTCTCTAAGAGTGCTTTAATTTGATTTGATTCTTTAACCAGGGGGATTCGTGTTATGATATAACTATTGCTATTTGCAGCGTTTGAGGATCTAATTAAACAACTCGGACAGAAATATAATTTTAATTACATAAAAAATGAAATATTAAAAATTTAAATATACTAATGTTATAATAAGAGGATCTAATAAAAATTAATACTACCGATGGTTGACTAAAAAATCACTTTCGCACAGAATGTGAACTAACAAACTTGAATAAGTTTTAGATTCCTTTTTACCTTTAACTAAAAGGGAGTCGGAATTGGGTGATCTTGAACGGCAACCTCCTTGATGAGATGATTAGAGGCGCGTTGAACTGGAGCTTTCCTCGCGGCCGTGAGGATAGCTAAGAAAAATAGCTGATGCTTCTCACTGGGTGAGAGACGCGTGCTGAGTCTATTCGGGAAGAACAGATGATGCTTCCTCCGGGGGTTGGGGGGTTGGAGGCGGGCGGCGAGACTTCTAGACTTGATTATGTAAGTAAGAGAGTCTTGGATGAACGGAAGTTATTCCGATCCCTGTGTTATAAACTCGGGCTTCTCGATGATGAGACTTGACCAAGAGGTGAATCTTTTCTCGAGTGGGAATTCACGTTGGTATTCCTCAATGGTGAAGGTTATCTCTGTTTTTATTCAGAAAACTAAGATAAGGGATTTCTCTGGACGAGAATGGTAGGACCAAAGTGACCAAAGGAACGGCTTTGGGAAGGGAAATCCCGCTCGGTCTCAGCTGTCTTCTTGATTCCCTGTTGGACTCAGGGACTCAACTTCTTCTCTCGATTGCTACGCGGATTCTCTTTTCATTTCTCAAGATCAAACTATATATACAACGATTATTTCCTGGGGGGAGGGTAGGGGAGATGAGGACCCACTGTTAAGCCTCTCTCCTAGGGCATATATTTTCAACGTTGTGACACTCTGGTCCTTCTGGTTTACATACGGAGAAATTGAGATTTCGTCTATTTGGCGAAAATAGACATAAACAATCAGAGGGAACAGTGAGCCTGTTTATAGATTTTTATTCTAAAGGCTCCCACACCCTATCTGTTTATATTAACGGACTACGAAATCTGCTGACTGAAATTCTTCTTTGCGAGCGACGCTCGAAGGGTCTTTGGGAAGCGGGGAAAAGGAGAGGGTGGAGTAAAGTCTTGACCCATGTGGAACGTAATCGTTGACGCTGTATAAACAAACTAGCGTCTGTTTATCCTCGTGATATTTATTCCCCTACACAGATGATTGGAATCCGTTTATAGATTCTGAAAAAGACTGTCTGAAAGCTGTTATTTTACACAATTCAAATCGGTTTCCATCAGTCCCAGTAGCACATGCAGCAAAGATGGCTGAGAACTATGGAACAATGAAGATTTTGTTACATGGTATCGAGTTCCAAGAAACATCCGTTGAAGATATATGGGGATCTCAAAGTCATCTGTTTACTACTGGGCCTTCAGAGTGGCTACACAAAGCACATGTGCTTTTTGTATTTGTGAGACTGCAGAGCTGATGCAGAGCACTATCTAATAAAGGAATGGCTAACAAGACCAAGAGATGTGTCTGGAAGGTTCAACTGTGTACACAATTCTCTTGTAGATCCAGAAAAGATATTTTTGCCTCCATTGCCTCTAAAGCTCGGTTTTGATCAAATTCATCAAGACTATGGATCAATCTATGCTGGGTTTCAATACCTATGTCAGAAACTAGGTGGTGTGGTTTCCGAAGCCAAGTTGAAATCACGTGTCTTGAATGGACCACAGATTCGCATAGTTCATGATAGCGAATTTGCTAAGGTCTTGAACCCACTGGAGAAAAACTCATGGGAATCATTGGTCAATGTGTCAAAGCTTTTTCTTGGAAACTATCGTACTGGCAACTAGAAATAAATCGTTTTAACCATGCTACCGAATTATCATGCATTGGGAGCAAGGATGTCCTTGAAATTTCATTTTTTCCATTCTAATATTGATTTTTTTCCCAGATAACATTGGAGACATTAGTGATGAACACGTGAAATACTTCATCAAGACATCGCCATAATGGAGAGCAGATCTCAGGGACAATTCAGTCCTAACACGATGGGTGACTATTGCTGGACGCTACAACGAGAAGACAACGAGCTGTACAAACGAACGGGCAAAGTTCAGAAGCACTTTTAGAACTCCATATTTTTTCAATTATAGAGGATTTGAACTTATGCTTTCTGGTGCAATTTCTTATGAGCTTAGCTGTGACGCGTTTAAAATCGTTATCTTGCATGAGACAATTAATGTCATCATATTTACTATTTTTCTGATTGTTTAAGAATGTAGATCTGATAGTAAAATAAAACATCTAAATCATACTCAACAATGTGAAATTAATCATGTAAGCACAGTCACATAAGAGACAAGCTGGTCTGTTTTAGATTAATTATCTGTTGCACGACACAAGTGACGGAATATTGAATATTTGTTTCTATTGATTTTGTTATAAAACCTAGTCTGAGAGAATAAAACAAATATCAGATTCAAATTCAGCAATATGAAATTAGTTGTGGGAGAATAATCTCATATGTGGACCATTTTTATTGTTGACCAGTGATATTTTCAATCCACCATCTCAGTTCCTTTGCATCTGCTGATGTCTCTCTCCACTATTCACAAGAATGACTTAGTATTAATTATGTTGGATATTTCACCTTTAAGACTAATATCTAAATCACTAGCATATAAGAAAACAAGTACTACTACTAGCAACGTCACTGATTACACTTTATCTATTAACTTGGCACACAAAAAACACATGCGGTTACACACGAGTAAGAAAATAAAAGAGAGACACTCTGATTTAGGACATTTTTAAGGCCTTTTTGACCTTTGAAAGGAGTGGGAGTGAGTAGTGCCAAAGAGATAGGAGATAAGAAAAACAAATCCTCCGCAGGCTTACTTAATCTGTATTTTTGAAAATATTGCGTGTGTGGGGGGGGGTCATAAGAGTCATCTCGTATGTGATTAAAACTGTATACATTTCTAAAGTCTATAAATAAATTTTAAAGATTATAAAGATTATATAAGCGTAACATCCTTCAGAGAAGCTTTGAATGTTGTAAGATCAAAGCGATGAGTATCTTTTCATAAATTATTACAAAAAAATTTTATTCAATAGAAAATATATTCGAAAAAGATGATACATAAGATGCAATAAAACCTGTTGATGTTAATATAAAATTCTTGTCAGAAATAATCAGAATAGTGAAAATAAGATCTAAAAGAAGTAACATTTTTTTAACTTAATTCGCTATGCAGGAGGAAGGAGTTTATTCACTATCTCGCTCGGGAGATGATTTCTCCTCCTCTCGCTTCTCACATTCATTTTCTCTTCCAGTATGAAATACTGTCTGATAGGACATTTACAAAGCACCGCCCTAGTGAAATATGCTCACTTTTTAAACCCCCTATAGTTTTTGTAGTTTTTTTTCCAATTCAAAAACCCAGAAATCCAAATAAAGTGTAAAACCCCAGTTCTGGGAGAAAACCTCAGTATTCGCAGCCCTAAATTAACCAACTGGTGGGTTAATACACATAACCTAACCTGGTTAGAAGTGTAGTGAGGTCAGCTTGCTGTGTCCCGGTGATCATGTAACGAATTTTCACCCTAAGCTCGTTCATATGAGGAATTACACCTTACCCCCGCCTGCCAAGTCATCTGGGTGTTCACTTCTACATATGATCCTTTCTTTGATACAAATCAGTTTCTCCAAAGGGACATAAACACCATTACACTTTAAGGAACAATTATAATGTGATGGAGCGTTTCACATCCAATTCAGAAAATACTTTTGAGATCACTTCTTTACACGGGTCGACATTTTAAGAGATACAGATACGAGGGGCGGTCAATAAGTTTTGCGAATCGGTAGGGAAAAACAGAAGAAGCGGGATGGCTGTTTGTGGTGGTGTTAGGACAAGTTATGACAAGTCAGGACCTGCAGCCGCACGCTCCTGCCTCGTCTATTTAAGAAGCAGTAGCTGATCGCAGATCGTCAGTCACAATTTTTTCAACAATGGAGAAGGTTGAGCACCGCGCAGTGATCAAATTTTTGAACAAGGAAGGCAAGAATGCAAAAGAGATCCATAAACGCATGGTTGCAGTGTACACCGACATCGCTGGAATAGGGAGTTCCACCATGGTCGTGAGTCCCTTGAAGATGACCCCCGTCAAGGACGCCCGTCAGACGTGACCAACGAGGACAATGTGGCCCGTGTGGAGAGGATGATCCTCGAAAATCGACGGGTAAAGGTCGAAGCAATCGAGCGAAAACTTGGAATATAACATGGAAGTGTTATCAACATCATCCACGACAATTTGGCCATGACCAAGGTCTCTGCCGTTGGTTCCCTAGAAACCTCAGGCCCCAAGACCCGGCGGGATTTGAGTCACGCATAGTGACAGGTGATGAAACGTGGGTCCATCACTGGGATCCTGAGACCAAGCTCGAAAGCATGGCCTGGAAGCACAGGGGCTCTCCGACCCCCATCAAGTTCTGGACCCAACCCTCAGCCGGGAAGAGCATGGTCACCATCTTCTGGGATTCTGGAGGAGTGTTTATGGTGGACTATGCGCCCCGTGGAAGGACCATCACAAGCCAATATTATGCCGAGGAACTGGCTGGGTTGAAGAAGTGCATCCGTTAGAAGCGGCGCGGCAAGTTGACGCGCGGTGTCCTGCTCCTACACGACAATGCCCCTGTCCACAAGGCCAGAGTTGCACAAACTGCCCTGCGCGAGTGCGGATTCGAGGAGCTCAACCATCTCCTCTACAGTCCAGAGCTTGCCCCTAGCGACTACCTTTTATTCCGCCAGCTCAATGTTGCACTGCGTGGACGCCGGTTTGGGGACGATGAAGATTTCCAGCTCGCAGTCCAGGAGTGGATTAAACAGCAGTCAGGAGATTTCTGGTTGTCGGGAATTCGAAGCCTCAGGGACAAGTGGCGCAAGTGCATTGAAGTAAAGGGTAGTTATCTTGAAAAATAATAAAAAACTTTTCCTCATATCTCGTTTCCTCATATCTGAATTGCAAAACTTATTTACCGCTCCTCGTATATGTAGAGATGGAGATGTAGTTATGTAGCCGCCAACCTTTAGTTAAAAGGTTTTTCACGATATAAAATATAATTTCCCTTTCAAAATATTTACCCTTCCTTAATTTTTTTATCAATCATCGTGACATGTATACATAGTAAAAGAAAAGTGAGACATTGGGTGATTGTAGATCAATCAAAATAATGCCATCGAATCAATATAGTTTAACTTTTCGATATAAAATTTAATCAGCAATATTCTTCTTTCATACGGCTGCAAATTTTTACTTGATTCCAAGCTCAAGTATTCAGGATATATCGTCAAAGAGATACAACATGGCACACAGCTAAACCGAAAGCCCATGTGTAAGCCCATGCTCCTCTGATAGCAGCATAGGGTTTCATAAGAACAAATCGTGCGTGTCAACTGCATTCCATACCAACGATTTCCCCTCCTGAGTTTGTGGAGGAAAACTCTAAATAATTATCCCAATGGAGATCGCACAGGGGCTTTTCACTATAAGAACACAATTTCCTGCTGTTGAATGAGGCTCCGTTTCAGAAGGTTGACTTCACCCAGACTTCACAATGTACTGTGTGCCATCCGTCAACGGATGCCACTGCAGCCAATTATCCTTCAATTTCACATCATTCAGGAGAACATAGCATTTCCATTTGGCATTGCGAATCTCTTCTTGATGGCGACTCGACCACTACAATGCGTCATCACCGTCTTTCTTCTTCTTGTAGTATATTGTTCTATCTGTCCCAATATGTTTTTTGGGGGTGTTCGGAAGGCGAAATGCGACATAAGAGAGTTTGAGTACGAATTCAGATCAAACTCTATCTGAGGTCATTTTGGCTTCCGACTGTCAAAAACGAAAACTAGGTTTGGATTAATAAAATAAAATATATAATAAGAAATAACCTAACTTAATTTAATTTATGAGTTGGTAAACTGTGTTCAGATCCAAACCAGACGTATTCAGATTCAAATTCGATTCTACAGCATTTTGGCTTCCAAATGGAGGTTAGAGTTAAGCTACAGGGTACATGAAAAAGTGAAGTCGCGTAGCAACATTTGGCTGTAAATCTGCCACCAGGTGACGTTTTTTATTTCACCCCACACTACTTGTGCGTGAAAACTCGCGATCCGACTAAAATGTTTACACTGAGAACGACAATCTGGACAGATCGTTATGAATCACACTGTGGTCTAAAAAATTCTAAGCCATGATAAGGGTTGCTGTGAACTGCTTCTACGTCTTCAAAATGCATTTCACATCTAACACAAGTCACCCCACAAAGCTGTCAAATCATAATTATTATTAATTCTGTTTTGTATTTAACTTCCGATTGAAATATGTAAATAGAGTTGCATATTATGGGAAAAATAGACAAACTCAGGAAGCTCAAGAGAGGGATAAAGAAAGCAGGGGAGAGAAAAATCTTTGATTGTGGGGCTCCACTCCACTTTGCTTAACGGAAAGAATGGAATGGCGGCATGTTACTATGTGTAATATAATAGAATGTATCTTCCCTAAAATAAAAATTATCAAGTTCAAAAATCCATAACAAAATTTAACTTTTATGGTAAAAGTTCCTCGAAAGTTCCTAGCTTGGGGGGATACTGGTTTGATAGGGTGACGCTTTGGATGCGTTTGAGTCACTGTGCCTAGTAGCTTAATGGTAGAGCATCTATCCGGTAATCAGCAGACCAGGTTTCGATTCCCGAATTAAATAATTCAAACTTTTTCCCATGGCGTTTTTTCTGTCTTTTCAGTATGGATCGCCTTCATTGTATATGTATATATATATATATATATATATATATATACATATATATATATATATAAAAGCGAATGTGTGTGCGCGCCCATCTCAAAAACGGCTCCATAGATTTTTTAAAAAATTTGCATGCAGATGGGGTTTGGGGCCAGTAGTACTCATTTGGGCCCACAAATCTCTGTGAGACCTACGGGGCCCACAAAAAGGGGGTTACGCATAGGTAACCGAAAGTCTTTGATGACGTCATAAGCATGAAAGAAATTTTATCATTAGAAACAAGAGGATCAGCTTCGCCACTCCTCCTTACAGAAGGAGCTTGTGCTTAGCTGGCAGACTTTCAGTCTCTTGCCTACGGCCTATCATGATTCTCTTTTTTTCTCCATCTAAATTTACTCTAATAATTTTCATGCAAAAATTTTAATAAATTTTCTGAACTTCGCCATTTGTCGTTCTTTTAGTTTTAAAAAATTCACAAAAATTTGATTTTTATATTTATTTCCGAACTTCCAAATGTTATCTTTTCAATAACTCTATAATTGTATAATGGTACTTTTGAAGATGGGTGAAAAATTAATAAATGTTTTTTTTTCCTCAGTTCGGTTTCACTTAAGTATATTTAAATTTTCTATCAAAGTTATTTCTAATCATTCTTTTATAATATAAAAAAATAAAATGGTGAAGTTCAGAAATAAATATAAGTATCAAAAATTTGTGAATTCTTTAAAACCCAAAGAATTACAAATGGTGAAGTTCAGAAAAATTTATTTTTATATATCTTCTATAACTATATTTTAGCAACTTGATATTTTGAAAATGGGGAAATTTAGTTTAGAGTTCTTTTTTTAAATTATTATAATTGGCGAAGTTCAGGAAATTTATAAAAATTTAACGAAGGCTGCTTTTTTATAGATTTTAAATATTAATCTTAGTAGCGAAGCGCAAGCTTCCCGCGTAGTTGGGGAGTGGCGAAGCCATTGACTGGTTTTATATTATAAAGGAATTATTGGAAACTAGAAGTTGTTTGCCCAAGATTTGTTCTAATGAATGAGTTTACTTTAAAGTCAATTTCTGTTTGTTCAGAAGCTTCTCTTTAGTGCATCAGTCTAATATTGACCATTGTCAGCTTAGTGAAGTAAATTTTTGCCATAACTTGAAATTCAAGAGGATAAGAAATCTTTATACCCAAGAACATGAAGACAAGAAAATCAGAAAAAGTTTTGAAAAACCTTTCTTTCTAAATTAAAAAAGAAGCATACTTCCAAAGGCGTAGATGATGTTCTTTCCAAAAAGTTAAAACCGGATTCAGAGATCAGTTCGATGTCTGCGGGTTGCATTCAACCTTCTTGCGTGAGCCATGTGGGAATGGTTAATAATGCAGTTGCCCACACAGACATTGTGCATAATTTCATTCTTTTTGCCAACCAGTTTGGTTTGGTTCATGAACGCGCACCTGGGGATAGCAATTGTTTATTTCATAGCCTTGCCAAAGCTTTGTAGCTATTTGGTATTGAAGCAGATTATCTGTTGCTCAGAGCTCTTGCTTCAGAACTGTTAGAATCGAAAAAAAAAGTTTCTTACTCTTTTTTGATACACTCTGGTGTCCCTGAACTGGCTTTCAAAAACTACTTGCAAGCACTTCGATCTGGTTAAAAATGAGGGGAACACATTGAAATCCAGTTATTGACCGAAGCCTTTTATGCCATAGTACAAATATTTAATGGAAGCAACCTATCAATGATGAAAACGCAAATTTAATCATCACTTTAGCATATTGGAACAATTTGCACTAGGATGTCTTTTTGCCATCGCATGAAATGTTATCTCAGTCAAGTGTAAAGAAGAAGATATAAGCATTGAACCTGAGTATTATCAACAGGACCATCATGCTGAGTCTCAAAGAGTTGCTGAAGATCCCAATCAAATGCAAACCAGAAGAGTATCCAAAGCTGCAAGAGCTGAAAGAACGCATCAAAGAATGGCTTCTGGAACTCCAGATGACAGGATAAAGAGGATTGAAGCTAATGCTGAAAGGATGAGAAGAGTTAGGGCTTCTGAAGACACTCATCAAAGGCAAGCCAGAAGAACAACCAACACTGCACAAATGAGACAAGTGAGAGATGCATTTTTGTCCGATCTACATAGAGCAGCATTTAATAATGATCTCAAGGAAGATTATTCAATCCACCCGAATTTGTCCATTGGAAGTTTCGAAAAGGAATGTAAGTATTGCAAAGCACTAAAGTTCAAGGATGAGACCAATGGTCTTTGTTGCAGAAATGGAAAAGTTCAGTCTGAAGAACTACCTATTTCAAGTCAAAAATTACTTTCCCTATTAAATGGATCAAATTCAGATTCAGTTGAATTTTTAAGAGTCATAAGAGCTTACAACAACTGGTTTTCTATGACATCATTTGGAGCTAATGATGTAACTTTGCCAGGGTGGAAGTCAACATTCAAAGTCCAAGGCCAAATCTACCACAGAATTGGTTCAATTTATCTTTTGTTGAATGAGCCAAGCAAGTTTCTTCAAATCTACTTCATTGAGGACCATAAAGTTCAAGCATAGACCAGAGCAAACATGTGTAAGGAGTTACAACTAAACATATTGCTGAATCTTCAAGAATTTCTTCACCAAAACAATGTCTATATCAGAAAATTCAAGACAGCCTTGGAAAGAAGTACCGATGAACAAGTCAGATTGATCATCAGAGCAGAGAAAACTCCGAATGGTGAACATCTAAGAAGATTCAATTCTCCTACAACAAATGAAGTTGGACTTTTGATTGTAGGATAAGACTTTGAAAAAAGAGATATTGTTCTACAATATAAAGATGGAAATCTGAAGAAAGTGGCTGAAACTCATAGAGCTTATGACTCCTTACAAGGAACTGATGGTTACAATTTTCTTTTGAAGCAAAGAGATTCCAAAACTGGAACAAGGAATAACAAGAAAATATCTACTCAGGATTTTTATGCCTATAGAATAATGGGCGAGGCAGGAAAATTTTATTTTTCTATTTAGATTTAAGCAACTTCTCAATTAATGTTTAGTTGATATGTATGCCAAGATTGAGTCAGAGAGACTGTTGTTCATCAAGCTGCATCAGAAAAAGCTCTGAGCAGAGGACTACATCCACCTAAAAGATGTAGTTTTAAGTGATAGTCCTGCAAATAATGCTGGACAAATTGTGATTCTGCCTTCTTCTTTTACTGTAGGTCCTAGGTACATGCAGGAAAGAGTACAGGATGCAATTTGCTTATGTCAGACATTATGGCAAACCTGACTTATTCATTACCTTTACCTGTAATCCTACATGGAAAGAAGTGCAAGAGAATCTTCTTCGTGGACAATCTGCTACTAACAGACATGATATTGTGGCAAGAGTATTCAAGCTTGAAGTGGACAAACTCATAGATCTGATTACTAAAGGAAAGCTCTTTGGACAAGTGAGATGTCATATGTATACAATTAAATAGCAAAAGCGAGGCTTGCCAAATGCCCATTTGCTAATTTGGCTGAAGGATAAAATAAGGATAAAATTTAAATTCCGCCAAAGGTAAAATATTCTTCTTGGATGCTCCAGGGGGAACTGGAAAAACTTTTGTTATAAACTTGATTCTATCAGCTGTGAGAACCTAAAGAAAGATTGCACTTGCAGTAGACTCATCTGGCATTGCTGCCACACTTCCATCAGGAGGTAAAACAGCCCATTCCACATTTAAGCTTCCATTCAATTTGAATGTTAATGAAAATCCAATCTACAGCATCAAGAGAGGAACCACTGTGGCAAATCTTTTGCAAGAAACCTCAGTTATTGTTTAGGATGAATGCACTATGGCTCACGGAAAGGCTTTTGAAGCTTGGGATAAAACACTGCAGAACATTAGGCAAAACAACCAGCTCATGGGGGGAGTGACCCTTCTTTTGTCTGGAGACTTCAGATAAAATCTGCCAGTGATTAAGAGAGGAACAGCAGCTGCTGAACTCAATGCCTGCTTAAAGAATTCTTTCCTTTGGAGTCATGTTCAAAGACTGTCCTTGAATAAAAACATGAGGGTTTACCTTGATGGAGATGTCAATACTGAGATATTTACATCTCAACTTATGGAACTAGGAAATAGTACAATTGAAAATAATTCAGATGGGAATATTTCACTTCCAGGAGGTTGTGAAACTTTGGTGAAGGATATTAAAGAACTGCAACTTAGGTTTTATCCAGCCTAACAGCATCACTTTCAAAACAAGAACTAGCTCTGTCAAAGGATAACTCTAGCCCCAAGAAATGAAACAGTGCATGTCATAAACTGGAGACTTCTTCAAGAATTACTAAAAGAGATAAAAAATTATTTCTCTTATGCTTGCACTGTTGACCCTGACCAAGCAATTAACTATCCCACTGAGTTCCTTAACTCCATTGATTATCCTGGAATGCCTTCCCATAAGCTTTCCTTAAAAGAAGGAGCGCCAGTGATGTTGTTAAGAAATTTGGATTCTCCGAAGCTATGTAATGGAACAGGACTAATTGTGAAAAAAATGATGCCTTACCTTCTTCAAGCTGAAATTTTAACTGGTCAGGGAAAAGGAGAATTGGTTCTCATTCCACGGATTCCACTGATACCTCCAGATATCCCATTTGAACTTCCTATTAGAGGCAGCTTTGCAATGTCTATCAACAAAGCCCAAGGCCAGTCTCTGAAGGTTTTGGGACTTTATTTGCTACAGCCTTGCTTTTCTCATGGTCAGCTTTATGTTGAATGCTCAAGAGTTAGAAATGGAAGAAATCTATTTATTCTCACTCATAATGGTAATAGAAAGATAAAAAACATTGTATATCCTGGAGCTTTGCAGTAGTTGCCATTATTTGGTTTACTAAATTTTAGTAATGTCTACATGCTTTGTTACATTTAAATCAATACAAATTGTGTTGGGATTTAATAATTGATAAATAAATTTTCCTGTGCTTTTGTGATTCAAAATTTTTATGCTTTTTAAAATAAGTTTCGAGTCAGATGTATCCAGTTTGCTCTCAGCAAGATGTATCGTTAAAGTCAGCTCGGCAGATGTTAGAGAGCTTGCGTAATCTGCCTGAGTTAAGCTAGCTAAGCTGGGGGACTTTTAGTCCGGTAAGGTCACCCATGCCAGTAAGGTAGCTGTAGTAGGATCCAGACTAATGGTTGTCAAACTTCTCTACCACTTCTTTGATGCGTCTCCTTGCATCTCCCTACCAACCTCTTCGATTCTGTTAGTAATAAGTTTCACCAACTCTCTTCAACTGTCAAAAAATCAAAACAAAAACCCAATAACAAAAAACAAACCTTCATCTCTATTACACATAAGTTGTTTATTAATAAGGGCCTCACCAGCTCCCTTATGCCGCGTGAGAAGAGAGGCTTTGGAACCTCTTTAAATAACGCCTTGGAGCACCCATAGGTTACAAGAGACTGAGATTGAAGGGATCTCAGGCGTTTGGGGTACGATTAATGGAGAAATACTAGGTACCCCTTAGAAGCTTTCTCCTAACGTATAATTGCCTGACCAACTCCCTGTGACCGCTACTTGGTGAATAAAGGCTCAACTGATCTTTGGTGAGAGAGCTTTTGTGCCTTGCTGGTTGCCAGATCAGCTAAAGATCTCGGATGAAGTCGTGGGCACTTAGCTTTACTATTTGCCTCAAGTCTGGCTGTTTTTAGTTGATTAGTAGAGCTTAGTAGGAAGACAGTTACACCTCAAGCACCCCTGTCGAAAAATCAGAGAACCAGTTCACTGGGGCTCTCGTGCTGCTCAGTTGGGAACTGCGGCACGATTGGGGACGTCCGGCCCAGGGGAGACCTTAGGGTTGGTGTGCTTGGTCGAAGGGTTTCTGTTCGCCGAACGACCGAAAACCTCCTGGAAATAGGCGGATGTGATTAGTGCGAGAGAAAATCACAACCAAAAAACCCTTTTGAATGCGTATGGTCCGAGAGTTTTGTAAGATGGCGAAGAAGGATGGTCCTCCGTTTCGAAAGCTAACCTGTAAAATATGCAAAGTCTACAGATGGAGTGAAGACTTCGGGGGCAGGAGTTGCAAGAAGCTCACAGATGCCGTCAGTGTCTGTGACTTCTGCGAACTCGAGAAGCGCCTGGGCGAGAGCATCGCTCAACTGAGAGAGGAGAACTTCCTCCTTAAAAGGGAAGTTCAACTCCTAAAAACAGAGAGATGCAGATGCTCAGGCGAGAAGGCTCCAGACGTCCAACAGCTGATTTCTTCTGCTGAAGGGCTTCCTCAACGAGCCAAAAAGAAGAAAAGAAAGGAGAAAGAAGAGAAAGTAGAAATAGAAGTAGAGAAAGTAGAAATAGAAGAAGAGAAAGTAGGCAGAGAAGAAAAGAAAGTGGAAACAGAGGACGAGAAAGTAGAAGCAGAAGAAGAAAAACGGGAACAAAAGAAGAGATAACAAAGAAAGACAAGAAGAAGAAGAAGAGTAAGAATAAGAATAAGAAGAATAAAAATTTAGAGATACAAGAGGAAAGCGGCAAGTCACTTCCGAAAGGAAAGACTAAGTTGTCTGCAGACAAATGTGCAAGAGTCACCCTTATTGGTGATTCTCAAGCACGGGGTCTGAAGCCCCTGCTAGCTCTCCGCCTTCGCACAAGCGTTAAGGTGAGCTGCCTACCAGGCTGTGGGAATAAGCAGGTAAGAGCTGAGGCCGAGAAGTCTCAGATTTCAGAGACTTCAGTCGTTGCCCTTATGGTAAGTGGCAATGACCTTTACCCCAGAGGAGGTTGGATAGGCCCTACAGGCGAAATTATGAGGACGGTTATGGGCGCTGTCGACGACTGTGGATTGAAAACCCGCAGACGCGTCATGGTGGGGATGCTCCCGAGGTGGGGTTCAAGCCGGACTGCCCACTTGAGGAACGTGTCACTAAACAGGCGCCTTGCAGACCTCTGTACGGCGGAGGGTGTCTTTTTTGTCGACCCCTACGCCGTATTCTATGGTAGAAAAGAGCTCTACCAAAGGGACGGGGTGCACCTCTCCTTTAAAGGCAAGACGTTCCTAGCTAACCTCATCCAAGATGTCGTGGAGCGTACCCAAAGAAGTGTCTGGCCCATTGTGAAGGCGGACGTACGCCAGTACGCCCAAGGCACTTCCCAAACAACCTTTTCGGAGGTTGTCAAAAATGGTGCCACCGCGACAAACAAGAAGCCGGGAAACGGAAGAGTATAGGGAGTCCTACATTAGGGAACTCCCTGAAAGTTCTTCTGTTTAATTCGAGGTCAATCAAGAACAAGTTTCCTGAGCTCCGTGGCCTCGTAGCGACGGAAGAACCCGAAATGGTAGCCATAACAGAAAAAACCTCAAACCGAAACTTCGAAGGCGAATTCACGGTTCCTGGCTACCAACTCTTCCACAAAGATAGGCCAGACAGAGAGGGTGGCAGTGTAATGTTGTATGTCAAGGATACAATCAAATCTACGAACTCCGACGTTATATCTGACCACGAGCTCCTAGGCTTTGACCTAGAGATCGGTCCTGTCAGATACAGGACCCTGCTGCTTTACAGACCCCCTTCCCAACCCGTTGAGAAGGACAGGGAACTGTACCAGCTGCTGGGTGAGCTGGTTCAAGGCAGAGTGGGCATCGTTATGGGCGATTTCAACAGCCAAGTTGACTGGGAAACCAGAGCAGCCTGTGGCGAGAGCGCGCTACTCTTGGAGTTCGCCAACAACGAGTTCCTCACTCAATGGGTCAGAGAACCGACGAGAGGAGACAATATCCTCGACTTGGTCTTCACCTCTGAGGATGATATCGTTGAGGATGTCTCTGTAGGCGAAGAGCTCGGCGGCAGTGATCACCAGCTAGTTAGATTTAGTGTCAAGATCCCGAAGGTAAGGTCTGTTGCCAGTCAATCAAGGAAACTTGACTTGAGAAGAGCAGACTTTGCAAGCCTTCGTGCTGGACTGACTGACGTGAGGTTAGAAGTGTGCGATGCTGTTGAAGACTCGTGGAATAGTTTCAAAACCACATTCATGAGTCTTCAATCGCGTTTCATCCCTCTAAAATGCCCCCGTCGGTGTTCTGTTCAACCAAAGTGGTTTAATCGAGATATCGGCCAACTGCTTAGGGAGAAGAGAACTGTGTACCGGCAATCGAAGATCTCGGGTGCCTTTGACGAATACCGGAGGCTAGCCAGGAGAGTGAAGTCTAGCATAAGAGCGGCTAAGCGGTCTGAGGAACTCCGAGTGGCGAGACTCTGTAAAGAGAATCCCAAGGAGTTCTTTGGATATGTAAACAGCCGTAAACCAATCCGTCGAACGATTGGCCCTTTGAGGAATGAGGACGGGACATTAAAGCATTCAGATGCAGAAAATGCTAACCTCCTCAACAACTACTTCTCTTCAGTGTTTACTGAAGAGTGTGGTCCTATCCCCCAGCCAACGGATTCCTACTCGGGGGAAAAGCTGGAGGATATGGACTTCACCGAAGGAGAAATCAAAAAGAAGATCAGTGACCTAATGACGAATAAGTCACCTGGCCCAGATGGGTTTCTACCTAAAGTGTTGAATGAATTGCGCGATCAAGTGTCACGACACCTGAGCGCAATCTTCAACATGTCAATCCGGACCAAATGCTTTCCTAGAGAGTGGCATGAGGCGGAGGTGACTCCTATCTTCAAGAAAGGAGACTGTAACCAACCGTCAAACTACTGACCTATCAGTCTGACTTCGATAGTCGGTAAACTCATGGAAAGCATCATGGTGTACAAAGTGACGTCGCATTTACAGTCAAACCTGCTACTGAGGAGTTCCCAGCACGGCTTCCGAAGGCAACGGTCATGCCTGATGCTAACCTTGTGGAATTCTTCCACTTCGTTTTCAGCGAGCACGATCGGGACAAGGCGGTGGATGTGGTCTACTTAGACTTTCAGAAAGCCTTTGATAAGGTGCCACACCGCCGCCTTCTCCGAAAAGTGCGAGAGCTGGGCATAGACGAAAAGGTAGCCGGCTGGATCGAGAACTGGCTAAGTGGCAGACGGCAACGGGTGGTGGTGAATGGACAGTCTTCTGAGTGGGTGCTCGTTACTAGAGGGGTGCCTCAAGGTTCTGTCCTGGGACCCCTAATATTCATCTTCTACGTCAACGACATGGACGGTGACATGGTTGCCAAGATTTCCAAATTTGCCGACGATACCAAGCTTGGTATGAACGTTGCAAAGTATGTAAATACTGCCCGCCTGCAGGAAGATCTTGGGAAGATTGGGGAGTGGTCGGACACGTGGCAAATGCCTTTTAACGTGAACAAATGTAGAGTGATGCATATCGGCCACAGAAACCCCCAATCTCAGTATATCCTTAAGGGCACTGCTATTGAATCTACCGACACTGAGAAGGACTTGGGTGTAACAATCCCTAGTGACCTCAAGTTCTCGAAACAGTGCATTAAGGCGGAGAAAAAAGGCCTAAAGGATGTTAGGCTACATAAAGCGACAGTTTGGATACCGTAACAAGGAGATAGTACTTTGTCTGTACAACTCCCTCGTTCAAGTGCACTTGGAGTATGCCGTACAATTTTGGAGTCCTTCATTGCGAAAGGACATCTCGAGATGGGAACGCGTACAAGCCAGGGCAACCAAGCTGATTCCCTCTATCTGACATAAAAGTTATGAGGATAGACTAAGGGAATTAGATCTGTTCTCGCTGGAAACCCGTAGACTGCGTGGTCAGCTCATCGAAGTTTTCAAAATACTTCGAGGGTTTGAAAATGTTGACTACCGGGATATTTTCACACTGAGTGAGAACAGAACGCGCAATCACGGCTTCAAACTTGAACTGAAGCGTTACAACTGCAATCTGTGTGGAAATTTTTTCACTTACAGTATCTGCGGCAAGTGGAACGCACTTCCAGTGGAAGTTGTCAACAGTGAATCTGTTGACCAGTTCAAGTCAAGACTAGACAAGGTCTTGAAAAGTGGCCGTTCAGGGACGCAAAACAAATGTGTGTGCCATGTGCCCGCTCGATTTCTAGTCCAAAGGTACCCTCCTTAAATGGACCATAAGGTCTCCTAGGGTACCTTCTTTCCTTGTTGTTACTCCTTGTTGTTTACAATATCAAGTTTATTTATATGAAAGTAGTACAGGGTCCTTACTGCAATTAGCCTCTTCATTACTTTAAAAAGGACTGTCTCAAATAATATAACTAATACATCTATGAATGGTTTCTTCTTTCGACGAGGGAGTACGTGTAAATTCAAAAAGGGAATAACACCCAGAAAGAAAAATGATGTTGGATATCTATTTCTCAGAGTGACGGAATGCAAATAGGCCTCGAAATGATACCCGTACAAAGCCGATCTACGACGGCAGGCACCCAATGCTAATATATATATATATATATATATATATATATATATATATATATATATATATATATATATATATATATATATATATATATTATATAAATTAAAAATCACATGACACGTGATTTTTTATAGATGAGCGTTTAATGATACAGGTTCAAATCCAACTTCTTTATTTATTTTCATATACGGTTAAAATAGTTTGTCCTATCTTTCCGTTCTCTACATCTCCCATTTTCCTTTTTAAGCTTTTATTGGTTCATGTGATATTCTCCTGTGTTTTCCGGGTTGTGTTACCAATTTTCATTTCCTTGGGCCTTTAAATACATATATATATATATATATATATATATATATATATATATATATATATATATATATATATATATATATATATGCTAAAGGTTACACAGAAATATGAGTACAGAGATCTTGCAGGAGACGACACCGAGAAAAGCCGTAAGAAAAAAATCACGTCTCATCAAAAACTCGAACCTCAGACCTCTGGTTATCTACACTAGCGCTCTATCAACTGAACTAACGGGACCAATACCGATAGCAATGTAGTTTCCCCAAGTAAACTTTCCGTTCCCATTTCCAAAGACCCGCCCTAATGAAACTGTGTTTGAAGAATATGCTATATGTTGAATCTGCAATATATATATATATATATATATATATATATATATATATATATATATATATATATATAGACTCGCAACAATGTATTTGAAATAATATGGATAATTAAATTAATTTGTTTTAATTGATTATGGTTAACAAAATACAATAATAACCCATTCTTTTTAAACTAGTAAAGTAAATATGACGAACCTGGCTGGTAAAATGAGTAACTGAAGGTTTAGTAAATGAAGACAAGGGGATTTGGAGTGTGTAGTTCAAGTATTTTTGTTGAGAAAGCTCTCTGAGGAAACTTAGGTTAAGAGGTGTGCAGTGTATACGGAGCTTATGGAATAGGAGATAGCTTATCATTGAACGTGTAGATATAAAAGTAATATATCAGGTGCTAAGAATCCATCGAGTGTGTGGTAAATTATTGGATAGTGAGAACAATATTTATGAGGGAATGAAGGCGTGAGTTTAAGTAAAAGATAGCCAGGGTGAGGAGCTTGACATACGTGGGAGGATGGGAGGAAGACAATGTAGTGTGATCTCACCCTGGCTGCTAAATATCTTTATGGATCAAGTACTGAGAGAAGTACGACTAAGAATGAGGGAAAATGGCTCGAGGTTGATTAAAAAATGGTATTTTGATGATACACAGTCTAACCACCAAAATTTTGTTTTTAATCTCTTATTGCCCAGTCATAATTACGGCTTTACAAATTAAATAAAAATCATTAAAAATAGAACATTTTCAAGTTTATTTATTTTTTTCGATATCCTGGATACGAAATATGTACTTACAAAAAATGAAAGATTTATCTATAACAATCATGGATTATTTGATAGACATGCAACAAGAGATAATCACAAGAGATAATCAAACATGGCTCGGTAGTTGCCACCCAACGGTCTTTTAGACAGCAATACAGTAAATCAAGGACCATAGATCCAAAAACGATTCGCATAATTTTCTCAAAAGGAAAACATCACTGATCAATCGAGAATATGCATAAAAGCAAGTCTGGGCGCAGCAGAGGTTCTTGAATAGCTGAAGACATTGATTCAATCGCAAATCAGCTTGAAACAGACAACAATAAATCTATGAGACGACTATCAACTATGACAAGAATTAAACAGATGAGCATTGGGAAAATAATCACTTTGAATTTGAGAAAGAAGTCATTCAAACTTATGTGTTTGCTACAGCTTAACGAACAAGACTACCAGCGTCTTGTTGATGTTTTGTAAATGCAATGAAACAATTAAACATAACCAGATAAAATTAAGTGACAATCTTTAGTGATGAAAGCCACATCTATCTCAAAAGGGTTATCAACAGAAAAAATTATCGGGATTGGTCGCAAAACAATTTGAATGTACACCTGAAGAAACCTCTACATTCACCAAAAGTTACTCTCTAGTGTGGCATGAATAGCAGTAAGGTTTATGGTCCTTATTTTTTTAAGCACCCAGAGACAAGTATACCGCTTTTAGTAACCTCAGAAATATATGTAGAAATTCTGAACACTGTTTTTGAACACGAAAACTGCAGTAACACATGGTTTGAGCAAATAGACAATCACTAGAATGTTTAACAAGATTTTTTTAACAGAGATTCATTTCTCATCGCTCGCAGTTTCCTTGGCTTGTAAGATCTGCCGATCTATCACCTATGGACCTTTTTCTCTGTGGATTTATCAAGGACAAAGTATTCAGTCAAGAGTCATCCTCTTTCGAAGAATTAAACCAAGCTGTGGTAGAGTGTGAACAGTCCATTGAGGGCAAGGTTTTGGAAAATGTACTCAATAACCTGCTTTCCGGTTGTGTGAAATGTAAGAATATTCTTGGACGTCTCTTTGAACACAGGTAAAATATAATAAAACTTTAAAACGTTCTATTCAGAATGTTTTTATTTTTGCGGTCATATTGTATGGTGATGAGCTGGTGTTGGTGGTTGAGACTGTTGGAAATGTTGGTCGAAGCTTTTGACAAGGTGTGAGAGGAGAGAGCTAAAAGTGAATTGAAAAAAAGGAGTAAATTAATAGTATTTTAGGGTAAGAATGGGTTGCGGTTTGTCCATAATGTCACTTAAGTGCGAAGTTATAAGAATTTATATGTCCAAATGTTAGTGGTACAAATGAAACCAATTGCACCACAACGTTTCAAATGGTGCTAATCTCTCTGGTGGTGAGAACGTGAGTGCAGAATGTGCCAGGAAAATGCATGAGAGTATGCTTGAGCCAACGTTTGTGTATGGGAATGAAACAATGGTATGAGGGAGGAAGGAAATATCTCGAATAAAAGCAGTACAAATTGAGAGGGATGGTTCATGTGCGAAAGATGGATAGAATGGAGTGTGTAGAATTTTGAACTGAGGTTTTTGGATAGTATTCAGAGGGGATATGCACATGTAAGAAGCATGGAAGAGAATTGTGAATAGGATTTACTGGAGTGAGTATTAGGGTGTGAGAAGGGGTGGAAATGAATGTGTGAGAAGAAAGGGCTGACCGAGAACGAAGTAGACGATATTGTGTATGATAGGCGTGTGTGATCGGGAAGGAACCATGACTGAACGAGATGCTACACTACATTTCACCCAATCATTATGAAGGGCGTTGGGTGTGGCAGAAATGATGTGTGGCTTTGTTCAGAGTAGGGGGTGAAGGAGGTTGAGGTTGAAGAGCGTCGAACCCATTTTATAGGAAAGTGGTTAATTATGAAAATGATTAAATATAATTTCCAGGATGTAGAACGCATATTCTCTTCCGTCACTTTGGAGGCTCAAAATGTTGAGGTGCGACAAAAAAGAAACAAAAAAATAATGCAGAATCCGTAGCTTCATTTCGTATTATGCTGAAAGTGTAACAAAAGGATGAAAAATGCGAATACGTGTGTCATCAGGATGAAGAATCACAAATTCGCCGCCATTCTTGTGTAAAATATACGAGTCTTAAACAGCTCAGATCTTTAATATCGCCAAAATTATGTCTTGTGTCGTTTGTAGGAAAAACAAACCTATATCTGTGCAGTAAAGAAGGAATTATTGCTGCTTGGCAGTAATCATTATTGTTTACTCGCCATACTTTGTGAGTTATCCACATATATATATATATATATATATATATATATATATATATATATATATATATATATATATATATATATATATATATATATATATATATATATATATATATATATATATATATATATATATATATATATATATATATATATATATATATATATATATATATATATATTTATATAGAAGTTGAGGATGAAAATAAAGTAAATACTAGTAAAACAGGATTCATATATTACGACGTTTCGGGCTATACACGCCCATGTTCGGGTACTATAAAACAAAAAAGCCAATTGGAAACAGGGAATATGAAAAGTTTAAAACTAAACTTGAGCTTAAAATTAAAACCACATAAAAACGAAACAAAAAATAAACCGATTAAATGCACAAAAAATTAATTCACATGCCCCAAAGCTCACCATGCGGAATGGGGAGTCGAATAAGACTGATAAGGTGAAGAGAAATAGCAACGAAGTTTGTTTACATTGCGGGGCAAATTATTGATTGTTTGAGATTCTGTAATTGACAAAGCGAAGGGAGATAAGTCAGTATTGAGGAAAGGATTGTATTGCTGGATATATAGCGATTCTAAAATCCTGAGTGACGTAGGATCATGAGTAGATCCCAATATTTTAAAATTATTGATAGATACCTCGATTATACAACTGATGTTATGATGGCGAATTGCTGAATTTTCTTTTTTACAAAGGACATTACATCTTCTAAGGCTAATGCTAAGATGCGAACAGACTCTGGCCTTCAAGGAGCGCACGGTGTTACCTATATATTTCCATTGCATACACCCAGGGCAATTGAAATTATAAATGACCATGCTTCTATTTCGGGCGAGAGTCTATCCTTACAATTGAATAACATTCCTAGTTTGGATTAATTAACAGAAAGAATGGTAAAATCAGTATGCAAAAAAAACTTCCTAAATAATTTAAAGAATTGGGGGCGGGCAGTTTTATTTAATGGCCCGAGTTCAGAGCGCACGAAATATCGTTTATTTTTAGATACATTAATGGTTGGTAGTTTCAATAAATAAATGTTGTTGTTGATTTGTATATAGACGATGAAGGATATCCATTTTTGGTGAAATACCGAGTTAACAAGGTCTGTTGACCAAAGTTGCGTACCCTCACTTATTCTGCTTATGACCTTACGATCTTCAAAACTTTTCATAATCCCCTGACTAACCTTGGGAGGACCTTGGCAATTCTATCATTCAAAAGAGAATGTATAACATCATTAGGGTTTTAACTTTCTATAGAACCAACCGAATAGTTACAATTTAATTACCAAAACAAATATAAACAAAACGGGGACCGACCAACATAGTCAGATATAGAGTCGCTCGCGACTAAAAATTCGAATTATACTCGTATATGCATCAAGAAGTTCGATTATAACCTATTAACGTGGTTTACTAGGGTAGTAATTGTTCCTAATTTGTAAGAGAGATCACAACCACTGAAGAAATTCAAACCGAGCCCAGTAAAAGTAGGTTTGCGATAAACCGAGGTAAGGAACGATTTGCCCGAACGAGAAATAAAAATTTCCAAAATGGAAAGAGATTTATTAAGTTCTTTTTCTTATTCAACTGAATATGTGGGTGTTACTGGTTTAAGTATGTAAAGCGGTTAATGGATTCTTGCTCTGATTTGAAAATTATAATGGTGTCATCAACATGTCTTCTATAAAAAGGAGGTTTAAATGAGGTTGGACACTTATTCATAAAATCTAGTTCAAAGTTTGACTTAAAGATGTCGGTTAAAATCGGAGCAACTCCAGCTATCTAGTGGTAAGTTTTCCGATGAAATCTAAAGTAATTATCATTAGCAACCAATTCTAATAAAGAGGGAACAGAGAGTTGAAAAATCCATGGAAGGATGAATTGGGATTTGGGAATGGCTTGCGCATTACTAACTCTGTTTTTTTTACTGGGATGGAAGTAAATAGGGTCTTATATATATATATATATATATATATATATATATATATATATATATATATATATATATATATATATATATATATATATATCATAAACGCTTAATATCACACTCTAAATTATTAGTGTCAGCAGTACCAGTGGTCCTTACAAATCTTTTGTTTACCTCAAAGTTTGAAACTGTTGCCACTTGGTTATCTAGATCAAATATCGCCATAATTTATATAAATAAACCCGTCTAGTATTTTAAATACTTTAATAAGTTGAACCTGCAGATGGCAAATTTATAAGTTCCTGGATTAGTTTCGTTGATCAAAGCTGGACGCTTCGAATATTTTACAATGTCGTTTTGCATGGATGGAGACTATAATTGTACTGCATACTCTAAATGAGGTCTTAGAAGCGCTTTATATAAGGGCAAAACAATATTTTTCGATTAAATTGCAAAATGTATATTTAAGTATCACGGAACCTTATTAGCCTTTTGTGACACTACAGTGCATTGTTTAGAAAATTTTAGATCATTCAAGATTAAGACACCTAAATCCTTTTCTCTGTCGATTGGATTTAAAATTTGGTCAGCTATATTATAATCATTTTGTGGATTATCATTACCTATCAACATTACTTACACTTGTCAACGATCAATTTCATATGCCATTTTTCCCACCATTTTAATACTCTAACCCAGCGATTCCCAACCTGGGGCCATGGCAAATTTCTGGTAGGCCATAGAAAAGTTTTGGGAGTGAGGGGGCCTCAGGTCCAATGAAGGGGGCCACAGAACTTCATTTTTTTATAAAATGATTAAAGTAATTCGAAAATTATCTAATTATCGGCCTTTTAACAATATGTAGTTCTTTATAATCTGTTAATCTAGTGACAAGCAACTATTTACTGGTTACTAATCATAAAACAATGAGTTTCTTTTTCTCCGATATACAACAATGTTGTAATGATTTATTAGTTATACGTTTGGCAGAGTCGTATCTATGTTCCACACCCACAGCAGCAATACTCGTTGCAGTTGCTAACTAAGTCAGTCAGTATCCATGTTCCGAATTGTAACATCATTTCTGCTCCGTGACAATCTTGTTTGTGTGCAGTATTTTTTTATTTTGGTGAGTATCTTTTCAATCATCATAAAATAACTAATATTATATGATGACTCTAAGCCTAATATTTATAAAATATATGCCACCAATAAGGACATTTTTACGTGCACTCTTTACTGTGTCATATGTCTAGTAAATATAACATTTCTAACGATTGATTTATTTCTCTTTAAATTAATTGCTAACGACATCATCGCACGCTTGCATTGCAGCTGCGCGGCGTTGCTTATACGAAATGTTGATTGTTTCAATAAATATTACGTTTCCTGCTGGTAATATTTGCTTACATTTATGTTCATTATGTGTTTAAATGGTGTCATAAGCATAATGCCAAATGTGAATACCAGCATTCGTAAACTCTAAAAGTTATTAACTGTTTCTTAGGGCGAAGTGGAACACACCCCGCCCTGCAGCTTTGCGATCTAAAATTGGGTGGCATAAAATAGGGTTAAAATATGTATGTAGTGGTTAACCGTTGTAAACTGTTTACCTAGTAAATAAATAATATCACATTTTATATATTCTTGAAAATATATATTCGTACAGTATATACAATTTACTTCAATATAAATTACATACAAATGTTCAAACATGTGCGTTTTCATCTTCTCAATAATTATTTTAGTTTTAGTTTTCAAGGAAATTAGGAAAACTTCGTTTATTTGCAACTCAATATATAATATATATATATATATATATATATATATATATATATATATATATATATATATATATATATATAAATATATATTGGTATTCCACAGATTACCCATGACTGATAAGGTGAAGAGAAATGTCGACAATACTAAGCGAGTTTTTTAGCATACGGTTTTATGGTTTTATATAGTCTCCAAACAATATAACAAAACCAATGTGTCTTATATTTATGACAGAGCTTTCTAATGAAAGCATGTGCCTAAGTAAGCTTCTAATACATCTGGAGAATAAGCACAAGGATAAGAAAAACAAACCATTATATTATTTTAAGAACAAAGGTTTAGTTGCATCTTACGAGATTTTGAAGCTAATAGCAAAAACTGGAAAACCCCATGCTATTGGTGGATATTTTATTTTGGCCGCAGTATCTGTAGTAATTTCTATTGTTATGCAACAGAATTCCAAACAAATTAAGAACATAAGAAAAGAAGGAGACTGCAAAAGACCATTCATGGCCTACACTTGGCAGCTCCTGTAAATTACGGTAATTCCGTTAAAAAACAATTCAGTATCAAGACTCTTTGATAAAATGGCAAAGGATGTAGAAAATCAACTTGTTACATTTTTACAAATAAAGAATTTTGCATTACAAATTGATGAAGCATTTGTAAGTGATAATCAAGCCCTTCTTATGGCGTATGTGAACTTAGAGAGGAAATGCATTTTGCTCGCAGTCTTGTGATAGATACAAAAGGGGAAACAATTTTCCAAGAAGTATTGGCCTATTTCATGGAAATAAATATTCTAATAAGTAACATTATGGCTTGCGCAACTGATGGTGCCGATGCTAGGATAGACAGATACAGGGGCTTCATTGCCTATCTAAAAAAACTGAAAGATGCTCTTGATAGTGTAATCAAGGCTACCAACCTTATCAAGTCAAATCCACTTCAAGACCGTTTTTTCAGACAACTCTGTGCAAACAATGAAGAAGAGTTTGAACGTTTACTTTTGCATACAGAGGTGAGATGGCTTCGTTGAACTCTGGGAGAGTGTTGTGCCATTTTCGAAGGGTAAGGCGCTTGGAGAAGAAATCATAGCTGGCAAGTGTGACATATTCTACCTTTCAGATATATTTGACAAGCGTAACATGCTGGACAAACAGCTACAAGGTAAAAATACAAATCTTTTAACTTCCAAAGAGGAAATCAGCTCTGTCCTTGGAAAACCTAATCTGTTTAGGATTAATATTGAGCATAAGAAATTGTTACATTTTCCACCCCTCGCCACTATTGAAGAGGAGCAGCATGAAGATGATATTTTAGTGTACATTGATCACTTGTAAAAATTGCAAAATGGTATGGAAATTATGTTCAAAGATCTCTTGGGAATGAACATTCCAAGTTGGGTGGTAACCCATTTAAGACTAATGCCGCTGATGTTGACACCATACTGCAAGAAAGCCTCATTGAGTTGCAGAGTAATCAAACATGGCCTCAATAGCTTATGGACAAGTAGGGAAATTGCTATCAAATTCCCATTGCTTTGTCAGGAAGTAAAATTATATTTCATTCCCTTTCCAACGTCTTACCTAATTGAGTCAGGTTTTAGCCGAGTTTCTCACCTATTATCAAAAGCTCGCAACCGTTTAGAAATTGTATCGAGAGGTGATTTTCGTCTGTCCCTAACAACCATGGATCCTGACATTGAAAAACTTGGGCAACTACATCAGCCACAAGTATCTTACTGAAAAAAAACACACAAAAAAGCTAATACGATATATTTGTTTTTATTTGATAAGGGATTCTATTTTTTGGAAGTCAAAAAGATAATCATCTTTTAAAGGTTACTTATTTTCTCGGTGTCCATGGAAGTTTTGCGTTTTGCTGCTCTATCAGAGAAATAATGTATGATCTTGAGTGGTTCTTTTATTAAACCCACAAAATATATTTTTTTCTGTTAGTAAAATAGAATAAATGACAATATACGTACAATTAATGGACACTGATATTTTTATGGAAGGTATTATAATATTGAAGTACTATTTTTTAGCTAATAATGCCAAGGAGGCCAAGGAAATATTAAAGATCCCAAGGGGGGCCGTGAACTAAAAAAGGTTGGGAAGCACTGGTCTAACCGAGTGTTTTTTGCAAGTTTTGACAGAAACTATCATATTTTGCCCCAATACTTAGTCTCGTGCGATTAGGAAACTTTGACATTTTTCTCAATAAGTTCGTGTCAAAATCATGTAGAAATCAAAGATCCGATACAGATCCATGGCAATTTCTGATAGTTCCTTTTTGAGATGCGTGCACAATCCTGTCCACCGCCATATAACAACCTCATTCTTCTCAGTATAAGAATCAATAAGGAAGCTCTTTTGAGTCTTCCACGATCGGGTTCCCCTTCCTTTCCTTACAACCCCCGTCTCACCAGGCCACTCTCAAAATCTATACCTCCAAAGAACCTCGTGAAAACCCTACACCCCAGCGGCCTCCTTCATACCGCCCAAGGCCAGAACCCTCCACAAGCCCCCCCCCCCCGCAGACCACCCCCAATCACAACACCACAAGTTACTCCGAGGACTTCTACCCTTCAGACCTGTCACAAATACACTACTCTACCTGCCCGTAACCAAACCCAAATACCGTAGCCCATCAAAAATTTACCCTTCTAATAATCCCGGAGCAAAATTATCCCAAACCTCTATAATTCAGGCCCCGAAAAGCCCTACCTGTCTTACGCTTCATACTACAAGATTTTGATCATTGGCTCTCAGCAACCCCCCCCCCCCCTCCCATATCGGTCGCCTCTGACTACTGTTCCTCCACCTTCCACATTGGCCTAATTTATCGGCTCAACCTTCATCTTCAGCCTCCATGTATGAACTTTAGCTCACCTTGCTTTCGCTACTTTTCCACCAGTACTACCCTGTGTTAATCTTTTCCTCGTCTCTAATGAATCGTTGCTTGACTACTCCTACCAAGTTTTCAGGAAGTATTTTGGTGTTGACTACTTCCAAGTTTCGCTCTCGATCATCCCCCTGAGCGCAAAAGTCGTGCGACAGAGATAGCATTTCCACATGGATTAGAAGCCAGATTATCAGCCAGATAGGCCTGTTCCCATTAGGTGTAAGATTTTTCCTACTACCAACTCATCTACTTCCCAGTCTTCAGGCACAGACAACCCTCAAGCGGTCCTTTTGTGCCCCGTATCCCAATGTAGTGAAGCAGTACGTCATAAACCAGGCCAGAGCAGGCCCCATCGGTGTCTTTAAGAGGCCCGCTGATCCTCCAAGAAGATATATGTGTCTCTAAAATATTCACCCCTTCTTCACTCAACGACGGCTGGTGAGGAGTCTGCGGCATGGTGGGTGGGGAGCCCCCTCCCTCCCTCGCGCCCGCCTGACGTCAAAAACTAGGCTTCTTTGGGTTCAAAGGAGAGATTGGAAAGAACCAAGGCATCCACTTCGCTTAAATCTCAATTTCCTGTTCAGAAAGCTTATTATCGCATCCTTTTCTGAATATAACTGAGTATTACAACAGCCTCTTCTCCATAGACATCCGTGTTGGTGAATCACGCCCTGACATGAAGGAATCAAATACTGCCTCATCCAATACATCCACGTACCAGTGTTTCACATATTTCTCAATTTTTATAACTGGATCTGATTGGAGGCAGCTTATCTTCTGCATAGCGTAAGGCAGTCAAGTTGCCTGTCCACACCCGGACTCCGAATCTTCAAATGTTTCATCCTACCGTCAAGTCGTCATTACTTGCTACCCATACAAGGTCAAGACGAGGATTGTATGTAGCCTTGCGCCTTTCCTTCCACGCCCAATCCCATTCTAGTTCCCTTTGTTTGGCTAGTTACGCTAATTCTGCAGTGTTCTATGGAGATCACCTTGTCTGCTTCAGCCACAATAGAGATTAGGAATTATCGCAGCGTAGTGACACGTTTTCTGCATTCTTTACAACCGAAAATCCTACGCAACTACTCGTTGTGATGCCCTTGCCCTTCATGTATCCTACCCACATTCATTTCTCATTTCTTGCGCGACCGTTTCTTTCAGATTCCAGTAGGTTTTTCTCATTCCAGTCTCTACTCAGAGTAGGAGGGCGTTCCTCATATCTCGGTCCATCAAGAGCTCACTTTGTGCAGGCGATCTAATTAGTCACTATTGTGGTGAGTCTCATCCTCCGATCGATAGACATGTTCAACCTTCAATCACTGCGATAGTTGAGTGGGCTACTTCTTAGTAATTCTTTTTCTTGACCCCAAATTCTTCGTAGTCCTCTTCCGCCCCCATTGCTACCGGCAAATCGACGTTTCTTCCATATTTACATCCTGGAACTCCAAATCAGTAAAGCAATCAGTGAGATTATGGAGGCTCCTTGTTGATGGTAGGCTCTCATGAAGTCCTCACATTTCCCGCATCATTGCCACTACTCTGTTTACTCTCAACTTACTGCATGAGTTGCTGAACAACTGATGCTACTGCACCTCTACAAGGCCTTGGTCCAATCTAAACTGAACTTTAGCTGTGGTGTACAGTTCCGTATTCCCTCTACTCATCACTCTTAAACTTAGTTCTAAAGTTAGTAGCCAAATACTGCATAGAATGAAACTTGCCTTCTTTATCAGAGAGATGTGCCTTCCTCTCCAGGAAGACATTCCTTCTTCGCTCCAGCCGGATTCCAACATCCTCAGTGTTTCGCTGATATCCAGTAATCCCTCCACTGAAAACCACTGGAGCCTCTCAAGGAGAGCGACTCCATTTTCTGTCCTCATTTTCTCTGCCCTCTACCTGTCAGTCTACCAGAACTCTTACACGAGCGTTCATTTGTAGAAGGTGTCTCAAGCATGAATCTGCTAACACTTCTTCTTTGAAGCCAGCTAGCGTTCTCCAATAAGAGTTTCTTATCCAAGTTCCCGCTGACTCTCGGTGCAAGACCGTCTTCACCGATGATTTCAGTTACCTCCACAGCTCCTCTGTTGTCGTCGTGGTGGAGACGGTGGTGTTCGGCGCTCCTCTTCTTTCCGCCTCCCTCCCCCTGTTTTTCAGCTTACACCGCAGAGTTGTACCCGATTGGAATTCGAGTTGTTTACGGATTAAACAAACGTGATTTCTGCACTATAATATTACTCACTCCCAGATTATGTGATTCGCGAGATTCGACTGCTCCTGCTTTAGCTTTCGATCTCGCTTAATAAGCTTATCACCTTCTGATGGGTGCCTTACCACGTTGGGGTGCCTAGCAACGTCAGCTCCAGCCGCATCACTTCCAGTCAACCCTCCATTCATTAATCTCCTTCCATAAGTGAAGGAGATTTTTAATAACAATGGCCTACTGCCTGGCAAAGTCAGACTCTTATGAAACTATACTGCATTAAATCCTTCCTTGGCTATTTTATCGTCATTCAACCGCCCTTTAGAAGTAATGATTGCTCAGCCCTTCCTGGGCCACACTAGGCTAATCCACGGATACCTTATGTCTCGCGATCTCGCCCCCCCCCCTATTTACTCTGCCAAACCAAATTGGCCGTGTCCCGTGTGCACTCTATTCCAACCTCCATTCTTTTTCTTCTGGCCCACCCTTTCGCAAAACACTTTTATTTAATTCTGACCCAAGGACAGTAGTTCTCTACAAATAATCTTTTTCTCCTTCTTCTCTGCCACTCTTCTTATTTTTATGATTGCGTCTATCCCCCCCCCCGCACCGTTTTCCCGTCACCAACTCATTATTCCTACTCTTTCATATCGTCTCTGTTACGATAAAAACACTAAACATTGTTACGTATTATTAAATATATCCATTCAAAGGCAACACGGTGTTGTCAGTGTCCGTAAAACATGTGAATATTGGATGATTCGCCGAATCATTCTAAAGTGCACTAGCTAACACAGGAATCGGTGGTACAACATTTTATTTACACCATGATCATTTATTTCAAAAGTAAAATTGAGTCAAAAGAGAGAGAGAGAGAGGTAGGGGGGTACCAAATAAGTACGGTCTTAAAAAAGTTCATATAAATTTTATTTTTCAATATAAGCTCTATTGAGGTCAAAACACTTTTACAAGCGATGATACCATCCATTTAAACCATTTTTAGAAAACTGATGATTCTGAGAATTAATCCAAGTTAAAACAAATTTCTTTAATACCATCAACAGAAGAAAAATGAGTATCCATTATTTTTAAGGATTCGAAACAAAAAGTCCAAACCGACTTTTTTTTTCAAACCTCGTTTTTTTCTGTTCGTGATGTTAAAAGAGTTGTTTTAATTTCGTTTAATTCTCAGTTCTATTTACTATATATTATACTTTTTTTAAAGATTTTATTCTATTTTTCTACCAACTTTTTTAAGATCCCTCGTATATGCAGCAAAAATATAAAATATCTCGAAATGGCTATTTTTTTCCTAAATCCTTAATTTCAAATACAATTTGAGCTGAACACTCTCCCCAGCTACCGAAGACCATTAATGAGGTGGTGATTCATATGAATCATAATAAGATATACTTATTTATTATAGAATGCATTGAAAAATATAATGACCTTGTGAAAACGGAAGGGCCATACAAAACGCCTAGCTGCGAGTGAGAGTAGCTCTCATCCCTGAGTGTGCCATTTCGTTCAAGAGATGGAAGATTTTCTATTTAAAAGAATTATAAACAGATATCTGCATTTGGCCTAAGGATGAATCCATTATTATAGCTTAATGAAATTAGGGAGAGCAAGAGCAGAAAAGTGAAAATTCGTGAACTACCGCCTCATGAATTTTTTGAGGGCGAAGTACCTTTATTTTGTTATGACGTAAGTGTGAAGTAATCAATCTCTTTGGAGAGTTTAGGGTAGGCCATGACCAAAGCGACCAAAGGCGCCACAAAGAACAAACCGAGGTCAGAATGAACGAGTTGCGATGGATCCAGAACCAATTAATTTGGTGTTATTGTGAGAAGTAAGATTCTTTGTGATTGGCAATGCCATAGAGCGTGTATCAGTGGGCATGACCAATCCCCCACCCCTACCTTCAATCATTTTACCTCGTTTACGAACTGGGAATGAAATCAAACTATGGTGCGTTTAACGGAAGATATCTGAGCCAGATGAACGAAATAATAGTTTCAGGGTATTATGGTGCGTTACAAGAATTTTCACGGCCCTTCGAAAGCCGAACAGAGCTTGCGAGAAAAAGTTGAAGTATTTTTCTGTGCGGTGATGAACCGCTTCAAGAAATAAAAACTAATAAAGCTCTTTATTCTCTTGTAGATATTCGAGAGCAACTCACATACAAAAGACACTTGCATCCGTTAGAATTCGTGTGATGGAGCTCATCCACGTCCACAATCGCCGCTTTGTTCGTAAACAATATTTTTTTTACCAATATGAAACAAATTTATTGTAGATTTGATACGTTTGTGCGTACAATTAAAGATTCATTAAGAAGCGTCAAGATTGCAAAGGTGTCTTTGACATGTTTCCGATAGAAATTAAAAGGTACAAAAATTCTTTAACGGATTTATAAGTCGCCAAAATGGCTAAATTTTTTATTGCATCTACTCCTTCTTGAGGCGATGATATGCCTTTTTTTTGTTAGGAGATGCCCAAGGAATTTGAACTTTTCCACACCCAATTAACATTTTGGGGGTAGGTTTTAATTCATAAGCAAGCAATCGCTTGAATACTTGTTTTAGGTGTGAAATTTGTGTTTCTTATTCAGGCGAATATACCAATATGTTGTCAAAAGGGGAAAACAAAAGGAAGATCTTCTCGGACTTCATCTAATAAAAGCATAAACGTTTGTAATAGCAATTTTACCCAATTAGCATGGAAACGAATTAGTATGACCCAAATGGAGTAAAACCGGTTGTCTTTTCTGCGTTAGATTCTTCGACATGTATTTGATGAAACGGCACCTTTTAAAGATCAAGCTTGGTAAAAAACGCCTGCAATAAGTACTATAAAATCATAGATGAATGAAATAGCGTATTGATCTGCCTTAGTTTCTATGTTTAAAACAAGGAAGTTCCAAACAGCTTTGTAGGTATCATCCTTCTTCGAAACCAAATTGCCTAGTTGAAGCCAATAGGGATCGAGATTATCTAACAATACCTTCCTTTTCCATCTTAGCAAATTTCCCCATTGCGGCGTTCAATTTTACAGGTGACAGGTAGCGCAACCTGGAGTGTCCAGGTGGATTAGTTTTATGTATATAGTGTTTGGTTGTGTGCTTAATTGTTTAACCACACACACGAGGGAAGCTTAAGTCGTGGAAAGATGTGAGTAGTTTTGCGTATTGTGAGTGAATTGGGGGGAGAGTAGTTGAATGCTTGTCGATAGGCCTTGGCGACTCAAATCTCTGAAAAGGCGTGATCAAGGTAAATCGTGAGGCATGAAAAATGGGAGTGCCCTGAATAAAACATACAAACGTCAGGGAATGGAGTGTAGAGTACGTCTTTTTAAATCAAGGATGAGTGAGAACTGCTGTAAGAAATCCGTCCCTAAGATGGAATAATGGGCAATTGCTATTAAAAATAGCCAGAGGAGAGTGCGGCCGTCATATAGAAATAGGTAAAATGGTTTTGTGAAAGGAATTCTGTATCAATGAAGTAAATGTCCTCTTGCGATCACGGCTTGATAGAAACGGTCGAACAGTTATTAATCAATTCATGTTGCAGGGTGGTAGACGAAAAAGAAAGGGAGGGTGAATGCGGCAACGGGAAAGGTGCGATGATACCAGCACATATTCCCTGCAGAAGAGATCTATGAAGGGTACTGAGAGCGCAGCCAGAGGAATGACTTGAAAAACAAGAACCTTAATGAGGGGGAAGTTTCTCCTTCCTCAGTACCCGAGAAATTTTGCACACGGTTTCAAGAATGCCGTGGAAATTGTGACTGAGATGAAACCTCTCAGGAGCTTTGTAATCACTCTTGCCGAAAGTGGTTATGAGAGTTCACAATGGAATCAGGGTTCGTTCAAGCAGTAGAGGCATGCGATTAACGCCGGGACTTTGACCTTATGGGAATGGGATGAAATGCGGAGTGAGTTCCCTATAAATCTGGGCCAATGCAAGTGGTGAAGATAAGGTTGGTTATAATTTTTGCACGATCATAGCCGACGCAACTTGCGCTTGTGGTTTTGGCAAATGTATGAATTGGTGCCATTCATCATAACAATTATAGATTTGGTCCCAGGCTGTGAGACTTGTTGAGCGTAAGAACACGAAAAACTCGCCTCTAATTGTAGTTTCACTGGAGTTGATGTATGAAACGATGTGTCTCTTTGTGTATAAGTGTGCAGTTATATTGCTTGAGTGGCTGTTTGAAGAATAGTGAAGCACTCGCAAGCAGAATTTTTTCACCATTGACGAGTTTTTATAGTCTTAAACAAGGGTAATTATCAATGTATTTGTTATATTAGTGTTCGTTGAAGGCAAAAGTTTTGTCATTGAATTTGGAAAGGCGACGTTTACTTAAAACGTTCATTTATAAGTTTATAGAAGCAATTATTTCTGCTCTTACGAATGTCGCTTATTGAATGGGATGCCAAAGAGAGAAACGCGCCCGAGCGGCACGCGAATTATGAACTGTGCCAGACATTCTAAGGCTGAGTAGTAGTAGTCATTATAATTGTTTGGTAATTCATCCCTTTGAATCAGGCCATGCCAAGAATGAGAATGCAGTTGTGTAAGCCCTACCAGACACTCAGTTTAGATTTGGTAACAAACTACTTGGGAATTTCTTTAGTTATCTTAAGTATTAATCTTTCTTAGGTTCCTTTTGACCTTTACCAAGTATTCTGTATTATTAGAAATAAATTCTCAGATAATGTTCCCATGGTTGAGTTCTACCATCAATTCCTTGTCGTTTGAGAGCCTTAGAATTTCTAGCATTCTAGTCTCAATAATTTATTGATTTTAGTTTACTCGATTCTATCTCTTATTTCCCTGTTAGTATAATCACATTTTCACTTCTTATCTAAAAGCTACTAGCAACCTCAATTACTGATTAAATAGATTAAAATTGTTTTGGTAAGTTGATTTAGAATGATATTTTTTTATCATAACCTTGTTCTTGTTGTTTTAGAACTATTTTAAATTTCCTTATAACTAGTAATTGATCAGTGTTTGTGTTGGAAGAGCTTATATGTTTTGTTTAAAGCCTTTTCTCTTAAAGAGCATGTAAATGGCTTCAGTTTTGCTTGATGAGGCATCTTTTTAAAGTTTCTTTTGGAAGAAAGACTTTATAACGTTAGGATTTTTATAGTCTGATATATGTATATATATATCTATATATATATATATATATATATATATATATATATATATATATATGGTGAAGTGGACACGGACCAAACAAAAGGCCTTCCAAAATCAAGCTTGATTAAGTTTTACCTTTGGCAAAGAAAACGGGTCTGATGTGACATTACCTCCCTCTTCTTCCCGTGGAACTCCGACGCCATTTTTGTTTGCTAGGTAAGTTTTTTGAGTTACATTATAGTCCACAGTGTTCGTAAATATTGCATGATTCCGCTGGTTAGGGTTTCCATGGTGAATATAATCATTGTGAAGGAAAAGGACTGTGATTTCATAACGGTGACTAGCGTGGGTATTTCTGTGTTTAAAGTTTATATAAAATGGCGCATAGTACACGGTCCGTAGAAAATTTTGAAATTGGTGAAATTATACTAATGAAGGTTTCGTTTTGAAACTAATGTATGTTGCTCCCCTAACATTGTATTGTGTTTGAAATGTGAAAAAGCGACATATAAATTATTAAAAATACAAGATATCAAAATGCAAATTTGAGTAATTTAATCAGTGTTAAATGATGTTCGTTTTGTTATTATCTAACATTATTTTACGTTAGATGTAAGATTTAACTATATAAAGTGTTATGCTAAGTGCATTAAGTAATAGGATAAGTGTTGATATTTTAGAAATATTTTTGAAAAATTTCAATTTTCAATTTTCCAGTTACATTATTGCAGTAAGATGGGCGTTTTACATTGCCTAATGTGGCTATTAATATATCCATGTAATGATAAAGAATGAGGGCGAGGCATTATGTCGTAGAATAGACTCTCGACGATATACCATATATAACTATTCGTTGAGGGAACTATTCTTATATTTCGAGTGCGTGGTAAATCTGATTGACCGAGGTTATTTATCTTCAATATGCTTAAGAAGTGGAACTGGGCTCAAGGATCATAATATGGCTATCATTAATAAAATAGAGTTTTATTAATTAAACTATCAACAACACACAAAAAGAAAAATGTTTACATAAACGGAGAATGGAAAGGGTCGTGGGAATATCTGACTAATCCGAGGATTAAGGTTAGGAGAGATTTAAAAAGGTAAACAAATAAAAATTAAAGGGATGGGATGGTTCGCTAAACCATTTAAAGCACAGGGTAGGGTTGACGAAAGGTTAGATAATCAAAGGTAATGCTCAGCTTACGTAATTACAAGTTGTTGTGCAGAGGAAGGCGACGCGAAAGAATCTTCGGTCTGCTGGCGAGTTCCAGCCGAAGGGGGGGAATTAAATTATCCTGACGTGACGTCTTGGGAATGAGAACCGTTTCTTGACGAACGGGCTTGAAGAACAATGGCTGTTCTAACGTTGTTCTCTTCTGAACAACAGGGGGGGTGAGAACCGTCTCTTGCCTACGGGCTCAAAGAACAATGGCTGTTCTAACGTTGTTCTCTTTCTGAACAACAGGGGGGAGGGGGAGAACCGTTTCTTGTCAACGGGCTCAAAGACTAATGGCTGTTCTAACGTTGTTCTCTTTCTGAACAACAAGGGGGGAGGGGGAGAACCGTCTCTTGTCAACGGGTTCAAAGAACAATGGCTGTTCTAACGTTGTTCTCTTTCTGAACAACAGGGGGGGCCTTGTGAACTTGACGTCTTGAAGGCTAGAACCTTGGCACTCAAGGGATATTGTCCTCTTCTGGACAAAAATAGTGGATCTCGAGGTAGAGGGCCCCTTGGTGTACAAGGTGAGACCGGATCGGCGTGATGTCTCGCGAAGATAATCTGGATCTGATCTGATCTAATCGGGAAGGTTTCCATATAGATAGTCAAAGCCATCCCCTTGGCGTAGGGGACAATGGAGAGGGGGCTTCGAAGGAATGCCCAGCCGCCGCCTGGGAAAATACCTTATCTGCCCATAAGCCTAACTCAATCTGGCGAGATCGACGCATGGGGGGAAACGGGGGGGAGGGGGTGGGTGAACCTCCTTGGTTAAATATTGACTCAGGTGGCGATAACGCGCCCAGCTTCGATGCAAAGATGCACGTGGGTAGCAACCTGTATCTAAACAAGTTGAATTTAAGCGGCCTCAGACCGTTCTATCATCAATTTTCAATTTTCCAGTTGCATTATTGCAGTAAGATGGGCGTTTTACATTGCCTAATGTGGCTATTAAAATATTTATGTAATGATAAAGAATGAGGGCTGTGCATTACTTGCTCAAAAACGTTCTATGCTTCGAAGACAAGAAATCACCAATGAGGGAGTAGGAGAGGGATGGGTAAATTCACATTAAGATTTAGCTATAACAGAGGCAAGACAGAGTCAAGAACAGAGCCAAAAAGGGTTAAAACGATTGACGGATAAAGCGATAGTCTAAAGAGGGAGATTAGGAGAGACACAAGAAGTAAATTGAAACAAAGGGGAGAAGGACAAGGAGAGAGGAAGAGAAATAAAATAATGTTAATACAAAATTAATGCAATAATTAAATTGATAAATCAGGATTGCTTCCGAGTTCACGAAGAAGCTGGAAATCATTCTTTTGTATGAAAAGGGAACTAAATCGAAGATTTTTCATTTTTATGTAAAATTTATTTGTAAGAAGGGAAAAAGATGATTTGAGATCTTTAAAGTTCCCAAATATAGGAAGAGGTTGTAAATCGTAAATGAATTTTTCAAAAAACTGGAAGTAGTTTGGGAATTTGTGAGAAAAAACAGGCAACTTAAATTGAAGACCAAGTGAGAGAAGAAAAGATTCTCGTGCCGATAATTTATAATCTGATAGGTTATGAATGACACTTTCAGGTGAGTTTAGGCTTGGACGGAACAAATTAACCAGAAATCACAATAACACGTGAGGCAAAGTAGATAATCAAATATCCGATATGAAATAAGGAAAGATGATACAGAAACGATTCGGTCTTTTTATAGGACCAAACAAGGATCATGCATAGATTAAGAAAGAAGAAAGAAGGAAGAGAGAGATACCATTGGTAAGCATGGTAACCTGAAAAGCGAAGAACGCTTGATGGTATACGTTCGATCTGCATATATTATTTCATTTTCTTGAACGGGTAAAATAGTTTATGTTCTTTTGTTCCGTTTGCAATCTCTCTTCATTCTGTCTTAATCTATCTTACGATCCTTTTTTCTCTTAGGTATAATCAGATGAAATCGCCATGTGTATTATCTTACCTTATTTTCCTATGCGTTATATATATATACGAGGGGCGGTCAATATTTTTTTCAATTCGGATATAGGGAAACGAGATATGATGGGTCAAAGTGTTTTATTATTTTTCAATATAACTACCCTCGACTTCAATGCACTTGCGCCACTTGTCCCTGAGGCTTCGAATTCCCGACAACCAGAAATCTCCCGACTGCTGTTCAATCCACTCCTGGATGGCGTCCCCAAACCGGCGTCCACGCAGTGCAGCCTTGAGCTGGCGGAATAAAAAGTAGTCGCTAGGGGCCAGATCTGGACTCCAGGGGGGATGGTTGAGCTCCTCAAATCCGCACTCAGGCCTTGTGGACTTTGACGACGTTGAAGTCGATCATGGGGCCTGAGGTTTCTAGGGACCCAACGGGCAGAGACCTTAGGCATGGCCAAATTGTCGTGGATGATGTTGATAACACCTCCATGTGATATTCCAAGTTCTCGCTCGATTTCTTTGACCTTCACCCGTCGATTTTCGAGGATCATCCTCTCCACACGGGCCACATTGTCTTCGTTGGTCGCGTCTGATGGGCATCCTGGACGGGGGTAATCTTCAAGTGACTCACGACCATGGCGGAACTCCCTATTTCAGCGAGCAATAGTTGCAGAGGAAGGGGCGGTGTCGGTGTACACTGCAACCATGCGTTCATGGATCTCTTTTGCATTCTTACCTTCCTTGGTGAAAAATTTGATCACTGTGCGGTGCTCAACCTTCTCCATTGTTGAAAAATTTGTGACTGACGATCTGCGATCAGCTACTGCTTCTTAAATAGACGAGGCAGGAGCGTGCGGCTGCAGGTCCTGACTTGTCATAACTTGTCCTAACACCCCCACAAACAGCCATCCCCCTTCCTATGCTTTGCCCTACCGATTCGCAAAACTTATTGACCACCCCTCGTATATATATATATATATATATATATATATATATATATATATATATATATATATATATATATATATTCAGTAAGAAGGAACAAAACGGAGAAGGCGGGTCCCATCTTTAATTCCAACGTTTTGGGTTATTACAAAACCCATCTTCAGGAGCTAAGAACCAATTCTAAATGAGTAATCTAAGCCTAAAAACATAAATAACAGCGCAAGTTCAAAGTTAAAAACCACAGATCAGAGAAAATCACAATAACGACGTTAAAAATATAAAATGAACGTTATGTTAATGAACAACCAAAATAGTGAGGTAAAGAACAGCAAAATATTTGTAAAGAGATACTATCAATTAAGGACAAACAAAGTAAACGTAATATTACAAAATTAAACATTTGAAATGGAAAAATAGAGAATTGGATATAAACAAAAGGTAAAACTAAAATAAAGACACTGAAACATCACCTTACATGGTCGGATCAGACTGGCGAGTGAAAACAGGAAGGAATTCAAAGAATGAATACAGCTTGGTTAAGTTATAAACAGAAGAAAGAATGACGTGTCCTCATTTAAATTTGAGTGGTTGTATTTAATACAGAGTGATTCTTTAATGCGGAGAGATGAAATATATTTAGCAAATCTTAAGACAGAAAAATCATTTAAGGACACGTCTGTTTTACAATCAATAGCATGTTTCTTGATGGAAGAAAACTCTTTGTTACTTAATGTATTACCGGTTCTGTGGCTAATTCCTATGTGAGAACAAAAATGCGACTGAAGAGTACGTACAGCTAGGGCAATGAATTTATATACAATGCACGAACTAAAAGGCGTGGGAATAATGTCCTTCACTTTAAAGAAATTCCCAATATTTTTGTTATTAATGAATATAAGTTTAAAATTAATTTGACAATAAAATTTCCTAAAAATGAAAATTAAAGGTTTTCGGAGAAGGTCATTACAAGGGCTGATGTCTGGTAACAGGACATACCTGATTTCCTTTGGAACATTAAAAGAAGTGGAGGGGTTATAAAGCCTGAAGAGGAACTTCCTAATACAGCTTTCAACTAAAGATAAGGGGTAATCATTTTTTTACAAAGTATTCTTTTAAAAATTTGAATTCAGAATGCATACTAAATTAAGTGGAAGACAAATTAAAGCCTCTGAAGAGGAGAGATTTAATGGCGCCAATTTTGTATGTTAAATCACAGAAACTAAAGAAATTTAAACCCTGTCCTGTGAAAGTTGGTTACTAAAAACACACGTTTGAATGCCGGAAGGGGTACGAGAGACATTAACATCTAGATATGGCAACATATTATTAATCACATGTTCTTGAGTGAAAGTAATATTAGGGTGTAAATTTTTTATAAAATCGAAAAACCTTTTTGAACAAGAACCAGAAGAAAAAACCGCAAAGGTATCGTCAACGTATCTTTTGTAGAATAAGATACGAAATTGAGAAGGGCAATCACGGAAAAGTCTATCTTCAAAATTACACATGAAAATATTTGCAAAAATCGGACCTAGTGGGCTTCCCATCTCAACACCTTAAATTTGATGATAAACCACGCCATTGAAAGTGAAATAGTTGTCCTTGAAAGCTAGATGCAATAACTGCGAAAATTGTGAAAAACTGAAACCATTAAATAGGGCATTTCTATCTGGAAAGGCTTTAGTCAAAATAATCTCTATAGTTGCTTAAGGGAAATATTTGTAAATAAGGACGTGATGTCAAAGCTAGAAAAGTAAAAAAGGACTTGACGATTCAAAATTTGCGATTTCCGAAGCAAAATCAAAGCTATTATTAATGGTATATAGATTGGAAGTAAAAGGGGTTAACAGAGCAACTACAAACTTAGCAATTTTATAGGAAGGAAGAGTTTAAGAAGCAAGAATGGGACGAAGAGGGCCTCCAGTCTTATGTATCTTAGGTAGCCCATAGAACAGACCTAAGTAAGATGATGAAACATATAGAGAACACCGTAAACAGAATCACTAAGAACACACGAAGACTTTAGCTTCAGCAAAAGCCGGTTAATTTTGTCCTCTAAACCGTGAATGATAGTTAAAGGTTGTTCCATAATTTCAGTAAACTTGGATTTATCTAACAAAATCTGGGACATTTTTGAAATGTAATCAGTCCTATTCAAAATCACCACCCCATTACCCTTATCAGGACGGGTGGCAACAATTTCCTTATTCCGCCCGAGGTTCCAAAGAAGAGAAAAATCTTGTTTAGTAAAAAGGAGAAACGGAAATTTCATGTGCTTAAATTTATGGAAAAATTCATGCACGACTTGTGAAATATTTGTTTTAAAGTCAGAAAATGAACCTAGAATGGGCAGATGTTGGATATCGTGAATAAACCTTTCGAAGTAAAAATAATAGTCCACATAGTCGAGCCTGAAGTTTGGTAATTTGAATTGAAGCCCAAAAGATAGGAGAAACTTTTCCCTTTTCGAGAGTATAGCGTCAGAAAGATTAACTACAGAATTTAAATCATGGAATTTAGGCCGTGATAAGTTAAGCTTTCTAAGTTTGCCGTCATGGACTAATTAAATTCTTTGGGCATAGGACGAAATGTTCCGAGAAACAATAGAGGATAAACATAGGCTATCTAAACGAGAAAATGTAGAACGCAGATGTTTAGAATAGGAATCAACGAGGGCCAAAAGCTCATTATTGAGTAGGTAATCCAAAGAGGAAAGATAAAAATCACTCGAATAGAGAGATTTCCTGTATAGTTTGAAATGTAGAAAATTTGGAAAAACATGACCATTGCGGCAAATTTCAAGAAATTTCAAATCAAGACAGACCTTTAACTTCCTTCGGGAATTCTCGTCGCGACTGTAAATTTGTAGACCTTCTTGTCCTTAGCGGGATAATATGTATTGACCTAGATTTCTTCTACAAAGCTTGAGTCTTATATTCAGAAAGAAGGACAAAACGAATGAAGGCGGGTCTCATCTTTAATTCCAACGTTTCGGGTTATTACAAAACCCATCTTCAGGAGCTAAAAACAAATTCTAAATGAGTAATCTAAGCCTAAAAACATAAATAACAGCACAAGTTCAAAGTTAAAAACCACAGATCAAAGAAAATCACAAAAACGACGTTAAAAATATAAAATGAACGTTACGTTAATGAACAACCAAAATAGTGAGGTAAAGAACAGCAAAATATTTGTAAAGAGATACTATCAATTAAGGACAAACAAAGTAAACGCAATATTACAAAATTAAACAATTGAAATGGAAAAATAGAGAATTAGATATAAACAAAAGATAAAACTAAAATATAGACACTGAAACATTACCTTACATGGTCGGATCACAATGACGAGTGAAAACAGGAAGGAATTCAAAGAATGAATACAGCTTGGTTAAGTTATAAACAGAGGAAAATTAAGATGAGGCAAAAAGGAATTTTTGAATCGTTCAATGGTAGGTTTCATCTAAAACATTTAATCATTTTAAAATAAATAATTAGTTTCGCTCCGTTCCTTGGTCATTGCTTGGAACTCAAGGCCGACCTTTGATAGATTGCGGCACGCATCCTTAAAAACATTGAAAGGGTATTAGTATTTTTTGTACCCTCACGTCATTCGTTCTACCAGAGAACGGTAATAGGCACTCAATGACTTGGCCACTGACCTTTTTTCAAAAGAAAAAGTAAATGGTAAAAAATGAAGAGAAACAAGTAGTTAAGGATTAGGCAATCTTCGCTATCATCGACGCTATGAACATATGTAATTAATAACATCTTGAAACAGGTACTGTAGAGCTATCTTGATATTAGAACCGTTTATTCTTTCACTTGTTATTTATTTTTAAGTCGCTTAATTTATTAATTTGAATCCCAAGATAGCTCCCATTTTGATCGGGGGGGGGGGGGAAGGACGAGAGGCACATTTTTATTACTTGAACGGACGATCAATTCTTCATTGGATTGATCAAATATTTAGTTAGTGGATTTCTATTCCATTCCCTAAGTTCCACCCAATGGCATTGGTAGAGTTTATAGAGGGATGGAGAATTTTAGGGGTTAATTTTTTTCCAAGGGTAAAAAATACTTATTTTTTCGTAAGAATTTCATTATGCAATGAAATAATAATTTGTGGCGGACTTCATGAATATGTGCAAGTTTATTATTGCGACTTCTGCTGTACTCCAACCTAAACAAATATGAGGTTCCTACATTTTTGTATGTCCAAAGGGAATAGGTTCCTCGCTTAGAGTTCTTATTGTATATTTTTTATATAACGTTTAATACCTTCTTTCACCCTTTGCTGGGCCTAATCAGGCACGAAAAAGATAGTGGATGATTTACAAGATGTGCAAATCACGGCCTACGAGCCAACACTCCTTCCCTCTTGAGGCATCGGGGTAGGGAGGGCGTATCGCTGGTCCAGGTTTAGTTATAGCAAGGGTATTCCCCCTCCTATATCCTCCCTTTGCAAGGTTATTGAATAAGGCAAAGCCTTCTGATGTTGCTATACGGATAGACTTTGGGGTTTATGCCCATCTCTGCTGCCCCTACTTAGGGGAGTTTCATGGTGGTATACGGCTTTTGATCTTTGACGTCAGGGCATCATGGGTTGAATCACAGCGAACGTTGACGCGAAACGTTCAACGACGTTATATGTTTGCCGCCTATTGGGCGGGTACACTGATACTTAACCCCGCAGGGGTAAGTAGATCCACACTCATCACCGGGCACATAGCCAATCACAAGATCGCTGTCATTCTCCTACCGCCTTCAGAGCACAAAATAGCCACTCTCTTCTCTGTGCCGGAACGCTGATGATGGAGCAATACTCGCATACCCCTGATGTCGAAAGGTTGCCCTCCCCCCGACCCTTCCGGGGCCACGAAAGGTTCCGCCACCACTGGTTGGTGTAAAAGAAATACACACTACGACCCGAACACCTTTCCTTCGCAAAGAATATCGGCCCATGGTCCCTTGGGGATCACTAGCGATTGTCATTCTCATTTTATGTGCATTTCATTATCCAATCAGAGGATCTCGTTCACGATTAAATAGGCTCGTGAATCTTGTTCTTAATTGTAAAATTTGAAGCAATTTGCTAGAAATTATAAAGTGAATCCTAGATATGGCCTAATTTTAGACCCAAATATAAGACAAATTGAGAAACATATGCGTCGTCCCTGATGCAAAAGGTCACCTGCTGGATATCAGATTATCCTGCAATATCCCGAGCCGGTCAGGGGCGCCCTTTAAGGAGATGGCAGGAGAGGGATGCAAACAGCTCTCTCGTTCTCAGCTCCATTTTCAACAAGTTTTTTAGATAAAGAATTTTAATACCTTCTAGAATGGTTCTTTGAGCGTCATATTTTTTTATTTATTTTCAACATTAACCCATTCAGAACGAAAGTTTAAAATTAACTTTTAATGGTTTCGTAGAGAAAAAGTCTTATAAAAACTTCGCAAATTATAAGAAAATTTTAAAGATGTTGTTTAGAAGGAAAGAGAAGGAGGGGTCTGGCCGAAAGTAAATTAATTTCAAGACAAGACTTTTACGAATGAAATAAAAGGGAATCTCAAAATCGATTGATGAATCCCATTAGGGTTAGAATGGGATTGCACAACCTAAATTATTCGTCGCAGTATCCTTCTTCCCTTCAGTTCCCGCTCTGGTTAAGTGTGGCTCTAGAAAATGCGGGAAGGGGAAGATTGGGCGACTAAACAACCAACTATAATTGCTTGGAAGCCACACAGTACTTAACCACGCGATGAAACGAAGCCATTAAAACCAATACGATCCTCTTATTTGCCGGAGTAATATCGACGACTTGTCTCTTCCATCTAATTACTGTTTGAGAGGGGCTGGGTCATAATCAAAAATAGAGGGAAAGGACGCTGAGAAAGGGACCTTAAGGCCTAAACTTGTTATACACCTTTCTTTAATAGCCTTCTAAAAGCCAATAAATTTATTTAGATAACACTACGTTCGTTTCTTTGGCCCCTTCAGCTTCATGGAGATGGCGCAAAATTAGAAGGAATGGGCAGACGGGGAAAAGGTAATTTCGAGTTAAGGTGCCCCTCCCTACATTAAAAAATGGAATACAACAAAAGGACCAGAGAAAATAAATGCAGAATTATATAAAAATAGAAAAAAAAATCCTTTATTCACGTGGATGGCTTTACGCATTAACCAAATTTCCAGTGTTTTTAGTGTTGATAAACCAAATCTTTGATTTAAAATGAAGGAAAATAGTCCTAATTCAATCGAAGGAAAACACTCCCCTTATATTGAAAAATAAACAGAGGACAATTCGATCTTCCTTTTAGCTCAAGAAACAATAAAAGCGAGACAACTTAATTTAATCTATTGGAAAATAGATGAATTTTGTGGTTCCATTTGATGATTTCAGGAGTTAAAGGAAATATAGGGTGATCCAGGAAGATGGGACTCATCAAAAACCTTGCAACTCTTAGAGTATGTCATTTTATAGAGCATTCTATGTAGACTCTTCCCTCTAAATAAAATAGAACAAAATAAAGGCGTTACATGAAATTTAGCACCTCCAAAATGAGTTCGCTCTCAAATTGAATTCATGGACTGTGGCACAGATTTGTTTTTTAAGCCAGCAATATTGTCAACATAAATATCACTTTTTTTTTTAAATATTTGATAATAAACTTGTAATTCTTTTTTCAGAATGATACATACATAATTTTTCAGGAAACATATAAAATATTAAGAATATATGAGGGATTTTATCGGGCCCATTTTCCCTGCGCACCCAGTATTAATGGCAGGTTATCGAGCAGTATTTTCATTGATACCATCTCTTTTCATTTGTCTATTTATAATTCTATGACATAATAAATCATCCTCTTGTAATTTTTCCCCTTTCTATATTTTTCTTCTCTTATTTACAATATTTGCTCAATTTTTGGACGACCATCAAGTTAATTGCAAGGATAAACTCCTGCTAATTTTACCTAATTTCATTGCATATTCATCCAACCTTTTTGTCAACTTCAGTTAAGCAGGAGAGCTGGTCAATTTAACTCCCCCCTCCCAAGATATTCACAATTTATCGATCTGTTTCCAGCGGGTTTTTTAAGAACGGATAACGCTCTCTTTCAACCATTGCTCGGTCTATACAGACGCGAAAAATATAGTGGGAGATTAAAGGGAGGTTCAAAGGATGTCGAGAAAGTGCCACTTGGGAGGGGGGGGGGCACTCAGGGGCGGGATGATGTGCCGCTACTTCAGCTACGCCAGCTACCGCCCTATGGGGTGCTTACAGTGGTTAGTAGGAGCAAGTTCAGAAAGACGTTGATTCCTTTCCTGGCAAAACGGAAATGGAGGCCCTTTACACCACTTCCTTTGGTGTTGTGATGCTTTACGCTATTTGATGAAGCGCTCCCCTGCGCCCTATTGGGACGACTGCGTCATCCCTCAGACTGTTTGGCACATTCTTGTCCAATGTCGAGTCTGGGTGATCTTCGCGCACGTTACCTGTCCCGGTACCGGGATGGACGGGGTCACTATCGCCTGTTCTTTGTACTCGGGAAGAGTGCGTGCACATTGACTGGTGGACTTGTTGACTTTTGAGGGAAGGCCGGCCTTCTCCCTTTTATTTAACGTGGTTTGGTTGTTGTTGTTTTGTTATTGTTATTGTTTTCTTTCTAGGTCACACGCTCCTACGCCGGGTGGAGGGAGACCTTCCCCCGACGCCGGAGCTTGCTTCCTAATTGTTATCTCTTTTTATTGTTATTTTCTTTTCAATTTTTTATTTTAAAGTAGCCTAGAACTAGGCTGTTTGTTTGCGGCGACTAATGCCCAAGTGGGTAGTCGCCAGATAGCCTCTTAAAAAAAAATGTTGCGATGCTTGTCACGGTCAAAGAGGTTAACCTAACCCGATCTAATCGATGAGAACGCGGCAAGAAACTGTTTTATTACCCGAACGGAAAATTCGAACAAATGCTCTCAAACCGTTATCATACCCAGTATCCCTTCTACCAGATGACCAAATACTCATTTCCACTGCCAGTATTATTGAAGGAGTTGAAGAAAGCAGGTTTTACTTGAAAAGGAACTAGATACCCTTGGTACGTTTGCACAAATTCTACAGTACGTTTCATGTAAATCGATACAAAGTTGAAAGTATGCCTAAGGGCTACTGACCGCACCAATGTAGGTTAGTTGATCTTGGATACGCTCAGTAAGAGTTTACCTTTATTGCGGGTAACAACATATTTATGGTCTTCAAACCACAAAGTAATCTCAATCATAATCACTTGAGTTTGAATACAATGAAATTACTTATATATTTCTTCCTAGGTAGTTGGACACTTTCTTTGTGAACTTTATGCTCTACATAGTCAACGCCGATTCTTTAAAGAAACTTGCAGACCTTTGTATCTCTGGCCAGCATTTAATATCTAAACCAGAAATAGTGAAGGAACTAAAACTATTATTTCTGCCAAAGGTTTAATAATATAGATATACCTACGACAACGTATGTCATAAAATTTGATCAGACTCTTAAAAAAACATTATCTTACAACAAAAATAATAAAATGATTCAAATAACCCGAACGCCATCGATTAAAATTCTTATGTAGATAATAAATGTTTCCTTTTAATGCAGTGGTCGGGGAACAGGGGTAAATTACCCCAAATGGGGTAATTTAGAAAAATTTGGGGGGTAATGGATCTGCTATGGATGTGGATGTGCTAAATGAGGAAAACGAATATGAAAGTTGGAGTAAAAGAATGCATCGAGGAGCCTTTCTTCTATTTTTCGGTAAAATCTGGCAGCATTTCTCCTAATTAAGTGGCGTTTTGCCATGCTTTGATGGGACAATTAAGCCCCTTACAAATAAACTAAAATATCATAAAGTCTAAACTAATCTTATATTTATATATTTAACTTTTGTTGAATTTTAATCACAAAAGTCTATTCAGAAACGTAAATATCATGGATTATATCATAACTCACCTTATGTAAATAATTATTATATCACTATATCAGCTCTACTATTTCATCAACTACTCTGAAAGAGGCATGTTCAAGATACCAAGCTTGGTATGAACGTTGCAAAGGATGTAATGCTCACTCTTTTTAAGTCTTATTGTTTGAATTTTTATGGTTATGAGTTGTGGTTTAATTTTATGTTATGTTATTTTTAAGTTTTAATTTAAACTCTTAAATTCGTCACTAAACAATTTTTTATTTTTTAAAAATAAAAGTCAAAAGACCTTAAAAAAGTGATAGATTTGTCTTTCATTTTCAGATGGCATCAGCAAGGAAAAGGACATATCAGGCAGGGTTCCTTAATTATGGTTTCACAGAAATAGAGGACAAAGAAAAATACAACCTCAATGTGTTATCTGTATAAAAGACTGACTGCCGAGTCTTTCAAAAAGAATCAACTGAAGAAACACTTGGACAAGGTTCATTCACATATGTCTTGCAAACCACGTGAATACTTTGAGAATCTGGAAAAAAACAGTCTGGAAAATAAAAAGAGTTCAACGTTTTACAAACGTTTAGCAGCAAAAGTTAGTTTTGAAGTGGCATGGTTGGTTGCTCGAAACAACAATCCACATACTATTGGTGAAGACTTAATCAAACCGGTGGCTGTGAAAATGGCAGAAATAATGTGTGGGCAGAAAGTAGCTAAACAACTCAATACAGTGTCTTTGTCTGCAAGAGTTATTAAATAAAGAATTTCCATCTTGGCAGAAAATGTGGGAGAACAAGTGATTTCTTTCAGTAAACAAAGAGTAAAGAGTTTGCCATTCAACTTGATGACACTACAGATGTCAGTAGCAATTCACAGCTGATGGTATACGTTCGATAAAGGGGTTCTGATGAAATTGAAGAAGAAATGTTGCTATGTTCTCCTCTTGAGTTGATAACTCGTGGTATTGATGTGTTCATTAAGATTGATGCATACTTCAAAAAACAAAGTGTTGATTTAAAGGGGGAAGATTGTATTGCAGTATCAGTTGATGGAGCTCCTATCATACTTGGTCACGTCACTGGTTTTGTGGCTTTGGCCAAACAACAGAATCCAAATATTCAGGTCATCCATTGTATGATACATCGCCAGGCATTAGTTATGAAAGATTTGGAACCAGAAGTAGAAGCTGTGTTGTATGATGTAATTAAGATTGTCAATGTTGTAAAAGGGCATGAACTAAACACGAGGATGTTTTGTGATTTATGTGCGGATGGAGAGGCTAAATATTCAACTCTTCTTTTCCATAGGGAAGTGAGGTGGCTTTCACGTGGACATGTCCTGAATAGAGTACAAGGAAAATAAGTACTCTAGAATTCTTACAGTCCATTACTGAGGGTACCTTTGGACTAGCTGCCGAGTGGGCACATTCCCGCTCAATTGCCTTACGTCCTCCCTAAACCGCCACTTTTCAAGACTTTCTCTAGTCTTGTCTTGAATTGGTCAACAGAATTGCTGTTGACAACCTCCATCGGAAGGGCGTTCCAGCTACCACAGATACTGTACGTGAAAAATTTCCCACAGAGATCACGGTTGTAACGCTTCAGCTCAAGTTTGAAGGCGTGATTTCTTGTTCTGCTCTCAGTAAGGCTGAAAATATCCCCGTAGTCAACATTGTCGAACCCTCAGAGTATTTTGAAAACTTCGATGAGCTGACCACGCAGTCTACGGGTTTCCAACGAGAACAGATCTAATTCTCTTAATCTATCTTCATAACTTTTATGTCTGATAGAGGGAATCAGTTTGGTTTCCCTGGCTCACACGCGTTCCAATCTCGCGATGTCCTTTCGAAATGAAGGACTCTAAAATTGTACGGCATACTCCAGGTGCGGTCGGACAAGTGAATTGTAAAACAAAGTATTATTTCATTGTTCTGATATCCAAACTGTTGCTTTATGTAGCCTAGCATCCTTTTGGCTTTCTTCTCCGCCTCATACACTGCCTCGAAAACTTGAGATCACTAGTTATAGTTACACCCAAGTCCTTCTCAGTGTCAGTAGATTCAAGAGCAGTGCCCTTAAGGATATACTGAGATTGGGGGTTTCTGTGGCCGATATGCATCACTTTGCAATTGTTCACGTTAAAAGGCATTTGCCACGTGTCCGACCACTCCTTAATCTTTCCAAGATCTTCCTGCAGGCGGGCAGTATTTTCATCCTTTGCAACGTTCATACCAAGCTTGGTATCGTCAGCAAATTTAGAAATCTTAGGGACCATGTCACCGTCCATGTCTTTGACGTAGATGATGAATAGTAGTGGTCCCAGGACAGAACCTTGAGGCCCCCCGGTAGTAACGGACACCCACTCAGAAGCCTGCCCATTCAGCACCACCCGTTGCCGTCTGCCACTTAGCCAGTTCTATATCCAACCTGCTATTTTTTCGTCTATGCCCAGCGCTCGCACTTTACGGAGAAGGCGGCGGTGTGGTACCTTATCAAAGGCTTTCTGAAAGTCTAAGTAGACCACATCCACCGCCTTGTCCCGATCGTGCTCACTAAAGACGAAGTGGAAGAATTCCATAAGGTTCGTCAGGCATGACCGTTGCCTTCGGAAGCCGTGCTGGGAACTCCTCAGTAGCAGGTTTGACTGTAAATGCGACGTCATTTTGTCCACCATGATGCTTTCCATGAGTTTACCGACTATCGAAGTCAGACTGATAGGTCGGTAGTTCGACTGATCAAATACACAGACTTGCAGAGAAGTTCCGAAAATCAAACTGACTAGCTATTCTTACATACTTAGCTGACATTTTTGGGCATGTAAATGGGCTGGACAAGGAATTGCAAGGAAAGGAAATTAATCTCATCTTAGCAAGGGAAAAAATTTCAGCATTTGTATCAAAGTTTCAATATTGGAACCAAAAAGGTAAATGACAATAAGATTGCTGTCTTTCCAAACCTGGCAGAGTTTTGGGAAGAATGTGAAGACTGCAGTCTTAGTGACATGAAGGAATCAGTCACAAGGCACCTGACCAAATTAGGAATAGGTTCTGTGACTACTTTCCAGAGCTAGATTCACATACTGTCAGCTGGGTTTAAATCCCTTCAAGTGTGAACTGGCTGATTTGCCTGACGAGCCTTAAAGGATTGGCAGAAGAGCTTGTTGAACTGCGTTCAAACAGTGAAACAAGCATGGAATTTAAGACCAAGGATGACCTCTCAAGTTTTTGTATGTCAAAAGCTGCAAAGGCTTATAAAACCACAATTGGAAGCAACTAAATTACTGCTACCTTTTGCAACAACCTACCTTTGCGAACAAGGTTTTTCTACCCTTGAAAATCTAAAAACAAAATACAAAAACCGTTTGAATCCTGAAGACAGCATTAAAGTACCAGTGACATCAAAAATCCCTGATATTGAAATTGTTGTATCAAAGATTAAACAGTATCATTTTCCAAAGCCTGAGGGAGCTGATATATTCAAGCTTTCAATAATTTTTTCCTTAGTTTTATTTGTGTACCATTCTCATGCCAGAACGGGTAAACATTTTTTCCCAATAATAGTGGATTCAATAAAATTTCCCTATTTTGTTTTCGTATGAATTTTAAATACATAATAGTGACATAGTCAATAATTTTGCTTGTGTGCCATGTAATGCTAAAAAGTGACTTTTATTCCTGTTTATAAATATATAATTTCCTACAATTTTCTCTTGTGTGCTATTTCCATGCCAAAAAGACGGACTTTTATTTCCTAATGATAGATGAAATAAAAAATTAAACATTATCCCAATAGAAATTTTTTTGGCTTTATTATCTATGATTTTTATAAGTAAATTGGTTTGTCCCCCAGAGTACTTCAAAGTCAGGGGTAAATTCATTTTACTACAAATTCTTTTGGGGTAACACCCAAAAAAGTTACCCGACCCCTGTTTTAATGCAATCAAAGTTTATTATATTATTTTTATATTTAATATCTAAATATTAAAAGACCTAATTAATAAAAATTTAGACGTCTTCTTGGCAAGTATCACGAAGATGATAAAGAGACATAGATAAAGTAATAAACTTTTCTCGCAAATTTGAGTGGGTAGGAGCTGGTAGGCCACTAAGACTTCTTTCGATAGAAAAGTTTGAAAGAAGCGGCTTAAGCTAAAATCTGGAGATGTCAAGATCTTTTGCATTTAAAATATTCGCAGAAAACTTGCCTCAATAAGATTGCCTTGGATTCGCCAGAGCAACAATGGCCACAGTCGGACACGTCAAAGATTCTATTTATTATAAGTATTCTTTGATTGTGGTCAAAGAAACCTTGATGCTATCAACCACTTTTTCTTCTTTTTTCCTTTTTTTTCGCCAATAACTACGATCGAGTAAAAGGATTTCATTTATATGAGCAAAAAACGCTGATTTGGGATTAGGCAGCTCAAGTAAAGAACATGAACATCCATCTACGGATAATCAAAATGAAGTTAATATTAGTTACTAATATTAATGAGGCTTTAAGCATGCCTAAAAGAATAATTGAACTTATCAACTGAGACATGTGTAGACAACAGGTCAAAAATTTGAAGCGTTTGATATATTTGGCAATTAAACACTCGAGTGATGCATAATTTGGTGCTAAAAATACAAAATTATAAGTTTATTCTCGACCATAAATCTTGGTCATAATTCTTAGGAACTGATTACAGAATAACGATCCAATAAAGATCCTAAGATCCAATCTAGACTAGATAAAAAAAGAGAGAAAAGTGTGGAAGTCAGAGATGAAGGGTAACAGGAAGAGAAGATATAAATAAAAACTTAGTTTTAGAACTTAGTTAAAGAGTTATTTATAGTGGCCGCGCGGGTATATATCTCAGGTATTGAGTCAATTTATACTAAGTTCACCCATTCATAATTTTAAAAACATCAATAAGTGTGTCGCGCACATAACGATGAACCAGCGAAATGCTCATGTATCCCAGAACCCAACTCGCCTTTTATGACGCTACATTGCAGTGTTTTGAATTTTTTATATCAATCTATATTAAGACACATAAATCCTTTTCTATTTTGACTGTTTAAAATATGACCAAAGACATTGCAATCATTTCTTAGATTGTCATGAACTATGTATATTACCTTACCCTTTTCTACATTGCATTGCATTGCCATCGTTCCGGCTCTTTCACTACGTTACCCAATTATTTTTAAGTTTTCCCAATCATTATGATATTGTAATCTAGTATATAGCTTCGTGTCAAGAGCAATTTTCTTTTATTTTACTTAATAATTTTTTGTCAAGATCGTTAATATATATTTTCAAATGGCAAAGTTCCGAGAACAGACGTCAGGAGAACGCCCCTAGTTACCTGATATACTATTTCCATTGACAACAACTGTCTGCCGAAGGGTTTCCAGCGAGTCTTCAATCTATTTTTGTACGCAGCCCCCTATCCCTGCGCTTTTAGCTTTATTAAGTCTTATATGCGGAACGGCGTAAAAAAAAGAATTAAAAATAGGGATAAACTACATCTAAATTTTTATCTTGGTCAAACGTTGTAAATATTTCGTGCTGTATGTTATTTATTAAATCATTTGCCGCCAGATGCTCCACGATTCTATCTCGAACATTGTATGGGGCACATTCTTAATAACTTGATAGTGCACAAATATATCATCGAGTGTGCTTGGAAAGAACTAGAACTTTAAGATTTGAATGACAGTAAATCGTGGAACAGTATTTTATCAAGTAAATGTAATAGAACCTTGAAAGATGTAAGCTGGAATTATCCGATTTCACGCTCGAGATATTGATTTTTATGTGCAAATAAAAATAGTTTCATTCTGCGATTCCAAATTCATATTTTCGTGGACTAGAAAAATCTTGCAAAGAAAATTTCATAAAAATCGAGAAGCCAATATTATTTTTCCGCAAAAAACATTATATTGGACAGCAAGAGCGCATATATTATGACTACGAAGGCTTAGCCAATGAGGTCTATTGAATGAATATACCGTCATTAAATTTGTATAGTTTCTTTTCCTTTCTCAGAAGAAAAAAAATCAATTAAAATACACAATCAAGTTCTCTAAATCATCGTCTCGGTGCCGACTTTTAAACACTCGAATGCGAAAGGTAAACAAATTTAAAAAGTGTCAGTAAAGCCTTAGCAGAGGGTTGGAGGAAAGCTCATGAAATTTCTCGTAAGCTTTCACTTCGTTTTAGGTTAGGGAAATGAACGGTGTTAGAAGAGAAATCTGGATGTGGCATATTTCCTTGCAATTACGACATATCATTAAATGTTTAGCATATGTCTGAAGATGATATGAGCGCGCTTCGTCACTAATGGTATGCAAATATGTTAAGAGCCTTTGCCTAAATTCAATTCCAGCATATTTCGACATTTACTCGGTTCGTGAGCACATTTTAAATTGGAGCTTAAAACTTAGTTTTGAGAAGGAGCCATTTAGTTGATTAGCTTTCTTCTATTCAAAATACTTCATCCTCAAGGAATACATTCGGGATTATGTCAAGATACAGATATTTACATTTTTACCATAAAAATGTAATCCAGTCCTTCCAATAGAAAAAGGCAAGATGTGCAAGGAAGACACAACACAGGTGTACGGAGATAGAGAAAGGAGACAAGTAAATTAAGATGTTACAAAAAATGAAATTAGGCGAAATCCTTCCTAACCATGTCCGTAATGAATTTTTAGGGGGAGAATATAAAAGAGGTGCAATTATGACAGACGAAAATATGTGAGAAGTAATAGAGTACTACAACTGATTCATAAATAAAACCTAGCTCGAAATCATGACATTCTGGGGGAAAATAAACTTAAAGGAATAAAAAGAGTAAACTATTGATTTGAGATATAAAGTACCGACAAAACTAGAGAACAAAATACTCAAATCTACATTTTCTTACAATACTCGTTTAATTCCCATGAAAATTGCACAGAATATTCTTTGAAATTTGCCTGTGAATAATGTCGAAGTTTCAGTTCATAGAACAACAGATAAAAAAAAATTATGGAGAAGGTAGTATATATTTAAAGAAAGGATGCTTCGACAAATCTTTCACAAAACAGGTTTACTAGGGAAAAGATGAAGGAATTACATCATCTGACTGTTGTAGTCATTGTAATCGGTTAAAAACGTGTGCTTTCACAGATAATAAGGCTCCATGAAGATACCGGGTCATACGAATCAATGAAGCAAACGGGTCGTACTCGAAATAACACTACCAGCGAAGATCGCGCGACGCAATGAATGACAATGAAAGACCGATTTGAGACAGCAGCCGGTATTTCACGTCAAGTTGCCGAGGACATAAACTTGAGTATCTTGCCACACTCTCGCGTCGCTTGAGAGAGTTAGAGCTCATAATAGTACGCTCTCCTGCTAAGAAACCACTCATAAGTAAAAGAAATAAGCGGCTAGGTTGGCTTTGGCTACTGCGCATGTCTTGTGGAGTGCTGAAATTCGGGAGTATTTTTCAAGTACGAAATCAAATTTAATTTGTTTGGATCGAATGGGAAGGAGCGTATCTAGCGTCGTATAGAGGATAGATTAAATCTGACATCCAGGAAACGGACGGTTAAACTTGTAGATGGCAGCGTCATGTTTTCAGGCGCTGGAGTCTGTCCGCTCGTCAGTTTACGCGGCAAAATAAACGCTATGGTATAGAAGAACCTGTTCCACGTTTATGAGATCTACTATGTCTAAACATCGGGCTAAGTGAGCATGTTTTAATGCAGTACAATGCTTTTTTACAATGACAGTGAAACAGTTCTCGGATGCTGAATATCGCATTATGAAGTGGCTACAGAGCCCTGATTTACACTTAATCTAACCTAACTTAACCTAGGTTAGGTACTCTGATTTTATAAATTATGTTATAAGTTAGCTCATGTTAACCTAACCTGACCTTATCAAAACACCATCAAGGTCAGGGCCATAGAAGTCAAGTTTGGATGCTTGGTCTAGTAGATACTAGTTATTCACTAGCAGATGGTATGCAGAAAGTAGTTGAACACAGAGACCAAGAAACACTTTTTCCACTAATCAAAACAAGGTCAACAGACCTAAGTCGCGCGCTCTCAATTAGTCTGACTTATGACCTTATGATCATATGACCTTACGACCTTCACAACTTTCAATAATTCCTTGACTAACCTTGGGAGGACCTTGGCAATTATTTCATTCGAAAGAGAACGCAAATCAACATAAGGGTCTCAAATATCGTTAGAATCAACCGAATAGTTACGATGTTATTGCCAAAACACCTCATTAAAAAGTAAAATGGTTACCACCTGAACGACCGACCTACGGACCAATATAGTAACTCATAGACTCGAGTGCACGCGACTAAAAATAGATGGAGAGTGATCAATTGTAACCACTAGTGAGGAATAGCGATCCCACAGAAATCTGGCCAGTAATCCAACTGACCAGCGCAGAACCGTCAACCACTCTATGCACTTCGTTAATCCACAGACAGGCAGGCGTTCATCCACAACCTTTTGAATCGTATCGAGGAAGACAAGGAAAAAAATAACCAAATATGCGTGAATGCAAGCGCGAATTTCTTCCAAGTTCTTCACAACAGTTGATGTGGCTGGAAAAATAAATAAAATAATCAGGTTAATTAATTTGTGTAACGCAATTTACACTCACTTTCCTTTTTAATAAATTAGTAATGCAGTTCATTTTCATTAAAGTGAAAATCAAATATGTTTAATTTTTAGGCGCGTCACGCGACTCTAGAAGTTACGAGTTCTCTCCCAAAAACCACACTAAACACGGATACTAGACAACAGCGATGATTTTAATTTTCCGAAAATTAGCGATGATTTTAATTTTCTGAAAATTAGCGATGATTTTAATTTTCTGAAAATTAGCGATGATTTTAATTTTCCGAAAATTAGCGATGATTTTAATTTTCCGCAAATTAGCGATGATTTCGATTTTCCAAAATTAACTTCAAAAATAAAGCAGGGAATATGGATTACATACACTTGGCTAACTTTGAAAACTACTTCCCTCACTAGATATGATCCTAGACCAAGGAGTAACAACAAAAAGATTTTACTGAGCGAACAGGATGGAAGTAAATGTTCCTACCTTTCTAAACTGAAATTTAAATTTATACGTGCCAAGATGAGATCAGCCAACTGATTACACACCCTAAGTAGAAAAAATGGAACACAAATGTATGGTGATCTCTCCTATTTTTCTAAAATTTTATGGTAAATTGAGAAGAAGTATACCTACAAGAAACTCCTACCGTTGGTTAGAAATTGCATTTTCCAATTCAAACAAAAAAATAAATACAGAATCACCAAAATTCCACGGCATTGTAAGGACGTACAAAGAAAAGCCAAGGATGTTTTTCTTTCTCACTTGTTAACAATAGAAAACTAATTAGCGAGGCGTTAGGCCCTTAAAGGATAAGAGGCGATCTGGTTAGGGGGATCCATAATTAATGCGCCCATTTTAAATGGATCGTTTACTGGATTGTTAATGAGTGAAGAGGTAAAAAAAATGCTCCGGTGGATATTGTAAAGATGAGCAACCCCGGACTCAGATTGTAGTAATCAGCAGACCCCATAATATGTTGATAAAAAGAAGCTTCTACTAGAGATGTATGTCTCTTTTAGGAGACATGCAGAAAAAGAACAACAGAAAAAAGAACAAATCCATAATATGAAGATGTGTAATCAATAAACATGTCCCCTTGGCCAAAAGTATCAAGCACCACTCATAGCTTTATATATTTAACATATTTATTCAAACCTTTTAGAATTTATCAAATTATTCATAAATATGTCTGGTAATAATGTGTATTTTGCCAAAATGTTTGAATATTTTGTTACTATGTTGGAGTTAGTATTTTATAAAACGCTATGTAATTAATAGAATGGATGCCTTCTAAAATCAGATTTTAAATAATATTTCTTATGTTTCAGCTTAAATTTTAACTATTATTTATTCAATACTCTTCTAAATAAGTAATATGACTAAAACTAAACAACTTACAAAAGTAGAAAGCACAGATGCAAGTTCTCCAGCTCCAGGAGTTATCACAAGCAAAAAATGATAAAAAATAAAATGTTCAAGATCTGCTGTCCAAACCAATATAAAAGATCTGCTGCCCAAACCAGTATAAAAGATCTGCTGCCCAAACCAGTATAAAAGATCTGCTGCCCAAACCAGTATAAAAGATCTGCCGTCCAAACCAATATAAAAGATCCGATGCCCAAACCAATATAAAAGATCTGCTGCCCAAATCAGTATAAAAGATCTGCTGCCAAACCAATATAAAAGATCTGCTGCCCAAACCAGTATAAAAGATCTGCTGCCCAAACCAGTATAAAAGATCTGATCCTCAAACCAATATAAAAGATCTGCTGCCTAAACCAATATAAAAGTTCTGCTGCCCAAACCAGTCTAAAAGATCTGCTGCCCAAACCAGTATAAAAGATCTGCTGCCCAAACCAGTCTTTAAGATCTGCTGCCCAACCCAGTATAAAAGATCTGCTGCCTAAACCAGTATAAAAGATATGCTACCTAAACCAATATAGAAGATATGCTGTCAAAACCAGTATAAAAGATCTGCCGCCCAAAACAATATAAAAGATCTGCTGCCTAAAGCAGTATAAAAGAGCTGCTGCCCAAACCAGTATAAAAGTTCTGCTTCCCAAACCAGTCTAAAAGATCTGCTGCCCAAACCAGTATAAAAGATCTGCTGCCCAAACCAGTCTTTAAGATCTGCTGCCCAACCCAGTATAAAAGATCTGCTGCCTAAACCAGTATAAAAGATATGCTACCTAAACCAGTATAAAAGATATGCTGTCAAAACCAGTATAAAAGATCTGTTGCCTAAACCAGTATAAAAGATCTGCTGCTCAAACCAGTATAAAAGATATGTTGCCGAAACCAATATAAAAGATCTGCTGCCCAAACCAGTATAAAAGATCTGCTGCTCAAACCAGTATAAAACGATATTAAAAGAGTAATAGCAGAAAACCTTTTACAACATCTAGAGAAGACAGATTTATCATTCGGGCTTCAGTACCGAATCACTGAAAGACATATTCTGAAGTTGATGGGGATATTAATGAAACTTCAAGTTAAAAACTATCACCTAGAACAGTTACGAGACAAAAAGATCAAGAGCTAAAAGGATGCAAGACGATAAAGAAGCCATGGATATCTGAGGTCAACAGAAAAAAACTTCAGTGGACCAAAGATCACAAACATTGTACACATGACAAGGGTCTAAACATTTTTAGTCAGATGAAAGTAATTATCAGGTATGTAAGAAGGCCTATTGTTTTGTTGTTTTATATGTAATTTATGTAATTCCATTTAAATATATATTATAAGAAAATTATATTTTAGGCTAGGCTATCCTATGTTTGGCTAGGCTAGGTTAGGCCCTGCACAGCTAGGCTATTCTATTTTAAGCTAGGCTATCTTTTCTTGTTATATATAAAGAAAATCATATTGTATTTCTTCTTTTAGGCTTGGCTATACTAGGCTAAAACATGGTAGGTTATACTATGTTATGCTTGGCTATGATACGCTATGCTATACTAGGCAAGTTTAGGCTAGGCTATTCTACGCTATGTTAGACGATACTACGCTTTGCCTTGCTAGGCTATTCAGAATAAGTGAGGGCACGCGACTTTTTGTGGTCAGCAGACCTTGTTAAATCAAATGCAACTATTCTTATTATTTTGCTGCATATACAATTAACTGTGATCTTTTGCTATTTCGTACCTTGCAATCGCGTAGTGATGGACAATTCATTATTAATCCCAAATATACGTGGCAATCATTCATTCTGATCTTCGACATCCAGTGAATTTTCACTGTGGCCATCTTAACGTTGTACTGAGCGATTTATCCCCTGATTGTGCTTATTCCGTATACAATAAATTTCTTTCGTTTGCCTCGCGCCCATTTTTTATACAAATAAATAACCAATATTTGGATGTTCATCATTCAACGTTGTCTAATGATATCAAATCTATTCACTTTTCCATAGAGGGAATCATTTCTAAACCATTCGTCCGAAATGGACCACACCGTCAATATGACGAGAACCAGTAGTGAAAAAGATAAACGATGGTTTATCTGAGTAGATATCGTTTTTCCATCGGTCTGTTATTGAAATCTCTTGCTCATTCCAGCGTGTGCTTTATTTGGTGATGCGAAGCTCGGTGAGGCAAAGTTTTGCAATGGCAACAACCTATGGTGCGCAGCTTCGTTGAGCTCCTGCAGACTTTGTGGAGGAAAATGAATGTGTCCGACGTTTTTCTAGCTTTGCTACTTCTTTAGCAGCGGTTGGATGATTTTGTAAATCAATCCATCATAATGAACCCAAATCAGTTTTTTCCTATTCTGAACTTGAACGTTGTTATTCATTAATGTTTGATTGGAAACAAATGAATAAAACAAAATGTGCCATCTTAAGAATATACAAGGATTCGAACTCATGAAGTGAAACGTTACTTTCCTTTTAAAGTGACATTAAATCGTATGGAATAGATTGAGTCTTAATCAATACAGTGATTGACGAGTAACATTGAGGACTTCATAATAGCTTCGATTTATGTAAAAATGTCCCGCAAGAAATAGGAAAGACGAAGTCTAAACAGTTTCAAAAATAATTCATAACTTTATCCATTCCCAAGTAAATATACAAAATAAAATAAAAATATGACCAGAGTAAAAACTAGAAAGCACTCCAAAACAGCATATTTTGGTCATTGCCATTGTCATTATTGTTTTTGTAATGACGGAATGAATCCGCAATCCACTCTTGATTAGCCATAAGATAAATTAAGTAGCGCCAAATATCTCCCTCCTTTAAACTTACCTTTCGCAGTAGAAATTCTGTTTATCTTCATTAGTTTGTGAATTTTTAGCAAAAAGTTGACTTTCCATAAGGACAGATCCAGATTAGGATCTCGTATTCGTCCAGATATAACTTTTTACCTTTAAAAGATAGACAAACTCGGTTTGAAGCAGAATAAATATACATACGTTTCTACCATACTATTTGCCTGGCTCATTGTTTTTAGAATATTTGAAAAAAAATGTCAGAAAATGTACCCGCATCTAGATTCTGGATCCCCTGTCCCAAATCTGAATCTTCCTTCTACAAAAACTAATTAAACCCATCCATGACATTTTGAGATATCCTGTACATAGGCAGATAGAGATAAACAAGCAAGAGGTATCACACAAGCCCCGCCTAACTCTGTAGTTACAATTAGTTCAGTATTCCATTGGTCATCTCTTATCTCCAGGTGGAAGTATTGTCGGAGCTATTGATGGTAAGTTTCTCATTGTCGATTAACACTACTTTACTTCTGCTATCTTAGTCCAGCGGAGTAAGATTGTGGTAAAAATGTTGGTATTGTGGTCAAACCTTTCAATGGACAGAAGGGTGGAATGCGAATGGGTAGGAGGCGTTCTATACCGCTGTTTTGGAGGTGAGCTGTGTGAGCCGCTTTGAGAAGGTGGTTGCCATTACGCTGTTGTACCTGGAATCACGATGCTTATTTTGTTAGTTTATTTAGTATAATTTCTTGAATATATGACTGTATCATATGAAATCTTCATAAAATATATTAAATGCATTCCTTTATGTGCCATGGAAATTTCATTTACTTTCTCATCATATTTTTGAAAAATATTTGAATAAAGGAAAATCGTTCCCTATTTTTGCTCGGTAGTTTATATATATATATATATATATATATATATATATATGTGTGTGTGTGTGTGTGTGTGTATATATATATATATATATATATATAGAGAGAGAGAGAGAGAGAGAGAGAGAGAGAGAAAGAGAGAGAGAGAGTATGGTGACAGGTATTCGTGTACTTAAATTTTCAATATTTCTGAAATATTTCTTGCTTTCGTCTGACTATAAAACTAACAGGAAACTCATTAAATATATATATTTAAAAGAATAAACATTACAAAGATTTTCTTTGCATTTAACAACAATTCCTAATAAACGAAATTTAGTAAGTCTCTAAGTTTTCAATCACCTGGTTTTTCCCTTAAACCTTAATATTTCGTTGCATCACCTTTGTTTGAAATAGCAGCACGAATACGATTCTCCAGAGGTTAATATTGGCTTTTCGCAATCATATCTTCTACCAAAACTCCCTCAAAGAGGAAAGGTTCCGTAGGTTTTTCTTTCGGATTTCAACCTTCACTTTTCGCCACACAGACCCAATAGGATCGAAGTCTCGCGATTTACTTGGCCATGGAAGGAATTGTATTTTTCTCTTCTTAAACTATTCTTGAGTTAATTTGGCCGTTTGCTTTGGATCGTTGTTCTCATGAAATATTTATAGATAGTATATTTCAATACATCGTACCATCATTTTTACAATCAATGGTGTGTAGTGCTCCTATGTCATTTTCATTAAAGCAGCCCGAAACCATGACACTACCTCATCCGTGTTTCACGGTTGAGATGGCATGCTTACGATCATAGACAGTTCCTTCTGCTTTACAAAGTTGACGAACATCATTTAGGCAAAAATGTTGTATTTTAGTCTCATTTGACTATATAACATTGTTGCAAAATTCGCTTCCTATTTCCTTCCTATTAAGAAGTGGAGTTTTGCGAGGAGTGACAGAATGCATACCCAAGCGCAGATCTAGGGGAAAGGGGGGCTGAGGAGGTGAAGCCTCCCCCAAATTTTGTCTTTTCATTAGCCTATAGTGAAAAGCGAAGCGACATTATTAAGCATTCCCCATAATCAGACTATTCAGTCATTGTATTCATCTAATTACTGCCAGTTATTGCCATCTTCCTCGAGGGTGAGAGCAACTTAGATGCGCCGGCGAGAGTCTTACTTATTGCTTTCTGAGAGCCGCGCTTGCGCATTGCCCTCGTCGTCGCTGAGTCGGTTCTAGCTCACATCATGTAGCCAAGCTGAGCCCTACAGTCTCTTACGGTTGATCTGGTCTCAGCATATGCTACGATCGGTGAAGTGGAGTCGTATCTTAACAAGACCCGGAAAAGTACACTGATCAGCTTCCACGAGGTCTTCAAGAAGGCAGAGGAACTCCTCCAGGAGACGGAATCGCCACATGACACCATCCCTGTTCCTCGAGTTTGTAGGCGGCAAACGCAGCAAGCGAACGTACCCTACCATACAGCTGAGGAATATTACCAAAAGTGTTGACTGATTTTCAGAGCCAGTTCGAAGACGACAATATTCCTGTCGTCTTCCATATAACGAGTACACCCGAATGTATCCGAACCTGGCCAGGCTCCTCAAATTTCCGATCACACTCCCATTCTCGAACGCGAAGGCTGAGGGTGATTTTCAGGCTTGAAACGACTGAAAATGCACTTAAGGAATAGCATGGGTCAATTTTTGTTCAAAACAAAATGGATGTTAAAATAGACGGCGTAATCAATTCATTTGCCCAAGGAGACAGGAGATTGATGTTCATGTGAAATACTGCGACTAATGCTTTGTGAGATGCTAACTAACCCTTTCAGACCTGTTAATGTTTATATGTATTTCTCTTTTATGCCATACTTGTATTCTGCTATTCAGAAAGAGTGTCTAATAATATAGAATATGCATAAAAACATTTTTAACCAGATGCAGGTAAATCTCAAAAATAATTATTAAATTCAGTATTATACCTTAGTTGAGGTGCAAAAATTACAATAAACTACAATTCATAATTTTATGATGTGCGAAAAAAGGGGAGATCTGAGAGAGTTTGTGCTCACTCCTTTATGAGACGCTTTTATTTATTATCAATGCTGTCTATCATAACCCTTATTAATCATCAATGCTGTCTATCATAACCCTTATTAATTAATCATCAATGCCCTTTTCTCAGACTACTCAGAGGAAGGAATTCAGGTTAGCCCCAACAAAATCTTTAGCTTGGATCCGCCCCTGTGCATATCATTACGATGGAGCTTTCTACTAATAGTTTCTTTACTCACTTTAGTCCCTGACAATTATAGATCGCCTTGTAAATCAATTGATCGCCAGATTCGCTCTAAAAATCTTTTTAATTTTTAAAGCAATTATTATTCTTTAGCTTTCGAAGTATGTAACTTCGAGACCGATCGTTAATCTTGCGAGGAGAATCGGCTCTTAAAAATGCTTTCGAATTATAGAACCTACAGTTAAATAAGAGGCTTTAACTCCCTCAGAAATAATCCTATAGGATAATCTATCTGAATGAAGTTTAATTATAGAACCTACAGTTGAATAAGACACTTCAACTCGCTCAGAAATAATCCTATAGGATAATCTATTTAAATGAAGTTTAACTATTTGCTCTCGAATATTGAGAAATTTCTTTGCCCTCCAGCATTGCTTAAAGCAAACATCCTTCTTCTATAGATTTTTATCAAGAAATGACGTTCTAATATTCGGTAGTTTACATCAGTTTCTTTTCTAGACACTTAAATCATACCCATTTCATCTAATTTAAAAGATTTATTTTTTTTAATAACAATATTCTCGCATGTTATTAGAATGATCGAGTACTTTTGTCACGTGCTAAATTTTGTTTATTAGCAATTGTTGTTAAATACAAAGAAAATCATATTGTATTTCTTCTTTTAAGTATATGTTTACTGAGTTTCCTGTTTGTTTTATAACCAGAAGAAAGCACGAAACATTTCAGAAATATTGAAAATTTAAGTGTGCAAATAATTATAACATCATTGTACATATGTCAATCAGCGGTTGCCTTCCTCCCGTTAAATATATATATATATATATATATATATATATATATATATATATATATATATATATATATATATATATATATATATATATATGAATTCATTAAACCACATGGAAAGAGAAAACGGAATATTTTTTCCTTGCAGTAATATTTTTATTACCTTTTTTCGAAAAATCCGTGCAGGGAAGCGATTCTAACCAGGCACACTGAGGCAGCGAGCACCGCTTTGATCACAGTTAAAAGTATGCAGGGAAGCCTGGTTCGAATCGCTTCCCTGCACGGATTTTTCGAAAAAATGTAATAAAAATATTACTGCATGGAAAAATTATTCCGTTTTCTCTTTCAATGTGGTTTAATGAATTCATTTTCATCATTCTCTCGTGATACATTGAGAGATATATACAATTATATATATATATATATATATATATATATATATATATATATATATATATATATATATAATTTATATCTCTCATGAGCGCGAGAGAATGATGAATTAAATTCAACATTTTGCAAGAAAGAGAAAACGGAATATTTTTTTCTTCGGAAATAGTGATTTCCTACTTCGAAAAGAATCCGGGACGGGGTAGGATTCGAACCAAGCACACTAAGGCAGCGCGAGCAACCGCTTTGATCTCAATTTTAAGTGAGCCTTTAACCACTCGGCTACGCGGAAGACCAAAAAATCTTCAGAATGGACAAGCTTTTAAGGCACGCTTTGCAAGGTCGATCGGGATTGTGAAAGAGAGAGAAATTAATTGGGAATTCAAAGGACTGTAAGTGCTATTAGACTTGACACGTTCAAGTAGAACGGACACTACGCTGCTGTGAGCAGCAGAAAGAGAAACAACTGGCATTCTGCCTGCGTCCGCTTGCCGGAATTCATTCAACAACTGCAGAAAAGGGTGATGGAAGACCTGCACAAAAGAATCCGTGCATTGACGAGAGAGAGATGAGTGCTTTAGTCACCACCATGAAGCTGACCCTGAATGAGGACCTTCACTACCACTCGCACAAGAGGTGCAAGGGACAGATTCTGACAGCCAATGCCAAAGTGAACCGCTTGATGAAGTCAAAGAAGCTCCTGACAAAGCTGAAGTATCCTGTTGAACAGGAGAAGATCTGTTTATTCGGAGACGAAAAGAACTTTCCCTAGGACCAGTTGCATAACACTCTTAACAACAGGTGGATTACCAACAATCCATGCGACGTTTCAACTATCATGAATACCAAGTTACCCCTCAAATTTGATAGTTTGGGGGTGAGTCTCCAGTCAGAATGACATCATGCTGCCACACATCTTTTACCAGGATCTTAGGCAAAATTATGAAGGTTATGTGGAAGTCCGGAAGACTATCGTCAATCCCTGGTTGGAGAGCGTTGTTATTATGAACAATTATTTTGAAGTTATCTATGGAACATTCTGTCTTGCATTGTATACTATGATTTCTAATTACAGAAGCTTCATTCTTAGACAATATTTTTCCAGTACGATGGCTTATTCCCATGTGAGAACAAAACCTCTCTTTCAATGAGCGAACCGTACTACCAATATAGGTTCCTTGCAAACAACATGGACAAGTAAAAGCATAAACAACACGGCTACTCATTTCTAGAGGAAGTTTGTCTTCTGACGAGAAGAAACTTCCTATGGAAAGTGGGTTAACAAAAGTGATTTTGAAGTTGGTATGAAAGAAATATTTTTTGAGTAATTTGTTGCATTTCCTAGTGAATAATTTATTGTAAGGTCCCATTTCTGGTACTACGAAAAAAATTTCATTTTGGGGAACATTATATGAGAGAAAGGATGGAGAGTAAATTTTGGTAAGAAAATTATTGATTAGTTTGTAAACCAAAGGTGGGTAACAATTATTTTCAAAATAAGACTTTTGAGTCTGGAATTCATTGTGCATTAGGGAATAATTGGAAGAGAGATGGTAACCTCTATATATTAGAGATTTAATTGCACTGAGTTTGTGTGACAAGTCACAATGGCTGAAAAAATTGATTCCTAGGCCACTAAAGGTAGGCTTTCTGTATATTGAGGTAGTTAGTTTGTCGGTTTTTTCTATAATGACGTCTAGAAAAGGAAGTTGATAGTTACTCTCTAATTCAATGGTATATTTAATGTTGGGATGATAAGAGTTTATAAAATTAAAAAATAGACGTTAACCCACTTTCCATAGGAAGTTTCTTCTCGTCAAAAGACAAACTTCCTCTAGAAATGAGCAGCAGTGTTGTTTATGCTTTTACTTGTCCTTGTTGTTTGCAAGGAACCTATGTTGGTAGTACGGTTCGCTCATTGAAAGAGAGGTTTTGTTCTCACATGGCAATAAGCCATCGCACTGGAAAAAATATTGTCTAAGAATGAAGCTTTTGTAATTAGAAATCATAGTATACAATGCAAGACAGAATGTTCCATAGATAACTTCAAAATAATTGGTCATAATAACAATGAATATAGTCTAAGAATTTTGTAATCCCTACTAATACGTACAAAATCTCCTACACTCAACATAGATAATACCGCTGTTCCTCTTCCTATTTCTTAATTTTAATTACCTCATTCAACAACCAACCAACCTTCTCTTATTAAACAACCAACCAATCAAATTCCTATCCTTCTTTAAGCCACGTCCTTTATAATTTCTTCACTTTGTGATTTCTCCTGAACTTCATCGGTAAGCAATATTGTACTGTAATTTTTTACTTTTGTGTTTTTGCTTCTTTTTTTTCGTGTCAATAGTGATTACATTAGATTAATAATTTAATTCTCTTGCCTTTTAAATTCCTGAATTATCAGTAAGCAATATTATACTGTAATTATTTACTTTTGTTTTTTGTGGATTTTTTCGTTTCAATAGTGTTATATTAGATTGATAATTGGATTCTCTTGACTTTTAAATTCCTGAGTTATTTTCTAATTTTTGATTTACCTACATAGTCATAACCTAATTATTTTTAATATTCTTTAACTGTATTAGATTAATTTATGTTTTAGAACCTGAAGATGGGTGATACGCCTGAAACGTAGTTCCATAAATAAATCACATGTACCTCAGCCTCCTATGTGTCCTTACCTTCATCGTGAAATTGAAGATTAGACTGGTCAGCAGCAACTCATATGACTATATATATATATATATATATATATATATATATATATATATATATATATATATATATATATATATATATATATAAAGAGAAACATTAACGTTCATGTAAATGCAGTAAAAAAAAACAGTGTTAGGATCCATTAACCAGGTTTCGACCGGGATTTCCATCATCTTCAATCGCTGTTAAACTAATGAATACAGAGATGCCTCACCAAGCGGCACACAAATTTACGAGTCGGAATGTAATTCGAAGTGGTGGTATGATGAGCAGCGGCATTTTTTAGTATAGGAAGGACAAATCTTCTGATTATCCTAGGATTAGTGTTGAATTGCCCAATTTTATTTTTTACCATAAGCTTTATTGAGGTAAAGACCTTTGCAAAAGATGATACCATCCATTTAAACCATTTCTATAAAACTGAGGAATCTGAGAATAAAACCAAGTTAAAATAGCAGCTCTTTTAATATCATCAACAGAAATAAAACGAGTTTGGAAACAAAAAATTTCGGATGGAGCTAGGTCAGAACTGTCTCTGTCAAAGAAGCGGAAGTTTTTCAAAACTCTCGATGGTTCTTCGCCCTTCGAGAAAGTTAACAAGTATCACACCTTCTGATCATTCAAACTTGCTAAAAAGTTGCATTGAAAATGTAAGCCTTTTCTTCAGCTGAACTTCGCGCAACTATTTTGGCATCCATCGAGCTTTCTGCTCGATGGAATAAACTGAATCTGCTGATATGTTCAATGGGCCTGCTATCATTTCCACTGTTAATCGACAGTCTTATTCAATTAATGGTAGCACACGATTGATGTTTCCTTCCCTTACTGATGTTGCGGCATACCACTGAGGATGTCGTCTTCATCCTCTAGTCCATCCGCAAAACGATTTATCCATTGATCAACAGTAGGCTTTTTAGGGGGAGGGGGGGGTAGGAGGCACTGTTCCTATAAACTTATACCAATGCATTAATAATTTCACTCTTTTGCCAACCAAGCTTGTTCAGAAATATGATATTTGTCTTTGCTTGAACATTGATAGAATCTAATCTATCATTGCGGGGTCCAAAATTAAAGTGTTTCAATGTGATTCAACTTGAAGCAAAGTTAATTTATGTGTAAGTGAATAGTAGCATATATATAAAAGTATAGATCAGTGTAATTAGAATTTTAAGTCAGTATCCCATTTTTTAATATTCGTTTTGAATTTCTACGAACTTTTTGAAGCCTCTTCTCTCTCTCTCTCTCTCTCTCTCTCTCCCCTCTTTCTCTAGGCGTGGACATAAATCTTGAAAGACAAAATATCCCATCCAACATAAGTGTAAATGAAGGGGAGATTCTCACATATATTAATAAAATTAAAAAAGTGAAGGCACCTGGGCCCGATGGAGTGTACCCAACCCATCTTAAAGAACTAAAAAATGGGTTAGCCATACCGCTCGGCACAATTTTCAATCGATTAATAGAGGAAGGCCTAGTTCCAATAGAGTTCAAGCGTGCAAATGTTACGCCAATATTCAAAAAAGGGGATAAATCTGAGCCTACTAATTTCCGTCCCATTAGCCTAACTTCTGTAATTGGAAAACTCTTGGAATCGATAATTAGAGATATGTTGGTGAGCCATTGTGAGGCTAATAAATTAATTGCAGACTCCCAGCATGGATTCAGACGTGGGCGCTCGTGCCTAACCAATTTACTCGAATTTTTTCATAACATGATTTGCATCTACGATGAAACTAAAGCGGCGGATATAATTTAACTTGATTTTAAAAAGGCCTTTGATACAGTTCCGCACGAAAGGCTATTGATGAAAATTAGAGCAATTGGAGTGAGGGGTAACATAGATAAATGGATTAAAAACTTGCTATCAAATCGTCCACAGCGGGTTGTTGTAAATAGGGCGTGTTCAGAGTGGGCCCCAGTCACCAGCGTGGTACCACAAAGATCAGTCCTGGGCTCATTATTATTTATTGTTCACATTAATAACTTGGATAGTAGAGTGTTTAGTAGGATCTCTAAATTTTCAGATGACACAAAGCTGGGAAGCCGAGCCCTTTCGAGACCCGATGTAGAGCAATAAACGGCAAATGGGCTTCAACATAGTTAAATGCAAGGGCATGCATTTAGGATGTCATAACTTAAAAGTAGAATACCATATGAATGGCCAAATCCTCGAATCCGTTAACTTAGAAAAAGACCTGGGGATTTTAATCTCGAAGGACCTTAAAGTATCGAAACAATGCGCAGAAGCTTGTAAAAAAGCAAACCGAATGCTAGGATATATTGCTCGGAATTTTACTTTCAAATCGAAAGATATAATCCTGCCACTATACAAAGCGCTCGTACACCCACACCTCGAATATGCGGTTCAATTTTGGTCTCCCTCCCTAAACAAGGATATAGCGCAGTTAGAAATAGTCTAGCAAACCGTACAAAGATAGAATCCGCTCATTAAACCTACTATCCCTTGAAAGTAGACGATTACGTGGACAATTGATTGAGGTATTCAAAATCTGAAAAGGATTTATTAATATTGATTACAGACTATTGTTCCAGATGGACGAAAGAGCCAACACACGCCAAAATAGTTTAAAATTAGTGAACAAGCGATTTAACTCTACTATAGCTCAAAATTACTTCACGTTTAAAATCATGCAAACGTGGAATAGCCTGCTCAACCATGTAGTAGAAAAGACGTCAGTTAATATGTTAAAAAACCGACTTGATGAGTGCTTCAATAGTGTAAATATAAGGAAGTAGGAGCATATAAGAAAACGTCATACGAAATAAGGAGTTGGGAATAAAATAAAATGAAATGAGCAATAAAAAGATGCCAGCAATGCTCCCCTGCATGGAGTGATTGTGAATTCCCTTTTTCTTGTTCTGTCTGTCCTATAAGTACATATATTATTTTCATCACTAGCAGGCGAAGCCTGCAGGCAGGAGAAGACGAGTACTGTCCTATCAACCCTCCTCCCCCTGGTTCGAAGAAGCGTATTCGTGTATTTGATGGATAGCTGAACCTGCATGTCAAAAGGGTACACATGTAGATAAGTATGTACCGTAGAAGTGAAATAGTTAGAAAAGGCAACTGAAGAAAGGCCATATGGTACACATGTAGATAAGTGTGTACAGTAGAATAGAAATATTTTTAAAAATCATGTAAAAAATATATATAAAGGGTACACATGTAGATAAGTAGGTACCGTAGAGTTGAAATAGTTAATAAAACAAAAAAAAACGTTAGAAAAAGCATGATACACTAATGTTAGAAAGTGGTAGTTAACATCTTCTGTAAGCGGACTGGCATTGAGTGGACCTTAGGGCCTTTGGTGGTCCTTGTTTCTGTTTCTGTAGTTCTCTCTCTCTCTCTCTCTCTCTCTCTCTCTCTCTCTCTCTCTCTGTATATATATATATATATATATATATATATATATATACATAAACGAGGTGAGAAATAACGTATACAGTCACGATTTAAAAGTATTTATACGAGCTAAAGATGATCAAACACAAGTTTTTAATTAATAATCAAATACCGTACAAAGTGTAGCTCATATAGACCAATAAAGCAATTCATTATTTACCTTTAAGTGATCCCTTGAGGAAGACTTTATAGGTTGATGGCTGAAGTAATCCTCTTAGATAGTGATGTAATTACCAAGGGTGACTTGTCACCACTGTTTTGGTACTACTCTTGGGGCAGCCAAATGTGGGTTTCTTGATTAGGCAGCTGCCTTTTTTGTTTCTACTGAGTCCAAAAGAGTAGAAAGCTCTCTTCTTGCTTGATTTGTAAAGGTGATCGAAGATTTCCTCAAAGGTAAAAGGAAGCTTGGAGCTGGGTTCAATATTCTTTATTCAGCGGGATCTTGGACGGTCGTCATAATGTCTTTTCTTGATAAGAAAATTCATCTTTAAATACATTCCATCTCCCTCTTTACATCAACGGCCCGCATACAATAATGCAGGATTTTAACATCAACTTAAACTTATTTTAAATATTCGATTAGTTCCCATAATATTAAATTTATTTTCTCAACTTACATTAACATGTTTTATGACTCCTTAAACAACTATCAAGTCTTCGAATGACTATATAATAATAGACAAGGAATTAGTACAACATTTTCTTTGATATTGGGAGGAAAGAATGACTTAATCATTAGGCCTTGCATAGTTGTCAAATGTCTCCGTTTTTCGTAATTTCAGCGCCTTAAAACATATCCTTTTTTTGTCTATTAAAATCGATTTATATTAAATATATGGTAGAAATATGATTTTAATTGTTATCTATATACTTTAACATTAATTTTATATTTATTAACCGCAAATTAATATATTCCAGTCTTTTGTTTCTTTTTTAAGTTCATTTAAAGTTTCTTCAAATTTCGGAAAGAAAAATTATTTAGTTATTAGTAAAAATAAGGAAGTGATTGAGAGAATGACAATAATTTGGAGAAATATAACTAAGTTGTTTAATTTAGATTATAATGCAAAGGAGAAGTATTTACAATTTGGGAACTATGCTCTTTCTAGAGCACTTATCTTTCGTATTCCCATTTAATGCAATATTATTTTGGTTTAAAGCTACGAGATTATAAGACTTCATGAAGATCCAAAAAACTCATTTTTGAGGTATCTTTTGATTGTTTCATTCAATCTTGCAATGTGAGCACTACAACCTAATATTCCTTGGTTATCTTTGTGTGGTAATATAAATTACACGGGATCTTTTGCAATATCATTAAAAAATCAACTCTATTCATTCTCTATTTCCCTAATTTTATCAACAAAGAAGTCAAATTACATCGATTACATCGCCCCCTCTTATTCGTCTATTTTGAACACTTTAATCGAGTTATTGATATCAAAGTAAAATTTTCGGGTTTGGCTCAGCAACCTTTATCCTAAATTGCGTAATTGCTCATTTTCATTCGAAAAAGTGATTTTAGAAGTTTAAAGGATCTTTCGAAGCATGAGAACATTTTGATTATGCCTTCTAACAAAGGAAAATTAATGGTTCTTATGAAGGGCTCCCTCCGACTATAGCCAAAGGATTCGAAATCTACCGTTTGTGCAACCAAGCCATAATGAATGCACAAGATAAATGTATCATGAAGCCTGAAGTCAAAAATTCCTTACTAAGATCCTAAATTAAGTATAGTTTGTGGAAGTTTTTTTAAATAATATTTATATCCTTATGCACTTATACGCTATTGTTCCCATGAAAAAAAGATTCTTCGTTGTACATTTATTGATTTTTTTTCAATAGAAAGTTTCAAATCTAAATGTAATAAATTATCAAGAGAAAATTTTTACCATACCAATTTTTAAATAGTTTTTGTTAATAAGAATTCGATTTTTCTTATTTTTCCCTCAAGAACGGGACACCTCATGGGTCATGTACCAGTGTCGTATGCACGTGCACTTCGAAGATGCCTTCTTTGTTACGAAGAAAGTACTGGACATAATCGAAAGGGCCGTTTTTATCCGCACATAGGAATGTGGATAGCGTACAAGAAAGCCTTTAAATAAGAAAAAAGGTTCTTAAATTCGCAACCATTAGATGGGTTGTAAACTGATTTAGGCCTAGGGCACGGGTGAGGAAAGTATGGCACGCGTGCCTAAAGTGACACGCTTACAACCTTTTCGGGCACACAGAATTCAGGCTCACCTTATTCAAAACCCAACTTCATCACTAATTTTTGGTGTTTCAAATTATTAAAATACAAATTATCAAGAACAATACTAATTAAAACGTAATAAACAAACAATGGTAATATAAAAATTTAGAAAAAATAAACTAGCAAGCTATTCAAAGCCACCTAACTCCACGATTTTGATGCTGGTATATTGAGGCTATTTGGCCTAGTTAATATGGCTTTTTTTTATTACCTAAACTCTATCAACAATAACTCTTTATAATGTAAACATTGACCCAAAATGGCTAAATGCTCAAACTTATTGTTTACTGTTTTTCCCCAAGACAAACTTCAGTTTATAATGGATCAAATGGTTGCGAAATTAAGTAAAATTTCACTTTTAAAGCATTTAAAAAATAACTATGCAATCAACAGGGTAAATCACCTTTAATTTAAAATTGACCGATTAGAGTGGGTAACCTCTACAATTATTCAACCTTCTTACATAATCTGCAATAACTACTTTCAATATTCTTTGATTTTATTGGTCTAGGTTGTCTTTAGTAAATAAAATAAAAGGATCTTCTATTGCGTAAAAGACATCAATCAAATATTATGTTCCCAAAAACCTCGGATATCACGTTGAGAATTTTTGTTTCAAAGATTTTGACATGCACACTTAAAATGGTCCCCCGCCTCTTCTCTGGGGCCTAGAATGCTATACACTTGTTCTTCCCACACATCACCTATCGAGCCAATTTATTATAAAAAAACATAAAACTCTATAGACACTGAATTCTGTTGTCCGCTCCCCTCCTCTTCAATTAATCTAAGACAACAATCCAAATCTCTCTCCGTTCTTTTCTTTCCTGATTTGCAATTCGTGTCTTGGAGCATCCCAAAGCAGATTAGTTTTACAGTCTCAATAAGTTCTTACATTCTTTAGTCTCTTTTTGAATTATCTACTTTGCAGACAAAAATATAAATTCAATATTGTAATCTCATCTTATGAAACGTTTTAAGCAAATCTCAAAATTCGTACTCGCCCCTGCATTTTCCAGTCTTTATTTTTACTTTATAAAGGGTCTTTCAATAAGGCCGCTCAATTTTTAAATGTAAATAAAACAAGTTGTGTGTGATATATGCACTCAATTTATTTTAAATTTTAAAGTACATTTTATGGCATTAAGTGTGGAATATGATGTCGTTCAAATGTCCGCCGCGGCTTTGCTTGGTGGAACGTATTCGGGAGGCCCAATTTTCGATGACTTTGTCGCATAAATCTGGCTGAATTTGCTGGATGGTGTTCGTTATGTTGACTTTGAGGACATCAACTGTTTGCGGATTATTTGCATAGATCTGCGATTTAAGGTAGCCCGAAAGAAAGTAGTTTAATGGCGTTAAATCGCATGATCTTGGTGGCCAGTTGACGTCGTCGCCGCGTGAGATGACCCTGCACTGAAATCGCTGGTGCAAAATGTCTATCTAGGCGTGCGCGGTGTGGCAGGTAGCGCCGTCCTGTTGGAACCACATGTCGTCAGTATCCATATCAGGCATATAATCCAGTTTAGGCCACAAGAAGTTGCTTATCGTCGATCTGTCGGTCTCGCCGTTGACGGTTATGGCAATGCCATCTTCGTTCTCAAAAAAATACGGACCGATGATTCCGTTAGACGAAAATCCGCACCAAACAGGGACTTAGTTGGGATGCAATTGGTGCTGGTGTATCTCATGTGGATTGTTTTCGTTCCAAATCCGACAATTTTGCTTGTTCACAAATCCATTCATCCAAAAATGGGCCTCGTCGCTGAAGATGATTTGGGGGGGAAAATTTGGGGCAACTTCCAACTGCTCTAGAGGACCAATCAACGAACACACGACGTTGTCCATGGTCATTTACCATAAGTTTCTGGGTCAGTTGGATTTTGTGCGGGTGCAGACCCAAGTCTCTACGCATAATTCGCCAAACTGAAATCGCAGAAAGGCCAAGTTCTTGTGAACAACGAGAAATTGATGACTCGGATTTTCCCGTACACTCTCATTTACGGCAGCGATGTTTTCAGCAGACCTTGCGTTTCGGTGACGTATGAGGGTTGGCTGATTGTTGATCGTCCCTTTTGCCTCAAATTTGGCCACCAAGCGTCGAACAGTGGAATCAACAGGAAGATTGTGACGAGGATAGAAATCACGTAATGCGCGGAACGTTTGTCGAAGGGAGCACTGATTTTGATAATAACATTTGATGATTTCCACACGCTTTTCACGCTATAACCTTCCATCGTGACTTGCCAAGTACTACTGAACAGTTCACATTGAGGTTGTCAGATGTCTCTTTAACAACATGGCCACTATCACCTGATATAGCTCGAGCGTCCTTGTTGAAAGACCCTTTATTTATTTATTGTTTGATTGTAAAAAAAATATAATCTAAATCACTTGAAACAAGAAAACGCAATTTCATAGGTTTTTAAAAGATTTTTAAATGCAAAAGATCACGGAACGGCATAAATATTCGATCAAATTTTAATCAATGTCCATTGCTCCGGTTTTCCACTGGCCGGCCGGTTGTTTTACCAAACACTTTACTCCAAAGTTATTCAACACGTCACCTGAACGATCTCTCTAGGTTAGAAAACACTTCCAAGTACCCTTATAATCTTCTTCGTGTCTTCTAACATCTTAATATATTTCTGTTCTTCAAAACCTTCGAAAACAGATAGAATGGCAGAAATCGTGCTGCTGAAGACCATTTACCTGATTGAGAAAGTACCAAGGGTTCAACGCATGATAGGCTGCATTAGAAGAAAATCTTTGAATCGAGAAGAGAAAATGACTGGACTGTGAAAGCACTCCAAAGACAAGAACAGGAATAACATTTAAAAAAACAACAATTAAAAATGTCTTGTTTCTTAAAAGCTTTATTTTTCACTTTAAATAAAAAATAGGATGGCGAATAAGTGAACCAAATATGTGAAAATAGTATTTTGATGTTAGCAATGTTTAGAGAACATTCAATTCCCAGGATATCTATATGTATGATTATATAATTTAGTATCACTAAAATGCAACAATTTGAATTAATACATGTACAAGTGCTGAATCATTCAATCAGATATCACTCAAATATTTACTGAAAAAGCGAGCGAAAACATCAATCTTTTTAACCCAATTTCCAAATGAAAAATGTAAGAGGAATGGACTCGGGGCAATGTATGTATGCCACATATGTTGGTTGCTGCGAGGCGATATTCTACAGAAAGTAAAGCGGAAATGATATATTGTGAGAATACAGTTTGGCAAGAAGGGATTTTATGTATGTATAATGGTCCCGAGATGCGAATGATGGTTGGGCAGAAGTAATATGCAAGTGGGAAAAAGTCATTCGAAGAGATATCAATCGGTTTGACCGATATCCACTGTGTCTTGATTGAGAAACTTCATTTTCGATCAACACGTAACAAATGACATAGCAAATGACCACAAAAAAATAATAACAATGAGAAAGATCACAAGTAGCGAAAAGATCAAAGAAAGAGTAGAATTCTATCAGGAATTATCTTATTACAATGGGCACCAGACACCAAATCACAATTTTATTTAAAGAGACCATCTGGTGACTGCCTACTTAAGCAAAACCAAATAACAAAAATACAAAAACAAAAAAACAAACAAGTAAAAAGCAAGAAGAAGGAAGCACGCTCCACCGTCGGGGGAAGGCCCACATCCCCCCGGCACGGGAACATGTGACCTACATCAAAGAGAGTTAAATAAAATGGAGAACGCCAACCTCCTCCAAAAGCTCAGATCACCCAGACTGGGACATTCAACAAGAATGTGCCGGACAGTCTGGGAGACAACGCAGTGGTCGCAATAAGGTACAGGCAAGCGCTCCATCTAATGGCGGTGCGTCCGACGAGTGCGTCCAATTCAAAGACGACAGAAAGCGACCTGAAGCCGTCGCGGCATTGGGGCACCAAATCACATGGTGACTATTTGGTTCATTTTTTCCAATTTGCTAAAAACATCCAAAGCGTCTATAAAAGGGTGTCGAACAGTTAGGAGCCTTATCAATTTCCCCAATTCTCAATAAAGGTCTGTCAGGTGTAGCATGGGCAATCATGGTGCAGCTGATATCTGGAGGATTGCGTGCCCTCTCGGGCACAACGCCCAAAGGTGGATTTGTACATTTATAACTTCCGCACATTTTCACTTTTTCTATCTTCACCACTATTTTTACTTCTAGTTTTAATTAACTGCAACAAACTGGTCAATATTTCGGTGAATTTTACTGCTACATTCGAACCGATGAGTCCGCCTGCTGCCGAAATCAACGGTGCGTGGCGCTTTATCCACTTGGCATTCCTTTAGCCCAGGGAGGTTGGGTAACATTTTTGGGTGTTACCCAAAAAGAATTTGTAGTAAAATGAATTTACCCCTGACTTTGAAGTACTGTGGGGGACAAACCAATTTACCTTTAAAAATCATGGATAATAAAGACACAAAAAAATTTAGATTGGGATAATGTTTAATTTTTCATTTCATCTATCCTTAGGAAATAAAAGTCCGTCTTTTTGGTATGGAAATAGCACACAAGAACAATTTGTAGGAAATTATATATTTATAAACAGAAATAAAACAGTCACTTTTTAGCATTACATGGCACACAAGCAAAATTATTGACTGACACTATCATGTATTTAAAATTCATACAAAAACAAAATAGGAAAATGTTATTGAATCCACTATTATTGGGAAAAATGTTTACCCTTTCTGGCATGAGAATGGTACACAAATAAAACTAATGAAAAAATTATTGAAAACTTGAATATATCAGATCCCTCAGGCTTTGAAAAAAATATACTGTTTCATCTTTGATACAACAATTTCAATATCAGGGATTTTTGATGTCACTGGTACTTTAATGCTGTCTTCAGGATCCAACCGGTTTCTCTATTTTGTTTTTAGATTTACAAGGGTAGAAAAACCTTGTTCGCAAATGTTGGTTGTTGCAAAAGGTAGCAGCATTTTAGTTGTTTACAAATGTGCAGTTTTATAAGCCTTTGCAGCTTTTGACATCCAAAAACTTGAGAGGTCATCCTTGGTCTCAAATTTCATGCTTGTTTCACTGTTGGAACGCAGTTCAATAAGCTCTTCTGCCAATCATTCAGGCTCTTCAGTCAAATCAGCCAGTTCACATTTGAAGGGATTTACAACCCAGCTGACAGTATATGAATCAAGCTCTGGAAAGTAGTCACATAACTTATTCCTAAGTTTGGTCAGGGGCCTTGTGACTGATTCCTTCATGTCACTAAGACTGCAGTCTTCACATTCTTCCAAAGCCACAAAACCAGTGACGTGACCAAGCATGGCAGGAGCTCGATTAACTGATACTGCAATACAATCTTCCCCCTTTAAATCAACACTTTGTTTTTTGAAGTATGCACCAACCTTATTGAACACATCAATACCACGAGTTCTCAACTCAAGAGGAGAACATAGAAACATTTCTTCTTCAATTTCATCAGAAACCCTGTATCGAACGTATACCATCAGCGGCCAATTGCTACTGACATCTGTAGTCTCATCAAGTTGAATGGCAAACTCTTTACTCTTTTTTACTGAATAAATCACTTGTTCTCTCACATTTTCTGCCAAGATGGAAATTCTTTCTTCAATAACTCTTGCAGACAAAGGCAGTGTATTCAGTTGTTTAGCTACTTTCTGCCCACATAATATTTCTGCCATTTTCACAGCCGCCGGTTTGACTAAGTCTTTACCAATAGTATGTGCTTTCTTGCTTCGAGCAACCAACCATGCCATTTCAAAACTAGCTATTGCTGCTGAACATTGGTCAAACGTTGCACTCTTGTTATTCTCCAATCTCTGTCTTTTGACTGTTTTTTTCAGATTCTCAAAGTATTCCCGTGGTTTGCAAGACAGATGTTAAGGAACCTTGCCCAAGTGTTTCTTCAGTTGATTTTTTTTTAAAGACTCGGCAGTTAGTACTTTAATACATACGACACATTGAGGTTTCATTTGCCCTTTGTCCTCTATTTCTGTGAAACCATAATTAAGGAACTCTGCCTGATATGTCCTTTTCCTTGCTGATGTCATCTGAAAACGAAAGACAAAATCTATCACTTTTTTAAGGTCTTTTGACTTCTATTTTTAAAAAATAAAAAATTATTTAGTGACGAATTTAAGAGTTTAAATTAAAACTTTAAAATTACATAACATAAAATCCAACCACAACTCACAACCATAAAAATTCAAACAATAAAATAGAGTTAAACTCGTTAAAAAGCTTACTTTTAATATAAAATAATTCATTAAAATAAAAATAAATTAATAAATGAAAATTATAATAGTTACCCCTAAAAAAGTGAGAAATGGCAACTAAACAGCTGATGGGACAATTAAGCCCCTTACAAATAAACTAAAATATCCTAAAGTCTAAACTAATCTTATATTTATATATTTAACTTTTGTTGAATTTTAATCACAAAAGTCTATTCAGAAACGTAAATATTATGGATTATATCATAAATCACCTTATGTAAATAATTATTATATCACTTGATCAGCTCTACTAATTCATCAACTAGTCTGAAAGAGGCATCTTCAAAACATGGCAAAATGCCACTTAATTAGGAGAAATGTTGCCAGATTTTACCGAAAAATAGAAGAAAGGCTCCTCGATGCACTCTTTTTCTCTAACTTTCATATTCGTTTCCCTTACTTAGCACATACATTACCCCCCAATTTTTCTAAATTACCCCAGTTGGGGTAATTTACCTCTGTTCCACGACCACTGCAAGTTTAGCCAGAACCACTTGATTCAAACCGAACTTTTAAACGACCACCGCGCTGTTTTCGCCACGCCAACCCCTACACATTCATTAAAAAACAACTCCAACAATTGTTTAAGAAAAAATTCCTTGGGAAAATTGAAGTTGTGGGAGATTTTAGTCAGAAAAATGCTGATTGTTCCCTTGACGAGAAACTCTTAAGTTGAAAAGTTTTACCTCCATTAGAGTTGCTTATATGCTTTCTTCTGCACTCAGTGACTAAAGATTTAGCACGAATTTGTGTGGAAGGTGATGCGAATGTCGAGCCATTACTAAATAATTAAATAACATTTCGGGGAATAAATAAAACGTGGGGTTTCACATAAAGAAACTTAAATCTACTAAAACCCTCGGATCAGATGTGATTTATCATCATCACCTTAAATAATTCGAAGAGGTTACAAAAATATTTGATAATCATTCGAAGAAGGGGGAAGCACCCTTCTTGGAGTGGTTATCAAGAAATATTCAAATTAACTAACGTTATTGGCATTTTCAAAAAGCACGATCGTCAATACCCTACTAAACTACAGGTCAAGTAGTCTAACATCCTTCCACTGGCCTTAGGGGTACAGCAGATATTTGGATAAGTAGTCAGTAGAGTTTGCCGGCTCCTGAGCCAGATGGGAAAAATGGATTGTATCATTATCCATAATGCCTTTGGTTTCTTTATTTTCCTAAGATATTTGTAATCTCATCTCATAGCGTAACTTTTGTTTAACAGGATTCAGTAAAAAATTTAGATTTGATACTATTATTTACTATTTCGAAAGTTGTGTCCATATAGTCACTCCAAATAAAGCGAAGGGGTATTACGGAATATTCAGTCATTCAAGTTTTAAAGCGAAGGACATGAAGCAAAGGAATGAGCGAATGGAAAACAAAAGAGGAAATAAAAATAAAGGTAAAGAATGATTTAGAATAAATATCACAAAAGTAAATTTAAGGAATAAAACTTACTCCTATATAGATTTTATAGGATCGTAGGTCATTTAAATATAGTTGGGTAAATAATGAAATTGGAGAAAATATTGATAAAGGCATATTCAATATATATTGCCTTTATTAGTCCTTACAATATAAAAATGATTTTGGACAAGCCTTTTCTTAGTTGGTAGACAGGCGCTCCCTAAAGGTCCATGAACTTGATTAACGGTATACAAAAAGAATATCATTATTACTACTTAAAACTAAGAAGCGAAAGCTAAAGAGGTCGTACCACACAGAAAGTTAGTAAAGTGAGATATGTTAAGAGAGTTGTGAAGGTAGAGGAAGTGAAAATGTGTGGAAACTATAAAGCTGCAGATTATCCTGCGAGCGTTGGCAGAGAAAGGTCCGAAATAAAATCAGGGAATGACCTTTGCTCCTGCCTGTTACTGACCCCGGTTTGGTTACGACATTTAGTCACCAATGACTACAATAGTCATGACAAGCATAACAATGACTAGTCATTTCATGGCTTTATCCTCCAAGGTATAAAATGGGGTTTCAAGTGATCCCCCGTAAACATAGTCTCCCTTTGTTGCATACCATACACGATTTCCTTGCCATGATACCAATCCGTGAGAAAATCCATCTGTTTCATGGTTCATCCATCCTCTCCTCTGTATTCCAAAGAGTGGCTGGTGCGAAAGTCTTGTCACTCCATTTAAATATTGTTTTAATTTTATATTTCAGATGGCTTACACGAGCTCTTACAGTAGGGAAGAGAGGTTGATTGCGAGTGTATGGGCACATGATCGTGTGTATTCTGGCAAGAGTATGGAGGATGTGCGAGATGACTTCACTGCAAGATTCGACAGACTAGCACCTCCGAAGTGACGATATTACAATGGAAACATCAACTATTTCTTTTCGGTCGGTAGTGACAAGACTTTCGGACCACCCTGTACATATTTATATTAACCATTCTTCAATCATGAAACAAATAACTGTTGCAGATCAAACATCTGACCGACACACCTTCTCCCAGATTTGAAAACTCCTTTTTCATCCTGAACCATCGCATCTTTCTTAGCCATTGACACTCGGTTGATTAGTGAACTTTATTTTTTACACTAGAGACTTCCTCATATATATATATGCTTGTCACTCCCTTCATAGACACATCCTATTAAGGCAAGCTGGGTTCGAGGGGTCCCCCAAACCCCCCAAATAATTAACTACATTCATATTATTAGTATACACGCGGGTGGATTTCCACCAGTGTACATGACCATTTGTTTAGTCACCTTCTACATTCTTTTCCTCTGAGTGAATTTAAAGAATAAGTTATAAAGGATAGCTCACATTAAGAAGAGAGTAAATATTAAACAGTTTTGTATAATAAATGGCCTAAACAACATGAGGATTTCAAATTTCGTTAGAATCGGCGAAATAGTTATGATGTCATTGCCAAAACAAAATGATTCCTTGGCTAACCTTGAAAAGGACTTCGGCAATTATATCATTCGAAAGAGAACATAAAACAACATTAGGATTTCAAATTTTGTTAGAAACGGCCGAATAGGAACAATGTTATTACAAAACAAAACAAAAAAAGCAAAACGGGGACCGACTGACATGTAGAGTTGGCCGTGACTAAAAATAATTCTTATCCAAGCATAGGTCACAACACTCCGCGCGAGCGTTCAGAGCAACCTACATCATCACTTGTTCGTTTGTTCGACAAGTTCGGTCACACCATCCTCTTATAACTTGCCGAAATCAAAGAACAATAATTTCATTCCACACTAACTAACAGTCGGTGAAAAGTTCTGTTAGCAATTCATATAATTACAGTTTTCACAGTGTATAAAGTGAAGCGATATATTTAGTACAATAATGGTCAATTATGTATCATTTATAATTTCCTTTGGGACGAATAATTACATATGCTACGTGTTACGAATTTTTTTTCCAATATTAATACCGTTTAATTAATAATTTACTATGTTAATAAAGCCCAAAATCTAATCTCTTTCCTTATACTCCTCGAGAGCAAAGGGTATACATTCAACGTCCTACAAATTCACTCAGAGCAGTCAATGTTCTCATTTGTTTATGAGCTGAGTCAAAGCAAAGAAATTATCTCCTGCTGGAATATAATTTAGGTTCAGCAAGTGTCAGTAGTACTTAGTTTCCTGTTGTAAACAGCGAGAAAAAAACATCAGAAATGATTAGTAATTTTGCATCCAACCCAAGTGATACAATAAAGTACCTCTGAGTATCACTCAGTCCGTTCGTTATGTTCGTACATGGATGATATGATGTCGGATGTTTCTACAAATATCATCGTCCACCGTCTCCGATTCAAACTAATATATCTCGTCTCTTTTAGCCCCTTTCTGCTGCATTGTGATGATCTCTAATTTGTTTTGTTTTTTATATATGCTTATTTTGCCTTTAGTAGAAAGGGGTCGAAAAGAAGAAGGCCAGTCAGAAAAGAAAGAATTGACGGAGCGGTAGCAAAATGCCAACCACTGACTCCGCATCACTGTGATAAGAATAAGTAAGCTTAATCCATTCGGCTATCTCCGATTCTATATAGAAGACTCATTATTGCCGAGTTTAGAGAATACATGCTTGGCACTTGCTAGACTGCATAGCGAATGACGGATATGCAGTTAATTATTGGTGTATATGCCTTATGTCCATTGTGTGCTTCTCGTTTGAGTCGCAGTTAGACCGGGGTTCAATTTTACTTACAATTTCCCTCTTCTCTTCAAACGTACATCGGCGACAAGCGGCTGCCATCTTCATAATTCCGTGAATCCTGAATTTATTTCTATCCCATTTCCTTGGGGACTCCTACCCCCTCCCGTCCACCTTAAAAGAGAGCCTTATTAAAGTCCGCGCACCCTTATATTCCAGTAAGGAGTAAATACCTCTTTACCAAACACATTCCGGCTCATAATGGCTAATATGCAAGCGAAATATCACTCCATCAGGTATGCATCTGCGAAATATAAAGTTAGCATATCGCATAAAGCGCTGGCAAATAGAGAGCATTTTATATACGTGATATTTCTAAGTGGCAAATATACATATCTATGATTTAGGGGATGAAGAGTTACGATATTTGCTGGAAGACGGTAGTGACCGATTAATATGTTTATATACCTCATGGATCATGTTTTGTGTCCATAAACGCGCATATTGTATATCATAGGTGTGGCTTTGGAGCTGAGCTTATGCCGAGCAGATTTCAAGCAAGTAGGGGAATAAGATAAGCATAAATATAAATTTTATTTTTATAAATGAGTGTACTGGTACATTTGCTATCGTATGTCCCACTGACCCCACAGAACTTGGGAACGTGTGATACCACAAGCGCTCACTAGGTTCAGATAAGGCTAGCACACCTACAGGATCAAAGACTGCCGATCAAGAAATGTTCGCATTCCACACAAACCTATCTATCGCGAATTTAGTCAACAAAAGTGAAGCAAAAAGCGATATGAGTATCCTTTATAAAGTCGTTGCATAGACAACCCACGAAAGAGGCAAATAACTCTTTATTAACTCATCCTTCCTTCCTCCACACACAAACACCCCGCTATAAACTAATTTATCATATTTTTTGAATGGCTATGACCATACGCTGAGTAAAGAGAATTCGCTTAAAATAACCTTTACGTTCCTTTCCTTAGGTAAATAGGCATATCCGAATGACGGATATGCAGTTAATTATTGGTGTATATGCCTTATGTCCATTGTGTGCTTCTCGTTTGAGTCGCAGTTAGACCGGGGTTCAATTTTACTTACAATTTCCCTCTTCTCTTCAAACGTACATCGGCTACAGACTTTTAAAGCATCAAGCCTACAGCAATAATGTTTAGGTATTCAACTGTCAAAATTACACACTGTAATATAGCAAACTTCGTTGCATATATGATAAAAGAAGAAAAATCATAAAGGTATCGTACAAATATTTATAATGGAGTAAAATATAGGACTAAAAATAAGAATGCAAAATGAAAATAACTTTTCTTTTTTTATTGTAAATATCAATATATGTGATTATCAAAAAAATATATTTCACTTTCTTGTATAGTTACCAAATGTAAATTTAGTGAAAGATTAAACTTCTACTATTAGAACAAAAATAAATTAATTTATTTATGATTTAAGATTGATAAATGGTTTGTAATTGCTTTAAGGTCATAATAGCACGAACCGATGTATGGTGGGGGTTGTGGGGATACAAGAGGATCTGAGGTGCTCTCACCTTGTCTTGTATTCGAAGATTTGGAGAGATAAGCCAACCGTTAAGAAGGATAAATTATTAGGTATTTTTAGTGTGCCTTATTGTTATTGACTTTTAAGAATATCAGAATCTAGTATGCGAAGCCATTTTGGATTTGCCTAACGTGGATCAATGTCATTTGTTATCAAAGTAGGCCTCATCTGATACCCCAGTTCAATGTGTGTATAATCATTTATTATGCCATAAGTTGCTTATCCGATCTAGTTTTCATCATATTTACTGATGTTTTCATTCCGCTTGTGGGAAAAACATTCCCATGAAACGTGTTCGAATACTAGACAAGATTAGATAAGAACTTCAGCCCTTTTGTTATATGCAACGTCACCAGAGTATTTATATGTCACTCCTGAATCTGGAACCATAAAACAAATAAAGTTATTCTTACTCCAGCATTTTTGATTGATCTTGGAGAAATCTATCACCGAAATAAAACAACCTGAATGTCTTAAACCTATTATTGTATAAAAGTTAGCGAACTTTTGAAATTTATTTAGATGCCGACGGCATTGTTTCCCAACCTTTTTTCCCTAGGCCCCACTAAAACTTTGAAGAAAAACGTATGTCTAGTGGTTGAAAAAAGTTAAAAAAATTATAACTATTTTTAATACTGTAATCTTAATTATTGAGCAAAAGAGAATCTAACATATTTATTGACAACAAAATAATAAAATGAATTCATATTGGCCTATTTATCCACTCATACACTGCAACTAAACCAGAAAATAACGTGTCAATCACAACTTACCATAGATGCCAATGACAAGCAAGTTGCAGCGACTGAGCTAAATCAGCCAAAGAGCAGATTCTTATCTCACCTTATATACTTCTGAGTTGCTAAGTTGCCATCGAGCCAAATTATAAAAAAACATGGATGCTCATTGCAAAAAAATATTCTTGGATCCCATGCCCGCGCCCCACCAAAGTTTTCCCAGGCCCCACGGAGGGAATCACTGCTCTACGGTGAACCTTTTCTGGACTACGCATATCCTTTTGGAGGAATGAACAGCTGCTTTAAGCAATAGAAAATGCATATCTTAACACGTAATAGAAGCCTCAGTGTACAATTGGTAAATAACTACAAGAGAAACTATTTTACAATGTGCAATTTGGCAAACGCAATCGATACGAGGGTATCTAACACAAGAAGAATTTAGAATACAGAAACCTTTAGATAAGAGACAAAAGTGAGTCCTAATGAAACAATTATATATTTTAGTCGAACATACTTTACTCAACTCAGTTTATGGAGCTTACCACAAGGTCGTTCTGCCACGTGTCCACGACCAAGCACCCAGCATTCATGACGATGCTCGGCGTCGTGACTTCAACTGGCGAGAAGATGTCGCCGGTGTTGTTCGCGGTCGGTTACAGGCTCCCTGCGGCAGATTACAAGGACATCTTGGCAACGAAAGTCTTGGGTAAGAAAGATCACTAAGAAGGAGGACTACGTCTTTCAACAGGACGGTGCCCCAGCCCATACTACCAAGACCGTGCGAGAGTGGTTGGAATCGAACATGAATTTCTGCTCGAAGGATTTTTGGCCGCTCCAGCTGCCTTGCCTCAATACCCTCTACTCTAACGTGTGGGCACATGTCAAAAAAGAGGACTGCAGGGTCCGCGACAGCAACGTCGACGAGCTGAAAGCCTTCGTCAACCGCGTGTAGGCCAGCATGAGGACGGACTTCGTCCGCAACGTGTGCGCGGCCTTCAGGTATCGCCTGGAGCGCATGCTCGCCGCCAAGGGCGACCCCATTGATTAATGTTACAATTTAAACACATAATTATATGTTCAAGAAATAAAAAACGTGTCTAACTGCATCAAAACTATCATTGTGTCCTTTGTTGAAAGCGTCGTAACGAGTTCAACAGGAATTTTGCAATACCCGATATTTCCCTTTCCAGACCACCCTAGCTATTAGTCCATAACTGCATTGTACATATCCTATATACATACACATTATTATAAATCCATATATATCCTACCATTATTACATACCCCACAATTACAAATCCATACCTCATTGTTACATCATTACCATAAGTAATTCCATACTACATAAATACATCCATACTATATCACCTTAATTCCTTACCACCAAATTACCATTTTAAAGTATAATTCTGATATTACTTATCTCAACTATTACAACTCGAATTCTCTTTCTCCTTGCCAGTTTCCTTCCTTATTCAATTCATCCCAAGTCATCAATTCCATTTGTAAAATTGCTCTTCAACATTGTTCACCGAAAATATATATAATTCTCAACTACTTTATCTTCCAGTCCCCTTAATAATTAAAGTTGCCATACGTATATAAAAATATTGATTCTCCACGATAATATATTTTTCCATTTCCTTGTCGATTATCTTTTATTTCATCTTTCGCAAATAGTTGGAAAATTTCGCCAAGTTTTTATTCATGTTTTTTTATAAATTAATATGTAAATTAATATCGAAAATATATTTGCCCGAAATAATATCCACTCATAAATATATTTTATTCAATTCATTTTTATCAAATTTCAATATACAAACAATCACTATATTCATTGTTATTTTCCTAATTGCGTTGTTTTCTCTTCAGTTAAATTGCTAAGCTTAACAATTGAAATTATTTTTTGTAAAACTCATTTTTTATTTCCTTCATTTAAAGTTTTATCGAGAGGTGTAATAATGTCTCGAAAAGCTACATATTCTCTACATCTACATCAATAGTTTCTTCCATTCCTTTGTTTTTTTTCAGGTTTCATTTATTTTTCTTCCAAGTAAATTGCCTTTATTGTTGCCTTTTTCTTTTCGGATATTTTTTTTCACTTCTTTCTTTCCAATGGTCTTTCATTGCGCTTCTTTCTTCTCTTCCTCTTCAGTCTTATGGCCGGTTTTGGAGATTGTTTTTGAGCTTCTTCCTGTTTCGACTGCGGCATTTTTAGGCGCAAAATCTCGTTGCCGGGTGAGTTTTTAGGAAACTATAGTGTTTTTTCGATCCATTTTCTGGAGTGGGTTATTTATTATATTCTGAGCCAAAACAGCCTGGCTTGGCGATGTGAGCATACATTAAATATGACATTACTTCTAAGCCGAGGTTGTCTGCCATTTGTGTCGTAGGTAGTTCGCGTTTTTCCTGTATCTTTGCTGCAATTTCTTCATAAATTTGATTTTTCGATCGGGCTTGCTTGATGGGTTTGGGTTTCTTTTCCTCGGGACTTCTTTATGTTTTGGGCATCTCGGCGCGAAAACGCTGGTGGGTCCTCTGCAGTTCGCGCATCTTTTTGTCCTTGCTGCTGCAATATGACCACTGATGCCCTTGTCCGAATTCGTAGCATGTCAGCGTCTCAATGGGACACTTCTGCCTGTTATGCCCTTCAAGCACACAGCATCCTTTGCATACATATTTACTTGTACGAACTCGTCTTCTTCGATATGCGCTAATGTGATTCTCAGGTTGAAGTCCGTTTTTCTTAGCCTTCTTCTCCATTTCCCTTTCTGAAAAGTTCACCTTCATGACGTGCGTAAGGTTGAGGAATTCATTATTTCATCAACATTTGCCCATTCTTGCTGTCACTCCAGCTCAAGCTTACTCTTTTCAGCAGTGTGGATTCCGATGAGGGGATCAAGTTGCAGACAGAAGTTGGCTCACTTTTCCCTGATACCGTGTTCAGATATGAGGATGGTAACTGGGTCAATTTCCCTGAGAATATTTTCGTATAGGGTTCTTTTTGTGTCCCAGTCGTCTGTGTTGATTTACAATACTTGCAGTTTATTTCTATGCATATTTATGAAAGCGTCTTTATTTTTATTCTCCTTGTTTGCTTCGCAAGGTCGAGTAACTTGCTATCACGTTTTTGTTTGGACTGTTCTCTTCTGATTCTTGCTAGTATTTGTGCTGTTTTTTCTCCCCAATTCCAATATGGTTGTTTCCTCCTGTTGCTCGCTTTCATCTGTTTCAGATTGAGCAGTCTTCCTTTCTTTTTTGCTGCGTTTCTCGCCTTTCTTGTACCAATTGGGAGAGCTTGGGAGGGGGGAGGGAATCATGGGGTTCTTTCTGTTCCTTCTTATAAAGTAAGAATACTCTCTTTTATTTACCGCCACAAAACACCCTCAGACCTCCTTTCTATGCTGCTATTAATGGACCTTAAGGCTCATCTCGGTCCAAAAACGATGAACAAAAGTGCTCGAAATTGATCCTCGATGTAATTGACAGTGCGGCAGTCAATTGACACCAATATTTCTTCAAGTTTAAATTTATTAAAAGAACATAAAAAGTACAATGGAAGAAGTTCAAAAGAGTTGAAACAGGTCAAACTTGGTGTCGCCGGCAACTTTTAACGAAAGCCTGAGCAATTTACATAAAAAAATAGGTTCGAAAAGAAGCTTTGTTTTCTGTCAGTGGAAATAATGAAAATTTCCCTGATAGACGACTTAGCGGACGAAGAAGTAACAAAAGAAAATGAAGAAATGGAAGAAGAGGAGGAACAACTACAAGAATCTAGTAGCCAAAAGAAGTCGCCGAGAATTTTTCTGGAAAGAAGGAATAACAAAGGACGAAAAAAATAAAAACAACTGCCATAACAAGAATAAGAGGCATGAAGTGCCAATAACGCTGGAACAGGACATTCTAAGGCAAAGATATCCGTTCAACAAAGAGGAATTGAGCCTCAAATTCTTCGCCTCTCCAATGCGTAGATTTCCAGGGAAGATATGGGAAATATGAGAAGTAGGGGTAAATGGCCATACGATGATAAATACCAATGGACATACGAGGGTAAGTGCCCAGAAGATGAAATTGAAAAAAAATCCTGTTAGAGAGTGCAATCTTCGTTTCAGACAGCAGTCGGTACACCGTGAATGTCGATACATTCAAGACAATCACCAATGTGCAAAAAAAAACGTCCAATAAAAAGTGAGGACATAAACAAAGGTGTATAAAATAATAGTTTGAAGTGATAAAAACAACTGTGAAATGAGAATGGAAAGTGCTCATCGAAGCGATATTACAAAAGTGAAAATTAATGTTAATATTCTTCATGAAGTGTCTATAGAGGCGGAATAAGAACCAATAGGTAAAATGGGAATCTTTTTTATCCTTAATTTCAATAATATTCAAAAGTGTATAATTAAAGAATAATATTCATGATAACTAATGCCATCTTCAATTAATAGTAATAATGGTGGAATAAAATATATAGTAAAAGTGTAATAGAGACAAATAAATAGTGCAAAGTTGTCAAAATAAAAAATAAATTAAAATTATTAAAGCTCACCAAGTATTTACTTTAACAATAATGAAAAGTGTAAAAATAAAAAGTATATTAAAATTGTTAAAATGAGAAAACCAGCATCAGCAAATAATTATATTAACTAAAATTACTAACTTAAAGTTAAAGAAAATATTAAAATTCTAATTAAAATTCTAAATTAATTTATTGTGTAAGTACAAAATTGAAGATCCAGTTCCCTGGAAATTTTAGTTCTTTCTAAATTTACTTTATCTCCTCTACAACTTTCCCCTATTTCAACACTTTTGAACTTTTTCCATTTCCTTTTTGTTCTTTTAATAAACTTAAACTTGAATAAATATTGGTGTCAATTGACTGCCGCACTGTCAAATTACATCGAGGATCGATTTCGAGCACTTTTGTTCATTGTTTTTGGACCGAGATGAGCCTTAAGGTCCATTAATAGCAGCATAGAGAGGAGGTCTGAGGGTGTTTTGTGGCGGCAAATAGAAGAGAGTATTGTTACTTTATAAGAAGGAACAGAAAGAACCCCATGATTCCCCCCCCCCCCTCCCAAGCTCTCCCAATTGGTATAAGAAAGGCGAGAAACGCAGCAAAAAAGAAAGGAAGACTCAATCTGAAACAGAAGAAAGCGAGCAACAGGAGGAAACAACCATATTGTAATCGGGAGAAGAAACAGCACAAATACTGTTGAAATTAGTAGCTTGGGCGTGTGAATTAGTAGCTTTGGTTGGGCTGCAATAGTTGCTGTTTCTGACTACGTGTCCTTGTTACCTTTCTCCAAGTTGTTTCCTTTTGTCTTTAATGCCTCTTTGCGGATGAGGTACATCATGGCCATAGCTATATAGTCCTATGGTCCCCTCCACAGTTGACATAGTTAAGGGTTCTGCTATTGCAACATTTTCATGAGAGTCCGACGCCGGCGCAGTTCGAGCACACTTGATCTGTAATCGGATATACTCTAGTGTGATGGCTCTCTGTTGTGTAGCACCTGTAGTAAATAACCAGAGCTGTGTACTAATCTCTTCCAATTTGGTCGAGTGGTAATCTTAGGTTGAATCGAATCACAAGGGTGCCTGGGCTTTGGCTTTCCTTGTCATGTCGGTCTCGTAGATGATTTTAATGATGCAATTGTTTTTCTCAAACTTTTCCACGCTACTTATTTTTACCCATTATTGATTTTCCTCGAGTTCCTGCCGTATTTCCCTCAGGGTATTTTTTGAGAAAACGGCGTCAAGTCTGTGAAGAATGAGCGTACGTTGGAGCAGAATTTCGTCAGGTGCGTTGATTTATAGTCCGATATTTTTGAATAATTCTTTCGCCCTCTCCGAAGCCATGATAACCACCTCCTCCCTGATGTCATATAGCGCAGTGTAGCCTAAGGGAGTGTCTAGAATACTTATTATGGAAAGATTGAGGGTACCGTTGATTGTTCTTAGCACTGTTTTTCTGGTGCTACTCTAGGAGGGGGGGTGAAAGTATCCTATATATGGTAAGTTAATTCACGTTTAGGTTTTTGAACTTTATCGGGTTGAACTCCTTGAAAGCTAGGTCTTGATTTAATTTAAATACTTTTGATTAATCATGTATACGATTTTTACTTCACCATTCCCAGTAGATTTTTTCCGCTGGGTAATTGGAAATCTAAGATTGCGTCTGCTCTTTTCATGATTATTTTATTGAGTAGTTCATGTTTTCTTAAGTTTCAGTTTCTTGTTTTAAACACACTTTTAGTAGAGGGTAGATAAGTGCCTCTCTTCGTAGAACGAAATAGATCTTTCTTTTGTTTTATAGGCTTAAGCCACTTAAGTTGTATACAAGGTTTAGCAAAAGTGTATTTTTATTTATTCTTTCGGCTATACGTCGATTTAGCCGGCCGAGGTTACCTTTACTCCGCGTACTTAACCTTAGTGGTGATATTGGTAGACATGGTCTTCTACCTCGATATCAGCTAGTTTTTATCTGAAAAATGGGAGGAAAATGGTAATTTTTTGCCTATTGGTTTTGATTTTTCAATAACTTTTAATCCGTTTTTTATGATTTCAATGGCTGTCTCCCCCTTAAAGTTTTCATTTCTATACTGACTGAGGACTAGATGAGTTGTGTCGTCAACGAATTGGATCTTAAGACATTCAGGTATTCTTGGTTGAGGTAGGCCTGCTACCTAAATGGAGTACAGGAGAGAGCTGAGGCAGCCCCATTTATGGAATCCGGCCCTAATTTCAAATTATGTCCCTCATTGGTGGTGATCACCGGATAAACTGTTCTATCTGTGAGATAATCGCAGATAATTCACTCCTGGTTGCTGTTTAGCTGGCGATTTAAGATCTAATGTTACATGCCTTTAATCCAGACTGTATCAGAGGTCGTTTCGACCTCTTTCAGGGCCATAATTATGTAGTTATTCTGTTTTGACTATGACTATCTTCTCAGCGATGATGCCAAGTGCCATTGTGGTGTCTCTTCCTTTACGGAATATTAACTGGAATTCATTAATTCAATTATTTTCTTCTATATATTCCATCAGTCTTCTATTCAAGATATTTTCGAAGTCTATTCCCGGAAATTGAGAAGCACCATTGCTAGTAAGAGATTTGGTAGTTTTGTGGGGGTCGAAGCAAGTAAACATTAGTATGCAAAATTTATACGATTAACACAAAATCGTCGGGGAACGTTTATCACTTTACGCTTGACTTTACCTCCTTTGCCGAGAATACACATTGGCCATTGGAGATATTAAGTTGTGAAAGAAAAATATATAACGCAGAACTTCATCAGAGGGAGGGTTCTCCGGAAACCACATCTCGTCCATTCCATTTTTGATCAGCATTTGTTTTAGTTCTTTTTTTAATGAGCCTGGCTTTATGAGGTTTGCTATGTGTGCATAGTATATGCAGCACATGATCTTTGTAGATTGTTCGATTTCTACCTTAAGGTAAGTACGCTGAACTGAAGCCTCATCCACTGCCGCCTTTGCAACTTTAGCATAGGACCTGTTGGTCTTAGCTTTTTCTTCTTCCTTTTTTACGTTTTTGTTGTCTTTTAATCGCCTCCTTCTTTACTGGGCATGACATCGCCATGGCTCCATGGTCACCGTTACAGTTTACGCATTTTCTCTCACTAGTTTTGCAGTCACGCTAGATGTGGCCAACTTTGCTACATACAGAGCAGATAATTTCGGTCGGTGGACACGCTCTAGTTGTGTGCTGGTTATATTTAAAGCACTTAAAGCACGTTTGTATTTCCGTGAACTCATCTCTTTCTATCTGGTCAGGGCACACCCTGACGTGAAAGAGAAGGAGATTGAGCTCTTTTGTTTTTTGTGCCATACCCTAGTCTTGGACTCGGGTAAGTACGCTGAACTGAAGCCTCGTCCACTGCCGCCTTTGCCACTTTGGCATAGGACCTGTTGGTCTTAGCTTTTTCTTCCTTTTTTACGTTTTTGTTTTCTTTTTATCGCCTCCTTCTTTACTGGGCATGACATCGCCATGGCTCCATGGTCACCGTTACAGTTTACGCATTTTCTCTCACTAGTTTTGCAGTCACGCTAGATGTGGCCAACTTTGCTATATACAGAGCAGATAACTTCGGTTGGTGGACACGCTCTAGTTGTGTGTTGGTTATATTTAAAGCACTTAAAGCACGTTTGTATTTCCGTGAACTCCTCTCTTTCTATCTTTTCAGGGCACACCCTGACGTGAAAGAGAAGGAGATCGAGCTTTTTTGCTTTTTGGGCCATACCCAAGTCTTGGACTATCACCTTAAATACATGGGTGTAGTCTCTGAATTTGATCACCTCAGAGACCTTGGCCCATTGGTGATTTCTTTCAATTTCGTGGAAAATATCAACGCTTAAGTGGTGCCCCACCCATGAGTCTAATCTCCGGCAAATAACATTTATGTGTGCCTAAATTTGGGGTGAGATCTTAGGGGCTAAGTTTATTGTGTTGAATACTTGTGTTGCTTTGGACGAGGTCAAGTGTTCTGCGTTCGCTTCTTTTTGGCATATAGCCGTATACCCGAAAGGGGTGTCAATGAGTCTGACGAGAGCGACATCTAGTCCCCGTAGACTATCGAAAAGACTTTCCCACGGTCAGGCTTTGACCTTTCGGGGAGACTCCTAAAACTTATACGTAGGATGTCGTTTGTCATTTCGTCATTGTTGGTTTATTGGGTGTGAAGGAATAGAGGGAGATCGGAATAAAAGAGAAAAAATGAACTTTTTAAAAAATTCCAATGCGACTTTACCGTTTATTTTTTCTTGAGAATGAAATTTGGGGAAGTCTATTTACTTGCCGCAATCCGTCATAGTTAAGGTGTCACTGTCACTTTGGATGATATTATTTGTTCTTCACTTTAACTTATTGTTTACACTTGGAGGAAACTTTTACTTGGAAATATTTACGTGAAAAAGTCTTCGGGGAACGTTTAACATTTTTCACTTGACTTTAACTCCTTTTGCAGAAATAACGTACGAGAGAAATAATGATAACAGGAAAATCTCAGCAGTCATACTCGAGAATACATTGGATTTCAGCCGTGTTTATGTGCAAACGATTTGAGCTTTATTAACTTATTAAATCTATCGTGGCGCTGATTGGACAATTATTGCAGTGCTTATGTCTAAAAGCTTATTGGTCAATTTTTTAACGCTAAGGTCTGTTATTCGAAAAATGAACATAACTATGACGATTAAATGTATCTCAATACTGATTGGTTGAATTTTTTAGTATTATGAGTAGATAAAATAACTATTTATATAGGTGTACTTTTGTGGAAAATGGCAGTCAGTACAGAAAGAGTTATCATTATTATTCCAGAAGAAAAGTTGGCATTACTGGTCGCCATTTTGAGGCTTATTCCAGCTATTTACTAAGGAATAAAGAATCCAGCTATATATATATATATTTTCCTTTATCGTAAGGAAGCGTTTGATTACATAACCCAGCCTACAAAACTAAGAGAGAGAATTCCTTACCCATGGACCCTATAGTTCCCTGGTTTCGGGACAAAGATTATCTTGTAGTCTGGGCAGTATCTGGTGTTTTAGCGTTTATTATATTTTGGGGTGCTTTGGTTAAGACGGTTTTTTGGTGATACCAGAGGGGCCTAACACTCTCTTTCTCTCTCTGATTGAATGAGTTGATGGCGTTTTTTACTTCCGTTGTTACTATGGCCCCTCCTTTACTTCTTCCCTATGTTGTTCGAAGACTGGCCTAGATTTGTGTTGATCAAGTTATCAATTTCTTGGTTAAAGCCCGCGTTTTCTTTAGGTGTCATTCAGAATTCTGACCTGCAATGAGTTCTATACATTTTTTTTATATAGTTTCACTATCTTAAATTCCCCCTTTTGCCGTTTATAAGTGTTTCGCTCCTTTGAAGTCTTCTTTTCATCCTGTTGATTAGCTTCCACTTTTCTTTAGGGTTTCTTTCGTTATCTATTTTTGCTCTGAGGCTATCAAATATATTCGTTTTCTGTTCTTCTATGAGATGTTTCATATCTCCCGTCTTTCCTTTTAGCGCCACGTATCTTGTCCAAGTAGATCCGAGAATAGCGATCAGATCCTTTGTGTCGCTTACTTATATATTTTTTCTTATCCCTCATCTCTTCTGTCCACTGAGGGTGAGTGAGTGTGCGGTGTCGTGTTCCCGGGACGTTTTTGTTTTTGACGGCACGAAAGTTGTTTACTTGCACTCGTTTTCTGCGTCGATTTCTTACAAGTCAGCATCCACGCAGATTAGATGTTTTGGTGATCCAGCCATCAATAATGCTGTCGTTTTTCATTGAGTACGATGATAAATTTTCAGTTGCCTTTAGCAGTTTTTCTGGTAGACCGTTTGGATGAATTGGTACCATATCTTAACTTTCTACATCTCAATTCCTTAGACGTGGATTTGTTGAATGTCACACAGTCTCCAGGGTAGAATCTGATCTTGTCCTAGAGGGGTAACCTTTCGATTTCTTGTTCGTCTTCCTTTCATGTTTTTCCTTTGAAGCTCAATTTGCATGTTCCTTCGCGTATGGCTTAAATTATGTTTTCTTGTTTCCTACTTCTTGGCAGTGGATAGTCCTCACTCGAAGGCTGAGCTCTGTGGTCTCACTAATCTTTGTGTTGCATTCAGTATTATTTTTTCTTCTACCTCTTCAGTGTCCTCTTTTAGCTACCATTGATAGATTCTTTTTTTTCTTGTTGGAGAGTCTTTTCATCCTTTGGGTGGCCGTAGTTGGATGTTTCCTTTGTTTATCGGGGTATTTGCCCAATACTTTTGCCCATCATTATTTTAGGTATTTCTGAACAAGGTGGGTTGTCTTATTCACTTCAATAATGGCATTTTTTCTTCCACATTCAGAGCAGCTGTGCTCTAATTTGTAGTATTTTCTCTTCGTATAAGTTTCCATTTGGTAGCAGTTGAAGCATATCTTTATGTTGATATAATTCTCCCTTTTCATATGTTCATTTCAAATTTGATTATATCAGTTATTTGTATAAATGGTTCGTGTTTTTGTATCATCCTTAAGTCCATCTTTGTTGTGGGAGCCTACCATATTTTTACTTTGCGACAATTGAGGCATCTTTTTTTCGCTGTGTTTTAAGGTGGAATTCTGGATATAAGTCCTATTTTTTCAATGTCTGAACACCTTCGATGGTTACAAGTTTTTCTACATCGCTTTAGTTGTTGCAGATTACCACGTATACAATAGGATTGTCAAGAATTCGGATTAGTTCGACCCTGTGTTTTCATAGAGTGCTTCACATAATTTTATTTTGTCGTGTTTGCTTCCTTATTCGATGGTGCTGAATGGTACTCGGAGGCATTCGATCCTACATCCTTATTCGATTGCGGGTGGAGTTACTGCCATATGGGTTTTTTAGCGAGCGCTCAGGGTGCTGTTCTGGTTGCATTCCTCCTCGATCTATAGTTCGGCTGGCCCTTCCCAAAACACTCTTGGTCCTTATATACCTTTCTACAAGTGAAGCACTTCACAACCACCATAAATAAATAGACAGATATCTATAGGTCGCCTCGACAAAAATGACCTCGTTATCTTAAGAACTGAACCCCCCCCCCCCTCCTTTTCAAGCACCCTTAATGAACTTCCTTCTGAAGTTGACTATGTCCTACTTTGAAGTAGTTCTGAGCGCACTAGTGGTTAAGTTATATTGCTTGAGTGTGAAATATGTAGAAGTAAAAGTTGGAGAAGTTCAATGAAAAGTAAAGATATGATCCGCCTTTATGGCATCTACCCTGTCGACTGAAAACAGGAGGAATCTCCAATTAGATCAGTGAACGCATATATTTCTTCTATTTTCGTTGACTTTCAAAATTTTCCTCTTTACCTCTCTTGGGCTTTGCTTCCTTTACCAGCTCGGTAAACTCTTAGCAACGGACAACGATTCAATTGAAAAGACTGAGTCCATCATGGAGCTTAAAATGAAATGAAAAGGAAATTGAGACAACAACAGATTGGCAGAGTCCCCTTAAGTAGTAATGCAGGGTGATTGCCGAGTCTATCCTCCCCTTAACCCCCCCCCCCTAGTAGCCGAGTCTCCCTCCCCCTAATACTTTAGTCAGTGACCATTTTTCGAAGAAATTAGCGGAGGTGGATGAATAAGAAGTTGAAGAAGAGTAAAAAAGTCCTTGAAGCAATTGGATCTGCATCGTCCGAATAATCTAATTCAAATGGTCTTTCAACTTCATTCCCGTTTATATAGATAGTGACACGATTCACATTATAAGATTTAAATTAAAAAGGTGATCCATCATAGCTACCAATTGCTACCAGAAAATGCTGAATGGTCAACCATACCAATTACCATTCTCGTAGGTATTATTCCCATGAAGATATTATCCACGCTCTTCATTGATATTCCATTCACAATTGTAAAATTTCGCATACGAACTTGTTTGATAGGGTACTTAGTGTTTGATGTAAGCAACCAATTTTCTATTTCCAGATGAGTTGATGCTGAAAGGCAGACTTTTCTTAGGTAAAGCAAACTCTCTGATAATTTTATTTTAGCTTCAAAATCGGTCTGGTTTCTAAATAGTGTAATTGAATGTAAATGAATGTGTAAGTGAGACTCCATTAATTAACAACTTATGTTGTGAGAAGAAATCAGTGTGTAGTTTTCCATATACATCAATTAGTTTTTTCTTGGATCTGCTATATTTCTTTTCTATAGGTTCTTTACAAGAGTAATATCTCACAGTGGAAAAAAATGTAGATTTTTCTTCTTCAGTATAGTTCAACAGTGTCTCTAAATATGCACGATAAGGGTAATTGTTTCCAATGGAATTTACAGATGTTTCAAAAGAGCTACATACCTTTCTGTTTCAAAGGGATCTTACATGACATTTAAAAAGTTAATATCCATTGAATCTCTGTCAGCTATTATTAGCTCTTTAAGTATATATTTCTAATAGTTTTTAATATTTTCTAATTAATATGAATAAAATAAAGATGAAATAAAAAAAACGCGTTATTGCTAATGTTTTAATTTGTCTGCAAAATAACTTATAACATTCTCTCGATCTTTTGGGAAGGAAAATTCATTTATCCTTGCCTCTTCAATCTTGGTTTTCATCATATCAGTGAGCTGATGGGAATACCATGAGAGAAAGCGAAATAACAGGGATTTTGTGTCAAATATAGCGATGTTCCCTACTTTCTTACCATCATTAACCATGTTAGAATGCAATATGCAGAAAAACTTATCCACCCATGTATTATGATGATCGGATAGTCCTCCGACAAAGAAAACTGATCCATAAGCTCGTTTTTTCATTTGTCACCGATGATTAAATCTTCTAAATCCATAAACTGGAGATGTTCAAGAACTTCTTTTCCGTTATTGTAGTTGAAAAGGGGTTGGACTGACCTACTATACAGAAATTCAATCCGATCACTTGGGTGTTCATGAATAAGTTGACGAACATGATCGAAGAAATCAACCGTAGATGAATAGTCTGGGCTAAATTTATAATCCGATCCACACACATCTTCGGTTGCAAAATATTTACCAAGTCTGGGCGTGATACGGTGTGGATGGAGGATCTTCTTAGAACGTGTGACATACAGAGATGTTTAGCAACAAGTGATTTAAAAGATGGCAACTAGACGGACAAATTAAGAAATTGGAAAAAGTTAAGTGGCAACTCCAGTGTTGACAGACATAATAATACATGATAAATCAGCTCCATGCAGTCTTTATCTCCCACCTACCTATTTGCTCCAGTGTGTGTGTGTGTGTAGTAAATATCGCTTGTTTTTCCTGCATGTGACCACGGCTAGGGGGGGTGAGAGGGGGTGGGCACCATTTTACTCCTAACCTAACCCAATGTAGACTCTAATTCCTTAGAAAACTCCAGTGGGTGTGCGTGTGTGGAGGGGGTGGGCGCCATTTTACTCCTAACTTAACCCAATGAAATGTATGCGTATGTGCGTGTGTAGACTCTAATTCCTTAGAAAGCTCCAGTGTGTATGTTTGTGTGTAGACTAATTCCTTTGAAAAAAGGTCAATGACTAAAGTATTGGGGAGGAGAGACTCGGCTTCCACGATAAGGGGGTGAGAGAGGCTAGGCTTCCACGGTAAGGGGGGGGGAGACTCAGCTTCAATGGTAAGGGGGTAAGGGGAAGGGGAGACTCAGCAATCACTCCGTATTACTACTCCCTTATCCCCTCTCTGACACTTTTTTGGAGTGTCCGAACCCTTATCACTCAAAGCTTCACCAGACTCAGAGTGGAAGGGGTTTCAGCAGGTGAGAGTGAGAGAGATGGGAAAAAGGAAATTCAGGATAGAACAGCTAGAAGTAAAGTGGGAACAAAATAGGTGACCTAGCCATTCATGGGAGCTCCAGCTTAACGTGCAATCCGAACCACGGTCTTTGCAGCTAATACCACTTTCTATTCACTATTGATTAGTGACTCTTGTTCCAGGGGTCTTTTGTAAGTTCCATGTGTTGATAAGATAGGAGAGCGCTAACAGAGTGAAATTTGAGGGAATGTAGAGATTTGCAAAGAGTACCCAGTTTAACTAGAGAGCAGGCTTATCTCTGTCCATTGTAAAAAAATGTAGTTCAGAATTTTTTTAAGTAGAAGGATAATACGTGTATCACGCAATTCTGTATTAGTGATGTATTTCCAGGTATTAGTTGGTTGTTTTTTGTTAAGTTAGGTGTTCAATCAATTTTGGGCAGTTCACTTGTTACTACTGGATTTAAGTCTCTTTTTCTTGCACTCCTTTTCCTTCTATTTCTCTAATCTGGTTATGGCTGCTTAGTAAGTTTTACCTTTGTTATACCTTTTTAGTTATCCCAATTGGGTTAACATATTCATGATGATGTCAATCACTTTGGAAGTCCTTATTCGCGTTACTGTTCATGTGATTAAGTTTGGTTATTGTCTCTTTGTTTCGGTAGGTTTTCTTGATCAGGTATGTCTAGATATGATGCATCTTCTCGTTCCTCATGTATAAATTTTCTCTATTTCTTAGTCTAATTGTCTAGGTATGCTTGGGAATAGACGGTGAGAACTCTACACTTTCCGTTGGCCTATTTGATTTGCTAATTATATGCTTATTTCATTTTTTCTTTTTTCAATGACTTTCTTCGTTCTCTTTGCTATTAATTTTTTTTCAGTGGTTTTATTTTAACTGATCTATGTAGGTATCTTTGTTGTTTTTTGTAATTATATAAATTGCCTTATTTAGATCCTTTGAAGTTAGTTCAGATTACTTTTTTGAGATAGTTTACATAGTTATTGTCAGATACAAAATCGCAGATTGAATCAGTATAATTGGTCTTTCTCTTATTTTTCTTATTAAGGTTTTTAGGATATTCTATGCTTTTTTCGTTACGTGTTTCATGTAACTTACGGTAATCGTTAATCCCAGTACCTTGCATTCGTATTATACCTATAACTTTCTCCTTCCACATATATGTCTGATATAAGTTTTCTGTAAATCGATACTATTTTCAATTTATTTGGATTAGTTTTAATTTCCATTTTCTTCGTACTTCTTGATTCTTCTTATTTCTTCTGCTGTCATTCTAGCCAGCATCTCATGGTTCTTGTACTGACAAATAATTAATTTGTTGATGTCATCGACGAAGTGGATGTTTAGGTAGCCCTCATTGCTGGGTGGAGATAAATTGGCGGTGTAGCTTGAATAGAGAGATGGGTTTAAAAAGCCATATTGGGAAAGTCTGGCTTCAAACTTGAACTTTTCTCCTTGGCAGCTGCCCATCTCTCTAAATTCATATCTATCCATGGTATAGTTGCATAATATTCTTCCTATTTTGTTGTTCATTCTTAGTTTCAGTATTTTTATTGCGTCACCCTCTATCATACTGGGTCGAAAGTTTTGGACACGTCCCGGCCGACGATGTACACGCTTATTTTTTCCCTTTTTTGCTTTCGCTATTTTTTTCCATTATTACACTGAGCGCCATCTCAGTGGAGCTGTTTTTTTTAGAAATCCAAAATGGTAGTTTAGCTGGAGATTGTTATCTTTTAAATGCTTAGTCAGACTTTTATTGATTAATTTTTTAAAACCTTCTTGATAAAGTTGAGGAGCGAAATAGTGCGATAGTTTCCCTCCTGGTCAGGTAGTTTCCTTGCTGTGGTGACGAAAATAATTATGACTAATTTCAATTCATCGTGAAAGTAGCTAGTATTTGGATACACATTTAATATGTTTCTTAGCTCCTCTAGAATGTTATGGTCGCTTCTATATAATTGGTTTCGGTAAGTCCAGATCTTCCAAAAACTTTGTCTAGGAATTTTTTTATGGTTTCCTATATTTCCATTGTACTATGGTGGTGTCCGTTCCCTCGATGTGTTATTTTTTCTTTAACGTAATGGAAGGGGTACGTTATTTATATCTCTCCGTTGAGTTCAACTATTATTTGATTTTAAATTCTATATCAAAGTTTTCGTGATCTTCTACGCTTATATTAAACACATTTTTCCGATGTTATTCGAACAAAATCTCAATTTCTGCTTCCTCTTCGACGATATTTCCTCTCAAGTCCTGAACTTCTATTCTTTCCTTTCTGGGGTTTGGTTTTAATCTATTTATGCATTTCCAAATTTCCTTAGGGGATTCCTTTTCAATTAGTTTCCCGATGAGTTGATGCCATTCATCTCTCCCTCTCTCTCTGTTTCTCCAAGATTAGCGTAACTAATTCTCTTTTCATTCTCCTAAGTGCGGTTTATGTATCCCTCGTTGATTCAAATGTTCTTATATTTTCTGAGACCTGATTTATTTCTTCACTCTTCCTTAAATTTCTAAGAACTATCCAAATATCTGCATATAATTATATGAATTTCAGGGACGATGCTTGATCTGCTTTTTTTTACTGTATCTATTCATCTATGCAGTTCTTCGTCGATCTCACTAAGGTCGCTTCACTTAGAGGATTGGATACGAATGTCTGAAATTTTCTATATAGGTCCCCATACATAACCCGTGATAGGTTTTCTATTTCTTCGTTGGTACATGGATAGGTTGTTTATTTTATACATTAGTGTTGTAATGTTGTCACAGCAACACACTTCGACTGGTTCCATGTAGTGGTGAAAGGAAGATTGAATTTGTTAAATAGATGTAAGTTTTTTTATGCAAATTGTTCTTGTATTTTGGAAAGTTAGGTCCAAAACGCTCTAAATTCCTCGATTTAGCTCTGTTGGGGTATCACTACCCAGATGCCACGCCGTGGGCATTTAAATCGTCCATAAAGATGACCCGTGAGCTATAGTTAAGTAATTTGGTGAAATTAAGTACCGGTATTTGGGGGTACCTTGGTCGTTGATATGCTGTAGCTATTTTTCTGTACGTTAGCTCCATTTTTAATTCTATTGCAAAGTATAATTCTGTTGATCTTTGTATTGCAGTTCATTATTTACTGCTATTGCTGCCCCCCCTTCAATCTTTCTCCCGAAGAGTTCATAGCAATTATGTTGTAGTTCCATATTCTTGTTTTTGTTTTCTAAATTTCTCCCGTTATATGAAATTAGTAGTGTGTCTGAGTTGATTCTTCTGATATAGTTTCCAAATATTACTTCTTTATCTTTCCATCCGTTGGTATTTACCCGTTTTATTTTTATTCCTTAATTTCCATTCTTCCATTATCCATTCTTTCGTTGTTTTTCTGTTGGGCCGACTTCTGGAGGGAGCTAGCGGTGTTGTTTTTTTATCTATTCTTGTATGATGTTTAGGACCTCCCTCTGCTAGCAGAGAGAACTGGAGATTCTGTATTTGCTGCCTTTGCTGGTGTACTGCGTTTTTATTTAGATTTAGATTTCTTTCTTTTTTGTATCCTTTTGTGGGATGATATGTGGGTGACTACTTGTTCCGTGCCATATGAGGTGTTTTCAGTTTCGGTATCGTCGCTATGGTTTCCTCGTTTCTTTTCTCTGTTTGACTCTTTTCGCTTCCTTTAGCCTCTTCTATTAGGACCTTGGTTTTATTTTCTGCTACGTTTATCATAAAGATCGCCAATTAATCTACCTCTTTCGGGAACTTCATATGTTCCAATCTATTTTCTATCAGCATATTGTTGCGTGTTGCTGCGTCTAAGCCCTAGTTTGAAATATTCATCACGTATGAGTTTAAAATACAGGATTTTTACATCTAAACTCCCGTTAAGGTTGATCTGTCTCAACAGACCTTTCGGATTGCTCTGCGGTATGGATTCATAGGTAATTCTTTATGGGGTTTCTGTATTATGCTCTATTTCCTGTTCCTTCTTGATGACTGCTCTTCTTTGGGGCCCGAAATGGCCATAGCACTGTGACTTCCTTGCCAGTTGATGCGCTTTTCTGTTTTATTTTGGCAAGAACGCCATAAGTAGCCTTCGATGGCACATTCAGAAAGTGAGAGTTAGAAGTGAGAAAACAGAGTTAGAGAAGGAAAAGAAATATGGCAGTGCCCCTTTAGGGCACACCCCTCGCTCTACGGGAACAGGATATCTTTCCAATCTGCCGTATGAGCATATAAATCTCTTATCTCTTCTCTTAAATTGCAGATAGCCTTAAATGTGAGGCAAATGTATCGAATGTTGAGTGCTTCCAATTAATGTGTGCGCAGTGCGCATGGAAGTGAGCAGACTTTGTCCTTCTATGAAGATTCGTGTCGTTTTTTTGAAGTCGAAAATATGACTCACTTTTAGTGGAAAACTGAATGACTCGTTCGGAGATGGTGCACTGGATATTTGGATTGGGAATATCTCTTAGATCAGCAAAGCATCAAAGATTTTCACGTGGCGAAGCTCGAGCTTCTTCTGAGGATGGTAGTATTTTCAACTAGTATTTTTCTTGTGCCTTGTTGGTTTTGTTTCTTGTGGCTAAGTAATAGTAAGCAGAGAGTAGTTTTAAACGGTAAATTTTCGGAGTGGAAAAATGTAACTAGTGGTGTGCCCCAGAGGTCTATGCTAGGACCATTTTTTTCCTTATTTATATAAACGATATAGACACTGGACTACTTGGTACATTATCCAAAATTGGGGACGACTCGAAAATTAGAGGGGAAATTTTAAATGAGAACGATAGCAAATTAATCCAGCAGGATATAGATAAAATCTTCGAATGGTCTAATAAATGAAACGAAACATGAAATTCAATTTAGACAAGTGTAGAGTTTTCCACGTTGGTTGAAATTACCCAAGTTTTAACTATAAAATGAGTGGAAAAAAATCTTATCTCCATGGACGAAGAAAAAGATTTAGGGGTGCGAGTTTCGGAGGATCTTAAGTTTAACAAACAGTGTGACGAAGCGTGTAAGAAGACGAACCGAATAATTGGATTTATTGCAAGAAGTTTTCACTACAAACACCAAGATATAATCATACCTCTATATAAAAGTTTAGTATGGTCACACATAAAATACGCGATACAATTGTGGTCACCTTATATACATGTAAACATCAATAAAATGGAACGAATTCAACGACGGGCAACTAAACTAATTCCCCCGATTTGAAATAAGTCGTATATCGAAAGATTAAATATATTAAAACTACCGACTCTCGAAACTAGCGATTGCGAGGTGATCTTATTGAAGTATTTAAAATTTTAAATAAATTTGAAAACTTAAATTTTGAAAAATGAATAAGTACGAACATGGTATCACACGTAACAACGGTTATATACTAAAAAGGACGCAGGTTTCAAACGAACATAGCCAAAACAAATTCACCTTTAAAATGATCGATAAATGAAACGCACTTCCTGTGGACGTAGTGAATGAGAATAGTATGTGTGAATAGTAAGTATGAATAGTTTTAACAACTAAATTGATAGTTATTTTACGAATAATGATATTGTTTAAATACGGAGCCATGTTGTGGATTGAATGTCGCCTGAGTGAGCATCGTGGCGACAATGTCCAAAGGAGGACTACTAGCATATTAGTATAGAATGGGACTGGCCTTTGAGGGGACTAAGTAGTCCTTTCTGGCTCCCTGAAACTATGTAACTATACAGGGTTCTCTACAAAAAAAGTTAACCGAACTTTGAATTAGTATTACTCACTAACTATTATACATGTTTTGGTCTTGTAAAATTTGTTTTGTCTAACAACTATTTATCTTTCGATATTAAAGATTTCATTTAATTTCCGTTTCCGATATTGATACATAAATGGCTTTGATACAGGCAAAAATAAAGTTGAAAATTAACAAATTTACCTGAAGGAAAATAATTTGACATATATCACCGCATAACACTCTTCTCTTTCTAATTAGCTTGATACCAATTAAATTCATAAAATAGTATGTTATCTTCAGTGGTCCATCAAATCGTTTCTACGCATCACAGAAACGACTACTTCAGAAGACCTCGAGGTTTTATCATTCAGTTAACAAAATCCAACGAATATTTTTTATCACAAACTTAATTAGGACTGGTAGTATTCAATAAGTATGATGCAAGACTTATTTGATCAACGTTTTCTGATATGCATCCACCAAGCAAGCGAGTTATTTGAAAAAATGTGCGGAAGTACAAAGAAGAAGGAACTTGCTTAAATCTAAACAAAGGTCGTTCGAGTCGTAGGCAAACCATAAAAACAGCAGCAAATATTGAAAATGTTCGGATGGCCCTTCTTCAAAATTCAAACGTACTCGTAGCAATCTGAAATAATGGCTTTCAATTGGCAAGGTTAACATTTAACTATTGTTAAACACGACTTAAAATGGCACCTCTATACATGCAAGGCACAAACTTCTTGAAACTGATTTTCCTTGTCCTAGACATTTTGTAGAATGGCTTTTCCATAAACCTCCTCGTTTCTTAGATAACATTGTGATTAATGCCTTTTTTCTATAAATGGAAAGATAAATTGCTATAATATTGGACAATATATTCCGCTGAACATTGGCCCAGAATCAAACTTTGAGAGACGCATTTTTCGACATAAAGTGGCTAGGTAGATCGGGTTATGCGGGAATGGCCATCTCGTCGACACATTGCTTCACAACAATAATTTAACTCCAGCTGCCTACCTGAACGTAATCAACGAACGGATCATCCCAATACTACTCTGTATTTAAGACAACCAATTCAATAGACTTTGGTCTATGAGTGCTAGCTCATAGACAGCTTGCTGGAAGAGAAAGACTGAGAGAACAATTTTTGCATTCGCATTGTCCAACTAAATAATGCAAAGGAATTGCCACATCGATCAACGGATTTAACAATGGGCGATTTCTTCTTATAGAGACATCAAAAGAGTAAAGTGTAATCTACTCCCCAAAAAACATAAGCCAGTTAAAAGATAGAATCACAGGTAAAGTCAATTTACTAGAGGAAAAGCAACAGTTGGTGAAAATAGTTGTACAATCAATGCGATCAAAGGCACAAGTATGCTAGGAAAGTAATGGAGGACATGTGGAAGGAAACGATGTGTATAAAATTTTAAAAATACATTTGTATTACCCATATTTAGAAGTGTTTCATTGTGATAGAACGGGTTGAGGCCGCGTTAATTTCAACCCCTATCGCATGTTATTTAAAACCACGATGCTTACCACGTGCATCTTCGCTTCGAAGCTTGGCGCCTTATCGCAGCCACCTGAGTCAATGTTTAAACAAGGAGGTTTATCTTCCCCCGTTCGCCCCCACACGCCGACCTCGCCAGATTGAGTTAGGCTTATGGGCAGATAAGGCATTGTTCCCAGGCTCGGCTGTGCGTTCCCTCGAAGCTCCCAATCCATTGTCCCCCACGCCAAGGGAGTGTCTCGACTATTTAGATGGAAACTTTACCACTAAGATCAGAGTGGAGATCCAGATTTTCGTCGCGAAACATCACCACGACCCTCTCTCACTTTGTGCGCCAAGGGACCTCGACCTCTAGATTCACCATCACTTGTCCAGAAGAAGGACAATATTCCTTGAGTGCCAAGGTTCGAGCCTTTCGTGACGCCAAGTCCACAAGGCTTCCTCCTTGTTGTTCAGAAAGAGAACAACGTTAGAACAGCCATTGTTTGTTGGAGCCCGTTGACAAGAAACGGTTCTCACCCCTTCCCCTGTTGTTCAGAAGAGAACAACGTAGAACAGCCATTGTTCTTTTGAGCCCGTTCGCCAAGAAACGGTTCTCACCCTTCCCCCTTGTTGTTCAGAAGAGAACAACGTTAGAACAGCCATTGTTCGTTCGAGCCCGTTGACAAGAAACGGTTCTCACCCCTTCCGCTGTTGTTCAGAAGAGAACAACGTAGAACAGCCATTGTTCTTTTGAGCCCGTTTGCCAAGAAACGGTTCTCACCCTTCCCCCTTGTTGTTCAGAAGAGAACAACATAAGAACAGCCATTGTTCTTGAGCCCGTAGACAAGAGACGGTTCTCACCCTTCCCCCTTGTTGTTCAGAAGAGAACAACGTAGAACAGCGATTGTTCTTCAAGCCGTTCGTCGAGAAACGGTTCTCATTCCCAAGACGCCAAGTCAGGATAATTTTATTCCCCCCCCTTCGGCTGGAACTCGCCAGCGGACCGAAAATTCCTTCACGTCGACTTCCTCTGCACCACTAGTATAAAATTACGTAAGCCAAACGTTACCTTTGAGTATTTAACCCTTTTGTCAATTCTATCCTGTGCTTTAAATGGTTTAGCGAACCATCCCATCTCTTTAACTTTAGATTTGTTTTACCTTTTTAAATTTTTTAATCCTCGGATTAGCCCGAGCCCCCACGACCCTTTCCATTCTCTGTTTATGTCAATATTTTCCGTTTTGTGTATTGTGATAGTTATTATTAATAAAACTCTATTTTATTAATGATAGCAATATTATTATCCTTGAGCTCAGTTCCACTTCTTAAGCATATCGAAGATACATAATATCGGCCCGCCAGACATCCACGCACTATAAAGATAATTAAAGAAGTTCCCTCAACGAATAGTTATATATGGTATATCGTCGAGAGTCCATTCTACGACATTCATTATTAATGGACATAATTTTTTTTTCCACTTCAGATTTTTATTATTTCACTTCATTATCGAAGCACTTTTTGCCTCCACCAAAACCACTTGTGTATCAATATTGTAAATATAAATTAAATAAAATTTCCATAATCGAAAGATAAATAGTTGTTAGACAAAACAAATTTTACAAACCAAAACATTTCTAATAGTTTTTGAGTAATACTAATTCAAAGTTCGGTTAACTGTGTTGTGGGTCACCCTGTAATGTAATTTATTTCCACTTTTTGCAGCTGTATTGGTAATTAAAAGGCAACTAAGAGTAGTGGTGGCCATACCAGTGTAGTAGTATTGGGGCGAGGCTTGCTGTACTCATGAGGACATTTGAATTTGTATACCGCATAGGTAGACTTCAAGTTGGATTGTTCGACTCTGAGGTATTTTTCATCATTAGATCAGAGACTTCTATGTTTTTATAGTGTATAGATTTGTTCTCATTTTATGGGATAGTGTTTTTTATGATATTTCGTAGATTTGTTCGTCTGTTCTTTAGGCGCCCTTCAACGGATTCTTGTAGTAAAACGTCATTATTTTTTCCGGGGGGTTTTCCTCATTTACCTCGAACTGGAAATTAAGTATGTTCATCTATATTTTGTCAAATTCTCGGTTGGAGTAGCTATTGTTTATTAGTATTTGTTTCGATCTTCCAAATTGTTCGTCTAGTGTGGTCCACATTGAACAGGTTTGATGACTCTTCTTAAGTAGGAGCTCTTACAGATCTTTTTTGTATTTCTCAGTGAATTCACTTCTGGCGTTAACTATCGACTGAGGTCAGTTCCTTTTCGATAGACGCCTAGGGAATATTTTTCATCGTTGTTCTACTTTACGTCAACATCGATAAAAGGAATGTGTCCGTTAAGATTTAGGGAATCATCCAAAGAGCCAATAAATTTCTATGCTATCCCCAATCAAATCGCACTATTTCCCATTACATGTAAATTTATCACAGGATACATCTTTAGGAACGCCATTTACTATCTCAAAATTCACCATTAATTCGACTAACGATTGTATCGATATCCCTCATAACTCTTTGTCAGGTGTAATCCCAGTTTCTCTCAATATCCCAATACCAGAAACGATTGAAATAATTATGAAAGTAGCGTCTACAAAAATTCCCGATCAAGCTATACCACAAAGAATGGATCCTTGCATCTTAAAGCAGCTATTATGACAGAATAGCGATGGTTTCATTATTGGACCTCACGTACGCTTGTTTCTACATTGGATACCTTGAATAAATGATGTTAACAAAGATGACGAATCCGCAAAAATATTATACGCGATAGGTCGATGATATATACCTTACGATCAACAAAGAACTCCAAAAGAACCTTAGAATCACAGTACGTTCGCAAATTCCCTTATGAGGTAACTTTTACCTCAACATCCCTTCTTCGCTGTTGACGTAACGAATAACATGGTGGAAAATATACCTTTCTTCGCCACTCGTGTGACACCTTTTACCATAAACTTCCTTTTAAAACGGCGCATGTGTATCTCTGATTTCTCTGCGTTGCGTACGTTATTGTACCTTCCACCAGTCGTCAGGTCGTGTATCCACAATTTTGGATGACTGCACATTTACGGTGAGGTGACGCTGGATCTATGAATTCCACATCTACGCCAATCTTTTAAATGGATATTTGTGGTCAATGACGTTACCATGACTTGGTTAGGAGCCGATTTTCTGTCATCACATAAGCTCCTTCTAGATTGCATACCCACTGTTTACTGAACCTGGAAACTCTTCTATAAATGGAAAATAATTTATAAACCTGCAATATGGTAGCTTTAGTGGTCAATTTAACTGCTAGGTTACCAAATTCTGTCCCCCGCCTTTCTCAAAAATACCCGTTCTCGCTTGCTGCCGGTTAAATATTCCGCTGACTCTGTTTGACACTCTTCGGCCCCGCATACCATTGACACCGACAGTATGGTACCAATCTTTGCTCGCCCATGACCTCTTAGTGCTTATAAAGTCCAAGCAGCAAAGCAAACCTTCAAAAGTCTTCTCCGTCATGGCATCCTGCGTGAATCCCAATCGACTTGGGTTTCTCCTATCTATTTAGCACAAAAAAACAGGCGAATTTCTCGTTTGTGATATCCGTGCCTTGAATGCAGTTTCTCTACCGGATCGCTATCCGCTTCCAAGAATCTAAGACGTTTCCACCAACCTCCACAAGATGCAAGTATTTAGCAAGGTCGATTTACTGCCCGCGTATCTCCAAATTAAAGTTGCCCCGCAAGATGTCAAAAAAATTGCTTTTGTGACACCTTTCGACAATTTTTAATACATAAAGATGTCATTTGACCTTCGAAATGCCTTTTCTACATTCTAATGCTATTTCTACTCTGTGTTTCAAGAATTAAAGTAGATTTTCATCTACCAAGGTAACTTTTTAATATTTTTCCTGTCAATCGAACAACACGCCAAAGAACTCGAAAACGTTTTGAAACGTCTTTGTGACTATAATTCGCGCATCTTGTTTGTCATATGTGATTTTTTTAAACAAAGTTTGTTTTCTTTGGACACAAAATCACTCTAGAAGGAACTTTACCCCCTCTGAAAAATCAAATAACTGCAGAGGACACCTTTAACATCGATTTTGTTGCGGTCGATGCATTCGACTTACTGTCAATTGCTGATGCACAATAGGATAACTTCAAATTATACACGTACCGCACAAAGCTACGTCCATACCAACTTTCTTAGTCATGCCAACTTTGGTGCGACATTTCTTTCCCTTACCCCAGCACGTTTTTGCTTCCCATACTGACGTCAAAATTACGCTCTTATTAATAAAAGAGCGTGATTTTTCCTTAATGGACGTTCAACTACGTGCCTGGAGCAGGGAGTATAATCTTAAGGAATCTCGTATATCCGTCCCAGTGATCGATTTAAATGGTCCATTTGGACAGTGTAGTGCCACTACCTACGTGCATCCCTCCAAGTTCGATGTACCTTGCATCTTATCGCTATCTTCTTACGTGAACTGACCGTGCTACAAAGTGGGTGCAGACCTGTCCTCCAGGAGATGCGACTGCAGCTTCAGTTGCCTCTTCTCGTTTGAAGTACTGCTTTACGTTCAGACTGACAGAAGAGCTCAATCCGAAGGAGAGGTCACTGAACTTTCTAAAGCAGTAGTTGGTTTTCACCCGCTGTGAACTACTGCATATCGGCCTCAAGTCTAAGCTAAGATTGAAAGATCCAATGGGACTAGAAAACAGTCCATTATAGCCCGCAAAGAAAATAGTTTAACCACTCTGCCAATGTTGCTAATGGCTATACGTACAATTTTAAACGAGAATGGATTTTCACTGATCACTGTTGTCGCGACTACTGCCATATTGGGTGATTATTACAGGACAATCTGTTCGCACGAATTGAAAGTTCATTAAAGAGTTGTGAAAACAGATGTCTACCGTCGATTTCGCTACCTGGCGCATGCTCACTTTTACTCTTTGCCACTTATATACAGCCGCAGCCAAAATAATTTGAACACATTGGAATTTTTCTTATTCATGGAGTATGTCTGTAAATAGTTTAATGGAGATTTACATGCATGTGTCCAATACATCTGGAAAGTAAAATCAAAGTACAAGGCTTCTTATAAATTGTTTTAAAATATCTAAAATGGGGATGCTATTCGAATGTATGAAATCCTAGAATCACTATATGGTATGTTAGTAAAAATGTCTTCAAATAACACATCATATGTATTGATTAATATTCTAGGTCAACAGGACCTGATAATGATGTGATAATGACAAAACACGTAACTATACCATAGAGGAAAGAAGTCTGATAAGCAAGTTGCATACAGAGGGGATCAGCGGTTGACAAAACGCCTGGAGGGTCGACGAATCACATTCTGGTGCTGCATAAGTGTTAAAGAGGTTCTTATAAAATGGTAACATCCAAGACCGACCTACTTCTGGACGACCAAGATTCACTATCTAACGTGCCAAAGGGCCTTTGTGTCGAATGAGCCTTGGGGATCGTAGAAAAATGCAGTTTAGCTGCAACATGAGTGGACAGAGTGTGACCAGGTTAATGTATCCGTCACAACAGTCTTTCAGGGACTGCTTACACAGAAGCAACGTTGACTGGCTTGGGCATGTACTTACCGCAACTGGACATTGCGTCAGTGGGGACGTGTCTTATAGTCCGACTACTCCACGCTCCAGTTGTTCTCGACCCTAGGCAACGTTAGAGTCCGCAGAAGGCCAGGAAAGCCGTAAAATCGTGAGTGTATATCACAAACAGTAAAACATAGTGGCCGCTCTGTAATGGTATGTTGCTGTATGTCAAGTTTAGAAGTGGGTCGTCCGACTATTTGTGATGGCACCATGAATTCAGAGAAGTACCAGGTTTTCTTGAGATATTGTATTCCACCATCAACCCTAAACCTCCCAAGAAATGTCAGGAATGTCCTTTTCTAGCAGGACAAAGCGCCATGTCACAAGTCGCCCTTCACCATACAGAGGCTCCTGGACAACAATATTACACTGGTAGACTGGTCACCTCTATCTTTGGATCAGGATTATGCCAGCTTCACACCCCTAAGTTATCGCACCCTTGTAGAGAGCAAGTATCGAAGAATAAGTGCTTTCATCGCTGCCCAGGGACTCTCGACACGCTACTGAGCTTTGTGTATCAGTTTGGCGTTTCTGTAATTTTCACAGAGCTTCATTTGCTTATCTTTTATGTTTAAGATGTTACATGTTTTGGCAAATTTTCTATTTTGTTGATTGTTTAGGTCTTATATAACTTATTGCTAGCTATTCTTCCTTATGTCACTGTTATATTCATGTTGATATACAGATAAAAACTTCACGACCTGTCTGTAGTTATCTAATTTTCTGAACTTCCGGCTGTACCTCCCGTCCGACCTTAAATCTTGCACTCATGTTTGAGTTCGACGCCTTTTGCAAGTTCCATATTTATTTCCTTTCCTCGTAGATGAGAAACTAAAAAAGTATTTCATTATCGAAAAACTAGACGATGGCAAAGAAGCAATTTTCATCGACAGAATGAAAGCAGCACACCTCTCACTAAACACTCCGGAGTATCCCTCACCACCATCTATTAACGTGCAGTCTCCATCCCTTACCTCACTGCCAACCCCGTCGCTTTTTTCACGAGACCAACTCAATCGACCTTTCCCCACCTGTTCGACGAGAATATAAGACGAGATCTGGTCGACGTGTTTCTTTTCAAATAAAACTTCATTTTCAATATTACTGAGAATGTAATAAACTGAGTATATCGTGCTGCGCTTTGAGGCGGCGCACTATCGTGGTGCCGTGGGATTTGCACGCTTAACATAAATTCAGCCTTCTTTGTATTTCGTCATTTACTTAAAAATCAAATCTAATCATTTTCCTTCGGTTTAGTGTCCTGCTAATTATAAACGAAATGAGAAATAATAAATAAATATACTTTTGTCTGATATTGCTTAAGGTTAAGTTAACTGTTCCAAGGAAATGGCAAACAGTTTCTTCACTAATTGATGCCATAAGATTATCGAGTTCGAATCCCTACACTTAGTAGTATTCTGTTTAAAGATAAATAAACGAACCTAATAAAAATATATAAATACAAAGAATTTCCATTCGGGACATGTGGGTTTTTCTTCTCTCGTTTCCCCAGAAAAATGATTAAATCCTATCTGAAATAAGATTGGATTAGCGAAAAAATCAAATCGTTTTGTCGTTAACTGACAAAAGATACGTAACTCAATGAACAAATTTTTCTCGTCCGATTCTCGGAATAGATTTGCTGCTGCTTCAATAAAAGAACCTATCTTCTCTGAAGTGTCTTCGACTTTTTCGGATATTTCACACGCCTGATCCCGGAACGGCGCTTTTTGCCGAGAAGTAACTGAACCCCATAGAGTTCTTTAAGATGAGAATGAATAACTAGCTGAGCCTCTCATCTTTAAAATCAATATGTATCGTAGTTTATCACTTGTTATTGATACTATTTATTCATAGATATTTTAGAAGAGAAAACAACGGGAAAGTTTTTGAATAGATTCGTAAGAAAAATGTGTGAAATCTACATAGACCGAGTCGCCAAACTCCTGGGTAGTTTGTGAACAAAGAAATCCAAAATGAAGCTTCCTCACGATAATATTAATAGATCATTCAATTAAAAGTCTACACTGCAAATGTACAATGAAGAACAACAAAAAAGAAAAGGATGATAAAGAAAGTAGACCAAAGCAAAGATAATGAAAAATAAAACACTGAAGTGTTACCCAAAAAGTGTTTTGAGTACTGCATCTATATTCACTAAAAGGAGAAGGAGTTAATTTGACAAAAATTAATAAAGAAAAAAATTAAGATTTTTGTCAATTAAACTGTTGGTTCAGAATAAGGAAATGTGATGAATGTTAACAAATCTCAGTTAAATGCAACGACCCATGAATTTATTATATAAATGTCATTGAGTTAGCCGTTGATCGCTACGGAATAAATTCGCGCAGCACGTGAAGAAGTAGGTGATACTTCCAGGATGGTAATACGGGTACTAGCAAAATTCGAAGTAAAAATTCACGGAAAGAGGCTGCTTTATGATAATACAATGACGATGGCAGAAGACAAGAAGCAAGAGATGAGAGTTAAGGTTCTATATCATCGTGAAAGAGTCTCACCACGAGAGAAGTCAAATAATTAAAAATAGACACGAGAGAAGTCAAATAATAAAAAATAGACTGATGGTAGTCTGTTTTCTGATAGTGGTTCGATAGTGGTCTGAATTTTTAGTCTCTTATCATTTTATTATACCATTAGGAATTAACGCAAAATCATGACCAATTTCCGTTGCGAACGAACTGGCGCGTGATAAGGGCAATCTCTTTTGCCTTCTCTAATCTTGAAGTGTCTGAGTTTTATCACTAGTGAGGGGCAAACAGGGATCTAAAAAAGCGGTAAATAGAACTTTATTACCTAACAAATCCTGAACATTATTAATTGTCTGGATGAATTGCTACACATAAATAATAAAGCAATCACGTACTTCATCCACCAGGTCAAAGATCTGTTCAGTTTTCACTGTTTTCAATTATCGGTGCATCAACAAATAGCAGACAGGAATGCATATAAAGTATGTACATATAGGAAGTATTCGTGGTGAAGGAGAATTTTGGCTGTCAAGAGCGGCCCAGAATTTATTTACAGTCGACCCTCGGCTATTCGCGGTTCGTCATCCGCGCCTTCAACTATCCGCGGAATTTTTTTTTGGGGGGGGGCCTTAAAATTCAAAATATGCGCCATTTTCAGACATCCGCGGAAACCTACGTACATAGTCGTAAAACGTAGGTGTTGATTGGCTGAGATGGGATGATTCCAGCCAATCAACGTTCAGATCTCAGTCACTCGACTACAGTATGTAGAGTATATGTACATACCGATTTTCCCCGCTCCATTCAGTACGCTTATGTCCCACGTGTGTGAGCAGTGATTTGCGTATTTGTCGTAATTTTGCGTGTTTTATTTCTCGTTTTTCAATCGTTTTACACCCTGAATAATTCTTGCTTTTTGCACCTTAATATTAACAATGCATAAACGCCCTGCATCGTCTAGTGTTGCTAAAGACATGCTTAAGCGTGCCAAGTAGGTGATAAGTTTGGAGGAGAAGGCGAAACTGTTAGATAGGTTGAAAGAAGGCAAGAAAAAGGCCGAAGTTGCTCGAGAGTTTGGCGTGAACGAAAGCACAATTCGATCAATTTTAAGCTGTGAAAAGGCTAATAGAGAGAGAGTGTCAGTGAGTGTAAACCAAGTAATGAAGACTAACAAATCAGTGCGTGATAAAGTTCTTGTTAGGATGGAGTCTGCTTTAATTATTTGGATTTCTGACGCTCGTAAAAAAGGTCTTCCTTTGGACACTAATATTATTCGTAAAAAGGCAAGGCAGCTCTATAAAACAATGGATGAACAGGAATCGAATCCTGAACATGGTGACAATCATCAACGTCTGAAGGCCATCGTTCATGTGAATTTGAAGCCAGTAAGGGCTAGTTTGATAGATTCCAAAAAAGGTTTCAACTGAGGTATGTATCGTTGCATGGCGAAGCTGCATCTGCAGACCATAAGGCAGCTTCATCATACCCCAAACAACTGCGGGAAATGATTAGGGAGAAGGGTTATAAGCCAGAACAAGTGTTTAACATGGACGAAACTGGTCTTTTGGAGGCAAAAAATTCCCAAGAGAACTTACTTGATGATTGAGGAGGCCAAGGCATCCGGATTTAAAGCAATGAAAAATTGATTAACTCTTATTATGTGTGCTAATTCTGTTGGCTTTATGATAAAACCAGGCCTAATTTACAGGTCCAACAACCCCAGGACGCTCAAAAATAAAAGCAAAAATAAGTTGCCAGTTTATTGGATGGCAAGTAAAATGGCCTGGGTCATAAAAGTTCTCCTTGAAGACTGGCTTTACCATTGTTTTATTCCTGCAGCTAAAGAATATTTGCTTAACAAAGGCCTTCCCTTCAAAGTTCTTCTTTTAATGCACAATGCTGGTGGGCATCATTTTGATTTTCATTGTGAAGGTCTCCAAATAGAATTTTTACCACCTAATACAACGTCCCTAATTCAACCAATGGACGAAGGCGTCATAAGGGCGTCCAAGGCCATCTACACAAGGAATTCTCTGCAACAACTGGTGATGTTAATGGATAGAGATGGAAAATTCAACTTGAAGGATTACTGGCGCGATTTTACCATCACTAATTGCATTCAAATAATAAAACTAGCCGTAGAGGAAGTGAAACCCCAGACCATTAATGCTTGTTAAGGGAAGCTGTGGCCTGAGGTTGCAAACGATCACAAGGGTTTATTTCCTAAAGAGATCAGAACTGCGGCTGTTACCACCTCTGTTAAATTGGCTAAGCTCCTTGGTGGCGAAGGTTTCGATGATGTAACAGAGGATGAGTTTGAAACCCTCATAGATGAACACTCTGCCCCATTAAACGATGATGACTTGGTTCAATTAACCAGGATAAATACGGAAGAATCTGACAAAGAAGAAGAAGATGAGGAAGTTGAAGCTGAAGTTGGGCTAACGTTAGAGAGGCTAGCCGATATTCAGAGAAGAATTAAAAGTGTTCAGGAAGATTTGGAATCATGGGACCCTCACATGGTTCGTTCCATGAAGGCACAATATAGCTTCGATCTTGCTATGGGCCCTTACTGGGACATTCTAAAGAACATGAAAAAGCAACGATCTCAATTGCCCATTACAGTGTTCTTCACCCCAAGTAAAAAGCCTGAACCCCTAACCACACCCGAAACTACACTGTCCACCTCTGGACGAACTTTTCTTCCTCTTCCTTCTCCTCCGGTGTTTACTGAGCAGGAGTCTGAGGATAATTAGAATCTCCTCAGCTTCCCTGTGCAGTTATATCATCATCATTGTCATCGTCATCATTGAACTGTACAGGCAACATCATCTCCAATCATCAGTCATCAATCACCATTCTTCAATCAAAACAAAATTATCTCCAGGTGAGTAAACATTATACAATAAAATAATTTAATTTGTTCTGATACTTTATTTCGTACTGTATGTGTTCATGAACATGACAAAACATAACTTCTTGAATTAATATGAGGAGCGTATTACGATGTTTGGGAAGGGTTGGGGGTGTTTTGGGGGTAGCATCAACTATCCGTGGTTTTTCAATATTCGCGGGGGTTCGTGGTCCCTATCCCCCGCGAATATGGGGGGTCAATTGTACTTCTTCCTTACCGAAACATTTTGCTGTTAGTGAAATGAACAGTAGCAAAATGCATTTCACTACTAATGCATTTCACTACTCAGGTTCAAGACGGTAATGTTTCGTCCTACATCGTGAAATATACATGAAATATAAGTGTGAAGATGCAAAGACGGCAAGCACTCATTTTTTCCCGTGACGCTTCTTAGTTATTAAAGGCAACGATTTCGTCTCATAGAAAATACTATCTGCATGGAGAGAGAAGGTCCAGCTGAAGAAAGGGGTTGTTTGATTTACTTGAAGAAAATGTATAATTATTATACTCAGGAAAAAGTTTGAATCTAAATTATTATTTCAATACCCTTATTAAGAAGGAAAATTCTAAATTACGAGATCATTTTTAGTATAAAAGAGATGAGATTAAGTGCATAGAATAAAAACAAATGAATAAAAAAGAAGGAATTAGTCAATAGCAATAATCAATGACATAACAAATATCTCAAGTTGTAAATGTAGGAACCGGAAAGGTACATTTCATATCTCCAAAAACTTGTTCGTAGAAAGGAATAACGGAACTTTAAATGGATCGAACTTTTGCCCGACATGCGAGAAAAAAATAGTAATTATGCGAATATTAAAGGAAAAAAGAGAGCAGGCAGAGAAAACCCACCAGCATTTGCGAAGCTTTGTTAAAACAAATGAGTTTGGCGATAAATAAAAGAATAAAAGTAGCTATGAGTCCCCAAATGTAATCTAGTTCCAAATGATCCATATAAATACAATCAGTTATTACATTTAACTCAAACTCTCTTAGTATTTTATTATTCAGAACTGGCGAAAAGATTTTTTCAAAATTCTCCTTGAACCCCCTTCCTTGTGCATAACATACATGTGCATAACAGTGTATATACAAAATGACACGTGTAGCGCAGTACATAATTACACGTACATATGTGTGCACATTTTAATGAACAAATAAAACATGGGTGCGATGTGTTGTATACGTAAGAAAAGCAATAAATAACGTATATTATTAAAAAAAAATAACGAAGAACAACCATAAAAGAAGAAATTCCCTGACTCGAAAGTGAAACGATGAAATTAATCATTTGGACGGGAAACTCAATGAGACGAGGCTTCTGTTTGTTTTCGAATCAGATACAGGAAGCTCAAAGCGTGGAAACATTTAATAATGAGCAAAGTACTCTTAAAGGAAGGTCAAAGTAATCTTTCCAGGAAAACTCAGAGGGAACGGAAATTCTAAGATTGTAAGACGATGAGAGTTGAGGGTTGCCAGATTAATGACGATGGCCGGTCGAAATTGACAAGTTCTGATATATGAAATAAAAGAAAAAGAAACGCCATTTCTGATGAACTGGCATTCACAAATTTCATTTTTGCCTCCTGTCTGAACAAAAGTATCGGAAGAAATCCTTGGTTGCATACATATATGCACAAAGGTTTTCACATAGACAAACTTATGTGCCATATATATATATATATATATATATATATATATATATATATATATATATATATATATATATATATATATATATATATATATATATATATATATATATATATATATATATTAGGGTGGTTCTTAAAATGTTCCTTTGGGTACCAAATAATGTATTACAAAATGAGAGAAAATTTGAGAAATATTTAGAGGTTGCACATTGACACTGAAGTTTCTACATTTTTTACAAAGTCGGCATTATTCTTTCAGAATCATCTAGCTACTTTGATACATACCTATTTCTGCTCATTTACAGTCCCAATAAACCCGAAAAGAAACTTGAGGGTCTGTGCAGACCTTACCCTATCAATATTCACCATTGGTAACACTGGTACTCAGTGGTGGTTGATGGCAATGATGCCAAGTAGTCATTACACTTTACCGTAAGTACTCCTCTCACATCTCAGTGTGTGCTGTGTACTGTGTGAGGTAAGATGTGTTGTTCTGATCTCTACCTCTGAGTAAATCAGCTAGTTGCTTCTTAAACTCTAAGAATTGACTCTTATTAGCATCATATAAGATATTAGTTTAGTGTGTTCTTTACTTTGAAAGTGTCCTCATGGCACCAAAAAGAAGAAGTGACATATTTATTGGAAGTACTAGAGAAGAGCTCACAGGATCCAAGTTTCAATCAAAAGGGAAAGTGCTGAACAACTTCCTCCACTACTATCAAGATAAGAAGCTAACTATTGGCTCTAGTGCAGATGTAGTAGTGAACAAAGTGACAGAGTTTTGGGAAAAGGCACGCATCCCAATCATACGAAAAGATCATTCTATTGCTAAAGTTCAGAAATTATATGCAAAATATCAGCAGTAGAAAAAGGGAAGGAAACGTAAATCACCTTGCCAAATACAGAAATAAGAGAGTTTTGAGAAGAGTTTAAAAGATTTGTTTGGTATTGCTACTGCAGATGCCTTATCAACCATACAAAATACAGAAGACAGATTTTCTTATTGCTCAAAGAGAACCAGGCAAGAGAGGAACTTTAGGTTCAATTGATGTTTATTTAGCTATCAAAGAAAAAAGAGCAGCGAAACAAAAGAAACTAAAAGAAGAAAGGAAGCTTAGATCTGATCGGGCAGCAGCAACTACTTTTCAGACTGTTAAATTGGAGTCATCCAGTAGAGGAAATAGCAGTGAAGAAGTATGTCGTGATTTTGAGTATACAGTAGCCACTGCTGGGCCTTCTGACAATGAAAAGGACTCAAAGGCTATTGCTGAAGCCACTACTGGACCTTCTAAACGTAAAAGGACAACTAAGAATATTAAAACGCCATCCCTCGCTGCAGCTCTGGATAGGGCAAAAGTATCAGACCGCAAGACAACTTCATTACTCGTTGAGGCTTCTAAAGCTTTTGGACGGAATATTGAAAATTTAATTATTAATTGTTCCTCCATCCGGCGTCAGAGGCAGTTAGAAAGGAAAAACATCGCTTTAAAATTAAAAGCTGAATTTTCTAGTGACATGCCACAGAGTGTACATTGGGATGGCAAGCTAATGCAAGATTTAATATCTCATAAACATGTTGATCGCTTTCCCATCCTTGTTTCAGGCAATGGAGTTAGCCAACTCCTCAGAGTTAAAGAAAAATCCCAAATGGCACTGGAAAAGAGCAAGCAAAGGCAGTTTTCGATGCATTAGAAGACAGGAATCTGGTTGATAAAGTAGTTTCCATGGTATTTATACAACAGCATCCAACACAGATCGAATTAATGGTGCATGTACGCATATAGAAAAAATGTTAGAAAAGAACCTCCTGTACTTTGCCTGCAGATATCATGTGTTGGAATTGGTTGCCAAAGCTGCGTTTACAATACTGATTAAATCAACAAGAGGTACAGATGAGATGTTGTTTAGACGTTTTCAGGCAAAATGGGACACAATTGATAAAGATAAATTTAAATTTGGTGCTGATCATGAAGATGTTACCCTAATAATTCAAAATTCTAAATCTGACGTGATTTTGTGTGCAGAAAAGTCAATGGAAGAAATGAAATATCTGAGAGATGACTACAGGGAGTTGCTAGAGCTTTCTTTGATTTTCCTTGGTGGCAGTTCACCAAGAGGAGTTCATTTTAATCGTCCTGGAGCAATGCATCATGCAAGGTGGATGTCAAAGGAAATATACTCACTGAAAATATAAATGTTCAGGGGGCAATTTAAGCTACCTCAAAAAGAGGAGCAGAGCTTGCGTAAGATGTCTGTTTTTGTATCGACTGTTTTTGTCAAGTATTGGATCAAGGCTTCAATTCCATTGTCATCTCCCCGAAATGACTTAGAGCTTCTAAAATCCCTGCATGATTACTGCAATATTGACGAAGAAATCTCAAAGGCCACATTGGAGAAGTTCAGCTCACACTTATGGTATTTGTCAGAAGAACTTGTTGCAATGAGCCTGTTCGATATTCTTGTTCCATCCACTACAAAAATTTTGATAGTAAAAGCTATGAATGAGAGGTCTGCATTTGAAAAAAACATAAAAAAAAGCAGAAATCAGACTTGAGACAATCAAGAATTATGGATTGGAAGACTTCGCAACAAAAGGAACTATGTCATTCTTCAATAAAATGAATCTTTCAACTGGATATCTTTGTGAACCCCTAGACATGTGGAGCACAAGAGATGACTATAAAAGAGCAAAGATCATAGTTCAAGGAATTAAAGTAACTAATGACAATGCAGAGCGAGGTGTGGCCATTATCCAAGAGTACAACAGATACTAACCAAAGAAAAGGAACAACTACAAGGTTGTTGCAGAACATCGTAAACAGTTTCCACATAGCCGTAAATATACACTGCTAGGAGAACAGTAAATTAAATAAATCACATCAAAACCTTTTTCTAAAGGGTGGAGGTTGGGGAAGGAGGTTCGTGGGATACATGAGAGTTGGGTCCACGTCCCGTACCCTGGTAACACAGATAATAAAACAGTTAATATAATTTGAATTAATTTGCCAAGAGGAAAAAATTTACTGTCAAATCTTGAAATTACTTTATTATCTGTGGCTAAAACTCTCATAATAATTATTGAAACGTAAAACATATGATTATAGAATTTGTAAATATTTTAAAAGCTATAACTAATAGATCATGATTGATCGATTACAATAGAAAATATTGATTATTTGGTATAACTTCATGAGTGATGTGCAACCTCTAAATATCACTTGATACAAAAGAGATTTTGTAGCAATGATATTAATGAGAAAAGGAACAAAACTGAGGGTTAGGAGAAAAAAAATACAAGTCTAAATTTTCACCTATATATAAGGGCCACCCTAATATATATATATATATATGTGTGTGTGTGTGTGTGTGTGTGTGTGTGCTCATTAACCCATACGAAATAAAGAAAGATGATACACAAACGATTTCGTTTTTTTTATAAGACCAAATAAGGATCATACATAGATTAAAAAAGAAGAAAGAGAGAAATAGCAAACAGAATATATTAATATAAACTCTTTTACCCTTTAAAGAAAGTGAAATAATAGGTGGAGTTCGAACCTATGCCACCAATAGCTATGTATTCCTACTTTTATTGACAAATATGGGCATCCTAAATACTATTAAAATCAAGGTGAACAGTTCACATATAGACCTATTCTATAGTCTGCAGCTTCCTTTTTTTCCCTGATGTTTTGCTTTCACAAAAGTTGTTGAGGAAAGTATTGGTTGAGGCCCATAGCAGCATTTTTCGAATTTTCTCTATGTCATGACCATTATTACAATTATTCATTGGGAGGAATTCATCATTATCAGTTAGTACATTAAGTGTTACTTCTGTAGCAATAGTCCTTGAGTGAAGTGATTTTATGAATTAAGGATCTTTTGTAAGTTTATTTATAACTAAATAGTTATACATAATAATATTTACTACAGCGTCGTCAGGATATAAAAGTGAGCCTCTGCTAATACCACGTATATAATCATGGTTGTGTGGTAAACTTTCTATGGTTTCATTGCAGGTAAGAAGGTGTTTGCACAATGCGCATTTCATTTTCTTTGCAACGCTAAAAAACAATATCCAGCTATGTATGTAAAAACTTGTTGATACCCCATACAATCTTCAATATCATTTTCAGTGATGTCTATATCATACTTATATAAATTTAGCAAATCAGTTATTTCTATGTGTTGCCAACTCGTTTCTTCAAATATTTTCAACTCTACACTTTTGTTGCAGAAAGATAGTTTCATCACAGCCATCATTCTCAGTTTTTTCTCACACTCGAACACTTGCCGAACTGATATGTTATAATTGCCACCCGCAAGCTGGGGATATGTGCCAAACCCTCCCTCCAATTGATCTGTCTGGAATTTCCCAGGTAAAATATACTTCCAGTTAAGTTCACGTATGCAGTAATCGGTTATTTGCAATATACCAGTGGTTGTGTGTTTGAGAGCATTAAAGGTTTCACGACTAGGTTTTTCCGTCACCTCCGTCATGGAATCCCAGAGATTTAGCCATTTAAGAAAATAATGCAAGAAAAAATATCCTCCATTATTCTCGTCATTTGTCAGAGGGGTAGCATATTTATTTTTAAGACGAAGACCTTTAGATGGGTTTTTTACATTCATTATTGTCCACCAAACATGAATTATTTCTATGTATTTTGCAACATCTTCAAAGCAAGGTAACTTATGTACTTTCCCAAGAGTTAGTAATGCTTGGACAATATACTCATTGAAAATATGAGTAACCGAATTGACATTTTGCCTCTCCATAGTTGAGGGTGACAGAGCCTTTAGCGTAAGCTTATAAGCATATTTTAGGAGAGAATCTGCTTCTACAGAGTGAAGTTTCTTTAGATTTGTAAAAGGAGCCTTGCAAATTCTAGTTACTGAGTCACATACATTTTATAAAGAAAAGTGGGGAAATTCCATACATTTATCACCATTTTCCTGGTCAAGCCAATTGTTTCTAATACATTTGAATATATGTACAGAATCAAACAAAAAAAAAAGTCTAGAATTTTGTGCTGGCTTTTTTGTTGATGGCATTGTTGTCTGTTACAACACATATGACTCGGAAGCCTATTTACTCTAATCCAGTGATGACTAGCTTTATTATTGTACGCAACCTCTTATATATTCATATTCAGACCCCAAAATAACTTCCTCGACTTAAATAACTACCTTCGTATATGTTTCTCATAAAAATGGTTACTTATCGGTGGTTTTTGGAGATTGTTATGGCTCAGAAGCGGGTAAATTACCAGGCTCAAAGTACGACAATCTGGCAACCGTGGCCTTGACCCACCATGTGACACAGAACAAAAGCTACCACATCGCATCTCAGTATACTGATGACTTATTAGTCAATATCTTGTATTCACTATAGTGTGTTATCGTGAAAAGGCTTATAAATGAACTCATAAGACTGGATAACAACATATTTACGTACCTTGGTGTATTTCGTAGTCACAAAATCCTCTCGTCGTATTGCTCTCACCCACTGAGCAGACAATACCTCGTCTTTAGGGAGAGAAAACACACACTTTTTTGCCATTTCCATAATTGCCTCAGCATAATGGAACACAACACTTGTTTGGCATGTTGCACCAGGCTTGTCTTGAAAAACCACCATGAAAATTATTAAAATATCCAGGTTCACTTCACTTGACCCTTGTCCTCTCGTGACTCACAGCAAACTGAAATTGGGTCAGTTGCCGATTTGTCCGGCGATTAAGTTGCCAAATAGCCTTCCAGCGGGAGGCCGCCGCTTGGGGATGACGTAGGCGCCGCTCACGGACCGAGTGACGAGGCCTTCTCATTCACGAAGGCCACGGTGTGATACGGCACTCAAAGAGGAGAGCTAAGCTTATAAGCGTTACAAGAGCGGTTTGTGCGAGTTGACTCTGAATGAATTTCACCGAGTGAGAGCCAGATGTTGTTTCATTTCGAAGTGCACACTGCATTTTTCCTGCCGTATATTATTCCGAAGGCCTCCTATTGCACAAATTTTGATGAGTGTAAAAAAATGGTAGCAAATTATGATAGCCCCCCCCCCTCTCCTAATGTCCCCCAGGAAAGCGGGGGCTCTGCCAGGCACTACGTCTGTCTTCACGGCCGAGCTGGTTGCAATACACCACTTGGTACGGGAGATAACGCGATGTGCCCGGTTCGGAGACCGGATTTGATTTATAGCGACTCACAAAGCGCCTAGGGTTCTCTCGGAGCATTGGAATCTCTGCATCCCCCTAATTGACAGCCGATGCTCCATGGCAGTTTGGAGACCGATTCGTACTTCATAGAGACAGATAAAGCGCTAAGTTCCCTTGAAAAATTTTAAAAACTCATCCCCTAATTAGAGATATTCGTGTCGTTATGGCTGCTGCGAATCGGGAAGATGTTGAGGTTGTCTTTTACTTAATTCCTGGAAATGTAGGGGCTGCGAAGAATAAGCGCCAGGCTGCATGCACAAACTGAACAAACGGGCTGACGTTTTGTTCCTTCCCACTCTGACTACATAACAGAAATGAGAAAAGACCTTCGGGTTACAGGGCTAGAGGATGGAAAACGGCATGTGGGAATTTTCAGTTTCTATAGACCTACTCCCCCAATGATTCGACGATATCTAGTCATTTTTGTCGCTCCGAATTGGACTCACTCTCGCGACTCAGCATCATTTGATGAAGTGGACCCGTGAAA